>JASAUF010000447.1:4947500-7347500 GCA_030180095.1 Magnolia changhungtana | reverse complement strand
CCAGTCTATTAAATGTGCTTTTATGGGTTATAGTCTTTCTCACAAAGGTTATGTTTGTTATGATCCTTCTTCTAACAAATTTTGTATATCTCGTAATATTGTTTTCTTTGAAAATCAATGTTTCTTTTCTACCCATATTGATTCATTACCTGAGATTAGTATTCTACCTTGTTTCAATGAATTGACTCCTCTCCCTGCACGGTTCCAACCTAGACTCGTCTATACTCGACGTCTACAAACTTCGCCTCCTTCCGAGACTGACCCTTCATCTGAGACTGTTTCGGTGACTTCTCCTGACGATAACCTGTCATCTGAGATCGTTCCACTCAGTGATGCTGAGCCTGACATGCCTCCTACGCCAGGTCCTCGGTGATCTACCCAAGTATCTCGTCCTCCTGATTGGTATGACTTTAATGCTACTTTGACTTCTATTCTCATTCCTACATGTTTTTCTGAGGCTGTTAAAAATAAATGTTGGCGGAAAGTGATGGATGAGGAACTTCGAGCTCTCTAGGATAATCTTACCTGGGACGTGGTTCCTTGTCCCTCTAATGTTACAGCCGTTGGTTGTAAATGGGTTTACTCAATTAAACTCGGCTCTTATGGGACTCTGGACCGGTATAAGGCACAATTAGTTGCTCTTGGGAACCAGCAAGAATATAGGGTGAACTATGAAGAGACATTTATTCCGGTAGCGAAGATGACTACAGTGCGTACGGTTATCTCTATCGCCGCCTCCCAAGGTTGGCCTCTTCACCAAATGGACGTCAAAAATGATTTTCTTCATGGTGATCTCAAAGAGGATATTTACATGACTCCTCCTCCGGGTCTGTTTTCCTCTCCGTCTTCTGTTGTGTGTGAGTTGAAGCAGTCTCTCTATGGCTTAAAACAGGCTCCCCATGCATGGTTGGAAAAGTTTCGGTCCACTCTGTTTCGCTTCTCCTTTGTCAAAAGCCAATATGACTCCTCTTTGTTCCTTTACAAAACCCCGACTGGCCTTGTTCTTTTACTTGTGTATGTGGATGATATTGTCATTACTGGAACTGACTCTAATTTGATTACTCACCTCCAGCAGCATCTTCAGACTTCTTTTCACATGAAGGATCTTAGTCCTCTTATGTATTTTTTGGGTTTAGAGGTGCACACAGATTCTTCGAGTATATTCTTAAATCAACATAAATATACCTAGGATTTGATTAGTTTGGCTGGTCTTCAGGATTCTCCCTCGGTAAATACTCCTATGGAGGTCAATGTGAAATATCGTAGTGTAGAGGGTGATCTTCTTTCTGATCCCACTGCGTTTCGCCAGTTGGTAGGTAACCTGAACTATTTGACTATTACTCGACCTGATATTTCCTTCGCTGTCTAGCAAGTTAGCCAGTTTATGCAAACTCCACGCCATCTCCATTTAGCTGTCGTGCGTCGTATAATTCGATATCTTCGAGGTTCACCTGGTCATGGGTTGTTCTTTCTCATTGGCTCGCTTCTTTATCTGGTTGCTTATAGTGATGCGGATTCGGCCGGATGTCCTGACACTCGGCAGTCTATTACAGGTTGGCGCATGTTTCTCGGTGATTCTTTGATCTCTTGAAAAAGTAAGAAACAAGCTCGTGTTTCTAAATCTTCGACTGAACTGAGTATCGTGCAATGTCTGCTGCTTGTTCTGAGATTGTCAGGCTTCGTGGGCTTCTGGCTGAGCTTGGTTTTCCTCAAATTGATCCTACTCCTCTTCATGTTGATAACACTAGTGTCATTCAGATTGCTGCTAATCCCATTTATCATGAGCGTACAAAGCATATTGAGGTGGACTGTCATTCTATTAGGGAGGCATTGGACACTCGTGTTATTTCTCTTCCGCATGTTTCTTCTGATCTTCAGATAGCTGACACATTTACAAAGGCTATGACCCACTAGCGTCATGAGTTTCTTGTAGGCAAATTGATGCTTCTTGATCGCCCAACATCAATTTGAGGGGGGATGTCAGTCGGATATACATTATCCATAATTAGTCTCTGTAATTATGGCATGATTTTGGTAATATGTAAATATTTTGTAATTAATAGGTTGATTATAGTTTCCTAGTTTAGTTTGATTTTGATTCCTTGTAATTACCTTATAAAGAGCCGACTACTTTTTTTTTTAACACACGCACACACAACCCCACACACTCACGCCACACGCACACACACCCCACACACGCACACCGTGGGATTTCACCACCATGGGTACTCGAACCCTTGATCTGGTGTTGTAACTCCAAGAAGTCTACCACCCGGGTAAGAGTCAGGACTCGGGTGGTAGACTCCTTGGAGTTACAACACCGGATATATATATATATATATATATATATATATATATATATATATATATATATATATATATATGAGGAGGAACCCTTACATTGGGGGTACTCAATACAATTGATAAAGGTCTGATGGTCCAAATCACTTCTATCGTTGACCGGGCCTTTTCTGATCCATCTTGGCTAAGAAACTGTCCGCGACCCGCTCTACATCATATAAGGGGAGTTATTTATGCCATTGGTGAGTAATAACTTTTTATCGTTGTATAATTGTCTTTATCTAAAATAAACAAAAATAACTACCACTAAAAAAGTAATGTCAATTCATAATAAAATGGTTATTGTATATGAAAGGTGTGTGTGGATACCCTGAAGAGGCGGAATAGTCTCTTCAGGAAGATAGGGAAGACACTATTATGTCCCTATACGAACTATATATCCTAAATATTATAATCTAAATAAAAGACCAACATTCTCTAATCAAGCCATTTTATTGCCCTATATTGTCATCTCTACCTTATTGAAAATATTTTTGTAAGGCATGTTGGTATCAACCCTTTAAGAACTATTCAATGCTTAGAGGAACAAATTTTCATGTTGAATTATGGATTTATAAGTTCATTATATATGAAAATAAATTGTTATTTTCCTTCTTTTACATATTTTAGAATATTTAGAAAAGAATTGCAAATTTACATTATGATATTAACTATTCAAATCAAAATTTGAACTTAAAATATAATATTTTTATCTCAGTTTTCTTTTGTTTTTTTCTATAATACACTACTTTATCCAATATCTAATAGTCTTACCTTCTACATATGCAAACACAAAGATTCAAATTAACCATGCATCAAGTGAGGCCGACCTTTTAGATTAATTAATTGTGCCAAAAGTTGAGCCAGTTTATTCAGATGAGCCACACATGCACAAAAGAAATGGATAGCGGCAAAGTATTTCCAATGGTCTATGTCAATATGTATAACCTGCCAAATGATACATGCTAGGTTTTTTGTCTTAGAATCTGAATAGTGTGGATGATAGTAGACAAATTGTACTAATTGGATGCATCACCTAACAGGGAAAAAAAAGGCCCCTCCTAGTCATCATCTCAAGTGTCTTGAGTCAAATTGTGTAGGTGGACCAAGTCGATCGAGCATGAGTCTCAAAACCTTGCTCTGAGGCAGTCGATCCACACCAGAAATTTTTCTTTGAAAAGTTATTGGGTTATCACCTCAAGTATCTTACCCACCACATGACTAAGAATCATCACTGTTTGGGAACTTTGAAAAAGTGAATTGAGTGGGATCCATTAGATCTAAAAAGACCCATCTGATGGGGTTATCCTCCTCAGTTCAGAGGAGAAGTAGTGCAACGCAGATGTCCTGATTCTTGCTTAACCACGCTGCTCGACCAGTCAAGTGGGCTACTCGACGGTCGAAGGGGCCTGCTTGATCAGTCGAGAGTCGCTCGACTCCAAGTCCAGCAAGCCATGTTTTTTGGTCTCGACCAGTCGAGGCCCTAGCTTGACTAGTCGAGGGTTATGCAGATTCAATCCGGATTTGGTGCGGATTGCATAAATTTAATGCGGTTTTTGTAGAGGTGCGGAAAGGAGTTTCCTAAACTATAAATAGGGGTCTCTAGAGCTTTTCTAGGGTATGGAGAAGGCTTTCTAAAGTTATTGTGTTAAGGTGTTTTCACGGTCAAGGTGAGAGAGAGAGAGAGAGAGAGAGGAAGCTTGTGGAAGGGAGGATTCTGCTCATAGAGGTGATCTACTGCGCAGTTGACATCTCAGCACTTCTACGTCCTCATGATCGGTGAGATCTCTCCGTTTTCTTTATTCTCTTATTGTTCATCCACTCCTACGTGAGTGAAGAAGGTTTGATCCAAGCAGGGTGTGTTTGCGATCGATTGTAATGTTCTACTTTATAGTGATTTTTGCTCTGGACTAGGTCCTGTAGTTTTTACCTCTGCGAGGGTTTTTCAAGTAAAATCTCTTGTGTCGTGTGGTTTATGCTTTGATTTATTTCATTGCTTTATTATATCTCATAATTCTGGTGTTTTGGGAAGCGAGATCCTAACGTTTTTGTGCAACACCCCCAACAAAGTGGTATCAAAGCGTTCAGGTTGGTTGAACGGAGTGAGATCAGTTCTGAATTATGGAAGGTGACTCATCAAGAATGATCAGTCTCAATGGTTCTAACTGGACCATATGAAAGGCTAAGATGGAGGACTTGCTTTATTGCAAGGACTTGTATGCTCCAATTCTAGGCATATCAGCAAAGATAAAGGATATGTCAGATGATGATTGGAAGAAGTTGGATCGGAATGGGGTGGGGTTTATTAGATAATGGTTGGACTATTCCGTATTGCACCATGTGTCTAGGGAGACCTCAGCCGCTAGCCTATGGCTGAAATTGTAAGGGTTGTATGAGAGGAAGACAGCGGGCAATAAGATTTTTCTGATAAGACGACTTGTAAATCTCAAGTTCAAAGATGGTGGTTTTGTGACTGAGCACATGAATGAGGTCAGCAACATATTGAACCAGCTCTCCGCTATGAAGATGGTCTTGGACGATGAACTATAAGCTCTGTTATTGCTTAGCTCATTGCCTAACAGTTGGGAGACATTGGTAGTGTCTCTGAGTAACTCTGCACTAGACGAAAAGGTATCCGTGGAACAGGTAACTGGTTGTCTCTTCAATAAGGAGACAAGGAGGAAGTCTCAGGGGTATACTCAACAAGGGGCCCTTATGACACAAGATTGGGGGAGAGGAAAGAACAGAAAGAGCGGGAAGGCCTGAGATAAATTAAGAGGCAAGTCGAGTGTCAGGAAGGATGTTGAATGTCGGAATTGTGGCAAGAAGGGCCACTACAAACATGAATGTCATAAGAAGAAGAATGACAAGAAAGGAAAAGGAAAGGAGAAGGAAGACGAATCAGATTCCACTGTGGTCGCTTCAGATGGCAATGTTATAGTTATTCTTTCAGCAGATCATGATATTTATCTTACGGCTACGAGTCAGGACACCGACTGGGTGATAGACTTGGGAGCCTCGTTTCATGCGACTCCAGGTAGCGATTTCTTCACAAGCTACAAGTCAGGTAACTTTGGGACCGTGAAGATAGGAAATTTTGGCATATTGAAGATCGTGGGAGCCGGTGATATTTGTGTGAAACTGATGTAGGCTGCACATTGGTTCTCGGAGAAGTGTGGCACATTCCAGACCTTCGCCTCAACTTGATGTCGACGGGAAGGTCGGATGATGATGGCTCTGAAAACCGATTTGCTGGTGGGCGCTGGAAGCTCATCAAGGATTCATTGATCGCAGTCAGAGGGAAGAAGTGTTGCACCCTTTACAAGGCAAGTGTCAGTGTGTGCAAGGGTGGGTTGAACGCAGCGAAAGATTCAGCTAATGACATGTGACACAAACATCTATGCCTCATGAGTGAAAAAGGGCTTCAGCTACTAGCGAGGAAGCAGCTCCTTCCAGACGTGACAGGTATACCTCTCAAAACCTATATTGACTGTTTATCAGGGAAACAACATAGAGTTTCAATTGTTAAATCTATTTCTCATGTTAATAAATTGCATGCATTAGATTTTGTTTATTCTGATGTTTGTGGTCATATGAGGACAAAAACCTTGAGTGAGGCATTATATTTTGTCACTTTTATAGATGATGCATCTAGGAGGGTTTGGGTTTATGCTTTGAAATCCAAGGACAAGGTCTTTGGTGTATTTAAAATGTTTCATGTTATGGTTGAGAGAGAGAGAGGTAGATCATTAAAGTGCATATGCACTGACAATGGTGGTGAATACATTGGTGACTTCCATGAGTATTGTAAGTCCCTGGGTATACGACATGAACAGACGGTTCCCAAGACCCCCCGGCATAATGGTGTGGCTGAGCGAATGAATTGCACCATCATAAAGAGAATGAGATGCATGTTATCCTATGCAAAGTTGTCTAAGACATTCTGGGGAGAAGCTATGCACACGGCAGTGTACTTGATAAACAGGTCTCCATCAACCCCGTTGAATGGAGAAGTACCTGAGAAGGTGTGGACTGGACAAGATCCATCGTACAATCATCTCAGGGTATTTGGATGCAGGGCATCCATTCACGTACCAAAGGACGAGAGGTCCAAGCTCGATACGAAAATCAGGCAATGTGTGTTCTTAGGGTACAGTGATTAAAAATTTGGCTACAGATTGTGGGATCCGACCGAGAAGAAGCTCATCGGAGTAGAGATGTGGTTTTCTTTGAAGATCAACATATATAAGACATTTGTAAGCTAGAAAAGATCCAATCTAGTTTAAGTTAGCTAGAAGACATGGATCCGATTACTCTTCCTGTGGTGCCTGATAATGGGAGAGTACAACAAGGTGCAGAGGATGAGGGAGTTCCTACAGAGGATGGACCAAGGGAGCAACCCCCACTTGATCCACCTGTTGAGCCATAGGTGAGGAGGTCAGGGATAGACAGTCATCTAAGAAGTACTCGCCGCTTGAGTACATTATGCTCACTGATAGGGGAGAGCCAGAAGATTATTCTTAGGCCCTAGCCGATGAGCATAAAGGGGAGTGGTTGAAAACTATGCAAGAAGAGATAGAATCTTTGCATAAGAACCATACCTATGATATGGTGAAATTGTCTAAGAGCAAGAAAGCTTTGAGCAACAAGTGGGTGTTCAGAAAGAATATTAAGCAGAAGAATTCACAAACGAGGTTCAAGGTCAGACTTGTGGTGAAAAGGTTTGGTCAAAGGAAATATATAGACTTCGATGAGATATTCTCACCAGTGGTGAAGATGACATCCATACGGGTGTTGCATGGTTTGGCGGCTAGCATGGATATAGAGATAGAGCAGTTAGATGTTAAAACTGTCTTTCTCCATGGTAACCGGAAAGAAGAGATCTACATGCACCAACCAAAGGGGATCGAAGTCAAGGGCAGAGAGCATATGGTGTATAGGCTATGGAAGAGCTTGTATGGGGCTGAAACAAACTCCAAGGCAATGGTACAAGAAGTTCGACTCCTTCATGTTAAAGCATGGATATGATAGAACGGAGTCGGACCACTGTGTTCACGTGTAAGTTCTCAGATAGTGATTTCTTAGTTCTGTTGTTATACGTTGATGACATGTTCATTATGGGTAAAGACATCAAAAAGATTGACAGGCTAAAACAGGAGTTGGGCAAGTCGTTTGCGATGAAAGACTTGGGCCCAACTAAACAGATCCTAGGAATAGAGATAACCCGTAACAGAAGCAGCAGAAAGCTTTGGTTGTCACAAGAGCAGTATATTGAAAAAGTCCTAGAGCGATTCAATATGAATATGCAAAAAAATCACCATGAGATCTACTCCAGTAAACTAGCCAGATGACAAGATTCGCATACTTGTGAGCCATGTAGACGGTGACCATGTGCGGGCATATTGGATGGCCTTACTCTGCAAGAGGAGCATTTTTTATAATTACCGAGAGCATGGCTGCAGAGTGCAGTAAAAGAAAAAAAAAAAAAACCACCAAGCCCCTATACAGATGGCACATAACAAGGAGCATCAACCTAGTGACCCAACCACCAGGTTGATGGGCTGTGGTCTCAATGGGCTGCACATGGACAGGTAACCTAAATTTGAGAAAAAAAAATAAGAAATAGTCCCAACCAAATAAACTCAATACCAGATGGATAGGATTGTCTGATTACCTGGGTTTCGAGTCTAGGGCTCATGCATCGATGGCCCACTGGACAAACAATGCCAATTTCCATATGCATTTTCCCTGTGCACATTAGTCGATATCTTAGTACTTAAATGAGAAATGGATTGCTAGTCACAAGGAACTTCACCGGACATTCCATCTGTTTGGGCCCAAATTGGGTAACGCGTCCTACAGATCCTAAAATACCCCTAAAATAGAATTACAAGAACCCTGTATGCATGCAACACTTAGGCCGACTCAATACATGAGGATCAAAAGTTAGATAGCTCTGATCATCAACTGGACTCCTGTATTGAATCTGAACGGTTGGTTAATCTTTTAAACCTCTGTTTTTTACTTAAATCATGTGTGGCTCACTAACAAAGAAAAATGGGGTGAAAATTCAATGCATCATTCTTCATTGATTGGATTTCCATGAAGACCAAAGTTTCATATGAGGATCGAGGATCGTGGTATTCGATCCGGATGGAGAGCATGTAGCCTTGTTAACAGCAATTATTTTATCAGTTTAGCACAGAACTGCACAATGCGTGAGTGCTACGGTTTCAATGGGCTGGACTAAACCCGCCCTGCACTGTTCAAAATAGGCCCAAACCCAACTCGGGCCTATGACGGGTAATAGTACAACCTGAAATGTTTATGCTGAGTTCAAACCTAAGTCCAGCCTGAGCCCCAGCCCAAAAGAGAAAAAGAGGTGCGGGTTTCCGTGGAGAGAGATAGGAGGGGTGGGGTTAGGTTATTGTACAGTTGAAAACCGGGCTTGAAACTTAAACCAAGCCCAGCCCTTGGGCCTGATATTTCATCCCAAATCCAGCTTGATTCAGTCGAGGCCCAAAAACCAGACTGACCAGCCAGGCCTATTGACAGCCCTCCTTGTATGTGAGAACAAGGTCCGATTGCCCGGTTACCTAAGTATCCCTGGTGACCTACTCGTATGTGTTTTATCACGTTTCATTTTGTCAGCTCATTTTAGGGCATGATATTAAAAATGAGGGGGAGCCAAAGCTCAAGTAGACCACACCACAAGAAAAAGTGGGGATTGTACGCCAACATATGAGAACTTTTTGGGGCTCATAGAAGTTTTTGAATGAAGCTGATATTTGTGTTTTTCCTTTGTCGAGGTCTATGTGACCTCATTGACGTGTGGATGACGAATAAACATCATCCCGGCCCCCAAGGAAGGTTTCAACGGTAAGGGTACGTTACTGCATGCACTCTATCATCAGTACTTGTAATCAACTCCATAGGTCTTTTTGATATAAAGGACTAATTTTCTGCAGTACTCTTGATTCTTTTGGAGGCCAAGTTATTACGTCCTAATCTTTTAGGTTTCATTATCAATAAAAATTTCAATGTTACTATTTGATAACTTCTAGGAATGAATCGAGATTTTCATATCAATTGTTGATATAATGAGCTCTGAACACCTGCATAGGAGAAAAACAAAGGAGACCCCAGCTAGAGTAGGGGACCCTCCGATGCCAAAATCAAGCTAGGAATATGAGTCTAGTAGCATATAGGGGTTTTGGGTGAGAGATTTTGTGTACCTGTCTATACAGATGGGTTCCTTATTTATAGTATCAACAGAACATGGAGGTCCATTAATCTAGGCACGATCTCTGCCATTGGGTGAGAAGTGTGTGGCGGCGATGTTGCCGGTTATCCTATAATCATGTATAAAACAGTTAATCCCATCGTGCGTTGCTAGAATAGGTTCGGCTTTACTAGTCGGCTCAAGATTATCCGAAGAGCCACCTGGCTTTTGATGGGTGACTCCGAATAGGAGCTCGGTATTACGTATTGCTCGAAACTGTTCTCGAGGAGTCGGATGTCGACCATACATTACTTCAACCAGAGGTAATATTGCCGAGCCGAGTTGAGAGTGGTCCGACTACATTCCCCATAACATCAACCATTTGAATAATAAAAATTAGAATGGTTTACATCTCTTAAGGCAAGATCGGTTAGAACAGAAAGTTTGAAAAGAATGGAGCAGCTCTGCTAATTTGTATATTAAAGATCCTGTAGGACTAAGATTAAGAGAATCTGAAGTGGGTCCTTCGTGAAATGGCGGTCCTGTCTATGTAAGCTGATGCGTTGATCCCCGACCATGAACTTGTCTTTGAGATCCCAGCACCGACCATGAACTTGTCTTTGAGATCCCAGCACCTAGCAAAAAGCCTTTAGTGAAGATATCAGCAATACAGTCTTATATCGCCACATAATGAAAATCAATGTCTACCGAAATGCCTCGCTGGCATTTATATTTTATTTGGACCACCAATTTGTAGGTCACCCCTCAATGTGGAGCCCACCAGATGAACGGACTAGATCAGTATACTCCAGTCAGCCACACAAATAGAAATATCACCTTTTTATTTATTGCCCAACACAAAGTAATAATACAAATCGATAAATACTAATTAAAGGCGAGCGATAGACGATGATACGGTGAAGCCCAAAGGTTCGAAATACAGCAGAGCCATCCACGTGGCAAGGTAATTTATCATTCAGGACGGTACGTCTAGTTACCCATGATGGGGATTGCAAATGGTTTGTAGATCGAGGATCCCAGCCATCAGATCAGTGACCTTCAAAAGCAATGGACAAGATTGTCTAATAGGTTTGATCTTAGAAATTTAATCCATCCACAAATGGACCCACCAGATGAACAGCCCCGATCGATATTTCACCCTACCAAACACACCGTAGAGAGATGGGTCTACCATTTTCGATCTCCCCGTATCATCCTCCTAGTACTTTCACCCAGACGGCAGGCTCATGGTCTTAGTCATCATGATAATGAAATCATCCATGTCCACTTCCCCTTTCCCATCCCTGGCTACATTACAAACCATCCTCTCGCAATCCTCAGGACTCCTCTCTTTCCCCAACCTCCTCAGCAACTCCTTCAGATCCTTTGCGTTAATCCTCCTATCACCGTCCAAATCACACATGGAAAACGCAGTCTCTATTTCAAGAAGCCTAATCCCTCCTCCGCTGTTGTGCACTTCCATGAACTCCTTAAAATTCATACACCCGTCGCAGTCCGAGTCGGCCGCGTCCACCATCTTCTCTGCCTCTTCCGCCATGTCCTTGCCTCGCAATGCTGTCAGCACCTGCTGGAGATCGTTCACAGAGATCTTATTGTCTCTGTCCTTGTCGATCATTTTGAAAACCTCTTTCATCTCGTCAGCATTTGGAATGTACCTCCTTGATAGATTCGATGGTATCCGGCTTTTGCTAGAGGAGGCCCGTGAGAGCACCTTTGATGGAAGCTTCTTCATGTTTTCTATGAATTGAAGGAATTCAAGGATTTTCAGAGAAGCATGCATGCCGGGAGGGTGGTGATGAGTGTTAAAATCGGAGGATGAATATTTGCATGTAAGCAAACGATCTTTTTTTTTTTAATATATATATATATAGTAGTTTGATTCCTCCTTGGATGAGCCGAAGGCTAGAGGTTCTTGTGTAAAAGGAGTATAAGGTGGGCCCCACATCCGATGGAGAATAAGGTGGCAATTCTATTATCCCACATGGTGTGGGACCCGAATTTCCTATAGGGAGCCCGTGCAAAAAAAGTTCCTGTGGGGCTCACCTTGGATGTTGGATCAGCCCATCATCTGCGCCGGAAACGGATTGGCTACTCCCCCTGTCACCAGCCCGGTGGCTGATGGTCGGTTCTCTGTGGGCCCACCATGATGTATGTGTTTCATCCATTCATCCATTTTTAAACATCATGTTATCTCTTGATCCCAAAAATGAGAGGGATTTAAATCTCAGTTGGACCACACCACAGGAAAACAATATCGATTGGATATCCACCACTAAAATCCTCCTAAGGCCCACTTTACTATTTATTTAACATCCAATATGTTGATTCGGTCATACAGACCCAGATGAAGGGAAAAAACAAAGATCAGCTTGATCCAAAACTTTTATGGCCACCAAAAAGTTTTTAATGGTCGACGTTCATTCAACACTTTTTCCTATAAAGTGGTCCACTTGAGATTGGAATATATATAATTTTTGGTCTCATATCATAAAATGATCTAAAAAAATATATGAACGGCATGGATGAAACACATACATCATGGTGGGACCCACGGAGTAGCCAATCCGTTTCCATCTGCAACAGCTTATTATTATTATTATTATTTGAACACACGCACACACACACCCACACACTCACGCTGTAATGGGATTTCACCACCTATAGATACACGAACCCTTGACCGGGTGTTAGGACATGAGCTCAAAAATCAGACTGATGACCCCTCCCTTACCCTGGTCGATAACGTAGGTGCTAGAAAAGCTTTGTGGGCCCACGTCATGTATTTGTTTTATCATGGTGTCAATTCAGTTTTCCAGCTCATCCTAGGAAATGAACCTAGAAATGAGGCAGATCCAAATCTCAGGTGTACTGCACACATGAAACAGTTATAATTGAATGTCAACATTGAAAACTTATTAGAGGCCTTAAAAGTTTTGAATGAAGCGGATATTTGTTTTTCCTCTCATCCAGGCATGCCTGCGTGACCTAATAAACAAGTTGGATGGCACATAAACATCGTAGTAGACCTGAGGAAATTTTTAATGGTGAGCATGCAATACCCACTGTTTCCTGTAGTGTGGTCCACCTGATATTTAGATCCGTATAATTTTTAATGGTGAGCATGCAATACCCACTGTTTCCTGTAGTGTGGTCCACCTGATTTTTAGATCCGTCTAATTTTTAGGCAAATGCCCGAAAACGAGCTGCTAAAATGGATGGCCGGAGTGGATAAAACACATACATCATGGTGGGGCTCACAGCACCGTTTAGTAAGATCTCCATAGTTGAGGGGTCATACCGAATCCGAGTCCTTCAGTGACAGGATCCCATTCCTACTTTTCTTTGTGGTGTGGCCCACATGAGATTTCGATCGACCTGATTTTTTTTCCACATCTTAGCATGAGCTGCTGCAAATGATGAATAAAATGAATGTCACAAACACATCAGGGTGGTCCAAGATAGATTCATTGCTGCATTGTAGGCAATTCGCGCCCCATTTTCAGTTGGAGTCTTTGTAATTTTGGTCCTACATCATTTCCTTGAGAGGTTTGACCATAGCAGTTTGACCTACGGTTGGTTCGGTGATCCAAACCATTGATCTGATGAGGTAATCTACAAGGGTGGAATATCCTCAACTTCCATGGTTTAAGAAAGACAGTCCACGCTCAAAGGAAGAGAGTCAAAAGATCAACCGATCAAGAGCTCCAGAAATTTTATTTTATTTTTAATCAGATAAATGATAAGTTCCATCAGATAAACGGGTTCCAGTAGCTGAACCAATGACCCAGATCAAACGGCTATAGTGGCAGTATCATATAACAACGTATGTTCGCAAATCTCTTTCAAAAAAACTTAAGAATTGAAATGCCTTCACTGTTTCAAAGAGGCCAAAGAGAGAATGTATTCTTGAGTGGACCAGATGTGTTGAATTCCCTTTATTCTCACTCTTTCTTATCTTCAGCAATGGAATTGCTTTTCACCCAAACGTGGGGATCGTGGAAAGAGGAATGATCGTGTCCGATGGAAGCGGATTGCGTCCTGCATTACGGACTCACGGCATATGTGGGACCACCGTGGTGTATGGGATTTATCCACACCGTCCATCAATCTGAAAGTTATGTTCTTCCTTCATCCGGGTCTGTTTGACCTTATGAACAGCTTGGATGGCAATTAAACATCACGGTGGACACTAGGAAGGTTTTATCGGTGAGCATAGTTATCACTGCCGTTTCCTGTGGTGTGGTCCCCTTGAGCCTTGGATCTGCTTCACTTTTGGGATCATAGACTAAAATGATCTGGAAAAATGAATGGACGGTGTGGATAAAACCAATACATAACGATGGGCCCCACAGAGCCCCTGCTTGACCATTGGATCCAACCGATACATCATGTCCGATGCATCCCGGTGGGAACGATGTATGGATGTTTCCTGTCCATACAGGTGGGACCATGATGGCAATCTAGATCCTAGATCGTTTCTCTGAGAGGAATTAACATGGATGGAGGATTCCGTAAAAATATAGTTGATTCTAAGATCCTGATGCTGTGGTCACAGTCTCATGATGGGATGGTTAATATAAATACAGCAAGGATATGGAAATAGATAACGTCTAAGATTTGATAGAATGTATTTTCTAATGTTGAATACTTTTGTAACATCCACATCTAGAGGAATGCCCATCGGATAAACGGTCCGGATGCGGAACATGTTTCCATTTGTACGCATGGGCACAATAGACGTATGCTATAAGGTGTTCTTCATAGGCGTCATGTTTTTCAAACTTTAAGTTTTTTAGCCTTAGAATATATTTCTTTCACTTTTGTGAGGACGAAAATGTTCATTTGCTACTCTTATCTCGAAAGGAGAGAGATTTTTTGAAATTGGGGGTAAGCCCAAAAATTTATAAAATAAATAAATAAATAAATAAAAATAAAAAACAAAAAACAAAAATTTTATCCATTTCTTGACTAATTTAATCCGTTCATTTTAATCGGACAGTCATAAACCTATAGACAAATTTCTCCAGTTTTCTAATTGAAGCTCATTGTGGCTTATAGCTACACTAACATTGTGTATTAATTATGAATGGTTTCCTCCGGTGCGGTCTATTTATGATGAGTTTTTCTTTAAAACTTGGGCTGATAACATGAAATTAAAATTACCACTTACATGTGGATATAATGGATTTACTTCAAGACATTCCAATTGGCCCCATATAAGATATGGATGGGTTTGTTTCACGAGATGAGGTAAGGATAACACCCACTAAGGTGTTGCTTGGGTAACACGTAATCTACTTATATAAGATATGGAAAGAGAGGAGTCGTCCTTACTCTAGCCATGTGCTTTGATGGCCTTACTCTGCAAGAGGAGCAATTTTTATAATTACTGAGAGCATGGCTGCCACACCTCAAAATTCGATACTCGAGTTGGTCAGGCCCGAACTCGAATTCCAAGACTATGAGTTGTATATAAACAAATTATACATCGCAACCTACATAATTTTTATGTATTTTCAAGGTAAACAGAGCAACTAAGAGGGGGTAAACTAATATCACTTTCATAAACAAATATTCCACTAAATTATCATCAAGTCTTAATTACATTAATATAAAATACATTGAATAAATAAGAGGAAAAGTCTTCAATCTTTTCCATCTGGCTCTTCATATATACATATACCCTATAAAATAATTTATACGGGTGTGAGCGCAATGGCTCATAAGGTCACATCATTCTCAAAATTGAAAATTCTACGATAATACCAATATATCTAATTAAAATGAATAGGATCAATTACAAGTATTGAATCAACATTTTACATGACAATAATAACAATTTAGTATTCATAATAATAATAATAATGATAATAATAATAATAATAATAATAATAATAATAAGACACTCATCCAAAATCCTCTTTTGTTCAATTCAAGGCAAAGCACTCATGTGCGTTGATCCTTTTAAGAAATGACTATCGGTAGAGCACCGGTATCGATCCTTTTAGGTAATGACCCTTTTGGAATAAACTGTTTGGGTAATACCCAGGACAGAGCATTCATGTGTGCATATCTTTTAAGGAATCACCTAGGGCAGAGCATCCGTGTTGATCCTTTTGAAAATGACATTGGGTGGAGCCCCGTACCATGTCGATCCTTTCGAGAATAACCTTGTGCAGAGCACCCATAAAAATACAATAATCCTTTCAGGACAGAGCACCCATAACTTAAATAGACAATAATCATCAAATGAATTTATTCTCCAACATGTAACAGGAAACAACTAAATTTAATTTACAAAATGTAACAAGTAGAAATAATTTTAATATATAATATACAACAATAATAATAAATCCATTTCAGAACACATGATTATAATTAATTAAATTCAATCTACACAAAATAATAGTTAAACAAATTATATCTACAACATGTAAAATACCATTAAATGAATTTATTCTACACAATGATACACTATGAAAGAATATAAATTCACATGTTAACGCAAAGTTACATTGTAACCGTAGGGTTTTCAACCGGGAAGATTACCTACCTATTATCGGAGTGATAGGTTTGATGTGATGATGGATTCTACGTGTAGAAGGTTCAAGCTTGGTTTCACTTAAATTCAACTTGACGTACTTAAACTAGTAGCACTCGGTAAATGTTTTCAACAAAAAATGATGGCATCCCTACACAAATATCATACATGCTCATTTATTATGTCATACACTAACGGTTCTGATTCTCTAATATTAAAATATAAGAAAATAACATGTCAAATCACTAAGTTGACTTAGTAAGTCGACTGGACTCGAGGCTACTCTAACCAAATTAAAGGATGGAGAATAGAAACTTAAGCTAAAAATGGCTTAAAGTCAGAATTTGGAATCAGCTCGGATAATCGGACCAGTAGGTCATCGAGTTGGCTCGCCGAGTCAACTCAATGAAACTGTATGCTTCTCTTTCTTCATTCTTTCTTTTCTTTTTCTCTTCTTCTTTTTTTTCTTCTTTTCCTCTACTTTCAGAGACATCCAGCAAGAGTTTTGACTACCGAGTTTAACTCAGCCTAGTTAAGTCCAGTGGGTCAAACTAAATAGCTTGGCGGTGGAGTTCTGAGAACCCGATCTTAGATAGATTCTGATGATCTAATATGCATCAAGAGGGCCACATGACGGATGGTTTGGATTGTTGAATCGATGCTACAGCAGGATCAATTGTGGTACTGATACCCAAAACAAAAAGGAGAATAGAAAAGAGACGTATTGAATAGAAATACTCTGCATATATTATTGATAAGAAAAAGGCCTATATATATATTAGGCTTTACACCATAACGCATCGTCTTAGCACTAACCATAAATCCTATAAAATAGGATCACACATCCTAGCACTAACCAAATACTTAAAGAATAGGACAAACCTTTCCATGATAAACAACTTCCTAAAGACTCGGACAAATTTAAATCTTAACACCCTCCCTTAAACTGAAATGTGCAGAAATCAGTTTTAAAAAAAAAAAAAAAAAAATCAACCCGCTGCAACATCCTTCTCTACAGCAGCACGTGAGCAAACTGCTTCATTCTTTGAACAAACACCAAGCATATCTCGAAGCTTTAAAAACACAGCAGGCTTAAGGGGCTTAGTCATTATGTCTGCAATTTGATTCTCACTCTTACAATATACTAAATCGATAATATCGTCCTTACATAAATCACGCAAGAAATGATACCTCACATCAATATGCTTGCTCCTCCCCATGTAAAACTGGATTTTTGGAAAGCTTTATGGCAGAAACATTATCACAATATATTAAAGTGGGACCTTGCTGCTGACTATGTAGAACGGTAAATAATCGCCATAACCAAATAACTTGACAGGCGCTTGATGCTACAGCAACAAACTCAGCTTCAGTAGTAGACAAAGTCACTATCTGTTGTTTCTTAGATGACCATGAGACAGCTCCAGAACTCATCATGAACACCAATCCGGATGTACTCTTTCTATCATCAAGATCTCCAGCATAATCACTATCTAAAAACCCGATTAAGCTTGACTTTCCACATTTTTTATACAAAATTTCAAACTCTGTAGTACCTTTCAAGTAGCAAAAAATTCTCTTTGCAGCTAAGAGATGAACTTCAGTTGGGTTCTCCATGTATCGACTGATTAAATTGATAGCATGCATGATATCTGGCCTTATTGAAGTCAAATACATAAGACTCCCAACAATTTGCTTATAAAGAGTAACATCCACCTTCTTCCCTGACGCATTCTTTGTGAGCTTCAAACCATGTTCAGTTAAAGTAGAAACTGAATTGCAATTCTTCATTTGAACCTGTCCAAGATCTCCAGAACATATTTTTGTTGTGAAATAAAGACACCGGCAGATGATTGCACTACTTCAATACCAAGGAAATAGTGCATTAACCCCAAATCTGTCATGTCGAATTCATTCATCATTGATTGCTTAAAATCATCAAACAGGGCTCTATCATTACCGGTATAGATAAGGTCATCAACATATAAGCACACAACAAGTATCTCACCTTCATCTCCAAGTTTAGTATAGAGTGTGTGCTCATAAGTACATTTAAGAAAACCTTCTTTGGCAAAGTAAGCATCTATACAGCTATACCAAGCTCTCGATGCTTGTTTCAATCCGTGTAGAGCTTTCTTTAACCCATATACCTGATTCTTATGACCTTGTTTCACATGCATATCTAGGAGGTTGATCAACATACACCTCTTCTTCCAATTCACCATGCAAAAATGCTGACTTCACATCCAATTGATAGATAGGGCCAGGATTTCTGAGCAGCAATGGATAACACTAATCGAATAGTATCTAACCTCACAACTGGGGCGAACACCTCTTTGTAATCAACACCAAATTCTTGCTTGTACCCCTTTGCAACGAGCCAGGCTTTATACTTGTCAATGTCGCCATCTTTCTTTAGCTTTGTTTTATAAACCCATTTTACACCAATGGATTTTTGCCCTTTGGGAAGATTTGTCAACTCCCAGGTATTGTTCTTTTCAATGGATGTGATCTCCTCTTCCATAGCTTTTTACCACTTTGTTTCTTTGATTGCTTCTTGGAATGTTAGAGGAGTACTATCTGCAAATAAAGCAAAGTGAACAAGTGGATCATCATAAGAAAGTTCATCACCACTTACATAGTTGTTCATCCAGACTGGTCTTTTTCTTGTTCTTGGACCCGGCGAATCTGTTGGTTGCACTTGTTGCTCATCAATTGCTTTTTCTGCCTCTTCTTTGTCGAAGCTTACAGGTATTTGTTGCTGTCATGTGCCTTTTTCAGTCCAATTTCATATGTTCTCCTCATCAAAAATAACATCTTGGCTGGTGACTATCTTCTTTGTGATAGGATTGAGCAACTTGTAAGCTTTGATTGGTCGCTGACCCCAAGAAAGACACATTTATCGCCTTTGTCATCGAGCTTCTTTCTTTTCTCATCTGGAATGTGTGCATATGTAATGCACCCAAAGATTTTGAAATGATCAACGGCTGGCTTCCGTTCACTCCAAGCTTCCTTTGGTGTTATGTTTTGAACGGTTAATGTGGGACTCCGATTCAGAATATGGATGCTCCAATTCACTGCTTCTGGCCAAAAACTTTTCGGAATTTTTCCGTTTGCCAACATGCTTCGCACCATGTTACGGATAGTTTGGTTCTTCCTCTCCGATACACCATTTTGCTACGGTGTGTAAGTTGTTGTCAATTGCCTTCGTATACCATACTTATCACAAAAACTTACAAATTCTTGTGACATGTATTCTCCATCGCGATCAGTACGGAGAGTTTTAATAGCTCTCCTAACTTCATTTTCCACATGAGCTTTGAAACTTTTAAATGCTTCAAAAGCTTCAGATTTCTGCTGCAAAAAATAGACCCAAGTTTTCCGACAAAAATCATCAATAAAAGAAATAAAATATTTCTTTTTGCCATTGGATACCGGATTAATGGGACCACATATATCAGAATGGATCAACTCCAATGGTCTCTGTGCTCTCCATGCTTTTCCTTTTGGGAATGGCGTACGATGTTGTTTGCCAACAACACACTCTTCACATACTTTGGAGGGAAGAATGATCTGCGGAAGGCCGATCACCATGTTCTTCTGAGAAAGCGTCTTCAATCCATTAAAATTCAAATGGCCATAGCGAAAATGCCAAAGCCATGTTGGATCATTCACTTTGGCCATAAGGCAAGTCTGGATGCTCTTGAGTCTTAGCAGAAACAACCTGTTTGGTGCCATCTTAACATGAACAATTAGACCCCTTTTTGAATCATGGATTTCACAAACACCTTTTTTAATTGTAACTACATATCCCTTATCTTGCAACTGTCCCACACTCAACATATTGCTTTTCAAGTCAAGAATATAAAAGACATTTGAGATAGTCTCAATATTATCTTCTTTAGTCCTGATTCGAACATCACCCTTACCCATAACTTTAACTATAGAATGATCACCAAAACTAACGGTAGTACGAAATTCTTCATTTAAATGGGAAAAGAATGACTTACTACCACACATATGATTGCTGCAACCTGTATCCAAATACCATATGTTTGGTTCTGGTTCTTCCTTGACATGGGATGCCATCACAAGAGTGTTTCTTCTTCCTTGTTCTCAGCAAAATTAGACCTTTCTTCATTTTCTTTGTTTTTCGACAATTTGGTGTAGCATTCGGAACTGTAATGATCAAAATTATGACACCTGAAGCATTCAATATTGGACTTGTCATATTTTTTATCACGACAATTACCTACTCTTTTGAGAATTAAGGTGTGATGATCGTTAGGCACGCTTTACTTCCATCTCTATTTCCTCGACCTCCTCGTCCTCTTCCTCTATATCTTCCTCGGCCTCTACCTCTTGAATTTGAGGATTCAGCAAAGGTTGATGCTTTCAATGCTTGCTCTTCGGTGGCGATGCTGCTACACCGGTTCACCTTTTGCTCATGGACTAGCAAAGAACTCTGCAACTCATCAATAGAGAGTTCATCAATGTCATTTGATTCTTCAATTGAACAAACAACATAGTCAAACTTCGAGGTAATTGAGCGCAGAATTTTTTCGATTATGGTGACGTCTTCCATCTTGTCGCTATGGATGCGCATCTTGTTTGCTATCGCCATGGTTTTTGAGAAATAATCGGAAACACATTCTCCTTGTTTCATGCAAAGAGTCTCGAATTCTGCGTGAAGTGCTTGGAGTTGTGCACATTTCACCTTCGTCGTGCCTTGATACTTCTTTTTTAGAGAATCTCAAATCTGTTTAGAAGTATCTTTAGAGAGAATCATTTTCAAGATTGAACGATCAATTGCTTGGAAAAGATAATTCTTTACTTTCAAGTCCTTCAATCTTTGTTGTTCCAATGCTTTCTTTTGAGCATCCGTCAATGCTCTTGCTATCGCTTCGATTCTTTGGTTCAAATTCCAGCTTTCAATGAGATGCCGCATTACTCCTTGGATCTCGGAAATTCTCCATTAACATGCTCCAATGATCGTAGTGACCATCGAAGCGAGGTATGGCTGGCTGGATATAGTTATCGACCACCTTGTCAGATACCATTGATTTTGCTGCTGCAAGTAAGAAGACTGCTACTTCTTTTTTTGAACTTGGCTCTGATACCACTGATACCCAAAACAAAAAGGAGAATAGAAAAGAGACGTATTGAATGGAAATACTTTGCATATATTATTGATAAGAAAAAGGCCTATATATTAGGCTTTACACCATAACGCATCGTCTTAGCACTAACTATAAATCCTATAAAATAGGATCACACATCCTAGTACTAACCAAATACCTAAAGAATAGGACAAACCTTCCGAAGATAAACAACTTCCTAAAGACTCGAACAAATTTAAATCTTAACAGGTACTTCACAGCAAAGAAGAATGGTCGATTTCAATGGAAAAATTCAACGAAGGGAGTATTTCTATAGACAAACGCTATTGGACGATTTGGATTAGTTGTAGGAACTCATGGAAGCCTCATATCAGAGTTTGAAAGCATTTTGGTTGGTGAGTTATAAGATTGGAAAGTTTGGTTACGATACTCTATTGCAAAGAAGAAGATGAAAATATGACACTTTACTGTCTTTCGATTGGCTACTCGAAGCAAAGAATGTTGGAGTGATGATAGTTGTTGGATAAGAGAGGTTTGATGGCTGAGATTTGAGAGAGGGAGCTTGACCGTAATCGAGAATATGGGAAACGCATTGCTGCTACTCAAAACAGAAGGAATTCCTAGTTCATACAGTTTTAAGGGCACTAGCAAAGCTAGGTGGGGTCCATTGAGATAATGAGAAGGAAATCCAAACTATTTAACAGTCTCTACGGACCTAGATGCAAGGAGGTATTGAAAACATTGTAGATAAGCATTCATGGTGGGCCGCAGTACAACGTTTTGGGTAAGGAGTTTCAATGGATGGGGTTCCACGATGGTATGGTTCCAACAGACAGTTTGGATCGGTGAGATGGGTCCCAACATGAAGAATGGCCTGCACAGATGGTGAATGGCATGCACAGATGGTGGAGCTGTGAAGATGCTTGGCATGGCAAAGAAGGATAGAGAGGAGAGAGAAAATCTGGGAGGGAGTTGGGTGTGAACGGTGACGTGAACAGTGACGTACTCATGCATGTACATCATTGATTCCTCTCTTCTTCTTTTTTCTATTTTCCTTTCAAAAAAAAAACATGGTGGGCCTCATAAGATGACGTGGTAGATCCCCTCCCTCCATTTACCATAATAGGACATGGGCTAAAAGATAAGTCTTATCCAACGCTCCATTTACCATAATAGGACATGGGCTAAAAGATAAGTCTTATCCAACGCTCTAGTGGGCCACACCATAGGAAATAGTGATGAGTGAAATGCCCACCATTTTAAAAATGAGTTGTTACAATGGCTGCAGGGTGCAGTTAGAAAAAATAAGAAATAAAACACCGTGCCCCCATACAGATGGCACATGCACAGTAACAAGGAGCATCAACCTAGTGACCCAACCACCAGGTTGATGGGCTATGGTCTCAATGGGCTGCACATGGACAGGTGACCGAAATTTGAGCAAAAAATAAGCAATGATCCCAACCAGATAAACTCACAACCGTATGGATAGGATTGTCTGATTACCCGGGTTTTGGATCTATGGCGCATACATCGATGGCCCACTGGACAAACAATGCCAATTTCCATATGCATTTTCCCTGTGCATGTTAGTCAATATCGTAGTACTTAAATGAGAAACGGATTGATAGTCACAGGGAACTTCAGCGAGCATTCCATGTGATTTGGGCCCAAATTGGGTAACGCGTATCCTACAGATCCTAAAATACCCCTAAAATAGAATTACAAGAACCTTGTATGCATGCAACAATTGGGCCGACTCAATTCATGAGGATCAAAAGCTAGATAGCTCTGATCATCAACTGGATTCCTGTATTGAATCTGAACTGTTGGTTAATCTTTTAAACCTCTGTTTTTTACTTAAATCATGTGTGGCCCACTAACAAAGAAACATGGGGTGAAAATTCAATGCATCATTCTTCACTGATTGGGTTTCCATGAAGACCAAAGTTTCAAATGAGGATTGTGGTATTTGATCCGGATGGAGAGCATGCATGTAGCCTTGTTAACAGCACTTCTTTTCTCAGTTTAGCGTAGAACTGCACAATGCTTGAGTGCTAGGGTATCAACGGGCTGGGCTAAACCCAGCCTGCATTGTTCAACATGGTCCTAAACCCAACCCGGGCCTATGACGGATCAATAGTCCAACCTTAAATGTTTATATATACTGAGTTCAAACCTGAGTCCAGACTGAGCCCGAGCCCAAAAGAGAGAAAGGGGTGTGGGTTGCTGTGGAGAGAGATGGGAGGGGTGAGGTTTCTTATTATTTTGTATTTTATAAAACTGCCCGAGCAACAACCCTAATGAGAAGGATAGGCTATTATACATGGTCCAAATCAGGACCAATTGAAAAAAGGACTTAAATCTTAAGCTGAGCCCAGTCCTCGTGCCTGATATTTCAGCCCAAGTCTGGCTTGAGGCAGGAGAGGCCCAAAAGCCAGACTGGCCAGACAGGCCCATTGACAGCCCTCTCTGTGTGGGAGGACGAATTGCCTGGTTACCTGGTATTCCTAATGACCGGCCAGGGAGGCCCACCATGATGTATGTGTTTTAACTAAGTTTATTTTGCCAATTCATTTTAGGGCATGATCTTAAAAATGAGGCAGACCCAAAGCTCAAGTAAACCCACACCATAGGAAAAAGTAGTGATTGAACACCAACATATGAGAACTTTTGAAGGCTTACAAAAGTTTTGAATGAAGCTGATATTTGTGTTTCTCTTTCGTCCAGGTATATATGACCTCATTGGCAGGTTAGATCACAGAGAAATATTATCAATAAAATTTTCAATTGTGCTATTTGATAACTTCTAAGAATGAATAGAGATTTTCATATCGACCATTTGAAAAAAAAAAATTTACAATGGTTTGTCTCTTACGGTAAGATCAGTTAGGAGAGAAAGTTTGAAAAGAATCGAGCAGCTCTGCTAATTTGTATATTAAAGATCTTGCAGGACAAAGGTTAGGAGAATCTAGAGTGGGTCCTTCGTGAAATGGTGGTCCTGTCTCTAATCATATGTAAGCTGATGAGTTGATTCCTGACCATGAGCTTGTTTTGAGATTCCAACACCTCTCAAAAAGCCTTTAGTGAAGATATCTTATATGGTCACTTAATGAAAATCAATGTTCACCAAAAGGCCTCGCTGGCATTTGTATTTTGTTTTGACCACCAATTTGTAGGTCACCCCTCAATGTGGAGCCCACCAGATGAACGGTGATATAGAAATATAACCTTTTATTTATTGCCCACCACAGAGTAACAATTCAAATCCATGAATACCAAAGAGTTTTACATTCATTCTTAAACCTAATTAAGGGATCGAGAGACAATGATACGGTGAAGTCCAATGGTCCGAAATACAGCAGAGTCATCCACGTGGCAAGGTAATTTATCATTCAAGACGGTACGTCTAGTTACCCATGATGGGGATTGCAAATGGTTGGTGGATCAGATGATCCCAACCATCAGATCAGTGACCTTCAAAAGCAATGGACAAGATTGTCTGATAAGTCTGATCTTAGAAATTTAATCCATCCACAAAAGGACCTACCAGATGAACGGCCCCAATCGATACTTCACCCTACCAAACACACTGTAGAGATATGGCTCAATCATTTTCGTTCTCCTCGTATCATCCTCCTAGTACTTTCACCTAGACTCGGTTCATGGTCTTGGTCATCATGATAATGAAATCATCCATGTCCACCTTCCCTACCCCATTGCTGTCCACATTACAAACCATCCTCTCGCAGTCCTCAGGACTCCTCTCTTTCCCCAGCCTCCTCAGCAACCCCTCCAGGTCTTTTGCGTTAATCCACCCATCACCGTCCAAATCACATGTGGAAAACGCAGCCTTTATTTCAAGAAGCCCGATCCCTCCCACCCTGTTGTGTACTTCCATGAACTCCTCAAAATTCAAGCACCTGTCGTGGTCCGAGTCGGCCTCGTTCACCATCTTCTCTGCCTCTTCCGCCATGTCCTTGCCCTGCAATGCTGCCAGCTCCTGTTGGAGTTCCTTCACAGAGATCTTATTGTCTCCGTCCTTGTCGATCATTTTGAAAACCTCTTTCATCTCGTTAGCATTTGGAATGTACCTCCTCGATTGACGCGATAGTATCCGTCTTTTGCTGGAGGGTGCCCGCGAGAGCACCTTTGATGGGAGCTTCTTCGTGCTTTCTATGCGTTGAAGGAATTGAACGATTTTCAGAGGAGAAAGCATTCCGGGAGGGTGGTGATGAGTGTTAAAATCGGAGGATGAAGATTTTCCATGTAAGCAATTGGTCGTTTTTATATTAGTTTGATTCCTCCTTGGATGACCACAAGGCTAGAAGTTCTCGTGGAAATGGAGTATAAGGTGGACCTACATCCAATTCTATTATTCCACATGGTGTGGGACCCGAATTTCCTACATGCAAAAGTTCCTGTGGGGCTCACCTTGGATGTCGGATCAGCCCATCATCTGCGCCAAATTTCCTACAGGGAGCCCGTACGTGCAACAAAAGTTCCTGTGGGGCTAATGTCGGACCAGCCCATCATCTGCGCCAGCTTATACTAAGACATGAGCCCAAAGATCAGGAATTCACATCCTCCCCACTCAAAAAAGATATATAAATAAATAAAATCCTTTTTTCCTGCATCTTGGTCCACATCGGTGATGAAATTGTCAGCACTGCTGCATCCAATTATACATTGTGTGATGATGTGGCCAATTAGATTAAGACAAATAAGAATTTTCTATTTGTGTAATCTGACTATCGATTTCATCTTATTGATCCAAAACTCTAGTGGGCCACACCACAGGGAATAATGGGATGGGATGGGACGCCTATCATTGAAACCTTCGTCAGCCCACCCGCCGTATATTAAAAAAAGTTGAGTCCCACCCGAGAAAATAAAAAAATCAGCCTGATCCAAATTTCAGTGGGCCAAGAAGGTTTTAGTGATGCATTCGGATTCTATAGTTACTCCTCTACTACCCTGGTCGATTATGTAGGCGCTGGAAAAGCTCTGTGGCCCCGCGTGATGTATTTGTTTTATCTATGCTGTCTATTCATTCTTCGGGCTCATTTTAGTCATGAAGGCGATCGAAATCTCAGGTTAACTACACATAGGAAAGAGTGATGATTGAATGTTGACTATTAAAAACTCATAGGAAGCTGAAAAGTTTTGGATCCCGGGTGACCTAGTTAAAAAGCTGAATGTTAAATAAACATCATAGTTGGCCCGCATAAATTTTTAATGTTGAGCAGTACAATCACCACTGTTTTTCCTGTGGTGTGGTCCACCTGACATTTAGATCTGTCTAATTTTTGGGCCCGTGCCCTAAAACGATCTAGTAAAATGGATGGACAGAGTGGATAAAATACATACATCATGGTGGAGCCCACAGCACCATCCTTTAGTTACAGACATTCCCATTTCCACTTTTCCCTGTGTGTGGCCCACATGAGATTTGGATCGACCTGATTTTTTGTTCCACATACTTAGCATGAGACGGTGCAAATGATGAATAAAGTGAATATCACAAACACATCACGGTGGGCCAAGATAGATTCGTTGCCGCACGGGCTCGCTGTTGTAGGCCATTCGCGCCTCATTTTCAGTTGGAGTCTTTGCAATTTTGGTCCTGCATCATTTCCTTGAGAGGTTTGACCTACGGTTGGTTCGGTGATCCAAACCATTGATCTGATGAGGTAATCTACAAGGGTGGAATATCCTCAACTTCCATGGTTTAAGAAAGACAGTCCACCCTCAAAGGAAGAGAGTCAAAAGATCAAACGATCAAGAGCTCGAGAAATTTTATTTTATTTTTAATCAGATAAATGATAAGTTCCATCATATAAACGGGTTCCAGTAGCTGAACCAATGACCCAGATCAAACGGCTGTAGTGGCAGTATCATATAACAACTTATGTTCGCAATTCTCTTTCCAAAAAACTTAAGAATCGAAATGCCTTCACTGTTTCAAAGAGGCCAAAGAGAGAATGTATTCTTGAGTGGACCAGATGTGTTGAATTCCCGTTATTCTCACTCTTTCTTTTCTTCAGCGATGGAATTGCTTTTCACCCAAACGTGGGGACCGTGGAAAGGAATGATCGTGTCCGATGGAAGCGGATTGCGTCCTGCATTACGGACTCACGGCATATGTGGGACCACCGTGGTGTATGGGATTTATCCACACCGTCCATCAATCTGACAGTTATGCACTTCCATCATCCAGGTCTGTTTGACCTTATGAACAGCTTGGATGGCAACTAAACATCACGGTGGACACTAGGAAGGTTTTATCGGTGAGCGTCGTTATCACTACCGCTTCCTGTGGTGTGGTCCCCTTGAGCCTTGGATCTTCTTCGCTTATGGGATCGTAACCTAAAATGATCTGGAAAAATGAATGGACGGTGTGGATAAAACCAATACATAACGATGGGCCCCACAGAGCCCCTGCTTGACCATTGGATCCAACCCATACATCATGTCCGATGCATCCAGGTGGGAACGATGTATGGATATTCCCTGTCCATACAGGTGGGACCATGATAGTAATCTAGATCCTAGATCATTTATCTGAGAGGAATTGACATGGATGGAGGATTCCGTGAAAATATAGTTGATTCTAAGATCCTGGTCACTGTCACATGACGGGATGGTTAATATAAATATAGCAAGGATATGGAAAGAGGGAACATCGAAGATTTGATAGAATGTATTTTCTAACGTTGAATGCTTTCACCCAGAGGAAGGCATAAACGGTCCGGATGCGGAACATGCTTCCATTTGTATGCATGGTACAATAAGGCGTTAAAAAGTTAACTGTTGAATTTTTTGGTTTGAAAATAAATAAAAATTTCGAAAATTTTATTTCCCTCTAAAATAATTTTGGAAAAATTAAAGAAAAGTGAGTTTTATTTAGTTTCACATAAGGATAAAGTGGGAGAAAAGTTCTTTATAAGTGAGTGAGGAGGTAGTATTCTTACTCAGAGAAATGGAGGATGAGATACATTGAAAACGCACTCACACATGCGCGCTCAGGCGAGGGTGTATGCATTGTGGCTGTAGTAGTGGTAAATGGTACGCACGCATGCTCGCTCGATCGAGGGCATAGTAGTATGGTTGTCGTGGCACTAGATAGCGCGCTTCGCATGTGCCCATCGTGTCACAAAGTGAAGAGAAGTGCGAGATGGTCCAGGTTTTATAGGTTGCTGGAAACGGTCGGATTAATAGATCCAAAACCGTTGACCGTTTTGAGAATAACTAATAGTCTTAATAGTCAAAACAGTCCGAAAACAGACGGGCTTTGATAATCCGATCAAATCGTTAATCCAACGATATAAAATGTTTGGAAATTAGTGTCAACTGGCAGAAACATTTCACAAATGTTCTTAATCATTGATGACCACCTAGCAATGGCCCACACCTCATATGTTATATAAACTAGACCATTCAGGTCCAGAATCATCCAAGTCCAACAGATTCAATCAGAATCTGATCTAATCCCTCTAAATATTTCTCTTCCTAAGAAATTGCTGAGTAACTCGAACATTGTTTGAGTCACTGAGTTCAACTACTCAACAAATTTATTAGATTTATGATCTGCGTTTACCAAGTTCATGAATAGATCCCTCCGTGATTACCATACACAGGATCTTAACAAGAAGGCTTGTCTTATCCTAAAAGCATTTCACCTGGAACCCATCAGCAATCTCAATTTCAACTAAGAAGGGGGCGAATCGAGCTTAATGACAGTGTATTCATCGTGATTCCTCCCGATATTAATTTCAATATATTTTTTTATTTTCGATTTTTCAATATAATTTTTCAACATTAACATGTCGCTAGTTGATGAATGAGGGTTTTTCGTTCCAATAGCCACTTACTGTTACTGTAACATGGTCGTGGCAGGAGTCGGTCCTTTCTAAACTTAAGTTTTTGTAGCTTTGAATTTACTTTTTCATTTTTCTAAAGATAAAAATGCCCTACTGATATTCCTTTTGGTTGGGCTCTTGTCTCAAAAGGAGAAAAGTTTTTTGAAATAGGGGTGTGACCCTAAAAAAAAAAAAATTTACTCACCCCTTGGTCGATCTAATCCACTTATTTTAATTAGACAGTCTTGAACCCACAGACAGGTTTTTTAAAATTTTCTAATTGAAACTCTTTGTAGCCTACAACTATACTAATATTATGTATTAATTATAAACAATTTCCTCCAGTTTGGTCCATTTGTAATGAGTTTTGCCCTCAAACTTGGGTCGATAACATGAAATTAAAACTCATTACACGTGGACGGGATATATTTGTATCAAGACAACCCAGTGAGCCCCACATTAGATGTGGATGGGTGCAACTAACCACATGTGGAGCTGTAATGAATTTCAAGGTACGTTTTGTGAGAAATATTTTTCAAAGGCGTATCATATTCGAAAAATGACGAAATCTAAGAGGCTAAAATAGGGTTCCATGACAATAGCCCAATATGAGGCAAATTCCGTTGAATCGTCAAGTTATGTGTCGAAACATAATGAAATACGAAGATTATAAGATTGCAAGTTTCGAAGAAGGGTTAAGATAGAATATCTGAACGAAATTTTGTTGCTTGGATGTGAAGTACTTGAAGGTAGTCGATAAAGCCTTGTGAGCGAAACAAGATATAGAGCGGTTACGCAAATCTCGTGTACAATTAAAGGAAACAGGACAGAAGAATAGGCCGACACCTAGCCGGCACCAACCATTAGAGAAGAAATCGAGGGAAATCCAATCATCAGTACCGGGAACCCAAGAACGATATTTTTCAGAAAGTTATACGTATTGCGAAAAGTATGGCCATATGACTCAGGTATGTAGGACTAAAATGAGAGATATGGACATGATACATCTTCAGCAGATACCACCACGACTGTAACTCGCAGCACCATCTCAACAATCGAGACAGACATCACAAGCGTCACTACTTTATTGCTTAGACCATAATAAAATCAGCATAATCGACCTTCTCCGTCAGTTCCTCAAGATAAGGAAAGTTAGCCAATTAGGCAGTAGCTGCCGCAAGCATGGGTTTATTCTATCACATTAAAGGAGAATCCAAAAAAAAAAAAAAAATGACGTTGTTAAAGGTATGATCGAAATGCATGGTACTCCAATTTCTGTATTATTTGAATCTAGAGTTACATTATCTTTAATTTCATCATCGTTGGTAAATCGATTAAGGTTGAAGTTAGAAATCCTCGATAAGCAAATTTCGATAGAATCTCTCGTAGAAAAGTTAGTTATTTTGAAAAGAATATGTAAATCTATTCCCCTTATGATATGTGGTATTCATATGTAGCTAATTTAGTAGAAATGAACATGCATATATGGTAAACAATCATAGTTATCTTTTAAGTCTAGAAAATATATAAGTAAATGTGTGTTAGAATATGTGCATTCTAATGAATGGGAGCCGTCGCCTATGATTTTTGAGGGAGAATCATCGTTCTTTGTTACTTTTATCGATGATTTCTCCAAAAATGTGTGGGTTTATTTTCTAAAAAATAAATCTAATATTTTTGTCACCTTTAGGATGTGGAATGCAATTATAGAAAAATAATCAGGGTAGAAATTGAAAGTATTGAGGACAAACAATGGTGGAGAATTGACTTCAATAGAATTAATCAGTTTTATAAAGATGAGAGGATTGTACGACATAACATAATTAGGCACACACCATGACAGAATGGTGCGATGGAACGTATGAATCAGACTCTCTTAAAGAGAACCCGAAGTATGTTGAGCAATGTCGGGTTAGGCAAGGAGCTATGGACTGAGGCCATTAACACGACTTGCTACTTAATAAATCGGTCTTCATTTATGCCGATCGGTTGTAAAATTTCAGAAGAAGTGTAGAGTGGTCATGATGTAGATGATTGCTTGCCTCCAAGTGCAGAGGTTCGTAAGTAATATCCTGTGAATACAGGATCGATCCCACAGAAAGATGAATTGCGACAAGGTAAAAATCAAATGCAAAACAAACTAGGTAATAAAAACTAAAACTGATTATTTGATTTTGGGATTTTTGAATGGATGTAATTCAACTGAATTAAAATAACACCTAAGCTTCAAAGTTCCACACATAGGTAATGTTCCAAAATCATGATGACTTGGATAACACAACTAGGATCTGAGCACTATGGTCAGCCTAATCAGAAAATAAAACAATTTAAATATTTTAATAAATTATATAAAAAATTAAAAAATCATGGATTTGCACCATTAACATATATTCTCAAGCGCCAGTGAATTTAAGTATTTAATATCTATAGGATAATGAATATCAAAGAAATATAATAGGTTGAGAACTTCTCCTATCTAGAAAATCTGATTGATTCAGGGTAAGCCTATCCATCAATGTGGATCTCATATGATGGAAACATATGGATCTCACAAGAGGATAAAAAAATAAAACCTAAATAATAGATAACATGCATCCACCATTCTTCTCATCATTAAAACAATCAATCATTATAATCTTAAAGAAACATTAAACCCTGTACTTCCCTTCTAGCTTAGGCTAGAAGGAACTTGGAAAAACATAATTAAATTACAGAAATAAAAAGCAACAAGAAATAAAGAATGAAAACACAAATAGAAAAGATTTAAAAAAACAACTTATAAAGCTTTAATAAAACTAAAAACTCTTTAAAAATCCTAAATTTTGTTTTGGGATGCCTTGAATAATAATTAAGAATGCCCTAGGAAGCCCTATTTATAAATAGGGACCTCCAATTTTCGTACAAATTTGAAAAACCCTAGAAACTGCCTCAAATATACGTATTTTTTTAAAATAGACTTCTCGCTGCATAGTTCGTTTAAAACAAACTTTCTGCTGCGCAGTTTTCCAAAATAAACTTCACAGTTTCAGAATACACTTTTCAGGACAATTTCAGGATTCTTCACTTCAAATCTTCGATTTACTTCATTCTTCACTTGGTTTTCTTAGATATTTGACATGTGAATTCTTCAATCTTGGTCTCCTAAGATCAATCTCTTACTTTGGTAATTCTTGAGCATCAAAATCATGCTTTTAACACCATTTTTCAATCCAAACACTTAAATTCACATTGCAACACATACATGAGTAAAATAGAATATTAAGCGGATTCATGTTCATAAAACCAAGATATAAATGGAAAAAATTATGCAATATTTGCGTCTCAACACACCCCCTTAACCAGCATTTTGCTAGTCCCGAGCAAAATAAGCGAAAAAAATAAAAATAAAAATAAAAACTAATTTTAGAAATAAAATTAAAACGGGAAAAAAAATCTAACTACACCGCTTTCGCAGGTAATCTTGATTGCATTTAGCATATGCAACAAGCCTTTAAACCCTTAGGTTTCCCCTAGTGGACGAGTTATAGTCTCGTGAGGGTTTCCAGAAATGTTACCCACAAACATTGAAAACATGAAAAATAGTTCAACACTCAGAAATTTATACAATTATTGCTTCATTCATCATATGAATTCCAAAACAAAATAATACTTACCCTAAGCCTGAAGTTAGTTAGAATTTCAATTTATTAATCCATTACATCATTGAGTTCAGAGGCCTAATCCAAATTTAGAATAATTATGATCCAATATACTTAGGTGCTCGTGACACTAGTCTAACTTTGAGAAATATGCATGTTCTCTATCCTAACTTCTTTCAATCATTCCAAGAATATGAAATCTCTAGTTATTTCATTTTCTTTATGACATTTCTTATTTTATCATCATATCCTCATTATTATAGACCACCCTTAGATGAAGATTCCCATCAGGTTTGCTTCATAACCTAAGGTATTGTACTTGTAATGGTAACAGTAATGGATACTTAGGTATCCTTACTCCGGATTACTGACACGATTGTTATGGTCATTGCATTCATGCTCTATAATAAAAATTCCTTTTTCCTTCAATATTCTCTCTTTTAAGCATATATGTAAGACCCGTATCCTAGTTCGTACTGTTCCGATGAATCCTCGATCCTTTCCGTCGAAGTCCGACAATCTGTGACTGATAATCGATGTTGCACACGACCGTAAGTCGTATCCTTTAGATTCGAGTCGGTTTAGTCCGAGACCTGTGTCATTGCGACCGCACCGTCACCGCGGTTCCAATGCCGCGACTCACGCATCGATCCGATACCTGATCAGAAGATGTGGGCCAGCGTTTATTTCGAAGAAACGCCGCACTTTTACGATCCCAAGAGAATCTCTATACAATGTCAAATCAATCCCACCAATCAATCAATCAATCAATCAATCACTTCAATGTCAAGTACAAAGCAACCCATGCTTTCTCTCTCCAAAGTCAACTCTTTCTTACCCTCTCTCTTACACCACCATACATGTTAAGTACACATCACACATCACTCACCCTTTCACCTCACATCTCCCATCACTCTCTCCTTATAACTCTCTCTCTCTCCCTCTTTTCTCACACCATTTCCAAGCAAGAGAGAGAGCCCACAAGTCCAAGCTTCTCCATGTGAGAGGAATGTGATTTTGGTGGCCCACTTTCCCATTCCAAAATCCATCATCCTAGCCATCCATTTCCCATCTCCACCATCAAAGAGGAGCACAAGGAGGGTGGCGTTCCAATGGACCGAAGAGATTAACCGGTGGGTGCTTTGATAGAGTAGTTTTCATGTTTTCTTAGATGGGCCAAGTGAGACCTACCGATCAATGGTATGGATCTCACTTAGGACCCTAAGATGTGGCCGATGGCCCACTTTGATTTTTTTTATGTATGATTGAATGCAAGGGAGGGCCCATAGTGTCGGGGTCCCTCCATCACACGTGTGTCCCACCTTCTCTCTCTCTCTCTCTCCCTCTCTCTCTCTCCTTCCTTTTTCTCTAGATTTTGTGGTTGTGTGGCCCACTTAAATGGACCCCACCATGAGGCTTGTATTATAGTCAATCCATTTATAAGTGAGGCCCACCTTATATGTAATGTACCCATACCACCTATCATTTGGTGGCCCACTTAAATAGGGCCCACCTTGTAGTATGTTAGGCCGTCCAGCGTCCAGGGACGCTAGACGTTTTTGGAAAAAACACTAATATAAGCTTGGTTTACAAGCTTTTTGGTGGCCCACTCACATAGGCCCCACCTTGATGTTTGTGCTTAATCCACACCGTCTATCCCTTTCTTTGGACCATTTTAGGCGTTGAGCCGAAAAACGAAGCTGATCCAACTTTCAGGCGGACCATATCTTAGAGAATAGTGATTTTTCACCGTTCAAATGCACTTAAACTCTTCTACACCTCGAAAAATGCCCAATATTGGGCTTGATGGATTGCTTATGGACTATAGGACCCGCTGGGTGGGGCGGATGCTTCCGATGCCGGCCCCACACGTGAAAAACCTTTGAAAAAGGAAATTTTAAAAAAAATATATAAATAAATAAAATACACGCAATACGCTTCTTCTTGCAGAGACGCCGCGACACACGCCGTCGGCCGTCAGTGTGAAAGTGAGCGGGTCCCATGGCTCCAGCCGTGGGCCCCACCATGATGTATATTTTGTATCCACACCTCCATGAGGTGGACCACCCCCTGAGGTGGGTCCCCTCCAAATTTCAGGCCTATCCAGATCTCCAGTGGCCCACACCATAAGAAACAGTGATGATTGAACTCTTCCATTGAAATCCTTTTTGGACCCATGGAAGTTTTGAAGCAATCTGATATTTGTTTTTCCTATTCATCCCGGCCTCTGTGATCTTATTAACGGGTTGGATGGAAAGTAAACGTTATGGTGGGCCCCACATGGGACCCACAATGATGTGTGTGCCTTACTGCCACCGTCCAGGCGGACGGTGGAAGCCCACTATGATGTATGTGTTCCAGCCGCACCGTCCACCCTGGACGGTGGGACCCTCCCTGCTGCACGTGTGTGTGCAAGCATGTGAGTGTGCACGTGTGTACGCATGTATGTGTGCATGCGTGTGAGTGTGCACGTGTGTATGCATGTGTGTGTGCGTGTGTGAGTGCATGTGTGAGCGTGTGTGCTTGTGTGGGGAGGTTGTGTGTGTGTGTATATATATATATACCTATATATATACATTGTATATTATATATATATATATATGTATATATATTATATTTTATATAATATACCTGTTAGTGGGCCTTTATGGGCCCCACCATGATGCATGTGTTGCATCCAAGTCGTTCAACCATTTGGCCGTTGTTGAGGCCTACCTGGATGTGTATTTATGGCTGTTGTTGAGGCCCACTTTGATGTGTACTTGTGGCCGTTGTTGAGGCCCACCTTGATGTGTATTTATGGCCGTTGTTGAGGCCCACCTGGATGAGTACTTGTGGCCGTTGTTGAGGCCCACCTGGATGTGTATTTATGGCCGTTGTTGAGGCCCACTTCGATGTGTACTTGTGGCCATTGTTGAGGCCTACCTTGATGTGTATTTGTGGCCATTACTGAGGCCCACCGTCATGTGTATGAGGCCCGTTGTTGAGGCCACCTTGACATATATGAGAACCACATTATAAGGCCCATTTTGATCTATCCTAGGGCCCATGGGTTAAGGCCCATTGTGATGTATTAAGGCCCATGGGTTATAGCCCATTGTAATGTACTTAAGGCACATTAGTAAGGCTTATTAGTGCAGCCCACTTGATTTATATGAGGTCCATATGAGGCAGCCCATTTGATGTATCTAAGGCCTTTGGGTCGAGGCCCAATAAGATGTATATAGGTCCATTGCAATGTGCGATCCCTTATGGTTTATGTAATGATATTTTGTAGCGGGTCATGCCTTGGGAGCAATGTTGGTTTGACATCCACATTGTAAGAATAATGTTGGTTTAATGTCCGCATTATAAATCTCCATACGCCCGTTGATAGGCCCATACTTCTTATGCATAGGCCATCTAGACCCACCTTCGTTGTGAGGGTAGTTCATTTCCTTATAACATGCTTAGTGTAGCTCCATGATTCATGTGCATACGCATCATATGTATGCTTGATATAAGGAATGTTTGATCATAGCATAAGCCATTGGGCTGAGGCATTTACAGGACTCCTTATGAGACGAAGTGCCCCATATGAGCGCGTGGTACACGTGAGATTTCTCCATGATTGTATGGTGTGACTCATGCATCTCGCATATGTGTGATTGTGATATGCCCTAAAGACATCAGGGCCATAGCCTCCACAGACACACCATGGGTGGCTGGATTGGATACAGGAAGTGTTTGGTTCTAGCATACGGGCACCATAGATGTCCCTGGGTGAAAATTCCTAAACTCGATGGTACCAGAGGATGACTCCAACATTGAGATCGAGTGGATGTACGAGCGCATGAGGGCTGAATACCAGGAGGCCGCATCTCTCACTATGTCGTGGTCGGTTAGAAAGGGGTGTGACCTTACCCGCCTGAGTGAGGGGGCAATTTCTAGGTTGAGTTTGACCAGCTTGAGGAATCGGTCTGCTATCGATAAGCCGGGCCCGATATTGGCAGGCGGATAGTGAGGTCTCTTCCACTCTCCCAGTTGTGCGTTCGGATAGGGGCGGCAAGCTGGCTTGAGTGTACAAGACCCCGGTGATTATCCAGACTGATAATTGTATTGACATGAGGATTGACATGCTTGAGCTGCATTATGCATCGCATGGCCTTGTTATGACCGATATCACTTATATTCTGTACCGCATAACCTTGGTACGGCTGACTGCATTTATATACTCATTGGCACGATTCTGCATTACTCTAACCTTGCATTCTGAGCACGCTCATATTGCGCACACACTTACACCACCCTCTAAGCTTTCTATAAGCTTATGCACGATTGATGCGTGCAGGTGACACCGGGATGCAACCGTAGTCTCGCCGCAGTTGGAGCGTGCAGCCGAGCTTCTGGAGCTTTTATTATTTTCAGTATATTGTATTTCCCTTTAATACGCCTTGTACTCAAAAGTTTTTTATCATAGTGGATATTGTAATGGTGTTCTTGTGGTTATTGTTCGTGGGTTATGCTTGTGGTTATGCTCATTACGAATCAAATTGATTATTAGAAATCATTCTCGTAGCATCCCAGGATTGGAACCTGGTATTTGGGTACCGGGAGCCGAGAATGGGGTACTACGGAGGCTGTTGGCGCCGGATTCGGTGATCGGGAATTTTGTGAGCCCGGTTTCCGAGTTTGGGGCGTGACAATATATCAATGATACTAGTTCATTCAATCTTGTTTGAATCAAAAGTTATTATTCTAGTTCACATATCATATTTCTCACTTGGTTAGCTAGGGTGTATTGTGAATTCAGTACATCAAATTATAACTCACTTTAAACTAGTGATTAGATAATTAAACTCAAGTATATAATTTTCAGTTGTCAGAATTCTGACTACTATCAACCTAGAATAAATATTAACTTTGCCTTTGGAATTCGCATAATATCATGTTCACATTCTTGTATATAAGCATATTATTTTGAAAATGTTGAAAAAATTTCCCATAAACGTAAAAAATAAAATAAATAAAAAAACTAAAACCTAAAATAATAATAATAATAATAATAATAATAATAACCAAAAAGTTTTAAAAAAAAAAAAAAAAAAAAAAAAAAAACCTCACATGGATGACTATCCACACCCCCCAACCTAAAATTTACATTGTCCCCAATGTAATAATAATGTAATGCAGAGAACAATAAAAATAAAAATAAAAAGGATGGATAATACCTGCAATGAAAAACTCACCTGCTAGGTGACACCAAAAAAAATGAATATGATACAAATCCTACACAAATGCTCCGTCAGACTAGGAGTATCAATCTGAATATTCTGGCTCATGAAGAGGGAAGGACTCCTCTCCCAAATGAAAGTTTTTCATATAAGGCTTCAATCTCTGACTATTAACTTTGTATACATTACCATTACGTGGATTCTCAATTTCAACAGCCCCATGAGTATAAACATTCTTCACAATAAAAGGGCCTGTCCATCTTAATCTTAACTTTCCCGGAAAGAGCTGGAGACAGGAATTGTACAATAGGACTTTTTGCTGAGGTTTAAAATTCTTCCTCAGGATATTTTTGTTATGAAAAGCTTTGGTTCTCTCTTTGTATATTTTAGAATTTTCATAGGAGTCTCTCCTCAGCTCCTATAATTCATTCAACTCTAATTTCCTTTGTCCACTTGCTTGATCCATATCAAAGTTTAATTTCTTTATTGCCCAGTAGGCTCTATGTTCCAATTCCACAGGTAAGTGACAAGCCTTCCCATACACCAATCCGTATGGAGACATTCCAATCGGGGTCTTTTAAGCAGTCCTATAGGCCCATAAAGCGTCGGATAGTCTGAGGGACCAATCTTTCCTATCTGGCCTTATAGTTTTCTCTAAAATATGTTTGATTTCCCGATTAGAAATCTCAGCTTGCCCACTCGTTTGTGGGTGGTATGAGGTGCTCACTTTATGTTTGATGCCATATTTCTTCATCAAAGCCTCAAATGTCTTATTGCAAAAGTGAGACCCGCCATCACTAATGATGGCTTTTGGAGTTCCAAATCTAGAAAAAATATTTTCCTTGAAGAATCGTATGACCACTTTGTTGTCATTGGTCCTACTTGGAACTGCCTTGATCCACTTTGAAACATAGTCCACACCAACCAATATATAAAGAAATCCAAAAGAAGATGGAAATGGGCCCATAAAATCAACACCTCAACAATCAAAAATCTCCAATGGTAAAATTGGGGATAAAGGCATCATGTTGCGCGGGACACTCTTCCCAACCTTTGATATCTATCACAAGCAATACAGAAAGTATGAGTGTCTTTAAACATGGTAGGCCAGTAAAAACCATACTGCAGGATTTTTGCAGTAGTTTTCTTAGCAGAAAAATGGCCACCACATGCTTCCATATGACAAAAAGAAATAACACTCTAAACTTCATCCTCTGGGACACAACGTCTAAAAATTTGATCAGTCCCATATTTATATAAATACGGGTCATCCCAGAAGAAGTTCCTAACCTCGGTTTCAAAACGCTTCCTATCTTGTGACTTCCAATGATATGGCATTTTTCCTATTACAAGATAGTTCACTATATCCGCATACCAAGGCAATTTGGAGATCGCAAATAATTGTTCATCAGGAAAAGTGTCATGCATCTCCTAAGTGGAATCATTTAACACCAATCTGGAAAGGTGATCGGCCACTACATTTTCTACTCTTTTCTTATCTTTTATTTCTAAGTCAAATTCTTGGAGTAGGAGGATCCATCTCATAAGTCTCAGCTTTACATCCTTCTTAGATAACAAATATTTCAAAGCCGAGTGGTCCGTGAAAATGACCACTTTAGATCCCAACAAGTAGGACCTAAACTTATCCAAAGCAAAAACTACTGCAAGTAACTCTTTTTCAGTTGTTGAGTAGTTTACTTGGGCCGAGTTTAGAGTTCTACTCGCATAGTGAATAACGTAGGGCCGTTTATCTTTCTTTTGGCCCAAAACAGCCCCTATTGCATAATCACTTGCATCGCACATTAGTTCAAAAGGAAGTATCCAATCTGGTGGACGCATGATAGGTGCAGTGGTAAGTGATGATTTAATTTTATTAAAAGCACTTGCACACTCATCTGTCCACTTAAATGGAACATCCTTTTGAAGAAGATTAGTCAAGGGTCTAGTAATGGCACTAAAGTCCTTAATGAATCTTCTATAAAAACCAGCGTGCCCTAAAAGTGATCTAATATTTCTAACAGTTCGGGGGATAGGTAGATTAGCAATAATGTTGAGTTTTGAGTGATCTACCTCGATTCCATTTTTTAAGATAACATGACCCAAAACAATTCCCTTTTGAACCATGAAATGACATTTCTCCCAATTTAAGACAAGGTGTTTCTCTTCACACCTAGACAAGACAAGAGATAAATTGTTGAGGCATTCCTCAAAACTACTCCCAAATACAGAGAAATCGTCCATGAAAACCTCAAGAAACTTTCCAACCATATTTAAAAAAATACTTAACATACACCGTTGGAAAGTTGTTGCGGTGTTACACAATCCAAATAGCATCTGTTTAAAAGCAAACGTGCCAAATAGACAAGTGAACGTGGTTTTCTCTTGGTCTTCCAGGGCTATCTCTATTTGGTTATATCCAAAATATCCATCAAGAAAATTATAGGAGTGACCTGCTACCCTCTCTAAAACTTGATCAATGAATGGTAGAGGGAAATAGTCCTTCTTTGCAACCTGGTTCAATTTTCTATAGTCAATGCAAACACGTCAACCTGTGGTGACACGTGTTGGTATGAGTTCATTATTAGAATTCTGCACAATAGTTATTCCGGATTTCTTTGGGACTACTTGAGTTGGACTCACCCAAACACTATCGGATATTGGGTAGATGATTCCCACATCCAACAATTTGATCACCTCATTTTTTACAACTTTCATCATGTTTGGATTGAGACGCCTTTGAGGTTGTCTAATTGGTTTGGCTTCCTCATTAAGGTGGATCCGATGGGTGCATATGGAAGGGCTTATACCCTTGATGTCAGAAATGGCCCAGCCCAAGGCTCCTTTGTGGTCCTTAGAACATTCAACAATTTAATCTCTTGATCTTTGTCTAAAAATGAAGAGATCACCACAGGATAAGTTTTATTTTCACCTAAGTATACATACTTAAGCTTATTTGGTAGTGGTTTTAAATCAAGCTTTGGAATATTGGTTGGTGATGGCAGAGGTCGCGAGTCCTCTATAGATAGGATTTGAGTGCACGGTCTCCATTGGTACGTATCAATGTCCTGGGTGGTAGTGCTCTCATTATCATCACAAATTTCAGCAAGCACTTTTTTCTAAATCAGAAATTTTCAAGTCCCCAAAGACTTGAATCAATTCCTTAGACTAGGTTCCAATTCCTCTTCTTCTATCAAGCAGTCCATGAAATTCAGCTCATGGATTTCATTATTATCAATGGGCTGCTTACATAAATTAAAAATATTTAGCTCTAAAGTCATGTTACCAAAAGACAAATACATCATTCCATTCCTGCAATTTATAATTGCATTTGAAGTTGCTAGGAATGGGTGGCCTAAAATGATGGGAACTTGAGCGCTAGCATTTACACATGGTTCAGTGTTTAGTACAATAAAATCCACAGGGAAGTAGAATTTCTCCACTTGGAATAGTACGTCCTCTAAAATTCCCCTTGGTACCTTAATGGAGCGGTCAGCGAGTTGGAGTGTAATCGTGGTTGGTTTAAGCTCACCTAACCCCATTTGTTTATAAACCGAATAAGGTACTAAGTTGACACTTGCACCCAAATCTAGCAAAGCATGCTCAATTTGAAAATTACCAATAATAAGGAATAGTGGGATTTCCCGGGTCTTTGTATTTGGGTACAACCCTTTGTTGAATGATAGCGCTCACTTTCTCAGTAAGGAAGGCCTTTTTATGCACATTTAATTTCCTCTTTATAGTGCACAAATCCTTGAGATATTTAGCATATGATGGAATTTGTTTAATGGCATCAAGCAGAGGAATATTAACAGTAACCTTTTGTAGCACATCCAACACCTCTTGATATTTCATAGGGACAGTCGGATTCCGAAGTCTTGATGGGAATGGAACTGGAGGCTCATATGACTTAATCTCTTTATCCTTTTGTTGTTGCGACTCTTGAACCATAACCGGTTCATCATTTTCTTGAGACAGTGGTTCATCCTCCGATATTTATACCGGTTGCATTATCTTATTATCGACCTCTTTTCCACTTCTTAAGGTAATGATGGCCTTAGCTTGTTCATGATGTAACTCACTTGGATTTGAGTCTCTAATGAAATGTGTGTTTCTAGGGTTTAGCACAGGTTGAGAATGAAGTGTGCCTTTTTCCCTAGCATTTAGCTGAGTCTCAATCCTAGACACAGCTATCTTTATTTCTGATTTGATTGGATTAGAGACTGATTCATTTGAGCTTGAGAGTTCATGAATGCGGTCAATGCATCCTCCACAGATGATCGCTTTGGCGGAGGCACATATGGTGCATTGTTAGGTGCCCCAAAGAAGTTGTTTTGTGGAGGCATTTAAGGTGCATTGGGCGCATTAATTTATGGTCCATTCCTCTAACTAAGATTAGGATGGTTACGCTAATTTGGATTATACATGTTTCCCATTGGTTGCATAACTAACCTTTGGTAGTTATTTATAGCATTTGCTTGATTATGCTCATGCGTGATATTTTGTGCAACTGAGATTATTGGACAATCCTTTGTGTCATGGTATGTACCACCACTAATGCTACAAAAATTACCTAAGGAAGTGTTTGCTTTAACCATATCAACCTTCCTAATTTCCAAGGCTTCAACCTTTCTAGCTAATGCAGCGAATTTTGCATTATGGTCGTCTTCCTCTCTTAGGACATACATCCCCGCTTTTTCTCTAGGAATGGGTCTAGTTTGGTCTGATTTAGCAGAGACATCCCATGTCTGCATATTCTCTGCTAACATATCTAGAAAATCTCAAGCCTCATTATGATCTTTGTCAAGAAAGGTTCCACCACACATCATCTCTATGAACTAAATGGTATCCATGGTGAGCCCCTTTCGGAAAGCATCAATCATGTGCCATGGTTCATAACCATGATGTGGACAAGTAATTAGAATATCTTTGAAGCGCTCCCAAGCTTGAAAAAATAGTTCATTCCCCTTTTGGGAGAATGACATGATTTCTTGTTTTAGTGCATTTGTTTTGTGCTCGGGAAAGAACTTTTTCAAAAACTCTCTACTTAAGGCTTGCCATGAAGTGATGGTATTAAGTCTTAGAGAGTTGAGCCATGCTTTGGCTCGATCCTTTAGAGAAAATGAGAATAACCTAAGCTTAAGTACATCCATATTGCCATTATTTACTTGTAACGTTGCAATTACTTCCTCAAAGTCCTTGATGTGCAAGTAGGGGCTTTCAGAATCTAAGCCATGAAATTTAGGAATTAATTGAATCACACCTGGTTTAAAATCAATGTTCCCTGTGTGAGCAGAGAACACTATACAAGATGGTAAAGTTGATCTCTCAGGGTGTAAATGTTCACGTAAAGTCCGTGGTTGGTTTAACACATTCCTATGAACTTCATTTTCATCCTCAAGAGGAGGATTAAATTGATTTTCTCTATTTTGATTTATAGTTGGATCTGGTAGATTTGGATTTGGATTATCAACTAGGTCTGCCATGGAATCCAAGTGATGTTGAGTGCCTCTTCTAAGTAAATGATTAAGGCCTGGAACTAGTTCACCTTCAGAGGAGAGTTGATTGTTTTGATCCCTACTCCAACGGGACATAAACCATCCACACCACACGAAAAATACCACTAATTCAAATAGCGAGTATGATACTTAAAATAAAAATAAAAACTTAATCAACAACCCAGGCAGCAGGGCCGACCATGAGGGTTCAGTCCACAAAGCAAAAATAAATCAATAACCCAGGCGGCAAAGCCGACTGTGAGGGTTCAGTCCACAAAGCAAAAAAAAAAAAAAAAAATCAATAACCCAGGCGGCAGGGCCGACCATGAGGGTTCAGTCTACAAAGCAAAAAATAAAAATAAATCAACAACCCAGGCGGCAAGGCCGACCATGAGGGTTCAGTCCACAAAGCAAAAAAATAAATAAAATAAATAAAAGTAAAACTAATGAAGAAATTAAACTGTGCTAATCTGGAAAATAGATTTAGCGGATGATTTTTGTGATCAAACAGCAACTATAGGACAACCATAACACTTGGGTGATAAAATCCCAAGCAGGGCAACCTTATGTCATAGTTAGTGCTTGAAAGACCCAACTGAATTTATTTTTAAAGAAAAAAATTAAAAAAAATCTACAGAAAATTTGGAAGGTTTAGAAGAGAACTTACCTTAGAAAGAAAAAAAAAAAACTTACCTTAGCTATCTTGCACAGATCTGATCTCTCTAAGTCTCTCCCCGGCAACGGCGACAAAAACTTGATTGCTTACCTCCAAGTGCAGAGGTTCGTAAGTAATATCCGGTGAATACAGGGTCGATCCCATAGGGAGATGAATTGCGAGAAGGTAAAAATTAAATGCAAAACAAACTAGGTAATAAAAACTAAAACTGATGATTTGATTTTGAGATTTTTGAATGGATGTAATTCAACTGAATTAAAATAACACCCAAGCTTTAAAGTTCCACACATAGGTAATGTTCCAAAATCATGATGACTTGGATAACACAACTAGGATTTGAGCACTATGGTCGGCCTAATCGGAAAATAAAACAATTTAAATATTTTAATAAATGATATAAAAAATTAGAAAATCATGGATTTGCACCATTAACATATATTCTTAAGCACCAGTGATTTTAAGTATTCAATATTTATAGGATAATGAATATCAAAGAAATATAATAGGTTGAGAATCTCTCCTATCTAGGAAATCTGATTGATTCAGGGTAAGCCTATCCATCAATGTGGATCTCATATGATGGAAACATATGGATCTCACAAGAGGATAAAAAACAAAACCTAAATAATAGATAACGTGCATACATCATTCTTCTCATCATTAAAACAATCAATCATTATAATCTTAAAGAAACATTAAATCCATGTGCTTCCCTTCTAGCTTGGGCTCGAAGGAACTTAGAAAAACATAATTAAATTGTAAAAATAAAAAGCAACAAGAAATAAAGAAAGAAAATGCAAATAGAAAAGATCTAAAAAAAAACAACTTATAAAGCTTTAATAAAACTAAAAACTCTTTAAAAACCCTAAATTTTGCTTTAGGATGCCATGAATAATAATTAAGAATGCCCTAGGAAGCCCTATTTATAAGTACGGACCCCCAATTTTCGTACAAATTTGAAAAACCCTAGAAACCGCCTCAAATATACGTAATTTTTTAAAATAGACTTCTCGCTGTATAGTTCGTTTAAAACAGACTTCCTGCTACGCAGTTTTTCAAAATAAACTTCATAGCTTCAGAATACACTTTTTCAGGACGATTTCAGGATTCTTCACTTCAAATCTTTGATTTACTTCATTTTTCACTTAGTTTTCTTAGATCTTTGGCATGTGAATTCTTCAATCTTGGTCTCCTAAAATATATCCCTTGCTTTGATAATTCTTGAGCATCAAAATCATGCTTTTAACACCATTTTTCAATCCAAACACTTAAATTCACCTTGCAACACATATATGAGTAAAATAGAATATTAAGCGGATTCATGTTCATAAAACCAAGATATAAATGGAAAAAATTATGCAATATTTGAGTCTCAACAGTAGATTACTTACGGCTGCGAGTATTTGGTTATGATGTTTACTCTCATGTACAATTAGTGAAGAGATAAGCTAGATTAAAGGGCGAAGAAGGACACCTTTGTTGGCTATATTGTTGGTGTGAAGGGATATAAGCTGTATGACTGGGTTATACAGAAGATCATGATAAACTATTACATTATGTTTAATGAAGATTCCTTGTTCGACAATGATGAGCACAAGGAAACAGAAAATTAGTAGTTATTGATATCGAAGTTGAAAAAAGTAAGACACAAGAAGAAGTCGAGCCATGGGAAGAGGTACAAGAGCAAGTGGAGTAGCCACCTTTGGGAGAAATCCACTAATAGATTGTAAATTACTAGCGAGATACAGAGATGACTCGAATATTACATTTACTTTTATTATGGATGAGGGGGATCCATCTACCTTCTAGGAAGCATTGGATGACCTAGATGTTGAGAAGTAGATGGAAGCTACATAAGACGAGATGGACTTTATATATATATATATATATATATATATATATATATATATATATATATATATATATATATATAAAAGATACGGGAGCTAGTGGAGCTTCCCGTTGGGCGTAAAGTGATCGATTGTAAGTGGATATATCGGAAAAAGCATGATAGATACAAGGTCATATTGGTTACAAAGGGGTATGCTAAAAAAAAATGCGTCGACTTTAGTGAGATCTTCATGCATGTTCTTAAGTAGGTATTTATCATATTTGTATTGGCATTGGTTGCCCAATATAATCTAGGACTGGAACAAATGGATGTGAATATTGCTTTCTACATAAGGAGTTCGAAGATCAGATATACATGAAGCAATCAAAAAGGTTCAATATGCAGGAGTCAGAGAATAAGGTTTGCAGACTAAGGAGGTCGTTGTACGACCTGAAACAGTCGCCTAAGTAATAATATAAGAAATGTAATACTTTCATGGTGAGTTAATGTTTTACTAAAAGTGAATATGATCATTGTGTCTACTTTAAAGCATTGAGTGATGGAGAATTCATTATATAAGTATTATATGTTGATAACATGTTTAGAGCTGGGCACAAACCGACCCGATCCGATGGATCCGACCTGATTTGAACCGAACTAAAGGCCTGAATCGGTGCAGTTCGAGTTGGATCAGTCAGATCTGACCGTTCATTGGATCGAGTTCAAATTGTGGTCAATCCGGACCGATCCGAACCGAATGGATCCGATCTGATCCGGAGTGATTCTTATGAATATTTATCATATATACTTATCTTATGAACAGGTTGAATGACAAATAAACATCACTGGGGCCTTATAAATTTTTCAATGGTAGAAATCAATACTTCTACTTTTTCCTGTGGTGTGGTCCACTTGAGCTTTGGATATGCATCAATTTTGGGTTCAACCACTAAAATGATCTGGAAAAATGAATGGACGGCGTGGATAAACCACATGCATTCACGGTGGGCTCCAACAGAGTTTACTCAGTATGATAAAAGCCCACTGACGCAATGCAATTGCGTGCACAGCACATCAACACATTTCGTGCATAGCACGTCAACACAGTTGGTGTAGATACGTGTCGTGCAAAGACGAGTAGAAATGCGCCTCGAGCTCCAAGCTGTACGAAAGACTCAAATGAGATCAAAATTACATGGGCCCCACAATGATGTATTTATTATACCCATACCGTTTATCCATTTTTCGTGATCATTTTAAAGCATTTAAAAAAAAATGAATCATATCTAAAGCTCAAATGGACCACACCGAAAATAGCAGCGAGGATAATGATTTTCACCGTTAAAAAATTCGTAGGGCCCACCATAACGTTTATTTTCCATCTAATCTGTTAATAAGGTTAAAAATACATGGATGAAGAGGAAAAACAAATTTCATATTAATCCAAAACTTCCATGATCTCCAAAAGGGTTTCAATGGTAAACGTTCAATCCCCCACTGTTTTTTGCAGTGTGGTCCAAATGATCTTTAGATCTGTCTTATTTTTTAGCTTAAGCCTTAAGACGAACTCTACAAATGGATAGATGATTTGGATATAACGCATACCTCATAGTTTGACCTACAGACCCAACGCGATCCGAACCGTGCCCAACCCGATTCAACTCGGTTTCCCTAATCGAGTCGGACTTGGTTCGGGCCAGGCCAACCGTGCATCGAATCGGTTTGAGTCAGATGTCCCAGACTCAGTCCCAGATCGGATCGAGTTCGGGTCAGCCCATGTAGATTTCGGACCGAATCGAGTTCGACCCAATCCGATCAAACTCGTCCGATGCCCAGCTCTAATTGTCAGCCATAGCATATCTGAAATCAATATATTGAATAATCAGTTATCAGGGACATTTAAAATGAAAGATTTGGAGGTGTAAGGAAGATTCTCGGCATTGATATGCATAGAGATAAGGAGAGAAGCAGGCTATAGTTGTCTTAAACAGAATACCTTAAGAAGGTATTAGTGAAGTTTAAAATAAATAAGGCTAAAACAGTTAACATACCTAATACTACTCACTTTTTACTTTCTTTAGAGCAATATCCCATTACAGATGAAAAAAAAATAGTTTATGTCTCGTGTGTCCTATTTGAGCATGATTGGTAGTTTGATGTATGTCATGGTCTCTATAAGACTGGATATTTCACATGCAATCAGTGTTGTGAACATATATATGTCAAATCCCTGCAAACAACATTGGGGATGTAGTGAAATGACTACTTCATTATTTATGAGGTACAACGGACTACATCTTGACATTTGAAAAATCAGAGAAAAAATTGGTATGCTACATGGATGCTAATTACGCAAGGAATATTAATAATAATAAAAAAGATCTACTTTTAATTACTCATTTGTACTAGCGAGTGGAGCGATCATTTGGATATGGAAGCTTCGGTCTGTAGTTACTCTTTCCACAACCAAAGCTCAGTATATGGCGGTAATAGAGGCTTTCAAGAAAGGTATTCGATTGTGTGGAATGATGAATGAGTTGTGCCTTTAGTGGGAGGTCGTGTCAGTTAATTGTGACAGTAAAAGCACAATCAATTTGATAAAGAATTTGATTTATCATTCTAGAACTAAACATATTGATATTCATAGTTATTTTATCCAATAGGTACTTGAGGAAGGTGATGTTACTTTCGAGAATATCCACACGAGCACGAATCCGACGAATATGCTTACAAAGGTGATTCTCACAAAGAAGTTCAAATTATGTTCGACTTCTTTAGGTCTGACAAATGTTTGACAAAGATAGAGTGTGCACGAAAGGTGACGGTGATGAGGAAGTTATGATGGGGGCAATTAGAAATGGAACTTAGAGTTGTGGTTCATAATTATTGAAGTCTTGGTAGAGATTGTTGTTTAGATGTCTTTAATCTGTCATAAACATGAGATTTTGATTGATTGAGTAGCTGGTCGATCAATCGAGTGAACTCCGGATTAAATAGATTAGTCTTTGAACAGTTTATGATAAGTTTGATCGATTTGTTAGTCAGGTTGATTAATTGAGGAAACTCCGAATAAATCGATTAACTCTCTGGGCACTTTTGGTAATGTTCGATTGATCAAACATGGGTTGCTTGATTGGTGTCGATTGATTGATGTATAGATCAATGGTGTGTGTAGTTTTTTGTAATTACCCGATTAGCTTCCTATTCTGATCGTAACACTATATATATGGGTGTAATTGTAGAATTATGGTAGAACAAGAAGGGATAAGTTGATTCTAGAGTTTGTAAGGAAGAAAAAGTGAGCATCTATTTTAATTTGTTTTCATAGTGGAATTGTTGTTACTTTGTGTCGTGATTTTTTATTTTTTTTCTTTCGTAAGGGTTTTCCATGCAAAAATCTTGTGTTTTTGTGCATGCTTTGTTGTGTTTATCTTTCGTTTGTTTATTTCGAATTCGGAACTTGCTTATGCGGTCCCCCAACAATGTTGTCATGCATACCAAAGTTTATTTTCTAAAGACATTGAGTCTTTGTGCTTTAATTAGGAACAGGGGTAGCAATGGGCCCAACAAATCCAGCTAAAATGGCATAGACCTAGCCTTGGCCTCATATATCATATAAATGAGTTTTGATAGTAGAAACATGACTAGAATTTAGAAGTGTTTTTAAACCATGCATGTACATAGAATAGAATGGGATTACTTACAATCAAAAGTGTTCAAATAATTTATTCCTCTATACACCGGTGACCCACTTGATGATTGGATAGGGCCAATGGGCTAGGCTAGGTGGTTCATCATTGGCCTAGCTGATCCCTGCTCGAACACAGGACCTAGATTTTAAGCCTGGGCATAACCATAACCGTCGAGCCAAGTTTAGGGGCCGCTCAGCCCACCAACACCCCTATTTAAGAATAGTTGAGAGGTAGTTAATTCCCTACAGCGCCTGAGATGTGTAAACAAGACCACCCAGGCCAATGGACACCCCTAATTAGGAAGAGTTGAGGGGATACCAATTTCATACAACCACCCTGGGAGCCATGTAACCAAAAGTTCAGGTGGGTGGACTCTCAGGCGGCGCATAATCATCTTTGGGCCAGACTGGCCCTATCTATTTTTTGCCGGTAATGGGCCTAAGGTTAACATTGTGGTCCAGGCTTCGATAAACCTCCACCCAATCCAGGCTGGCTGGCTGGCTGGCTAGAGCCCTAGCAACAAGGATTTTCATAGTCATTACCATAACAAATGCACATTAGGCGCACCTGCATGATAATCGGGACAACTGATCCCGTAAGCCATGTCCACCAAGGGATAGCCTATGATAGGCCCGGTGTGTTTGGTCCATGGAAATTGAATGGTATTGAATTGTATTAAATGAGATTAACATCATTATTGCACAATGATTTCATGTCTGGAAATACATGGTATTGTAGCCATCCAATCTCATGTTTAGAATAAAATTTTTGCATCGAAAAACCCTGGATTAAGCAAATTTATGTTTGGTGGACCATGGAATTATAATCGTAAGACCAAATTCACAACGGATGTAGTTCACTTGTACACACAGAGAATGTCATGCATAAATAGTGTATATGGACGAACAACATGGATAAACACATGCATTAATGTGTGGCTCACGTGTAGTGGATTTCAAAATCCACAGAAATCCTACATGGAACCCAATGCAATTCCGTGCGACTAAATGCAATTCCATCCCACTTAATCCCAACCTTTCCCCTGGCCTCCAAATGTGGGATGGAATTGCACGGAAACAAATGCAATTCTATCCCATCTAATCCCATGCTTCAAACAACATAGAAAATGGATGGTTAAAAATGTTAGGAAAAAAAATATAAAAAATGCTAGCATTCAGCAAGCCGAAAATCACATGGCTCAATCATATATATATATATATATATATATATATATATATATATATATATATATATATATATATATATACACACAAAATATTTATACTAAGGGCTTGTTTGTTAACGCTGGATTTTTGTACTTAACGCGGAATTTGAAAAAATTTCATGTTCAGTGGTGTTTGTTAAGCATAAGAAGGAAAGCGTTCCACCCTATGTGATTATTATTTTTTTAATCCAAAATTATCCTTTACAAGAGAGATTTTCTCCCTTCATTATACACATCCCAACTTTTTACATGGGGCACTTCTTTGAGCCCACTATGATTTATGTGTTTCATCCATTTTATTCATCCATTTTTACAAATCATTTTAGGGCTTGATACCAAGAATAAGAGGAATATAAGTCTTAGGTGGACCACACCACATGAAAACAATAGTGATTGGATATCCACCGTTAAAATTCTCCTAAGGCCCAATGTACTATTTATTTGACATCCAATCTGTTGATTAGGTCATATACACCTATATGAATGGTTAAAAAACAAAAAAAAACAAAAAAAAAGAAGGAAAGATCAGCTTAATCCAAAACTTTTATGGCTCCCAAAAAGTTTTTAATGGTCGACGTTCATTCAACACTGTTTTCTTGTAATGTGGTCCTTGAGATTGAGACATACCTCATTTTTGGTCTCATGCCATAAAATGATCTAAAAATATAGATGGACGGCATCGATGAAACACATACATCATGGTAGGGCCCACATAGTACCGACCATCAGCCAAGGAGTAGCCAATCCTATTCCACGGAAGCGGATGGGATACTGACAGGTTCAGTAGCGAGACTGGCTACCGACGTTATGTCACCACGTTATGTCGCTCCATCATGATGTATGTTTGTATCCACGCCGTCCATCCATTTGAAAATATAACTTTAGGTAATGATCCTGGGTTAAATCCAAAGCTCCAGTGGACCTCACCACAGAAAACAGTGGGGAGAGTGACACTTACCATTAAAAACTTAAATATGCCACAAAAGTTTTTGGTCAAGCTTATATTTGTTTTTTCCCTTCTGTCATGTCTGTGTTAACTTGTGAACCAGTTGGATTTCAAATAAAAATGGCGGTGAGCCTTAGAAAGGTTTCAACTGTAGGCATCAATCTCTCCACTGGTTTTTTGGTGCCGCTAACTACATATTTGATTCTACCTCGTTCTTTAGCTCATGCTCTAAAATTAAATCTCCAAACAGATGGACAGTGTAGGTAAAGTACATCATAGTGGACACACATACATTATAGTGAGCCATGGAACTTGATGACATCACTTCAGTAGCAAATCTTGCTATTCAACTTGTCAGTAGCTAATCCGCGTCAAGTAGGATGCGGCTTGGTTGGTGTACCTCACACCAGCTATATAGCTAGTGTATTGACATCAGCAAGTTATTTTGGTCCCATTATGAGGTATATGTTATATCCTAGCTGTCCATTCATTTGGCAAGCTCGTATTAAAGCTTGACATGGAAAATAAGACATATTGAACTATCAAGTGGACCACACTGCAAAAAGTGGCAAGGGATTGAATGTTTAGCATTGAAACCCTTTTTAGGGTCATAGAAGTTTTGGATCAATATGATTTATTTTTTTTTCCTTTTCATACAGTTATTTGTGACCTTATGAATATATTGGATGGAAAATAAAGTTAAATAGGCTACAAAAGTTTTGTATCAAGCTATATTTTAAGTGTTTTCACTTCACATGTTTTCACTAGGAATGAACTTATAAACGGTTTGAATAGCATATAAATATAAAGTGGGCCTTATTTGAAGTTTTGATGGCTACGGGTGTTCAACCCTATACAACAAGTAGTGACAATTTCCCCACTAAGAGGAATTGAGTGCCTTATTATAATGATATTTAGTTTTCTAAGTATTTTAGTTTATTTGAATTAAATATGATGGTCTTATTTTCATTTAATAAAAAAATAATTTCTTGATAATGTAAAACATTTCCAAACGGGAAATAGGAGCAAAGATGTCAAATTAATATAGTTCAGACATTTAAGATATTGGTTAACAAATAATTTATTACACATTCAATACTTATTTTTCAGACTTCAGTCATAATTATTAGATAAGTTTTTTAACTTCGGATTTCAGATTCAGGCTTCAAATTTCAGATTTGGTCTTTGGACTTCAGATTTAACAAATGAGGCTAAGCGAATCCAGGCTAAGTTGAATCGATTCAGACCGTGTTAAATTGAAGTCAAGTTCTGAGCCGAGTCGAGTCGGTTTGGTGACAAAAATTTTTTTCGAACTAAAAAAATCAGCTCGACTCGGTTCGAATCCGGTTTCGAGCAGAGTCGACTCGAGTCGAGTAAAGCCTTTTCGAATCGGGTCGAGCGAGTTAACCGAGCTAACTCGGTTCGTGTACGGCTGACGGCAGCGACGAAAACCTCACCTCTTTTTCATTTACAGATTTTAGCAACATCTCAGTTGGGAGAGCGAGAAAGATGCCGGAATCGAACACTTCTTCTCATTCTTCTCTCCCTCTCTCTGCCATGGAATCCCAAAAACCCTCCTCAAAGCCTCACCCTCTCTCCTTCCTCTCCTCCTTTCTCCACCAACATTGCTCCCGTCTCGGCTCTGAAATCTCCACCCGACTCGACTGCGCCAAGCGATTCGCCGCGAACGCCGCAACGTTTCGGCCCAAGCTCCACCCCGCGGGCTCCGCTCCCTTCGCCTCCGTTCTTCAGGACACGTGGCAGCCCAAGCACGTTTTCGACATCGCGCTGAGCACCGAGTACGTCGCCAAGACGATGGCCGGGACGCCCGTCTACACCGTCAGCAATTCCAACAACGAGTTCGTCCTCATCTCCGATCCCAACGGCGCTAAATCGCTCGGCCTGCTCTGCTTCCGTCATGAAGATGCCGAGGCCCTTCTTGCACAGGTTCCGATTTCCGCCGTCCGAATCTTTTTTTTTTTTTTTTCAAAATTTATTATTTTTTAATTATTGGTATTTTCAGGTTCAGTTGCGACAGCCGGTTTTAGGGCGTGGAGCTAGAGTTGTACCTATTACCCTCGATCAGGTAGAATTTCTTCTCTCTCTCTCTCTCTCTCTCTCTCTCTCTCTCTCTCTCTCTCTCTCTCTCTCTCTCTCTCTCTCTCTCTCTCTCTCTCTCTCTCTCTCTCTCTCTCTCTCTCTCTCTCTCTCTCTCTCTCTCTGCTGTGGTCTCTTTTTGCTGTGTTGGAGTTTGATATATAGATAGAGACTTTTTCACTTTGCTTAATATGGGTGAAATTTGTGTTTGTGTTTGGATGCACAACTGAACTGAATTGCGAATGTCAGTTCAGTGAAGAGAAAATGACCAATTTCCATCATTCATTGCGAAGAGGGACTACACTAGTTGCGGTCTTAGCTGGAAACTAATCTAATTGGAATTTGAGCAAGTCCGAAGTATGGATGCTATCGGAAGCAGCCACTATTTGGTCATTGCCACTTTATTGAATTGACTGCTGAAATTCTTTTCAATGATGCATGCATATGCAACTTTACCTGTCCAACTGATTTTGTTAGTTGTGGATCGAAAATGGGGAGATTAACAATCTATTTCAATGTTACTTGGACATGGACATTAGCTGTCAAACATGGGAACCCTGGAAAACCCAACATGCTAACATGTACATACTTTGAAATATATGTTATTGCATAAAGGCATAAGGTATATAAAAATGCATCTACTGAGGCGAGGAAGAAGGTGTTAACAGTGGATAATCTCTGTAAGAGAAAGGTGGTTCTTCCGAATGTATTTTTACTATGCTACCAAGGCGAGGAATGGGATAGCTTTTTCAACTTGTTCGATGTAGTGGATCATCTTTTCATACATTGCCTGTTTGCAAGAGGGTTATGGGATAGCTTTTTCAACTTGTTCGATGTAGTGGATCATCTTTTCATACATTGCCTGTTTGCAAAAGGGTTATGGGATAGCTTTTTCAACTTGTTCGATGTAGCATGGGCGATCCCGAGTTCTTCTAGTCCCTTGCTTTTGATGTGGCATGGTGGGGGAAAAGGGGAAGTCAGGAAGAAAGTTTGGTGGTTAAGCTTATTAGCAGGGATATGGTTCCCATGGATGGAAAGGAACGAGTGATGTTTCAGGAATCGTCAAGGCCAAGGAATGGAGGTGCATAGTATGGCTAAGTCACATGTAATGGAGCGGGCGATAGCATCAAAGTTTATAGCTCAGTTTCCAAATAGCTGGCTTGAGCCATAATTTTGGTCTCTAATCAATAAAATTATCAATGTTCAAAAAAGAGAGAAAAAAAAAGAGAGCATCTACTTACTAGAAATGCATTAGATCTACATAAGTATTGCTAAAATACAAGAATAAAAGATAAGCAGAGGTTTTTCCTATATGGCACAAGCATTGGATAGTGAATGCTGCAAGCTTTTCTCATACCGGAGTGTCTCTATCTTTTTAATGGATAACTCAAATTTAATTAAAAAGAAATAAAAGACTAACAGGGAAAAAAAAAAACTGGAGAGAACAATGACAGGAGATGGTCAAACCCATTGCAAGGACACTTCTCCGTCCACGACACTTTCTACATTCTTGACTACAACCGGAAAATATTTTAAGACCTGTCACTCGATTAACCACTCCACCTAATTATGTGGATTGTCTATTTTCTTAGGCCTCGTTTGGTGGACGCCTAAAAATGAGTTCATCTCATTTTAATTAACAATAATAAGGTATTAGAGATCTTGATCTCTGATACATAATGAGTTCATGTTAACAGTAGTTATGTACTACAGATGAAGATCTCTGATACATAATCATTGTTAAATAAAATTAGATGAACTCATGTTAAGCATCTACCAAATAGGCCTTTTGAAACAGTTATTCATATGATTCATTACAAATAAAAAAGAGTATGAGTAGAAGAATACCACATTACATTTTTATTTTTTTTTGAAAGGGAATAAAATAAATCAGAAAGACAGAACTCAAATGATGATGGATTATCTAAAAAACGTTCCATAAGCCCCTCTAGACCACTAAAATATCAATGTTCCAATTATTCTCGATGCCCAACTTATTACTCAGCTTCTAATCGACTAGAACACTCCTCTCTTGACTCTCCCAAGTTACAAAAACCCCTGTTATTTTGTCTCTTTTGGATTGACCAAAGGGTTTGAGAGCAAAGCGAGTTGCCATATCAAACTCTTCCTGCCGGAGTCCTTGACACACCAAGAACAACTCCTAGATAGAGCTAGGCATCTACCAATCTGCCAACTTTCTCCTAATAGATTCAGATTTTATTTTATTTTATTTATTTATTTTTAAAACTCATGCATGCACCCCCCCCCCCCCCATGCTTTCACACCATAGTGGGATTTCACCACAATGGGCACTCGATTTCACCACAATGGGCACTCGAACCCATGACCTCGTGCTGAAACTCATGTGAGTCTACCACGAATGCATGAGTAAGGACCCAATAGATTCAGAATTCTCCACTATAATTTTGCTCAGAAATTGCACTGTATAAACATATGGTGCATTGATTGCTTACAAGGGGACAAAGATAACAGCCATCGGTAATGACCGCATTCCTCCATCTCAGATGATCTCTAGTTAGAACCTTGTGCTTGCACGCCAACTGATATTGATGACTCTAGGAGGGTGTAATCACTTGTGCGTCAAGGGAGCAATGGTTATCGTATTGGATCCTCCCTCCAAGAACCCATAAAATGAACTAATCAAGAACATCCAATTACTCTCAAGAGTCTGCTGCCATTTATCCTTTCCCCTGGAATCAGGGTGGTCTGGGCCAGCCACTCCATAAGAACCAGCCGATCATTTGACTCCTCTTCATTGATATCTCGTTGAAGACTGAGGACCACACATTCTGATCAACCAAAAATTGGTAACATTGAGATACCATAAATTCTTTCACCCGGTAAAGAAGAGGAAAATTTTGGCACAAGGCTTTGTTTTCACCCTAGGGATCTTCCTAAAAGCGAAGCTGATCCTCCTCTTGAATCTTGAAAACAGCTTCCCATAATCCTGAAACTCTATATTGAGAGTAACCCTTTGTGAACCATCCTCCAAGCCTAAAACCATATTCACCACAGATTTCCTACTGAGGATTTGAATATGGTATTGGTTGGTGTATCAACTGGGCCTATAACAATACAATATGGACCATATCGGATTGTGTGTGTGTGTGTGTGTGTGTGTGTGTGTGTGTCTAGTTTACCTATAAAAAGATAACAAGTCAGTCCTAGTTGAACATAAATCAAGATTGATTTGGTGGATTAACATATGAATACAACAAAAAGAAGATGAAAAATGAAAAAAATGTGTTGGTTTACCCTTCTTCAATATTTCCCAAAAATGGTCCATTCTGCTTCAAGTCATTGAATGTCACTCAAATCATATGTTTTGATTCTCAAAATGGACCTCAATCTTGTCTAGAATTAGTTTCTAACCTTCCTCCATGGTTGAAATGAAGAAAGAAGTTGGAAACACGAGAATTTAAAAACAAAAATTGCAAAATGGGGCCTATCGGCTGTAACGCCTTGTATTGGTGCAGGTTGGGGTGTATCTGCCGACGCCCTTTTTTTAATTTTTCTTCTTAATGGACCGGTTCACCTGACTGGTACCATTATGTAGCGGTTGATAGGCAGTAACCTAGTGGATGCTCAAAACAGTGCCACCTGCTCTCATAAGCTATCTTCTTCTATTCTAAATCCCCAAAGCCACCTGCCAATTATCCTTACCCTACCTTTATCCATCGCTTTTCACATTTCCTCCAACTTTACTAGCGGGACTTGTGTTTTCCCCCGTACATTGCTGTAGGAACTCTTTTTGAATACTCTCCAATTCATGGATGACACTTGCAGGCGGGCCATTAGACGTGAAGTGGGCATACTTGCAAGGGTTGATTTCACGAGGGTAATACGTCCTCCTAAAGTATCTTCTCTTCCATCCCATGAGCTTTCTTTCCAACCTTTCCAATACAACATCCCAGAGGCTCTTCTGCGGTTTACCAATGCACTGCAGCAAACCAAGATATGTGGCAGGGAGTTTCCCTGCTTTACACCTAAATTTACAGGTGAAGAGGTTCACATAATCTGCAAATTCCCAAAAATTTGCTTTTGTGGATATTAATCTTTAGCTGAGAGGCTACTTTGAAACATCCCAACGCTTTCCTCAGGTTAGCAACTTCACTTACATTTGATCATGGGAATGGCAGAACAACGTTCGTGTAACCGACTCCAAGTTGTTGGGATAAGGATTAGATGATGATGGTGACTTGTATTATCAAGGAATAGGTCATAGGGTTCATGAAGTGAAGGTGCAAAGTCTGAAAGTCAGCATTCTCTGCATTGAAGTCACGAGCCAAACCCATCCTCTCTTTCCTTTGTCAGCATTCTACTGAAAGACTGCACAACGACAACAAATAAGAGTGGAGATAAGAGGATATTCATAGCGAAGATCTTGAGAGTTTTGGAATAAAACCTTCGGGCATCCAATGAATTATTATAGAGAAATGAGCTGAAATTAACACACTCATAAATCCACTTCATCAATCTGATTCCACAACCCATCTGCTTTAACACGTAGTTTAGGAAGTCCATAGTAATATGAAGTTAGTGGATGTTGTAAATAAAAGTTTGTTAGTGTCTGAAAAGAATATTTTAATTATTAAAAAGAGGAGTTTCGAACTTCGTGTTTTAATTATTAGAAAATAGTCATGTAAGGTGACCTCTTCCACCGAAGAACTCTCATTCCGAAACCAATGGCCATTTCAAAAAGGGGAATCTCTCTATGACAAACAACTACTAATTGACTCCTAAAACAGAAACCAACTAGGTTTGCTAATTGTAGACATTTCAAAAAAGGAAAAAAGGTTACTAACTATACACTACCAATAAGATTTTTAAGAGATAAGAATTATCATCATCAAAGTCTCATCCCAACTGATTGGGGTTGGCTGCTTACGAGATAAGAACCAGGAGAGAAAATCTCTCAATAAAAAAGTCCAACAAGAGAAAATCTCTAGCAGACATGAGAGAAGATGCACATGCTATCCTTAGTTGCCACACGGCTAGTGTCCAGGTGTTGATGCCCTTCAGGATCCCAACTCCTAAGAAACTTGCTTTATGATGACCAACATTTCAATTCTAGGATGATGTCTCCTCAGTGCCCTACAGTCAATGTTGTCAAATGACATAAGCGATCCCGTGCAACCTAGGGAGGCTTGTATGCATATGCAAGTGTATAATTGCATATCTGGTTGTACAGACCCCTGAACCTTTTTTTTTTAAAAAATAAATAAAAGACTTCTGAAAAATAAAGAAAAAATGGGAAATTTTATGAAAAAATACTGCAAGTGTAGAGAGAGAGAGAGAGAGAGAGAGAGAGAGAGAGAGAGAGAGAGAGAGAGAGAGAGAGAGAGAGAGAGAGAGAGAGAGAGAGATCCATCAGTTAGGTGGGGCCCATGCTCCCACACAACTGCCGCATCAAATGTTCACCTACTTAATTATGCTTTCTAATCACTTCTTCCATTTTCTTTCTTATAGGTCTATATGCTGAAAGTGGAAGGAATTGCATTTCGTTTTTTGCCTGATCCCACTCAAATAAGGAATGCATTAGAGGTTAGATCTGCTTATACACTAGCCTTCTTGTTTTCTCGTAGCCTTTAGTATTAGCTTCATAGTTGTTCTTCAGCCATGATTTAGCTTTATATTGTTAATATTTTATTGTTAGAAAAGATATCCATGGAACGTGGGCTACGATTAATGTAGCAACTGCAAGGATGGAAATGATTGGTCGTTGAGTGATTCCAATCCTAGAAAAAGCGACAGGTTGGAGCTGAACTTAAGGTGGCAACGAGAATCTGGGAGCCTTTTTTTATTCCCCTCTCGTAGGGAAAGTTTTGTAGCAGATAAGGAAAGAAGTGGAAAAGATAAGCACCTTGAAGTTCCTATATTTCATTCAGTTATTGGGGTTTTTTTTTTTCAGAGAACAGAAAACCTCATGATTCCAAAGCTGCTATTTGGAGGGTTCTTCTTCTTTTTCTTCTTTTTTTTCTTCTTCTTCTTCTTCCTGAATGGTCCTTCCAAAAAAAAATAAAAATGGTGCTATTTGGAGAGCTTGGGACTGCTTTTATGCGGTAAGCAGGTAAAACCAAGCATATTATGGTATAACTGACAAACAATTACATGCTCATCTTTTGGTGCTAAAGGACTTCCCTAAAGGGGAAAACAAATCTAAAGGTGCTAGTTGTATTTTTTCTGGACTGATAGTGTTTACTTTGGCGCTATACATGTTCTTTTGTGGTCCCTGATTCTAATTCATGACCACCACCCAATACATATTTTTTCTATCCGTTTAGCATATTTAAGGTTTGGATTCTAGGTTTACGCAAGCAGATGGATGTTTGGTAGTTCCATCCATACGCCATCATCCATGCCTAACTGTTGACATGTTCTGCAGCAATACATAGTAATTATATACCTGAATGAATCAAAATGGGACCTCTTGACAAGGCACTGCAAGTAGCATGCCTTCATGGGGAAACAGGTTATTGACCACCATGATACCCCATGTAGTTATGATTTTGACTCAAGGGCCTGTTTGATAAGTGGGAAAAGAAAGGAAAATTAAGCACTTTTCCATTGATGGGGCATTTTACTGTGTTTGGTTAGCAAAGAAAATAATGGATTAGACATAGCAATTGTCACCCTCTTCAATAGTCAAATTTTATAGCGCAAGATACAAGGTGATCATTAATTATCTCGCAGATATGAGATTTCCAGTTGCTATTCAAACAAGACCCTTAAAAGTAGAATCCTTGAGAATCCATGTTTCAATTGTGCTTAGGGAAATTACCATTGGATAATTATTGCCTTTTCTTTTCTTTTCTTTTCCCGCTCATCAAACAGGCCCGAAAGCATCAATATTGTGATCAAAATGCTGCAGCATAGTTAGTATTCAGGGTTTAACACCTAGACTACTATTTCTGATAGTCACATGGGCCATGGGCTTTGATTGGAAGGTTCTGAGCCCCTTCATCTCTTAAATGACTCTAATGAAAGCAACATTCCCCCTAGTCAAGAAGGGTGATAGTTTGACATATTTCCAAGAATATACAGCTAGATGGCTAAGTAGTGAAAATGAGCTGTTAATGAAGGGCTAAGAGGTGATACAAGTCGCTTCTCTTTGGTCATGAATCACCTTTATGTTAATAACATTGTGCTTAATAAAATTCTGTTACCTCATCTTGAAAAAAAAAAAAAAAATTCTGTTACCAAATAAAATGAACATTTTTTGGAAGGTGACTAATTTTATATAAACAAGAAAGCCAAGAAAAACAAAGACTACCAAGCAAGGTATTCAAAATCGGTTACGTAATGGCCGTTACGTAATGGTAACGGTCATAACCATTACGCGTTACAAGGTTGAAACGGCCGTAACGGCTGTTACAGCAAAACGGGCTGTAACGGTCCAGTAACAACATTTTTCAAAAAATAAAAAAAGACCGTAACGGCCGATACAGGGGCTGTAACGGCTGTGACGGCCCGTATTATAATGGTAACAGTGGTGGCCGTTACGGCCATTGTTATCGTTTTGGAATACTTTGCTACCAAGTCTAATGACCCTCTCATCATCACTCTGCCTCAATAAGAGGACAAGGACTCAACAAAACTACTAAGGTCGAGAATCGTAAAATAAAAATAAAAATAAATAAAGACCAAAAAGCAACTCCCCATGGCCCCCATGGAGACAAGTACAGTATATCCCAATTCCCCAATATATCTTTCATGGTCAGCCCTCTAAATTTTAGGCAAGCTAATGACAAGGTATTCCGTAGTGGTAACGGTGGCTAGGGCTGTACACAAACCAAGTTAGCTCAGTTAGCTCGCTCAATTCGACTCGAAAAAGCCTGATTCGATTCGGTTCGAAACTGAGTCTGAGTCGAGTCGAGCTGATTTTTTGAGCTCCAAAAAATTTCGAACCGAGTTCGAGCTTTCCCAAGCTCGACTCGACTCGGATCGAACCCCAACTCGAACTCGACTTGAATCAAACCAGTTTGGTGACTCGATTACTTTGATATTGATGTTGCTCACCAAGTGTTTGATGAAATGACTTAACGAAGTGTCGGCTGGTGGCAAGGAAGGTATGCATATGAAACAAATACCCCTTTTTTTTTTCTTGATTTTGATGTTGCCTACAAGGTGTTTGATGAAATACCTGTAAACAACTGCTGCTGTTTTACATATAGTAAGAACATGTGTTTGTGAAAATGCCGCACATGCTCAATCTTGGCTCGAACTTGGCTCAAATTGCCCCGAGTTGCTGACCGAACCGAGCCAAGTTGGCCAATCAGGCTCGAGGACCGAGCCGAGCTGAGTTTGAGCTAGGATCAGCTAGTGGCCGAGCCGAGTCCAGCTGTGCCAAGCTCGACTCGGTTCAACTCGTGTACACCTCTAACGGTGGCCATAACGGCCACCACTATTACCTTTATGATATGGGTCGCAACGGCTGTTATAGCCCCCATAACGGCCTTTATGGTCTTCTTCTTCTTCTTCTTCTTCTTTTAAAAAAAAAAAATTTAAAAATTTAAAAGAAAAACCCAAAAAACCTATATCTGACCATATCTGACCATAATGTTGGAAAAAAAAATCCCAAAAACCTGTATTTGCCCTGTAACAAACCATTACGGGGTTGTCACATCCTTTATAGGGGCTGTAACGGGCTATTAACGGTGGTTATAGGTCATTTTTTCCATAACGACCGTTACAACCCCGTAACGTGTAACGGTTGCCGCTGTTACCTTTACGACACACCATGAGCTAATGACCAATGAATCGCCATGGGAGATATTATTCTCTTTATGTAGTTAGCAAAAGATGATTTCCCTTTGGAGATTATATTGTTCCTCTCTTTTCAAAAACCCCACAAAATTTGGTAAAACACCAATTATGAAAGGGTTCTTTATTTATTTATTTATTATTATTACTATTGGGGGTGAATGGAAAAAAAAGAGACATTGCAGGGTTGGGAGGTGGAAACGTCTTTGTGACTTCAAGAATTGTAGAGGTTGGATATAAAAAAAGAATTGAGGCAATTGACGGAGGAGGAGAGAGCTTGGTGGGAGGTCTATTTTGCTAAATACAGTGCCAAACTTTGGGAGGAAGAAATTAAATGACGTCAAAGATCGAGGGCTTTGTGGCTTAAGGAAGGCGATAAGAATACAAAGTTCTTTCATGCGATTGTTAGTGTTAGAGGTTGCTCTAATAAGATCAAAGTTCTTTAGGAAGATGGGGTAAGGTTAATAGGGAAGGGAAAAAATTTTGTGGTGCAATTGTGAAGTTCTATAAGGATCTTGTGTCCAAAGGCTCTTGGCATCGGCCCCCATTAGATGATTTATGTTTTGATGGTCTTTCGTCTAAGGCAACAGATTCTTTGGAGAGTCATTTCCTAGAGGAAGAAGTTAAGAAAGCAGTACAGACTTGGGTGGTGATAAAGCTCCGGGCCCCAATGGTTTTCGAATAGCTTTCTATCAGAAATTATAGGAGGTGTTAAGGGGAGATGTGCTTATTTTTATGAACGAATTCTTCGATAAAGGTTTCATAGTGGCGGAATAAGGGGCCACGTTCATAGCCTTGGTTCCCAAAAAGGAAGGTGCTAAAAGTCCGAAAGAATTTTGTCCCATTAGCTTGATTGGCAGTCCATACAAGTTTTTGGCTAAGGTGTTGGTATCCAAATTCCAGGTGATGTTGGGAGATATCATTTCGGCATCGCAAGGAGCCTTTGTGGAGGGTAGATAGATAGTTGATGGGTCCTTGTTGGCGAACGAAATGTATTGATTCCTGTAAGAGAAGAGGGGAGTGAGGAGTAGTGTGCAAATTTTCTATATTGGTTAATGACGAGCAATGTTGTCTAATTGCATATGCAATCATGTGCGATCGTATATGCCTATGCGCATATGCAATCGCACAATCACATATGCGACTGCATTTATTTATTTTTTTTGAAAAAAAATCTAAAAATATGGAAAATTTCAAAAAACATTGTTAAAAAAATATAAGAAATTAAGGGTAACTTTTCTAACTTCTAAGTTAATAGATAACTTATTTTACATATTTAAAATATATTTGAGAGAAATAAAATCAATTAAACAATGAATTAAACATCAAGTGCTTGAATCTTGATATTCCAACTTGAGAGAGAGAGAGAGAGAGAGAGAGAGAGAGAGAGAGAGAGAGAGAGAGAGAGAGACCACTTGGAAGTAGGAAATGTAAGAGAGAGAGATTAAGACCACTTGGAATTAAGAAATGTAAGAGAAGAAGAGAGTAAGAGAGTTTTGGAGTGAGAATATTGCAAATTGGGAGGTTTGGAAGCCATTTTTATAGACAAAATGTTGTTTTATATATATATATATATATATATATATATATATATATATATATATATATATATATATATATATAAAAAAGTGTCAATCATATTAAATATGCGATCGCATACATCGCATATGTGATTGGATATTTTCGCATATGCCACATGCAATCTGCATTTGGATATGCACATGTGCTTGCACATGATAACAATGATATATATATATATATATATATATATATATATATATATATATATATATATATATATATATATATATATATATAAGTGCCAACCGTTGGCCAATATGCGATCGCATACATCGCATATGTGATCGGATATTTTCGCATATGCCACATGCAATCGCATGTGCTAGATCGCATATGCAATCTGCATTTGGATATGCGCATATGCAATCGCATATGCACATATGTGCTTGCACATGACAACAAAGATGGCGAGGATGGATTCAATCGTGTGTCAGATCAGTTGAATTCTCTATATTGGTTAATGGCTCGTCGAATGGCTTCTTCCCTGCTTCTAGAGGGCTTCGTCAAGGCGACCCGTTGTCTCCTTATCTTTTTGTCTCAGTGATGGAAGCCCTTAACAAAATGTTGGAGAGATGAGAAGAGATAGGGTTGGTGGAAGGCTTTGGAGTGGACATGTCAAATTTTCAAGTTTTTCACTTGCAGTATGCGGATGATACACTTTTGTTCTGTAACGCAGATGGGCTCAAAGTGCAAAATCTTTGGTCTATTATAGTATCGTTCGACGCAGTTTCTAGGCCGAGGGTGAACATTAGTAAAAGCGAGATTCTCGGAGTGGGGCTCTTTCAAGTAGAAACTCAAATTTTGTGTCTATATTTGGTTGCAAAGAGGGGTCCTTTCTGTCTACGTATCTTGGCCTCCTGTTATGCATAGGTAAACCTACCAGACACGTGGGCCTCAATGATCGAGCGATGTGAGAGGAAGATGTCTAAATGGAAATTGAGATATTTATCTATAGGCAAAAGACCGACTTGGATCTAAGCGTCATTGTCAAACCTTCCAATTTACTTCATGTCTCTGTTTAATTGTCCTAAAGCAGTCTTAAAGATACTAGAAAAGCAAAGGAAGAATTTCTTTTGGAAAGGTTTAGAAGAGTCTCATAAGTTTCATCTTTTGAGGTGGGAAGATGGGTGCAAATTGCGAGACCAAGGAGGAGTTAGAAGAGATGAATTCGAGGTTGCTAGGGAAATGGGTGTGGAGGATCTTAATAGAATAGAAATATGGGAGTGATGATTCTGGGTGGTGGACCAATCTTCCTTGTTATATCATGCTTCTTACTTATGGAAGTCAGTGGCATTTTTTAAGCAAAAAGTTTGGGAAGGGATAGGTTTTGTCTTGGGTAATGGGCAAAATATTCATTTTGGGAAGACAGATGGTTAGTAGACAACATTTTGAGAGATTCCTTGTCAGATTAGTGGGGTTAGCTAAGGAAGCAAACATGTATGTCAATAGTTGTTTCTCGTGGAGGGGTGATGAAGCAATTTGGGCTCCCCAATGTAGAAGAAATTTGGGCGAAGAAGAAATTCAAGAATTTGCTTCTCTTATCCTTTATTTGGAGAAGGCGTCTCTTGTAGCTTTGAGCATGGACTCTCTAAGATGGTTAAAGGATAAGTTTGGAAAATTTTTGGTTAAATCTTTATAATCGGTTTATAACCGAAACAAAGGATAATGAAGGTCTAGCATCGACAACATTTGTTTGGCAGTACAGTGCCCCGTTGAAGGTAGCGGTTTTTGGGTGGTTAGTCGGAACGAGCTAGGTGCTTACCATTGATAATCTTGTAAAGAGGAATATGGTGCTTCCGAATGTTTGCAAGATGCGGAATCAGTGAATCATATGTTTTTTCTTTGTCCTTTTGCAAGAGGTGTGAGATTCCTTATTTCAACTCTTCAGGGTTATATGGGTGATTTCAGGCTCAATCAAGGTTTTTCTTATAGCTTGGCCAGGAGAGGGAGTTGGGAAATCAGAGAAAAAGTTTTGGAGGCTTAGTGGGCTAGCAGTTTTGTGGGCGCTGTGGTTAAAAAGAAGTCGTTGAGTGTTCAAGAACAAGAGCGAAACAGCAAAAAATGTCTTCAGGAGGGCTAAATCTCTGATGTTAGAGTGGGCTTTGGCTTCAACTAGCCCTTCTTGTTTTCCGTTAGGCTGGTAGTTGTTGGCCTTTTGGTTTTATTCTTTTGTATATATTGTAATGCAAGGGCATTTTCACACCAGGCTCGAGTGGGGTTGCCTATGGGATGCAGGTGCACACTCGGGGAGGGCGGCCCGTCTGAGGCGGGTGGCTCATGTGAGGTGGTACCCATGTGATTTGGGGCCCATGAGGGGGGTTCGGCTGAGGTCATAACCCATGAGATGTGGGGCCTGGGCTATGAGATAAAGGGATTGATTCGCCATGCTCTAACAGTTCAAGCTTTTAGAGCAAGTGGTTAATTGTCCTGCATTAAATTGGTATCAAAGCGGGGGAGGTTTCGTGTTTGAGACTCCTCACTGGGGGTGATTAATGCAGGGGTATTTTCACACCGGGCTCGAGTGGGGTTGCCTGTGGGATGCAGGGGCACACTTGGCGTGGGCGGGTGGGCCCCACCCGTGTGAGGCCGGTGGCTCATGTGAGGGAATACCCATGTGATTTGGGGCCTATGAGGGAGGTTCGGCCGAGGTCATAACCCATGAGATGTGGGGTTTGGGCTATGAGATAAAGGGATTGATTCGCCGTGCTCTAATAGTTAGAGCTTTTAGAGCAAGTGGTTAATTGTCCTGCATCATATTGGCTTCAGCGTTTTAATGAAATTACCATCTTTCATAAAAAGGAAGGGTTCTTTCTCTACCAGCAAAAGGCCCACTCTTTCAGTCAGTTAATGAATTACCAATGTTGTGATTGCCAATCCATGCCACTCCAAAACAAGACAAAAACAAGGGCCAGATCGCTGATGCCACTGAACAATGCAGGAATAGATGATTAACAATTTCTGTCTTTCCCAAGCATGAAACACATGTTAGGAAAAGCCATCTTCTGCTTCCTCAAATTGTCTAAAGGATCTTCTTCATTGTTGCTAACCAAAGGCCTTAACTCTTGGGGGAATGAGCACCTTCCATACTTTAGCACAAGGAGGATTCTCCTCACTCGCTGATAGTCTCTTGAAGAAAGGTAAAAAGGAAACCTTTATATTGTTTGCCAAATAGGATGCTTGTTTATCCCCAACTAGAGGGAAGTAACAAATAAGGGAGAATTCCTGAAAAGAGAGAGAGAGTTCATGTCACTTCTTTATTTTGTGGAATGTTTATTCCTTCCCCCAGTTAGTTCGATAAGGCTTAGATGATGATGATGATGATGATGATTGACTCCTTTGATATGTAATTCTGTTTGAAGACTTTCTGTGACATTCTTTTTCTTCTGTAGTTGATGTTAAGACTTTAACCTCTCAACCTGTTGCAGATTCACAAAACCTTTTCACTAGATTTCAGATATCATAACTTTTTTCACAGTATAGTGCAACTTCATGATTTCACCAGTTAGTATTAACTAATGCATGTACTCTGAAGCCATTCTATGAAGTAAAAAGGGTGCCCCTCTCGCAGAAGCTTGATTTTGTCTCTGTGTTTATTATTATTATTATTGAAGGATTTATTATTGTTGTTGTTGTTTTTTCCTTTGATGCACTGAATATGCATTTCCTTGCTTTAGAACTTAGAATTTGCATGAATTTTGTGAATTTGCATGAATTTTGTAAGGATGAATCAAACTGAATAGGCACTGAGAATTGCTCGCTTGTTCCAAGTTTTCTTTTTGGTTTCTCTCTCCTAAAACTGAATGAAGTGATTCATTAATTCAAGGCTTGCTCATAACTTTCATGGTTTCTAGCTAAAAGCTGCAGATCGTACAAAGGGATTTGATGGAGTTCCGGTTTTTCAGGTACATCCTATTGTGCTACTTCCTACTTAGACACTAGTCCATCTCTAAGCACGTGTTCTACTAGACAGTGATGTTTAATTGTTCGATTTTAGATAATAAGAAAACTGAAAAGTGAGGAAACATCTATTTACAATGGTGTCTTATATAACTTTAATTGGGTCGTTGCCTGCATTCAAGTTCTGTGGCAATCCCAATCAATCTGTTTGTTTGCTTTCTCTATGCAGTCAGACCTGTTAGTTGTAAAGAAGAAGAACAAGCGCTATTGCCCCATATACTTCCAAAAGGTCTGTTCAACCTGGTTTGTCCTCTACCTGCCATCAGTTACAGTGTTAAGAGAACAAAATTTTGTAGGTTGCAGTGAATGTTCTGATTGATTGTGTGGTTCTTGCGCGTACAGGAAGATATAGAGAGAGAACTTTTAAGGGTCTCAAAGGCATCAAGAGGATCAGGCCTCTCTCAGCACATCATGGTATTGCTATTGCCTTTATGATCACTTGCTGCTTTCAAGCTGCAGTTTTAGTGATGTTTATGCACATCTATTCTTTCTACAGGTTGGGTGCTTGGAAGATGTTCTGAAAAAGATGGAGGTAAGAGATCAGATTACCCAGTTGATCCTAAATTCCAATTCAAATTCAAATTCAAATCTGCTGCAAGATAATTTGCATGCCTGTTCATGGCAGATGAACAATAAGAACTCTGGTTGGGAAGATCTAATCTTCATCCCACCCGGTAAAAGCTACTCCCAACATATTAAGGAGGTGGCAGCGTGATACCGAGGACATGGGGCATTCCTTTTCCCTTCTGGAAGGATCAGAGATGCCTGGCCATATGTGCTTTACGGAAGCAGGTCAGACAATAATCATCTTGATTTCATTTCTCATTTGCATAGAAGATTTCAGTTCAAATGGGTCTAAGTTCACCCTTTTGAGGTGAATGAAATGAATTCATTGACATTCAGATTGTTCACCGGAGTAGCTCAAAGATATACTGAGGAGAGAGACTTTTTTTAAGTTACTGCACAGCTAACATCAGGGTTCACAGAAAGATGTCAGAAAAAACGCCGATGCCGACCACTATTTGCGGGTCGATAGTACTGTATCTGTACATTAATGGCCTTACTGCTGTTTCATCCATAAAGATGGTCAAGTAATTCAATTGTTATGTGGCATTTTATTTAATGTCAGGCTTCGTTTTGGTCCTAATCTCTATTTACATTTGATCAACAAATTCTCTTTTCTTTTTTCTTTTGTTCTGGTTGAAATTTCACATTTCTACTGCTCAGTGCTGCTTATTTGCTTTCCTTTTTGTATATTAAAAGATAAAGAGCTTGATGATATTCTTGTGAGGATACTCACAATGGCAAGATTTGTGCAAAAATTTCTCAGTGGTCATTTGGCTCCATCTGCAGGCATTTTCACATGCATGTGCTTGAAGGTCTGGCTGTTATTATGCATTTAACTAGAGCATGGATGTGCCATCAAAGCAAAGGGATATTTATGAGCATAATGCATGGATATGCAGTCCAGATGCTCAAGATGCCTTTGCAATGCCATCGTGAACGAATGTAGAAGGTGTCTGTTTATTAGGATCATGCATTTGTCAGCTGCAACTTTTTCTTGGACTGGCTTCTGATTTAACCTACTACTGTATATGGGGATTGTTTGGTACCCGTGTGAAACACTTCTACTTGGCTCCCTACATTCACTCACCTCTGTTCTTCTTGTAACTTCATTGGTCAATTTCCTTTTATGTTTTCACTTCACCGTGCCAGTTATTGAGCAATGTGTCATGTGGAACTGGTGGCTTCTCGTTGCCAATTCAAATGGACTTTACCCTACGGAACAGCTGCGGTGGTTGTGTAGAAAATCTGAACAACATTTAACAGTTCTATGAAATTGTGCAAAATTCAGCCACAGTTCTGCTTTCATTTGCTCTAATCCCGAACAATACTTACAAATGTTGCTGCTCCCTTGAGGCCAATAAACATGAGTTTTAACTGTCCCATTTTCCCTGAATGCTCCATAGATCCTATTGCTCCCCTCATCCTTTTCATCACTTGGCATCCATGCCTTCTCAAACCCTAAAACACAACAAATGAAGAATCAGTAGCCATGTAAAGGAATGTCTGAAAGAATAAGGAAGAGGCTTAAACTTACTGAATTTTCACTCAATTTCTCGATTTTAAACTATCAGGAACTCCTCACTGAAAAGTTGTTGTGGAGGAAGCTGTGAAACAAATAAGGGAGAGGTCCATACAGTGTGCAAGAGTTTGATTGAGAAAGCAACTTCTCATAGAAGTGCTGAGGCGCATGTTCAGTCTGTAGAGAATAAAGGGACTTACAGCTTATGAAGGTTGTTGCGATGCCCCGGCATCTGAGGGATCTTGCCACTGAACTGATTGTTCTCCAAATATCTTCCGCTTATGAACCCGAAAACAGGTAACAGTGAAAGATTTCAATAACAAAACAATGACTTGACAGTTAAGTTGAGCAAAGGGAGAACGGAAGAAGCCATGTGAATAGCTTACAGAGACGTTACATACCACTCAAATCTGGAGCTGATTATGAGAGTTTGTTATTGCCCAGCAAACTGTAGTCATCAAAATGACCAGATCCAAGATGTGATTATTCCATCAACACCATTAACTGACTCAACTCCTCTAACTCAGTCCACTGCACCTGCTAAGAAGTATGAACTACAACACACTTTCATCATTTAAGAGGTCTGTTTATTCAGCAAAAGTTCACTTACAGTGTTAGTGAGCGCAGTCAAATCCGCTATGCTTGGGGACAACGATCTGGAAAGGTTGAAGTTTGTTAGTTTCCTGCAGCAAAGTCCAGTGAGTAGATGCATGAGCAACAAAGGGTATTAGGAGAAAATGCTACTGTCGGATTTGAAGTTGTGTTTGTTAGTGATGAAAAGTAAAAGGGTGTACAGGGTAAGTGCAGTGTCTTGGCCTGCTTATGATGTGTGGTTGGTGATGACTTGTGAAATTCTACTCACAAAGAGAGAGACTCGGGCTGTCTTGAGAAAATGTAACCCCTCCCCTGTCCATGAATTCTGATGCAGCAGGCATGGATCTTTGTCCAGTTGCAAGGTGGGTTATTCAAGCTTCTTGCTACCGCTGACATTGCAATCACTGTAGGAAACGAATGCCAATTTAAGTCAGTCTAGAGTCGCCATCTTATTATTTATGATGATTGTACTGCCATTGATGTGAAATTCAGTACAAGCTGGGGGTGCAGATTGGCCATTTACAATTTGTACCATTTGGGTTCGAACATGCTTGTGCTCAGGCAAAGAGCATTTTGGCGAACTTCATATCTAGTAAGTGCAAGAGACTAATCATTTAGAAACTCTTATAAGGATAGGTTAGTCAATTGTCTTGATCAAAGAAGGTGAACTTTAAATGGGATTTTGCTCTGCACTAAATTAACAAGTGTAGTGTTTATCTAATCTTGCTTTGCCTAATCATTTCCAGGAAATTTATAGCAATTAAGCTCATTTGTAATGAGCATGGTCACTCTTATGTTGTGTTATTTAATGGAACACACCTGTTAGATTATACCCGATATTTTCAACATGATGGCCCTTATGTAACAAAACAATGCTCATTGTTATTTAAACCATGGTTTAAAAAACCCGAAGACTAGACTCAATGCTCCTCTAGGTCGGATTGACTCAAAGACTCGACCCGACTTGACTCTGCTCAATAGTTATTAGGAATTGTAAAATAGTATGGTATTAGTATAAAACATGAAAACAAGCTGCAGCAGCAGTATCCCCCCCCCACCAAAAAAATAGAGCATTGTGTGATGTAGCCGGCTGGTGGAGGGAGATCTTGTCCTCGTGACATGGAGGTTGCTTCCTGTGGTTTGACAAGGTGAGTGACTCAGCCCGTGTCTTGTTGAGTCAACTGAGTTAACAAGTCGACTGGATGACGCTTCCTGAGTCAGTTTCGAGTCACTATCAAAATTGAGTTTCGTAATGACTCGCCTGGAATCTCATGGACTCAAGTTGGCTCGGGCGAGTTCCGAGTCAAGTCACCGAGTTATCTTTTCCCATTTTTCCATGTCTTCGTTTTATGATTATGCAACAGCACCAGTCAGCCATTCTATGGTAATAACACTTTTTTAAAACCTTGCATGGATGTTTCCTTATTCCAGTTTCCTATCTAATTCATGCGCATACGCACTTCCGCAGATCCATAATGCCAACTTGCTACTGGGTGGAACATCTAATCCACCCATTTGGTGAGCCCCACCATATAGGTTGCCAGGTCAAAGGATCACTCTATTCCATTCGTCAGCTAGTCCAGTGTATGAAACAAAATGAACCACCTTACGGAGTTTTTCTAGCCTTCCATTTTCTCTCGTACATGGTGGCTAACCAGATAACTGGACCTGCTTGTTTTTTGACATGGTGGGGCCCACTGACCTTATGGGCATATTTCCACCAGTGCCAATTTGGCACATTACAGGCCAATTCCACACGCGTGGGATTAGCAAATTCTCCCAGTCATATATATCTGGTCTTGAAGTTTTCTTACCGAGTTTTTGTTGTAGCCTTCATATGTGATGGGCAATGATCACACATATTCCATAAGTTAAGAGCTGTGAGTTCCACCATGATGCGGGAATGCCATCCAACCCATCCCTTAGTTGCACGCCCCATGTTAAATCCAGATCCCAAAATCTAGCCTGATCCGTAGCTCAGGTGGGCCCACAAAAGGGAAACAATGAAGGGGCATTAGGGAGGCAGACGCACACCATAGAAACCTCCGGATGGAGTTTGGGGGTCAAGGGTATAACCTTAGCCATAAGTGTGGTCAAGGGTCGGGTCAAGACCAGCCAGCGCATGACCCATTTATCAAATACTCAGAATCCAGGCCCGAGCCTAGCCAATGACCCGAGATAAGAAGCCCAGGCCCACCAACGAGCAGATTCCTAGCCCCATGTTCGATCTGACCCAAACCCCGTACAAAATTATATTAGGAAGGCTCAGATCAGAAACCCAATAAAACGTAATGCAATACCATCTATTAAGCGGGCGGGGTTACTTGGACCGTTGTTCAAGCCGATCCATTGCTAGCCCTACTTAGAATATCTCTATCTGGAGCTGCTGGTTGTCCCTGGCCAGAAACTATGCCGCTCTCCTCATCTCGGATAGTGAATGTAGACATCTACTCAACTTTTATAACCGTCCACTTTTTTGTGTTTTTTTTTTTTCCCACGTGGACCACCTGATGGGGAATTGGCCTCAATTTTCAATCACAACATTCATGGTGTGGGCTTTTCCTGATGAAAGGCTTGGATCTCACACATGTAGGATGTTTGCACGCCTGGCCTACATATCAACTGGGCCGCATTTGTACATTTTGAGTGTTTGACTATGAACCCTTGCAATTTATGGAAACATGTGGTCCACGTACAGACCTGAATTTTGAGCCTGAAAACGGGTGACTGAAAAGAACATGATCAGAGTTCACACTCAATGAGCAAGTGAAAGTGGTGTATGTCTGATAATGACCCATTTATTGTGGGGCCCCACAAACTGAGCAGTCCAGATCACTTTCAGGTGTATCATATAATAATTACTATTTCCTTCTCTAGGTGCACGTGTGCATGGTGCATGAATTACCATCTCTGATGAGAGTCTGTCCACCAACAGTAACGAGCCGAAGGACCTCAGTAGCATTTATGACGGACCCAACTAGTGGGCCCCAAATGCAGGCCACTGCGGAACGTGATTAGTATTTGTCATCTGCCCTTTTTTTTCCCTTGCAAGCAGAACCCATTCGTTGATACGAACCCTCCTCATTTCTGGACAAGAGCACATGCGAATCAGAGCCCACCTGATGAATGGCTCGGATTATGCACACATTGGGGCATCTAACATGAGTAGCCTTTGCGTTTCCTTGATCACTTTATCATCCTAGTAATATAAATGAATTAAAGGAAAAGGAAAAAAAAAAATTAAAAAAAAATTCCATACCTCAATGATCTCACGGTTGTTGGCCAAACCTATGCCGGACGATGGTACCGAGCAGATATTTGTTGAAATCCATTGATGATACCTCATGATCTCAGGTATTCGATTGAGCGGGGTGCTCCAGTCAGAGATGACCCTAGTCCGGGCCATCTTTTTTACAGCGGCACGTGCTGCAATCAAATCCCACCTCATTGGTTAATTCACTATAAATGTCCATGCTTGCAAGGACACCAAGCAATCCCATCCCGGTTCCACCCATGGAAGTGGATTGTCTGGTGACCTGACTTGGTGGGATTTGATTGGGCCATGTGTGAGCAGAGATAGGACCCACACAATCTGATGATGAAATGGATATTACACTTGCCAGAGTGAGCTCCCTTCATCCTAATAAAGTGGAATTTGATTGGATGACAGCCTATTGCAACTTAGTCAAGAAACAACTTTTAAACATACTTTGTGTAGCCCCATTTTTGGCCCCGCGCCTGCTGTCTAATCAAATCTTACCCTATCGGATCTTAGCGCGTTTGAATGATAAGTTACTTATGTTTCAAGTAGCTTATCTTGGTTTCTACTCAATCAATAAATAAACATGTTTAGCATATTTTTTTTAAAAAAAAACCACCTTGTCCAAAAATCACATTTAGTTAGGAAACATGCAATGGGGCAATGTTACAGTGGGCCCACCTTAATATATGGGTTATATATATCTATTCCATCCATCCATTTTGCCAGCTCATTTGAAGGCATTGGCCTGAAAATGGGTCAGATCCAAATCTCAGGTGGACCACACCAATGGTCATTGAATAGCCATGATTAAAAACTTCCTAGGGCCCACCGTAATGATTATTTACCATCCAACCTGTTGATAAGGTCACATAGATTGGGATGAAGGGAAAACACAAATATCAGCTTGATCCAAAACTTTTGTGGCCCCAAGAAGTTTTTAATGGTAGGTGTTCAATCATCATGTTTCCTATGGTGTGGTCCACCTGAGATTTGGATTTGCTTGATTTTGAGGTCATGCCTTAAAATGAGCTGGCAAAATGGATACATGGATATATAACACATACATCAAAGTGAGTCCACCGTCACGACTTGACTGAAAACGTTATTACCTAACTTTACTGGACATAATTGCCGGATGAACCGAACTCTGCATGCCTAGAGCCTACCATGATGTTTCTTAGAAATCCACCTAGTCCATCCCATTTACATATCATGTTAGGAGGTGGGCCCAAAAATGAGGAAGATCCAAAGCTTAAAGCGAGTCATATTGAAGGAAACAATGGAGATCGAAGGACCACCATTAAAATCTTTGTGAGGCATGCCATCCAAATTAGTCATAAAATCATTCCTACCCCATAAGATAATACAAAGAAAAAGGTGGACAAGCGGATATTTCAAAAAAGTAAATGGGGGCATGTAGAGATGGTTGTACACGGGTCAAACCGAGTCGAGCTTAACATAGCTCGGCTCGGTTTGGCAACAGCCAACCCTAGCTTGGAACTCGGCTTGGCTTAGTCCTCAAGCTTGACTGGCTAGCTTGGCTTGGTTCGGTTGGCCGCTCGGCCAGCTCGAGTCGAGTTCGAGCCTGTGAAACATTTTCTTAAACACAGATTGTATTTTCAATCTTCCCACATTTCAAATGCAAATTAACAAGAGTGCTTTGCATAAACAAATCCCTACAAAATCAGCTCTTTTCAATACACCATCAAATCTATTTTCCTCTTTTAATACACAATAAGTTCCTACATGCCCACAAAACACTCCCTTAACAAAATTGATTAGCCTTAAAACTTAAATGATGCATCACCAAGAAAAGTTTAAAAGCTTCAATCGAATACCTATTTTCAGAATACCTTGATATGAGGGTAGTCCAAGAAACAACATTTTGTTGAGGCATTCCATCAAACACTCAATGAGCAGCATCAAGATCACCGATTTTAGCATAGAAAAGAGTTTGGGATTTGGATGCAGATCTGAGACAAAATGAATTTGTAGAAGATGGTGACTGAGGATTGCCTTCTTCTTTTTTTTGTGTTGAAATCAATGTAGAGCTACAAAAGATTTTAAAAAATAGAGAGGGGGAGAGAGGGTGGACGTAAGAGAGGATTTGGAAGTATAAGTGACCGAGTCACCGAGTAAATTCGATTTGAGTTGATTCGAGTTTGCTCAAGTTGGGCAAACTTGGACTCGACTCGATTTTTTTTTTTTCGAGCTCCAAAAATTAGTTTGACTTGATGCGAACCTAGTATTAATCCGAGTTGAGTCGAGCAAGCTGACCAAGCTAACCCGGTTCGTGTCCAACTTTACCTATAAACACTCCACCTCAAGTCAACAAGCTAATTACGCAAGATCGAGTCAACTCCACCAAACCTCAACTAAACCAAACCCAATCCAAAAACCTAACCCAAACTTGTCAACCCAATGCCCCTAATTAAACATTAACATAGCCCTAAAACACTAAGCCCTAAAGCCTAAAATCCTAGTCAAATTCACCGACTCGACTTGCCAAGCCAATAGGGTTGTCAATGGGCTGGGGCTGGGATAGGTCTCGACTTGGATTTTAAACTGTTTCGGACCGGCCCTATTCAAAAATCTGATTTTCAGGCCCAAACCAGACCCATTGACACCCTACGAGCCAACCTGCTGAGTCAACCCACTTGATCAGCTCACCTAATCAACCTACCAAGGCAACTCACCTAATTGAATCAAGCCCTAAACCAACCCTTATCCAAGTCTATATACCCAAAGCCCACTCAAAATTCAAAGCATCACCAATACAACACTGACAAAGTCAAAGCCACCACACATGTATGGGAGTCCACCTACCAAGGCAGGGGACTCCATGTGGTTTGAGCAGCACCCAAAGTGCCACCAGCTACGTAGCCCCTCCCCTTAGCCAAATTTACAGCCCATGCCATCCAATCCAACCATTGAGATCCTTACCATATGGTAATCTCAAATCTACGCCATCCAACCCCCACAATTTCAACAATCCGGAAGACAGCCATCAATCCTCAACATACCAATATATGTAAAGCCTTCTTCATCCTTAGCAATTTCACCCATTCACCAATGAAAAGGGAGAGCAACAAGAAAGGGTCCAACGAGCAACAAGAAAGGGTCCAACCCATGTTAGCCCAATCTAGCTCAAAGCCTCAATCCAAGTCACTCAATCTAATCCTTGCGATATTACCATTCATCCTATTGTCCAACTTTCAATAAGCTCCATTTATCTTTATACAAGCATCGTGCAACACTAATGTAGAGTGGGTCGTGGATAGTTTCATGGCCAAGATGGACCAGAAAAGGCCCGGTCGACGACAGAAGTGATCCGGACCGTCGGACCTTAGATCGGACATATCTCGCAATTCGGAATGAGTTAGCTAACGTAAAATATATGATTTTGGGGTAGAACGAGCTACTTTAGCCAACCAACCCACTATGTTGGGTTGCAACGCTCAGAATTGCGAGAAACCCCTGGATCGACGGCTGTTTCCCTGTTTTAATTTCGTTTTTACTATAAATAGTAAGTTTTAGTTTGATTATAACTCTTCATCCGTCGGGCTTTAGGAGTTGCGTCCAACGTGAAAAGAGCTTAGAATAATTAGGGGAACGGTTTGGTGAAAGCAAATAGGGCACTTACTATTTTTGGCCGAAAACCTTGCACACTAGTAGACATCACGACCGTCTATAAATAGTAAGTTTACTATTTATAGTAAGTTGCGGATTCTAGGACTTTTAGTTGTAGTTTGATTATGATTTCTTTCTCATTGCTTGGTACCCCTATTTAAAGGGTTGTGAACTCGTTTTTATGCATCAATTAATCAATTTCTAATTTATTAGAATTTATTTCTATTTTCTGCTTTCTTTCCTCGTGGATTCGAGAAGTCGCTGTGAGGAGTCCAGAGAAGCTCCGTGGATTCGGAGTATTTATCCTCATCACGTTTATCCTTGCGTCAAACACTTATCCCCTTATTCACCCTTTGCTCATCCAACACATAACATTACATCACGAAGCATCGTACACCTAATTGATTATGGGCATATGCTCTACGACTTGCCGATATAATCGAATCTTATCCATTAAAAACTTTGGTCAATTAATTCACGCTTTGTCAAGTGAAACAGTCAAGGTGGATCTATCCAGTTGAAACGGCAGCTTATCATAGGCATTACAATCAACACCGCATTACACACATATAAATACATGATTCTACATACATAAGTATTGCATACATAATACTCAACACATGATCAGTTCAAACGTATGCTTTACGACTCGTTGAGTTAATTAGATTTTGCCTATCAAAAATTTGGACTAGTTGATTATCACTTGGCAGTTGAGAGAGTCAAGACGGATCTATCCAACCTATGCTACAACTTGCCATAGGCATTATATTTAACACAACATTACACACATTTTATATCATTAGTGCACAAGAACTAATATTAATCCTCAATAGTTTGTGAGATATTGTGAAATAGAGACCAATATGTTTGTACGAGCAAAGTGGGTGCCTAACCCTTTCATTTTCTATAACTATGGTCTCTTACTCAGAATCTTAAGTTGTAAATCAAGGAGTCATTTTAGGATAGGAAATCATTGGTTTTTCTATTCTAACGTTTCTATAGGGCTTAGTCGATAATGGAATTAGATTAATTGGCTAGTAGTGACTCCAGACAAATATAACCATTTTATTTCAATAGTGAAGGTTCAATACCATCATTTTAACTCGTGTAGCCCATTTGAGCATTAGATCTGCCTCATATTTAGGACCACAACTTAAAATGGGGCAAGGAAAATGGTGGACATGGTGGATTTCTATAATAATAATAATATTAAAAAAAAAAAAAAACAAATATGGTAGGACACTTCAACCTTTTGGGCTCCTCCATTCTAATTTGGATTTAATAATACTTTTTCAAGTTGTGTAACCCACTTGAGTTTTAGATTTTCATTATATTTGGACACTCCAATTAAAATGAGTTGGAAAAATTGATAGCTGTAGTGGATTTTTCAGAAACATCATGGTGGACCACACGACAATGGATACGATTTTAACAATGCGTGTTCAATACCATTGTTGCAAGTTGCGCAACTCACTTGAGTGTTAGATCTACCTCATATATAGGCCCACCTCCTAAAATGATATGAATAAAATATTGACAAGGTGGATTTCTCAAAAACATCATGGGAAATATATCCCAACATAGCACATCCATTCATCAATCTCTAAGCCAGCATGCTGCTTACAATGACCTGATACAAGTTACTTTTGGTAAGTCGAAAAACAAAATAAACGACTTATCAAATAAGCTACTTGTTATTATAAGTTACTTATTTAAGTTGATTAATCAGACTAAATTAAGAAAAGTAGCTTATTGACTAATTGACTACTTATTTGGTGGTATCCAAACAGGGCCTAAGAGATATCCAATCATTCTGTGGCACCCAGTCTACATCCATATGAAAGTTGTTCCCCATACAAAATATGCCTGAAAGTTGTTCCATCACGTTGATGTGGATTGCATACCTACTAGAAATGAGTTGCTATTGGATGGTGCCATGTGATGACACGACCATAGTGAATTGCTATTGGATGGTGCCATGTGATGACACAACCATAGTGAATTGCTATTGGATGGTGCTGTGTGAGCCTGGCCATGGTATATGTGTTTTCCAACACTTAGGCTGTACACAAACCGAGTTAGCTCAGCTCGCTCGACTCGACTCGAAAAAGCTCGACTTGACTCAGTTTGAAACAGAGTTCGAGCCGAGTCGAACTTATTTTTTGAGATCAAAAAAATTTGAAACCGAGTTCGAGCGTGCCCGAGCTCAACCTAACTCGGATCGAACCCAACTCGAATTGAACTCAGATCGACCCAATTTGGTAACTCGGTTACTTTGATATTAATGTTGCTCACCAAGTGTTTAATGAAACTACTCAACAAAGTGTCGGCTGGTGGCAAGGAATGTATGTATATGAGACAAATACATTTTTTTCTTGATTTTGATGTTGCCTATAGGATGTTTGATGAAATACTTGTAAAACCATTGCCGCTGTTTTAAATACAGTGAGAATTTGAAAGTGCAATTCATGTGTCTTTGAAAATGCTGCACAGGTGAATTCTACTCGATCTTGGCTTGAACTCTGCTCGAATTGGCCCGAGCTGTTGACCAAATTGAGCCGAGCCAAGTTCTAGCTGGGGTTAGCTAGTGGTTGAGCCGAGTCAAGTGTGCCAACCGACTCATGTACACCTCTAACAACACCATTTATCCGTTTTGCCAGCTTATTTGAGGACGTGATCTCAAAAATAAGGTAAACCAAACTCAAGGATCGTACCACAAGAAACAAAGATGATTTAACAATCATGTTATGAACTTCCTAAGGCCCACTGAATAAGTACCATCCAACCGGTTGATTAGGTCATATAGACTTCAATGAAGCTAAAAATACAAAAATATCAACTTGATTCAAAACTTGTGTGGCGCAAGTAGTTTTTAGCCACTAACATTTACTCTTTTATGCAGTGTAGTACACCTAAGATTTGGATCTACTCACGTTAAAATGAGCTGATCAAATTGGATGGGCGGGACACATATGATGAGCTGACAAATAGTAATGTAGTATATTCCCAGCCATGGCCTAAGTCAACATATCCATCAAATATATAATTCAATGGGACACATGATCTCTGCCAACATTACATAGTCCAATTAAATTATACAACGCAGGGTTATTAGGATATTCAACAGTGGTCAGGCAATCTCTATCCTCTGTGGACGCCTGTCAATGTCTTTCACATGAATTTCTTATGATGGGAAGGTAGGTGGGGCCCACTATGATGTTTGTGGGAAATCACTCCATCCATCCATTTTGCCCTATCATGTTAGGACGTGGATACAAAAATAATGCAAATCCAAAACTCAGGTGCGCTGCACGACAGAAAAACGTGGGTAGGTAAATGGCTACCATTGAAACCTAGCTCCTTCGGGTCCATCGTGATGTTTTCATACCATCCACCCATACACTGGCACAATGACATATGGCTTACGATTTTGAAGAAGAAAGAATGAACAACCCGATCCATCATTTTTTCTACAGTTTAACCCATTGCATGTTAGACCATTAACTCGTTTCATTTTACACCATTGCTCTAATAGTCAAGGATCTGATGGAAGGATTTTTTCTAAAACGTGTAGTTTTAGACAGATAAACCATCGATGCTAGGGCTCTGCATGTGGCCGGACCTGATTTGCAGATCAGCCTGCCACATGTAGTGTAGAGAGATAGCTGCACCGTATTCCATTTTATTTTTTTCTTTTGGTGGCATTGGAGCGGCTTGATCGGACGAGCAGGATCATCCAACCATAACGATTTTTAGGCCATGCGCAATATACGGTGGCCCACCAAGTAGATTTCCCACGTGTACAATAGAATGGTTGACTCTAATCCCCACCACTGATCTTATTTACAATACATGCCCATCATTGGGAAGGAAAACGTTCATCTGATTAGGGTTTGTGAAAGGAAAATCATCGCTCTCGGAGTAATTTTTAATCTTAATCGCCCAACTTAAGTCTGTTAGAGTTGTTAATGAAATTGTTTACCGTAAACATCCAACAGACACGTTTGATCAGATGTTCGTTGCCAAATACTTGTCATGTGCCAGGTGGCCGATGGATGCAGACCGTCCGTTTGTGCGTTCTATCCTCGGATATACCTTTCTTGAAAATCATATCGAACAGACCATTTAACCATGAGCAAATGGACATGGGGTTTCTAGCACGAAGTTCCTGCACTGGGAAGCTAGGTGGGGTCCACCGTGATGTTTGTGAGAAATTCATCCATACATCTGTTTTGAGGGGCGTGGATTGTGTCTTACCTTAGCCACCAACGGATACATCTGTGTGGGGCCCACCATGGTGTATCTGTTTACCTACAAGATATAATTTTAAAGTATGAGTCTACAAATGAGGTAGATCCAACGCTCAAGTGGACCACATCAATTAGTAAGCTTGGATTACATTAAATGTACAAAGCATCAAATATGATTCATTTGGGCGTCCAACCTGACCCATTCTTGGGCTCATATCTTAAAATAATCTGAGAAAAGGAAGGGACGGCAATGGATATATCATGGCAGCCCTACAAAGATGTGGCCGTTCGTGGTGCGGGGATAAGATGCAATCCAAACTCCCAGTTCATTTTAGGACATGCTGCGAAAAATGAGCTGGATCTCAAGTAAGCCGGAAACGGACACATCTGTGTGGGTCCCACCGTTGATTCATATGGCTAAAAAAAATTTCTTCCAGGCTTTTTTTTTTTTTTTTCTCGTGTGGTACACTCGAGTCTCGGATCCGGCTAATTTTTACTTGCATATATATTTTAAAAGGTTGCAAAACGGATGGCCGGGGTGGATTTCTTACAAACAGTAAGGCGGGCCCACCTATCTTCTTCCCTCCGCAGGAAGGCTTCCATAAATCCGCGTCCTCAGCAGTTAAAGTGAAAGTGGTTACAGGTAAAACTAACGGCTGAGATCATATATCTGGTATGTTCTCATATCAAGCACATCCATGGAGGGGCGTCTGATTCATTGACCACCCTGATCGCGCCAAAAGGATGATCTTAACCATTGATTTTGTTGAATTTACCGTGAACCGTTAAAAATTTTCTTTTCAATGCATCTGCCCGTAATTGAATGTGGGCCCCATGGAGCAATAGCTGGATGAGCCTGTGTCATGGGCGACGTATCCTCCACACCTTATGCATGCATGACAAGCGGCGGATTAAGAAAATAAAATAGATAACCTAAATTAATCAGCTTTCTCAGCTCAGTTTCCAACAAACCACAATTTCTTTTTATTCCAACGGCATTATGCGAGTGCGGTTTGGGTTTATCCAGGACCCACCAGGGTCGGTGTATCCCTAATTGTGGGGCCCAATTTGATATATTTAACTTAAATCCACACCATCCATCGATTTTGACAGATCATTTTAGTACATAATCCAAAAAATGAAAGGGATCTAAATCTTAGGTGGGCATATCACAGGAAACATTCGTGATTGAATCCTTACCATTAAAAACTTCATGGGACCACCGGAATGTTTATTTTCCATCCAAGCTGTTGATAAGGTCACAAAGACCTGGATGAAGAGACCACACAAATATCAGCTTGATAGAAAATTTCTGTGGTCCACAAGAAGTTTTTAATGATAGATTACCACTGTTTCTTGTATTATGGTCCACCTCAGATTTGGATCTACTTCATTTTTGGAATCATGCCCTAAATGAGTTTTCAAAACGGATGGACAGCGCCGATATAAGGAATATACATCAATATGGGCCCACGTTCAGGGATCCCACCCACCACCATGGATCCTGGGATCCACCGAAGGCGATATAGCAATCCCCAGCAATCCACTGACATCACCATCATTACCTTGAAATCCAGCCAATCCCTCTTAATTCCATCTATTTTGCTGGGGACATGTTTGGTTAGGCAGAGCAATCGGCTGATGTAATCCCGAGATTGGCCAGGCGAGCCAAACATACTTGATAATGAATTCCCTTGATATAGCAATCCCATGGGATTGCCAGCAATTCACTGACACAGCCACCATTACTTGCCATCCACCCTAATACAATCCAATCACATGGGATGGGCCCGTCCAAACATGCCCTTAGGTCAGTTTGGGCAGTGGCATTAGAAGGAATTAGGTGGGATGGGATTCAAAAAGCATAATTATTACGCATGGCCGGGATTGTCCCCTGTTGCCATGGGATAAAATTAATGCCATGCTTTGTTGATAATATGGTGGTACATTGAATGGATATACCCACCATCATTTAAAATGATTGAGAATAACAAATATGTGTTATATCCCGTCCAAACATGCCCTTAGGGTTTGTTTGGGCGGTGGGATTAGAAGGAATTAGGTGGGATGGGATTCAAAAAACATAATTATTACCATAGCGGAGATTGTCCCCTATTGCCATGGGATAAAATTAATGCCATGCTTTGTTGATAATATGATGGTACATTGAATGGATATACCCACTATCATTTAAAATTATTGAGAATAACAAACGTGTGTTATATCTAAACTGTTCATTTGTTTTGTAACCTCTTTTTATGGCATGGGCCTAAAAATGAATTAGATCCAAAACTTATGTGGCCCCAAAGAAGTTTTCAATGGCAAGTATTCAATTCCCATTGCTTTCTATGGTGGGGTCTACTTGAGCTTTAGATTTACCTGATTTTTTTGGCCCATACTCTAAAATAATCTCGATAAATGGATGGACGGTGTGTATATAGCCCACACATCATGGTGGGACCTACACAACTTGCTAAACATTAAGTGAAATGGGCACGGACCCAATGCAATTCCATTTAATGTAATTCCAAGCTTTTCCATTCTTCCCAAACATGGATTGTAATTGGCACGGGACCATATGAATCCCAACCCATCTAATCCCTTCTAATCCCACCGCCCAAACAGACCCTTTAGTTGTTTCATATTAGATGTAAAAACATGCTTAATCAATATGTTTAAGAGACGTTTGGGTTACGATTCCATGAGGGCGAGCACACGTGTCATAGATCCGGGCCTATAATCAAGTAGGGCACACCGTGGACACTACATGGACCAAAAATAATGTTGGTCGGCTGATCAAGCTGGTCAAATTTGTATGATAAAAATGGACGGTTAGAGAAAAACGTTCAACAGTCTAAATTCAAAGTACATTTGTGGCAAACATGAGCAGTGTACTACCCTGGATTTTGGTATAAAGTATAGTTAGAGTACACAATATGTGATGAATGGCCCGGATCTTTGACACGTGTTCCCCCATCTCACTTGAAGGCCCTAATTGGATCACCGCCCATACGTTTATGTTTGCTGTCATCTACCGATGTTTGGTAAAACAACCACGACTCAAATGTCATAATCTTGAATGTCTTGACCCTTGGTTTAAGCATTTATTACTTGGAATCCATCCCACGATCTTAATTTGGGTTGTTATTTGGTAGTCCGAAGAGTGTGGTAGTTCATATACGTGCGCTGGGCATTTGTACACGTGGTATCATGTAACTTGATCCAAGTCATGAACCCACCGTAGATAGGTCCTAAACTTATACTCCGATTCATGTATTATCATAATCTCCATTGGACATTCGCTTGTTGAATACCCACCGTTGATTATTTCTCGTTTTAACCATTCAGTTGATGTCCACCAATCAGCCACTTAGTTGAGTGAATTCCTGATTGATGACCCATCTAAATGGGTTGCAAAGATATGGACGGCTAAGATTGAGTGATTGAGTTATCTATATCCAACATGCCAACATGTACAATTTCTGACTGCATGCATATAAACCTTTATTCTCCGTCAGAATATCAAAGGATACGGTGTTTTTATTCGGACGCGGATAGCCTACTGAAACTGCTGGTTGCGCTTCGCCAAGTAGTCGGTGCTTTGTGGGCCTGAGGTGATGTATGCGTTTTATCCACTTAGTCCATACGTATGTGGATCTCATTTTAGGGCATCAAACCAAACCTTAGTCGTATCAAACTTTCAGGTGGACCACACATTAAGAAACAATGATGATTGAACGCGCACCGTTAAAAACTTTGTTGAGGTCACAAAAAGCTTTAGATCAAGGTATTCGTAGTTTACCTTCATTTAGGTCTTTTTGACCTAATCAAAGGCAAATAAACATTACAATGGCTGTTTGCCTTTCATTAAAGTCTTCTCAACCTAATCAAATGGTAAATAAACATTACACTAATCTTGTTTGCCTTTCATTAAAGTCTTCTCAACCTAATCAAATGGTAAATAAACATTACACTAATCTTATAAGATTTTTAATAGTAGCTTACTTGCAATTTAGAACTGCCTTATTTATGAGCACATGCCCAACAATAATGATAAAAAATGTATGGACGGCATAATGAAACACATAAATCATTGTGGAGCGCACAGAGCACGGTTTAGTAGTGATGTTCACAGCTGGCAATCTCAGTGTTATCGCTGCTAGACCGTCCTCCATGTACTTACAATTATGTGTGCATTTTATCTACAATGTCCATCCATTTTGGATCATTATTTATGCACTGGACTGGAAATAAGGCAGATTCAAATCTCAATTGGACCACACTACAAGAAAATGATGATTGACTGCCTGGTATTAAAAACTTTCTAAGGCTCATTGTAATATTTTTGGTCATCTAACTTGTTGATTAAGTTAAAAGACTTAGATGAAAGGAATTCACAAATATTAACTTGATCCAAAGCTTTATGGCCATGAAGATTTTAATTGCGGGCGTTCGATCACCATATTTTCATTTGATGTAGTCCACTTGAGATCTTGATCCACCTCAATTTTGGGTTCATGCCCAAAAATGAGATGGAAAAATGGATGGATGGAATGAATAAAACACACATATCATGGTTGGGCCTACAGAGGTCCATGTGACTACTGGTAGTGTCAGGAGGCAATCCTCATCCTTTCATTGGCCCACAGAGCAACATCCATAGCTATTCGCTAACTTGCAGTTTTAGTAGGCAATCCGTGTCCTTTTAATTCTGCCTCAGTCGTCTAGCCTTCTTTCTCCTGTATACAGATGGCCTACAATGAGATCCGAGCAATCTATGTGTTGGTCCCTACCATTGATGGGGCATAGATCAAAGGATCACAAGACTCTGGGGATCAAAGCCAACGATTACAAGCCTTTTTGAGGATTATAAATTGGCATTAGCAAACTGATCACATTCAACAAGCAAAAGTAAAGACAGGAGGCTCAGATAATTTCGGTGGGTGTTTTTTCTGGAATATGCCCTATCCATGACATATAAGGGCCAATAGATCAACGGTCAAGATTGGGTATGTAGAGCGTGTGTGTGGAGATTGTGTGCTCGATATATTAGTGGACTTGAAACTTGACTAAATCAATTTAACTCCACAGGATTTCAAGCGGAGTCAGTAGGAAACTGGCCTGTGAACATGCCTCGATTCAATTAAATAAGATCCAATGAGCCGGCTCTTTGACTTGGTCGACTCAGTGCAGTAACTCCAACTGTTGCCTGAATATTAAACCTTTTCTGGCTGATGCCTAAAATGGTGTTTAATGTTGTTTTGATGGCAAAGGTCCGCTTTAGGCATGTTTGAATACCGTGCTTTTAGAAAGCTAGATTTTGAAAGAACTGCCTAGAAATCTAATTTGAATATGAGAATTGAGTTTTTACACTTAATTTTCCACTGGGCCAGGTCCACTGTACTAAAACAGTTCAAGGTCATTTGGATGCTTGTAAATAGTTTAAGTGGTTAATGATTTTCAGGTGTAAATCATTTACAGCCTATTTCATTTGGCTGTAAGTTATAAATGGTTTACAGATATATAATTGTCCATGTTTCGATAACCAGTAAATTGTTTAAGTACCATACATAGAGAGTTAATCTTTTAATATATAATTGTTAGTGTATATAAATGAAGAGCTTGTAAATGAAATCACAACTTTTTACCTATAAATCAACGGGGCTTAAAACAGTAATTGATTTATTACTTATAAATCATTTACAAGCATTTTTCAGCATCTAAACACATACCAAAACCTGTTTAGTTATAAATCATTTACAGTTAACCTCATTTATAGGCATCCAAATGACCCTTATATTTGTGCTTTGTTAGCCCACGTGTGTCCTCTCCTAGGGCAGCCAGGCACGTGTAAGACATTTTGACATGTGCATAAGGTAGACTCCTTTAAACTATATTTACTTTTCATAAAATAATTTTTCAAACATTGACATCGAAGTAGTATGTTGGCCGTTTTATTTCATAAATAAGATTACTATGTATTTTATTTATTTTTTTTTAAAGGAAAAAAGAATGGACATCCAAATAGTATTATAAGAAGAAAAATATGCATTGTCTTCCGAACATTGTTTTCAAATAAGATGAATTTGCAGAAGCAACGTTCTCATGGAATCAAGTCATTGGTTGTCATTCAACAAATGTACTAAGGCAGAAAGCAGACATGATTTGGGGGAGGGGGTGTTGGAAAAAAGTTTGTATCAAGTTATGTTTTTGGCGTTTTCAATATCCATCCCAGTGGGAATGAACTCATGAACAGTTTAGATGGTATATAAACATCAAGGTGGACCTTAGGAAGGTTTCAATGGTGGTGGGTTAATTCCCGTTGTTCCCTCTCCTATAGTCCACTTGAGTCTTGGATACCCATCATTTAGGGTTTAGGGTTTTTAATAAATAGCATGGTAGGCCCCACCTAGCTTCCTAACACATGCTAGGAACTTGCATGTTGATTTAAAAATATAGTAGTTTGAATGCTTGTACCTCTATTTTTGGGAAAGGTTAGATTGTCTTGATTAAACCCCGTGTTGATGTTTCGGCTTGAAGTTAATATTCAACCAACAACTTAAATTTAACAAAACATTTAAATACATCAAACTTGAGATGTAATGGAACAATATATATATATATATATATATATATATATATATATATATATATATATATATATATATATATATATATATATATATATAATGTCTCATCCAACCAGCACAGTATCCTGGGGCATCCACGTCGGATTTGCCGCAGGACCATCCGTTTAAACTGCTCAGGGTGAGGTACCATAGGTTAATTAACTTAAGATTAGCCCATTAGAATAGACCAGACAGGTCATGATACGACCTGGTGTGGCCCGCCAAGCCTGATGGCTAGTTACACTTAACAACAGCCCGTGTGGGCCACCCAATGACTGGGGAGGGTCAGAAAAATCTAAAAGTTTAGAAAATCATAAATCTCACTAGGCTTGTGGTCCATCGCGGACTGCAGATCCAGTGGACACCCAGAACTGGGATTTGGCACTAGCCGAATGCACCCCACCAATGCCAGAATTGGAATCTGGCACTTGCAAATAAAACTGAGACTCTGGGCGTTCCAGCCGTCGGATTTCTTCCAAATTCGCGGTGACGGTCCAATGTATTTGTTTACACCCGTCCACGGACCCGATCGTGGAACGGTGACCGTTGATCACAAATCAGACCCGTACGACCAAACCACATATCCGATCGTTTCCAAATTTTGTGTGGCCCCTCACCGGGTCATGAGGCACCTACACACTAAGTTTAGTGGCCAGAGGGGTGATAGGGCCGCCTCAACCCCAATATGGAGTCCCAAAGGGCTATTTTGGGAAGATGTTGAAGCTTGGGGCCAAAGGACCCAACTCTAGGAAAATAAACTCTAGCTCTTATCTCATTTCTCTCACCATTCTCCAACAACAAATATCCCTCTCCCTCATACCCTTCTTCATTCTCCAACAACAATCTCTCCCTCATAACTTCCTACACCCTCCACCCATTAAATCCCCTCTCTCATAAACCTCCATCATCCACCCACAACCAACCTTCACGGCTCATAACTCCCGCCACAACCACCATTGCTAGGGGAGTAAAGAGAGAGTAAGAGAGTGAAGGAGAGCTAAGGAGTACCCTAAATCGAGGTGGGGCCAAGGAAACTCAACCCTTTCAACTCCCTACCCCTCTTCCAAGAAGAAACTCTCTGCTACAATCCCAATTTCGTTCGTTGGCCATCTAGGTAAGAACCTCTCACCCTTTCTTCTTGAAATCCGAGTATTAAGAAAGGATTGGTATGAAATTTCTCACATGCAAGATTGGTTTTAGGGATTCCGGCCGATCTACCCCGAAATCCACATCTCCTAGGTCGTTTCCAAGCCTCCATCGAATCTAAGGTGCGGACTATTGTTCTTAGGTGGCCTAGCACCAATTTTAATGTGGGTTTAATGATTTTGAATGCTTGGATGTTATATTTGAAATTCTAGAGAAACCCTAGGGATTATATGCTTGTCGGATTTGTTTGGATGTGCATGCTTAGCTCTCAAATTTGATGTAGATCTTACCTTCCACATGATGTTATGCATGAATGATAATATATTCATGTTTTGTTGATTCTTTTCCCTCATATGTAGTGTTTCATTGTGTGTATAATTATTTACACTTGTACTCATGATTTCTCAAGATGGAGGAAGTGTTTAACTTCCTCACATGACCCATACACTCACATGCACCTTGTCTTTGTGATAACATTTGCTTGCTTGATAGAAGTATTCGATTGTATGTTTGAGATGTATGAGAATATGATATTGATGTACTAGTTGATAACATGGATAGTGGGCATGTTGTAAATTCCCTTCACTCCCTTGGGTTGGTCAGGAACATGATGAGAGACAGTAGTCCCATCGGTAGGACTATGCTAGGACTATATCCGTGGATTTGGGCGGGTGTGTTCAGGTGGCTGTAGTTCGACTACATGGGTCTCTTGTGCCCAAGGTCACTCGTCTCACGCTCGCTTAACTCGTGCGGTGTAGCCTACTATCTGACTAACCTTGTTTGTTAACCTTGTGTGCTCACCTATGTATGGAACCTGGAACATCTCACAATCATTGTAGCCTATTGACACCTAGATTGCAATTGGTCCACAGTCTCGTGAGCCGGGCATGGTGGAATGGGACACTGTGTCTGAGCTATCGGCTTACGCTGGGGTACCGCGCCTCCCCGTAGTGACCACGAGCGATTCCTTCTCTCGGCACTCCTCATGTGCTTGAAGTCGGGGATGAGAAACCCGACGGGATCACGGACCGCGGGGACTCGGCCTCACACGTTAATGGGGCCTTGGCCTCACAACCAGCTTAGGGCAGTGATATGTGAGGTGTATCAGATTCCCCAACCTGCTGGATGAATGAAATTAACTAATAACTCGGCTAACACAATCGCATTGCATTACATTAGTTAGGGTGGCGACTCGGCAGTCGAGGTCGCTCTGAGGGAGTGTTACCATATGCGATCGTTAGATGGAGTCGCTCGAGGGAGCGTTGTGACGAGGGCATGCATCATATCATCGCATTGCATGCTCATTTAATAAAAGTTGTAGGTGTTGCTGATTGACTGTTTTCATTAAATTTATATTATAATTGATGCCTGTTCTAACTTAGGATTAATAGTTCACACTGAGTTAATCACTTACTCCCATTCTGGGACGGTGTTTTAAAACACCAACCAGACCAAATCATAGATGCAGGTGATTTAGGGCTAGAGCCTGGTGAGGTGAGCTTCGAGGAGGAGGACGAGCTGTCCTACTTCCAGATGATGGATGGTTTCCCGCCAGCTGGAGAGGAGGGATCGGATCGCTGAGCTGTGGGTTCAGTCCTATTATTTTTTAACATATTATTCTTTTGCGATTTTGTTAGGTGGGGCCACGTGCGACCCCTTTATTCTTTTGGACATGTATATATATATATGTATATGCTTTTGGTCTCTTTCATTTCAGTAGACTTGTGGTGGTGATTCTTCATGTTCTAGGAAATTCCAGATTTGTGCAATTAACCACACTAAACGCACATTAATTGAAAACCGGTCATAAGTGACCCCGGGAACTCGGGAGTTACGTATATATACGACCCCCAATTTCCAGGGCGTTATAATATATATATATATATATATATATATATATATATATATATATATATATTAAGAGGAGACATCTCCACAAAAGATAAAATAAAGGGTAGATATTTGCTTTCACTCATTTGATAGAACTCACAAAAGTCAACATGCTTAGTAAATCTCTTAACAGAAATGATTAAAATGTTGTTAACTATTGCAGTTTAAAAATTGAGTGAGTGAGAGATATCTGTCGATCTCATCTCATCTCATCTCTCCTCTTATCTCTTATTATCCCAACTCTTCATTGTATCTCGTAATCTCCTAACAAACCCTCTCTCTTAAGGAGGAACCGTGTGAGAGCGAGAGTCCTACTAAGACTTAAAGAACCAAAGAAATAAAATCATTATATAAAAAAAGTGAGATAGAAAATAGGAGAGTGGCTTTTGGAATTCGCTTATTCAAGTTAGTACAATGATATTCTCTTTGTTTCCTTTTTGTAGTAGTTTAATTCAGTATTGATCTACACATTGGACGGATTAGATTAATAAGGCATCCATTATATACGCCTAATTCATCCATGTGGAATAGTACACTGATGTGCAGTGCTTTGGTGCTAATTTACAGAAAGTGTGATTGTTCCATGATGGACAATGATCGATACGATTTATATAGTTCACGGGTTTTATAAGACTCAATCATCTAATGATTTCAAGAATTAAACCTATTTGACATCGCAATGGACCGTACCGATCATAAATTTACCAAGGCTTTTCCTTAATATAAGGAAGTTAAATTAATACCCAAATAGTAATTCTCTTCGCAAGCTACGATTTAGCACAAAGAATTATATTATCTAATATACGTGTGATTAAATCATTGTCGTTCATTTGATTCTTAAGAATAAGAATTAATTAAAATCCTAAATTTCAAACTGATCAGACCATTGAATGGGCTCCATCGATCTAAGGATATGGTAGGCGATAAATCATATGTTGATTTATTATGTGGAACCATTGAATGGTTGAGATCTAACTCGATCTGGACCGACTATCAAAATTCGGACATAAGATAACGACGACATCCAGATTTGATGATTGATCTAACCATCTATAGGCCGCATCAACTAATCAATGTGATCATTAGAAATTGTAATAAATTAATGTATGGATGATCTGATCAAGATGATCATCAGTTGTCTCTTGAAATTGATCAAGTGACGATCAATGTGTGTCCTTGATCTATCTATTAAAAGTGATTTGAATATTAAATTATCAAAGTAGATAAATTTTCAAAATTTCATATAAATCATCACAAACTCCGTAAAAAATCAAAATTTCAGAGCTAAAATAGAATTTTTTGTGAAATCAGAAAAATAAACTTTCAAGATTGTTACTAAAAACAAATTGAATTTGCAGAAATTCTAGGGGCCTAATTCTAACATTACCTTATTTTTTGTAATATTGTTTTCTAATTTATGAATCCATTAAAATGAGATATCTTATTATTTAAATGGATTTAGATCGATCAAAAGTGGCCCCACCATGTGAACTATTGATATTAGAAAATAATTTTCATTTATATAATTTTTAGTAATTCTAATTCAAATCAAATCATCGATTTATGGAATCATCTCTACTGCATCAAGATGAGTAATTCCGATGTGTTTTTCCTTCATTAAATTAAAGTAGTTTTATTGATGATGTATTGTATGTATGTTTTAATATTATTATTACGATCTTTTATTTAATTTGATTGAACATATAATTTTGATTGTTGTATTATTAATAATGTGATTTATTTAATATGTTAGTATAGTCAATTATCCGATTTACTGTGTTGGTGAACCTGTGATTTAATTTTCTGTATAGTTACAACTACTGATTCGATTTATTGATTGTAAATAACTATAAATTGATGGTTATAATGATGTTATCAGTTAGCATGAAAATTACAATAATTTATAAAATATATCATTCACGACTATGCTTATGCATTTATCATTTGTATATACAACACGTGTTGAATTTTTGGAAAACTTCCCTAAATGGTATACCTGGTAGAATTGTTACCAGAAGCTTATTATACTAGTGGAAGCCTACTTAAGAAGTAGATGCGGGTCTTACATATGTCTACCAAATGGTAGAAGCCTGTAAAATGGCAAATGTAGGTTGACAGATTCCCAACACATACAAGTAGATGGATTCCAATTTGATGCGTTTATGCATTCACACATTGCATAACAATTGCATTTTCTTTCTGAACTTTTATTATAAATGATTGTTGTTATTCTATTCTAATTTGATGTTAAGAACTATATCGGAACTTCTCACTAGGCCTGGCCAACTTACCCTGTAATGATGCAAAACCGTACAAATATGATTGATGGTAAGCTGGTGGCTTAAGAACAGAAGTATGTGGTTGAGCAAAAAAATGACCCAAGGGACAGGTGGCCCTACTTGATAGAAGAAGTTGTTACCCTCTATTAGTCATCATTATCATTTTAATTTCATTTGATGTTTTTTTAATTATTACTTTCAAGTTTGTTAGATAAGATTTATTTTATTGCATAAGACTCCGAATAGGATGGTCTTTAGTTATGTTAATAACTGATGATTGAAATTAATGGTTGATTTCTTATTCATGAGATGTAACTGAATATGAATGGAATTTAAATCTATAGTAAAACTACTAGCTACGTGAATTTTGTGTAAGCATATCAAATAATTTAAGTACATTTAGTATAAAGTCATTATTTGAATCTCGGATCCGAAGTACATGCTAAATACTTGAAATTTGGGTCATGACATATATCATTGTCAACAACAACATTGTCTTGTCCATTATATATCGACGTCTAGTAGTATCTATATAATAAAATATTCAAAGAATGCATTCAATTAGTATGGCATTGATCCAACTTAAAATATATTGATGCTTCTTATTCCATAGCCGATCGATAAGCTAGATTAATATCAACACTTTTCTTTCCATTGAGGCCAGTGAGATGTTTGAGAGGGTAGGGATACGACAACCCCAATGAATCATGACTTTGAAGAATACATGCAAAAGTAGAGACATTGAGAGAAGATAATTTGAATCAATCAAGTTTCGCCTTTGCAAAATTAGAGATGTTGGAAATAATAAAAATGGAGATTGGATAGTAATAAAAGTTAATGTAACCACGGGAAGCAAGAATGTGAAAGCGTAAGTAATTGACGCAGGGGAGGTCGTGAGGTCGAGCACCGTCTTCCTCAAGAGGATAACTATTTTGAATCCACGGAACTTCTCTGGACTCCTCACAGAGACTTTTCGAATCCACGAAGAAAGAAAGCAGGAAATAGAAATAAATTCTAATAAATTCGAAATTGATTAATGAATGAATAAAAACAAGTTCACAACCCTTTAAATAGGGATACCAAGCAATGGGAAAGAAATCAAAATCAAACTACAACTAAAACTCTTAGAATTCACGACTTACTATAAATAGTAAACTTACTATTTATAGACGGTCGTGATGTCTACTAGTGCGCAAGGTTTTCGGCCAAAAATAGTAACTGTCCTATTTGGCTTCACCAAACCGTTCTCCTAATTATTCTAAGTTCTTTTCACGTTGGACACAACTCCTAAAGCCCGACGGATGAAGAGTTATAATCAAACTAAAACTTACTATTTATAGTAAAAACGAAATTAAAACAGGGAAACGACCATCGATCCAGGGGTGTTTCACAAATCCGAGTTGCGTAACCCGGCATAGCAGGGTTGGTTGGCTAAAGTAGCTCGTTCTACCCCAAAATCATATATTTTACATCAGATAACTCATTCCGGATTGCAAGATACGCCCGATTTAAGGCTCGATGGTCTGGATCACTTCTGTCGTCGACCAGGCCTTTTCTGATCCATCATGCCCATGTAACTATCTGCAACCCACTCTACATTAGTAATGGTAGAAAATCATGGTGTTAACTAAGTTTTTAGTTGGATACTATTAAAAGTTCAAGAAAACATGTATTGGAAATAAGAGTTTTCTACACCATATGACTGTGGTTTCATTTTATATTTACTTAACTTTGCACAATCAAAGAGAGGTTTATAGTACACATATATAATAATATACCTAAATACCTAGCTACATATTAGCCACCTCTTTATGTTGTTGATCTGAATGAGATACAATTAAATCTTCCTCCATTTATTACTGATTTGGATGAAATGTAGTCAACTCTGTAAATGGAATTACCTTATAAGTTAGACAGCTAAAATGATAAATGGTCAAGCTATTTAAATTTACACTTGAGTTCTCTCAAATATCTTTATTATTGATTTTAACTGTGAACTGTCTTTGATTTATAGTGATCACATAAACCTTCAAAGGCACATCTCCACTTCATTCATCCCGCTCATAGTTTTATTTATCTATTTGCTATTTATGCCCATGGGGAAATGGTGGATAACATAGGTTTCAACCTAGCTTAATTACCTGAGGAGGAAATAAAAATAAAAATAAAGGCTAAAAGTGCATGTTGAATGTGGACAGCAGACAGATACAATTCATTACCATTTGCACATGAACCATTTTTGCACTGCGTCATCTTCACCCTCAAGATAGTGAGGTTAGGTTGACACGTTTGTTGCATGTAAAAGAGGTTGTGGGGCTAGGAACCCCTATAAACTACTTATAGTAGGTAAGAATCTATTTAAAGAGAAATAAATCACGTGTCCATCAAATAACCACCGTCTATCCTTTGTAAGCTTGATCCAGTTTCAATAATAAAACTGGCAAGCTGGATCCATACCACACGATTTAAATCGCTGAGTTGAAAGCATATCTTCTCTTAAATCATTAGGTGGAAGGTTGAGCTCTGCTTTATTTCTATCATTAGCACTGAAAAGAGCCCTTTCTCTAGAGGATTTGGACCGTCCACCCAACTGGTTGGTGAACTTTCTGCCCCATTGAGATTCCTAACGTTCGAAAGCAACACTCTTTTAAAAAAAAAATCCGAAATGAGTAAATGACTATTCTACCCCTCTCTCTGATAATTAAAAGAAATGCACTGCCTTGGACATGTTCAAATGGTTGCCCTCTCTGTTTCCTTACATATGACACGTGTAAGCTGATTTGGCCAATCCAAATTGTGGGCCCCAGCATGGGTGGAACATAGAGCAAATCACATGCAATTTTAGTCTTTTTAGGCTGTCTAGATCAAGCATTAAGTTTAATAATGATTTTTTAAGTATTTTCAAGTGCCAAAAATTGAAACAACCAGTCTAGAAAGTCTTGTTTTTGATACTCTGGCAGAGAGTGACAGTTGATAGACCGGAGCTAAGAAATTGTACAGGCGGCATACAATTAAACTCAAAGTAAACCTCCAAATCATAGACTGCAATTTAGACGGTGGGTAGACCAGAAATTATACTTATCCGATTCCCTAACCGGCTAATTAGCATCAGCCAAAAAGGAAAATAGTCAATGGTCCAAATTTAAATTAAAAAAAAAGGGCCCATTAATCAGAGGTTAGGATTATTCATTTAATTTGAATTAAGGATGAAGATCTGGGCACCATCTTTCTGCGATTTGGGCAGTTTAGTTTGAGTTATTGTGTGCCATGTATACAATATCCTATATCCTAGTGCCTGCGTATCAACCATCACACTCTGCCAAAGTATCAAATAACTCCCAAATTAAAATTATAAGGACATGTCTGTCTTTTCCTTTTCTTTTCTTTTTTTCTTCTCCATGGTCGATGCCGCTTTCCCATTGAAAATATCTGATCCCCGGTTTATGATGAGACCATTTTGGTAATTTTATACTTAACGCAGGGTAATATTGAAAATTGACCTTTTTCTCTCCAAGAGTTATTTGATACTCTGGCAAGGGCGATTCTTGATAAACGACACTCAGATGCTGCGTACGTGGCATGCATTTAATCAAACTAAACCGACTAAATTGTGAAACCCACTCTTGCCAAGTCACAAACCCAAAATTAGATTGATTGAAGAATCCTAACCTACCATCAGTGGACACTTGTTCGTGGAAACAGGACATTTAATATTTTACATTTTGGATCGTCCAATAAATCCCCACTAATTTTGATAGCCAGATAAACAAATAAGCTTAATTTTTTACCCATGATACATTTAAACTGGTAACCATAATTTGAATTACCGGCATGCAACTAATATAATTTCTAAACGCCTGTGTATCATCTATTCTGCCAGAGTAAGAAAGGCTTGTTTTGTCTTTTTTGTATTTTGCCAAGAAAGCATGAGAGAGAAGCTTTGTTTCGTCCGAACCTGTTTTGTTTTTTTCTGAATTGGCAAGGAAAAGTCCACCAAAGAAATGACACATGGAGCTCTATAACTGGGCTTTTTCCACGCCCCCATTTCATTCCGCATAACCACTGCATTACACTCAAATGCATTCTTAAAACCGTGTTATTATAAATATAAACACAGTTAACAAACAAAAAGGAGAAGAATAATACATATATAGCCTTCTCTAGTTGAAGCCTTTCCCTCAGCTAATGCCAGTCAAGGGCTTGGCCATGATGAAGGCCACTACATCAAAATCCATGGTTATCAAGATAAACCTTGTTTTCATAGCCTGCTTCCTTGTTGCCTATGCCGCCGTTTTCCTCTGGCCGTCGTCGTTCTATCAGAAGATTGCCCCACCCTTCATACGGTGCACGTTGCGCAATTGTCATTTGAAGAAGGTAAGGTGAGTACACACCTTGAATTTGTGATGACCCAAAAGGTTTTTGTTTTTTTTTTTTTTTTTTTAAATCTGTTATGATGTGGGCATGGTTTTATCTGTTGGGTTTTTATTTTGAGTTTGGTTTCTATTGTTTTGTAGGATGAAGATGGATTTAAGATGAAAGCTGTTTTGGAGACTAAGCTGCATGAGAAGAGAACTATATATCATGAGAAGCCTAGCTTTGTAGATGAGATAATCAGAAACAAGACGATTGGTTTGGTTAATATGGGTGATTATGATGAAATAAGTGGTTGGACTGGTGTAAAAAAGGCGGTGGTGGTCCGCTTTGATCGGGTATCAGATCTTTTCAAATGGAAGGACTTGTTTCCGGAGTGGATTGATGAGGAAGAAGATAACGATGGCCCATCATGCCCTGAAATACCAATGCCGGATTTTACAATGTATGAGGACATGGATGTGGTGGTGGCCCGGTTGCCATGTCGTTACCCGGAAGAAGGTTGGAGGAGAGATGTGCTACGGCTCCAGATTCATTTGATTGCAGCGAATTTGGCGGTGAAGAAAGTGAAGAAAGGTGGAGAAGAGAGGATGAAGGTGGTATTCATGAGCTCTTGTCGGCCGATGATGGAGATATTCCGATGTGATGATCTTGTAAAATGGGACAGTGATTGGTGGTTGTATGAACCCGATATTGAGAGATTGGAACAGAAGCTTTCTATGCCGGTTGGTTCTTGCAAGTTGGCATTGCCACTATGGGGCGAAGGTAACGTTTCTGACTTCCAATAAATCTCATAATGCATTACATGGCCGAAACGTTATTAGGATCGTAACGTTTTGATATTTCTAATAGGATTGCTACACCGTAACGGACCGGTACGCTACGTTATCTACTATGCATACTAATCACGTCCGTTCAAATTGCAGGCCTCATTGTGGATAGTGCATAGTCCATTGAACTGATCGATGATCTGTACCATCCAATTGACAAATGGATGGTTGAAAATACATGCAGCAGTTTAGCTTTATTCTATGAGATCAAAAGGTTAGGATCACACTATCGATGTAAAAGAGAGGGCCATGATATGGATGGTTAAGATGGATCAACGCAGATTTTCTGTATATCACTTTCTTGAGAGGTATAGTTAGGTTGACCCGCAAAGCACTCTAACTTTTGCTCTCACCAAACTCCACCATCAGATCGTTGGGGTGTCGATGCTGATTGAGACCTTCATTCAGTTGGCCCCTTCGAAGATGGGCCACGACGGAAATTCATATCTGAGGCTGAGCTTTCCCGTCTATCCTCTAAAAATTCCTTGTCAGATTGAATGTGAACCGTCCATTTCTTTGGCACTCTAAATTCTCTGAGATCAAAAGGTTAGATCATCCGATTAGTGTAATTTTTGGGCTATTTTCCATTAAAAGGGACCAATGATTTGGATGGTTCGGATCAATGATCATCAGCCTATGGTGGATGGGTGGCCAGATTTTAGAGAATTGCTGCCGGGGCCGAGTTGTCGTGCAGCATTTTCTTCAGAGGTTCAATTGGGTGACCTGGAAGGCACTCCAAATAGTGTGACCCTCTCGTTGATGATGGCCCATGGTGCGAAAATCACATATGATGTGGCTGCTCAATTTTCATGTACCACTTTCTTTAGGGGCCCGCTTAGGTGAACCACAACGCACTCCTCTACTAAACACGTAGTATTTTTTTTATTATTATTATTATTTTTTTTTTAAATGGAACCTTTTCATTTCGGGAAGCCGAATGCCTACTGAGTAAACTCTGTGGGGGTACACCGTGATTTATATATTTTATCCGCTCTGTCCATCCATTTTACTAGATAAATTTATGACTTGGGACAAAATTCAATCATATCCAAAGCCCAAGTGGACCACACCACAGGAAACTATGTGAATTGAACGTCTACCATTGAAATTTTTAGGGGGCCACAACAGTTTTTGATAAAGCTGACATTTAATTTTTCCCTACATCCGATGTAATCTTATGAACAGGTTTGATGACAAACAAACATCAGTGTGAGTCCTAGCAAGGTTTCAAGCGGTGAAAATCATTATTCCCACTGTTTCCTGTGGTATGGTACCTAATCTTAAATTTTAGGCGCAACTCTTAAAATGATCTGGTTTATTCATTCAGGGTGGGCCCAACAGAGTTTACTCAGTATGATAAAAGCCTATATTGAGTAACTAGTACGCGATCTGATTTATTCATTCAGGGACCCGTAGACCCGTTTGAAGATGGCCACGATGGAAAATTTTATTCATTCAGGGACCCGTAGACCCGTTTGAAGATAACGACGATGGAAAACCACATATATAGATGGACGCACCTCCTTCTTGTAACTTTCTTTATAGATCCAGTTAAGTGGCATGCATGTTACTCCAAATCGTGACCCCGCCAATCTCAATATGTTGGCGACTGAAACCCTTTGTTCAGAGATGGGCCCACGTACTGTTAGAACAATCAAATGTGATGATTGGCGTCTCATCTGTTGTTGATTCAAACCCTTCATTCAGTGGACCCCATTAAAGATGGCCCACTGTTATGTTATATGTTTAGATATTATATTAAAAAAAATAAATCGCGCCAGGTAGGGGTCGAACCTACGACTTTCTGCTTAGGAAACAGACGCTCTATCCACTGAGCTACAGGCGCTTAGATGTTATTTTAGAATTATTTATAATTAAGATAACTAAAATATCTATTACTGTACCTTACAGCAATCAATGAAGTGTACGATCTCTCAAAAGTAACAATGTCGAAGATTCTTCCAAGAAGAGAAGCGTATGTAACGGTCATCCATTCATCTGAAGCGTACGTTTGTGGGGCCATAACCCTGGCCCAAAGCCTTATCAAGACAGGGACCAAGCGAGACCTGGTCATCCTACTCGATCGATCAATCTCACAAGAAAAACGCCAAGCACTCATTGAATCCGGGTGGAAAATCCGTGAGATCGAACGCATTCGGAATCCTAAAGCTGAAAACAACACCTACAATGAATACAACTACAGCAAATTCCGCCTGTGGCAGCTCGTCGACTACGATAGGATCATCTTCATTGACTCAGACATTGTCGTGCTACGCAACCTCGATATTCTCTTCAACTTCCCACAAATGTCCGCCACCGGAAATGATGATGTGATCTTCAACTCGGGAATTATGGCAATCGAGCCATCGAATTGCACTTTCCAAATCTTAATGGACCAACGAGATGAGGTAGTATCCTACAATGGTGGGGACCAAGGATTCTTGAATGAGGTGTTTGTGTGGTGGCATCGATTGCCGAGGAGAGTGAATTTCTTGAAGAATTTCTGGGCGAACACGTCAGCGGAAGCGAGCATGAAGAACCAACTCTTCGGATCGGACCCACCGAAGCTCTACACCATACATTTTCTTGGGCTTAAACCATGGCATTGTTATAGGGACTATGATTGTAATTGGGATCTCAGCCAACAACGTGTCTACGCAAGCGACGTAGCACATGAAAGGTGGTGGAAGGTGCACGACGCTATGAATGAGACGTTGCAGAGGTTTTGCGGACTGACGCCGAAGCGGAAGGTGGAGTTGGATTGGGATAAGAAGAAAGCCGGCGAGATGGGGTTCTTAGACGAGCATTGGAAGTTGAACATTTCGGATCCGAGACGGCACATATAATCATATTTTGTTACCCATTATTTCTTTTCTTTTCTTTATTTTTTTTGTTGTTGTTTTAATGTTACCGATTACATTGAACATTTTGATAGTTTGATTTGTGTTCTTTTATAAATTATTTTGTGCATGGTTGAAAAAATGAGAATGTTGATTTTTTATTTTATTTTTTAGTATTTATGCGTGAAATAGATTCAAGGGAAAATTAGTAATTTATACGCCACTTGACGTGAATTTCTTGCAAGGTAGACAGTTGGGTTGTCTATTCCAATTAGGTACAACCAACTTACTGGTGCCGAAATATTCCATGGGTTAGTTAGTCTGCATGGCCCACGCACAACCAATGCCCATATGATGCATGGTATGAAATATCCACACCTTTGTTCATTTGTGGTCCAGGCTACTGAGATGGTTTTGCAGGAAGCGGATTACCTACTAACTCAGTACGCGGTAGCCTTTACTCAGTGGGCCACTCATCGTATCAATGCCATCCATCCAGTTTATCAGCTTATTTTAGTGCATGAGCTCAAAATTGAAGCATACCCAATGTTAAAGTGGACCACACCGGAAGAAACAGTGGGGATAATGATGTCCACCGTTGAAACCTTCCTGAGGCCACGGTGACGTTTATTTTTCATCCAACTTGTGCATAAGGTCAAACAGACATTGAATGAAGGGGAATCACAAATTTTCAGCTCGATCCAAAACTTTCATAAGCTTTCAATGGTGGGCGTTCAACTCCCATTCTTTTGTGTGGTGTGGTTCACTAGAGCTCTTGATATGTTTGAATTTTGGCTCATGTCCTACTGGACAGGGTAGATAAGAATCATACATCATGGTGGGCCCCACAGAGTTTACTCGGTACACTATGTAATCTGCCTCCAGATTTGCACCATTTTGGAAATGGTGGTGGCTAGCTCTTTAAAATGTACACATGACATAGTTGTACGTAGTCTAGATGGTCCAGATGGCTGACCCAACATTGGTTGGAGCATAGCCAGATTATTGACCTAAGAAGACACCTGATTTTCTAATGTAGACCACTGACTATTTTACTTTTAATAATCCATTTGATTGCCATTATAATTGAATGCATGGTTATGATTGCTTGATCAATATGATTTTAGAACTATGCTCCATCCATGGTGGAAACCACAATTTAGATATTGGTCTTAGAGCCTATTTATTAACGGTAGTTTTATGGGGCACTTATCACACCCCAGTGCTTTTCAACAATTTTGTCCTCATAATTAGTAATAAGAATGCAAAACTTGTCAGGTCTTTTCATCATAAAACACCTTCAACTACATCCCATGGAGTAGTAATAAGAATGCAAAACTTGTCAGGTCTTTTCATCATAAAACACCTTCAACTACATCCCATGGAGTATCCCTCACCTACCTGCTTCTCTTCCTCTGCATGTAGCTTGCATGGAGTCCCAGTGTCATGGAGTACTTGCTACATAAGATTCGTGGAGTCCAATAAAATGAATTTGCAACATCCACACTATACGGTCTGCACCATGGCTCAGTGGTAGACAAACTCTATTTCAACACTAAGACCAGGGATAAAGTACCCGCGTGGTATGAGTGGGTGTGTGAGGGATAAAGTACCCGCGTGGTATGAGTGGGTGTGTGAGTGCATAGATGTCAACCTGAAAATGAGGTAGATTTATAGTTCTAAGTAAGTTATGGCAAAAAATGGAGTATAAATAACCCACCATTCAAATCATTCACCCCTTTCTCTCAACACTAGTAGCCTGCGTGTGTATAGTTGCACCATGTCCTTCAATCTTCTTCTCCGTTTTTTTCTATCCTCACTCTTTCCACGTGGGCTGTACCATATGCCCTAGCAAGTTGCAATGCTCCTTCAGAATTTAGGGATTTCTGATTTCGAATTCCATATCAGAGTCAGGAATTTCTATATCAAATCTCATATCCAGCATCCATAAGGAATTTCGCAATCCCACTTCAGATGTTGGGGATTTTGATCTCTAATCTCAATATTAGGGATTGTGATTCCCAAATCACTATTGGGATTTCTAAATACCCAGATTAAGATTTCAGACCTGGATTTCTCTGTTATCCTCTCTCTTCTCGGTTACCCCTCCATCATGCGACATTCTTCTAGAGATTCCGGTGATTTTGTGACTCCATAGACAGCCCATCTGTAAGTCGCGTATTGCCAGAAACTGTGGAGATATCACCCAGCATCATCTCCTTCCATCATCGGACTGCTGGCAGAGAGAAGGAGAGAGAGATCGTTGCTCGGACGTATGGTGTAGATCGTCCTAAGAATGAAATTAGGGATTTCATACCCCTTTTGTGCTCGGGCGACGGTTTTATTCAATCGGGCAACAGACCCGACTACTGGCTTACGGGTCCAAATTTTGGACCCGCTAACACTTATTTGTTTATGTTGATGGGCCCTGACCTATTATCTGGGCCCATTGATCATATTTTGGGACATTGAATTTCATTCTATATTTAAGAATCAATCTGGACTGTCTGTTTATTCAATCGTTAGCATATAACTTAACACATTTACCAAGAAGATGATGTTATAAGTATTTTGAATTTTGGATTTAGGCATTCATCTCATGGACACCTTTGCATGCATCCATCCATCCAAATTTCCTTACTGACCATCAATCTTGTGAATGTCGATATTTTGTATTATTATGCTCTCTGAACATGTCCAGACTATACAGAGTCTTGAATCGGCTTTATTATATGAGTCCATTATTCATCTTTTAAGGGTTGATATAGACCTTTTAAGAATAAGGAAAAGTGGAACATAATCGTCTGTCACACTTTAATAGTTCCTAATTCTCCAAGGATCAATACCAACCATTTTGTGAGCCGCATCAGACTAATTCAGCAATAATCCATTGAGAGGCAGGATTATAATCGCGATCCTGAGTCTGTCTTTGTAGTATTAGATTTAGTTGTGTTAGCCACCATAGTGACCTCAATCGATGAAAATTTTACAAGTACAGACTTGTAACATTGAGACTAGTAGGATTGCATACAGTTGCGTTCACGTTTTCATGCGTACAGTAACGAAAACACAGATGATTATCGTATGACAGTCACATGAACAGGTGGAATAAATGGTATTGGTAATGAAAAGCTGAAAGACTCATATCAGGTGTTAAGTGTCTCAAATTTACATCACTGACATCACTTAGCTTCATGTTTAGGAGGATCACTAACATATTATTACCACCCACAGGAGGAATGATGATGATGTAATAGATTCTCACCGAGATGTGATGGTTGGGCCCATTTTAATCTTGGATAATTCAGTTGATGCCTCGCTTAACAACTAAATTGATTAACTTTGCCTGATATTTGTTTACATTTATGAAATTGTTTTGTGAAATTACGAACTAATGTGAATATATGTGTATCTTTTTTATTTCAGTCTCAATTCCAACTAATCAGAATCAAGTCCCTGCCTGAAATGGATCTAATTACGCTCAATGGAAGAACGCTATTAAAGTTGTATTAGGCTGTCTTCAATTAAATTTGGCTCTAATAACACCAGAACCGCCAGAACCATCTGATGATGCCACTGAAGCTGAATATAATCGATAGGTTGTATGGTTTAGATCAAATGATACATGTCTAAAAGTAATTAAGTATTCGATTTCTGAATTTGTGAAGGGCACCATGCCTGAAACAGACAATGCCAAAACTTTCCTAATTGAAATGGGAAAATGATTCAAGAGTCTGATAAATTTGAAGTGGGCATCCTTCTGAATAAATTAACTTGCTCATCCTAAGATGAAAAATGCAATATGTGAATACATTGTAGAGCAGATCGAGGTTGTTTCTAAGATCCGTGCTCTAGGGCTTGTACTCACTGATGATCAACTAGTTCATTTGATCATGAACAACCTACCTCCCCAATTCGGCATGTTCCTGGTAAACTATAACACTCTAAAGGACATGTAGACATTAGATAAACTTATCACCCAGTGCATCTAAGAAGAAGACAGGATCAGGCACATGGTCAAAGTTTAAAATGTTAATATGGTGACCTCAGGTCATTGGCAAGGGCACGAAAATAAAGGTAAAGGGAAAAGGAAACAAGATTCTAATAATGGATTCTCTGGTCCTCCATTTAGAAACCAATGAGAATCAATCAGGAAATGGTTCAAAACGCAAACGCGTTAAAGGAAAAACCGTGCTTCTACTACAAAAAGACGGGTCGTCTAAAGAAAGACTGCGAAGGGTTTAAGAATTTACTCATAAAGAAATGTAATCATTCTGTTCTTGTCTGTTTTGATTCTAATTTGACCGATGTGTTAACTGATTCCTGGTAGATAGATTCAGGAACTACTATTCACATATGCACTTCTATGCGGGAATTACTACAGGCCAGGCCACCAACTGATGCGGAGCGCTCAGTATACGCAGGCAATGGTGTCAAGGTTGACGTGGAGGCATGTAACATCCCGAATTTTTACCAACCTGGGATTAGACGTCCTTAGGCAATGGGTCGATCCTAACACCTCATTAACTTGTCAGAACTGAATCCCAATGTCTAAAGCTGCCTTTGAACCCATTTTCTTCACAAATCTCACCCTTCACTACCTTGATCTTCCAATTTTTCTAAGAACTTTCACCCTAGACACTATCTTAAACTAGCTAAGTAGTATAACTTAGATCACTTTATACACAAACTACAAAGGACTAAGTACCACCTCAGACGGAAATCACTTAGGATTAAATCCTTTAGAAATGAGACAAAGTAACTAAGTGCTAAACTAGATTAGCTACGAAATCCATTTGAATCGCTTTAAATACGATCTGCAAGACCCAAAACTTGTAGAATCATTGACGCTAGGTTACCCAAAAATCTCGGATCAAACTCATTACCCGGCTGCTCTCGGGAGCATCTCGAAACTCCGTATCAGATCTGGACCGCACGTCAGAAGTCCGATTAACATGAAGTTAAGGACTTAGGACCGCCTCGCTGGGCTTGACAACCATCTCGGAAATCAAACTCAGACAGTGTCCCACGGCTGTTCGCTTGTGTCCGGAGCGAGAGAGTGTGAAAACACATGTTTCTTTACAAAATAAATATCTTGAATAGTAATCTGGCACATCTCGCTTGCGGATCAGTTTTAAGCAACCAGACCGTCAGAATCAGGCCAAATTACACCCTCGGATCAGGAGAAATTTCATACACATTTACATATACTCGGAATCTCCGATCAAGATCCGCTGACCGTTGAACTAAAACTGGTCCGCCACGCGTGATCTGGAATCCCGACCGAAACGAAAACTAAATAGAACGTAGATCCAGCGTTAGTGAGCTTAAGTCCGACCTTTGGCTCAAGGAGGCCCGCCAGAAAACCCTCTTTTGAGCTGAAACAATTCCGATTTGATTATAATGTAAGTATACCTTGAACATAAGTCTATTTCGGTAAATTTTTAGGCTATATAAGGACCTTAAACCCTCTCTCATGGCAGCCATACGAATTTGAGATTGAGAGAGAGAAAGGAGAGAGAAAGTGTGGGAGTTGTGGGAGGAACTCCCTGCCACTCTTCCCTGCCGCTATTCGAGCTTCACCGCTCCATTCTCACCGCTTTTCCGGCGATTCCGGCGTCATTTCTAGGTAAGAAACCCTAACCCTAACCTGATTTGGGGCTTGGGTGGTTGTAGGTTATGAAATAGCTAATGTATTTCGTTCCATAGGTTGCCAAACTGCCGAATACGGGAGCTTAGCAAACCTATCAACTCCGTTACGATTCTACGACACAAGGTGTGGACTTTAGGTGTATAGGTTATGTTTTTCAACGCTTTCAATGTCAGATAATGATAGATTCATGATCTGCATGCAATTGCACATGTATAAAGTGTTTTCCGATTTCTGTTTCGATTAAAGATGTAAATTATGGAATTTCACATATTCTAGGTATTCGTAGAAAATACCGTATACGTATATTTTTTAGAAATGTGTTTGACATAATTATTTGTTGTATGAATATATGATATATGGATAAAATACTTATTTAGTGAATGGATTCGCCCAAATACATGTTTTACTAATATACACTATGTATGTACAAATACTGTATTGTAGAAAGTACTGTATACATATGTATTTTAGAGATGTGTTTGCCATGATTATTTATTGTATAAATATACTATATATGCGTAAATTATTTGCTTGGCGAAAGGACTCGCCCTAATATATGTTTGCTAACATACACCAAGTATGTGAAATAGTGTATGTTAAGTGTTTGTGAAAATGCTTGAGTGAGTAAGTGTTTGGATGTAGATGCCTTAGGAGGGTGTTGAGATTGGATTCTCAACTACTCTAACGACATGTATGATTACCTCCATGAGGTTGATCACTTAAAACCGCTTACTTGCAATACATGTGTTTGTATTCCTATTGACGTAGTGTTTTACAACATGCTTTATATCATGCTTTATAATATGCTTATAACATGCCTATTAGCATGTTTGAATTGCTTTGTTTATCATGCTTGAATTACTTTGTTTATCATGCTTTACTCCACATGCTATGGATGACAATTGATTATGTTTGGGGCTATGATTATAGTCCAAACAATCGGTACCAAATTGGAGATCGTGGTTGAGTTTCATGTCGCCACGTGAGATGCGTTCGACGAACTCGAGTCGTACTTCAGTTAGCGATAGTGGTTGGCCACGCGAAGTGCTTATGCACTTCATGTCGTACAGCTTGTTGTGCCCTCGAGCTAGCCGAGCTCGTTAAGTAACCCGATCTGTATAATGTATGTTCACCATGTTTGGTCGCTACTGCCTGAACCTAGGGTACCAAACTTACCAGTGAAAACCCTTTTAACCATGGTACCTCGATCCGCTAAGACTCATGAGCCGGGCATGGTGGTATGGGACACTGTGGTTGAGTTGTCGGCCTACGCTAGGGCCACGTGCCTCTCCGTAGTGACCAGTGAGCAACCAAACTCGTGAGCCGATTATGGTGGTATGGGTCACTATATTCGCGCTTTCGGCCTACATTGATAAGGTGATGGGGGAGCGGTGTAACCTTTGTACGTAACAACCTTGGCAGCCCTTTGTAGTGACCTCGAGCATACTCTGAAATCACAGTGCGCCTTAGGGTTCGCCGCGATATATAGAGTATGAACTAGGCCTGTTTCTGTATTGTGATGAATCATTTAAGGGGTGATGGGGGAGTGGTGTAACCTTTGTGCATAACAACCATAGCAACCTCTGCATGACCTAGAAAATACACCATCGTCTGATATTAACTAGGACTGACAACCCTAGAATGGATCATGTTTGGGAATGATACAAGGGAGGTACCTTAGTTTCCCAATCCTGCTGTTTGAAATTGACTAATTAAAAACTCAGTAATCATGCTCATTATGCATTGCATGTGCCTGGAAGATGTGGAGCACTGTGGGATGAAAGCATGCCACGAGCGTGAGATGGTGTCGCATGAGGGAGTATGTCAGTGAGCGCATCCATCATACCTGCATTCATACTTGCATTAATAAGAGTAGCTAGGAGTGTTTGATTTTACTGCTTTATCATTACTGCTTGACTGTATTGATAACATGTTAACCTATGCTTTATTGTTCCACTGAGTTAGCTACTCACTCCCATGTTAAGGGACGGTATTGTACACACCAACCAGATTGTTGAGTTTCAGATGGCGACGCTACTCCTGAAGCAAAGTCGGACTATTACTATGATGTCGAGGAGGAGTTCTCCTACATATAACTCTCCAACGGGTCTCTGAAGACCTGATACTGTATTGACGGGGCTATGGTACTTGGGATAGAAGACATTACACTTACACTTTTGGTATATTTTAGAACTGTACTTGTAATTATTTAACCTGGTAATGTTATCATACTCTGGAGACTCATCATAGTTTATATTCTATCACAGTCTTCCGCTTGTAAATTTAACTGTCTCTGGAGTATGATATATTGTTTTGGCTTAATCTCACTCATGTTCACTACTCTAATACAGTCAACATTCAATCATCATTCATTTTGTTGCATAAGTGATGTTCTGGAACTCGAGAGTTGAGTTACTACTCGACCCTCGATTTTCGAGATGTTACAAGGCAGTAAGAGTCTATAGGCTTAAGTTTGAGTTTGGTCATTTTTTGGATTTAGTAGATACATTTTGTATGTCATTTATAAGACCCAATTTAGTTTCAATTTTTTGTTTGGACAAGTTGGGATACTCATTTCACTTTAAAAATAAAAGTTTTAGTATTTACTTTAATTCGATTAAAGTTGACACCGGCTCAATAGTGGACAAGTTATACCGATTAGACTTGATTGCCTCTCACGTCTATAATATTAATACCTTGCATGGAAATAAAGTGGGATCTAAGAGAATGTTAGACTATGAGAATTCCTCCATGTTATGGCACAGGTGACTTTGCCATATATCTCGTGATAGATTAGACAGGCTTGTGCGAGAAAGAATTTTACATTCTCTCGACTCCTCTGACTATAAGATATGCATTGATGGCATAAAAGGAAAACAAACTAGAACTAGAATAACGGTACAACTAAGAGTGTAGGTCTATTAGAGGTGATACATACAGACATTTGTGGATTATTCCTTACAACATCATGGAGTAGACACAGATATTTTATTACCTTTATAGATGACTACTCTCGTTTCGGATATCTCTACCTTATTACTGAGAAGTCAGATGTCATAGATGTTTTTAAGATCTATAAAGCCGAAGTTGAAAATCAACTCGATAAGAGAATTAAAGTTGTCAGATCTGACCGTGGTGGTGAATACTATGGAAGATATGACGAATCTGGATGCAATCCAGGGCCGTTTGCTAAATACTTGCAGGATTGTGGCATTGTCGCTCAGTACACTATGCTTGGTACTCCAAAGAAGAATGGAGTGGCTGAAAGATGCAATCGCACCCTTGTGGACATGGTGCGAAGCATGATCAGCAATTCGACATTGCCAGAATCTCTCTGGGGTGATGCGATCAAAACCGTAGTTCATATACTAAACAGGGTTCCCAGCAAAGCAGTAAGCAAAACTCCTTTTGAGTTGTGGAATGGGAGAAAACCAAGTCTCCGATATCTACATGTTTGGGGTTGTCCTGCTGAGGCCAAAATTTATAACCCTTATGAAAAGAAGCTTGATCCTAGAACCGTAAGTTATTTCTTCATTGGATATCCAGAAAGATCAAAAGGCTATCATTCTATTGTCATTCCCACTCTAACAGAATTGTTAAGACTGGGAATGTCAGATTCGTTACGGACACTGAAAACAGTGTGAGCAAGAACATAAGAAATTTTGTATTTGAGGAACAAAGGACTGTGACTCCAGTCATAGTCAATCCAGATCACGTGGATATTAATGATATAGTCGATTCTGCAGTCACTGCAGAACACCACGTAGAACCTCATATACAAACCACTGATGAGGAAAATCAAGATCAGACCTAACAAGCTGAACCATTGAGAAAATCTGAAAGAGAGTGAAGGCCTGTAAATTGAGATGATTACATCATATACTTATGGGAGCACGACTTTAACATAGGGGTGGAAAAGGATCATGAATCTTTTACACAAGTCAAACAAAGTGCTGATCTTTCTTGTTGGTTTGATGCCATAAAAGATGATTTGAAATCCATGAAGGACAATAAAGTATGGGATCTTGCAGAGTTACCCACTGGAATAAAATTGATTGGTTATAAATGGATATTTAAAACCAAAAGAGACTCCAAGGATAATGTCGAAAGATATAAAGCCAAACTTATTGCCATGGGTTTTAACCAACGTGAGGGCATTAACTTTAAGGAGACTTTCTCACCAGTATATAAGAAAGACTCATTCAGGATCATAATAGCTTTTGTAGCTCATATGAATTAAGAGTTACATCGAATGGATGTAAAGACTGCATTTCTCAATGGGGATCTGAATGAGAATATATACATGTTGCAACCCGAAGGTTTTATAGCTAATGGGTTAGAACATTTAGTTTGTAAACTAAAGAAATCCATCTATGGGTTGAAATAGGCATCGCGACAGTGGTACCTAAAGTTTCATGAAGTAATTTCCTCATACGGCTTTGTACAAAACACTGCAAATGAATGTATCTACATTAAAATCTATGGGAGTAAGTTTATTATGATGATTTAATATATTGATGACATTCTATTGGCTAGCAGTGATACCAGGATGTTGAGCGACACCAAGAAATTCTTATCTCAAATATTTAAAATGAAAGATCTTGGTGAAGCTTCTTACATCATGGGAATTGAGATTTGTCGTAACAGAACACTTGGACTGCTCAGCCTATCACAGAGGGCCTATATTACTAGGGTACTCGAAAGGTATGACATACAAACTTGTGTTTCCGGACAGTCGCCTATTGTAAAGGGCAACAAATTTGGCCTATTTTAATGTCCAAAGAATGATTTAGAAAAGAATCGAATGAAAGAATTTTCATACACATTAGTAGTAAGGAGCATCATGTATGTTCAAATCTGTACGCGACCGGACATTGCTTTTATCACTGGAATGTTGGGAAGATACATATATATCTAATCCAGGAATGCAACATTAGATAGCTGCAAAGAAAGTATTACGGTATCTACAGATAACGAAAGACTTCGGACTCACATACAGAAGATCTGATCAGTTGGAGTTGATCGGGTATTCAGAAGCAGACTTCGCAGGCTGCATTGACATTAGAAGATACATATATATATATATGTTCAAATCTGTACGCAACCGAACATTGCCTTTGTCACTGGAATGTTGGGAAGATACATATATATCTAATCCAGGAATGTAACATTAGATAGCTGCAAAGAAAGTATTACGGTATCTACAGATAACGAAAGACTTCGGACTCACATACAGAAGATCTGATCGGTTAGAGTTGATCGGGTATTCAGATGCAGACTTCGCAGGCTGCGTTGACACTAAGAAGTCTACTTCAGGATACATCTTCATGATGGTGGGAGGAGCTATGTCGTGGAAAAACTTGAAACAGTTCATCACAGCCTCATCCACCGTGGAAGATGAATTTATCGCCTACCACGAGGCATCTAATCAGGCACTATGTTACAGAGTTTTATTGGAATTTTTGGCCTGCGGAATCACACAGATATAGATCTAGGATAATAATCCAATGGCACCAAGCACACACAAGAGAACACATAGATTTAACGTGGAAAACCCTTTCGAGAAAAAACCACGGCACAAAGCGACAGATCTCTACTATGAAACAAAAATTACAAAGAGAGATGACTTACCCGATTCGAACAACCTCGAATCTCACCCTTCCTATACCCTTTAATTTTTCTAGAACCCATTTAGGAAGCCTTAGCATGCCCTAGAATAACCCTAGGGACCCCTATTTATAGTTTAGGAAACTTCCCTTTTGCACCCTTATGAAAGGCGACACCAAAATCTACAGTCCGCATCGGATTCAGAAACGAATCTGCGTAACCTACGACTGGTCGTAGCTCTCCTATGACTGGTCGTAGACTTCGGAGAATAATAGCACAATGTCATTGTACTTTGAGTCGTGCTAGGACTCGAACCTACGACTGGTCGAGTGCCTCCCACGACCAGTCGTGGCTGTCCCACGACCGGTTGAACGACCTCAAAAACTTCAGATTAAAGACTTGTCTTAACAATCTCCACCAAGTCTTCAATCTTCAACCGTGTAACTCCTTGACCTCTTCTCTTATCTCTGCATTACATCATAGCTTCTCGTGTACACTCCGTCCTTTTTTTCAACTATCGCCAAGCCCAGAGAAGTTACGCAGAACTTGAACTTCTCTGCAGGAACATTCTTGTTGATCATGTCTGCCGGATCTAAATCCATATGCCCAACCACCTTTGCTCCTGTCTTCCCAAAAGAAAGAAAGACGTAGTCTTCTTACCATCTCACCGCTACTCAATATTGCTTGCTGGGGTACTTGCTCACAACACTGATAACCTATGAAATAACCAGTCTAATCTAGACCATGTCATACACTGCCAACTGCATTCGAATAAGGCTCATGAGATATCCTGCTTTTCCTCATCTGTTTTGGGACATGTCCTGAGGAAAACTTGAGGAGAGATGCATAGGAAACGCTCTCTAGCTTTACTTGGCCCATCACATACTTGATCAATACCTACACACAAGGTATTCCTCCTGTGATTACCCAAGCCTATTCCTCCTTCAGTCTCAGCACCGAGAACCATCTTTGCAGCCCCCTGATCTTTTATTCTGAATGTCCCACTTAACCGAGTCTTCAGTACATTGATTTTAGACATGTCATAATTGGTGATCCACATGTCATCAATTTCTGACTCACCATGAAGGAATCAAACCACTGCCTAGGCGACAAGTCGAACCACGACCTCCTGCAAAGTCTTTTCTCAGCCCCTTTAACTTCGAACCACTCTGGTTGCTTCATGTAGATCTGCTCTTCACTTTCCCTTACAGAAGTGCAGACTCCACATCCATCCTTTCAGCTCAAGATCATATTTGCCAACCAACGCCAATCACGGATCTAATAGGCACCTGTTATACCGTTGGCACGGATATCTCTGAGAAGCTGATCCCTTCTCTTTGAGTATAACCCTACGCTACCAACCTCGCCCTGTATCTATGTTGTATTTTCCTGATGATCCACCTGCATCCAACCGCTCTCTGGCCCACTGGAAGCTCCACCCGCTCCCATATGTCGGTCTGGTACAACGAATCCATCACATCGCCCATAGTCACCTTTCACTTCTCAGCACCAGGCTCACCTAGAGCCATCTGAATAGAAGATGAATCCCCTGTGATATTGGAGTCGTCCATGTACCTCACCGATATCTTGCGATCATGCCGTGTGATTCTTCTCACAGGTGGCTGCTCCACCTGCTCTGTATCCATGTCCGCACGTCTCAGCCTTCCTGTCTTGCCTGCTCATGTGGCCATGCCCATCATGCCACACACGTGCAGAGGTGGAATCCGCTACATCTACTGTAGCTCCACCGTTTGAAGTGCTCTCGATCAACCTGTACAAGTTACTAAGTCGTTGTGCTTTCATGATTACCCTTGCCCCCTTGGATACTGTAAGAGCACCATCAATACCTGTGTACTTGTATCCTTTTGCCTCAAGCACACTAAGAGAAATCAGATTCTGCTTCAAATCAGGAACGTGTCTGACCTCAGTGATGCGCACCGTACCAACAGCCACAACATTACAGGCAATGTCATTACCCATAAATACCTGTCCACCATCGCACTCCCTATAGCTGCGAACCAACTCCGATGAGGAGTCATGTGAAAAGATGCCCCTGTGTCTAGCATCCACTCGTCCTTACGATCATCGTATGACCGTGTGAGTGAAGACACAAATAAAACATCACCATCACATCCACTCGATCCATATGACGTGGCAACATTGGCCTCCTTATGCGAAGCCTCAGAATCTTCTCTCTTCAATTTAGGATTTCTACAATCCTTCTTCACATGTCCTTCCTTCCCATAGTTCCAGCACTTTACCTTTCTTTTGCCTTTGCCCTTGGATTTGAATCTAGAACCTGAAGAACTTGTACCTTGTTTAGAATTACTACCCACTGTAAACAGTGCATCAGAAGATGTCCCCATGTCACTGTTTAGTTGTCTCATAGCCTTCCCTTGAAGAGCCGAGATAACGGTATCGACACTCAGGGTTTTGTTCGTGCTGCACATAGTGTCCTTGAATGCCTCAAAAGACGCCGGGAGAGAATTCAGCAACATACATGCCTGTTCTTCATCTTTCATCACTTCCTCCATATCCAGCAATTTGCAAACTAATTTATTAAAGTTGCTGATATGAGCCTCCAGATCTCCACCATCTGCCATCTTGAAGTTATACCATTGCCGCTTCAAGTGCAGGCGATTTTCAGAAGATTTCTTCGCATAAACATCCTCTAACTTCGCCCATAACTTAGCCGCATTTTTCTCCCTCATAATGTTGTAGAGAACCTCATCCATGAGACATAAACGGATCGATGATAAAGCCTTCTTATTAAGGGTATTCCGCTCATCATCAGTCATAGTGGACTTCCGCTCCTCAAGAGCACCATCTTCGCCTTGCTTGATTAAGGAACTCATCATCTTGATCTTCCATAACTCAAAATTATTTTTTCTTGAGTACTTCTCAATCTCATACCTGGTGCTCGCCATTATTACTAGTCCCTCAGATTCAGATCTGTGCCCCAACCGAACTTTGGCTCTGATACCACTTGTTAGGATTTTTGGCCTACGGAATCATACAGATTTAGATCTAGGATAGCAATCCAATAGCACCAAGCACACACAAGAGAACACACAGATTTAACATGGAAAACGCTTTCAGGAAAAAACCACAGCACAAAGCGACAGATCTCCACTATGAAACAGAAATTACAAAGAGAGAGGACTTACCCGATTCGAACAACCTTGAATCTCACCCTTGCTACACCCTTTAATTTTCCTAGAACCCCTTTAGGAAGCCTTAGCATGCCCTAGAATAACCCTAGTGACCCCTATTTATAGTTTAGGAAACTTCCCTTTCGCACTCTTGCGAAAGGCGACACCAAAATCCGTAGTCCGCATCGGATTCGGAAACGAATTTGCGTAACCTACGACTGGTCATAGCTCTCCTACGACTGGTCGTACTACGACTGGTCGTAGACCTCGGAGAAAAATAGCACAATGTCGTTGTACTTTGAGTCGTGCCAGGACTCGAACCTACGACTAGTCGAGCGCCTCCCACGACCAGTCGTGGCTGTCCCACGATCAGTCGAACGACCTCAAAAACTTCAGATTAAAGACTTCTCTTAACAAGTTTCTTTTCGGGTTTGCAGGCACTGGAACATATTCCGAAACCTTTGAGAATATTTTGCGATAATTCAGCTGCTATTTCCTTCTCTAGTAACAACAAGCATTCGTCAAGGTCGTGGCATATCGACATCAAATATCTTGTTGTAAAGGAAAGGGTTCAGAATCATCAAGAGTTCGTGGAATTCATCGGCACTAAACAGATGATTGTAGATCCGCTCACTAAAGGGCTCCCTATCACACCATTTCAGGAGCATGTGACATCAATGGGAGTCATTGATCCCACAAATGTTTTCAGTTAGTAGAAGTTGAGCGTACTTTAATTTTCATAAGCATTTAGAGATCTCTTTTTATACCATTTATTTTTTGATGATTTTGATATAAGGATTTATTTCTACTTGCATAAAATTTTAAGTAAGTAGAACTTTAGTCATATATCGTTGGAGACATATAAAAGCTTTAGGACGTCTTAAGGATTGGCACATATTATCACATCGAGTGTACGTAATCCTTATACCACATTTCCTAGCATCAGATCTATGTTGTCAAGGTTGTTAATATTTGTGACCATGCTTAGCATCACTTCGTCTAGATTAAATCTTGTGACGACTACTGCGATTCGATACTGACAACTTTGATGGACCAAATTGAACAGCTGACGACTACTGCGATTCGATATTGACAACTTTGATGGACCAAACTGAACAGCATAACTCATATTGTCCAACAATTCATTGGTTAACCATTTGGATATTTTCTTAAAATCAAAACTTGTTTTCAAAATTGTTCTATATATGACAATCATTGACATTGCTCAAAAGGGCCCAAGTAGGAGAATGTAAGAACTCTATAAGGTGGGCCTTATTGATCAACGGTCTGGATTGTCCTATTGTTAGACTGGATGATTGGGTAAACTAGTGGGCCCTATTTCATGTGATCTGTTGTGCAGTGTATCTGCGCAGGTATGCGTATAAGGGCTGGAATGCTGTTGCTATATTACACAGATAGCAATTTGTGTTGTGCTAGGATTGTGAAAGTATGGAGCTGAATGAAGAGAGTTGTGATTGGTTTCAAACTCTCTTCACCTCAATCATTATTTAAGAGAGCTGGGTCCCCGATCCTACACCATACGGCAGAAGTCGAGTCTCATCTATTGTTTTGTAGAAAGGGTGTGAAAGAGAGGAAGATCCTAGCTTTATCTTCTCTGGTATTCTATATAGAAGATCTGGTATTCTATTCTCAGCAATGACGTCTCAGTTAAGTAAGTTATCCAGCCCCTTAAGCACCATGTTCTATGCGCAAAGAGATCAATGGACCTATTCTGCATATATAATAAGTCTTACATTGGATCCACCGAAGATAGTGGAATACCTTGAAAATCACACTGAGTGGATGATCCCCGTCAATCTTTAAGTCAGCCTTGTCTTTTATAACAATCCACTTCCCAACCCATGGAAAGGATTTAAGATTGCATGATAAAATAAAAAATAATAAAATAATAAAAAATAAAATTAAAACCATAAGGGCTTATTTGGCATGCCTTCTATCAATGGTTGCATTGATTCTCAAGAAACAATTCTTCAAGATTACTAATTATCTGAAAGAGTTGATCAAGTTTAATAAACGTGTATAAGAAAAACAATTTCCCTACAAAAGTTTCAATGGTAATCCTTCAATACTGATTGTTTCCTTTAACGTGGCCAACTAAAAGTGCCAGATCTGACTCATTTTTGGAATCATACCCTAATATAGTCTCTCAAAACAGAGGGCAGATGGGCAAAGTGGATGAAAACGGTTTCATGGTAGTCCCCACATCACTGCAAGTAACAGTTACAGAAAAGTCACATCCGTCCTGTTTCTCCCGAGATTTAAACAAATGTATGGCTCTAAAAAACTTGGGTGAAGTTTTCTGGCCGATTCACCTACCTTCAATATTGGAGCTAGACGTTATGGAAAAAAAAAAAAAAAAGCATGAATTTGTAAAATTATTTTTCTAAATTTAATTACTTAAGTGGCTAACCAAACACATTTAAAGCTTTAAAAAAAAGTAACCTTCAAAAACACTTTTTTAGCAAAGCCACACAGGCCCTAAGCAAAAGATAGATTAAATTGTTGATTAGGCCAACTTTTATATAAATGATCTTGACCTTCCATTTTATAAGCTACGGATCTGATACTCTATGGTGGTTGTATTTTTGTGCATTGAACTATGAAATGTGTGTTGAACCTTGTGGACGATCCAGATCAATTAATTACAATGTCAAAGTGTCCAAATGAAACTAGAAACACTATAAGAGCATGGGATTATGTATCCACCATCACTGTGGGCCAGTTTGGATGCAAGATTTTTGTATATTAGATTTCTAAAAGTAGATCGTGTGTGTGTGTGTGTGTGTTAATGCACTCCATGAAAGAAAGACAACACCCAAATATACTACAAATCCCAACGGTAGATGGAAATGGGGCCACTAGACACAAAAACACGTGACAAAGCACCAGATGTGCGAAAATCAGGTTCATTCTTCAGGTGCGAGCCACCATGAACATGTAAGGCCCAAAAATCGGGTCAGTCTACCGTTAGGTGGGGTGCGCATGTTAAGAGGAAAGTGGAACCTAAAAGTTAAAAAAGAAAGAAATGAATAACCTAAGGTCCGCATCCAAAGTACTCGACTGGCCCATTTGATGTGCCAGCGCATGTTTAAGGCGGCCCCCCCTCCTGATTAATGTCTGGACATATCATTCGTGTGCCAACCTGGCACGTATCCCACGTTCTAAGCCGCACTTGTTATTCGCAGCAATTCGTCCACACCACCTGTTTTGCATAGCACTTACAGTACTAAAGCTCTGTGGGTCCCACCATGTTTATGTCTGATATCCACTCCGCCCATCAGGTGGGAATCCTTACCTTCAACGTAAATCCAAAAGATTAGCCCTAGAGAAAAAGGAATGAAATCATATACAGTAGTTGTTTAGGCAATGCGTAAAACACCCAAGCTAATGGATCCCAACTTATTATATATGTAAAATCCACTCCATCCATCAGGTTCTATCCTTAATTCTAAGACCTATGGAAAAATTCAATAAAATATACAACTCAGATGGACTAACGCAAGGAACAATGGGGCCACCATCGTGTGTATCTCTCATCAAACCCATTTATCAGGTATAACTCGCCGGGATAAAGTGAGCCTGGCTAGACCAATCCACCAGACTAAGGATGGGAGAGCAGAGCTGGCTCTAGTATGGATGAAATCTGTCACACAGCTAGTAGTTGCACACAATCAAGCAAGCCATATTGGATAAAACCAAGTCATGAACAACAACTGCTTCTCCAGAGGATCGATAGGCTGAGGGCTAGTGGGTCCTTCTCCTGCAGCCACATTCTTAGAGAAGGCAATGGTCCAGCGGAAGAGATGGTTAGGGTGGGGGCCTCTCTTCAGCAATTCGTTGTGTCGACTCAGGTGGCGGCGCTCCCTCCCAACATCAGAGGTCTGATCTTTCTCGATAAGGTGGGCCTTGGGGTGCTCCAGGTCCCAAGGTCGTCTAGGTCTCACCCTTGTTGATAGTAGTTTTGTTTTCTATTTTACGATAGGCCTTCGCCGGGGTATCTTTTTGTCTGCCTGGCTTAGGGCCGAATGAGTTGTATATGTTCCCATTGAATATATGAATGAATCCTCCTCTTGTTAAAAATAAAAATAAAAATAAAAATAAAAATAAAATAACTGCTTCTCCAGGTTGCATCTTTTCAAAGTAAATTTAATCTCCTCTACAATAGGGTGCACATGGAACCTATAAACCGGACGAGAACTACCCAAACTGCACAATTTGGTCCAGTTCTGAAGTGCACAGGTTTTGGTTCCAGTTCTGAAAATCAAAGAACTGATTAGTTCGGTTTAGTTTTCGGTTTGGGTTTATGTATACCGAATTGAACCGTAGAACCTAACTTGGAACCGGACCATTATAAGCAATAATTATTTAAAAATAAATAAATAAAACTCTAATCTTTTAATTGGATTTGTCTTAAGGCTATTTTATGAGTTTACAATATATTTTAATTGTCTTTATGACTCATGATTTATGATTTACAATGAGTCATTTGATTGGTTTTGTAAATGTATTTTTGCACACCTTACACAATATCTAGACCATTCATCAAATGGATCACAACATGAATGGACATGAGCTGAATTATTAAAAAATAATAATAATATAAAAAATAAAAATAAAACATGCAATTGGGCTGGATTATAAAAGGTCTAAAACCGTAGAACCGATCCAGAACTGAACTGGTTTTTACAGTCCGATTGCGGTTCAATTCTAGGGTGCAAACAGTCCGGTTCTGGTTCCGATTTTCCTAAAACCATTAGGAATAGTTCGGTTCTGATTTCACCCCAGAACTGGACTGAACTAACCCGTGTGCACCCCTACTCTACAGTAGATTCCTTGATCAGACCCACACACGGCAATAATGCTTCCAGGATGTGATACTCGCTAGGCTAACAAGGTCATCTGATACTTTGGCTTTTCTTGCATCAGTTGGTCTAATCAAAATGAATCAATCAGCAATAACATTAGCCTTTTCCAGGCCCATGACATGTTAGAAAAAATGAGGATTTAAAATTTTAAAATAAAATAAAATAAAATAAAATAATTAAAAAAAAATTGGTTTTTGAAATATCTTATCTTTTCTTTTTTACCAACATTTGGTTTATACCCATATTTAAAATTAAAAAAAAAAAAACCTTTGAAAACTTTAGACCTTTATATTAAAATCCTTCACTTATTGTTTGCATTGGAAGTTAAGGGTATGCCATGGGACCAATCTTCCAAAGGAAGCTTCTTATCTCCTTCTATAAACCCAGGCTTTAGTCTTTCCCACTTTGGAATGAGAACCTTCCTTTTAGGGCCCGTTTGGATAGCGCCAAATTAGTTACTTTTTCTACTTACATTAGTAGATAAGTAACATATTTGAGATAAGTTTGGTTTAAGATCAATTATAAGTAACTCTTTTACTTAAATTTAGTTAATCACTTCAGCTTAATAAGTAGAAACCAAGATAAACTACTTGAGCAATAAATAACCTATCTTAAGTAACATATGATCCAAACGCTCTGTTAGCATCTACAACTTCCTTTATGCCCATTGCTTGCAGGCCCACGTTATCCAAAAACGAGCATGGGCATTCGATTCTCTGATGACCCATTGCTAAACCTTTGTAATGACTACTTCTGTACTTAAAACACCTTCAAATTTTTCGAACAATGAAGCTAGTACTAAGACCTTTGAGCTTCTTAAATCTTGACAAACATCTAACGAGCATGCACAAAACCATGCATGATTCTCTGTTGGATGGGCAGCTCATCATTTTGGCTAACATTAAAAATTGGATTAAAATGAGTCCAAACCTTGGATGCGCAAAACAGGTGGTTCAAACCAACGGGCGGACATCTCAGTGGGCCTCACTAAGCTTTGAACCAGGCTTTGAGCTATTAGCTTGGCCTATGTGCCCAGATTAAGCTTAACTTGCATGGCTGTATCAATTTTTTAAGCTAGAGTTGAGCTTAGTAATTTTACACAACCTAGTTTAGCCAAGCTTGATCTAATCCAAATTCATATGAACATCTTACATCCTACAAATGCCATTCTATTCCTTGATCAAGCAACTCATGCATCTTCAATGTAGACCATTAGTTTTGTTCCTTTTAAATGTTCTTTTTAAACATGTGTGGCCCACTTGATAACGGATTAGATTAGGAACATTCAAGGGTGAAATAGGGATTTTGTCAAAAAATTCGCCACATTTGGTTTGGCCTAGGTCCAACCAATTTCATTTTGAGCTCAAACTTGGGCCTGCTTTGGTATGCCCATACGAGACATGGATGCAGCTCAAATGTAGGACCGTGAACTGTTGAGCCAGCTAGTTCCAGCCTGAATCCGACTCATTGTCACGATGGTTGTGTATTTAGGGGAGGGGTAGGGATGTGGAAGTGATAAAAAAGGGGAAAAAACACTTTTAGGAGAATAAAAAGATAGGAATCTTTGAAGGTTTTTAGGTTCTAACATTAATCAGGATAAACATTTTTAGTTTTCATTTCTTAAAAAAACATGGTTAGGATCTTAAATGATGGTGTCTCAACCATTCATTTGTGGAATCGATGATATCCAACACCCATGTCAGTACACACACTCCATGTTAGCCACCCCCACTAGGGATGTACGTGATGAGCACTTGAGTACACTAATCTTGTGGCAATTAAGTGACAAATCAATTCCAATTCTATTCTAGCCTTAGTACACTAATCCTGTGGCAATTCAAATGTGTATCTTTCTCTACACTATGTTGCAAGATTACGGTGAATAATGCTAAGTTGGTATGCATTCTCAAAATCATGTTCAAGGATCACACGGTAGAAAGCCAGCAACTTACCATCGAGTCATGCTGATGAGTAAGAGGAATATTAAAGATGAATACATGGTAGTAATAATACATATGAGACATTAGAGGTCCCTCGTTGATTTTATATGAATATTTTGGAGAATTACTACTACTACTACTTCCATGTGGAATGCTCACTTGAGCACCAATTCAAATTTTGAATGATCCACATAATGCAGCACCTCATGGAATCCCTAAGGCCTAACTTTTACCTTAATCCAAAAATGTCAGTGGGCCATGGCAAAAAGAAACAGTGTCCTCTCTTGATTTGCCTCTCTTTTCCATGGCCCATCAAAGCTTTGAAACAATGTAAAAGTTGGGCTCTAAGGGTTTCATGTGGTATTGCATAACTAGTAATGCTTAGATTTTGAACTCATATAAGGGGAAATGAGTTCTCATGAGAATAGGTGCCCAGTTGAGCATTCCTCTCTCTGAATGTTCAGCCGTGCACGAGTTCACACGAATCGTGTAAACTTTTTTGAGAACTCATCACACGTGATATAACTCCAAAATCTAAATGGTCCACGTGAATTAGTGCACCTCATAAAACCCCCCGGGACCAATTTTTACTTTGGTGTGCCATGAAAAATGAAAACAGTTTCCTTCCTTGATTTGCATTTCTCTTTTCTATGGCCCACCAGAATTTTAGATTGAAAATTTGTACTTTGGAGTTTCATGGGATTCCGCATCACATGGACTGTTAAAATTAGACGCACATGACACATGTGCAAAGGTATGCATGTGCGTAGATGTGCAAGTGGGCATCTCTCTCTCTCTCTCTCTCTCTCTCTCTCTCTCTCTCTATATATATATATATATATATATATATATATATATATATATATATATATATATAGCGCACACACTAGTACAATGCACTTTGATTTAAAATTTAAGGAGACTATCCATGGCAAGGAAAAGAGTGAACCTGTCCTAGATAAGGGCCATCATATAAGTGGTTTGGATTGCTTAGATCTGATCACACGTATGAAGGCTAAATGATGTATTTTAGTACACGTATGCATAAAATGGGTGTTGGAGAGGGCTGCGGGTGAGAGAAAGTAACCGTGGATTGATAAAATAGTTCACATCCATAGACACCCAACCTCTTTATCTTCACCATCAAGCCCCACCTTCATCCTAATCCAAAACTTAAGTGGCCCACTACACTCTGAACAATGTAAAATCAGTACTAAACCCTCTAATCCAGACAATGTGGCCCACTTGAATTTTGGATTAGGTTGATTTCGAAGTGTCTTTTCATCTTAGGGAGCCAATTTTGTTAAGTAGGTTTGATAGTATATATGTAAATACCGTAGTGGGCCCTACTGCACAGTGGCACCACTTGAACAGATTTTCTGACTAACATAATACCAGCTGTCGAGTCCAGGATTCTGTTAGTCATCTTTAAAAGGATGACATATATAGCTTGTGATTTGTGGCCGGTCCCACTAATGAGGCACTAACTGGTGTGACTTTAGTGGATCACTAATGGGGCGCCAGGTGTGGCTTTATGGGTCCTAGCGAACTAATCTTTTATAACATATATGAATAGCTTATATGGTTTCAAATGTGTCAAGTACTGGGACCCACATATGTGCAATCTAGACCATTGGTTTGAGGCCTCCCATGAGGGTGGACCATGGCCAAAAGTTCTCCTCAATAGTGAACACGTGTCTGCAGATAAGACCCACAGGGGTGTATTTATAGCATCCAACCTGTCCATCACGGTTGCCACCCTGTGAAAGTTGGATACATGACCGTAAATCAGGCCAATCTAAATATTATGTGGCCACCATGTGAATTTAGATTTTTTGAGATAGAATTCCATTGTCTTCAAAGCAAGCCCACCATTGGTTTTTTAGTCATGATACTAGAGTTATCACATCCATCATCATGGCTGGTTTTAAATAGCGCATGTCTTGGCAACACGATAGCCTCACGATAGAAAATAATGGACAACCATTCAACAAAAGTTTAAATTCGGGTGGTGGCCAACATGATAATTGAAGTGACCTAATTTTGGGGGCATCTAACTTTTGTGGTGGCAACCATGATGGACAGATCAGATGCCATATATACACTAGTGGACCCCACGCAGCACTTTATGAAACAGCAAGGTGGGCCCACACTTAAAATGTTGTAGAATGAGCTTTCAGCTGTTTTCTAGCTAGGATCTATATATTGTTGGAGGCTCCTCAACAAACGCTGGTAAAATATTCTTGCTATAAATGTTGCGTGTGGGTCCACCACAATGTTATGTGTGGCATTAAACCCATCCAAAAGGGTTGCCCAACTATAAAAGTGTGATGTTCTAAAAATCATATATCAATCCAACCATTATGTGAGCCTCATGTGAATTTAGAATTTTCCCCGTAGTGGTTGTTGTACCCTATTTTTTTTTTACCATTCTAAGAAAACCTATCAAGGAGGTGACATATGGCATTACACAAGAAATGAAAGGTATATAAAAAGATATTTGAAGATACTAAAAGCATTTTTGTGGAATCATAATTGGTATAGATTTAATGTTACACGTTATCAGGCAACCAACTAAGTAGTATGACCGGGGCATGCAAAAGCAAAACGCGGTAAAAGAGCAAACCAGCAAAAGTAGAATTTGATCAAAAGAAGAGGAATGATCAAAATGAGAAATGTAACAAAAGAATTATCTATATGGTGATACTTCAGTTGCCATAATCATCTAATAAATAAGAGAAATGTTTGAAGAATTTTTACAGAGGAAATATATAAATAGCAAGAAAATTAGTAAGGAAAACATACAATAAAACTCAATAAACATATCAATTCTATTAATTTATCTTAACTCAGTATATCTTAAGAGTAGTGATAATCTAGTAACAATAATTTCTTAGTTATAATCTAACTTTATGTTCATAAGTTGAACTTGATTCTTATCTAATATAAGTAGTTATTTCAGAAGACATATTCTTACAAATGTTCTTAATGATCAATTATAAGTTTTTTTTTTTTTTTTTTTGCACCGGTATACTGAAAAGTTATTTATTGTAAAAGGCAAGGTACAACTCATCTTTGAAAGAAGAACCACACCTTCCAATTATCGTTAATTTGATCATTATAAATATTTTGTGAGCGGCTGAGTAGGTGATCGTTCTCCTCATATTCGATTATATAATGTAAAGTTTGATGTATCTGCCTATTTTGACGCTTGGAGTCAAATTTGATTGGTTTGAATCAAGCATAAGGGCAAAAAATAATGCATATCCAAAAGTCCAATGGGCCACGAACAAAGAACAATAGGGATGGGATGCCCACCATTAAAATCTTACTCTGAATTCACCCGGCCCACATGATGGTTGGATTGGACATTTATGCTGAGATGACCATAATAGACAAGTCAGATGGCACACAAAAATTGGTAGGCCTCATAAGTAACACTGCAGTGTATGGTAAATGGTATTTTCACCTTTTAAACTACATATTAAGGGGTTATTTATTTTACCATTTACCATAATAAATAGTGGTAAATATACAATGATTATTTTTAATGGCAGTTTGGAATAGGGGAATTAAGATTAATTATTATGCTTAGATGATTGAGATTGCATCAAACGGATTGCCTGCATAAAATTTGTGACTCCCATTGTGTATGTTTGATCCATGTCATTCATTTGTTTTATCAGTTCATGTTAGGGCATGACGCCAAAAATGAGGCAGATTATAAATTCAAGTGGTACACACCACAGGAAATAAGGGGGTAATGATGTCCACCATTAAAATTTAAAATTTATGTAGGGCCCATAGTGTTGTGCATCCATCATCTAACTATTCATAAGGTCAGAGAGACATAAATGAACAAAAAATACAAATATCAAACCGTTGTGGCCCCAAGGAGTTTTCTAGGTATGTTAGACATTGAATTCCCATTGTAGCCTATAGTGTGGTCTACGGCCACTTTCGATTTGCCTCTTTTTTGGGCTCATGCCCTGAAATGAGCTGATAAAATAAATAGACAATATGGATCAAACACATACATCACGCTGGGCCAATACATTTTACTTATCCCATTCTTCTCCTCCTCTCTTAGTAAAGCTGTCAACATCATAGGTGCGCTTACCTGAACGTACCATGGTAAGTAAGAATTACCCATTTACCACCACTTACCATGATGAATGGTAAAACAAACTGGCTAAGGCTAAGAGTAGAGGTATTTTAGCCATGAAACAATTAGTTACTAAACTAAATAAATATTATTCAACTTTCATAGTAGTTTGGGTGTGTAAATATCATAATCAGTTTTGATTGATTGTATTTACAAAGTACAATATGTTGGATCTCCAAGTGAATAGGTTTCTACCATGATTAGTGCATTGGGATATATTTGTGAGAGTATCAACATGTGGAATCAAGCATGATCCATGAAGTGATTAGATCAATGTCCATGACAAGTGGTTGGAAATTGAGGTGAGCTATTGCAAGATGATATTTGAATTTGATACGATGTCATCCCAAAGAAGATTGTAGTCTCAAAAGTCTCACATTGAACCAATCATATTAAACGATATGGAGAGTGGATTTTCTATTCAGAGTGAGAATAGTTATTCATTACACCTTGTTGCAATAGAAAGAAAAGCAAGAATTCCTCCAAGTAGACCTCTAATCAGGAGCCATAAGTATTAGGACTCAGTTTGTGATGTTTCTCTCTCCTCTCAATTCTCAAAAATCTAATCCACTTTTCTTTGTGTGGCTAAATAGCCTTATCTTTATAAGCCTCTTTTTATCTCCGCACAATGAATGTACGATACATTCAAGATAATATCATTTCTAGGAATTTTATTTGGCATATTTTTCCTGATTAAGATTCAGTGTGAGATGTTTCTTTTTCATCTCTAAAAATCTAATCCACTTTTCCATTCGTGGCTAAAAATCCTTTTCTTTATCAACAATTCTCTTTTAATTCTACACGAAGAACGTAGAACACATTCAAGATAATATCATTTCTAGGACTTTTATTTAGCATATTTCAAGATGTTTCTTTATCCTCTCTAAAATTCTAATCCACTAAAAGTCCTTATCTTTATTAAGCCTTTTTTTGTCTCCGCACAAAGAACGTACAACACATTCAAGATAATGTCATTTCTGGGACTTTTATTTTGCATATTTTTCCTGATTAGGATTCAGTTTGAGATGTTTCTCTCTCCTCTCTAAAAATCTAATCCACTTTTTGGTCCGTGGCTGAAAATCCTTATCTTTATCAAGCCTTCTTTATCTCCATGCAAAGAACACACATTCAAGATAATATCATTTCTAGGACTTTTATTTAGCTTATATATTTTCCCTATCATCCAGCTTTCAAATATTTAGATTTTTTTATCAGATGTTTTTTATTTTTTTTGGATTCTTTATTTGTAGGCCACACATTGCCTTCACTTGTGAAAAATGAAAGATATATGAGTACCCATATTTACATCTATTTATGATTTGAGATTAAAAAACATTTGAATAACTTGACGAATAGCTTAGATTTATCACACGTGTGTTAATCAAATCAATATGTCAAAAATACAGTAAAAATCGTACCTGATGAAAACATGACCATAACTTGAGATACATATGCCTGCGAGTGTCAGACACAGAGACTTTTCCGTGTGAATTGAGTTATATGCTCCATCGCTAATGCACCCTACACGGCACACATGCATGAATATTTTCTAATGAGATTTGGCCAACAAATCTCACCAATCAAGTCATAAGTTGAATGGATTTTACCTGCTAGTTCACGGTGAATACATGTGTGTGAGGTCATGTGGCGGTGAATACTTGCAGCATAGTTTAAAGTAGAGCTGGGACAAGTTAGGGCTGACTCAATCCGGTTTTGAAATAGGCCTAACCCAAACTCAATCTAACTCGATACTGACTCCAACATGCCTGACTAAATCCGAGTCCAGTCTGGCCTATACTGATCCGAACCAAGTCCGATCTAGTCAGAAGTACCGAGTCGGGTCGAGTCGGCACCGAGTCGGATTGAGAGATGAGTGAAGGAGAGACCGAGAGAGTGGAGAGGAGGAGGAGGAGGAGGAGGAGGGTTATCGCGGTGGGCGGTTGTCGGGCTTGGAAGATGAGGAGAATGAGGGAGGAAAAGACAGAGTTTGAGATCAGGTCAAGGTAGGGTGCGATGGGTAGGGTTAGAGATGATAGAAATAAAATTTTATATATATATATATATAATATATATATATATATATATATATATATATATATATACCCAAACTCGAGTTGAATCGGGTTTCAAATCAAGTCGAGTCTAACCGAATTGAGTTTCGGATCGACTCGGGTCAAGTTACTAGGTAACTCGAACTTTACTCGGTTTGAGTTCGATTGGACGAAGCCTACCCGGTTCGGACCAACTCACCCATTCAGTTCAGGTTAAGTTAGGCAAGTCGAGTTAGTTGAATCGAGTCGTCCCATGCCCACCTCTAGTTTAAAGTGTGAGTGTGTGTGCGCGTGCACGTGTGCATACATAGGAGTGTATTATAAATGGGTTCAAGTAGTGTATGTATGGGTATGGATTAGAGTATATAGACTATCGACTCAATTATTAATTTAGCTGCATTCATACGGAGCGCATGTGGAGTTAGGCTTAGGTGATCATAGGGCTTACTCGGCCTATCGTCCGGCCTACAAATAATGTCTGATAGGTTATAAGCCGGAGATTGCATATGGAAATGGCTAAATTAGATTGTGCTTGGGTTGCATCAAATATCACTAAAGATCATTATTGATTTTTAATTTTGCACTAATTACAAAATGTCATGATATTTGGTGCAACCAAACGCACCCTACTAGAATTGGCTACTTTTCACAGAGGAATTAAGGGATGTTGAGACTCACGAAAATCTTCTGCGTAAGAAAATCCTACCTTCCAACACTCAACAAGGATAAATGCAGCAAGAGTCCAAATCATCCTGTCTTGGGAGATTTTCAAGCGTCGTCTGCCACCGACGGTCGAACCAAAGAGACCAACAGTCTAGATCGGTGAAACCATAGTTCTAAAACTCGGCCGAGTCAACTCAACAAGGTTTGGAGCGAGTCTTTACGTATTTGGTCCAAACCTGACTTAATCGAGAATCAAGAAGGGTTAGTTGAGTCCGCTCAACACCTCCTTCACTTGGCGTAACCCAAACCGAGTCACTATCGGAGACTGGCTTGAGTCAGCCTAAGACTCATTTAAGTCTTCGAGTTGACCCGACACGACTGGATATCGGGGTCGGGTCCTCGGGTTTTGAGCTATGGGTTAAACATGGACCCCACCTATACGGACTGTAGTTATGCAGGTTTAACTTTTAGGGATGGTATAATTCCTTATTTGGGGACCCCGGTTTCTTGCCTGGGATGCTGGGTGGGACCCACCGTGATGGTTGGGAGAAATCTATCATGTTCATCAGTTTTGCCCAATCATTTTAGGACATGCGACCAAAAATGAAGCTGATCTAAAACTCAAGTAGGCCATATGAGAGGAATAGTAAGACTCACTGTCCATTGTTAAAACATTTATTTAGGCATAAAAGCTTCATTTCAGGCTTAATTACTTTTTATAATTTCACTTCATCCTAGTGGAAATAACCTTATAAATGGTTTGATGGCATATAAACATTAAAGGGAAACCCAAGAAAGTTTCAATGGTAAGAAACTCTTTCCCCAATCTTACCTTTGTATAGTGTAGATCTGGTTTATTTTTTCATCACGTCCTAAAATAATCTAGCAGAATGGGACGTAGGGAAGAATTTCTCACAAACATCACGGCGGCCCCCACCCAGCATCCCAGCCTTAGACAAGAAACCCGCGTCCCTCGTTTGCCGTCCTTTTTATCATGGGATTATAATATGACCACCACAGCGCGTGGACAGTACACTCAGGATTTCAATTTCTAGAAATGGACCCCACGTTGATCCAAATCAATGTCCTGTTGGGCCACTCCATAGATGGACCATAATTTAGAAATCTCTGCAATTGAGTACTCCTAACCATTGAATTTGTGGACCTCAAACAGAATGTCAAGAAGAGAAACTCAATAGCTATCCACATTCAACAGATGAAAGAGGCGAACGCAAAAGATCGGTAGATAAGATGTTACGGTCTGAGAGGTGACTCCTGCACGGCAGAATCCAACAGATGAAAGGACTCTATCATTGAATGATGGACCCCAATTAGGCAGAGAGAAAGACTCAGTATTCTGTACATGTTCTTGTCTACGGGATTACATGATTGAGAAAAACTTCGATCCTTTGACAGAGCATGTGAGAAGGATACGACTATATGGAACTTGCATACATGGCATTCAAGTTATTTAAATTAAACTGTCCTAATTATGGGTCCCAGCATATATGTGTCATGAACCAAAATTTAAATTTATATGATGATCTGACCATCGGATTGGTGGACATTTTTTCAACGGTTAAAATGAAATTATTGAAGTCCTATTTCAACAAAAAGTGTCCTTGAATCAGATCTTTGGATTGTTTAACCAATCTGATTTTGGGACTATGATTTAGCTACAGTGGGCTGCACAAGTGTCCGTGACAGTTGATTGTCAGGTGTACAATTTCCGAGTGTCTGAGTATCAAGCGTCATACGCTTCCAGAGTATCAAATAATTCCCTAACATGATTCGTCCGTCCTTGGAAAGGTCAAGGCATATGCCGGACCAAGTGGTCTCCACAGCTCTTTCTGCACGTGTCATGTATAGTAATCTGAACTATCCAGTCACTGGGGCCCACCAAGAACGTGACACAGCGCAAAACTTGCATCTATGGATATGACTGACTGGCTGTAGGGAGGACAAAGAGCTTGCTTCCAAACTCGTGCAAGACCTCATGTGGCTCACTGCACGGTGGACCCATCCGGCCATCCGTATGGTGGGCCCAACCATAAATGAGTAGATGGTACACTGTAAAAGGAAGAAAAAAGGTTCACGCTGTTTGAATAAACCTATCCATCCAATCATTGGCATTGAGATAGATGGTCGAGTGAGAAGTTCAATAGACGGTGGATATGGTTGTATTTTGATGAGCTGAATGTGATAGTCTGTTCATGACCGGTTGAGATGAATCACTTCTCAGCACAATATTTCAAAACTCATGAAGATATTACACATAGTAGAAAATTAGAAACAATGAAGAAAAGAGGACTATTCATGTTCAAAGAGCTTCAACACCATGAAGAATATATATGTATGTATGTATGCCAATGCTTCATCCTCACCTCAGATACCTAGAACGAGATGTACTCGGATTCAGTAGGGAATACGTACTGGCCAGTGCTGGAAAAGTTTCATGGCCCTTTAATGATGTCTGTGTTTCATCTAGACTGTCCATCCATTTAGCCAGCTCATTTTAAGGGCAACAGTGGAGATTGAACTAGGTCACACGTACATGTACCCAGCTTGGTTCAAGACTTCTGTGGCTCCTATAAACTTTTTAATTGTCCCAGTTCAATCACCACTGTTTCCTTTGATGTGGCCCACTTGAGATTTGGGCCTGCCTCGTTATTGGGATCATGCCCTAAAATGATCTGACAATGCATTATCGAAGACTACGGAGCTTTTTCAGCACCGACCAGTTCTTGAGGTTAGTACTGAATGGGCCACTACCAAATCTGAGTCCGAACTTAAGAAACCTAGCACGAACCAATGACTGCACAACACGTCTCACCACATTTAGTGGAAATTAGCAATAGGACATGCGTACATACAAGGGATATGGGCCAATAGGACATGCATGCGTGGGAAATCCATTCTTATAGTAATTATTCTTGTGGACTTTTGAAGAGTCCTATCTACACAAACTTTTCCAATGTGACTTTCAGGGGCACCGTCTTTCATAGTATTTTGCTCACTTAAAAGTCATCTTTAATACCATTGTTTCACAAGCAATGCTCATGACAAAAAAACAGCAATTCTAACCTCAGAAAGGTATTAATTTTCAACCGTAGTCATCTTTAATACCATTGTTTCACAAGCATTAGTCCATTTAAGCTTTGAATCTGCCTCGTTTTTTTGCTCATGCCCTAAAATGTATTACTACACAATGGGCCCACAAATTCAAGTCAGTACTAACAACTTCCTGTTCCAACCACCTCTAAATTTCATCTCTTGCATATAAAGAAAGTGACTCATTATTACCTATTTACCTTTATTAAAAATCAAACTGCCCGTAATATATGATTGATATGGACCACTCATCATGTAGCATAAATTGTCAATATGTATTATACCAATATAAGCTATACATGAAAGTAGAATGTGGACATTTATTAAGATACTTTTCTAACCATTCATTTATCTTATACATTTTTCTTATACAAGGTCTATGCTGTACATAAAAGAAATGAGCTAATCCGAATTACAGGCTAAGCGAAAGGCACAAAATGACATGACAGAGGTAGTGAGAAAAGACATAGAAAGGTCTTGGGAAGGTGATGAGAAAAGACTTGCAACGTACGATTTTATTGATGATATGGTACACAATACAATACAAAGAAATGTCAGGACAGAATGACGCCCGTTTGTTGAAATAAAGTGTACATCTGCTTGTTCAGCGGACCAATTATCATTGTTATTCGGTCACGGAGGAAGTGGATTGGCCGGTGTGTTGACGTCACCAAGTTCTGCAGGTCCCATCATGAGGTATGAGTTATATTTAAACCATTTATCCACTTGGCACGCTCTTCATAAGGCTTGAGCTGAAAAATAAAATCAAGGGGACCACACTGTAAAATGTAGTGCAAGATTGAATATCTACCGTTGAAACCCTTTTGAGGGTTATAGAAATTTTAAATCAATGTTATATTTGTTTTTCCTCTTCATCCTGTCTGTGTGACCCTATGAACAAATTGGAAGGGACGTAGAAATTTTAAATCAATGTTATATTTGTTTTTCTTCTTCATCCTGTCTGTGTGATTCTATGAACAGATTGGACGGAAAATAAATGTTTTGGTGAACCCTACGAATGTTTTAAAGGTGAGAATTACTGTCCCCAGTGCTATTTGTGACATGTTCCACTTAAGCATTGAATATGACTCATTTTTTGAATCAAGATCTATAATGATCTCACTAAAAAGATAAACATTGTAAATATGATAAATACATCATTAAGGGGCCAACGTAACTTTGATCTCATTTGAACCATTCAGAGCGTTAGCACACGTACCTACACAAGTCAGTTGGTGGTGGAAGCAGATTGGCTGGTGTGAGTACGAGTTGTGCAAAGAAAGTGGTGCCACGCGAGCTCCAATTTACCAGAGGTTCAAAGGAGATCAAAGAAATAGGGCCCCACAATGATCTATTCATTTTATCCGCACTATTAATTCATTGGGATAGATCATTTTAGAGCATGAACCCAAAAATAAGTCATATTCAAAGCTTAAGTGGACCATACCACAAATAGCAATGGGGATGGCAATTCTCACCATTAAAACATTGGTAGGGCCCACTATAATGTTTATTCTCCATCCAATCTATTCATAAGGTCACACAAACCTGGATGAAGAGGAAAAACGAATATCATATTAATCTAAAACTCTCGTGATCCCGAAAGGGTTTCAATGGTAGATGTTCAATCCCTTACTGCTTTTTTGCAGTGTGGTCCACTTGATCTTTGGATGTAATTTGTTTTTTGGCTCAAGCCTTGCTATGAGCTCGTAAAATGGACAGACGATTTGGATATAAAACATACCTCATGATGGGGCCCACAGAACTTAGTGACGTCAACACACTAGCCAAGTTGGTGGTGTGAGGTACACCAGCGAATCTGCTAAAGCGTGCATGTCATCCAATGGTGGAATTATATTACGTGGAAACTGTAATGAGATGTGTCCCACATTTTGGGGGCCCGCGGGGCTGATTCCTACTATTTGATGGCACATGTGACAACAATCTGAGTCATTCATCACCATGTACGCGAACCGAGTTAGCTCGCTCGACTCGACTCGACTCCAAAAAGCTCAATTCAACTCGGTTTAAAATTGAGTTCGAGTAGAATCAAGTTGATTTTTGAGCTCAAAAAATTTCGAACCGAGTTCATGCTTGCCCAAACTCAACTTGACTCGGATCGAACCAATTCGATAACTTGGTTACTTTGATATTGATGTTGCTCGCCAAGTGTTTGATGAAATAACTCAACAAAGTGTCGGCTAGTGGCAAGGAAGATATGTAAATGAAACAAATACTTTTTTTTCTTGATTTTGATGTTGTCTTAGGTATTCGATAAAATATATGTAAAATTGCTGCTGTTATTTTACATACAGCCCATTGTTTGTGAAAATGTTGCACAAGTGAACTCAGCTTGATCTTGGTTCGAACTCAGCTCGAACTAACCCGAGCTGTTAACCGAACCAAGCCGAGCTGCCAGTCAGGCTCAAGGATTGAACCGAGCCAAGTTCGAGTTGGGGTCAACTAGTGGTCGAGCTGGTTCAACTCGTGTACACCTCTAGACATGCTATGTACTGAAGATCGAGGTAGTAAACTTATCAAGTGAGCTACAAGTCTAAGTTAATTTTCAACAGTTGGATTTCTCTTCTAATCGTCAACTTTTCTCGTGCAAGTATAACCTGCTCGATTAATGGACCAGATCTTCTTTGTTTGGTCGAGGGCATGTTCACGGTGAACATTACCTAATGAATGGCACCGATAGATCACGCATTGCCATCCAACGGCTGAAATCAGGCACGGATAGTCGATGTCATGCCGGGCCCGTACATATCGCCAGACTTCCGTGAGAGAGGGGGAGCGAATTAGGTGTTACCCAGGTAACACCTGAGTGGGTGTTACACTTACCACGGGGCCCACCTTGATGATGAGTTGTATATCTACACCATCCATCCGTTTCCCCATCCCATTTTAGGATACGGTACTCATTAAATTAAGAAGATCCAAATCTAAGGCATACCACATCACAAGAAACAATGTTGATTGAGTGACTTAGCATTAAAAATTCCAAACGGCCCGTAGTAAGGTTTTCGTAATGTTTATTTGCCATCCAACCTGTTAATGTATAACAGGGAAATACAAAGATCAACTTCATTCATAAAAAAATATAAATAAATAAATAAAATTTAAAAAAAACTTTTAATCGTCATTAATCACTGCTTCTAATAGTATAGTCCACTTGAAACTTGGATCTTCTTCAGTTTTAGGATAGGGTCCTGAACTGATACGAGAAAAACATGTAGACGGCGTGGTTATATAACAAATACATCAAGGTGGCCCCCACACGGCCAGGGTAACACGCATTAAGATGTTACCCGCTCCCGAGAGAGAGAGGGAGAGAGGCACCCACACGTATGAGGACTGATGCAGCAGCCAGTAGCCAGAGCATCTGACTAACGGTCAGCGCCTACGCACGTGCACCTTTGCTGCAGCTGCTTGCCTATATGCAGAAATAGGCAAACAAAGCTTCGCTGTCTCCCACCCGTACCTAATCTCTCTCTCTCTCTCTCTCTCTCTCTCCCACCCGTACCTAATCTCTCCCTCTCCCCTCTCCCACCCGTACCTACTCTCTCTCTCTCTCTTCGTTTATTACACGTACATGTACGGAAAGGAAGAAAAGGAGAAGCGAAGAAAGGGGACAGAGAGAACGGAAACGATACAAAAGAGAAGGGCCTTGCCACACATTGTCTGAAAATTTTAAAGGTGGTAGACTCTCTTTTTTATGTCCACGGAACTAAAATCATACCATGTCTGAGGGTGCCACGTCTCATGCTCCTCCTCCCTTTTTAAGTTCCAGGCATAAAGACCAGATTGCCCTTCCACTTACCTTTACCTTAATTTTTCCTGTCACAGGCAAGCTGGAACCGTTGAGACGAGGCGCACCAGCACACCTGATTTTCTGCATCTGCATGTGTATATGGACTTGTGTATAATATATCATATTATGCAAAAGTTTCATGGAGAAGATTGTTTATAAATATTTTTTTCTCTCCAAATAAAACTTTTTTTTAAAAATAAAAAATAAAAACAATACAAGTTTTTTTATATATAATATATTTTTTTCCTTCTTTTTTAATAAATACCTACAATATTACTTTTAATAAACGACCTCTTTTTACCGCACAGTGAAATGAAAGGCTTAGTGCCACTACTCATCAATTCCAATTATACCCTTTCTATTCACTATTGGGTTTGTGAGGCATGTGGGCTGCATCATCTAATTTTTGTTGTAATATGGCCTTGTGTGATTGATTTAGGCCATTTGATAGGGATTTCCCTAGTGATAGTGAACCACACATACAAGTTGAAATTGAATAAGTGTAACCTCTCCCATTGGTGGACACCATATGAATGTCCAAACCTCACAAGCATTACACACACCACCATGGGTATTTGAACTCGTGACCTCTGTGTTGAAACTCTTGGGAGTTTATCAATATCGAGCCATGAGCTGGTAAGGATTTACGTTAGTAATTTAATGTAAAAGCTCCATTAGTATAATTTCATAATATTTTTTTAAACACATAATTTAATAATCAAGTATAGATTTAATAGGAGACAAGTAAAAAATTTTATAATCATTATAATTTGATTATATATTCCAGTGAAAAAGTTTCTATCAAACATAGGAATCAATGTATTTATATTATTGATTTAACATTTCAATAAATGAAAAATATTATCATTATAATTTTATTATGCCTATCAAAATACAATAAATATTACTTTTTGAGGTGATATGAATAGAAATTTATAATCATTACATTTTTATAATACATTAAAAATGTAATCGACAGTTCAAACAAGATCGATGGATCGTAGCATGTAAGTGCCTATTTTTTCCATGACAATAAAGACTTTATGTATATGAGATTTACCCAACCATCACGCGTAAGCCACCCATTGGCAATTATACCTAAAATCACTTAAGTCACGTGTAGTGGCCCACCTAAGTTTTAGAATAGCCTTTTTTTTAATGCTTTCATGCGGATAAGGCAAGGAAACATAGGCATCACAGCGAACCCTATAAAAAACTGATGGTGAGCATTCCATCCCAACCGTTTCTTATGGTACAGCCAACCAAAGTTATGAACTCTCATCATTTCAGGATTCTAAAGTGAACAAGACACAACATAAATGAGGAATGGGATATGATGAAAGTTCCGCCCACATGGTGGTAGGTACATGCATGTGTACCCACGCCAGCGGGGTCATACGTTTAAAGAAGCTTGCTACCATGCAACAGTGATGCTGACGGCAGTTCGACGAGTTTTGCTAATTTCACACGCATGTGAAACGTTGCTGCACGCGCATGTGCAAGTACCAAGACAGAATATGGTCACAAGATCTGGGCTTTCCATTTAGTTGAAGTCATCCTTAGATACTTAACCAAAAAACTGAGGCAGTTTCAGTACTTATCATGTTGGGCCACTGAACAAATGAAATTAATGGCTAAAACATTCTTATCTAGAAATATATTTATCTTGATAATCTGTGGCCCACCAGAGGTTTCAAATGAACTCGTTGAAAGATCTAGACAGTGTATCTCACAAGATAGATGACTTGGATCTGTATGGGTATTTCATTTTGGCATACATGCTTGCATGTGCATGGGGTAGTCAGGCTCAGGCTCAAGCTCGAGTGGAACGAGCAACCCTCCAGGCTTATGATACGTCCGGGAGATCAACCAAACGTCACTACCTGGAACATGAGAGCGTGTTACGACTAATTGAGCACCATATGAGGGAGAATGTACATGAGATCTCTATCGTCCATTAGGTTTGCTGCCTCATGTTGAGATTGGAAACTAAAAATTTATTTCAATACAAAACTTGGGTGAGCTATATTGTGAAATCTTCAATTGAATAATGTATATTTTCACTTAATATGCATTATTTGATTGAAGATTTCTTGACAAGCTACACCACAAGGAAGAGTAGAGATGCTGAAACGACCCACCCAAGGACACAATATTGTCTGCTTTGGCCAGAGGGCTCACGGCTTTGTTCTCAGAATTGTTCCAAAACACGTCGCATCCTTAAGGTGTGAACCCTACATACAACCACCACAACTTCCTACGACTCTTCTGATGTGGGACAAGTTCAACCCCTTCCACATACACAGTAGCCTGCCAACCACTAATAGCTCGCCCAAACCCTTAGGCTCCGCCCACATCAGCATCCGTCCACGTATGCCCACCCACATGTGCAACAGTGACGGGGCGTCACAAATGCAATGCCTTGCTATTTGTGTATGATCCCATTGTAGTTTATATGGTTTATATATACGATCCAAACATTCATATGACTCTTCCCACTAGGACGAGGGTACTCTCCAAAAATAACTATTTTGGGTAGAGTTGTACATGAACCCAGTTAGGTTGGTTAACTCTCGAATCAACTCGGCTCGAAACTCCCCTCAAAATTGGGTTCGAGCCAAGTCCAAGCTAGGCCGCACTTGACTCGACTCAAAACTTAATTTGAACTTAACTCAGTTCGAATTGATTCGACTCGGATCGAGTTCACTTAGTATAAATATTTTGTATATATTTATATATTTAAATAAATTATATATTATATATTATATATTATATATATTAAAAATTATAAAACCTAAACTCGAACTCAAGTTGTAGGCTCAAACTCAAACTTGGCTCGAGCTGGCCCAAGCTGAGCCAAGCTGCCCAATCAAGCTCGAGGACCAAGCTGAGCTGAGTTTGAGCTAAGGTAGCTTACAGGCCGAGCCAAGCCAAGCTGGCCCAAGCTCAATGCAGTTTGACTCGTGTATAGCTTTAATTTTGGTAGTCCAGCGGGCGTCACGTGGATTTAGAAAGTTTTGAGTAGATTTTATATTGATTCATAAGTGGGGCCAAGTGAATTTTGGATCATTGTGATGTTCTAGATCGAGGCACAATTAATATGGTGTGACACACCTGATGGACGGGGTAGATTTCATTCAAATGAAGTTGTCCAACATCAGTGAATAATCACATCCTTTGGTGACTAGTACTTCAGTCATGCAAGCGTCTTCTAGGTCAAAGGGTATATCCGAAATGGATGAAAAACAAACGTCGCTGCTCAGTATTCTTTTACTTCTTTTTTTTTTCGAAAGAAGGGTGTAAATGGATTATTTAGTAGCTGTGGGGGCCACGTGGAAAAATAAAAAATAATGAGGGGGGCAGTTGATCATGGAAAAGCAGGTGATGGAGCCATTGGTCTTTATCCCTAATTTACATCTATTTTCCAACTCCACAGAAAGCTTTGGGCCCACCATGTAGAACACCTGACATTCATCACATGGGCCATAAATACATGGCAAATAGACAAATGCCAATCACGTGTGGCCCCCTTGTTCACTGTATCAGCTTATTTTCATGCTACGATATCTCCATGGTGGGCCCAATTTCTTGGACAGGCTTCATGTCGAGCACACATCACAGGTCTGCAATTGCATGCTAATTGGACCGTAGCTTAACAGTCCAAACTAGATGCATGAGATAGAGACAGACTGGGTGTTCTTTTATAAAAGCATTGTAAATGGTAACTTTTACACGCGGATTTTACCTTACCAGTTTGAGAGAGAGAGAGAGAGAGAGAGAGGAACCAGTTTATCCTGTTACTTCCATGGTATGGCCCACTGCATGAATGATCCTGACCCACCATACATGGGGAGTCCGGCTCCACGAGAGAGTGTAAAAGGGAAAATATAACTTGATATAACAGAGCAGGCTGTGTCAGACTATGATAGAGCCTAAAGTTGATGTGACTGCTGGATACCCGCATTGCATGCTACCCTATTTATTGGGATCTGGATCCAACCAGTCGTCCCAAAGGCTTGGATACACTGTCTAGATCCTGTTACTTATCTGAATAAGTAATTTTCTTCATTCACTTAATTATATTTATTGGATTTGTGAAAGGCCTGAGAAAAGAAATTGCATTTTTCAAGAAACCTTATTTTTAAAAAAATGTGGAAAATGAAACATTGTTTATCATGTTTGTCTATCAACAACATTTTCTCAAGAAAATTGAGGTTTGTTTTTAAATCATATACTTTGTAAAATAAAATTCTCTTGAGAAATTATTTTGATACATGTGGTGCCTATACATTCGGGAGTGAGATGTATGGAATTAACAATTAATATTTCTTTTGTAATATAAAAGTATTTATCGGAGAGGCGGGGGGGTATTTGGTGAAGAGTCTAGATGAAACAGTTGTGATTGAATGCCCACCATTAAAAACTTCTTCGGAGGGACAAAAGATTTAGATCAAGCTGATATTTGTGTTTTCCCTTCATATACAGGTTTCAGTTACCTTATCAATATGTTGGATGAAAAATAAACATTATAGTGGGTCCTAGGAAGTTTTTAATGATGTGTGTTGTCCACTTGAGATTTGGATTATGTGGAAAAAAAAAAATGGATGGTTGGCATGGATAAAATACATACATCATGGGGGCTCAAGGACTGACAATAGCAAGGTAGTTTAGAAGTGAGTCCACGTCTGACCAAATTTTCTCAAAGAGAATGTGTGAAAAGAAACCCACTTTACTAAAGGGCCGGGTGAGGAAATAAAAAACTGATTTTTAGGAAAATTTTATTGGGTAGGAAATTAGATTTTCCCCTATTTCCGATGTTTTTGGGGTTTACAAACAACAGAAAGATGTTGTTTTAAAAAAAAAAAAAAAAAAATTTTAAGAAACCCTGTTTCCTTCTGTTTCACTAAATCCAAACTGGCCCATAAGAGATATGATTACTATGTTGACTTTGGACCCAAATCAGGATCCACGTACAAGCAAATTCAAACCCCATTAAATTCTGTTTGAAATTAGACCTAACAGACTCGCTGGGGTACTTGATTAGATTTGGATCAGACCACGTGTATGGTGCCTTAATCAAAATATAGATCGAACCCCACCCAATCTCCTTGGTAAATCTACATTTTTAAGTTTATATTTGTAAAACAATAAAAATAAATATGAAAGAAATAAAGAATGATATCAACCACTATTTAATTACCTACATCATTGATACATACAATTTTAACTGAAGTTCTGTATTTTAATCTAATTCACACAGAAATATATACACCCGTACGTTCATATACAACTGTTCTTTGCAGTCTTACTTTCTAGTGAAAAGGGCAGGTTTGTGTATTAGACCTCAACCTTTCATTCTCCAATTTTTTTGATGTTTTGATTTCTTTGACATAATTTTATAATGACTTTTTACGACCAGATAAAATTAAACATGAACATTCCCTGTGTCGTGTTTCTAGATATGACGTTTTTCTAACTATTGTTAGGTCTGAATGCGGGTTCATTGGTTTTGACCCAAACCTAACCAAACCGATCGGATTTGCCTTAAATGGCCATGTTCAAGAACAGTACTGCAGCATCCGCATCACTCTCTTTCACGGCTCCTTCCAATTTTCAACCTTCAACTCTTTTCATATTTCATTGTACATTTTAAGGCCATCCATCATTTTAGGAAAAATTTACCTTACCACATAGATGGCAGAGAGCCGGTTGCATCATATTAAGAAAACGATGTAACATTCCTGACATAGCGGGTGTATGGTGAAAAGGAGATGTAAATATCAACGTCTTCCTCTACGATAATCCTTAAATCCACAAGGAGTCTTAATTCTGCAAGGTAAGAGAATCTCTAAAAAACAACAATAAAACTGATGTTCTTGAATCTTTGTTTACAACATACTTGATGTGCTTATATAAATAAAGATATTCTAAAACTTCTAATTCTACTTAAAATAAAAGTCCTAATATAATAGAGTTATTATAAATAGCGGAAGATATTTAATCCTATGCAGACTTGCAAACAACTCTTTGATGACTAAAACAAAGTCTTTGAATTAAAATCAGCCAACTAGAAAACTTAAATAACAAAAACATAATTTTCAAAAAATAGTAAGTTTTGCCTTCAGAAACAAACTTGACCTTTAAAATGATTGAGCTTTGAGAAACCATTAAGGAGTCAATTGGCCAAGAAATAATGCCCATCAATAGCTTTCCAACAACATACACATACATTTTTAATATGTAACTGGTCACAAAGTTATGGTGGTCAAAAACTACAATGTACCTTATGCTCTTTTTTCACCCTATCTCGACTCATATGGGTTGATATCTCTCAATCTTAACCTTTCATATATGATTTCCACTGGCTTGTCCTATATCAATCTCCTCTACTTGAAAAAAAAAAAACTCGTCCTCAAGTTTATGACAATGTTGTCCATTACAAGAACCCACATTTGGCGCGTTTCTTCTTTTGATTTGGCAGCAACTGATAGCGAAGGCCTGTGCATTAATCAAAATTTCATTCTATGATGACGCGTTATAAAACTTCATTTCATCTTCCATTTTTTTATAATACCTTATGTCTAAGGTGTTAACTTCTACCTCTTTTACGACAATTGTGGCTTTGTTAGTCATTCTTAATCGGCATTCATATTGGCGACGATGTTAGCGCCGTTTTGAGTGGCCTTGAGAGGGTAAAAAGGCATCGAGCTTCATAGAGTTCATTGAAATGATCGTGAAAGTGATAGTCTCCTTGGTGATTAAGTCATCTGTATTCTCAATCATTTCTATAAATCTCTCAATCATTTTTGGCAGGCCATTCGTCAATTGATGCATTATTTAATTGAAACTTTTTCTTGTCCAATCATTAATCTGTCAGTTGATCCAGCAGTAGACCAATCAAACAATTCAAAGAGGGATTCCTTTTGGTATGATACTACATTTTTATGCATGTCTAGAGAAGTTAAATGCTCATCACTATGATTTGTAGCCTACATTTGGCATGGGTGTTAGACCTGCTAGGCCATGAACCAACTAATCACGAGCTTCTTTGACGGTCTTAGTTAATTCATTGTCAAGGACCTTATTATGGTCCATTACCTCTGCCAATCAATCAATCATTGTTATCATCTTTTGTATCGTTATCTAATATGCCACAGTAATCCCCACCTGATTCGCTTAAAACACCATCAATAAGATTGTTGTCACTTGATTGGTGTTGGAAGCCATTGGTTCAAAGAAAGACCTTTCTCTACACCCTGATCCATAGCTCGAGTGGTAGAGTGAGTGAAAGATACCTCGTTTTATCACTGAGGTCTTGGTATCAATCCCTAGTGGGGGTGGCTAACAGTGAAGTGTGATCTGACAGTGGGGTGTACTAACAAGGTAACAAAAAATTTTAAAAAAAAAAAAAAAAAAAATTAAAGACCTTTCTCTAATGCCAACTAATATTACAACAAGAGTAAGGTGAAAGGAAGATGAAAAGATCACCACCTTCTTCCTCTAAGCTAACCCTGGAGTCGACATGAGCATTGCTTCCATAGGGTAGAAAATCTCTTAAAAAACGAGAATAAAACTAATCTATTGAATGAATTGTTATTTATAACATATATGTACTTATATAGGCAAAGACACCCTAGACTCCTAATTCACACAAAAAGAAAAACTCTTCCAAAAGTAAATCTATTAAAAATAGTAGAAAGAGGATAATGCAAATATGACTAAAACAAAAAACTTTAGGCTAGAACTAACTCTTTAAATCCTAAAAAAATAAAAATCTAACTTACTAAAAAAAAGTAAGTTTTGACTTCTGATTTAAATTTGACCCTAAAATGGTTGATCAATTTTGTGAAGCCATTCATGAGGCCAATAAACTTTAGTTAATGGCTATGTCGTAGAACTTGTAGATAGTTTTTCAATAATATACTATAAGCACGAATCCAATAAGCATTTGCAACATCATGGGTGTTGGAAGCTATAATGCACGTTAGGCCCTTTTTTCCTATCTCAGTCCAAGATAGAAGTAGGCGGCTAACGTTTCAGAGACACATGCCATGTGTTACACTCATCAAGCGAACCCTACACATGCATGCAATAAATTTGGACTGTTAGACTTTTCTTCTAACAGTCCACTTTCTCATTCAAGTTTTAACTGCTTAATTAGCGTTGCCAATATTATTTTTGGTCCATGGTATATTCATTGTGTACCCTACCTAATGAATAGCCCAAATCTCTAACATGTGTTCATCAACCCCATATCTATGACATGTTCCACTCCCTCACATAAGGGGCCCCTCATTAAGTCATGGCAGGAAGATATCATTTGAGGAATGCATCGAGACACTTTCAGGGAATGTTTGTTAGACAACTACGAATGAGTTTTCATTTTAGTTCATCATAATTACGAATTAGAGATCGCAATTGTTGTATTAGAGATCATAGCTGTTAGTTATCAAGATTATTTTTATTACTCGCTAAAAAGATATTATTCCTCATACATAGTTGCAATTAATAAAATGATATCATCTCATCGTTAGGCATCCACCAATCTTTTATGTCAAAAAGAGAAGGCTAGTTCCTCTACAAATGTTTATGGAGCAATCTTGTTCTTCTTCTACAAGGCTCGCACTGGTGTAAGTATGACATCCAACCTATCCAGCAGGATCGCTCCACCAAGAAAATTGGACACCCCAAAAATCAGGTAAAACCAACCATCATGTGAGCCACCAAATGAATTTTGAATTTTTTTTAGGTAGTTGGATCCATTGTTTTCTATGGGTGTGGTCGGCCAAGGAATTGATAGGGTAGATATTTTGGCATCCCAACATCATAGTGGGGGCTCACTTAATGTACAGGTTTGAATAGCAAGCACACAAGAAGGCGGGTCCCAAAGGCAGTTGAATAAGAATAACTTGTTTGGAGAGAGAGGGACATGGTTTTGTAAAGCGCCCATGGTAGGAATGGGAGAGGGAGAAGAAAAGGGAAGGGAGGAATCCTTATCAATATCGGTTTTGAGGATGACGACGCATGACAACGATAGAGGCGATGATTTTTGAGCTAATTTCGTCTTACTTCACTGTACATTACTTCAGCAAAACAGTAGCCCCTTGTCTCACATGCCTCACTCCTTTCAAACATGGATAGCTCCTTTTTTTTGTCCTCTCTCTCTCTCTCTCTCCACCAGCCGTTGCTTGTTTTCACTCTTACAGTTTGCAAACATTTCTTTTCAATAATGCCCCAACACACCTTCACAATTGCTTCATTCAACCTTGTCATATGACAAATTACCAAAACTCTTCCACAAATCTCACTCGTCCGTTCAAGTGGGGCACCTTCTGTTTTGGTTGGTACAATGAACTGGGGCCCACTTCAATCACCATCTGATCAGTCCAGTGTCATGAGACTGCGAATTGTCCATTTCATAACGGCCAATTTAGAAAGATTTATCACTACCGTCGGATTGTCGTAGACTGTTTTGGGTGAAACTGTTGTTATGGGCAGTTTTGATTTTCATGCAAAATGAGACCATCAATACCTGATGGCCACACGTGTTAGCAAAATTTTGATCCGACGGTGGTCACTAGTCATTGAAACGTGTGGTCCACATTTATGCAGTTTCATCAAAAATAAAAGTTGGGGCATATATCAGTCTAAAAAAAGGTGTGCGCAGAATAGCCATGGTGCGCAGGTTATCAGAGCCCAGACTCTTAAGGACGACTGGGGACCATCAAAACAGCGTCGGTGTCATGGTTTTGGTCGCCCTAGCCTGCTGACAGCTTTCCATCTTTGGAAGTTGCAGCGCTGCCAGCAACCTTCCTCGCCGGGTGGCCACACAAACAAAAAGAGAGAGAAATTAAAAAGTCTAAGCCCACAGCCGCCCTCATCGCCTTATCCTACGCCCACCTTATCCTGCGCACACTCGTCGTGCGCCTAGTCGTGGGTCATGGCCATGTGGATCGAGCCCCCAACCTACACACAGAGGGAATGTTCTTAGGCTGTCGGGAATGAAGAGTCCTTGACAACTCATCCCCCTTTCCATTCATTTCAATACAACACTTTCTCTTTCTTCCTCCTCCCTTTTTTTTTTTTTACATTTATAACCCCAACTTTCCTATAGAGAACTTGGGATGGTTTTTTTTTTTTTTTTTTTTTAGGGTTGATGGGTGTATGGTTTCTGTACACATGAGTCTTGGGTGGGGACACAACCACCAACATCTCTTATATAAGAATAAGAGAGATGATGTGATGATATATGTAACAAAAACAAAAGGAAGGAGAGAAAAAGAGAGAAAAAAAAAAAACCAACATAGGAAATACCCTCTTTAGACTTAAAGAAGGGGAAATAAAAGAAAAACAAAAAGAAAAAGATAATGGAGAATGCTGCTACTCCACCCTCTACTCCTCTCGTGATCTTTGCCATCTTGCCCATCTCAGACCATAATCCTCACCACCATTCCAAAAGGTGGCCTTCCACATCAGAGGTTGGTCTTCCTCTCTTCGAAATGACTGTTTATTTATTTGAAATTACTACAGTTACTCATTTGGGTTCTTCTGTCTTTCTCTCTCTCACTCTCTCCTTTTTCTTTAGGTGGTGGAAGAGATTCAAAATCTCTATAACATAGCTTTCCCAATGATCATCACAGGCTTGCTCTTATACGGTAAAGCAGTAATTTCAATGCTCTTCATGGGTAGATTGGGAAAGGATGTTTTAGCTGGAGGTTCTCTAGCCATTGGCTTTGCAAACATAACTGGCTACTCAGTCCTCTCCGGCCTAGCCATGGGCATGGAAGCCATCTCATCCCAAGCCTATGGAGCCGAGCAATGGTCCCTCATGGGTCACGCCCTCCAGCGGACCATCATGATCCTCCTCACGGCGTGCATCCCAATCGCTCTCTTATGGTTGAAGATCGAACCGATCCTCCTCTACTGCGGCCAAGACCGTGCGATCACATCCGTCGCATCTACATACCTCGCCTTCTCTCTCCCTGACCTTATCTTCCACTCATTTCTCAATCCTCTCAAGATCTACTTGAGGACCCAAAACACAACAATGCCACTGACAGTCGGCGCAGCCCTTTCACTCATCCTACACGCTCCGATCAACTACTTCCTAGTCTGCTTCTTGGGGCTCGGCATCCGTGGGATTGCACTTACGGCTGCATTCACAGATTTCAATCTTCTAGTTGCATTACTGATTTATCTGAATTGCTCCGGCCTACACAAGAAGTCATGGGGAGGTTGGTCATCGGAGTGCTTCTGCGAGTGGAAGCCGCTGCTCAACTTAGCTATTCCAAGCTGCATTTCGGTGTGTTTGGAATGGTGGTGGTATGAGCTTATGGTAATATTCTCTGGCCTTCTCTCCAATGCCACTGATGCTGTTGCAGCCATGGGGATTCTCATCCAGGCTACTTCTCTAGTCTACATCTTTCCATTGGCATTGAGCCTCGCAGTCTCAACTAGGGTTGGGAATGAGCTTGGAGCGAACCGGCCTGATAAAGCCAGACTATCAATGCAAGTTTCAATCTTTTGCGCTATCTTTACAGGCCTTGTCGCAATGGTTTTTACTACAGCTTTGAGAAATGTATGGGGTCGAGCATTTACAACAGACAGTGCGATTATTTCATTGACAGCCATGGCAATGCCGATCGTTGGGCTCTGCGAGCTCGGCAACTGTCCACAGACAACAGGATGTGGAGCCCTGAGAGGAAGCGCTCGGCCGTCGCTGGGAGCAAACATAAACCTTGGATCCTTCTACGGCGTCGGCATGCCGATGGCAATGGTGATGGGCTTTGTTTTGAATTTGGGCTTGTTGGGTCTTTGGTTGGGCCTTCTAGCAGCCCAGGGAACATGTGCTTTGGTAATGATATTTCTGTTGCTGAGAACTGACTGGGGCTTGCAAGCAAAAAGAGCAAGAGAGCTAATGGGTGGTGGAGATGAAGGAGGGTATAAAGGGAATATAGAAGAAGATGTGGAGAATTCCCCTCCATATAAAATGGTAGAGAGTGAGGAGGTGGAAGCTATTATATCATTCAAAGTGCTGCAACAGTAGCACTGATTTCTTCGTGTTTCTCCTTCTTTTTCTATCTTATCTTGTGTTTTTTCTTCTTTTCTAGGGCAAAGACGGCTATTCTTTTGATTTTTACTGAGAGCGATGGCAGTTTTTGACCCTTTGACTCTTGTGAGTCTCAAGGGATAGGACAGATACGAAAGGACTTATTCGTGCATGCCTTTGGATGACTCTTCTTTTTTCTTTATTCTTTTTTCCTTTTTTTTCCTCTTTTTTAGGTTGGGAGTTGGGGCAGGTCTTATTGTAATTTTCTAGATGTATGAATCCATTTTCTAGATGTATGAAACCATTCAAGAACAATGCGACAGATGACGGACCACCAACGCCCACCGTCCATTTAGGGTAAGAAGGCGTTTCCGCATTTTTTTTATTGGATCGACGGATTTCGTTTGGTTCGCCTTGTCAGTGTTAAGGAGCCCGGTTGAGATGGGTCTAGCCGCCTTCTTAAGGTACAAGACCATGGGTTCAGGGCCTGTGGACTATCCTTTCGGTGTGCCCTATTGTGGATTGGCCGCAGACAAGAGGTCACTGATGGGAAGAATCTTAACCATTTGATCCACGTACTTTTGCCATCCATCCAATGTGGACCGACCGTTGACTATTCCCTCCCCCCGGCCTTCCACTAAGATGGCCAGCAGTAAAGTGCAATCTCTTGAACTAGACCGATTTGCTAACCATTTGAATGGTTCGGATCTTCAGATCTACCGTGGACATGCACAGTGGTGAATAGATTAGGGATTTTTATTACATAATACCTCATTATTTTAGAATTTACAATACAGTACCTTTTCAAATAACTTTTGGTTGAGCTACCTCATTAATTTAGTTAAATATTTCATTCCAATACTTTCCATTAACAGCAGTTTAATTAATCAACCCGATTTAGTTAATGACCAAAATACCTTCTGTTTAGCATGCCAAACGTAACTCTCTTTTTTTTTTACACACGTACACACACCCCTGCACACTCACGCTAGTGGAATTTCACCACCTATGGGTACTCGAACCCTTGACGGGGAGTTGAAACTCCTGAGAGTCTACCACCCGAGCAAGAGTAAGGACCCGTTGCCAAACATAACTTCTGTTGACATGTTTTTCTGTTCTCTCCATGCACCCGCACCCGTTGCCAAACATAACTTCTGTTGACATGTTTTTCTGTTCTCTCCATGCACCCGCCTTGATAGATGCGTTCTCATGCACCACACCATGCATGAGGTTGGACTCTGCATCCGGTTTGCTTGCCCATGCACCATGTCCTAGGGCTGAAAGTCCAGCGGGTTCAACCCGACTAAGTGACCGACCTAACATTGTTTTGGGCATGGGTAGGATGTATCGGGTTTGGTCTCAGTCTTGGGCTATACAAACACCAATATGATAAAACTTGGGTCGGGCTTGGGTTGAGGTCTCGGATTGCCAAACCCAACCCAATCGATATATAAGTTCCTTATAAATTATAATTGAGTGCAAATCGTCCCAACCCAATCGATATATAAGTTCCTTATAAATTATAATTGAGTGCAAATCGTCCGTGTAGAAGGCACATGAAATTCCAATGCCATTAGGTTTCATTGGTCCATGTCATTTCCGACTACTCAAGCTAACAAGATATGCTGGATTTCTCTCTCCCAAACACATTGCGTGCTACACAACATGACTTTTAAAGCATTAGTTGTCCTATATTTTAACTTGTTTAGAAAAAATGAACTTTTTATGATAAATAACTATATATATAATTAATAAAATCATAAGTATATTGAAAATATAATAGACTAATGTAATAACCAAAATATTAGCATATATCCACCGGACCAACCCAGCTTGAGTTAGGCTTGGGTTGGGTTTGGTTGGGCTAGGGTTGAGGTATAGGAACCTTGGGTTGGACTAGGGTTGAGCCCAACCCAACCCAACCCAACCCAACCCAACCAGCCCGACTTTCAGCCCTACCATGTCCTTTTTTTTTTTCTTCTTGTTTTTTTTTAATAAGAGTGCAGATGCAAGAAAAGCTCCATTGAATACATTTCCTAGGCTGTCATACAAAATCATACTAATTGTATGATCCAATCCATCTTTAATTTGGCCTTATTCTCTACAGCCATCCTTTTCTAAGCCACAGATCAAATGGTTAGAATTGCCTAACAAAAGTGATTCTTTAGAATCATAAGCAATCGATGATATGACCTAACGAATTGATGGATCAAATTGTCGATTGGACCTATTTTTGTGTAAATCATCTTGCCCGTTCATACTAAAGACCATCCATCAAATGGTTCATATTTGTCAGCTCAGCATAATGTTTGCATGGTGGCGAAATGAAATATGTGTTGAACCGAATAAACAGTCACGATTAATGAATTGGACTAAGTGTCCCAATGCAATGAGGAGCACTACAACTTACAGTACTCTTAAGAGTACCAACTCATCTCCACATTTCTCTTATATCCAAGCGATGCATGAGGTCGACACCAAGAGAGCAGATCCCATGAGTCACAAGCTAATTGAGTCACCAAATGGGCAAACCATTAGAGTTGAATGTGAATTTTTAGAAACTTTAAGGTTCCATTCTTACCATTCATGCAGGGCCCACTGATTCGAGCAGCCTGATTTTCAGCAACTATCTTCAACAAAGCTTTGGATCGAAAGTCCTACTTCTCTCCATACAAGAATATGTTGGAAAATATTTCACAAATAATATTAAAAACCAAAAGACAAAAATAAAATTAACACCATGTTAAATCAGGCTTGTAATATGTTGTCCTTAAAGCTTAATTCCCTCCCTTCTCATGTTGAATTGAGATCTGTTGATGGGTTACAGGAGAATTACTTTCAGGATAAAAAATGCTTTTTTTAAGGTCGGCGTGCAGCAATCACGAAAGGACCTATTCAGGGACTCGGTCAACGCAGTTTAGAATTATGGCAGATTTGTTGAGTGGTCGAACTCAATGACTCAAATAATGTTTGAGTCACTCAGTAAGTTCTTGAATAAACTTAAAAAGGAAACTTATGGAGATTAGATCAGATTGAATTTAGATAGCATCTAGGGTGTGGACTATTGTTAGGCGATCATCAATAGTTCAGAATGGTTGTGAAACGTTTCTGATTGTTGGCACTAAATTCTAAACTTTTCATATCGTTAGATCAATGATCTGATCGTTGGATCATCAGGGATCGTCCGTTTTCGGACCGTTTCGGCTATTAAGGCTACTAGTCGTTCTAAAAAACAATTGACAGTTTCGAATCCACTACAGCCACACTACTCACACCCATGCCCATGCCCTCGCCTGTGCCCAAGCTCGAACCCGAGAGCGAGTGGATATGTTCAGGTGCTACACACTGGAATATGCAAACTGAGCATCTCTCTCTCCATTTCTACAAGTAAAAATACTCAGACACTTAAAGACTTATAAATCAAAAGTTTTCTCCGACTCTATCTAATATAGACTAAACAAAAAAGCAACTTTTCCTTTTCTTTTCTTTTTTCCAAATTCGTTTTGGCAGAAAACGAAATTTTTCAAAAATATTTATTTTTTAAACCAAAATCTCAATAATCCTCAATTAGTTTTAAAATAAATAGTAGAAAATTATGTCAGAGATTATAAAAAATAAAAATAAAAAATAATAATAATAATAATAAAACAACTCTTATACATAAAGAAAGATATCTTTACGATTTGAATCTTTCCTTAATATAAGTATTTTAAATTTTTACCGAAATCTCTGGTAGTCGCGGCTTTGAACTAGTTATTTCTAAATAACACAACTGAAGATACCGCACACATAATCGCATCTACTTTATATAAGTTTTCTTATATTATTCACTTAGCACTTTTAATGGTTATATACTTATCATGTTTCATGAACGATCGCAAGAGAAACTCTAAGTCTCACGAGAAGTAGCATCACTTCTACGTTCATATAGGTAAAATATTTCCAGTGTTTATATTACTATTTAAAATACTTGTCTTATAGATTGAATTTCATTAAGAGTTCGAAGACTCAACCCTCTATTTGTAATAGACAGCACTCTTCATCGTGGATGATGTTATTTACAATTTTAATGCTGAAGTTTTACACATCAGTTATTTGTTTTTACCCATTAAATTCGAACTTTAAAGATTTTCTAATTTTAGGTTGGGTTTTCATCACTAGTCGAACTTTGGTTGAAGAATTTGAACAACATCCCTCTAGACGTTGTCCTTACTACATCTCTTATTAAAGGTTTAGATCAGCCAAGTTATTACTTGACTTCACAAATAAGTTTACAATGATTCTATCTTGAATCAACTACCTTACATCATCATATCTCAGACTTATATATGTGTACTTCCCATTATATTTACCGTTATAGGCTCTCCTTAGAGTGGATTCAGTCACAGTGAAGTGAAACAGTCGGTATAAGCTTCACACATAATATGCTTTCTAATAGAAAATCTCTTAGCCACTTAGCCTCTTTACCAGTTGCAACCAAGGCTATGAACTCAGGCTCCATTGTCGAATGCATCATGCGTGTTTGTTTCTTGGATTCTCAAGATACAATTGCACTTCCTAAAATGAATATCTACTCTGTTGTGGACTTGTTGTCTCCTACACTCGATATCCAACTTGCATCGGTATATCATTCCAATACAGCCGAAAACTCCGAGTAGAATAGCACTAGTTCTTTAATTTCTTTTAGATAACTTATAACTTTCCGGTGTTCTACACTAAGATTACTAGTAAACTTACTCAATTTACTTACAGCATATGCTATATTCGGTCTTGTGCATTGCATAGCATATATAAGACTACCTATAGCACTAGCTTACTCTAGTTGTATAACTGTTCTTCCATTATTTTCTTTTAATTTGATACTTGGATCAAATAGGATTTTCACCTCTTTGGTTTTCAAGTTGTTAAACTTGTTCAGTATCTTCTCAAGTTGTTAACCCCCACCATGTTTTTTTAATTTTGATACATACTATAGTATCCACTTATCCAAGATCCTTAATTTTGAAAAAGAATGAGAGAAACCTCTTTGTTTCAGTTACACCTTCTATTTTGTTACTGATAATTAACATGTCATTTACATATAGACATATTATCATAATATAATCATTACACACTTTATAGTATGTGCACTTATCAGCTATATTATGTATGAAACCATGAGATAAAACCTTTGAATCAAACTTTTCATACCATTATTTAGGTGCTTGTTTTAATCCATACAGGGATTTAATGAGTTTATATACTTCCCTTTCATTTCCCGATAGAACAAATTATTCCGGTTGCTCCATGTATACCTCCTCATCAAGGTCACCATTAAGAAATGTTGTCTCTACATCCATTTGATGAATATAAAGATGATGTATGGATGTTAAAGTGAATAAAATCATAATCGACATTATTCTAACCATTGGCAAAAATGTGTCAAAATAATCGATTCATTCTTTCTGACAGAATCCCCTTGGCTACTAACCTAGCATTAAAGGTTTATATTATACCATCAGTGTGATATTTATTCTTGAATACCCACTTACACCCTATAGGCTTAGAACTTGAAGGTAGGCCTACTTATTCTCATGTTTGATTTGACACAATTGAGTCTATTTCATCATTAATGTCCTCTTTCCAAAAACAAAGTCTCTTGAAGTCATAGCTTCACTAAAAGTTTTAGGTCCATCTTCTACAGTTAAAACCATGGGTATTTTCCTAGTGACCTTCTCTCTACACCATCTAGTAGATGAACAAAGAGACGTTGAGAGTCTATTTGATCAGGATCAAGACTCTTCTTTACTCTTATTCATTATCTCGTAAGAGGTTCGTTGGGAGTTTTAACTTATTGAGTTCCCTCTATAATCTTATTAGGAGAGAATCTCAGTATCTTTTTTCTCCATGGATAGCGTTCTCAAATAACTCTACTCTACATCTCTAGATTCTATATCATATTAGATTCTAAGTCCAGCTTCACTGTTTTGTGCATACCCTACAAAGGCGCACTTCACAGCTCTCGGTCCCAACTTGTTTCTTCTAAGGTCAGGAATTCTACAATATGCAAGACACCCCCATACTCTAAGATATCCTAAATTTGGTTTTCTTCTTTTCATATTTCATATGGAGATGACTTTTGCTTTTTTATTTAATCTCATGTCGGATTAAGTGAGAAAAAACTTTTGGTTTATAAGTCTTTGAGTGTAGAGCATTCTTACTTGGAGAAATGGAGAAATGCTAAGTGTGAGTGTTCAAATGCTACGCACTGGAACACACGCATGCACACGCTTGGGCTCAGGCATGGGCGTGGGCAATGTACCTGTAGTGGTGCTAGTTGGCGCACTTTACACTTTGCACCGTCACGAATGATGTGAGAGAGATGTGCGAAATGACCATTAGATCATTGATCTAACAATCTAATCTAACAATCTGAAACGTTCAAATTTTAATGCCAATGGTCAGAAACATTTCATAACGTTCCGAAGCATTGATGACCACAAGGCAACAGTCCACACCCCGAATGCTATATAAACTCAAGTCCAGAATCATCCAAGTCCAACAAATTCAATCTGATCTAATCTCTCTGAGTGTCTTTTTAAATTTATTCAAGAACTTGCTAATTGTTTGAGTCATCGAATTCAACCACTCAACAAATCTGCCAAAGTTCTGAACTATGTTAACCAAGTCCCTGATTAGGTCTTTTCCTGATTGATACACGCAATACCTTAAAAATGGCTTGTCGTATCCTGTTAGCAATTCACCTATAACCCATCAACAATCTCAATTTACCAGTAGGGGGCGAATTAAGCTTTAAGAATAGCATATTATATACGTTGAATGGTGTTAATTTTATTTGTCTTTCGGTTTTCAATATTATTTGTGAAATATTTTCCAACAAAATATTATCAAGTCATTAAGTTTTATACAAGTGGGGACCATCCTTAAATGATCAAAGACCATTCGCATCGGACACGAAATGCATCAACAAGTCTCACATGCTTGAATGATGGTAACATTGCTCCACTATCGAGTGGCTCGTGGGACCCACTAATTGCATCAACCTTTCATCCCATATCAGTGACTAGATATCGCCCATAGTTAGCGCCTTTGGGTTTTTAATCTGCTCCATTCATTTTCAGGACCTTCCTATTGCTGTGATTCATGTAAAGTAGCAGACTAAGAGTAAACTGGACCTGACGGACGGTTTAAGATAAAAGATGTGAATGCAACTATGTGCAGGGAAGGTTTCTTTCACTTACCGCACTAGATCATTTATTACTAAGCAGACTAAGCACTCATTTTTTATTTTTTGGTAATCACTTCCTAATCATATAGAGACCTGGAACATCTAAGAAAAATCCAAACCGTTCATCATTTGTGCCCCATTGTGTTAATTCTGTAGCCCAGAAATCATGCCGATCTGCTCATTCATGCATCTAGAAAAGAAATGAAAGGATAAAAGGAATTTACAACAGTCACATTCAACAAATACATAGTGTGCGTGATGTGGACGGTGGACCACCCTTTCCTTGGTCAAGGATACTTTCACTGTGAGATCCTCTTGATGAATGTGTCTGATCTCCATCTTCATCATGCATCTTTTTTTAATTTCGTATCCTTCACCTTCCAATTACTGGAAAGGGAATTTTCGTCATCAATTAAAAATTAACTAATTACTCTAACGGAAGGTACTATAATGAAAAATAGTTAAATTAATCGGATAGCTTAATGAAAAGCAATTTAAAAAAGGTACCAGAACGAAAATCCTGAAATAATTAGGTATTAAATCCCAATTGAGTACCACAAAAGATGCCCGCTGAATTTCCGACTTTGGTTATAGACAAGGACATCAAGTCATTTTGCACACTCTCAGATTCAAACAATTACAAAACCCGATTTCATTTTGCATGAATGGAGACTCATTAATCCCATGACATGGATGATCTAAACCATACATCTGATCAGCACTAGTGTGGATGGGACAAAAAAAAAATTACACTCGGCTGATAACCCTTGACCATCAACTGGAGTGTGGACATTGATTTTAAGCCATCCAGGATCACCTCTACCAATCAATTGTCGGAAGCATCCATTCATTCATTTTGGCATCCTGGATCATGGCCCATCCACAGTGGCGCGGAAAAGATGAAGATTCCAATCAGCACGCCACCTCTCCATGTGGGCCCAACAGGGGCAATGTTTCCATTCTTGTTGATCCATCAATAAGAAGAATGGCTTATTACCAAATAAAAATAAATGTGAGCAAATCAGAATGAAATTTCTGGCAGGTTGTAAACTTAACTTGGCTGTAGAGAGAAGAATGCAGCATTCTCAAAATCATCCACGCCAATCTGATATTGACAAACATGAAAACAAGGCTCTCTCAATCCAAACCCTGCCTTTCCATATGGGTATCTGTCATAGTCTTAGAACTTGCCAACTCAACTCTAAAACATCAGTTAACTCGGCTGAGTTTTTCATAGACTTGTCGACTCTACTCGCTGTCAAAAGAAATGGGGGAGATTTTAACGATTTTAACCTGCAACCTCACTACAATCACAAATGTTTTTAACCACTAGGCCATGCACTATGTTATTGTCTGCTTCTGCTAATTTATATAGATTACTAGATTATAAACATTTATTACAAACCAAGATATTTTAAATGTAATTATTAAATCAAATCGAATCAAGACTTGAACAAGTCCCTAAGTCAACCCGGCCTGACTGGACAACAAGTTAAGTCGTTTCAGGTTTTTGAACCACGTATTCATACAGATATGATAAACTATTCAGGACATTGACCTCTACCTGGTACTATTTACAAACAGGTTTTGTCTCGTAGCTACCGTAGTGAGAAAAGGATGTAGGAAGCAACATATAAACATCCTATTTTTCAAAAATTCTATAGTTTGCTAGATGCTTGAACCGGATGCAGAAAATGGAAGTTAATCATGCAATGGTAAGTACCAGATAACTTGAGAAGGAGAAATGCATGTTCTCTGACTTTGTTCTTGTAGATGGTGATCTGGATGATCGAGCTTATGATCTGGGATGAGGCAAGAGTAATGACAAATTCACTTCGGCAGTGCTTATCATCTGTCCATATCAAGCGATGAGGACACTGGGCAAAACGGGATCATAGTCCAGGAAAAAGAAAGATCTAATCTAACAGGAGCATGGAGGACAGCAGACATGATGAAGAATTTAAAGCGCACTTAATAGGCTCATTTAAAAGGAAGCACAATGACCCTTCAAATCTGGGAATTTTCAATCCCAACCCTGAAAATTTCGGATCAGACATGGTTTACTCCATACACAATGACCCTGCAACCATGTTTGGTCCGCGGAATTACGATGTGTTGAATTGCATTTGGTGGGATATCGATTCCATCTAGCATTTGGAATCAATGGGAAGGATTGAATTAATCCAAGTATTTGACCTCCCAATCCCAACAGGAGACCGCATGATTTTTGGTGGATTTAGAAATCCACTACATCTGTGGACCCCATGTTGATGCCTGTCTTTTATCCACACCGTCCATCCAGATCCACCCTTTACACATGACACTCGACTTGCATACGAATACAATCGACAAGCATCATGTGTGAAATTTGGTCCATTGATTACAATTCCAGTGTCCACCAAATCTTGGTTTCACATAATACAGTGTTTTTCCCAAAGGAAGAATTCAATCCCAAACAATGGAATTGATGGTCAAAATACCATGGTATTTCCAGACAAGTACTGCAGGAGTAATCATTGTGTTGATACCACCTAATCCCGCATTCCAAACAGGCCCTAAATGAGTTGATGCTCTGTAGCAGTTTTAAGGTTGCATTTGGATGTGCAAAGAGAATCAAATTTCATCATTCAGTTTAATGAAGAGGAAATGACAAAAACCAATGATGCTTCCAAAGATGAGTTGGTACTCAAATCAACTTGAAAGCACTATGATTGCAATGAAGCAAACTCTCAAAATAAATACTACGGAAATCAAATTACAAGTTGGTCATTTTAACTTCGATGGGCAAATAATAATACAAGTCACTATGATGCACCCAGAATATCCTGGGAGATCAAGAACTAGGATTGACCTTTTCCATTACTGCACTTGAAAGGTGGTGGAGAATTTCAAACCAATAATGCTGTGCTTTAAGGACAAACTAGACCAATAATTCCAATATGATAATTACTTTCCTTCTTTATTCATGAATATATATTTTATTTAGAAAGGTATATAAAAAAATCCGAGCATTGGTAGTATATACGTGAAAGACCATTTAAACTAGAAAAATCTAACAATGACTCCCCGCTGGTCCCTACTAAACCCCAATGATTAGTCTATTGACAGTTTCTCTCCCATCTCCCACTCTAACTTATCTACTCTCCCTCGCTAAACCTGGCAACTGCAGCTCACCCTCAAGGTGACTCACAATGCACACTAGGTCCTGACAACCCAAAATAGTTGTCACTTCATGGTTGTCAGTCATCACCATCTGTCCCTTTCATGGCCTGTTTTTGTATTTCTATCGATTTGTTTTTCACCATGCAAAGCGTGATTGTTCAGTTGTTCATGGCCTGGTTCCACAGAGTGATGGAAATTGACTTATACAACTTCCAAGGGAAAGGGATTTCACAACTTCCATCAGCACAATGGATCTTGTTATCTCCCAACTTGGACACAAACCATCTTTCCACCAACATTATAGGTTATTTTGTTATTGAGTTAACGAAGTCCCTTAAATGTTCTACTGCCTTATTTCCAACCCCTTGTATATCATTTAGCCATAGGAGAGCATGTGTTCTTGCTCTTAAGAGAGTAACCATGGATTTGCAGCATAGACACAATGGTAATCCAAATGTAGAAGGGAGGAAACTTTTGGATCAAATAGTGGGGACCAGGTGGAGCTACCCACATGGCATCAGATGTTTTGGGTGCATCTCTGTTTGTGGCCCACAACACAGCCAACCAGAACACTTAAAAATAAATTTTATATATATATATATATATATATATATATATATATATATATATATATATAGGGAAAAGGTACTATGCGCTCGAGCGCATACGGTCGTCCATGAGGTCGAGTTGGTGTGGGGCCCACCGTGATGCCGTTCGAACATCTACCCCCTCAGTCAGATGCACCATCCCAGGTGGGGCCCACATGGCTGAAAATCACCTCAATCCGTGACTTTTGTGGGCCACACCACGTACAGAAGTGGAGAGGGGCTGTGCACTATTGAAACATTCAAAACCAGTTGTGGGGGCCTTTCGAGAGGTTTCTTCATGATCAAAACCGTCCATCATGTGTGTCCCACTTGAATGTAATTTTAAACTACTTTTTAGGTGGTATCCACATCTCAGGTGGGGCCCACCAAGTGCTTTTACATGTTTTTGCTTGTATACTTATGTTTTCAGATGGTATGGCCCACCTAATCACGGTGGACGGACAATTTTGGGCCGTCCAGTCCCAAAATGGGACGGTGCATCTGGTGGACGGTGTGGATCTTCGAACGGAATCACGGTGGGGCCCACCCCAGCTCGACCTCACGGACGACCGCTTTATGCTCGAGCGCATAATACCTTTTCCCATATATATATATATATATATATATATATATATGTATCAGTCTCTCTCCATATTTCTTTTATAATTTGTACATCTAACGATTGATCTCTTTTAGGCCTTTTTCCCCGTGTGTCTAACAAACCATGTCCCGAAAATGCTGCTTCAAGGGGATTCCCATCCCAAAACACTTGTTTGCACCTATCATAGTTTTCACTATCAGTATTATATCAGCTGATATGGCCATATCATATCCGTATCGGCCTAATACGATACACAATACGGGACCAAATTGACTTAACCTTAAAAAAAGGGCAGTATCAGCCTGTATAATATGGCTGATATGGGGCGTATCAGAATCAATATGGGTCCAATAAGGATGGATACAAGCTAATATGCCCATAAAGGCTCAATTTTGAAAAAAAAAATTTCAAAATTCCACTCATATTCTCTCTTCAGTTTTCATTTAAACCATGGAGATCTCTTTCTTTCCTTTTTTCATTTAAACCATGGATGCAGCTTAGAAAGTCATTTTAGGCTAGATATAGACCCATTTTTGGATCAAAACAAATGATTTAGGTGGGATTCGACAAATCGAAGCAAAGTACACCATTACGGGAAAAATCGGAAAGAATGATAAACCTTCACTTTCTTTTTTATGTTTTCATCTTCTTTTTATTGTATTTCAATGTAATGGGCCCTAAATCACCAAATCATACTTGACTTGTGTTCAATTAGGGCCCATTTAGATTTAGGTGACTTTCAACAGGTCAAACTGACAGAACATTTTTTATCAAAAAATGGTCTGATACACCATTATATGCGTGTCCAAAAAAAAAAAAAAAAAAAAAAAAAAAAAAAAATTTAATGATGGATTCTTGAATATTTCATTTTTCTCTTTTTTTACCTGATATTTTCTTTAATTCTTTGGCTTAAAAAAATAAATAAATAAATAACCAATACAAGCTGATACCGATACGCGACACCCATATCATATCATTTTTTTTTTGCTAGGCTGATGCACCCCCCAAATACCGATATTCAGAGCCATAGCACCTATAGCAGACCCATAAGTCAAGTACACACCCAGAGCATCTGATCCTCAATTTAGCATCCAACCCTCAACTCATACTGACTAGAGTCGGAGCTGTCCCCTCTGCTATCTGAAACAGCTAATTAGGGAGAACCTCATCATGACCTGCTTAATCTATGATGCTACCTGCCGCAAACCGCAACTCATTTGCCTACCCCATTGGAACCAACACTGACTGTTTCAATTTCCCAGACCCTGATGCAGTGGATGATCTAGATAATTTGCAGCTTGCAGGGTAACACCCATCATAGCTGTCGCTGCAACTCAATACAGATGTTGATAGTCCCACACAACATAATGCAAACTAATAACACTCTAACCTGCTTGATTTATGTCATTGTCGACACCCCCTCCTAAGACCATTGTCACTGCTTATAGCCTCAAAAGAGTCTTTGCACCATAAGCTACCACCTGACACCAAGCTCTCCTTACTCGACGCCATCTGAATATGAGGAAGTGTAGAAGGGTAACCCACGCTCATCCTAGTTTGATTCCAGGCCCACGTCAAAACCTCATCTGTACCATGCTCCTATCCAACATCGATCTGCCTAGAAAAAAGAGGAAAATGGGCATTCTTGGCACCTGGCAGTAATGTGAAAGATCCAAAAAGAATTCAGTCACCCCTTCTAAGTGCTTGAACAAGTGGAAATTCAGAGCACGAGGCTCCACTGGAACCAAATCCTATTCTAATGGCATTAAGCACCTGTGTACTTTTCCCCAACCCAAAGCTCACCAAAAAGTTTTGAGATACCAAAAACTTAAAAAATAAAACACAACTGAAAGCTCACCCACACTTTCTAATACTTATTTCTGATGCAACTCCTCCCAATAAGATTCAAATTGTATGCTTTGCATTGGCACCAGTCCGGAATGAAGTCATGGGACTGACAACCCAAAATACTCGTGGACCACTACCTTAATCCATTGGGCATCAGTCTAATGCATATCATTGAAGAAAAATAGGGTGGGTGTGAAAGATGTTCTCTTAGGAAGAAAGATTATCACATAATAGGATAGAAGAGTTTTATGCTAAAGAATCTTATTAAGGTTTGAAAGAAATATTTCAGAAAAAACCCTAGGTAACAAATCCTTGTTTCTCAACATTGTTATTCATAAAGGGTAATCAATAAGCTTACTTAACACAGTGTTGCACTTCTAAGTTGGTTTGTTTCTAATGCAGGGGCATTTTCACACCAGGCTCGAGTGGGGTTGCCAGTGGGATGAAGGGGCACACTCGGGGTGGGTGGCTCGTGTGAGGTGGGTGGCTCATGTAAGGCAGTACCCATGTGATTTGGGGCCCACGAGAAGGGTTCAGCCAAGGTACTACCCCATGAGATGTGGGGCCTGGGCAGTGTTCGGGTTGTCGGTATCGCTACAAGTTTCGCTAGCCGGAGATAAAGATGTAATATCGTTATCGCCGATAATATCGTTGATAACCAGAAATGCAAGGAAAATGGGGGAAACATGGAGAAAATGGTAGAATTTTTTAGTGAAACTTCAGGATATGCCTAAATACACATATTTACATATTCAAGAATGAAAAAATTGCAAAAAAAAAAATGCATTAAATAATAAGTTTCCATTTAATGGGGGCCTAAGGTGATTTATGTACTTTATCTAGTGACTACAGATCAAGATTAGCTTACTATAGAAACAGGAATGATCAAAGTTAACTAGCTACGGATGTCACCAAGTTATGTGGACCCATCATAATATGTGTTATATATCTAAGTCTTGAGCCAAAAAATAAGACATGAAGAGATTGGATGGAAAATAAACGTTATGGTGGGCCATCACATGGTGGGAACTTCAAGATGAAGGGTCTGGATCATCACATGGTGGGATAAAGATGGCAAGCAGATTATGTGAACACATACACATGTGCATCCATTTACATCAATCCAACTGTCCAAACCAGTTATCCATTATGGATCATAGCTAGAAGAGCTAGCGGAATAGAAAAGTTCAACCATTGATGATGCCCTTTGAATTTGGACCGTTAATTGTTTTCTTTTCACCATACATCTGATGGCAGCCTTTTCGGAAGTTTAGAACTGTTAGATCAATATCTTCATTGGCCCATGTTATGCCCACACTTGGTCCAGTGATTTGCAGGATCTGGATTGATCTCAGGCTCGAGTTGGAGCAAATCAAGTACCATCTTAGATGGTCCACAGCGAAGCAATCGCGCCCGTTGGAAGTCCACAATTATTCAATCCATCACCTACTTTCTTACTGTCAAAAATGTTCAGAGCGACAGTCCATAGCAAGATACAAACATTGAATGGTTGAAAATTATAGATGTGTTGTGATGTATGAACTTTATCCACACCGTCCATCCCTTTTTTCATATTATTTTATAATATTATCTCAAAAATAAAGAAGATTGAAATCTTAAATGGGCCTCACAGTGGTGATTAAATATATATCGTTGAAAATTTTCTTAGGGACCACAAGTTTTAGATCAAGATGATATTTGTTTTTTCACTTCATCCATGTGCATATGACCGTATCAAGGGGTTAGATGGAAAGTAAACACACAGTGGGCCCCAGAGGTTTCAACGGTGGAAAAATCTTTCTCCAGTTTTCATGGCCACCTTGAGTTTTGGATCCACCTAATTTTTGGCCTCATCCCCTAAAATGATTTGAAAAAATGGATGAACAAGGTGGATTTTTCATCAACATCATGGTGGGCCCCATGTAGCATCCCAGTGCAGGAACTTCCCGTGGAAGGCTTGCGCAGGAAATCCAAGTCCACAAACCAACTGGGTACTCTTGATGTTATCCAGAATCAAACGTGGGTCCTATGTGGACCCTACATGATGTATGTGTCTCATCCATGCCGTCTAATCCATTTTTCCGGATAATTTTTTGTATGAACTCAAAACTGAGTTAGATCAAAATCTCAAGTGGGCCGCACGGTGTTGATTGAACTCTCACCGTTAAAAACTTATTGGGACTACAAAAGTTTTGTATCAAGCTGATATTTGTTTTTTGACTTCATCCAGGTCTGTATGAGCTAATCTACAGGTTGGATGTCAAATAAACGTTACAATGGGCCCTAGGAGGTTTTTAATGGTAGACGTTCAATCATTATTATTTTCCCATGGTGTGGTCCACCTGAGATTTTGATGTCTCATTTATGGAGAAAATGATTAAAATGATGTGTAAGCATGAATGGACAGTGTGGATAAAACAAATAGATCATGGTGGGGCCCACATAGCACCGACCACTAGCCCCTAGTTAGTCGCAACGTAATTAGCCAAACCACGTCCCCTGTATATCGGAAGCGGATTGTGTAGTCAATAACTCACTACGGTTAGCGTACTGAGTAAACTCTGTGAGGTCCACCATGATTTATGTATTTTATCCGCTCCGTCCATCCATTTTCCTAGATAATTTTATGGCTTAAGCACAAAAATGAAGAATATGCAATGTTCAAATGGACCACACCACATGAAACAGTTGAATTGAACTTCTACCGTTGAAAATTTCTTGGGGGCCACAGAAGTTTTGGATCAAGCTTATAATTGTGTTTTACGTTCATCCATATCTTTATGATCTTATGAACGGGTTGGATGACAAATAAATATCACTGTGGGGCCTAGCAAGGTTTCAACAGTGGAAATCATTATCCCCACTATTTCCTATGGTATGATCCACCTGATCTATGGATATGATTCAAATTTAGGCTCAACCCCTTAAATTAGATGGAAAAAGGGATGGACGGTGTGCATAGACCACATACATTCAAGGTGGGCCCAAATCGGTTTACTCAGTGCGATAAAAGCGCACCGAGTAACTTGTACGCAATCCGATTTCTTTCCCTATCTTCGAAGTTTCGAAGTTATAAAAATAAATAATAATAAATAAAATAATAATAATAAATAAAAAAACCAATCCTAAAATTCTGATAAAGAGGCAATCCCGCCAAAGAAAGAGGGTTTTTGAGGGAGGGTGGTTGCCGAAGAAAGAGGGGTTTTCTTATCTGGAAACAGAATGAAATCTTCGAAGATCGACGCTATTGATTGAGGCGTTCTTCCGAGCACCGAGTTTCGATTAACCAAGTACAATATCTTCTCAGTTCTGATATTTTTTTCGGATTTTTTTACCTATTTATTGAAAATCCAGGTTGTTGGCTACAATTTTCCCGTGATAGGTAGCGTGGTTGGTGGTTACAGTCGATGTTGTCGGCGATAATCCAAAATTATCGGCGGTAATCCAAAATTATCGGCGATAATCCAAAATTATCAGCAATATCTCCGATTATTTGGCCTGAAAAAATGGAGTTTCGATGTCACTGGCCTGGTGACACCGATATTATCGGCAATAATATCAACATTTCATCGATAACTTGAACACTGGGCGTAGGCTATGAGATAAAGGGATCGATTCGCCATGCTCTAACAATTCGAGCTTTTATAGCAAGTTGTTAATTGTCCTGAATCAAAGTGGTATCAGAGCGGGAGGTCTCGCGTTCCAGACTCCTCACCGAGGGTGATTAATGCAGGGACATTTTCACACGGCTCGAGTGGGGTTGCCTGTGGGATGCAGGGGCACACTCGGGGCAGGCGGCCCGTGTGAGGCAAGTGGCTCGTGTGAGGCGGTATCCATGTGATTTGGGGCCAACGAGGGGGGTTCGGCCGAGGTCCTAACCCATGAGATGTGAGGCTTGGGCTATGAGATAAAGGGATATTGGATAGTCAAATGAAGTATGGTTAACTCCATTTATTCCCATAGATGTCTATAGAATGGTCAGGATCGTCCGATTAGTGTGATTTGGGCTATGGCCCATCCAAGATAACGCATACCTAACGAATGGTTTGGATCTTGTACACATTCTTTTGGATCTCACACAAGTTTGACATGTGTATGAAAAGCAAGACACTGATAAGTTGCAAAACAAGTTGGGGAAAAAAAAGGACTAGTGCTCAGAGCCCATTAAAATGATCCCATCAAGCCATACAAGTGTATGAACAATTTGACCAAGAATATCATAATTATAGGGATGTCGATATAGCTACAACATGTGAACTGCTTCAACTTATCAGAGCAAACACAACCAATAAATAGCCACTATGATCAACCAGCACAAACTGAAATTTGATCAAATGAGACACTAAAATCCAATTTATAAGAATCTTGTCAGTTATAAAATCATCAGCAGCATAAATATCTAGGGAGCTGGAAGAAACTACACTGATCATAAACCAGCAGCAACAACAGGACCGACCAGCCATTCTAACATGCAAAAGGGGAGATCATGCTTTGAGTCACAGTTACTTCAGGGAAACAAAACTATTACTATCTTTCCTTGAATGGTTTCCATGATTATTCCACTGCATCTTCATCACGATAAAGGGTTCTGACCATTTTTGGAAAATCAGCAGCCCTTTGCTTGTAAATAGGACCAGGAACTTACGAGTGCATGCATATTTATCAAACAAAATGCGGGGAAAAAAACTTACAAGTGCACGTATAGCTGTCAGAGAAGATAAAATCAATAATATCAGCAGGTATGTTTCCAATCAGTGGAGTGCATGTGACATCCCTGCCCCTGGTAATCAGGTGAACGCAAATGTGGCCTCGAGGCAACTGGATATCTCCTCTGCGTGTGATCTTCACAAAATCTCAGAAATCTGCATAAAAGCAACCATATAAGCTTGTCAACTCTGTAGATGATGTAGCATAAGGCAAACGATGCACTCACATTTATGGGCATCTCTGCAATTACAAGGCCGCTGCCTTCTTCAATGCCTTTCAAGGTCACCACTTCACCTCCAACAACCATGTTCATCACAATCCCATCTGCACATATTTATAGCTCCATAAAATAAGGCACAAGGCCATGAATATGAAGTACTTGTTAATGCATAGAAAAATGAAACCTGCTGCTAAACAAGTTGAGATCCGCCTCAAGTACATTTCCTGTGAGCACCAGCAAAATCAAGAAATCTAATCAGATGCGTAATTTGAAAGAAGATTGAAGTGGAAAATAGTATTTTTAAAAAGGCATCATATTTATTGTTTTTCATAACGTGAAGAAAACGATGACAATAACCTTCTGATGCAACAGTAATACATTATATATATTTATCACCCCCTTCATTTTTATTTTTTATCTTTTTGGAGCATGGATATTGAAAGCTTGTCATAGATTTTAAGATTTTCATCCTTGAATTTTAAGATTTTCATCCTTGAAAGGTGCTTTAGAGAAGATGCTTGCTAACTCTTCTTCTGAAGGAATCTAAAATGGATTAATTCTTTATTCCTAACCTTTTCTCTCACAAAGTAGTAGACCTCAACAGGTTTTCATCATTAGAGCACATAAGTTTCCTCCTGGAGTGACACATCACAAAGTACTATGACTGTCTTACTGAAAGATTATTTGTCAAAATAATGCTGAGATATAACAGTTCTTTTATCTACAATATTTTGGCTGCAGCTTGACCCATGGAGCTTTCCATAAATTTAGCAGTTGATCTAGCAATCAAGTTTTGCTTATTGCTGCTAGAGTAACTAAGCCCCACAAGTATGCAATATCCATACATGCAGAAATGATGTCTTAATGAGAGAACGAAATCTGTACATCAGTTCCTAGAAAACTTATGCACCTTCTTTGTTGGTAATTCATAATTTATCAAGATGCGAGCAGAGATAGGCGCCTCTCCTGCTGCAAGAACAGGCAGGCAGGCATCTGTCACAACAATCATATGCGACTTATGCTCTTGGTTTCCAGTTTCATATTCATCCTCAGGGTGAACAGTAATATTTTGGTTCCACTCTAGGGTCGCCTGACGGAACTTCTCTAGTATAGATGAACGTTCAGCTTCTGCCAGGTCACTATACTGCAATGATAGAAAATGAACAATCTGTTACATAACCAAATCCCAAATTGCTAGACCAAGAATACACTAAAACATGTAGGAAACATGAGTGCCATGCATCACATGGGTAAGCATTGAAATTGATAATTCTAACAACAAAGGAATTTTATTATACATCTTCTCGACATAATGAATGGAAGGGGGCAAACCATCATCAGTGTCATCAGCTTGTCCTACTCAAGCTCTTTGGGGTCGGCTTTTAATTCTCATGGTAGTTCGGAAAAGCTTGACAGCAGAATGCCAAGTTGACATCTACCCTCCCCTATCCAGACTGGGGGCAGGCAGGTGCAAATGCTACCAGGAAGAATTAGGGGAGAAACTTTTCCATGCTCCTAGAGCACTATAAGCTATGGTGCTCCTAGTTGCAAGGGGTCAAATGGATAGTTCAATCAATCAATTTGGACTTTTACATTCAGGCTGTACTTCCCAAACACCAACTAATAGAGATGAGATGATACAAGCCATAAATTCATTTTGCTAGTTTACCACAAGACATGCCAACCCCAAATAGCTGGGACAAGGTTATGACAATGACGATCTTTTGACATGAAAGACCTAAATATGTTTGGCCCGCAGTATGGTTTGTCTAGCAACATACAAAACAACCAAAGGCAGCCACATGAAAAACCTCCAAAAGAAGATCACCTCACTAAAAAGCATTCTTAATATCCATCTTGAGGAAGCCAAGTATGGACAGCAGCAATAACAATTGGAAAAGAAATGGGGGTTAGGTTTGCTAGCAGCACAAACGTCTCATGATAATAAGTAGCCAATTGCAACAAGGGGGAATCATGCAAGTAAGATGGAGAAGGGTCTCACAGCACACATACCAATGGGTCACAGTATAACTGATGTGGGCCATTCATCAGGAGGGGCCTACTGTGAACATGCCCAGACTCAAAAATCAATGCGGTCCATACATCAGTTGGGCCACAGGTGTATGTTGAACATGGACAGTTGGTAATTTTTTGTAAACTGCCCATGTCTCCATGAGAGTAGATGTGCATCCCCAGCTGATGTTTGGGCTGGCTCAATTCTCATCACAGGGCATGTTCGCTATGGTCCCCACCTGGCCCAAATGTTGTATATGTGTGCCATGTGAGCTGTGTTGCTGACACCCCTTCTCCAGAAAAGATAACATGCAGGTGAGTCCCACTAACAGGGTTACTGAATCAAAGGCACAACAGGAATTGACATTTTCACCTCTAAAACTGTTAGTTCCACCACATGAAAGTATATTAATCATTGTTGAAATTGTAAAGGCGGTCATTGAAAGCTTGTTCTGACCAAATTACCCTCGTAGAGGTGGAAATATCAATCATTGGGAACCAAAATAACACTCCCCTTATCAAAACTGGGAATGTGTGTTTTACCAATGTGCACAAATTTTCAGTTCCATTTGCAAGAAGCTGTTATTTTGTAGCATAAGCAGGTATTTTCCACACTCGATGTTACCAAATGATTGCAGAAAGAAAGCGTTCAACTACCAGAGAGGTCAAGGAAATGTAGGGAAGGTTGGCAATGGTGCTGCAGACAGCATCAAGTTCGTCGCGTGAGCTGCAGCAGAGCACAATTGGCAGAGAGGGACGCCGGCCTGCCACTCCTAAGAGATCCACCAATGTCTCCTGCACATATATACATAGTTAAAAATGAAAACGAGGAGAATTTGAACAGGAGGAATTATAGGGTCCTGATGCATTGTAACTTGCATGGTGGCCCCAATGCACTGTCCTTACAAGTTGGGTCCATATTTTGCGCAATCTGGACCATTGATCTCACATGCTTAAGGTGGATGGGGGATTCCAAAAAAGAACTCCTAGATCAGAGGTTCCTAACCCTTTCCATGAGTGGCTAAACGTCGATGGAGACGTCAATGGTCCAGAAAAGGGTTCTGAGGATTAGACGGTTAGATCTTCCAATATGGAAGAGTTTTTAGGAAATCCCCATCCGCAGCGGGTCCCGCACGATCAAAGGCCGGGATCACCGAACCATGGACCTCACTTTGATGGTCTGGACACATCAATATTCCTTGAGTGTCAGGAGCGCCGAGTTTAAAGCCGACTCCAAGCCGGTCTCAAGAGCCAATCTGTAATTCCTTTTTGAACAGAAATCGGAAATTGGAAGGCACTGACAGAGGAAGTTAGATATAGAGAGCGTGTGAGAGAGATAGATACATGCCATCTTGAATTGGAGTCTGTCCACAGCGACGTAGTAATGTCGAGCGGAGCTGCAAGTTATAGAGAAATGAAGAATTAGGGTTTTTCAAAGTTTGGCTGTTATTGTTGTTGTCGTCGTTTGTGTCTTTGTCATCGTTGTTGTGCTTGTGGTATGAGAGAAGGGACATTGAGAGAGACAGAGAGAGAAAGGGAGAAAGATGTGAGTGAAAGTGCCTAGAAATACCTGAAATGGGAAGAAGAGAGAGATTGAGACGGAGATGGGGATTCGACGGTATCGATGGCCATCTAACGGAGATTGTTGGAGGATTTTTCTTTCTCTGGTTCGGGTTTTTGCTTCCTTGTAACGGTTGGGGTTTTAGAGCGCGGCGAGTGTTTGTACTTCGTACTTCGTCCGTTGCAGTTTTTAGGCCACTGGAGTTTCGTGGTCTTGGGAAACTGTGAGAAGGATTCGGATTCGGTAGTGACCGCTCCAGTACCAGGGCGGTACTGGTCGGTGTTGGAAAAGCTCTGTGGGCCCACCATGATGAATGTGTTTTATTCATGCTGTCCATCCAATTTTCCAGTTCTTTTCAGTGCATGAGCCCAAAAATCAGGTAGATCCATATCTCAATCTCAGGTGGACTACACCACAGGAAACAGTGACGATTTAATGCCTACCATTAAAAACTTGTTGGGGGAGGGGGGCTAAAAGTTTTTTTGTCAAGCTGATTGATATTTGTATTTTCCCTTCATCTAAGTCTGTGTGACTTATTGGACAATTTGGATGGCAAATAAACATTACAGTAGGCCCTAGAAAGTTTTTAATGGTAGGATCACTACTATTTCATGTGGGGTGGTCGACCTGAGACTTAGACCTGTCTCGTTTTTGGGATTATGCCCTCAAATGAGCTGAAAAAAATTGATGGACGGAGTGGATAAAACATATACATCATGGTGGGACCCAAAGAACCGACCAGTACTGAGATTTGGGTACTGGAGGAGTCACTACCGAATCCCAGTCCGAGAGGGATATCAGAGCCAATCATCAGGTGGGCCGCTGTGTATATCAAATCTGTGCGATTCGATTAACTTCTCTAACTGTTACATCGGTTTGACAATCTGTAGCCTACTTGATGAATGGAATTTGCCTGATCTTTCAGATGAATCCCCTGATAAGAGGTCCCCATATCACGAAATCGCCTGGATGCGTGAGGTGACCGCACCATGCGTCGGACCGCTGTGAAATTGCGGTTATCGTGTACCTCAACCTTACATGAGGCCCAACCCAACATGGACGATCGGAGCCATTACCTGCAGTGGGCTTGCGGTGACAGACCACTGTATGTCCGTTGGCAGGGGTGGCAACAGGTTAGGTTCGGGCCAGTCTGGCCGTCGTGTCAGCCCCCAGCCCAACTCATCCACTAAACGGAGCAAGAAGATTTCAGAGTCTAAACCCATCCCACGGCCCATTATCCTGTGGCCAAACTCGAGCCACTTCAAATTCATTAAGACCAAGTCGAATTGGGTCAGGCTCAACCAAACCAGCTCCGACCTAACTTAGGTACAACCCCCATCATGACAAAAGACGGTTGGGCAGTTGATATGAGTTGTAGCACCAAAAATTGCAGTTATCTCTCGCACGGCACATGACTGACGTGTGCAATATGTTAAGACGGTTTCTAAAAGACCTACCATTGTCAGATTCTTCCAACATTTGCACGGCATGTCCGTCCCAAATCAACTCAAAAGGAAAAAATTTCAAATGGCATCCGCGACTCCTTTGAAGACTACAAGGAAAGCCATCTAAAAATGTAAGGATTTCAGATCTTAGTAGGATATGGCCACTACGTAATTGAGAGATTCATGCGAAAGTTACAGAGACTTAATTGCGACCACCGCCTCTCAAATGCTTATAAAAGCAACACTTGAAGCAAAGCTTCGGGCCTTTGCTAACACGCTAACACAAATCAATCAACCGTTATAACTTTATACTACCCTTTTATCTTTGTCCTCTATGGATGTTTATTAAATTTAGCTTATTAGTTTAGTTTCTTCACTTTTGTCTAGCCATGTTGCAATAAATTCGGTGCCAATAGTTTAGCTTGATTGTATTATATTCTAACATATCGCTATAATATTTATTTAAGAGTAGATTAAATATCCACAATTATCTAGTTGTCTAATCCCTTAGATTGTGGAGTCCTTATACATTTTTAGTCACATACTACTAACTTTATACCACAATCGCCATGATCGTCTGATAATTTCAGTGGTCATTTAGTCAGCACAAGTTGACATAGGCATTTTATTTTTCCCCTGCTTAGTTTATTTTCTATCCGCCGATTGTACTGCTTTAACATTCCAATTAATAATATATAATAAAAAACAGTGATTTAGCCTTATTTTTAATCCCACCTAATTTTTGTTACATTACAAAGAAACTTAGCATGTTATCACTATTGAAATAGAAGCCTTTGATTCTAAGACAGAGTATCCATTTAGACGGATTAACCCTCTCATTTTTAAATTTGGGTGATCGTTATAACAATTGGTTGCTAAACAGTTAAGTCAACCTTCACAGATATAATTCTAATTTAGCTAGTTTGGTACCTGAGGTCACGTGCGTTCAATCAATTTAAATCAAATACAACTCTAGCATTGTCGATGCCACATCTAATCACACACATTTGATTGAATACAGGTCGTTCGTAACACATGTAGCCACACATCTGGATTGAACAACAACACTCTTGTACTCATGGGCCCTAACACATGCACAACATGTCTCATCGGATCTACTGTTGATGGTCAAGATCACACAATCATATTATAAACTATCATAATAACCATAAAGTTCATGATTCAAGGAGTTTGTCATGTGAGGAAAGTGTCAAAACCATTAGTGGCATAAGCTTCAAATGCCATACCATGCATTCTTTAGGCTGGATACACTCTAAACATGCATGGATAAAAATTATTATTGGCACAAGTCACACACACACACACATATATATATAAAAGAAACATGCAGTTTAAAAATAAATAAATAAAAATCATAAATCCAAATTCAATTGTAGATGCCTGGCTCGCTTCAGAGAGTGTAGTGTACTGCTCCAACCGCGAACACTACCTAATGGATGGCGAAGGTGTCTAATACATGGAGAAATTTACCACTGTACGACCCATTTATGGCCCATTTACCTTGTTAAGCCCACTTCTTTTTACCTCACCAAAATAAGACCCAGCCGTACGGACGACTTGCCAAAGGTCGAAAATGCCCCTGCTTTTTCCTTCAAGTGGATCGGCTGGTGTTCGAAGACGAGCGCTGACGCTCCTCGAACTCCGAGTTGTTCGAACGGTTCAAAAGAGATCAAAGTTACATGGCCCCACAGTTATGTATTTATTATATCCACAACGTTCATCCATATTTCGAGATCATTTCGGAGCATTATCAAAAAAAAAAAAAAAAAAAATCATATCCAAAGATCAACTGGACCACACTACAAAGAGTAGAGGAAAATTGATTTTCACCGTTGAAACTTTTGTAGGGCCCACCATAACATTTATTTTCCATCCAATCTATTCATAAGGTCATAAAGACCTGGATGAAGAGGAAAAACAACTTTCATAATGATCCAAGTAGACGATTAAAGCAGCATGGTAATGTTGTATGCTACGGTAAGATCTATGGCTACAGATTATAACTGTAGCTAAAGATAACATAATCCGTAGCCATAGAAGGACTGTTCGAGGTGGGCTCGCCGAACTAGAGCCCTTGCTGGCCTGTCCGGCGGGGCCACCCCATCTAGCGGCCCCCTATGGCTACGGATTATAACCGTAGCCATAACATTTTTTTTATTTTTTATTTTTTATTTTTTTTACATGGAGAACTTTATTCTACCTACAATTTTCTCTAATACATATTTATATAAATATGTATATATATAAGCATATAAAAAAAATCTCTCTTTTTTTAATTTCTTTCTTTATTCATTTAACAAGAATATCTTCTAAACTAAAATTAGTTACTTGGCGTACCCTATATGATTTTGGGGTAGGAGAAGCTAATTTAGCCAACCAACCTGGTTATTTTCCAAGATTCCATCAGGTCAATGGTTGAAAATCCATTTCATTCACTTCGCGGTCAATTTTAATCAGTTCGCAGTCAATTTCATTCATTTCATTTACTTCGCGATCAATTCCATGCATTTCACGGTCAATCCCGGCGATTCCCCTTCACTTCACGGTCAATTTCATGCATTTCACGGTCAATTCCCTTCATTTTATGGTCAATTCCGTGCATTTCATGGTCAATTTCCTTCACTTCATGGTTAATTCCACGCATTTCACGATCAATTCCGGCGATTCCCCTTCACTTCACGGTCAATTCCATGCATTTCACAGTCAATTCCCTTTACTTCACGGTCAATTCAATGCATTTCACAGTCAATTCCCTTCATTTCACGGTCAATTCCATGCATTTCACGGTCAATTCCGGTGATTCCCCTTCACTTCACAGTCAATTCCATGCATTTCACGGCCAATTCCCTTTACTTCACGGTCAATTCAATGCATTTTACGGTCAATTCCCTTCACTTCACGGTCATTTTCATGCATTTCATGGTCAATTCTGGTGATTCCCCTTCACTTCACGGTCAATTCCATGCATTTCACAGTCAATTCCCTTTACTTCACGGTCAATTCAATGCATTTCACGGTCAATTCCCTTTACTTCACGGTCATTTCAATGCATTTCACAGTCAATTCGCTTCACTTCACGGTCATTTCCATGCACTTCACAGTCAATTCGCTTCACTTCACGGTCATTCCATGCATTTCACGGTCAATTCCCTTCACTTCACGGTCAATTCCATGCATTTTACGGTCAATTCCCTTCATTTCACGGTCAATTCCGGCGATTCCCCTTCACTTCACAGTCAATTCCATGCATTTCACGGTCAATTCCCTTCACTTCACGGTCATTTCCATGCATTTCACCATCAATTCGCTTCACTTCACGGTCATTTTCATGCATTTCATGGTCATTTCCATGCATTTCACGATCAATTCGCTTCACTTCACCTCATCCGAGTTCAACATAATGAAAGGAAAAGTTATGAAACGGTGGAAGACTCACAGCACTCTGGGCGATTTCCTCTGGTGAATATCTTCCTTTTTTGGTGGACTTCTCCGAGCAGAACCCTTTTTTCCGACCAACGGAATCCCTTTTTCGACGAGAAAAATGTTCACAACCCCAAGTGTAGGGTTGCGATGTAGTAATAATCTCAGTAAAATCGAGGTCGAATCCACATGGACTAAATCTTATACGTAATCTGAAAGCAACTAGAACTAGAACTAGAATAAGATGAAATCTAAATTAGGTAAATTTAAGAGAATAATGATGAAATCTTAAACTAAAACTTGTAAAATTCAAAGGTGGGAAACTAGGGTGCCAAGGATCCACTTGTAGAGATCAGAGAGATCTATGCTCGATTCATACACACAACTGGAATCAGAGTCCTATCTTCATCCAGTTGGAAGATATATCATTAAAATCCAAATTTGAACTTCCTTTGATACAGTTTTCAATAGAAGATAAGTATGAGAATTAGAATTGATTCCATCACAAAACCAATTCTAATTCACATCCAATCTAAGGGAGTTATGAATGTTAGGAAGGATTCCATCATCCAACCATGCCCAGGGGACGATGGTGAACAACAGGGCTCCCATACTCACAATCCTTGTAATGCAAAGAACATACCCGAAGCTATTGCAGATCCATTGTAATTTAAGTCACAATAAACCATTAAAAACTACGAATATTCCTCATAATCAACTATAATAAAAGAGAGTTCAATAAACATGAATCAAGGTCGTAGAAATCACCCCATCACGCTACAAGCTTCACCTCTTAGCCCTAGCTAAGAGGTTTAGCCTATCATAGATATGCTAAAAACTCTTAAAAACATAAAGGAGAGAAGAAAAAAACTAAAGAGGAAAAGGATAGAAGAACTCCAGCCGTCTCCACGTCTCTCTCTCTCTCTCTCTCTCTCTCTCTCTCTCTCTCTCTCTCTCTCTCTCTCTCTCTCTCGCCTTGCTCTTTCTTCCCACGTGCATGGCCTTCACGGCTGCACTCTGCCAAAGATCTCCACATCTAAGGGATGATGCATAAGCTCTCCTTCTCTCTCTCCCTTTTATAGAAGTAGCAAAAAGTTGGTGTGCTAAAGTCGGTGGAAGTTGACTGGAGAGAGAGTCGGTGAGATTTTGCGTAAACTTACGCAACAACCAATTTGGAAAATTCCTTGTGTAACAACAAATTTTAGCAAAAACAGAGGTCTGATGACCTTCTTAGAAATCCACTCCATCCATCATCTTTGCAAGGTCATACCCAGCTATGGCATCAAATATGGGTCAAATCTGAGTCTTAGGTGGGCCCCAACACATTTGACAACCGGACTATATTAATGCTCTAACGTGCCTGTTGAGGCAACGTAACATCAATACATATCGGTCATGGCATCAAGTGGGGTCCACTGTAATGTTTGATGAGCAATCCACTCCGTTCACCGTATTTGTCTCACTATGTTAGGACACGGGGTAAAAGATGAGGAAGTTTCGTAAATCGGGTGGGCTATACCTTCTAAATAAGTGGAATTTGGCACTCACTATTAAATCTATTGTTGACAGTGGCATGAATGGTTCTAGCTTTATTTACAGAATTGACATCAATTCCTCAATCACCTACCAACATCAGTTGTGTAAGAGTACACCGTCCAAACCCCCTGAAATTTGGTGAATATCCACCGTTTTTCATGCTCTTTCCATCGGTCTAGTTTGGGTCCCGATCTCCCAAGGATGTCCAAGATATTCTTTTAAATGGCCAACAAACTTCATGCTTCAGGACTGAGGTTACACATGTTTGGTTGAAACATTACCCGGTGTTCTGGACATATAACCTAAGATCTTCAAAATGACTGGATTATCCTACTATTCTGATGGCCGTTTGGGAGATCCACATACGATGGAGGGTCAAATGATATGTTAAAAATAGGAAGACTTGATGGTTGGTATTCTAGTCTTGTATATGGGTGATTGTACTGTCGGTTTTGTAAACGAACGAATACAAGATGGTTTTCCGGAGTGATTAGGGGTAGGGCATGTATATAGTAGCGTCCATGGTAGTGTTCTAAAGACACCCACATCGTCTAATCATTTTCTCATCTAATTATAGGGGTTGAGTCCAAAATTAAGGAATATCCAGAGATCAAGTGGGCCCCAGATTAGTGATTTAGTGGTTGATCTATCCGTTGGGCCACTTCCACAAGGATCCAATGGCTGAAATTTGACGTGTACGGCTAATTTATAGTCCTCAGGCCATATATAAAGTTTCGAGCCGAATGGATGGTGGGAACCCTGTGATATTGCATTTTGGACGATTTTCAGGCCTCTTGGATTTCCATTACTTGATTTTCTCAGATCTTTGGCATGTAAATTCCTTGATCTTGGTATCCTGGGGTCCGTCCCTTGCCTTGGTGACTTCGGAGCGTTAAATTCATGCTTTTAGCACCCTTTTCTGTCTAGGCTCCTAAATTCACCTTGTAATATAAACATGATTAAAATAAGGCATTAAACAGTTTCGTGTTCGTAAAATCAAGTAAGAACTGGGTCTAATATGCAATATTCGACCATCAACAAAAAACCCTTTTTCCGGCAGCAAGATGTCTCAGACAAAAGAACAGAGATTAGGAAAAAGCAAAGGTATTCGGGCGCAAGAGAGATGAAATGAAAAGAACCTCAGGATTTTTATAGCTCGAGCCCGCCTACAATCATGACAGACAACTGTCTCCAAAGCTTAAGTGGCTCGATCCGAGCCCAACTATACACATGGTGATTCACGATACGCGCAACCAAACGACGCTCCGACCCGTGCGTAATCAGCATTCATTGCGTTGATGCCTCTTCGCGTCGCTCGGACTCATGCGCAGCCAGCATTCAATGCGCCGATGTCCCTTCGCTTTTCAAAATCCACGTGGCATCACCTGATTCACTCAGCCGATACATCTCGTGACCTTTGGCCACGTGTGCGATGCCCAGTGGCTAGAGCAAGAGAAACGACTATCTCTGTATAGGGCACGAGCCTCGAAGCTCATCATGACGATGCTTCACACAAGCCCATCATTACAAGAAGAGCGGCAGCTTGCCTCCCCAAGCCTCGGTTCGCTTTCTCAGGTCAATTACTCTCTGAGTCCGAGCTCAGACTTAAAGAGTAAGGGGCTTCTGTTACACCCTGATACATAGCTCAAGTGGTAGACTGAGTGAAAGATACGTCGTTTCAACACTGAGGTCTTGGTATCGATTCCCTAGTGGGGGTGGCTAACAGTGAAGTGTGAACTGACAGTGGGTGTACTAACAAGCTAAAAAAAAAGGGGCTTCTGTTATGGGTAAACCCAAACCAAGCCGCATCAAGGTCAACTTTGGCACCACTGAGCAAGGCCTCGGACTGATAATCGTCTGACCTAAGGTAAGTGTCTGACCCAAGGGCTCTTGCAGAGCTACAACACCGACCCGAGACTCGGAAGGAGTCATCACACATCCTCCAAGCCAAGCTCCTCTACTTGGCGCATGAGCAATTAACTTATTTGTGGGCTCGAACCACCGAGCAAGATCCGAGCCACAAGGTCAGCCCAGGTAAGAGTTCGGTCAGCAACATTATTAACAGATTGAATCCAGTAATGCATGACAACAGTAATGCCTAGCACACGATCTCCGGATAACTGTCGACCACACACGCAAAGCTCTCGCGTAATGGCGACGACTGTGCCGAGATTATCAGACATGTTCAATGTGACCCTCAAGTATAAATACAGATCATTTCTACAGGAATAGGTATGCAAGATCTCACACCCTCACTCTACTCTACACCACTTAGACCCTGTTTCCCTAGCCTGATTTAGGCATCGGAGGGTCCCCTGCTTGAGCCAGGGTCTCCTTTGCTTGTTGCTTTGCGCAGGACTAAGGCTCGCTCCAAGCACTTAAGGCTCGGCAGAGGGTGATCCAGATTTTGACATCAACATATAACATAGAAAATGATCTGGTAATAATAGATGATACCCTTAGATCTCAGATTGCTTCTTTTTAGAAGGAAGTTATAAACGATGAGATGGATTATATATTGTAAAATGGAATATAGAAACTTGTTGATTTGCCCCCAGGATCAAAACCAATAAGCTGTAAATGGATTAAAAAATAAAAAAATGAAAAAAAAATAAAGATCAAATAGAACCACATAAAGGTTTAAGGCCAGATTAGTCGCTAGAGGATTTACACAAAAAGAATATATTGATTTTTTCGATGCCTATGCTCTAGTAGTAAGGATATCAACTATCCGAGTTTTAATTGCTCTAGCGTCCATTCATAAGTTAGAAATCCACCAGATGGATGTAAAGATAACTTTTCTAAATGGTGACCTTGATGAAAAGGTTTATACGGAGTAACCAGAAGGTTTTATAGTTTCAAGACAAGAAAATAATGTGTGTAAATTAATCAAGTCACTATATGAACTTAAACAGACACCTAAGCAATGACATGAAAAATTCGATAAAGTAATCACCTCATATGGCTTTAAGATTAATGCATCTAATAAATGTGTATATTTGAAATTCTCTGATAATAAATGAGTAATTATATGTCTCTGTGTAGATGATAAGTTAATCTTTGGTACATATTTAGAAGTTATAAATAACACTAAAAGATTCCTATCATCTAGTTTTGATATGAAGGATATGAGTGAAGCTAATATGATTTTAGGTATCAAGTTAATTAAAAATGAAGGTTGTAGTGTATCTCAGTTAAACTATTCCAAGGTGATTCGCAGTCTTATGTATGCTATGATTTCTACTCAACCTGATATTGCTTTTGAAATAGGTAAATTGAGTGAGTTTACAAGTAATCCAAGTTTAGATCATTGGAATGCTATCTCTAGAGTACTCAGATACTTGAGAAAAATAATTAACTATGGTTTATATTTTTCTGGTTACCGTAGTGTACTTGAAGGGTATAGTGATGCAAGTTGGGTCACTGATTCTAATGAATCTAAGCCTACCTGTGGATGTATTTTTACACTTGGAGAAGCTGCCATTTCTTGGGGATCCAAGAAACAAACTTACATATCTGACTCAACCATAGAATTTGAATTTATAGCTTTGGCGGCTAGTAGTAAAGAAGTAGAATGGTTAAGAAACCTGTTATTAGAAATATCATTATTGGTAAGGCCTTTACCACCAGTCTCTATCTACTGTAATAGTGAAGCGACACTATCAAAGGCATATAACAAGATTTATAATGGAAAATCCAGACATATCAGTCTAAGGCATAGTTTTTTGCAGCAACTATTTGGTAACAGTGTTATAACAATACAATATATACGATCTATCCAGAATCTAGTGGACCTGTTCACCAAGGGACTGGCAAGGGATGTTGTTAGTAAAACATCAAGAAGAATGAGACATAAGCTAATTCCATAGACACCGGATGAGGGAAACTCAACCTAAGTTATTAGGTTCAATGGGCAACGTACCTCACAGGAAGTGTCCGAAGTAGCACTGTACGTTTTCTATCTGTCTTATTCCTGAATGTATGTATAGTGTAGGGTACCTGTAATGATAAAAAGGAGGATGAGTCGTTACTCTTAATAAGTCCTTTGAAGGGTGCTATAAGTATAGGGACATTCATAAGGATTCACCTGTATAAGTATTGAAAGTAGGGTCGTTTCTTGATATTCGAGAGTTTTGGCTACTCTTATGAACTCATGAATCCAGGACAGAGCATAAGGCCATGAATGTGCTATAATTTTAGAACACATGACAATTGAAATATATGTGTGTGTAGCATGTCCAGTTGTGTCATATAGAATACTTACTTCAAGACCATAGACGCTACGAATTTTGATTCAACTTTGATTTGTTTACACTAAGTGAAGGTTCAAGTTCATATGACACCTTCTCCTATGCGCATATTTTCCTTACATACCTTGACCTCTGTATTTTGAAAAATAATGGGGGATTGTTGGGTTTTTTCAAAATAAGAAGAAAATGAATTTTTAATTTATATACAGAAATTTTTGGGAAAAGGTTATGGCATTTGGTGATTGTTGGAGACCATTTATTTGTGAATGGTGGTGCCTCTTGGTAAAGGGAGCATCATTTAAATTTGAAATGGAGGGATGCCATTGTTGAAAAGACACCATGGAAGAAGATGTCTTTTCATGAAAAGGGTCTTAAAGCATCTCTTGTGATCCTATACAAACTCATCTTTGGGTCAATCCGAAATCACAAATTCTAATAATCTCTTCTCTATCTTCTTCTTCTTCTCCATTTTCATTTTTGGAAAGTTTTTGGAAAGATACAATTTTCAAGTGTTAAATTATAAATAGTTTTTAGGTAATAAATTGTAAATGGTTTTCAGAGGGTAAATTGTAACAGCATAGAAGTCAGGGTTGTACGCTGTAAAAGTGTGTTCGGGGTGCGGTTTTTCAATTTTGCAGACCGAAACTCACATTTCTCCGGTCTTGGAGAAGAGGCTTATTGTATCCTGGAGGCGGATTTGTTGTAACCCTATTACAAATTGGTTTAATCATTGGTGGGGTGGGAATATTGCCTTAAAGATAGCGACATCATAACGCGCCTTAAGCCTATCTTTAAGTGATTAATTTTCTATTTTTTCTGCCTCAATAGTAAGAATACCTTAGGGCGTGTTTGGATGGGCGGATTAGGTGGGAGTAGAGTGGGGTAGGTGGGATAGGGTTTTAAAATCCCATCCTGTCTTGCTGTAGGTCTGTTTGGGCGGCGTGGGTTTGACGACGGATGGGAGTGGTCTCTAGATTCGGGCGACGATCCGCTGGATTGCGAAATCCAGCCGAATTGAAATCTCGCCTCTTCGCTATCCTTTTCGATCCCATCCATAGCTCGTCCGCAGTCCAACGTATGGACTGCGGGATGCGGGATGTGATTTTACAGGCCTCTGATTTGGCGGGAGATATGGTAGTGGTAGGTTTTCGTTTTGGCACAAAATGAGGTTTATAACAACCACCATCAAGTCGCGATGGTCGTCTTCATCGATCGGTTGTCATCGTGAGCTGAAGGTGTGGTCGTCCTAAGGTAGGTCTTCCTCCTCGCACATACAGTATGAGACACTGTTCTGTACTGTGCATATGTCTTACATGTTCCAGATATTGATGATTTCTGTAGCATCCGAGAGTTCCATGAAGGATTTTCATGCATCTGATGTATAGTTGTGGATTCCGGCGAAATAGGTCCTCCAATATGGAGTTGGCCTGTCTGGCTGGCTGCAATGACTTCTAATCCAGGTTTGATATACCAGTGCAGTTGGATTTATTTTCTGTCCATCCAATCTGCCCTGTTTTTATTCATATTGCTACAATCTTTCTTACTTATCTGTTGTAGAATGGCCATGTGGGGTTTTTTCTATATCGATTCTCAGGTTTAGGCATTAGGGATTCAGATTATAAAATGTCCTGGCAATTGGATCATCCATGGGGTTTTAGGTTCTCTGAATATATATGAGGACTTTGACTCCTTGTTATTTTTTCGAATTCGTAAATCTCAAATGGTATATAATCTCAGATGATTTGTGTACTATTTGCCATAGATTGTTCATCTGAGAATCTCTGTTTACTAAATTGGAGGTGTTACAATCGTAGATCTCAGATGGATCTACTCTGGTTGGTTTTCATTGGATTCATTTATTAATAGATTGTGTAATTTCATTTACTATATGTGTGGGCAGATGGACTCTTTGTTAAGCATAACTATGTTCCTATTTGCATCTTCCCACCCTTAAAATCTTATGATATGGCATGATGTATATAAATTCATTTACTTGGATTTGCCAAAAGCTGTCTTCGTGCGATTTTAATGGCGTATCCCGTTCTTCACATTCAGTTTCCCATTGGAAGCAGTTTCTTGGTTTATATATAGAGAAAGATTTGTTAGGATGTGGGTAACTGATTAAATGAACTACATACTATTTTTTTGTAATAATGCTCATGCTTTCCTCATGGTTTTGAGACGACAAAAATTAATTATGATATTGCCATTCCTGTCCAAACACGAGTTTATGCTTGTTTTGGGATATTCTATATTCTTTAAGGGCTTTGTGATTTTTGGGCCTGTTTAAATGCAACAGTCAGTGTATGTATTTTTTGTGTTTCCTTTCTGTTGAGTAAAAGAAATCCTTACCTGGGAAAGTGTAACATTTCTCTTGAATGTTGAGAGTAATATACAGAATGCCAGGTTTTATACTAGGAAGTCTTTTTCCCTTTTTGGGCCTGTTTATATGCAACAAACGAGGACTTCCCCTATGAAGTCAATGGTTTTGTCAATATGCTAAAGAATGGGTTGGCTTGTTATCTAGATATAATGGCTATATGAAAAGTTCTTTTATTGTTTCATTTGAATTTCAAATATGGTAGTTGTAACGCCCCGGAAAATCAGGGGTCGAGCATATACTCGACTCCCAACTTCCCGAGTGTCACTTATCATACATTTTATGGTTTTATGGTTAATCAAACTTAAATGCACAATTTGGAATATCCTGGAGCATGAAGCATAATCATAACTGATTTACTGAAATGAAAGAAGTTCAAATACATATACAAGTCCAAAGAATATGAAAAGGGTCGCATAAGGCGTTGCCCATCAAAATCTAGAATAAAATGATATGTCCACAAGAATAAAGCTGAGTCCACAACTCAGCGGTCCAATTCCCGCCTGTCAAGCCGATGGAGAGCCGCCTATCAACTAAAAGTAGGACAGCTCATACTCCCCGTCCAAGCTCGCCTCGCCAGGTTCCTCGTGCCCTGAGTCACCTGCATCTATGAATGGGTCTGGTTGGTGTTTCAAAACACCGTCCCAGAGTGGGAGTGAGTGATCAACTCAGTGTAAACTATTGGTCTCAAGTTACAGCAGGCATAAATTGTAATATGAACTTAATGAAAAGCAGACATTCATCAACACCTAATAACTCTTATTTAAAATGCATGCATGCGGGATGATATGATGCATGCCCTCGCCACAATACTCCCTCAAGCGACTCCATCTAACGATCGCATGACAACACTCCCTCAGAGCGACCTCGACTGCCGAGTCGTCATCCTAACTAATGCGATGCAATGCGATCATGTTAGCCAAGTTTTTAGTTAAGTCCATTCATCCAGCAGGTTGGGGATTCGATTCACCCTACATGTCACTGCCTAATCTGGTTGCGAGGCCAAGGCCCCATCAATGCGTAAGGCCGAGTCCCCGCGGTCCGTGATCCCGTCGGGTCCTCATTCCCGACTCCAAGCACATGAGGAGTGCCGATAAGGAAGGGATCGCTCGCGGTCACTACGGGGGGCGCGGTACCCCAGCAGTAGGCCGACAGCTCGGACACAGTGTCCCATTCCACCATGCCCGGCCACTAGACTGTGGACCGCTTATAGTCTAGTCATCAATGGGCCACAAAGGTTGTAGGGTGCATCAGGTTCCATACATATATGTGCGAACATGGTTAACAAACAGGGATGATCAGGTAGTAGGCTAGTCCGCACAAATCAGGCGAGCATGAGACGAATGGCCTCGGGCACAAGAGTCCCATGTAGTCGAACTACAGCCACCCGTACACTCCCGCCCCATCCGCGAGCCTAGCCTTAGTGTATTCCTACCGATGGGACTACCCTCTCTTGTTAGGTTCCTGACCATCCCAAGAGCGCAATAAAAGAATCTACCGCATGCCCACGACTCATATTACCATCTAGCACATCCATATCATATTATCAAGCATCCTAACCACACCAAACATATACCTCAAACAAGCGAGCAAGAATTATCATAAAATTAAAGTGCATGTGAGTGTGTGGGTTGTGTGAGGAAGTTATCCCTTCCTCCATCTCAAGAAATCATGAGCATCACGGCAATTAGTCACACACACAATGAAGCACCGCATATGAGGGAATGCATCAACAACCACAAGCATGTTATCATTCAACATAATATCATGTGAAGGTACAATATATATCACATTGGGAGTTAAACATGCATGTTCTAACAAATCCAACAAACATGAAAAATCCCTAGGGTTCTCTCTAGAATTTCAAACATAACAATCCAAGCACTCAAAATCATTAAACCCATAGTAAAATTGGTGCTAGGCCACCTAAGAACAATAGTCCGCACCTTGGATTTGATGGAGGCTTGGAAACGACCTAGGAGATATAGATTTCGGGGTAGATCGGCCTGAATCCCTAAAACCAAACCTTGCATGTGAGAAATTTCATGCCAATCCCTTCTCAATAGATGGATTCCAAGAAGAAGAAGTGAAGGATCTTACCTAGACGGCCAACGGATGATTATGGAGGTTGTGGAGGAGAGCTTCTCCCTTGAGGAGAAGTAGGAAGTTGAAATGGTTGATTTCCTTGGGCCCCACCTTGATCTAAGGTCCACCTAGCTCTTCTTCACCCACACTTTCTTCTCTCCTTTCATTCTTGCTCTCCCTTTTTCTCTCTTCTCTCTTTCCTTCTCTAGGGCAAAATCGTATGGGGAGAGGGAGTGCCCAAATGGGGCCTTTTTATAATGCCAGGTTTGGTGTAAATGGCCCCAAGGGCTAGGTTTTTACTATACTAGACTTATAGGAGGGTCTTTCTGGGATTTAAGGCCCTATCACCCCTCTGGCCACCAAATTCGGTGTGTAGGTGCCTTATGGCCCGATTAGGGCCCATGCAAAAATTGAAGGCGAACGGATGAACGGATATATGATCTGAGCAAGCGTCTCCGACCTTTAAGTGGCCCTGGGAGGCCCATTTTGGTGATTGGAACATTTCTGATGGCCCTCTGGCCATGAAATTTATAGGATAAGTGGTCCATGGCCCGACGAGGGGCCTTACAAAATTTGGGAACGAACGGATGCGGGGTTTGGTCGTACGGGTCCGATTCGCGATCAACAGTCATCGTGCCACGATCGGGGCCCAGATTTGGTGGGCAAGCGTTGAAAAATACATTAAACCTTCACCGTAAATTTGGAAGAAATCCGACGGCTGGAAAGCCCGGAGTCTCGCTTTTGTCGCACGCATTTTAATCGGCATTGGTGGGGCGCATTGGGCAAGCGCCAGATGGTACTTCTGGGTGTCCACTGGGTCCGCAGTCCGCGATGGACCACAAGCCCAGTGAGATATATGATTTTCTAAAGTTTTAGATTTTTTTGACCCTTCTCGATCGCTGGGTGGCCCACACGGGCTATTGTTAAGTGTAAACGGGCCATCTGGCTTGGCGGCCCGCACTAGGCCTTATCATGGCCTGTCTGGTCTATTAAATTGGGCTAATCTTGGATTAATTAACTCGTGTATAAGCTAACGTTGAGTGCTAATAGTCAGTACGTGGTAGTATAAGTTAATTAAAAATCAAGAATTTTTAGAAATCCAAAACAGTTAAAATTCGGGATGTTACAATCTACCCCCCTTAAAAATAATTTCGTCCCCGAAATTGCCTAAGGGTAATAACTAAAAATATTATCATTTCGTTTGCCTAATTTTTATTGATTTGAGGTTTATATGCATGGTAGGGTACATACTAACTGTACTAGTCTTCCTTATTATATTCTACCCCCCTTAAAAGTTTTCACACTTGAGGTTTGAAAACAAATGTCAAAATCATTATTATTGTATTAAGTGGTTGTTGGTAAAGTTTACCTAATGGTGGTATATTTTACTCTTTCATGATTGGGCTAAAACGGAAAGACAGTTGTGGTAGGCTTTGATCCCATACATCGATTATCTGTCTGACCAGGGCAGAAAGATCGTTGCATTCCTTCTTAGTCCTGGTAGATCCTGGTCTTCTGCTCGGTCAAAGCAGTGAGTCCGTTGGTAGTCGCTCAGGATTGAGAATTGGGTCAAGCCGCGAATGCTTCGCAGGCGTATACTTCCGTAATTCCGTAGTCCGATTATCCTTAACATTTAGAAGATAAAAAAAAAATTCATTGAAAAAAATAAATAAATAAATAAAATTTGAAGTTTCATATTTATGGTATTTTAATGGGTGGTGAGTCTCCTGCAGTGTCTATGATCAAACGACTATCTTAGAGGGGTTTTCATGACCTTAAGGTTCCTATTGACATTACCATTTTGATCCTATGGTTAGTGAGTTATGAGCAAATCACGTTTTGGTTTCATAAATTTTAACAGGAAAGGAAGAATCGAAAGTTTTAAGGTATTCTGGTGGTTTAGAGTGCTAATAACGTTAAGATGGACGCAGTAAGACAATTATTCATACAAGCATTTATAAGGCGATAATAAAATTCAAAAATAATCCATACATTCATATTAAATTCAAAGTGCCATTAGTATGGCTAGTTACATCATACAACATGGATTACGTAGTTTTCTAAACATTCCAAACATAAGGAAAAAAAAACAACTTAGTCAAGTAAACGTCATAACTATCCTTCAACATAAGCGGGTAGACCTAATCGACTTAAAGCAAACTACTAATTATCGAAAAGGTTACGCTACTACTCTTCTGGACCGGGCAAAGATGGGGGTACTTCTTCCCCTTGAGGGAAAGAATTACCGAATGGAAAAGAAGAAAGCAACGGTTGCTAGGAATGTCATTCCCCTCGGTAAGGAAATGGATAGTTGTTGAGAATGTGCAAATAGGGAAATGGGTTTGAAATGGATTTGTTGAAGGGGGTTTGGGGAAATGAGGATGGAATGGGTTTTAGAAATTTGAAGTTGAGTATGGTCTTGGAATGGGGAGGAATGGATTTGAATGTGGATGGTTGTTGTTGGGTTTTGTGATGTGGGATTTTTGGAAATAAGAGGGTGGAGATGGGTTAGGGAGATGGATGTGAAATGAGAGAATGATGGTTTCTTAAGGAAGATGGACCTTAAGGATGTGGTTTGGGAAAAATAAGTTGAGTGTGGGTTTGAAGAAATGAACTCGAAGATGAGTTGAAGATATGGGATTCGAGAAGGGTTTTGAGATGGGTTTTAGGAAATGGAATTTGGAAATGGAGAAGAAGAGAGTGAGAGGAGTGGGGTTTTGGTGAATGGATCTAGAAGAAAATATGGGTGATGAGAGGGATTTGGAGGAATGAGCTTGAGACTGAGTGGGTGGAAACAAGCCCAAAAAGAAATGGGTTTAGAGATGGGTTGGGACAATGGAGAGTAGTGGAAGGAGAGGAAAGGAAAGAATGAAGTAGGGAGATACGAGGATGTGAAGAAGAAGGAGAAGATGGGTTAGAAGTATGGGATTTTGAGTAGGAAATTTGAAGGGGAATTGGGTTTTAGAATGAGTATGGGTTAAGCTTGGTGGATCTTGAAAATGAAGTTTGGAGAGGGTTTGAAGAATGTTGAAAGGGTGTGAATGTTGGTGGGAGTTGGTTGGATGGGAGGGATTTGAATAAAGGGCTTAGGATTTGAAGAATGGATGAATGGAGTGTGATATGTGATTGGAAGAAAGAGAATATGGGTTTAAGGTTTTGTTTGAGAATGGGGGAGGGGAGGTCTTTCTAGGGTTTAGAAGGGATAGTGGAGGGTAATGGGCGTAGTAGAGATGTTTTATGGACTCTAGATAGTCCCACATAGCAAGGGAAATGGGCCCCACTCGTGTGAACATTGAAAGGGAGGAGGGGACCCATCTTCTTGTAACGTTTCTTATACTTTTAGTAACTGGATTATTTTTTAAAATTTTTATGATGATTTATCATCAAGTTTTAAGTCATCTCACCAAATTTCATATCATTTGGAGTTGTAAATAAATTATTAAAATTCTAGGAAAAATAGTTGCCTGAATTTTAAAATTTTTGGACAGTTGGTAGAACATCTTAATTTTAACCATATTAAAATTTTTATTTTATTTTTTTTCTTATTTTTTTATAAAACTAGACTCATCAAGCTTCAATCTGGCTTTTGAATCACCAAAATTGGAGTTGTAACGAAGGAGTTATGAATTTTTTAAGTTGACTAAAAATCGCAGAAATTTTGGCGGGGGACACTTGTCGGCGGGGTGGCCACGCGGGTCGGCGGGGTGGCCACGCGGGTCTTCTGGCTTCCTGGCGGGGGCTCCTTGCAATGGTCATATCTCGCAAACCGGAATGAGTTGTTCGACGTGCCATATATGAATTTGGGGTAGAACGAGCTGATCTACACAATGGACCTACTGGTTTCATGAGATTCCTCTTAGTTAGGGGCCAAAACCCAATTTTTCTCCAATTTCACTATTTTCGGTAAATTTTCGTTCACTCCCAAGTCTTTATCCCAGAATGGGTCTGAACTATCAAATTTGGCCTAAGACTATGGTTTCGACCGTCTAATCCCTTAGTTTCGGTTCTATATTTTCTCTATTTCCGATAAAATTTCATTCGCCCCCACTTAATTGTTCCCGAATGGGTCAGGATTAATATGCTTGGTCCGGTATTGGCTCATTGGGCTCGGACAAGGGCTTCTACCGTCCAATCATCCAATATTCGGCTCGTTCCTACCAATGTCTCGAAAAAAAAACTAAAGGGCAGAGGGACTTAGACCTAATCCTGCTTGACTAGTAGCATTAAGCTACACGAAATGGGATTACAATGCTAATCCCAACTCACGATTGGGAATGGCAAGTCCGGAATGAGTGTGGGGTGAGATTCAAAATTGACTCCATAGGCTTTGCTGGATGAGCCTTGGATTGAGAGGTATGTTGCGGGATTTCCAAATCCCTTGACGATGAACTTTCCAAGTATATTTGGAAGGAAATCCAGAATTTACCTTAAATTAGATACGTTTTGACAGGGCATCATGGAACATGGGATGCGCTCATCCCTGGGACACTCCTTCACACCTACATTCATCATTACTCTAAAATCCATTTCACCTAATTCAGTTGGCCCCACGGGCCCTAGGAACTTGACGGACTAAACTAACTAGACCTCCTATTCAATCAAATCGAATTTTGTCGTCAAGTCAAGACCCTCGGATTCCCTTCTCTCGCTACCCATTCCTAACCCCTTGCAAATTCTTTCTTCCGTCTAAAGTTGTTGGTTCAGGGTCTGGGATAGTTCCTAGGGTTATACGTCTCTGTTGCGTTTTCCAATACGTATCCTCTCAAGTCAGTGGACGCGTTAGTGAGTTCATGACCCATGACCCAAGGGATTCCAAACTATTGCTCTGATACCATCTGTAACGCCCCGGAAAATCAGGGGTCGAGCATAGACTCGACTCCCAACTTCCCGAGTGTCACTTATCATACATTTTATGGTTTTATGGTTAATCAAACTTAAATGCACAATTTGGAATATCCTGGAGCATGAAGCATAATCATAACTGATTTACTGAAATGAAAGAAGTTCAAATACATATACAAGTCCAAAGAATATGAAAAGGGTCGCATAAGGCGTTGCCCATCAAAATCTAGAATAAAATGATATGTCCACAAGAATAAAGCTGAGTCCACAACTCAGCGGTCCAATCCCGCTTTGTCGGCCGATGGAGAGCCGCCCATCAACTAAAAGTAGGACGACTCATACTCCCGTCCAAGCTCGCCTCGCCAGGCTCCTCGTGCCTGAGTCACTGCATCTATGAATGGGTCTGGTTGGTGTTTTAAAACACCGTCCCAGAGTGGGAGTGAGTGATCAACTCAGTGTAAACTATTGGTCTCAAGTTACAACATGCATAAATTGTAATATGAACTTAATGAAAAGCAGACATTCATCAACACCTAATAACTCTTATTTAAAATGCATGCATGCGGGATGATATGATGCATGCCCTCGCCACAACACTCCCTCAAGCGACTCCATCTAACGATCGCATGACAACACTCCCTCAGAGCGACCTCGACTGCCGAGTCGCCACCCTAACTAATGCGATGCAATGCGATCATGTTAGCCAAGTTTTTAGTTAAGTCCATTCATCCAAAAGTTGGGGATTCTGATTCACCCTACATGTCACTGCCTCTAATCTGGTTGCGAGGCCAAGGCCCCATCAATGCGTGAGGCCGAGTCCCATGGTCCGTGATCCCGTCGGGTCCTCATTCCCGACTCCAAGCACATGAGGAGTGCCGATAAGGAAGGGATCGCTCGCGGTCACTACGGGAGGCGCGGTACCCCAGCAGTAGGCCGACAGCTCGGACACGTGTCCCATTCCACCATGCCCGGCTCACTAGACTGTGGACCAGTTATATCTAGTCATCAATGGGCCACAAAGGTTGTAGGGTGCATCAAGTTCCATACATATATGTGCGAACATGGTTAACAAACAGGGATGATCAGGTAGTAGGCTAGTCCGCACAAATCAGGCGAGCATGAGACGAATGGCCTCGGGCACAAGAGTCCCATGTAGTCGAACTACAGCCACCCGTACACTCCCGCCCTATCCGCGAGCCTAGCCTTAGTGTATTCCTACCGATGGGACTACCCTCTCTTGTTAGGTTCCTGACCATCCCAAGAGCGCAATAAAAGAATCTACCGCATGCCCACGACTCATATTACCATCTAGCACATCCATATCATATTATCAAGCATCCTAACCACACCAAACATATACCTCAAACAAGCGAGCAAGAATTATCATAAAATTAAAGTGCATGTGAGTGTGTGGGTTGTGTGAGGAAGTTATCCCTTCCTCCATCTCAAGAAATCATGAGCATCACGGCAATTAGTCACACACACAATGAAGCACCGCATATGAGGGAATGCATCAACAACCACAAGCATGTTATCATTCAACATAATATCATGTGAAGGTACAATATATATCACATTGGGAGTTAAACATGCATGTTCTAACAAATCCAACAAACATAAAAAATCCATAGGGTTCTCTCTAGAATTTCAAACATAACAATCCAAGCACTCAAAATCATTAAACCCATAGTAAAATTGGTGTTAGGCCACCTAAGAACAATAGTCCGCACCTTGGATTTGATGGAGGCTTGGAAACGACCTAGGAGATATAGATTTCGGGGTAGATCGGCCTGAATCCCTAAAACCAAACCTTGCATGTGAGAAATTTCATGCCAATCCCTTCTCAATAGATGGATTCCAAGAAGAAGAAGTGAAGGATCTTACCTAGACGGCCAACGGATGATTATGGAGGTTGTGGAGGAGAGCTTCTCCCTTGAGGAGAAGTAGGAAGTTGAAATGGTTGATTTCCTTGGGCCCCACCTTGATCTAAGGTCCACCTAGCTCTTCTTCACCCACACTTTCTTATCTCCTTTCACTCTTGCTCTCCTTTTTTCTCTCTTCTCTCTTTCCTTCTCTAAGGCAAAATCGTATGGGGAGAGGGAGTGCCCAAATGGGGCCTTTTTATAATGCCAGGTTTGGTGTAAATGGCCCCAAGGGCTAGGTTTTTACTATACTAGACTTATGGGAGGGTCTTTCTAGGATTTAGGGCCCTATCACCCCTCTGGCCACCAAATTCGGTGTGTAGGTGCCTTATGGCCCGATTAGGGCCCATGCAAAAATTGAAGGCGAACGGATGAACGGATATATGATCTGAGCAAGCGTCTCCGACCTTTAAGTGGCCCTGGGAGGCCCATTTTGGTGATTGGAGCATTTCTGATGGCCCTCTGGCCATGAAATTTATAGGATAAGTGGTCCATGGCCCGATGAGGGGCCTTACAAAATTTGGGAACGAACGGATGCGGGGTTTGGTCGTACGGGTCCGATTCGCGATCAACGGTCATCGTGCCACGATCGGGGCCCAGATTTGGTGGGCAGGCGTTGAAAAATACATTAAACCTTCACCGTAAATTTGGAAGAAATCCGACGGCTGGAAAGCCCGGAGTCTCAGTTTCTTTTGTCAGTGCCAGATTTTAATCTGGCATTGGTGGGGCGCATTGGGCAAGCGCCAGATGGTACTTCTGGGTGTCCACTGGGTCCGCAGTCCGCGATGGACCACAAGCCCAGTGAGATATATGATTTTCTAAAGTTTTAGATTTTTCTGACCCTTCTCGGTCGCTGGGTGGCCCACACGGGCTGTTGTTAAGTGTAAACGGGCCATCTGGCTTGGCGGCCCGCACTAGGCCTTATCACGGCCTGTCTGGTCTATTAAATTGGGCTAATCTTGGATTAATTAACTCGTGTATAAGCTAACGTTGAGTGCTAATAGTCAGTACGTGGTAGTATAAGTTAATTAAAAATCAAGGATTTTTAGAAATCCAAAACAGTGAAAATTCGGGATGTTACAGTAGTGTATGGTTGGAACTCACTATTGCCCTTGTCGAGTAGACTGAGGTCTGAAAAAAGTGTGAAAACAATAGAATATGGAATAAACAAGAAATAGGTGACAACACAACGCTTGTATGAGTTGCAATACTATTCCTGAATTTTAGCTGCTAAGCCATTTTTGCCCCTGAGACTAACATTGTGGGTAGTTTGAGTAGGATGGCTTGGTTTTTAAGTTTTTTACAACATATAATGTTGGATGTGATGTAGAAGCTAGGGCTTCCAAAGTAGCTTGCATGTTGCAATTCTAGCAAGTTCTAGTCTTGTGCTTCTAAAAATACAGTTCTCACAGGGTCTCCGTGAATCTGCTATTCCATCTTTTTCTCTTAAAGATTTCCATTGGGACCTTGACTCAAAGATTCACTTCAGCATTCACATCAAAACCAATGTTCACTTCTACAATTTAACTGTTTCCTTGAAGATGTTAGCCTTGTCCATATGATCCCTACTCCCTAGATACTCTAAACTAGCTAAAGATATACATCTCAAGTGTAAAAGTTCTACCATCATGCCATATATTGGTATCATATATTTATACTAGGACATCTTTTTCCCTTTTTTTTTTTTGGGTGGGAAAGGCACGCGACACCACCTGAATTTTATTGACAAAGCAAAAAGGAGGTGGAGAGGATTCTAAGAATGATCACTAGGATTCTTTTCCACTTCAAATTTTTGTATTTTGTTATATATTTGTGAAGTTAAATAGTTAAATTGTGTTTCTTCAAGATAACTTGTTGGTTGTTATCAACCTATGTAAGACTATTGCTTGATTGTAGTTAATCTATGTAATAGTCTATTACATTGTACTTGTGGGAATTTTATGCTCTCAGTGCCGATCCCCAACCCAGATAAAGGAGGGTTGCGCCAGTGGTTTACTTGATGACCTATGGTCTAGCTGAAGTTGTGGCCCTTGATAAAGTGGCATGGTGGAAAAGGATTCATGTAGCCGACCCCGATTGGTTGGGATGAGGCTTGGATGATGATGATGATATTTCTTCAAGATACTTTAGCCTTTATATGCTTGGTTTTCATCTAGATGTCATTGTTTGTTGATTTTTGTAGTTCTTTTTGTCATATGAAGTGATTTTTGTTTTTTTGTGATTTTCCCCAAGGATTGTTTACTCCTTTTAATTTTTGATTTTTTTTTTAATCAACTGTTGCCATCTCCTGGAAGTTTTCATATATCCCAAAGAGGAAAAGTCCCACAGAGAAGGACATCCACTTTTTGCCAATCACTGTTTGAGAATAGAATTATCATATCATAACCTTCATGAGAGCAGTTTAGTGGAGCCTAAGAATGATTACATGGATACTTTTCCTTATAGATTTGTGAAGTGAAATGATTAAATTATGTTTATGGGAAATGTTGTAGCCTTTTATGTTTTTGGTTTTCATGTAGATGCCACTGTCTTTTGGTTTTGTGGTTGTTTTTTCAAGTAATTTTTCATGATGATGCCAACGATTGTTATTCCTTATTTATAAATTTTTTTCATGAACTGTTTACTTTCTCCTGCAAGATTTTATGAATCCCTAAGAGGAAAAAACCTACATATAGGCATATACATTTGATGTCACTATAAAAAGCATTTACCCCATTCTTGTAGTTGTATGGGCAGCACATGTTTATTTCCATTCACAGGAAGACTTCCAAGGAAGAATCCACAAATATCTCTACTTATTTGTTCTAAACAAGCTTTCTTGTTTTGGTTTGACTTCAAGAGTATGATGTGTGTATGGGCTTTCTGGACTTGTATGCAATGCTATTGTATCCTTAACACATTGACGCATTTTTTTTTTCTTTTGTAGCTGACACTATCTTTTTCAAGGTTTGTTTAGGTTTTTTTTTTTTTTTTTAATAAAAATTCATGAGTCTTTTTTGCAGCATAGCAACTACTTTTGTTGCATATGTTGTTATAAAAAAAATTGCTCTGCTTATGGCTAATATGTATTTAGTGGTCGGTATGAAGATACCATTTGAATATTTCCATTACATTTTGTTCCATGTTATAGGAAACAGTGTTGAGCACATCGTTCTTGTTCATTACAGATGTGTAAGAAGTAAGTTTCTACTCTTCTTTTATTATGAGAAAACAGAAATTTCCTTTTTTGTTTTTTCCATTTTAGGCGACAAGATATCTGTGAAATGCACTTGATTAACAATCTCGGATTAGTGATGAATACAAGAAGATCCACAACTAGTTGATATCATTCCAGAATATGCATGTCAGCGTGTATCTGTCATATCACTGTTTCTGCCAAACATCTAATGTGTCGCTGACAGGAAAGCCAATGTATTGTTGCCAATCAGATGTTGTTTCTGCCGATCACTGTTTCCATTGTTTTCATATAGGGTGGTCCACTTTTGCTTTGGATATGCATAAATTTTAGAGTTGATACATGAAATTTTCATTAAAAAATGTATGGACAACGTGGATAAACTACATACATTCACTTCAAATTTTTTGGATGATTGCTATGTTATATGACCTGGTACTTTCTTGCGCTTCAATTCACTATCTTAAAGAGAATCAAATTTGATTGTTGATCTTGACAAAAAATCCTCGTATCTGAAATTTGTAATTTGATTGCTGAGACATTAACAAATTCGTGGTATTTGAAAATTTTTAACATATAATCATAGTTGAACTTATCCCACCATTTAAATTAATTCAATATATTGTCCTCAAGGAAATAAAAGCACTTCAGATGTTCCCAAAAGCCTTCCATGCAAGAAAACTCGACTTATAACCAGAAAGAAATTGAAGGAACGATTGACTGTTTAAATTGATTCAATTTTTCTAAGCTTGTAGAGTAGGTTTGTTCCTCATATCATAGGAGAAATACTGTTAAACACTGTCAATTTCAATATACGAACCTGATAGTGTTGGTTATCAGTTGGTGATGGATAGTGAAGATTCCGGAGAAGATACATATAGTGTCATAGTTGCTCGGGCGATGATGGCTTGTGTGGCGGCTGTCGGGGAATATTGTCGTGAATTCATGTTCAAACAGTCGGCTCGTCATGGAGATGATGAGCGAGCTAGGTTCATCAACTCTATCATTAAGGCCAGTGACTGGGATTGTGTCACGCAACTTAGGATGAATCGAGAGACATTCTTCGAACTATGTACCCAGCTACGTGAGAAGACAATGCTTCATGATACCCAACACGTGAGTCTTAAAGATTAGTTAGTTATTTTCGTCCACACATTGGACCACAATGTTCGGAATCGGATCATTAGTCACAAATTCATTCGATTGGGTGAAACAGTGAGTCGTCACTTTCACCGTATACTAGATGCAATTGTATCTCTGTACCCCTTTTTCGTTAAACAGGCCGGACCAACGACTCCGTCTGGGATATCGACAAACGCAAATTGGGCTGCTTACTTTCAGGCATTATTTATGGTGGGGTTGGATTTCTATATACCTATTGTTTTACTTCCTTCATTCACACCTTAATCCAATGAATATAGGATTGCATTGGGGCAATTGATGGTACACACATTCCAAATCATGTGTCTGCCGGTGACCATGCGAGCTTCCGCAATCGGAAGGGGGTCATCTCCCAAAACGTATTAGGGCGTGTTCATTTGATATTAATTTCATATACATATTGGCCGGTTGGGAGGATTCTGCGTCGGATGCGAGGGTCCTACACAACGCATTGAGTGGATCAGATGATCCCTTGGTTGTCCCACATGGTATTGGTTATCTTTTAAGAGATTGTCAATCTATTTCATTGTCTCGAATTATTTGATTGTTCACTCAATGGGACTTTGATTCAAATGTGTAGGAAAATATTACGTTGTCGATATCGAATATACACATTCACCTGGTTTTCTGACTCCATATCGGGGTGTACGATACCATTTACAAGAATATCGAACCAGGAGAGCACCTGCCAACATGAAGGAGCTATTCAATTATCGGCACACACAGTTGCGCAATGCAATTGAGCGTTGTTTTGGTGTTATGAAAGGCAGATTCCCCATCTTGAAGACCGCCATGCAGTATGAAATCCACACACAGGTCCAAATTGTGATAGCCTGCTGTGTATTACACAATTTCATACGTACCGGACCAGAATCTCAAGAAGAGATGGAATACGCTAGAATATTTGTTGCTGATGGGGGGAGTAACCCAACGCCTCATGAGGTATCAACGAACGACGAGCGACAATGGTTACTGTGAGCATCTCAGTGTAAAAAGAATGCTTGGATTCGAGTGCGCGATGATATTACAACCAGAATGTGGGTGGATGCACAACAAAATAGTAGAAGTAGATAATTGCTCGTTATATGCTACAAATTCCTGTTATTTACTTTCTCAAAACGTTGCTTACCATAAAATGAAATTGGGATCTTCCAACTTATGACTAGATAGATTCATTATATGGAGATACCAAATGATGATTTTGTTAGTCGTTCTTTTGAAATAATGGTCATTCTTATGATTATGGTTGACATTTGTAAATCATCATATATACTTGATATTCAGGTGGAATGGTCGACCCATTGTTTAATGATCTATCGACACCAACACATTCACCAGTCAAGACACCAGTGGTGCCTATACGATCTTCCTCAGGCATGAAGATGGTAAAATCCCTAGCCGAGCCTACGTCCCGAGCCCCAAAAATAAAATGGACTCTCGATATAGATCAGGTTATGATCGACATATTTCTTGAACAGGTGGCATTGGGACGCAAGGGCGATAATGGTTTCAAACGCGAGGCGTACCAAATTGTCATAGAAGCCGTGACAAAGCATACCAATATAGTCCTCAAGTGGCAGAATATGTCGAACCGACTGAGGTATTACAAGAGGGAGCACACTATAGTGAAGGATATGCTGTCGGCTAGCGGGTTTGGATGGGACAGTGAGCGAAAGGTGGTGACGGCTCCCGATGAAGTCTAGGAGGAATATCTTAAGGTATGGTTTTCGAAATATACAACTTCCGACATCTGATGTGTTATTAACTTGCATACTGTACTTACAACTGCTCATTGTACGGCCGCAGTCTCACCTGCGTGCGGAAAGACTACCTGAAAAATGGATTGAAAGAATAGATGATTTTGCAGTTATCGTCGGTTCGGACCAGACAATGGGACGTTATGTCCGCGGCAGTAGGAGAATAGCTGCATCAACATCATCATCTAGTCTTCAACGAGAACTCAATGATGCATGGAGAGAGCTGGATGACGATATCGACAATATAATTGACTTGTCAGATAATTTTGTCCCAGACTTCACAGGGACCATCCCATTCTCGCCAAGCAGTCCTTCGATAGGACAACACAGCTCACGTAGCACTCCCACTCACATAGCTAATTCCAATGCTACTCAAAGTGGGAATGCAGGAAGGAAACGATCTCGCCCTCCTCGTCCCTGTAAAGTACTCGGAGCCTCTCTGCAGACTGTCGCCAATTCTATGCTGAAATTTGGCATCGGAAAGTCAAGGAATCGCACTTCCAAAGTATTTGATGTACTAGAAGATGTCCAGGGCCTGACCAACTCAGAGTTTTTTGAGGTTGGTCAGCTCTTGAGTAAAGACAAGAGGCTGACATCGTTTTTTGTGAGTCGGCGACCTGAGCGTTGCATTGACTGGTTGAAGAAAACACTCCATGACCACTTTGGTGATCGAGGTGTCGGATCCATCTGAGGATTTAATATCTTTGGTTATGTTTTCTGGATTGTTAGTTGTTGGCATGTAATAACTTTGATTTACTTGATCTAGTACTTGTTTTTTGTTTTGACTGACAAACATAGTGGTATATCCGTAGTATATTAAAATATGACTTTTACGATGGCGACAACTTTTATGTAGTTAACATCTTTTATATGGTTTCACCATATTCTCAATTGGTAACTTGATTTTCTTAAGACAGCTAAGACCATACATTCCACTTGCTTGATAGACATTGTCTTTTGCTTCTCATGTTTTCATATATCTATATTTTCAACTGCCATACACCTGTTGGGATCTACCTATATCACACCACCATATCTGATGTGGTACATGCGGATACACGGCTATGTTTTATGGTGACAGTGATATTGATTGAATAAATTAGGTATTAAAGCCGCTGATGAGACAAACCTCATGTGGGCCCCACACAATTTTGTGACCTCTACAATGTATGGGCATGTCCAAAAATCATGTGGTCCACATTACAGGAAATAGTGTTGAATAAGGGTTGACCTTTAAAAACACCAATGGGGTCCACATGCAGTTAATATTCGTTGATATCTGTGTTTTATATCTCTGTATGGGCCAGTATGGCCTAATGAACAGATTTGATGTGAAATTATCTGGTAAAATGTTAAGCATTGTGGCTATATCTTAATGTGGTGTGGTCCACCAGAGAATGGATAGCAATCCGACCGTTGGCGTGAATGAGATGCGGATTGGCTACTCCCCCTGCCACCCGTCAATGGTTGGTGGTCGATGCTCTATGGGCCTCAACATGACTTCTGTGTTTCATCCATGCCGTCCATCTATTTTTACATGTCATTTTATGGTATGAGACAAAAAATAAGGTATATATCAATCTCAATTGGACTACATTACAGGAAACAGTGTCGAATGAGCGTCGACCATTAAAAACTTTTTGGGGGCCATTAAAGTGTTGGATCAAGCTGATCTATTTTTTTTCCCTTCATCTGTGCCTGTATGACCTAATCACTAGATTGGATGTCAAATAAACAGTACAGTAGGCCTTAGGATGATTTTAATGGTGGATATCCAATCGCTATTGTTTTCCTATCCCTCTCAATTTTTGTGTCCGGCCCTACAATGATCTTTAAAAATGGATGAGTGGAATGGATGAAACACATACATATGGTGGGTCCCACATAGCACCGACCACCAGGCACGGGGCTGGTGGTCCTTTCCCACGTGAGTGGGGTTATAACCGTCCCTTTGGAAGGACGTTGGCGCGAGTATATCAATCCCATTCAATCCCATGCGCTCTGCCAAACGCACTATGGTTTTGAAATCTCTATCCCGTTTGCCCGTCCAAACATGGCACTACTTGGGTACTGGATATAGCAATCCAGTGGGATTGCATGTAATCCACTGACAAACTCATTTATGACATTGAAAGTCATGTCATCCACTCTAATACAACTCACTCCCACCTAATTTACCCGTCCAAACACGCACTTATGATCTTATTCATGGACACATGCTCGACGAAGTAGGACCATTGACTCCTCTCCATTTGAACCGTCCATCTGATGTATATCAATCAGTCAGGATATAAGTGTTATGTTTTGCTTCGTAACTCATACAGAATGTGACCCGCGAATTGGACGGTTTAATCATAGCCGCATGCATGCCTCGTTTACAATTTCAATGCATGTCATACGAACCATCATACTCCACCAGAGTATCTAATTTCTTTCATTTGTCGATGTGACGGTATCCGTTTGGAATCGTTCTCCATCCCCAAAGAAATTTCAAAAAGAAAATAAAAAAACAACAACAAAAAAGAAAAGTCCTTGGCAGGGATCCAATTCAAAGAGCTTTCGTTTGAAACGGAGAAATGTCTCATATTCAACCTGGTGGATGATAAGTTGCCGTCAACTCTGTGGATAACTTCAAATCTGTCATTGCGAGAGAAATCCTATCCGTACAATAGGTTAGCCCACCACGAAGATGAAGTTTATAGAAAGATCAGAATCATCTACTCATCCATCACACCACATCAACTAAAATAATATAAAGTCGTTGATAAATAAAAAAATACAAATGTGGTCCGTCTTGTCAGTAGATGAAGCTGATTTTTGCACCAGGTGATCCACATCGTGGGCCCAACCTATTGGACGCGGTTGATTTAATACACACATGAAATGTTGGAAGTTATGTACTGGATCGACGGTAAGTTATCATCCGACCGTGATTGTGTTCATCTTTGAAAAGATATCGATATGGATAGCAAAATTCTTACGAAAAGTCCAACTCGAGTTATTGCCTCATGGTGGGCCATCATTCATCTTTTTAATGAATTCATTACCGTACATTTCTCTGTCAGCTTGCCAAAGTCAGGGAATCAAACATTTCGTGGGAAACGGATTGGCTACTCCCCCTGACACCAGCCAATGGCTGATTGTCGGTGCTCTGTGGGCCCCACCATGATGTATGTGTTTCATCCATTTCGTCCATATATTTTGACAGATCATTTTACGCTATGATACCAAAAATGAGGTATATCCCAATCTCAATTGGACCACGTTACAGGAAACAGCGTTGAATGAGTGTCGACCATTAAAAACATTCTGGGGCATAAAAGTTTTGGATCAAGATTACTTTTGTTTTTTCCCTTCATCTGGGCCTGTATGACCTAATCAACAGATTGGATGTCAAATAAACAGTACATTGGGCCTTAGGAGTATTTTAATGTGGATAGCCAATCACTATTGTTTTCATGTGATGTAGTACAACTGGGATTTATATACCTCCCATTTTCGGGATACATTCTAAAATGATCTTTAAAAATAGATGAACGGAATAGATGAAACACATACATCATGGTGGGGATCACAGAGCACCGACCACTAGCCACGGGGCTGGTGTCGGGGGGAGTAGCCAATCCGTTTCCCATTTCGTGGGCTCGTGTTGGCCTGGGCATTCAATATCAACGGATGTCAATGAACGGGGCAGGACCACACCCAAAAATTAAAGATCTTCGGTGGGACAATCCCAACCTTTTAAATTGCGAAATAGAAGAGGCCAAAATATTGGGAAGATTTTGGGTAGTTCTCCATCCAGAAGGGGCCCAACAGACCAACGGTCTAGATCACCGGAACATGGAGCGTGCATGTACAAATTGAAAACGGCAAGTCCCACCACACATGCCACATGTGCAACGACATCCTCACCGTGAAAAGGTAGCCCCGCCATAAAGATCATATTTCTCAAAAATCAAACTGATCTACTTATTTAGTGGGTCACCCCTTATGTTGCGTCAGATCGTCGGTTATCCATTGATTCCAGATGTGTGGTCCACATGATTACTGAACTGATATTATTTTTGTGCCAGGTGATCTTGATGGTGGGGCCTTTTGCACAAGTGCTATGTTGGCGGGAAGATGGTGTGTTGTCCTACATGTGGTCGACCAGTTCTCATGTACCCACATGGCACAACCGTGACATCTGGGCCATTCTTAGGTAGGAACCATAACAACTTTTTCTCCCAGAACATGACCAGGTCTTCTGATAGATGGGCTGCACGTTTTCACACTTCACTTAGGGGAACGACTGACAACTGACGTGCTTTTCGGATCACCAGTCGGATCACCAGATGGATGACTGACCGGAATCGTCTACAGCACTAACACCAAAGCTACGTGGGGCCTACCATCTTTTGTATATAAATCTACAATCTTATCTATCCATTGATAATCATTATTTAAACCCTATGTACAAGCATGAACCAAATATAAAAAACTATAATAGCTACACCAATGGTAAAAATGTAAAATTATACCACACGTGCTCACCTGCGTGCCTAGCCGCGTGCGCAACTTTGCACACATGTCCTATGTGTCTAATCTGAACGGTCCATGTGATGCGGAATCCCATGAAACCCATGAAAAAAATTTTCACCCTGATCTAAAATTCTAGTGGGCCATAGCAAAGAGAAATGCAAATCAAGGCAGGAAACTGTTTTCATTTTTCATAGCCCACTTAAGTTTTGGACCAAAGTAAAAATTGGGTCCAGTGGGTTTAATGAGGTTCTTCTTCACATGGACCGTTCAATTTTTTGAGTCACATCATGTATGATAAGCTCTAAAAAACGTTCATACGAGTTCTATGAGAACCGCTGGGTAATTGAGCATTTGGCAATTTATTGGGCTTGTTTGAATTGGTGTAACATGGCGTAATGGGTTGGGTTGTAATGAAAATATTAATGATTAGAGTTACAAGTGGGCATCGGACCGAGTCGGATCGGATTCAGTCCAACCTGATTCGGTCCAAAATCTAGCTGGGCTAACCCGAACCTAATCCGATCCGGGATCGAATCCAGGACATATGACTCGATCCAATCCGACACACGGTTGCCCTGACCCGAACTGAGTCCAACTCAGTCAGGGAAACCGAGTCGGATCAAGTTAGGTGCGATTCGGATCAACTTTTTTAACGGTGAAAATCATTATCCTCATTGTTATTTTTGGTGTGGTCCATTTGAGCTTTAGATATGATTCTTTTTTTTTTTTTTCCAAATGATCTAAAATGATCATGAAAAATGGATAAACAGTATGGATATAATAAATACATCATTGTGGGGCCCATGTAACGTTGATATCATTTGAGCCGTTCGTACAACTCAAAGCTCGAGGCGTTACAACTATGAACGTGCTGTGCAAGGCAATTGTAACGTGTTGTTCACGAAAACATTCACGTTAGCAAGTTATGTAGATCTGATCATGGGATATGTGTTATATCCAAACCGTCCAGCATTTGGCGAGCTCATTTTAAGGCTTGAGACGAAAAATAAGATAGATCTGACTATCAAGTGGACCACACTGGAAAAATCATTCTCAGCTGCTATTTGTGGGGTGGTCCAGATGATCTTTGGATATGATTTATTTTTTAAATAATACTCTATAATTAGAGCTGGGCATATCTAACCCGATCCGGTGGATCCAACTCGATCAGACCCGATCCGACTTGTTCCGAACCGAACCAACAATCTGGATCGGTGCGGATCGGGTAAGGCCATTCAGATCCGATATTTTTTCAGATCTAGATCGGGTCGTGGTCAATCCGAACTGATTCGATCCGAAAACCCGATCCAAATGGATCCAGACCGACCCGATCCGACCCGATTCGAAGTGGTTCTTATAATGATTTTACTCTTTCCTGTGGTATGGTCCACTTAAGCTTTAGATATGCATCAATTTTGGGTTCAACGACTAAAATGATCTGGAAAAATGAATGGACGGCGTGGATAAACCACATGCATTCACGATGGGTCTCAATAGAGTTTAGAGTGAATAATACAAAAGAAGTCGCTGGTGTACCATACATAGCTATATAGCTGTTGTAGGTTGTCCTAGCTGTAGGAACGTGTCATGCAAAGATGAGCACTGACGCTCCTCGAGCTCCGAGTTGTACGAACGGTTCAAAGAAGATCAAAGTTATATGGCCCACAGTGATGTATTTATTATATCTACACCGTTCATAAATTTTTAGAGATCATTGTAGAGCATTGTCCAAAAAATGAATGATATCCAAAGATCATTTGGACCACACCATAAATAATAGCAGAGAATGATTTTCACTATTAAACAATTCGTAGGGCCCACCATAACGTTTATTTTCCATCTAATCTGTTCATTAAGGTCACAAAGACCTAAATTAAGATGCAAAACAAATTTCAAATTGATTCCAAAATTTTGTGAGACTGTGACCCCAAAAAGGGTTTGAATGGTAGACATTCAATCCCCACTGCTTTTTTCAGTGTGGTCCACTTGATAGTTAGATCTATCTTATTTTTCGTCTCAAGCCTTAAAACGAGCTCGCCAAATGGATTGACGGTTTGGATATAACACATACCCCATGATTAGTACCCACAGAACTTGCCAACGTCAATAATAGCTCTTTCGTGCACAGCACGTTACAGCTGCAGTATAACACCCCGACTTTTCAAGACTCGAGTACACGACCCATTTTCCAAAATCCTGAGTGTTAACCTTAAAGGATGGTCAAAGTCGAGTATATATTTTTCTTTTATCTTTCATCAGAGTAAGCAGATGAGCGTAGAATGGAAAAGTAAGCATAAATGGAAATTTCAAATTTCATTTAGAATACATAAGTGGTTGCCCATAATGACTTATACAAACCAATGTCTTCAAAATTAACAAATACAAGAATTACATGATCCAATACATGAGAAATAGTATAATGCAAGTAGAATTAAGCCTTAAGACCCCTCAACTCCTCAAAGTAGATACAGTCATGCAACCTCGAGCACCTGAACCTGGCTCCTTATCAGTCCGAACCTAAAAATCACTTAAGCCACCTGTGCTACCTGTACGGTTATATATTTGATGGATGAGTGACCAACTCAATGTGAATTTTCCTCAAGATTACACACCGCCGCATTAGGTAAGAAATAATATAAAACATCCAGACTACCAAAATAGAGTAAATGCAGTCTTATTAGATGCATGGATGTGTGAAGTATGCAATCACGCCCCGGGGATGCTCATCCATGCGGAAGTGGGCTCGTCACCCATGCAATCATCGAAACTAGGATACATCATCCAGTTGGAATCATCGAACCTGGGTACATCATCCAGTCGAAACAATACGTACATCACATACGATAGCAATAGATATTGGTATGTGCTATGTATGCATGATTAGCCAATCCGTTATTAATTCAATTACAACCAGCCATTTTAAATAAGCTCCAAGGTTACTACGGGAGTACATGGCCCAGCGTAGGCCGACAGCTTGGGCATAGGTCCCATTACCACCATCCCTGGCTCATGAGACTACCACCTTAGGATGTTTAATGGAAACCTGTCGACTAGTTGCCAATCATATTACATTATATGGGGCTTACTATTGCAGGGTTGCACGATAAAAACATCGAACCCATATAGGAAAAACACCAAAACGAAGCCTCATAAGGTGATACTAAAACAAGCCACATAGGGTAATTATCAGAAGAGGCCACATTGGGCGAGTGTCAAAACCATGCGATAAAAAACCATCCTTGAAACCCATTGGATACAACAACCCTGGATGGTAGGCCCACATCAAAGATCCATTTAGACCACCACTCAATAACCACCAAGTCGAATGTCTATTACGATCACAACTAATCAAGTTACATCCCAAGTATGAGTGTACATTCATATGTGGGAATTTTCCACTAATGTACCAGTTTAAGTTCCATAAGCAATCCACAAAAAATCCACAAGCATGAACAGATAGACAGAATAAACATTAAGAATGTAATATACTAATTCAATTTCAACAATTAACACATGTGCTTATAGAATAGAGATATCATTTATAAATTAAGATAAAACTATAACTTAAGTCAATGGAAAAATGGAAAGCTCAAGGGGAAGAATCATCACCTTATACTTTGAATTACATACCAGTGTTGCTAGAGAATGCGTGTTTTCTTAGAATCAAACCCTACCATAAATTATAAAGTTATCCAGTTAGGTCCAAGCTTACACATTATTTAGGGTTAGGGTTTTAACCTAGGGTTTGGATTATCTAAGTTTTAGAGTTTTCGCCTTAGGGTTTAGTTCTAGAAGTCAAATTAGGATATATGTATAACTTAAACACAATGTAATAATATAGTTAATTATAAATTAATGTTAATGATATAACCAATATTTGTGACCATGGTAATACTAAGTATTACAATGTAATAGTGTAATCTATTATATATATAGTTTGATAATATCTTCAGGTGATGGATACTACACTAATATCATTAACGGTAATTTGTTCATAATAACTAACATTAGCACAAACAGTGTATTGATGTAGAACTAAGTTTTCATCCTATAGTTTGGTTCTAGACTTAGATTCTAGGATTTGAATTGTGGTTGGTGTACGATAAACTATGATGTTAATTTAATAATTAGAAAATAATCATTAACCTTAATGTTATAATTAACATTAACTAACATAGTAACAATAATCATTATGATAAAAATAAATACTATGATCTTCTATTAAGGACATTATTTAAGAGAGTTAATTAAACTGCTACTATTTGATAATTACGATTTATATTAGCTATCTTTAGCATAAATAATCTACTAGTGTCTATCCATATTAGAAATCCCTATAACAAGAGTGGTAACAATTATCAACATATCAAAACAAGTTTGGCTTGGGAAGAGAACGTTGACTCACCCACATCGACTTGGCTCAATTCACAAGTTTGATTTTTGCTCTCAACTCGAGCAACTTGACTCGGTGAGCTTCAGCCGAGTCGACTTGGTAGCGTGTACCAACTCCCACTCCTTTCCTCTTCCTCATGAGGAATATGGTCTGAATCAACTTGGCTAGGTCAGCAACTAACCGAGTTAACTCTGTTGGCTAAGGAACAGCCCGTCCAACTAGCCACTTCCTTCCTTTCTCTATTTGTTTTCCTTCTTCTTCTTATTCTTCTATACTTCTTCTTTCTCCTTAGCAACGTCCAACAGGTGCTGAACCCGACCCAAGACCAGTCTTGACCCGATTGAGTTGACTCAGTGGGTTGCTGATTCGATAACGAATCCGGTAGCGTCACAACAACGCACACTCTTTCCTCTTTATCTTTTCTTCCTCCTCTAATCTCCTTGAGCTACTGGTCCTGCACCTTTAGACTACTCGGTTCGACCCGACTTGAACTCGTCACGAGTCAGCATGCTTGTGACTCGACCAGCGGCTCGCACGACAGCGAGCCGTCAGTGAGCTTCTCTCTCAACTCTCTCCTTTTCTCTCCTTATCTCTCTCCCATTCCTAGCTGCTGGAAGCATCCATCAATGGCCGACAGACATGGCCTGACTCGACCAGAACTTGGCTTAGTTCGGACGAGAGTGCGGCACGGTGGTGCGGTGCAACAGCCGCACCACCTCTTTCTTCCCTCTTCTTTCTTTCTCTCCATATTCTTCTTCTTTTCTCCTCCAACCTACATAGACCACTGCAGAGATGGACCACCTAGCAACTGTTCTGAGATCAAGGGCTGCAACAGGAACGAATGGCAGAGCTTCCAACAAGGAAGACGACCCGGACTGCAATGGTAGGTCTTGAACGGAGGCTTTCACCTCCAATCCGCTCCCTACAAATGATTTCTATGAGTCCTAAAAAGCTTCCAGATAAGTTCTTTCAAAGCTTGGGTAAGCTTCAGTTGGTGGGTTTGCTAACAAAAGGAAACGATGGGTTTTTCTCTTAGGCGGCTGCAATAACCAAAAGAAGGCCTGTTGCTATTAGATCTTGCAGCCTTTTATCATGCCCTAAACTCCTTTAGAATCATTGGATAAGGAATAGACGAACCAGATTCGATCTGGTAGAAACGGCTTCCCCAAACGGTGGGTAAAAACCAAAATCGGAAGCTGGTTTCTGTTTTTGTGGAAGGGAAAACCTAATCCGCCTGCATCAAATGGAGGGCTGTGATAATGCGGGATGGACGGCTAAGAGGTAAGGAGAGAGACTCACGCGGATCACCCTCGTGACAGTAGCGGAATGGGATTTTCGTTTTTAGTAACATGGTCTTTCACAGTCCCTTTGCGACTGAATTTGCGGCCACACACGTGCACGTCAAACTGAGAAAGAGCTATGGTTTTGGTCAACCTCACGTTGCGCACACGATGGATGGTTTGAATCACCCCATAGAATCATCGTAGTAGCCCACGGATCAGAAATCATGGACGGCGTTTTTTTTTTTTTTTTTTTTTTTAACGCGTTGCTAGCAGGAAACCCACCTGATTTTGGAAATTTCGAGTCAGCCGAGCTTTGACCACTCCCGGTATATTGGTGCATGTCCTGCACATTGGCTGAGGTGCACATGCACCTCAGTGTGGGGTCCATTGCGACGTTTATGAGAGATCCACTCCGTCTATGGTCTTCTGTGGGCCCATTTGGGCCATCTGACCGAAGCTGAGGTTAATGCAAAGCTTAGGTGGGCCTTACCAACCAGATCTTATGTCACGCCCCAAACCCAGGGACAGACAGCTTCTGTGATGCCCCGAATCCAGCACTCAACTTCCATTCACCAAGTCCCGAGTTCGGCGCACCACAAGGAAGATTTTTGACTGAAATTTTTTTTTTGTATATACATAAAATAATACCTGAGCATAAAGATCCATGATCAAATTACCAAGCGACACTCTCCAATAGAAATCCTGATGGTTACAAGTACAAGTCTTTCCAAAAGGTACACAATGTCAATATTGCCAAATCGAAAAATAGATGCAATGCATCAAGAAAGCAAAGTCTTCCAAGCTACTCCAGTCCTGAAAAAAAATGGGAAATAAGTGGCTTAGGCAAAAAGCCTAGTGAGTACACAAGTGTGTGCAGTGTATCCTACATGCAAGCATGATAAATATATTATAAGGAAATCATATATGTGAAAGGCATGTAGTACGTAAAGTATAGTGTAAATGCCAATGCAATGCATATGCATCATAGTAATACTCCAAGTCAATGCTACCAGCATCACCAAGTTATATTTTCATTTCTCCTATACCACAACCATAGCCGTATTGCACGCATCCGTAATCACATCATCATCATCATATTGTCATGCCATAATTATACAATATCAGAAATACTGACAAGTCCATGAGTCAAACAATATCAGAATATACAATACATGAGATCAACTATACAAATGAAGAGTCATAAAGAGTCAAATATCAGATGTCGTATCTAAACCATATAAATGTAGAAATACAGGTAACCCAGAATGTCATATGCCGCAGATGTAATGCAATATGCCGTGCGAATGGAATGACCATGCTGGAGTGTGAAGTCAGGATGATAGTACGTAGTATCGCAGGCTATGGGGTCTATCACAAGGGACTTCTATCCAAACCAGTCCCATACATAAATTTGGATAGTCAGACTCAATGTGGTAAACTCCTGATCTCAAGTTAGTCGCGCGCCCCAACCGAAATCCTGGCCATTGCGAAGGTACACACACAAATAGTTGCGCACCACCAGCCCAAGTGGATAGTGAATGAATGAATGAATGAATGAATGAGTATGCAACTCCTGCTCAATAAGTCCACATATCAGTACAGTTCCTCTCTGGGATCATCACCAGGGTTTAGTACACTCCAAATGGCACCGCCCCTCTCCCAGCAGCACAGTCCAAGTAAGCGTAAGAAATCTCACTATCCGCCTGACCAATAGTCTGCCAATACCTATCCGGCACGTCGATAGCGGACCCATTCACGAGCTGGTCAAACTCAGCCTAGTATTGCCCCCTACCCTCGAGCGGGTAAGGCCACACCCCCTCCCAACCGACCATGACACAGTGGGAGACGCGGCCTCTTGGTATTCGGCACTCGGGCGCTCATATATCCACTCGGTCTCGACGTTGGGGCGTCTCCTGGCCTGGAGGTCTAGGGATTTTCATCCAGGGACATCTATAGCGCCCGTATGCTAGAACCAACATTTTCGGTGTCCCGTCTGGCCATCCACGATATGCCTGTGGAGGCTACCGTCCTGATGTCGTTAGGGCGTACAGTAATCATAATGCAGGATGCATGTGTCATACAATCCAGTCATGCAGCAATCCAGTGCATACCGTGTACTCATGTGAGACAATCTCCGCCTATCAGGGAGTCATAATCATCATTCCCAATGACATATGCAACGGTCAACCACCTCTCATAACAAACATGCAGATGATGCGTATGGCCATGTATCATAATGTTATGTTATCACATACTCATAATCGGCATCGGTGAGAATGGGCCTAACAAGGCTTAAGGGAAGGTCACAATGTGGACATTCAACCATCATTGCCCGTCAATGTGGACATTTAACCAACATTGCTCCCAAGGAGTGACCCACATAAATATCAATACATACATCATGGCGAAATCACACATCACATTGGTCCTCATATACATCGCTTTGGGTCTCACACAAGGGTCACACATTCATTGCATTGGGCCTCACTTATGGGCCACATATACATCACATTGGGACATATCATTTGGGCCTTACACATCGCAATGGGCCTCAGCACATGGGCCATGAATACACCACATTAGGCTTCACAACCCATGGGCTTCAAATACACAATAGGTGGGCCCTACACATGGGCCTCAAATACATCACAATGAGTCACAACCCATGAGCCTAAAATACATTTCAATGAGCAACACCCATGGGTCTCAAATACATTACATTGGGCCTCGCCCATGTGCCTCAAATACATTGCAAGTGGCCTTAAATCTATTTCACAGGTAGGCCACATACCTGGGCCATATACACATTAGTATCCTGGTTTAGTGACCGCATCTCAAAGCACCCAAGGCGCAATCACAAGCATACCCACCATTCTCGGTAACACTAACTCTTAAACTGTAACCGCCCAATACTTCATATGGAGAATGACTCAGACTCGGTGTCACATGATCAAGAGGCCAAGAACTAGCTTCCATCACATCAGATATAGTTTAATAGTCCCCGCATCTGCCTCACCTATGAACATAATGTAAGGGTTGTATTTATGTCGCATGGCATCGAATTGAGGGCCACTCTATTATCAAATTGTATAATTCAACCTATATCATACGTCTCATGACTAAGAAAATTTGCACGTACAACCCGGTTATTCATGGTTTAGGTGACTATGGTTATGCCCATAAGCACATGGTCATATCATTAGATGGTCACCAATGCCACCTGGCTTCATGTAATTGGTTGGCCTTGTGTGCATTTCACAATCATACGGTTAGACGACTACATATGCTTCACAATTGCATATGATTAGTTGGCCATACATACGTCACATGCCCACATGATTAAGGGGCCAAACACATACATCACATCCTCACACCATTAAAGTCTACATATTTGTTATAATTGAACACGTGTATGAGTTCAAACACATGTCATATGATCCTACTACTTGGGGCCGCACTCTAACCAAAGTGCCAAGTGATCAAGGGTTGTCCACAATCTCCCCAATTAAGAGGTTAATCATCATTATTTCAAAAATTACAATACATGTTCGTCATATATTCAACACATGGAGATTACATACTCCTGTCGAAGAGGCCCAATGGTTGGCCCAAACAAAGCTACCACTAATGGGCCCACATGGTGTTCACTGAAAATGGGCCTTAACATTCTTGGGCCCACACATCAATGGAATTCATAATGGGTCCTATGCGGTGGAACTCATGGGGTTATGTATTCATCATACTTACATCAATTGTAGACTGTCCACGCACTACATGGTCACATGATTGTACACCATTAATATATAGAAATTTTAACAAAGATCCGGACCATTCACATATCAATCCAATTTTACATAATTAATTGGCCACCAATCCATGGTGGGCCTGGGGCTAAAAATCAAGTCAATCAGTAGCACATGTGGGTCATGCCACACAAAGGTTGAGAAGATTACCCTCTATTAAAACATTTATGATTACTTGTTGGGCCACTGAGGCGTGGATCACAAATCCAGCCCATCCATCATGTGTGTACCACTTAGTTGAGGGGTCAGTCCAAGTTCCAGATGCATTCAATTTCAAGTGGACCCCACAAGTGCTTTTATATACTTGAGCTCCGAGTTGTATGGACGGTTCAAGGAGATCAAAGTTACATGGGTCCTAAAGTGATGTATTTATTATACCTACACCGCTCATTTATTTTTTTAGAGATCGTCTTAGAAAATTATCCAAAAATGAATCATAACCAAATATTATTTGGACCTCACCTCAATTAGCAGTTACGATAATGATTTCACCGTTAAACCATTCACAAGGCCCACCATAACGTTTATTTTCCATCCAATCTGTTCATAAGGTCACAAAGACCTGAATTAAGGGAAAGGACAAATTTTATATTGGTCCAAAACTTCTGACCCAGAAAGGGTTCCAATGGTAGACGTTCAGTCCCTGGTGCTTTTGTAGGGTGGCCCGCTTGATAGTTATATCTATCTTATTATTATTATTATTATTATTATTATTATTTTTCTCAAGCAACCTTAAGACAAGCTCGGCAAATGGATGGACAGATTGGATATAACACAAACCTCATGATCAGATTGGTCAAGCTTCTTTTTTTTTTTCTTTTTTTTTTAAAAAAATTATTATTATTATTATTATTTTAATGGTGTGGGCCACCTGAGTTCCGTGTACGGATAAATTTTAGGGTATCCCACTTTTTAAATTGGACCCATCAAATGCACGGTGTAGATGCTTGACATGCATCAAGATGGATCCTGTGGTGGGGCCCACTTCCTTTCAGCGTCAGCAGCAGGACGCTACTTGCTGCAGCGTCGGACGCTGGCAGCAGCAGCGTCAATGCTGTTTAGCCTTTTTTTTTTTTAATTATTATTATTTCATAAATATGATCCAGTCCATCTATTGTGTGTGTCCCAATTGGTGAAGGGGCCGGTCTAAGTTTCAGATGCATCAAAATTTCAGGTGAGGCGCAGAAAGTATTTTTATATGTTTTAGCATGTCGTCACATGATTTTTGATGGTGTGGCCTACCAGAGAACTGGGTTGGCATCATTTTTTGGCTCCATGGCTAAAATGAGATGGGAAATCAAATGGACAGCGTAGATTGAATACATACATCATGGGTGCGTCCCGTTGGAGACCCACAGCCCTTCCCTCTTCTCTTTCAAGTGGCAGCAGGGACGCTGCTTGCTGCAGCGTGGCAGCAACAGCGTCCACTCCTCATTTACTTATTTATTTATTTATTTATTTAGGTGTGGTGTGCACATGTGCATATGGATGTATGTGTGTGTGAGAGTTGGGCCAACCCAAAGGGGCCATTCTTGGACAGTTTGGATGACATAGAAATATTTTGGTGGGGCCCACTATCAATTGGGTCCCACAAGAAGTCTAGAACAATTCAATTATATATATATATATATATATATATATATATATATATATATATATATATATATATATATATATATCCTAAGCATCCACACCATTGATAGCATCATTATCATCATATCATCACAACTATTAAATCATCTTTTTATATGTATTCTCTTATACATCCACTCCATTGATCACATCATTATCATCAACACATCTCCACTATACATAAGTACACAACAAAAACAAAATAAGAATAAGTAGGGTGGGTGTACTCACCTTGATGGATTAAATGCAATGGTTGAGATGGATGGAAGGGATGGGATTGATGGAGTTGATGGCCCACCAAGATCACTCCTCTCTCTCTCTCTCTCTCTCTCCATGTGTAGAAAAATGGTGAAATGTTAAGGAATGAAGGGATATATGTAGAGAAATTATTAAAATGTGGTTAGATTTAATTAATGTGATCTTGGTTAGCTTATATTAGGATTATATCAATTAATTCATGATTTGCAATTAATGGTGGATTAAAGGAGCATGGGATGGCATGGTGTGATGATGTCATGCTTAAGGTATGAAAATGGAGAGGTGTTGACTTTGGGGAGACATGAGAGATGGGAGGTATGGGTGTGTGACATCACACACATGGGTAGAGATTCTCTCACCCATGTGTGGCATGTGCATGTGTGTATGACATGTGTCGTGCACATGTATGGAGTGGAGTACATGGCGCCATGTGCACATGATACACTAATTATTCTTCACGGCGTATCTCGCAAACGGAGTGTCGTACAGACACACGGGTTGTACCTCCATGGTCGCAGCGACGAGGGGGTCGATATGAGATGGGTTTCGAGGTCTTGGGGTTCCGATCAGTCGAGTATGTACTATAAATAGTAAATCTAGGTCTAGCTAAGGACGTCAATCATTGTGTACGTATGCATCGAAAATGGTACGGAATGGACGGGGTGTTACATCTTAACCTTTAACGGACGATTATAATTATTCTGGTAGTCAGATTTTCCCCAAATCGAACGTCAACGGTTAAAGTGGCCCTATGGGTCGCCTACATCTTCAAGACTTGTTATTAATAATTATTTCATTTATTTTGTTGTGTATATATGTATTTATATCATTTTGTATTATTATTATTATTGTATGCGCGCGCGCGCACACACACACACATATATATAATTCATGTTGTGGGCCACACAGTAGGTGATCAGGGTCGAATATTACATATCAGACCCCAGTAATTACTTAAATTTACATACCTGATAAGGCTTAATGGAATGTTTTAATCGTGTTTTCACTGCAGGACGTAATAATGAGCATTGGACTAAAAAGAGGATTAAAAGCATGGATTTCACGATCCAAAGTCATCAGAGCTCGGGATGGACTCCAGAAAACCAATAATAAAGATTTTTCACGCTTTGGGATCTGAGGAAAGCAAGCCAAAGGGGCCCGAAAAAGGTCCAGAATGCAAGATCACATGGTTCCCGCCATCCGATCAACTCGAAACTTCATACATGTCATGGGGGCCATAAATTAACCGTACATATTAAATTTCATCTACTGAAGACTTCAGGAAGTGGGCCAACGGATAGATCAGCCCATTAAATCTCCAAATTGGGGCCCACCTGATATCTGGAACTGCCTCAAGTTTTGTCCCGATGGTTTAATTCAAATGGGAAAAAGGATGGATGGAGAAGATTTCTCACAAACATTACTGTGGGCCACGTACATGATGCATGTACACCATGTACACGTCACACCAGCCGTGCACCGCACCAGCGCCCGGGTCAACCAGCCGCTGACTCGCGGCTTCTTGCGTTAACGCTGGCCGATCCATCGTTGGAGTTGTGGGTCCACACCGTCCATCAGACCGCCAATCCGGACCGTCCATCAGGTCCAAATGAAGGTCCTCTTCAATGCCTAGGTGTCCGAATCGTGAACGATCATCATGAGTGAAATCCAAGCCGTTGAAAACAATTCGGACGGTGAATCAAGAGATCAGATGGACCACATCGAAATCACTCCAATCTCAGCAGGTCTGACCGATTTTTCGAGAGGGAAGCAATGGACGGAGTGGATTTCCCAACAAAACATCACGGTAGACCCCACCATTTTCGCAGCGGAAAAGAACCGCGTCCCTGTTACGCGGCAGCGAGGACCGGCCGCTGGCCGTTTTTGCGAAGCATTGTGGGCCCCACACGTCGCCCGTACGACTGATCCGAACCGTCCATCTTATAGAGGGCCGCGAGCACTACAAACCCATGCTAATATTCCACTCCCATGCGTACACACGTGCATGATACAGTGGCCACAAAAGGGCTACCCATCAACGTTTAAAACTGATCTCTTTGTGTTTTCTTCTCTGGGCCGCACCAATGGACCTTCAAAACCACTCATTTTTTATTGAAATTTCGTCCTGAATCCAATGGACGGGGTGGATTTTCCAGAAAACACCTATGTGGGGCCCACCGATCACGGTTGCGAAAATTTGTACTCCGAGTTCGTCTACGACTCTGCCACCGATTCCAGCCATCCAGCAGCTATAAAAGGGAAGTTTTGGACGTGAGGAAGAGATTCAGATCCAGGGAAATTGAGATCCAGAGCCAGGGAGAGGAGAAAGAGAAGAAAGAGAAGGAAGAAGAGAGAGATTGTTCGGTTTGGTGTTTTAGTTTATGAATTTTATTTAATATCTTTTTATGGATTTTATGGGTAACTAATCTCTCAGCTAGGGCTGAGATGAAGCCCCTAATTTGATCAACTCTTGTATTGGTTGATTTACTTTGAATTTTAATTAATTTGTTCCTTTCTTTGAGTGGGCTTTATGGGTTTAAATTCCATACTTCTCCATCTATGAACTTGACCAAAGTATATATATGGATGTTGTTTGGATGCTTATTACAGGTGCTTGTGTCTGATCAAGAACAAGTTTCCTATAGAGGAAGGAACAGGGTGCTTTAATGAATTGTACATACCATGTGCCCGACCAAGGACATGGGATGTATTGTTCATGGCATTGCTTAAAGGAATTAGACAGTCTGTATGCTCAATTTAGGACACAGATTGTGCTTTCTCTATTTAAGTGGTATCAATCTAGATCAAGGTGAATTAACAGACAAAACAAGGGTTAGGATAATTAGGGGTGGATTCGGAAGTCCTAGTGCTCTCTCTCTGATTGAATTTTCTTCCCTATTTTTAATTGTTTTATTTTTTTCTTAGAATTGTGCTTAGTAGTTTATTTCATTCTTTGTTGGATTAGTTAAGGAGAATCATAGATTTGAGTTGTGACGACCAGTCCTAGTGGGATTCGACCTCGATCTTACCGAGTTTATTACTACATCACAACCCTATACTTGGGGAGTGAACAGTAGGTCATTAGGAGTTAGGACCATTATCTCATGGTTTAAACGATCCAACGATTGGATTGCCTAGTATTTAACTATCAATAACTCTAGGGGTCCTAATGAATGTTTAGGTGTAATTTGTGAGTTGGATAGGATGGATCTCCCTACGGGACGTTGTAGACTGATGAATGGTGGGTCTTGTGATTTTGATCCCTAAATTTGTTTCATATGGTTCGATTGTACTAAACAGGCGTATGATGAGATGTCATCACGCTCAAGATTATAAAAATAAGATTTTCACTTATTTAAATACGGGGTCAACTTGTGACAGTCAAACGGACAGATTGATCTCAAATCTTATTATGATGAAGGGTTAAGGTGGATAGATTGAGAGTCGTTGTGTAGTGATGTGTAAGGTAAATCATGTGGGTCACTGCATATACGTAAGCTAATTTAGATCTACGTGGTGACACCCAAGTATTGAAAGTACGGGGTGTTACATGCAGCACATGAATACAGCTAGCGCCTCGAGCTTCGACTTATATGAACGACTCAAATAAGATCAGCGTTACATGGGCCCCACAATGATGTATTTATTATATACACACCGTTTATCTTTTTTTAGTGATTATTTTAAAGTATTAGGAAAAAAATTGAATCATATCTAAAGCTCAAATGGACCACACCGAAAATAGCAACGAGGATAATGATTTTCACCGTTAAAAAGATCCGAATAATACCTAACCCGATCCGACTCGGTTTCCCTGACCGAGTCGGACTCGGTTCGAGTCAGGCCAACCATGCGTCGGATCAGTTCGAGTCAGGTGTTTCGGACTCAGTCCCGGATCGGATCGGGTTCGGATCAGCCTGGCTAGATTTTGGACCGAACCAAGTTGGACCCAATCCGATCCGACTCGGTCCGATGCCCAGCTCTATCTATAATGATCTCTAAAACTATATGAACAGTGTAGATATAATAAATACATCACTGTGGGGCTCATATAAGTTTGATCTCCTTTGAACCGTTCGTACATCTCGGAGCGTCAGTGCTCGTCTCGCACGACACGTCAGTGCTAATGAAAACATTGACGTTAGCAAGTTCAGTAGGTCTGATCATGGGATATGTGTTATATCCAAACCATCCATCCATTTGGCGAGCTTGTTTTAAGGCTTGAGATGAAAAATAAAATAGATCTGACTATTAACTAGACCACACTGGAAAAATCATTCTCAGCTTCTATTTGTGGTGTGGTCCAGATGATCTTTAGATATGATTTATTTTTTGGATAATACTCTATAATGATCTCTAAAACTATATGACTGGTGTAGATATAATAAATACATCACTGTGGGGCCCATATAACTTTGATCTCCTTTGAACCGTGCGTACAACTCGGAGCTCGAGGAGCGTCAGTGCTCGTCTCCGCATGACACGTGCCTACAGCTATAGCCTACGGGCTACAACATAGGACGCGAATTGCGTACTACCCCTGCCCGTCCCTAGCTCTGAATGGGCAGTTTTGTGGGCGGGCCCACTGTGATGTATCTGTACATCCAAACCATCTATCTCTTTTCTCATATTATTTTAAGGCATCAAAACAAAAATTAGGCAGATCCAACGATCAAATGAACCACACAAAGGAATATTTCTTATTATGGTACATGAAGGAATATTTCTTATTATGCTGAGTAAACTCTGTTGGGGCCCACCATGAATGCATTTGTTTTATCCATGTCGTTCATTCGTTTTTCCAGATCATTTTAGTGGTTGAACCCAAAATTGATACATATCCAAAGCTCAAGTGGACCATACCACAGGAAAAAGGTAGAATTATTGATAAGAACCACTCTGGATCGGGTCGGGTCATATCGGTCCGGATCCATTCAGATCAGGTTTTCGGATCGAATCGATTCGGAGTGACCATTACCCGATCTCGAACCAAAAAAAAGTCGGATCTGAATGGCCCTACCTGATCTGCACCGATCCAGGTTGTCGGTTCGGTTCGGAACGGGTCGGATCGGGTCTAATCGGGTTGGATCCACCAAATCGGGTCAGATATGCCTAGCTCTAATTAGAGTATATTTCTTGTAAACTTAGAAGAGAGCTCATTCCTATCCTTTCATTCCTGTTATTTGTATGGGAGCTAGAGGTAATGAGTGTGGGAATATGTACCGGGCACCAAAGAGAAAAAGAAAAAAGGAAAATTATGCCGTGTGTTTCTTGTTATGTTAACTTGGTCAATGTATTTGTCAAAGGTCCACACATGAAAGATTGCATATTGGGTATTAGCCCCACCTGGGCTACTTACTGACAGACATTCCTAATAGTGTGGAGCCCACCGTGATGTATGTACATTATCCATACCACCCATCCATTTAGAAAGATCATTTTTTTGGCATTAACCTAAAAAGGAGGCAAATCGAAGGCTAAAGTTCTAAGCCACACCATACGAAGTAATGGGGCTTGAACACATATGTTTACACACATCCTAACGTAATACATGCGGATCAATGAAATGGTGCCACGTGTAAACACCATGTACTAATGACGGACGAAATCTTACTCACACTTTAAAAATATCTTCCAACCTCATTCCTTTATGCAACACGTCACCTATCAAGAGCATAACAGTTCAGAGTTGTATGTATGTTTGTGGTCAAGAAAAGCATCGTGCTCAACAAGTCTGTAAAAGCCTGTTAAGATAGAAAATTTTTCGTAAACCAGATATGCTCGACAAGGCCATCTCATACAATCATACCTAAAAGGAAAACTTCTCAGAGACGACGATTAGTGCTTTCACGACAACTACGAAGCTTCAAGATGCGAATATTTCATAAATTATAAGGAAATTAAGGGATACAAAGAAAAATCTGAATCCAACTAAGATACAATCTTGTAACCTTTGAGGATAAGATGTAGACCAACAAGGAAACCCAAAGACGGTCACTGCCCCTTCCAGTCTATATAAGAAGCATCCGATAAAGTGCTCAAGGCAAAAACCAAGCCACTACACACAACCTCTCTCACGGCGCAATGCTGCCTTATCTTGGTTTTATTGTTAGGATCTCTACTTTGTCCTGCCTAAAATAGTTTAGCTTTTCTATTGTCCAGAGCCATTGTGGACCTCCACTTTTGTCCAGCCTCACTACAGCAAGTCCGGAGTTTAAAATAGCTTAGATTTTCTACTGTCTAGAGCCATCGTTGTAGTATGCGCAGGAGTAGTGTAAATATCTACGACCTCCGTCATCAAATCCCCATTAACTGAGTCCATACTTTCAATATTACGCTAGTCACATTTTGCTAACCATCCACCTCGATTGTTTGTTTGCACAGATGATCACATATATTTATCTTTTATTTCTCTACTTATTTTTATTGTTGTTGATCATATTGATCATAATTCAAAATCAATAAAATCCGTTGTTCAACATTTATTTTAATTCTTTTAATTGTCAGTTATTGCATTACTAAGAAACCTGAGAATGGTGATCACTGTTGAAAGAAAAGTTATTATCTCAAGGCAAAAAAATCTTATTCAAAAGAACTAATCCTCCCCTTCCAAATCTCATGATCGTTGTACATCGGTGGTTAGACAACCATGTCAACCTTTATAGGTTTGATCCTACGACTAATTTGGTACCTGGGGTTCCAAGCATTCAATCAAACTCAAGTTGAGTACGACTCTAGCACGCGCTACATGATCCTAATCGTATATGTTTAACCGAATACGGGCCGTTCGTTAACACGTGTGGGCTCTTGTCTGATTGAACTACAACAACATACTGTTAAAAACATCTTAAGGGTCAAAGAAGTTCTAGATCAAGCTAATATTCATATTTTCTCTTCATCCGGTCTTTTTTTAACCTTATAAATAGGTTTGATGGTAAATAAACATCATCGGTGGGCCCAGTAAGGTTTCAACAATAGGTGTTCATTCTTTTTCGTACGAGTTCACTATTCTCCATTGATCACGTTTCCTTAAACCATCCGTTATTAGAAACGAAATAGTGGGACAACAATTCCAAGGTATATCATGTTAAAAGGAGACGAAATCCATATTGGCATAGCAGGACATCAGAGAGAGGGAATGACTAAAGCATCTCCCTGCCTGCAAATGTCATCCCTTATCGTCATCTCCGAAGCAATGCTAGAAGGTCATTGTTCTTACTCCCGGACGATAAATTGCATAAATGACATCCATAAATAAAGATAAATTGATGATGAAAGAGGAGTAAACAAACCATGGTGCTGCACGGACCACTAAAGCACTTTCAACCATCACTTCTAAATCGTCTTGAAAAGCTATGGAATCCTCTATAGATTTGGAATGGATTTCATATTACCTTTAAAATGGCAACACACATCACAAGGCAGATAAGTCAGCGAATGTTAGTCCATTCTGAGATGACGTTAAGTAATTGAATCAAGTCCATTACATATAACTACACTCCATCCCACTGATCCATACACACCCCTAAGGAAAGTCGTTTAGAAGCTGTGAATTGGAGTGAAGTGTAATCTAATTATCATGTAATTAATACTTTTGAAATCTCTCCTAAAGGCTGTAATTTCAATCTCATTTACCATTGATTCCTCCAATGGTCCAAAATTTAACTTTTAAATTGGGGGTTTTTAAGTAGCACACACTAGTGATGAAAGAGTGGGGCTTGGGCTCGGGCAACCCTACCGAGATATTTACAAGAAATTCACCATGATCACTAGGTGCATTACCCCATGTTAGTCCCATGGCATAAAAACCGGCTTATTCCATGATTCAAGTGGGCCATAGAAAGGGAAACTGTTGGTAGAGGGATACCCACCCTTAATTTTTACATGGCCCACTATGATGTTTTTATGAAATCCACACTGAGCATAAGATGCATCATCCTAACTTATGTCAACGACCAAAAGATCAGGTATACATAGGCTTCTAGTGAGCCACACCAAATAAAGCAGTTGGGAAATAAACGTCTACCCTTGATTTTTTTAGGGCCCACCATGATGGTTATATAAAATCCACTCCAATTGTTAAATGCCACACTAAAATTTATTCCTGGGAACAAAAAATCGAGCCCAACCATAAATTAAGTGTGTAATGTGAAGAGATATAATTATGAGGGTTTGCATTTACTTGATACACAATTTCCAATTATATGGTTCATTTGAATTACGAGTGAGATTGTATCTTAGTCCCTGGGCCTAACATGGTGGACATTTGCATGGTAGTCGGGGTGGATTTCACATAAACATCATATTGGGTCTGGGTGGAAATTTGTAGTCTCCTTTGAATTGAAATAACACAAAACGGATTATTTGACTTCAGAAGTATTTAACCTATTTTGTGGCCCGTTAATGGTCAATTGCTACCATTTCCTATGGTGTGGTCCACGTGATAATTAGATCTGCTTCATTGTTAGGATAATAAATTCACATAAACTCGGTGGGCCCCACCATAATGTATGTATTTTATCCATGCTGCTTATTCATTTTGTGAGATCATTCTAGGGTATGAGCCATAAAATGTGGCAAATCCAAAACATATATAGCCTCTCAAAAATTTTCAATGGTAAGTGTTCAATCTCCATTGTTTTATGTGGTGTGGTCCACTTGGGCTTTGAATTTGCCTCATCTTTCGACTCATGCCCTAAAATAACTTGAAAAAATGAATGGCAACATGGATATATCACGTATATCGTGGTGGGGCCAAACTATAATGAGGTTGATTTTCGCATGATTTTTGCATGAAATTTCTAGTTTAAACCAAACACCAAGCATTTGTCATAATTACTTATTTACCTCAGTTTACACATGCAGTTATAGCTAACCAAACAAGCCTGAATGTTATAATTCACATAATTTTCATGATAATTGTGATTTGAATTCTAATTCATACTAAATAAGGCCTAAGATTATACAATAAGGCCTGATTGGTACTTTGATTAGCTTGATTTTTGTCTTTTCATCTCACTACCTTGAATTACACATGATTAATGGATTTTAATGAAAAAATACACTCTCCGGTGGCCCCACACACAATTTATGATTGGCATCCATCTTCATTGTTCTCGACAGTGTGACTTACTTAAGCTATATATTTAGTAGATCCTTTGGAACGAATGCAAACTAATTACTTCCCTGGCTTCAACCGAGCTCCCTCCACTCCTGATGTAGGACGATTTGATTGGATAGCAAATCGTTGTTAAATAAAGCCCTTATAAATAATGTTGTCAAAATCCTATGATATAGGATTTACAATTTGAATCGAATCTTAAGTAAAGCAATTCCGATCTCTCATTTGAATTTGTTTTTACATGAATCTTATAAATTTATGATTTGAATCCTATAATTTTTTATTCAAATTCTGTTATGGACAGATGTCTTAAATCTGTCTGGTGGTCTGTCGATGATATCGACAGAGTTTTAGATGATATCGACAGATGTCTTAAATCTGTCTGTTGGTCTGTTGATGATATCGACAGGGTCTCGATGCTATCGATAATTCACAGTATTTTTCACACATGGTTGCTGGACAGTTTTGGTCCTGTTCCGATATCATCGAGAGACCTTCAAATGATATCGAGGTTGTCATCGAGAGTGGCTCGATGACATCGATAAGTTTCGCAGATGCGATTGTGGAAACGCAGATTCTGCAGATTTTGTTTCCTATTTTGAGTTTGCTTCTTTCTAAACTTATATAAAGGGGTGTATGTGGGATTAGGGGTAATTCTAAGGCTTTTTAAAGGAGTTTCAAGGGTTCCTAAGAGGTATTTTTAGAGTTTCTAAAGGGTGTAGCAAGGGTGAGATTCGAGGTTATTCGAATTGGGTAAGTCCTCTCTCTTTGTAATTTCTATTTTCATAGTGGAGATCTGTCGCTTTGTGCCGTGGTTTTTTCCCACAAGGGTTTTTCACGTTAAATTTGTGTTCTCTTGTGTGTCCTTGGTGTCATTGGATTGCTATCCTAGATTTAGATTTGTGTGATTCCGCGGCCAAAATCCTCAATAAGTGGTGTCAGAGCAATCATTGGGGCACAGATCTGAATCTACAGGATTAGTAATAATGGTGAGCACCAGGTATGAGATTGAGAAGTACTTAGGGAAAAATAATTTTGAGTTATGGAAGATCAAGATGATGAGTTCCTTAATCAAGCAAGGCGAAGATGGTGCTCTTGAGGAGCGAAAGTCTACTATGACTGATGATGAATGGAATACTCTTGATAATAAGGCATTATCGTCGATCCGTTGATGTCTCACGGATGAGGTTCTCTACAACGTCATGAGGGAGAAAACTGCGGTTAAGTTATGGGTGAAGTTAGAGGATGTTTATACGAAAAAATCTTCTGAAAAGTGCCTACACTTGAAGCGGCAGTGGTATAACTTCAAGATGGCAGAGGGTGGCGATCTGGAGGCTCACATCAGCAATTTTAATAAATTAGTTTACAAATTACTAGATATGGAGGAAGTGATGAAAGATGAAGAATAAGCACGTATGTTGCTGAATTCTCTTCCGGCGTCATATGAGTCATTCAAGGACACCATGTACAGCACGAATAAAACCCTGAGTGTCGACACCGATATCTTAGCCCTTCAAGGGAAGGCTATGAGAAAGCTAAACGGTGACGTGGGGACATCTTCTGATACACTGTTTACAATAAGTAGGAATTCTGAATAAGGTACGGATTCTTCAGGTTATAGATCCAAATCCAAGGACAAGGGCAAAGGAAAGTTAAAGTGCTGGAATTGTGGGAAGGAAGGATATGTGAAGAAGGATTGTGAAAATCCTAAATCGAAGAGAGAAGCTTTTGAGGCTTCGTACAGGGAGGCCAATGTTGCCTCGTCAGATGGATCGAGTGGATGTGATGGTGATATTTTGTCTGTGTCTACGATCAAGCGGTCATACAATGATCATAAGGACGAATGGATGCTAGACATAGGGGCATCTTTTCACATGACTCCTCATCAGAGTTGGTTCGCCAGCTACAGGGAGTGAGATTGTGGACAGGTGTTTATGGGCAATGGCTTTGCCTGTAATGTTGTAACTGTTAACTGTTGGTAGGTGCGCATCAGGATGTTTGATGGGGTGGAGCGTATCCTGACTTATATCAGGCACATTCCTAATTTGAAGAAGAATCTGATTTCTCTTGGTGTAATTGAGGTAAAGGATGCAAGTACACAGGTATTGATAGTACTCTTAAGGTATATAAGGGGGCACGAGTAATCATGAAAGCGCAACGACTCGGTAACTTGTATAGGTTGATCGAGAGCACATCAAAAGGTGGAGCTGCAGTGGATGTAGCGGATTCCACCTCTGCACGTGTGTGGCATGTTGGGTATGACCACATAAGCGGGCAGGACAGGAAGGCTGAGATGTGTAGACAGGAATACAGATCAAGTGGAGCAGCCACCTGTGAGAAGAATCACACGGCATGATCGCAAGATATCAACGATGTGCATGTACGACTCCAATATCACAGGAGATTCATCTTCTATTTAGATGGCTCTAGGTGAGCCTAGTGCTGAAAAGTGAAAGGTGACTATGGGCGATGTAATGGATTCGTTATACCAGACCGACATATGGGAGCTGACAGAGCTTCCAGTGGGCCAGAGAGCGGTTAGATACAGGTGAATCTTCAGGAGGATACAGTATAGAAACAGGGCGAGGTTGGTAGCGAAGGGTTATGCTCAGAGAGAAGGAATCGACTTCTCAGAGATATTCGCACCGACAGTATAACAAGTGTCTATTAGATCCGTGATTGGCGCTGGTTGGCCAATGTGATCTTGAGCTGGAAGAATAAATGTGGAGTCTGCACTTTTACAAGGGAAAGCGAAGAGCAGATCTACATGAAGCAACCAGAGCAGTTCAAAGTTAAAGGGGCTAAGAAAAGACTTTGTAGGAGGTCGTGGTTCGACCTGTCGCCTAGGCAGTGGTTTGATTCTTTCATGGTGAGTCAGGAATTAATATCATGTAGATCGTCAATTACGACATGTCTGAAATCAATGTACTGAAGACTCGGTTAAGTGGGACATTTAGGATGAAAGATCGGGGGGCTGCAAAGATGGTTCTCGACATTGAAACTAAAAGAGGAGTAGGCTTTGGTAATCACAGGAGGAATACCTTGTGTGTAGGTATTGATCAAGGAGGTGATGGACCATATAAAGCTGGAGAGAGTTCCCTACGCATCTCTCCTCAAGTTTTCCTTAGGACATGTCCCAAAATAGATGAGGAAGAGCACGATATCTCGTGAGCCTTATTCGAATGCGGTTAGCAGTGTATGCCATGGTCTGGATTAGACCGGTTATTTCACAAGCTATCAATGTTGTGAGCAAGTACCCCGACAAGCATATTGGGTAGTAGTGAGATGGTAAGAAGACTACGTCTTTCATTTTGAGAAGAAAGGAATAAAGATGGTTGAGCACGTGGATTTTAATTCGGCAGACATGCTCACCTAGATCGTTCCTGCGGAGAAGTTTAAATTATGTGTAGCTTCTTTGGGCTTGGCGATGGCGTAAAAGAAAGACGGAGTGTGCAAGAGAAGCTATGATGTGATGTAAAGATAAGAGAAGAGGATAGGAAACTACACGGATGAAGATTGAAGACATGGTGGAGATTGTTATAGATAGATGTCTTAAATCTGTCTGGTCGTCTGTCGATGATATCGACAAGGTTTTAGATGATATCGACAGATGTCTTAAATCTGTCTGTTGGTCTGTCGATGATATCGACAGGGTCTCGATGCCATCGATAATTCACAGTATTTTTCACCCCTGGTTGTTGAACAATTTTGGTCCCGTTCCGATATCATCGAGAGACCTTCAGATGATATCGAGGCTGTCATTAAGAGTGACTCGATGACATCGATAAGTTCCGCAAATGCAATTGCGGAAACATAGGTTCTGCGAATTTTGTTTCCTATTCTGAGTTTGCTTATTTCTAAACTTATATAAAGGGGTGTATGCGGGATTAACGGTAATTCTAAGGCTTTTTAAAAGAGTTCCAAGGGTTCCTAAGAGATTTTTTAGGGTTTCTAAAGGGTGTAGCAAGAGTGAGATTTAAGGTTGTTCGAATCGAGTAAGTCCTCTCTCTTTGTAATTTTTATTTTCATAGTGGAGATATGTCGCTTTGTGCCGTAGTTTTTTTCCCGCAAGGGTTTTCCACGTTAAATCTGTGTTCTCTTGTATGTGCTTGGTGTCATTGGATTGCTATCCTAGATTTAGATCTGTGTGATTTCGCGGCCAAAATCCCCAACAAATTCTACTTATTCTTTTATGTTTGAAACTTTCCTTGGGTTTCATTTTATGTTTTTTTTTTAAATTGGCGAAGGCTTTAAGAATTATTTAGAAAAGTTAAATTATTTTATTTTGTTTTTTATAAGAGATTAAATGATATATATTCTCTTCAACATTAAATTACGAAGGTTCTTTTTTTTTATTATTATTATAAATGATCTCTTCCTTCTAAGCTGGTTAAAACACCAAATTAATATACAAGTTATTTAGAATATTTTTTATAGATTGTTACAATAACATTGACTTATATGTATTCTGAAATGATAGTTAACAATCAAAATATTTCTTTTCGTCGGTATATAGAATTAAATGCAGCTTTTCCAAGGTAATTCTACATTGAAGAAAGTTAATAAGAACATAAATTATTAAACATTCCTTTTATATTTAAAAAAAATCTTGAAAAACTTAAAATAAGAATTGTTTAATATTATTGTGAATATTGATGGTAAAAGGGTGAATGTTGAGTTTTTATTTTTTTATTATTTTTTTATTTTTAAAAAGATTATAAAAAATATTACAATTTATGGTACCATTGGATACAATTCGACTTCTATTATGATTTGTGATAGGATCATGATTTTGATAACATTGCTTGCAAAGCATTTGTTTTGTTTTTTTAAATGTCTAGTGGCGGAGTACCTGCTCCACCGGTCTCATTTCTGATGGCGGCCGCCAAGTCATTAGAAGAGGGAGCTGAGTCAAGGGCGGGGTGGTACCAAGTTCACGTCTCATATTTTGCCTGGCGTCATGAAACTGAGGCTGCAACCTTTTAAATATGCAATCCAATGGGGCCCACCGGGTTTTTGTAATGGACGGGCTGCGTACATCAGGTGGCGCACGGAACTCCGGTCCATGAATGATATTTGGCATGTACGGCCACTTGCTCCTTAGCGTCGTCAGGTGCTTTGGGGCCACCATAATGTAAGTATTTTAACCATTTTGTCTATCCCTCTTGTTTGATCATTTAGATCATCATCCACTGATAATAATAATATTAATAGATCTAAACCTTAAGTGGACCACACCACAGGAAACTGTGGTGATGGAACAAGCTAGGTTAAAAACTTCTCGAGGCCACATAAGTTTTGGATGAAGCTGATGATATGTGTGTTTTTATTCAACTCCGATATGTGGACATTGTGGGTTGGATGGCAAATGAGCATCACAATGGCCTCAGAAAGATTTTAACGGTGGTAGCGTTATTTCCACTATTTTTTACCGTGTGTTCCACTTAAGCTTTGGATATGTGTCATTTTTGGGCAAGTGCCATAAGATGAAATGACAAAACGGATGTACGGCGTGGATATAAAACATATACATCACAGTCGAGGGAATTCACTACCCCTTGCCCTTCCCTTGGACGCGTGAGTGTTGGTTCAGATCACCCAAAAGCATTGGGCCCCATGAATGGACCTAATATCATGACCACGGACTCCTGGGCCACTACCGATTGAACGATTATCCCTACGTCCAATTGTCATCTCTAGTAGCGATTCCTCTTCAGTTGCGGATTAGCTACTGACAGGTAGGGGTGTACACAGGTTAGGCCGAGTCGAACTGGCCTCAGCCCGTTCAGGCCTGTTCAACAGCCACACATGGCTCGAACCCGACCGGACCTGGTCACCTGGCCAACATCTCCAGCCCGAACCGAGCCCGACGCGAGTTCGAGCCGACTTCGGGCCAGTTTCAATTCTGAGTTCGGGCTAGTTTCGAACCTTACAGCAAGTTCATGAGAAGGACTTTGGCAGGTAATTCGCGTCCCATTACAAGACCCTCGATCAACGGTTTAGATAGTTGAACTATAGACTCCACAAAAAATCTAACTAGTCAGGACATTTACATACATTTGACAAAGCATAAAATAAAATATTTTATACAAATTAAATATAGTCATACACGGGCCGGGCCGAGCCGGGTCGTGTCGGGCTGGGGCGAGTTAGATTTCGGACCGAGTCAGGCTAAACTGGGAGGTATCCAAACTCGGCCTGAACTCACTTTCGGGCCTAGAAAATTGGCCGAGTCGGACTTTTTTCGGGCTGGGTCGAGCGAGCTAACCGGGCTAGCCCAGTTTGTGTACACCCCTACTGATAGGTTGAGTAGCGAGCCTCGCTACTGAAGTGACGTCATCAAGTTCCGTGGGCCCCACCATGATGTATGTTTTGTATCCACACCTTCCATCCATTTAGATAGATCATTTTAGAGTAATAACCAAAGAATGAGTTAAATCCAAAGCTCCAGTGGACCCCAGCACAGAAAACAGTAGGGATAGTGACGCCTACCAATAAAAACTTCCATGGGCCACAAAAGTTTTAGATTAAGCGTTTTCCCTTATTTCATGTCTTTTTTAACTTTTGATCAATTTGGATTTCAAATAAACATTATAGTGGGCCTTATGATAATTTCAACGGTGGAAATTGCTCTCCCCATTATTCTCTGTGTTGGGTTCCACTACAGATTTTTACATGCCTTATTCTTTGGCTCATGAGCTAGAATGATATCTCACAATGGATGGAGGATATATGGATACAACACATACATCATAGTTGGGCCCACAGAATTAGGTGACGTCACTTCAGTAGCCGATTATCTAATCCGCGTTCTTCTTCTTCACCCTGGATATGCCACGTGTGTCCTTTGACACCTATCAGTCTCTGCATGTGTCAATTCCCCCTCGTTTATGCATTGCGTAACACGTTAGTCCGCGGTGCCCTGACAATGGGCCACTATGTGTTGTATATCCACGCCGTCCATCAGTTTTTCGTCTAGGTTTGTGTAACCTTATCAACAGGTTAGGTAGCAAATAAGCATTACGGTGGGCAAGAAATCTTTTAACGGTGGGCATTCATTTCCACTATTTTCTGTCGTGTGGTCCACTTTAGATTTGGATCTACTTTATTTTTGGGACAATACCCTAAAATTAGCCGGAAAAAACTAATAGACCGAGTGGATATGCAAGAAATACATCAAGGTGGGTCCCACGGTCAGGGACCACCCACTTACGTGTTGCCCGGGTAACACCTAATTCACTCCCATGTCTAGCGGCTAAGTCACGTGCCTGTAAGTATACTCGCTCGCGTGAAATCAGCATATGGTCAGGGACCTCATGTCACACGTGCCAACATAGAACATACGTTATATATTCCAGCATTTATCAAATCCCATGTGAGACTCCCTGGTCGAAAAATAAGGCTGACATATTCATTGGGCGAACCACAGTTGTTTAAGGAAGGTGGACAGTTGATAAACATGACTGACGGTCTGTATTCAATATACTTATATGGCGTACCTATCTATTTCTTCTGTTATCTTATCTTCATATGATTCCCTAACAAATAGATGGATACGATTCTTATAAAGTAGAAGATAATGGCATGAAAATCGCGATGCTCCTTCCAATCTCATGCGAGCGAGCATTCTTAGAAATCATGGAAGTAGAAAAGACAAGGGCACTTCCGTCATTGCCAGGAAAACCCTGAGACAAGAAGTAATTTGATACTCTGGCAGAGCGTGATGATTCATACTCATGCACTTAAACCACAATAGATTTTATGAAAATAAATCATCTTTAACCGTCCAAACTTTGGTAAAACTTTTATTACATAGATATTAACCCAAAATTATATTGATTTAACATAATAAAAAACTGAAAAAGTCGCATTTTTTTGTTGAATTTGATCCTTCATCCCGAACTTTTATTGATAAAATCGGAATATTTCATCATTAGATTTATATTATTTTATTTATTTAACACATCTGATTTGATTGTATATAATTTGGACTGTTTTGGTATATGAAAAATGTAACAATTGTGGATGCATGCATACGAAGTATTGTACACTACCAGAGCATCAAAGTTTTTCCGACAGAGCGGATTAGAGCTCATTACTCGTCAGTCATGTCTAATGAAAGACTTTGATACTCTGGCAGACTGTTATACATGATACGCATACAGTTAAAAATTGCATATGTTGAGTACAGTATATTCAAAATAAACTGTCCAAATTACGCGTCGAAGCTTCGATGTATAATAATATAAAAAACACACCCTTAGCTGATTATCTAACTTGAGGACTGGGAGCATGGTTGGAAACTAACTGGTCCCATTTTTTACAGACGTGTCAACGAATCAGAGGTTAGAAATGTTAAACCAATCTGATTTTAAAATTTTGATTAAAGACACAATGGGTTCTACAGTTGAGTCGGTTTAATTTGAGCTGATATATTCTACGTATACAATTTTTGAGTGCACGCGTATCAAGCATCGTACTCTGTCAGAGTAGACTGATGAGGCGGCTGCGTGTCATCGAATAACCCAGAAATGCTCCGGCCCTTCTCTCTCTCTCTCTCTCTTCGATTGTGGTCAAAAGACTCAAAACCCCTTTCCAGATTCCACCTTCGAAAAAAAACACAGTAATAATTGAAAAAAAAAGAAGAAAAGACGACCCGTTATATTTATAAAAAAAAAAAAAAAATCTCGGAGAGAGGGAGAGAGAGTCTTTCGAGTACAGATGGATCTGGTCTGTGACGAGGTACGCTCCTCAGCACGTGTTTCCGCCCTTCGTTTTACCGTTTTCGGCGCTCCTTTCCATTTTTCTCCACCTTTTATTCCAATTTCTAAAATGTCTCTGTAAATTCAGGGGAAAATCGGCGATTTGTTTTCTCTGTCTTGTTTCTAGAGAATCTGAGTAAGTCTTTCCACTCTCTCTCTCTCTCTCTCTCTCTCTCTCTCTTTTCCTTTTGTGCTAAATTCTCAGTTTCTACCATTTTCTTCTTCCTATGTTTGATTGATTTTTCATTTATCATCGTAATCTTGAATTTAGATATTTAATTTGGGCGGTTTTAGTCTACTGTTTTTTTTTTTTTTTTTTTTCATTTTGGCATCCGAAGGTTCCCTCGATTTATTCGAGTACTCTACTCGATGAAACATGCGATTGATTTGAAGAAAGATCGATCAATTTCCTAGCAAAAGATCGATCAATTTCCTAGCCCATATTCTCGATTCCCCGTTATGACTGATCACTTGAGTAAATTACCAAACTGCACCTATTGTGTTCCGCTACAGATATCGGATTTTCGAATTGTAGTTTGGTGTGCAGTTATCATGACATGGTTAGAGTTTGCGATCCGAGGATGAACTTATCTATGATATTATGGTTTTGTTGTCTATTAACTGAGGCTGTGTTTGGATGCACTATTGAGTCAGGTTGGAATTGTTTATCTAGCAAATTGGGAATTGTGAAGTTGGACTCTCCTTCAGTAGCTATCATGCTGAGGGTCAAGTTCTATCAAGTTGTTTATGAATCGGACTTGAAAGAAACGTAGCTGCAGTTTGAGGGCTGGATATTCACAATTCAATTCACTTTTGTATCCAAACGCAGCTTATGTTTTCCAATTTTGATATTTACTAATTTCAATTATGAATTCTTTCTTGCGAACTGACTGGCATATGTGAAGTTTGTTATAGCTTGACGTTTTATTAAGGTTTTATGACATCAATATACTGGATTGGATCCCTTCTTGACCAATGGAAACTTAGTATTTCGTTGGAGGAACTTTGGGCTCTTGTTCCGTAGCATGTACATAGTGGTTTGCTTGGTTTGGGTTTGTCCTGGAGTTCATGATTCATGGGATTCTCAGTGAACCCAGTTTGGTTCACCACTTGGGTTGGGTTTGTCTCGCAGATCATGATTCACTGGATTCTCAGTGAACCCAGTTTCCTCAGTTTGGTTCACCACTAGGTTTGCGTTTGTCCCACTGGTCATGATTCATGGGATGCTCAATGTGCCCAATTCACTCAGCTTGGTTTGCCTTCATTCCCTTAAATCTAGTAATCAATTTGCTAAGTTTGTAAACTCAACTTTATCTGATTCATAGCATTAGTTCACTAAGTTCATAGGCATGGTTGTTCAATGTAAAAGAGTTTTTTTTTTTTTTTTTTTTTTTTAAGAGAAAGTTGACCATGTTGCCCAGCTGGCAAAGCTGGAGTAGTTCTTCAATCCATATGCTTTTCTTCAGGTGTTCCTAGGCTCAGACATTATGGGGATTTTAGGCCTGAATTTGGGTGAACTAACGAGCACATTCAGGCCTGAATTTGGATGGTTCTTGTTAATCACAAGAGATTACGTAGTGGAAATTTGTGTAATGTATTTTATTGAGATGAGTACGTGTATTTATACACAAATTGGTACATAAATGTACAACTTTATACACAGCTTTACAAGATATAAGATAATCCTATCTGAGATTACATTAATCTACTCAAATAGCTCCCTTCAAGCTCAAGGCGGTTTAAAAGGACTTGAGTTCGAAGGGTCAAATTTATTTGGAAATAGAAAAACTTTCATGGTGACGAAATCTGAGTAGCGACGGGTAGCATGAGTGGTGAGTAAGCAGGCGTGGGTGAGACAACAACAACATTGATGATGGGTATGAGTGCCGGAACCGACAGGTGATCCGGATCCAAATTCAAATGCCGGAGTTTGACTATTCATTCAATAGAGACAAGTGCGTCGAAATAGGTTTGCAGATTGCAGTTACCAACTGCTTCAGGTGCATGGCGATTCTAGTGCATAATGGTTCTAACTAACAAATCTGGTGAGCAAACGATAACCGAATATCAGATCCAATCATAATTGTATGTTGGAGAAACAAGTCGAAGCTAGAAAGGCTCGGTGTGGCAATAGGTCCAAGTCAAGGTGTTCCATAATGGTCCCCCCCCCCCCCCAAATATATATATATATATATATATATATATATATATATATATATATATATATATATATATATATATATATAAAATAATAATAAAAGTAAAAAAATAAATAAAATAAAATCTATTTGGCCCCATTATGGACCATTTTTTCTGTAATGGCTGTTTTGGCCCCCAAAACGCATAACAATTACCACCATTACCATTACTTAATGGTTGTTACGTAACCATTTTGGCATACCATGGTCCAAGTAAAAAAGTCCCGCATAATAGAAACTAGGTTTGGTCAGAAGGCCCTACATAATAGAACAAGCGCAATTATAAGTGCCTTCACTATACCGGGTCCCAAAAAGCGGTGAAGCATGCAAATGATGTGCACTCAGGGAACACAATGAAATAGAGGCACAAAAGAGGAGGTTCATGCCTCTTCTTCTTCCAAATGAAGAAAATGGGGATTTTAGAGAGGGTGAGCCAAGCAGGTTGGTGCTCAATTGCAATCAACTAGCAATGGCAGATGGATTGAGGTGAAGGGGACGAGCAGAGGTGAAGACAAGTAGAGATGCTATGTGCGACGGGTTCTCACTGATAGGATCTAGAGATGCAGGTGGAGATGGGGCTGATTCCAACCATAGGGCTGTCATCGATGTCAGTCAGCGACATATTCGTCGCCGGAAAAAAAAAAAGCCCGGAGAGGATCTGGTCGAGGTTGTAGTGGCAATCCGCCAGTAGTGATGGGGATGGTGCCGAACATCGGTCTGAGGATATGCAAATGATGGCTCAAATTACAGCCTAATTCCTACTAGTGGTTGCAGTGATCGGTGATGGTGGGTTTAATGATGGATCTGATAATGGCAGCAATAGAAGCGGGTGGCTGGAGGGTGGCGTTCAGTTGGGATCTGTACTGGTGAGTGGTTGCAAGTTGCAACACTGAAGATTGGTTCTAATGGTGGTGTTGGATTATGGGATCTGGACAACAAATTGGTTTCAAACACAAATCTAGGAGCTGGGCCGGTGATTGGGAGCGGAGATGGGTTTCAGGCATTGGTTTCAAGGTGTCAGATGTAATGGTTGTCGAATTCAGGGCAGAGTTGGTGCAAACGTCATGGAGACGAAGTCTGGATGGATGGACAATGGCATCCCTAGAAGATTTAAATGATACGCTGATTCCTGCAGACAGGTGCATGTGTGCGAAGATGTGGAGGGTAGCGGAATGAGATTCATCATAGCCGGGTGAAGGATGAGTTTGAGTCCGAGTCGGAGATGGAGATGACTAGTCAGCAGTGTGCGGCAGGTTTTATTTTCCTCTTCTTAAATGAGAACCGACTTAATCAGCTTTCATGCCAATTCAATCAAGTGAGAGGAAGGAGGTGAATGAATTCGGCAGATGCAATGGTGGCTGATCGAGGCACAAGTCAGATAGTGAATGTATCTGTTACACAGACAGATGAGCGGTGGTGCGCCTAGTCACAAATACGATCAAACGGTTGCAGATGGTGACTAGATGATATGATTGGACGGTTGCAGATGGTGACTAGATGATATGATCGGAGGGTATCAAGGCCTTTGATTAGGATTTGATATTATGTTAATCACAAGAGACTACATGGTGGAAACTTGTTTTTTGTGTATTTCATTGAGATGTGAATGTGTCTTTATACATAAAGTGGTACATAGAGGATAAGGATACATAGCTGTACAAGATACACCAAGAAACTAGACAATCCTGACTAAGATTATGCCAACAAACTCTAACAAAACTAGTGGTTGAAAACATGCTATTGAATTCATTGATCTTAGATTTAATCAGTTTAGTGCACAAAGGAATTCAATGAATCGGTAAATATGTTTGGGTTTGTGTTACAAAAACTTGTTTATGGATTTCCCGTATGAATTTGATGAAGCATCAATTCTAATGTTTTGCCATCAAGTATGTATTAGGAAGTGATGTGAAGGTTGGTTGGAGTTGAAAAATGGATGGAGATTGTGATGGTGAATGATGGGATGGGTGCTCTATTCTAAGGTGTTTGTTCTTGCTGCAGCACACGTGATTTAATGCTAGCATGCAATGTGGAGATTATGAAAGAGTCCATAAAGTAATTTAATTAACAAAAGATGCTAACCCACCAAGTAATTAAGAGTAAACAATAGGAACTAAAATCTGATTTAACCTAAATCACATACCTGCATGCTAAGAAATCATATAAATCAATTAAAACTGGGCCCAATGGAATGATAAAACTTCCAATTTAGCATTGACACATCCCACACTCAAGGGCCAGATTTGTAGGTTTTATGATTAGGATTAGGAAGGGAGAAATCTGAAAATTTAAAAATTAGGGTTCATGGGAATTGGGGTTTTTAGAAATTGGAAAAAATAGAAATTGGGGATCTAGGGTTTAGGGTAGGGTTATGAATGGGGTATCAATGGGTTTTGATGGGGGAATCAAGGGGAAATCAAAGGATTGAGCGGTTGTTCATATGGTTAGCCTAGGGGCTCGCACATGTAGGTCGTTGGCTAGGGTTTTTAGGTCCTCAATGTTTGATTTTGGTTGGGGTTGAAGTTGGAAGATGAAAAGTTGAAAAAAGAGATGATTTGGATGGTCTTGAATAGGAAGGGAAGAAGATAGATGAAGTTTTTAGAAAAATACCTCTTTTGGATAGAAATAAAGAGAGAAGAAAGATGATAGATGGAAGCCTCGCACCTCCGTTAAATGGGGTATAGAATCACACTACACCCAAACTCCAAATCACATGGAGTATTTTTCAAATCACATGAAGAAGAGAAAACACAGTTTTTTTTTCCTTAAAATAATGACATTAGGGCTTCACACACCCATCTTTCTCTTTTATAGTCTCAGAAAAGACCTTTTACAAACCGACTCTTTCAGATAAGATTCTCAACATAAAGAAACTTAATAAATTAAAAGTTGTTCCTAATTCCCTAATCTCAACACATATATAAAGTATACCAAAAATAACGAAGCATGTAAACAATTTAAACAACTATGTTATTTTGTGGCCCATGAGGGTCCACGATTAAGATGTCCAATGATGATCCAACCGTCTGATTATTGTGTCCACCAGTCCAATGGTCCGATGTGTCCATCAAGCTCCTATATGCAGCCCACATGCATCTTCCTAGTGTGGGGTCTTCAAAGATGCATGAACATGCACTTGGGGTCTTCAACGTAGCTAGGAATGTGAATTGGGCCAAATGGGCCCCATTTAATGGTCGTCTAGCCATAAGGAGATTGGCTCAGCCCTCCAGTAGTATGGTGCTCGGATGTCCTCATCAGTTCCACTATTGTCTCGAAGTATGTTGTGCTGGAGCCTGGAACTAGACTACCTTTTTCAAAACAGCAAATTGGCTTCTTTTGACTGGTGAATGGTAAGTGGTGTACTCAGCATGGAAAGATGAGGTGCTTCTTGAGGAAGATGGGTTAAGTCAACGATGGGATTCTGATTTAAGAGAATCACTTGAAACAGTAAGTCCAGAATTTCCTGCAATATATTTGTGGATTTTACTAGGTTTAGCTTTCTTTCATTATCATCATCTAAGCCTAATCCCCGTTAATTGGGGTCAGCTACATGAATCATGTTCCTCCATTCCACTCTATCAAGGGCCAGACCTTTAGTTAGCCCTTCAAGGTTTGGCTTTCGTTGACTGGATAAAATTTATTATTTGGTGGTTTTATGCCTTTACTTATTTCATTGGCTCCTTGGATTTTGGGCCATTGTACATGAGATTGTGTTTTTTTGATTGCTTCTCAAAGAAAAAAAATAAATTTGTTTTGTCAATTGGACTTAAATGGTTGATTATTTGGGGATATGTAAATGTGAGGTGCTGTCATAAGTGCTAAACATTCCTGGCACTAAGTAAATTAAGGAGCAGATATTGTCAAGCAGCTACGGTTTTCCTGGAATATTGAGGTTGTATGTTAGAAGAAGTGGCTAGTTCAGTAAGCATCAGCAAGATTCATGAGATTATGACTAAGGTGAGGCTGGATTGCATTTTAACTATTCCAATGTGGCTGTTGAAACCTTTGGAACATTATGTTTCATTAATATATATGCTTCAAGGCATGGCTTGCAGATTGGTTGTTGATGTTGATTGGGAAAAAAAAGGAAGCGAAGGACTCGAAGTCATTCAACACCTTGTTCAACAAACTATCTTATCCACCTGAGTCAGCTATGTGTATTGAGTATAGTAAGGATGGCAAGGATTGGTAGTTGGTACATAAATCATGTAAATAAAAAATTTCCAGATACATATGGAGAAAGGGTTTGTTACAGTTTGTTACTATAATGTTTTGGGTTTGTAAGCTGGATCGAACTCGAGATGTCAGTTTCTAATGGGAGATTGCCCACCATTGTGCTATGGGCTTGAACCCAATTGTCAGATGTTGAAACAAGGAGCATCATTGACCAATTCATTGCTACAATTATGTTACAATATTTCCTCGGCAATATCAGAAGATAGGCTTGATTGTCACACAACTGTAGACTTTAAAAATTACGAGCTCTAGAATTTAAGATCCTGAGTTCAGTTCCACTGAAGGTGGATCCTATAACTTCTTATCATAGATAAGTCATCTACATATTGATATAGGCATATAACAGATTCTATCAAATGTACTACCAGACATATATGAATAATTAAATATATTAATAGACAAGTTCTCAAAAATAATTTCCCATAAAAGGGTACATACAGAAAAGATTTAGACTATCAGTAAAAAATGTAAACTTTAAGAAATTGAATATTACATGACAGAACTGGCCAGATGCCAGTTTATTGTAGATAGTATTTCTTAGTCACTTTCTCAAGCCACATGTGGTTACATTAAACAGAGGAACCGATACTAGTGATTTGTGCTGATATCCTTACACTTCTAGTCACAATTAAATTTAGATTGTGCTCAGTAAAAATGTAAACTTTAAGAATTCAAATATTACATGGCAGAACTGGCCGGATGCGAGTTCATTGTAGATAGTATTTCTTAGTCACTTTCTCAAGCCACATGTGGTTACATTAAACAGAGGAACCGATACTAGTGATTTGTGCTGATATCTTTACACTTCTAGTCACAATTAAATTTAGATTGTGCTGATATCTGAAGAAGAAGAAGAAGAAGACACCATGCTGGTGAGGAGTTACACTTTTTCTCCAATCATCTTGTGCAACATGGCACAATATTTTATTTATATGTACAGCATTATGGGGCAATTGCAAAGTTCTGCATCTCTGATTACATCTTTCTCCCCTTGTTTCCAATGCTGACATCCAACTTTGCCACAATCTCTTCATTGAAACCTTGCAAGCTTTGGTGCAACCTTTGCCCAAATAACAAAAATACTTTTGCACCTTTTATGGGGTCAATCACAAGCAGGACACCCCTTTTTAACGTCCACAAGCCACACAGACTAACCAATACAAGCCCTTGAAAAGGCAGATTGTCCAGCAACTATCCTTATGTCATACTCCATATAGGAAGAGATTTGCATCTAGCACACCATTGTTGACTGGGTAGCTTTTGTTGCAGTTCGACACCATGCAGTAGTTGATGATTATTTATACTGAGGATCATGTCTCAATTTTCTTACTTAAGATCACTTTAAAATACGAAAAGAAATGTTAACTCAACCTTGAGACTGACTAGGATACCAATATGCTATAGCACCTCCTGTCAGAACTGAGAGTTCATGGTTTGCTTTTTTGCCCAACAAGACAATTCTTAGTTGATGCTCTCTCAGTATTTACTTTCCAAACATGATCTGTGCCCATGTTGTTACATGATTTGTTGTTACTATATTCTAAAACTCTGTCTTTTGACTTGATACTTCTGTTCTAGCTTTTCGTAACTCTTCCCTATGTTTCCACTTCATCACTTATCTCGATTCAGGAATGCCCATGAATGGGAAAGCCCTCCTGCCGTGGGGCACATGCACTACACCCTTCCATGGGGTCTGTCATCCATCATCAACTCTAACATCTGGATGTGTTGCCTTTGTTGATTACCATTGTCATCTCACCAGGGTTCACTTCATGCCCTAGTTGCATGAGCCCTCTGCCAAGGTGCTGTCTCACTTCAAACCTGCGCTTCAGAGTGCTCTTGCCCCCACTCCTGCCACCATGTTCACTTCCTAAGCTTTTAAACTAACTAAAATTTCTGAGTAGAGTTTGCCACCAGAGTTTTAAAACTCAAATATTTGACTCAATTCAAAAGTCTGCTAGTCTAGCAACTAGGTCAAGTTTTTCAAGTTTTGAACTCCAAGATTCGATGATTTTTAACATTTTAAATGTATAAATATGTAGAGTTAACGTTCAAAAAAATTGTACAATCTTGGCGAGTTGAGCAAACTTTTGTTAAGTTTTTTTTCCTAGTTCTGTTGAGTGGCGTTGAGTAGAGTCAAGCCAATTGCATGAGTCAACTGAGTCTTGACCAATTCATGACCAAATCAATCTTTTTTGAAGTCCTTAAGAAATCTAAGTGAGTCAATTCGAATTGATTGAGTCGAGTCAAGTTCTTTTTTTTTTTTTCAAGTTTCCAAATATAGCTTTGTACTCCTGCCTTCTTGCTTGTTCTCATGCTTTGTGCAACTAAGCTGATGCGGACATCAGAGTGTACCAATGTCGCCGTAGGAGAGCCCCAGGCCCTGGCCCAACCCAACCTACACTTTATTTGGGTAATCACTACTTGGGCCTGGCCCGTGGGCCACTTTGAAGACCCCATGTGCATAGGATGTGCATCATGAAGGCCCTAGACTGGGAGGATGCACATGGGCTGCATTATTTGGAGTGCCAGGATAGTTTTTGAGAGTTTTGGTTGAGATCCGACTGTTGGATCGCGTCCGATCACATGGTGGCCCACGATGTGATCAAGTCCATTTTCAGTTTTTAGTGTCCATTTATGTTTTGTTATTTTTTTGCACATTTTAGTTGGTTTGGATTTCTTAGTGGGCCCCTACTTTGCTAGATTTTAAAAAGGGGCATGTTGGTCATCTTACTTTTAAATGTAAAAACTCTATTTAAGGGGGGAAAACGTCCAACCCTAAAAAGATGAAGAGTACACGTTTGTTTTCTAAAGAGAAGTCTTTCTTTCTTCTATGCGACTTAGAAGAACCCTCCATGAGACTTGGAGCAAGGTGGTGAGATTCCATCTTTTTGTGGGGGTGCGACTCACGTGTTTATCTTCTGCACGGTATGGTCTTTCCATCTCCTTCTACTCATTTAAAAAAACCTCTTTGACCCTATCTAGCCTAAATCCTTCAATTCATTGCGTCCAAAACCTCGACACCCTATTTCCCTGCCTCCCACATAAAACCTACCCTCGACCCTCTCCCAAATTCCTCCCACAACCCTCAATTCCCAAATTACAGATTTATCCCACCCCATATCCCACGTGATCTTCATCTCCTCTAAACATAGTTTATGTGGTGAATGAGTATGGTAAATTCTATGTATGTATGAATCTGCCCATGAGTATTCTGTTGATATTCTGTGCTAGGGGGTTGTTCTAACAACCTTGACATCCTGCGATTTAATCTTTATATGATTGTGTGCGTGTGGGGATGATTTCTAATGAAATGACATGAATTTTTACTTGCTGAAATTACTGTTTGGTGAACTGAAATTATTGCTTAGTGGGCTTGGCCCATAACCCACAGGTCCTAGGATCTGTATGAATTGTCCTTTGAATAATCTCCTGTGAAACGTGACATCCATACATGTATCCTACATCATAAGCTTCACGCGTCACAATTCCAAGTGTTCTATAACATTTTTAGTGTCTTGCTTTAACTCTGTTGTGAGTCCTTGGGTTGAATTTGAGGGTGAATGGTGAAGTACCACTTAGGTGTCACAACGTTACTTTCCCTCGTGTTTCCTTGTTTTCCAGTATTAGCACTTAAATCCTGTGTGCCTTCACAGAGCTGCATTTTTTTAAAGGAAACACCGTTACATCATTGAGATCGGCGGAACCCTCCTGTGGCATATTTTTTGTGTCTTCTAGGACAAGGCCACCACTCATACTAGTAAGCCTATTTTCTGTACACCTTTTTCACTGGCAAGTGGGACTTCCTTTATGCTGGCTGCATATGCGAACAGAACTTCGTTCAGTATCAGGTCATAGATTCATTACTCTGTATTTTCATGTTAGTCTTTATGACATCATGAAACCATTACATGGCTCAATCAGAGCTAATTTTTCCTTCTAAAGAGATGATTGGCAAGAATTCATTTTCTTTTTCTTTTAGTTTCTTTTCTTTTCTTTTGTTTTTTTTTTTGGCTGAAGTGGACATTATTTTTTGAGCTGTAGAACGAGGTTCTAGTTGCATATTGTGTTGACTTATCTGCTGTCCTTTTATATTTAGATTTCAGATATCTTCTTGGGCTTTGTTCTTGCATACGGCAGAGGAATGGAGGAAATGAGGAATGCTAATGGAAATCCTCCTGCAGTTGTGATCTCTCTAGATGCTTCTCAACCTTCCCAAGCATCTGGTAACAATCTTGAAGAAATTACAGTCCCTGTTAGTCCTGAAAAGCCAGAGGCGGTCCAGCCGAGCACAGCAGCAACAGATTCTGATATCTCAGCTGTTGAAAGCATATGTGATGGTCCATCACTTGAGAAGAACAGTCCTGCTCCTATGGAGAACGCAGATAAATCGGAGCCTACTGTTGTGGATGTTGCAACTGAGTCATTGGAAGCACTAAATTCTCCACCTTATTCTTCGCATACTCCTGAGGCACAGCCAAGTAATGCTCCACATCTACCTGAGGATGGTGTTTCTGCTAACATTAATGCAAAGACTCCTACCCCTCTTATTGCTGAAAAACCAGAAACTGTCCACCAGAGCACAGTAGCAACAGATTCTGAAATATCAGCTGTCGGAAGTGTTTGTGATGGTCCAGCTTTTGAGAAGAACACTCTTGTTCCTACAGAGAAAGCAGATACATCGGAGCCTATAGCTGTGGAAGTTGCAGCTGGGTCATTGGAAGCACTAAAGACTCCGCCTCATTATTCCGATACTCCTCAAGCACAATCAAGAGATATTCCACAGCTACCTTTGGACGGTGGTTCGGTTAGCATTGCTGATGTTCAGGTTGATGTTGTAGTACCTTCAAATGCCTCCAGCGGGGCAAGGGTTGTGGAAGATAATCCCCTCATTGTGCCGTCTAATGAGCTCGGTCAGCCCCAAATGGAGGTTGCAAGTGTACCAAATAAAATGCCGGAACCCATTGATCCTTTGGAACATGCCAAAATGCCTGACACTGTTGATCACTCTGAACATGTAAAACTGGCAAAACCCATTGATCCATTGGAACAGATAAAACAGGTTGATGTAAACAGAGGCCTTGTAGACACTGCTGCGCCTTTTGAATCCGTTAAAGAAGCTGTTACCAAGTTTGGAGGAATCGTCGATTGGAAAGCCCATAAGATCCGGACTATGGAGGTATTTATTGCTCTTTATGATGGTTATTGTTTTTTTTTTTTTTTTCCCACGGCTAGTGATTTACTGCATTTCGAGTGGCTGTAGATCATATCTCGATCTTTCAAGGAAGCAGTGCATTTTTACTGTTTTCCCATGAATCCGAATGGCTTTATAAAAGGACTAAGCCAAGATCCAGTATATCATTCTTTTAAGAATATAAAACACTTTCCTTTTCTGTTATGACAAAGCTTTACTCCAGACTTCCTGTGGACCCCAATGATCTATCTCTCATTCTTTGTCGTAAATATTCTAAATTTACTCCTTTGACTGTCCTCAGAGACGTAAACATGTGGAGCTTGAACTCGAGAAGGCACGTGAAAAGATTCCAGAGTATAAGAAACAGTCAGAGACTGCTGAAGATGCCAAAGCTCAAGTACTGAAGGAGCTAGACAGCACGAAGAGACTCATAGAGGAACTAAAGCTGAATCTGGAGCGAGCACAAACCGAAGAGGACCAGGCGAAACAGGACTCTGAACTTGCACGCCTCAGGGTCGAAGAGATGGAGCAAGGAATCGCTGACGAAGCAAGTGTCGCAGCCAAGGCACAGCTCGAGGTTGCCAAAGCCAGGCATGCGGCTGCGGTCACTGAACTGAAATTGGTGAAGGATGAGCTAGAAGTACTGCGGGGGGAGTATGCTTCTTTAGTCAGCGACAAGGACATGGCCGTCAAGAGAGCTGAGGAGACAGTTTCTGCAGCCAAGGAAGTTGAGAAGGCAGTTGAGGAACTGACTTTGGAGCTGATCACAGTGAAGGAGTCCTTGGAATCTGCACAGGCAGCACACTTGGAAGCAGAGGAGCACAGAATCGGTGCTGCCATGGCTAGGGAGCAAGATTCTCTGAATTGGGAGAAGGAACTGAAGGAAGCCGAAGAGGAGCTGCAGAAGCTGAACGAGCAGCATTTGTCAGCAGAGGATCTGGAGTTGAAATTAGATGGTGCATCCAAATTTTTACTCAGTTTGAAATGTGAATTGGCAGCTTACATGGAAGCGAAATTGAATAAAGAGATCAATAACATCGAAAAAGAAGATGAACTGCGGGAAGAAATGAGGAAAACCCAAACAGAAATACAAGCAGCAGTTGCTTCAGCCCAGAAGGAGCTTGAAGAAGTAAAGCTCAACATTGAAAAAGCAAAGGACGATGTGAATTGCTTACGGGTTGCGGCCGTGTCACTCCAATCGGAACTTCAGAATGAAAAGGCAGCACTCACCACCATGAGACAGAGAGAAGGAATGGCATCAGTGGCGGTTGCATCCCTAGAAGCCGAGCTGGACAGGATGAGGTCAGAGATAGAGAAGGTTCTGGTGAAGGAGAAGGAAGCTAGGGAGAAGATGGTGGAGCTGCCCAAGGCACTGCAGCAAGCAGCCCAAGAAGCTGATAAGGCTAAGTCAGTTGCTAAATTGGCAAGTGAAGAGCTACGGAAGGCGAAGGAAGAAGCAGAGCAAGCAAAGGCTGGTGCGAGCACCACGGAGAGTAGACTACATGCAGCCTTGAAAGAGATAGAGGCGGCAAGGGCATCAGAGAGGTTGGCACTTGCTGCAGTCAAGGCATTGCAAGAGAGTGAAACAGCTGCAAGCCCAGGAGCTAAGGAGACGCCAAATGGTGTGACGCTCGCCTTGGAGGAATACTACGCACTTAGCAAGAGGGCCCATGAGGCCGAGGAGCAGGCCAACCTGAAGGTGGCTGCCGCAATATCCCAGATACAAGTGGCGAAGGAGTCCGAACTGAGAAGCTTGGAGAAGTTGGACGAAGCAAATAGGGAGGTGGCTGCAAGAAAGGAAGCACTGAGGATGGCGACAGAGAAGGCCGAGAGGGCCAAGGAAGGGAAATTGGGGGTAGAACAGGAATTGAGGAAGTGGAGAGCAGAGCACGAGCAGCGGCGGAAAGCCGGCGATGCTGCTCCCCCAGTTATAAACCCTGGTAGAAGCCCACCAAGGAGCTTCGAGGAGAGGAAAGAACAGAAGAGCTTCGAGAAGGATCAAAACACTGTTGTCATGCCTCCCCAACCCATATCGAGCCCGAAGGTGTACATGGCAGGAAACAATGGAGAGAATGTTTTGTCAGAACTGAAGGTGAATAAGAAGAAATCACTATTTCCAAGGATTGTCATGCTCTTGACCAAAAAGAAGCGCAATCAATGAAGTGAACTGTTGTTGTATGCGTGTTATAAGCTTGTGTTGTTGTGTTTCTACGTCTCTGCATGCTTATTCTTTATGCTTGCCTGTGGGGATTTGAGCTGGAAGAGGAATCCCGGGTGTGTGGTGTGGGTGACCCGAGAAACCCAGTTTTCAGTCGGGATTTGTCTGTACCTGTATAGATTGTGAGAATTCCATGTATGATATGTGGAAGTTTTCGGGTCGTCAGAAAAAACAAGGGATGGTGATAATAATCTGTGTATTGTATAGTTTTGGCAGAACTCAATTGAGTGAATCTGTTTGGGGTTGTCATCTTACAATAAATGTGGTTGAGATTGCTTGAGCATGATTTGTGGTAAAAGACTGCCTCGGATCAGGTGCATTGCATGTTCGGACCAAAGTATTTGATATCTGTAGAATGTCGTTGCTAATTACCCATTATTGGGCCTGTTGGTTAACTGTAAATGCATGTAAATGATAATAAATAAGTAATGATGACTAACTTTGGTATTTACAGTATTAAAGATGTTGACAAGCACTTAAAAAAAGAGACTCACATAAGCTCTGAGGGCCTCACCATGATATATGTATTTTATCCACGTCGTCTAATCATTTTAGGGCATGAGCCCAAAAATGAGGTGATCCAAGACTTTTGTATCAACCAAGTAGCTTCCAGTGGTCCACGTTCATTCCCCAATGTTTTCCATGGCGTGGTCCACTTGGGTTTTGGATCTGCCTCATCAAATACTTGGGATATGATTTTCTAGGTGAAATTCCAGCTTTCAACCAAACAGCAAGTATTTGACATAATTACTCACTTATCACCGTTTACCTAATGCTTTTATCGAAAGATGGAATATTTTTTTTTTTTTTAATTTAACTTTTTTTATTTTATTTTATGGACCTAACTCACTTTTTGGCTTCTTAGCCACTTCTCTTCTGGTGAAGTGATCATTCAACGATCATGCCGTGTTAGACAGGTCACTTTCCATCTGATTTGTGACTTGCATATGGGCACCAAATAAATTCTTTTAAAGGAGGTTTAGGTAAGGTCCAATTAAAACTCTTGAGCTAGACGCCAACTCCCAATTAGGGCTGCATGTCATTTCTTGTATTTATTTTTTTTTTTTTTACTAATGCTGATGATGTACATATGAGCTGGCGTCAGGCCAACCAGAAAATGGATTTATTAGTGAGAAAAATAGGGCAATAAAAAATGGCTGACATTTTAACCAAATAGCTTAAGGGGCCCAAAAGTCGGTCCATCTTATTTCTGCACAAATGGCTGAAAATGTGTGGATTCAGTTTTAAAAATTGCCATTTAGAAATGAGTCCATCTAACCTTCATGAGTTGGTAGGCCCGGGTATAAACCCGGCGGCCTACACGTGCGTGGAGTGATGCATCTGCCCTGAATATATCCAATCCTCGGTTAGGCAATACATCTATCTTGAATGTGGAGCATTGATTTCATTTCTCTAAAACTTCTATCCACTTGTGCACGTAGACCCACCTAATCAATGAATAGATTAGGAACATTCAAGTGGAAAATGAGATTCTATCAATTTTGTTTGTCAGATCAGGTTTGGTCGGACCTGGGCCTAATTATCTTTTGGGAGTTGGGCTTGGGCTGCTGAATAACCCATTTGGCCCTGGACTTTGGTCTGAAAGTGTCAGGCCGGACCCGGGCCCAGCCTGGCCGGACCCAGAACCGGCTCATTGCCACCACACGGTAGTTCCCGGCCCGCCTAAGGGGTGGACCGTTTATTTATTTCACGCACATTTTGTCCGCCTTCTAGCGTGCATTCATTTCTTCATAGCGGGAGCCACGTGTGCACCATGTCCAAGAGAGCGTGCGCGTGTGGTCTAGGAAAAACAAGCCCCCCGTCAGTTAGTTTTTCCGAAGCATTTTCCCTCTCCCTACTACCAAGCGCGAAAACCCTAGCTCTCTCTCTCTCTCTCTCTCTCTCTCAAAAGCCGAGGAAATGAAGGAAATGAAGGTGAACGGAAGCACGACACTCTCACTCGCGCTCTTCAACGACGTCACCAATTGCAAGTACACGCCTCTTCTTCTTCTCTGCTTTTCTCACTCTCTGACATTTACCCCCTCTCTTTTTCTACTTATGCTAACACAACAGTACAGATATGTACTGTTGAATCACCTAAAAGTAGAAATAGTGCATGTAATGTCAGAATACTCAGCGTTCTTTCTTCTCTCTCTCTCTCTCTCTCTCTCTCTCTCTCTCTCACGCATTCCTCAGAGGACACGTGCCCACATGGGCCACCTGTGCTGGATCCAAGCCATTCATTAGGTGGGATGGCGCTCACGGTGAACATACCCTTTCTCAGATTTCTGGCTGCTCAAACATGAATCTTGTCTGCCATTCGCTATCACATATCATATGTAGAGAAACTGATGCAATCCCAAAGGGAAAGCAAATAAATCAATAAGAAACGAAAGAGATTGTGGGAAAAGACCCAACAATCCTATCACCGAATGCTAGAGATCACAAATGCAAGACTGTGAGCAAGCTCAGCAGTCCTCTAGTCTTGAACTAGAGACCACTCCCCCTCCCTTCAACAGCTACCCTAGAGAAAATAAGAGAATTTCATAAAGAAATATTAATCAGCTTGTCTTATTCCATAGAACATAGGCTCTATTTATAATCAAACATTACAATCTGTAATAAAGGCTGTGGAATCTAAAAAATCTACGAAAATAGGAAAGCACCTAAATAACAAAGCATTATAAGTAAGAAAATGCCTAAAATAAGAAGATACGTAGATAAGAAGATATTTAAAATTATTCCCTGCCTAAAATAAAGATATGAAAGAAAGAGCAAATTTCCTAATCTAGAGATTTGAAAGGAATGGGAAGTGGTGATGGGCTAAAAAAGGAAGGTGGTCCTTTTCTTGTACACACGTACGGAGCGTGCACGCATGGGAGGTGGGACGATTGCATTAGAAACATTCCAATTACAATGCTTGTAGTTGCATAGGGACATTCATCAGTTGATTCAATCGAGCCATATTGTACATTAGGTTCACCATACATTTCATGGGTTGTAATGTGAAATAACACTGGTCGGATAATCTTTTCTGTCCCAAGTCGGCCATCCTTTTTTTTTTTTGAGCTATCTGTTTTCTAAGCCATGGATCGGATTGTTGGGGTTCTGTGACAAATTTTATTTCTTCAGAACAATGAGCAATCTGTGTCGGGTCCAACAGATAGATGCTTTAGATTGTTGCTTGGGTGCGTTTTCCATAAATGATCTTGACTGTCCATTTTTATAAGCTGTTGATTAAATGGTTAGAATCATCTGTTCGGTGTGATTTTTAGATGATAACCATGGAACTTTTGCTGGACCTAATTGACAGACCAGATCAGTCGATCAGACTGGCCAAGCTACCAATGTATCTCGGAGAAGTATAAATTGTAATGCTCTGAGGGCACTGGATCAAATTCTCAAATATACGATACCACAGCAATACTTTAAACATATTTAATCGCTATTGAATGTCGTTATTATTTTAATTGAGCTTAGTTAATTAAGTAATTTAATTATGAGCAAAATAACTGCATTTCAATATATCACCAGCCATTATTGCCCCCGTAACGTAATGGGGTTGCGCTGTTATCATTACAGCATTGATATAATAGGCATTATTAAGCTTTGAGTGAGGCTGTTACAATGGGCACTATAATGCTTTTATACGCATTGGAGGACATCAAGCGTGTGTGTGTAGATTGGATAATTGTGTATCTGTTTATTTGTGAGCCTGCACTGCCAAGCCGTGTTGTTTTTTACAGATTGAGGCTGGCTAATAATGAATGTGAAAATGACGCAGGACAACCCTAATTATGATGCATGCTCATGAACATAATTAAACAGCGGAAATAAAAGGAATAAATGATCTAAAATTCTAGTAGTAATCATCATAATTGAGAAAATCATAAAGGAAACATGCAATGGAGCGGGCCATCATCACAACCATGGAGTATGGCATTCAATTATTACTTAGGTTGGATCCGACGAGGGATGAGACCTCCCGATCTTGCATGGTCACACCCAATCGATCAATGAAGATCACTAGTCCGAAGAACCAAGAAGTTTTTTGGATTAGGGATTTGAGAATTTGGGGTTTAGGGTTTAGATCGGTTCTCAAGATTTTGATCGAAGAAGGAATAACCAAAACGGAAAAATAGAAAGAAGGAAATAATTACCTTGAAGAAGTTGGGAGGGGCACAAGAAGAAATTAGAAGAGGAAGATCAAGGGAAGAGAAGAAGCACCATTAGAGAGAAGAGAGGAAGGAGGCAACCAAAGGGTTTGCTTTTCATTAATCAATAGTTGAAATTCGTATCTAGGGCTTTAACCCACTTAAATAAGCAAATAAAGACATAAAAGTACTAAAATACCCCTAGAATAAGCAAGTAAAGACATAATATTACTAAAAGACTCCTAATAAAGACATAAAATTACTAAAAGACCCCTAACTAAGCAAAAACGCGCAAATAACATAAGTGCGGGAAAGTTCGGGCGCTCGGTTTTCTTTCTCCAATCTTCCTTCACATGTGTCTCCCTGAGTGGGGTCTTCTATATGTCCAATCACATGTGAAAGGTCTTTAGCTCCTCAATAGTCGCCTATCCACAAGGACGGCACTTGTGGTTGACGCTTTCTTCGTTGGTACACCTTGAATGCGCTTGTGTCCGCATCAATTCCCCTCGGGTGAGAAAAACTCGACTCCAACGAGTTGAAACTTTTGTAGCGCTCTAGCAGATCGGGATCAATACCCTGCAATGCGTCGCCCGACAGCCACGTAAATTCAGACGATGGTTTGTTCTTCCACTTGACAAGATACCTTTGGAAACCTCCATCTCTCGTGGATATTATCTCGTCATCCAAGATTTCCTCAATTTCTTCTTTATGGGTAATGGGTGGAGGAAGTGGTGGAAGGGGTTGAGTAGCAAACTCAGAAAAAGGCCATGAAAGGGACGATGTATCAATAATGAGAGTATGGGTACGAACTAGATCTTCCACATTAAAAGTTGGATTAATGCTCATTTCAGGTGGAAGGTCAATCTGATACGCGTTGGACCCAACCTTTTGTAATATCTTGAATGGTCCAGCACTACGCGCTTGTAATTTTTTAGCAGATCCTTGAGGGAATCGCTTTGGCCTTATTCGCACCATTACAATCTCCTTCTTGAAATTCTTGCATTCTACGATGAGAATCAGCTGAAACTTTATAATCATCATTGTTCTTATTTAACCGCTGTCTAATATGTGTTTGCAAATCATGAATATGGCGTGCAAATGCATCGGCTGACTCAGAAGACCTTTGGGTAACAGACATGGGTAAAAGATCTATGGGCATTCTAGGTTTATAACCACTTACAATTTCAAAAGGACTCAACCCTGTAGATTTATTAACTGACCCATTATAAGCAAGTTCAGCAGTTGGTAAAATTAGGTCCCAAGTCTTAACATGTTCACCCACTAGACAACGTAGAAGATTTCCAAGGCTACGGTTTACCACTTCAGTTTGACCATCTGTTTGTGGGTGGTAAGCAGTAGAAAATTGCAAACGAGTTCCCATAATGTACCATAGTGTCTTCCAAAAATAGCTAGTAAATCGAACATCACGATCAGACACTATGTTTTTAGGTAACCCATGGAGACGCACCACACTATCAAAAAAGAGACGAGCAATATGAGACGCATCCGACGTCTTCGAACATGGGAGGAAATGCGCCATTTTAGAAAAACGGTCCACAATGACAAAAACGGAATCGTGCTTTTTTATAGTCTTGGGAAGCCCAAGCACGAAGTCCATACTAATGTCCTGCCACGGAGCATGTGGCACTGGCAATGGCGTGTACAGTCCGGTATTTTGCTTTCTTTGCTTTACCAGCTAACATGTTCGACACTGCCCTAAAACTTTGGCTACGTCTCGCTTGAGACTTGGCCAATAGAAACGATCTTCCACGAGGGCAATGGTCTTATCACGACCAAAATGACCAACTATCCCTCCTGAATGAAGCTCCCAGATGAGGAATTCACGAAGGGACATACGGGGAATACAAAGTCTGTCTCCCTTGAAAAGAAAGCCATCTTTAAGAACATATTCACCCATAATATGTTGGTCACTAGAGAGCGACGTGTAAGTACCCCCAAAATCAGGACATATGGGGTACTCACCTTTCAGTTGCTCAAATCCGACTACCTCTATACTCAAAGAGTTGAGCAACGCCACTTTCCTACTAAGGGCATCCGCTGGTTTGTTTTCAACCCCGGCCTTGTATTTCAAAACAAACGAATATTCCTGAAGAAACGCTACCCACTTGGCATGCCTTGGGTTGAGTTTCTTCTGAGAATGCAAATATCTCAAAGCCTCATGGTCAGAAAATAAAACGAATTCTTGCGGTAGGAGATAGTGTCGCCAATGTCTCAGGGATTGCACTACCGCATAAAATTCTTTGTCGTAAGTGGAGTATTTTTGTTTTGCCTCATTCAGTTTCTCACTGAAATAGGCCACTGGGTGTCCTTCTTGACTCAACACTCCACCTATACCGACACCAGACGCATCACACGCTACTTCAAAGACTTTAGAAAAGTCAGGTAGACGCATGACAGGAGCTTCCACCATCTTGCCCTTAATTTCTTTAAAAGCCTTGACTGCGGCTTTAGACCACACGAACTCTCCCTTTTTCATGCACTCGGTAATGGGAGCCATGATCGTGCTAAAACCCCTAATGAACCGACGATAAAAAGTTGCTAGGCCGTGAAAGCTTCGCACCTCATGAATGTTCCTTGGTTCTGGCCACTCAACTATGGCCCTGACTTTTTCAGGGTCTGCGCGCATCCCTTCAGATGACACTATAAATCCTAAGAACACAACTTGGCTAGACATGAATGCACATTTCTTAAGATTAGCGTACAATTTTTCCTTCCTAAGGACACTACAGACCTTTAAATGTTCAAGGTGTGATTCCTTAGTGGTACTATAAATAAGAATATCGTCAAAGTACACCACTAGGAATCTTTCCACGAACAGCCTCAAAGTTTGTGTCATCATCCGCATGAAAGTACTGGGTGCGTTAGTCAAGCCGAAGGGCATGACCAACCACTCATACAGCCCATCTTTCGTCTTAAACGCCGTCTTCCACTTATCTCCTGGGCGTATACGGATTTGGTGATATCCACTCTTGAGGTCTATCTTAGAGAATATAGTGGCACTGGCCATCATGTCAAGCATATCATCAAGTCTAGGTATAGGAAACCTATACTTAACAGTAATTTTGTTTATGGCACGGCTGTTCACACACACGCGCCACGTGCCGTCTTTCTTTGGCGTCAACAATGCAGGCACAGCACACGGGCTCATACTCTCTTGGATGAAACCCTTTTGCAGAAGCTCATCAACTTGCTTCTTCAACTCTGCATGCTCTGCAGGGTTCATCTTGTAGTGAGGAAGGTTCGGTAAAGTAGACCCTGGGACAAGATCAATGGCATGCTGTATGTCCCTCATAGGTGGCAACTCATTCGGTAAGTCTTCAGGAAATATATCACTGTATTCCTTCAGGACCGAGGTCACCTCACGGGGCAACTCTAATGGAACCTCAGGTGTAACCTCTCTAACCACAAGGGCATACACCATAGAATCCTCGTTAGCCTCTTTTTCAAACTCTCTTGCGCTGATTATATGTAGAGACTTAGGTTTGGATTTCTCCATTCCTCTAGGCTCACTTGCCTTCTCATCCTTCTTCTTCCCTAGTGTATTCTCAGGTGGCATGGGATTAAGTTTGATCTTTTTACCGTTATACATAAAAGTACACGCATTCGAACGGCCAAAGATCGTGACATCATTATCGAATAGCCACGGTCTACCTAGGATAACATGTCCCACATCCATCGATAAAACATCACACCACAGGGACTCTTTGTATGACCCAAACTCGATGGGGACTAGACATTGCTGGGTGACAGGTAGGGATGCCTTGTCAACCCAAGAAACTTTATACGGGTCTGGATGAGGTGTGGATTTCAGTTTTAAGCGATCTAAGGTGCTAGTGGAAATCACATTCTGACAACTTCCACTGTCCACTATCACCTTACAATTCTTTTCACCACACTTGGCAATAGTGTAGAAGATAGTGCTTCAACGCCAGTCAACACTACTTCTAGACTGAGCTAGCACACGCCTGACTACTGCAAGCGTTGCTTCTCCATCTTCTTCATCAGTAAGTCCTCCTTCAGAGTGATACTCTTCAACTTCATAGTCACCCTGGTCATCTCCACCCTCATGGGACTCGCCTATAATTAAGGTTCTCCCACGGCTCTTCGTAGGACACTGATTAGACATGTGACCAAGATTGCCACACTCATAGCACCTCACTTGACTCATGTTACTAAGACCGGCATCAAGAATCCCTTTACCCTTGTCCTCCCTAGGCCTAGGCGGAATGGTCGCTTGTGCCCTAGGTTGACTACCAATATTAGGTGTAGTTCCTTGGGAACTAGATCTAGCACTGGAGTCTCGGGACTCAAAACGACGAATGACAGGAGCCTTCAGATATTGCTCTAACTCCTGCACGACTTGATATGTTTCATCCAAGTCCGTTAAGGGCCGAGTCATAAGCTCGCGCTGAAGATCCGCACAAAGGCCCGTCTTGAAACGCGAGAGCGTTACTAGAGGGTCTTCTCGGATATCACATCGCATCATATACTCTTCAAATTTAGCGATGTAGTCAGCGACAGACATTGACCCTTGGCGTAAGGATTGCCATTGGTCAAAGAGCTTCTGACGGTATGAGAGAGGAAGGTACTTCTCCTTCAACTTCTCTTTCATCTCATACTAATGTGTGATAGGGGCTCTACCAACTCTCTATCCTACGCTTGGTGTTGGTCCAGAAGAGCTTGGCTTGACCCACAAGCTTCATCTTAGCAAACCGCATTTAACGGTTTTCCGACATGTCATACCACTCAAAGTAATGGTGCATGTCAGCAACCCAGTCAAGGAATGCCTTGGGATCCAAGCGCCCATCAAAACTCGGGGCCTCAACTCTCACACTCTTCATCGCACGCTCATCTGGATCATAGCGGTCTTGATGATCACATGTGGCTCGTGCCTCTCGCACCACACCACGACCATTACCACGATCTCTATCCTCACTACCACCACGTGTGGCAGCGCGTTCTTCAATGATTCCTCCCACTTGGGAGTGCGCATCATACCCTACAGCGGGGTTTTCCTTTTGGGACGCCTCTAGTTGCTCGACCTTAGTCATGGTAGTGGTAATTTGGTTCTCAAGGCGGGCAAACTCACGCTTTTGACCCGCTTCTAGGGCGGTTATCTTTTGTATCAATTGAGCAAGTTGCTCAGATAACTGCTCGTTATTCATGGTAGGTTGAAGTCCGAAACCTCTACCTCTTCTCGTGGGCATACAATGAAGACTTGAACCAAACTCTACCCAACTCGACTACTAGGTGTTATGACTTTCAAGATGAATGCGATGAATGCAAAACTACTATGAACTGACACAATTAAGTTGAAACAGGAAACAACTCAAATTTGGAAAATTTTTCAGATTAGGAATTTTCTAAAATTGAAAACTTTCTAAATCTGGAAAGTTTCTAAATCTGGAAACTTTCTAAATCTGGAAATCTGGAAAGTTTCTAAAATTGAAGACTTTCTAAATCTGGAAAGTTTCTAAATCTGGAGACTTTCTAAATCTGGAAATCTGCAAAGTTTCTAAAATTGAAAACTTTCTAAATCTGGAACTTTCCAAAATTAAACCTAAAAATCAAAACCCTAATTTGATAACTCGATCTAGACAAAAACCATGCAAGCCTATGCTTTGATACCAAATTTGACGCAGGACAGCCCTAATTATGATGCATGCTCATGAACATAATTAAATAGCGGAAATAAAAGGAATAAATGATCTAAAATTCTAGTAGTAATCATCATAATTGAGAAAATCATAAAGGAAACATACAATGGAGCAGGCCATCATCACAACCATGGAGTATGGCATTCAATTATTACTTAGGTTGGATCCGACGAGGGATGAGACCTCCCGATCTTGCATGGTCACACCCAATCGATCAATGAAGATCACTAGTCCGAAGAATCAAGAAGTTTTTCGGATTAGGGATTTGAGAATTTGGGGTTTAGGGTTTAGATCGGTTTTCAAGATTTTGATCGAAGAAGGAATAGCCAAAACGGAAAAATAGAAAGAAGGAAATAATTACCTTGAAGAAGTTGGAGGGGCACAAGAAGAAATTAGAAGAGGAAGATCAAGGGAAGAGAAGAAGCACCATTAGAGAGAAGAGAGGAATGAGACAACCAAAGGGTTTGCTTTTCATTAATCAATAGTTGAAATTCGTATCTAGGGCTTTAACCCACTTAAATAAGCAAATAAAGACATAAAAGTACTAAAATACCCCTAGAATAAGCAAGTAAAGACATAACATTACTAAAAGACCCCTAATAAAGACATAAAATTACTAAAGACCCCTAACTAAGCAAAAACGCGCAAATAACATAAGTGCGGGAAAGTTCGGACGCTCGGTATTCTTTCTCCAATCTTCCTTCACATGTGTCTTCCCTGAGTGGGGTCTTCTATATGTCCAATCACATGTGAAAGGTCTTCAGCTCCTCAATAGTCGCCTATCCACAAGGACGGCACTTGTGGTTGACGCTTTCTTCGTTGGTACACCTTGAATGCGCTTGTGTCCGCATCAGAAAAGCTTTGACACTCTTGCAAAATTTGATGGTTCATACAGAAATGGTACATGTGGTAGCCGTGTAATTGAAATTAAACTGTCCAAATCAAATGTTCCACTTAGATGGATCACAAAATAACAATTACATTGAATTGATGTTCTGATTGGTCACATCTGATGGATGGCTCAAATGGAAAAAATAGTCAATATCCCATATTCAGTAAGGGCGTGTTTGGGTGGTGGGATTAGAAGGGATTAAGTGGGATGGGATTCAAAAAACATAATTATTACCCGTGGCAGGGATTGTCCCCTGTTGCCATGGGATAAGATTAATGCCATGCTTTGTTGGTAATACGGTGGTAAATTGAATGGATATACCCACCATCATTTGAAATTATTGAGAATAACACACATGTGTTATATCTAAACCGTTCATTTGTTTTGTAACCTCATTTTATGGCATGGGCCTAAAAATGAGGTAGATCCAAAACTTATGTGGCCCCAAAGAAGTTTTCAACGGTAAGTATTCAATCCCCGTTGCTTTCTATGGTGGGGTCCACTTGAGCTTTAGATTTACCTGATTTTTTGGCCCATGCTCTAAAATAATCTCGAAAAATGGGTGGACGGTGTGGATATAGCCCACACATCATGGTGGGACCTACACAACTTGTTAACATTGAGTGAAATTGACGCGGGACCTAATGCAATTCCATCTAATCTAATTCCAAGCTTTTCCATTCTTCCCAAACATGGAGTGGAATTAGCACAGGACCAGATGAATCCCATCCCACCTAATCCCTTCTAATCCCACTGCCCAAACACGCCCTAAGGGGTTGTTTGGTGCATGGTATTAGAAGGGATTGGGTGGGATTAAATTGCAAAAATCACTTTTTCAAACCTACCCCTCGTTTGGTAACTTTCTTTGTTGATGTTGGTTTATTAAGGCTTTGGAAACTACGCCAGATGGAAATTTGAATGGTGGGGATTCTCCCAATCCCAATTGATTTACGATTGCGGGATGGAATCCCTCGATAGATTTGAGTCAAAGAAAAAATTGGAAGCGGATTGCGTGGTGGTGTATTGGTGTCACCAAGTTCAGTGGGCTCTATCATGATATATGTATTATATCCACACCATCCATCCATTTTTCGAGATCACATCAGGTCATGAGCCAAAAAATGAGAGAAATCCAAGGCTCAAGTGGACCACACCATAGAAAGTAGTGGGGACCATGATTCCCACCGTTGAAACCTTCCTAGGGCCCATCATGATGTTTATTTGTCATCCAAGCTGTTCATGAGGTCACACAGACTTGGATGAAAGGAGAAAACAAATATCAGATTGATCCAAAACTTCTGTTGCCATACAAATGTTTCAATGGTGGTCACTAAATCCCCACTCTTCCCTCTCGTGTGGCCCACTTGACTTTTGGATCCGAATAATTTTTGGTCTCTTATCCTAAAACAAGCTCTCAAAACGAATGAACGGAGTGGATTTCTCACAAACATCATGGTGGGCCCCACCTAGCATCCCTGCACACAAACTTCTATGAGAGCCTTTTGTAGAAAATCCGCATCCGACGTCTTCATTGTAACCGACTCCTCCTCCAGGTGGGTTTCCAAACGTGGTATTCCCATTCATCCTGGATATACATGGAGATTTCTTACATTCCAAACTTGAATGGAATGTGATCAAAACGATTGAATCCCTTGACAATCCCTGACATCCCATAATAATTACTGTCAAACAATACTATCCCACTTAATCCCACCTAATCCTGTGCGCCAAATAGGCCCTAAACAATTGTCCATTGATCAGGGGGTAGGATTGTCAAATTTGTCTGATTTTATAGTTATTACCCATTGTAGTTGTCCCAAGACTTGGCCAGTGTAATTTTAATTTATTACCCGCCAAGTTTTCAATTTCTGATTGCATGCATATGAAACCATCACTCTCTGTTACAGTATCAAATAACTCCCCATAACTGATTGCCTTTGCAGGGAACTTGTGGAATCTATGCAAGCAGGAACACTTGAACCTGAAGTAGCCTTTCTTAATGCATCTCTTGTACGTTTTCTCCACATTTAACCTTGTTTTCATTCCTCACACATGCACGCACACACCCGTGCTCTATCCATCCATCTACCTATGTGTGTTGACCCAATGCCTCCAGAGGCAATGACGTCTCCAACTTGTTTATTGCACTACAAATTGCCTTCATGCACTGTTTACCCGTGTTCACTGTTCATCCTCACATAAATGGACAATTTGTTAGCAAGTTACTTTCCTTTTGTGTCCAGTTCTTAGTTGCAGGATCCTTTTGACTAGGTGTTGCTACCGCTTCAGATTCCCACTTTCACTCCCACTCCGAATCCCTACCTAATTTATACTTGTTTACATTTTGAAAGAGGCATGTCCCTGCTCCCGCACCTGAATTTGTTGTTGCTTCACTCCATGCTTCGTGCAACTATGTTCTAGTTAATATCTTTCAAAAAAAATTATGTTCTAGTTAATAGATAATTTCTTTTTTTCTTAGACTTGCTCAACCAGCAGGAATGAGTGTTTAAGTTACATTAGGAAAGTGGTGTATGCAAGGCCTGTACACACAAGGCTATTGTGTGGAAATTTACATGGTTATTTGATTATTAATGAGACTCCTTTGTTTTAGTTGTAAATCCTGTGATGCCTAAATAAAAAAAGTCATGCATATGGAACTCGGCATGGTTATTTGATGATTAATGACTCAGTTCTTTTAAGCCTGTGATGGAACCCACCCTTTGACTTGTGAACCCACACTTTGATTACATCCAATGTTGTCGAATCACATATGCGATTGCATATGCCTATGCGCATATGCGATTGCATATTTTGTTTCGAAAAATTTTAAAAATAAAAAAATAGGGGAATTTTTTTTTTTTTTAAGTTAAAAAATTATAAGAAACTAAGGAGAATTTTTCCAAGTTAATAAATGACTAATTTTACATATTTAAAATACATTTGAAAGAAATAAAATCAATTAAACATAAAGTCATCAACATTCAACAATATAGTTAACAAGTAACAAGTAACAACAAAATCAACAAGCTATTTATTTATTATTGTAGAAAATCAACAAGCTATCTTCCTTGAAACTTGAAAGTGCTTGAATATTGATCTTCCAACTTCCAAGAGAGAGGGAATGTAGGAGAGAGGGAGAGAGAGAGAGAGAGATTAAGCCCGCTTGGAATTAAGAAATGTAAGAGAATAAGAGAATAAAAGAGTTTTGGGGTGAGAATATTGCAAATGGAGGAGGTTTGGAAGCCTTTTTATAGGCAAAAAGTTGTTTTTTTTTTTTAATGCAAAAAAAAAAAAATTTAATGTGCCATGGCCAATATGCGATCGCATATTTTGTATGCAATCGCATAATTTCACATATGCCACACATGCGCATATGCAGTCGCACATGACAACACTGATTACATCACTTGTGGGGTCCACTAAATGATCAAACCATTCATGTGGGCCCATAGATTGATTTGTCCATTATCAGGGCCCATAAAATTGTCCAGGCAGATTGTGGAGCCCAGTTCCCTGATCGGACAGATCATGTGGCCCACTTCCAGGCATTTGTGGGGCCCACAACTAGGCTTATGTGAGTCCCACTCTTAGGTTGGATCATTATTCTTTCCAAAAACTATGGATTCATGAGAACTATTTAGAGCTACATGTATGGTATGGGAAGGGATGATGAAGATGACAAACGATGGAAATATTTGCAAGATTTCACCTCTGGGGAGGTGTTAACGAAATTTCCAAATTGGATGATTTTCTAAATTATAAAGAACATCCAAACCATCATACCTTTTGACATATTCCTTTAGGGAATATTACATTGGCAAATGTGTGGACGAAGGTCATTTCTATGGATAATTGCCATATGCTTCTTGGAAAGCCATGGAGAGGATCGAAATGCCATCCATAATGGGGTGAAGAATACTTATTCTGGAAGGGTAGGAAAATATTCCTTATGAAGCAAACACCCAAGATCCGGATGTCCTCGAAGACTTAAGAAGTACAAGAAAAATCCATGGAGGACCTAAAGGAAATATCAACTAATGAAAGACTCTAGAAGTACAATAAAAATCTGAGTGAAGGACCCAAAGGAAGCATTAATGGATGAATCTAAGCGGTCATTTGGCAATGTGGATTTGGTAGTCATGAATTAAAATCCAAGATTTTCTATCCCAATCATGCGTGACAACCGTTAAAATCCTGGATTTCAAATCCAACTTGGATTGAAAATCCTCAAAAGGGCCCCTTTTAAAGGTTGGCAGTAGCATGGATTTGGATTCTTCCGACTTATTAATCCAAATCCTGGATTTTGAACTTGGATTTTGCATTCTTTTATTGCGTTTGGCAGCTTGGTTTTTGACTTGAGGGAACCTTAAAGAGGAGAGAGCAATTATGATAGTTGGAGAAGATTAAAAATACAATATTTTGAACCACACTTTTTTTTTTTTTAGGGGGGGTGGGGGGGGAGCCCTTCTGAGGATTTTCAATCCAAGTTGGATTTGAAATTTGGGATCTTGCGGGTTGTCAAACATGATTTGGATTGAAAATCTTGGATTGTAGTTCCTATAACTGACCAAAATCTGATGCGGGACCAATGCATGAACCAAATAAGATGTGAGATCAAGTAGCATAATTACGATAATTAACAAAAAACACATGCATTGACATAATCACCATAAATCCCATGAAAACCAAAAGTACATCATGCATGATCCTAGCCTAAGTTGCCAACATCATCACACAGGATCTAATGGATGTAGGGACATCCAATTAGCATAGGATATAGTTTATCTCAAAGTAGAATGCCTACTACAACCTAGGGTAAAAATTAGGGTTTGGGTAATTTGGGAAAGTAGGAAAATTATGGATTTTAGGTTTATAGTTAGGGTTTTGAAAATAGAAGAAATGAGTTTTGATATAAGGATGATGGAAAGCCAAAAGGGGCAAGGTGTGGCCATACAGCCAACTCGAAGGATTCATACGTGTAGCGTAGGATGAACGGGTTAGGTCGGTTAGGGTTTGAGATTGTGGATAGGTAAATGAAAGATGGGCTTATGAAATGATGAAGGCTTAAGATAGGAAAATCGAAGAATTCGAAGAAAATACCTTGATAGAGGAGAAGAGAGAAGATGGTGTAGGGATAGATGGAGACCTCTCACCTCCATTGATAAAGATTAGCATCGCACAAATCTTCATTACAAATCGCATGGAAGTATCTTCAAATCGCATGAAGATGGAAGAAGAAAGCAAAAGCTTTTCTCTTTTTTATCACAAAATCCAATGAGGGAGAGGGTCACACGCCCACCCTCTTTTATAGCTTCAAGAAAATTCAAAAATTACAATAAACACCCTGTTTTTGTGAAATTTAACGAAAATAGAAATCAACTAAGAACACTCGTAATAGTGTCCAAACATAACATAAACAAAACTAAATCCTATAAGTTGATAAAATATAAAAAAAAAAAACTAGTGTGAACGCTCCACGATCAATGGCCCGATCACGTGATCCAACGGCCCGATCGTCACGTCCTTCCAATCCAACGGTTTGGATCACTCCACAAAACAACCCATGTGCATCTTCCCAATGTGGGGTCTTCCATATGCTTGCACATGCACATGGCGTATTCAGCACGATCACGGATACTCACCTGGCTATAGGAAAATCGGTATGACCCGCCTCCACCTCTGATACGTACGCAAGGGTGTACATGAAGTGATGTCATCATCAAAATCTGTGTTGGCAAACAATCTCTTAAATTCCATTAGAAAATGTGGGGGGCAAAATCTTAGATTTTTAATCCTCTCCAACTGTCATCACTACTCTCTCCTCTCTAAGGCATTCATACCCCCTTCTTCTCTTGCCTGTGCTAGACACTCTCTCTCTCTCTCTCTCTCTCTCTCTCTCTCTCTCTCTCTCTACACACACACAAGCCCTTGCCCTTGCCCTTGCCTTCTTTTTCTTCTTCTTCTTCTTCTTCTTTTTCAGTTTTTTTAATATTGCTAATGCAGTGGGTTATCAATGGAAGAAGAAGATGGGTTTAACAAAAGGGATACATGGTACTCGAGTACATATGATGCTTGATACATGGGCACTCAAAAATCGTACATGTGGTATACATTAACTCATATTAAACTAAGTCGTGGAACCCACAGTCATTGTTCATGCAAGATCATATCAGTTAAACAATCTTAAATCTCTTATTTTTGGACACTTGATCTTGGAAGCAAGGCCATCGGATGTTTTCCATATTCACTTGTGTGCAAAAAGTTATTCACCTTGCCTACTCACCTCTTCCCTTGCTTATGACCGTGTGGGGTGGGGCCCACCTTGTAGTGTGTATTCCATCCAATTGTGCACTAAGTCCCACTGTGATGATGGGATGCTCCAAAATCAGGCATATGCAATCACTATTTGAGTCACACCATATAAAATAATTGACAACCATACAAAAATTTGTGGTTTTGCTTGAATTATGAAATTAGTGGGACCACTTTTATGGGCTACCTAATGCTTCAAATTGCCTTATTTTTGGGCAAGTAGAGTTGTGCACGAACCAAGTTAGCTCGATTAACTGACTCGAATTGGCTCAAAATTGGGTTCAAGCTGAGTCGAGTTGATTTTTTAAGCTCAAAAATTTTTTGAGCCGAGTCTGAGCTAGACCGAGCTCGACTCAACTCAGCTCGGAACTTGACTCAAACTTGACTTGGTTCGAATCGATTCAACTTAGATCGGGTTCACTTAATATAAATATTTTGTAAATATTTATATATTTAAATAAATTATATATTATAATATATTATATACTGTATATATTAAAAACCCTAAAACCTAAACCCAAACTTGGCTCGTAGGCTTGAACTCGGCTCGAAAGATCGAGTTCAAACTCGGCTCGAGTTGGCCTGAGCCGAGCCGAGCTGGCCAGTTAGGCTCGAGGATCGAGTTCGACCTGGGGTAGCCTGCTAGCCGAGCTGATGCGAGCTGGGCCAAGCTCGACTTGGTTCGGCTCGTGTACAGCTCTATGGGCAAGGCTATCTTATTATCGGCTTGGAGAATGATGGTGCAATCTATGTCATGTTGGAAAATGTGAGATGATTCTACCTCATTACATTCGTTGCCCCGTGAATGTGCGCAACATTATTCTAGGATTCCCCTTGAGTAAAAATCCAGGATGCCAAACACAATATCTGGATTCTATGGCATTGAAATCCAGGCTTGCTAAACTCAACTGAAAGAATGCAAAATCAAGGGATTAAAAATCCTGGATTTGGATTCTTAAGTCAAAATCCAAATCCATGCTGCCAAATGGCCCTGGAGGTGGTCCACGGGTGGATATGCCAATAGACTAAAGGCTGGATTCACCTAGGATCTGCTTGGATCGATGGTCGTATCAAGGAAGCAACAATGAATGGATTTGGAGAAGAATTTGGAAATTAATATGGAAGGAACAAATTTCTGATTTACAGATAAATAGATGGATGGAGAGATGACTAAATCAGCGGAATTGATTAAGAAGTTTGTTGAGGCAAACATGGATATGTCAATCTTGACATGAATACTGGAGCAAACAATTTGAAGACTGAAAAGGAAATTGAAGATACAATGGAAGGCATAGGTTGCATGGAAGTGCAAGTGATGTGGTCTGCGGTGGATCCTAACAAAAGTTGTGCTGGGCTAACATGTAGGTTTACTGGATCAGAAATAGAACTTAAGGACGAGTAGTTTTTAAGCTGAGGGGAATTAATGGAATCAGTCCCATAGTTGATCAGATTCAATTTGTGGGCCCCATAGGTTTTCTGGTCAGATTGTGGACACACTGATCATACATACACTCTTCACACGTGCATTTTCATACATACACACACGTTGGCTTGTTATTAACAGGTCACTTTCCTTTGCTTCCAGTTTAATAGGCAGTTCCCATTTTATTAGACGCACTTCACAAGCAATAATCTGTGTTGTAGTTCAATTATGAATTTGGTGTGTGCAAAGGCTAGATATTGAAAGCATAGAACTCTACATTGTTATTTGCTGATTAATGAGTACTCTTCTGTTTTAAGCTGTACTGCCTGTATATACAAAGGCCATACATATGGAACTTTACGTGCTTATTTGGTGATTGAAGATTCTTCTTCTTCTTTTTTAAGGAAATTGAAGTTTTTTTCCTTTAATCCTATAATGAGTTAATTTGTGGAGTGCGGTGCTTCCAAAACAAGTGACATGATGCCGTTTATTTTGTAGATCCTCTAATAGTCCTTATTTTTTATTTTTTTACAAATTCTGCTATTGTGTGGAGTTTCACGAAAAGTTTCTGCAACAATTCTTCAGAAATGACATAGATTTCAGATCTAAATTCTTTTCAAATTGGCCTCATTTCCACTCTGTGCTGCATCAGCGCTACTTCATAAGTTTTCTCTAATGTCATTTCTGTATAAAAAAAAAAAAACTGGACAGATACCAGACGTTTTCCCTGTTCTAGCGGCAGCACATAAAGCACATTTAGCCAAATCAAGGGGATCATTGACAACACGCACCCTTCATTCGGAGCTTGTTTATAATTACTCAGGATCCAAACATGTATCCATCTTGCTGTATTCTGTTCACTGTGGGTTTATTTCTTTCATTTACTTCCTTGGAATAGTTAGCATTTGAACTTCAATTTTCTACCAGATATCAGAATCATTGAAGAGATGTGGAATCTCTGAGAACTCTAAGTATGTTCTCGCGGCTCGTTTCAATGCTTCTCCTGATGAGGTGAGATTGTTAAATGCATCCCTTTCATGCAGTTTTGATTGGGTGGCTTTGTTTCTAATATTTGAAACTCATCCTAAATGGCAAAGATTTGAGACTTTTGAAATTGTACCACTTCGAACGTATTGGTGTTTGCATGTATGACACTCCTGAACATGGCTCATATAGGAATATCTTTCTTTCTTCTTCTTATTATTATTTTTAATATAGAAGACATTATCATAATGTTTGTATTCACTGATAAAGCGAACTTTTTTCTTTTACACACACACACACACACACACGCACACACACACATATATGTGACTATCATTGCCTTTTATTTTCGTGGTACTTGCTTAAATATAAGTAATTGAATTTTAGGTTTATTGTTACTTATTTAGTTTTGGGATGTTTTATGTATAAATAGGCAATTGCAATATAATATTTTATTGCTTTTAAGTATCTGTTAGGACATGATAACAAATCTGACTTTCAAAAGCTACCATGTTCAACACTGACACACATGTCACTATCCAAGTTACATAGGCCTAATTTGTATGGTTTTGACTTCTGTACAGGAACGTAAGCTTGTTTGCATATATATTTGCATGCACTGTAAAATAGATGTCCTTTTCTTTTCTTTTGTGACATACAAATAGCCAACCATAGTTGGTATGAGGCCACGATGATGATGAAAGGAAAAAAAAAACATGAATAATAAAGGAAGAAACACTTACAAGAGGGGTGTCGCTTTCCTCTACATAATGCTATTCGTAGGATTCCTTTAGCAAGGTTGTTGACTAACTCTTCAGCCTTGTGCACTACAACTAAGGATCCTGCTACTGCTAGGCCATCTAGCTAGTCTAAGATCAAAGTTAATGTCATGCTCTAATCTCCAAGCACCCAGACTACAGTCATTTCCCACAACCATTAGATGAAACTAAATGATTCACCTTCACTGAAGAGTTGGCCAAATAAGGGAATTTGATCATTGATATCAGTAGTTGATCAACCTAGTAGTCTAGTATGGGAAGATGGAAGGCAGTGGTTGTTGCTTTTTTAACCAATTATTCCAGTTACCAGCAGATACTGCTGGTACGATGCACGTGGAGAAAAGAAGTGGTTTTCAAGGCAAGGGTGAGACGGGAGCAGTTGTAAAAAGCAGGCCTCTTTGGTTAAAGATATTGCTTCACTCTAATTACCGAAATGTCATTTCTTTTGCTTGAAAGTCCATCTCATTTTTTGGAGGCTATTACTTGGGCTAAATTGTGTATCAGGGAGTGGGTGTCCTGAGTTGTGGTCTGTATTTTTGTTTCTGTTTGCTTTTGTCCTTGCTGGCCTTTTGGCCCTCCTAATAAATTCCGTTACTTTAAAAAAAAAAATGCATCTCATTTTCTTTTGCATTACATAGTTTAATCATCTCAAACAACCAACTGGCAGCAGATTTTTGCCCCTAGCAACTCTCATATGCGTAGTAGAGATGAAATTGATCATCTCAAGCAACTAATTGCCAGCAGAGTTTTGCCCCTAGCAACTCTCTCCTGCATTGTCAAAATGAAATTTAACTTAGCCACTTCTATTATCATTCCAACTCTCAAATGGCAGTAGATTTTTGTTGATAATTTCTGGATTAGTTTGTAAGTATCAATTATTGCATTGAAATGATGAACAAAAGTTCGTAAAATTTCAGCTATTGCATTGCATTTTCTTGAAGTTGGCTCTGCTCGTGGTCTCCTTAGCTGCGTCTTCTCACCTTGCATGTGTGCATATTCCTTTTTGCCAAGAACTCCTTTAAGTCACCTTTACAGCTGTGTCTATGGCAACAGCTATGCCTTGATGAGAAGTGCAGTGTCCAGAGATCACCAGTTTAATAGTAATTTTCTCTTGAGTCTTAGAGGCAGACCTTGTACAAACATTACATTACATGCATAACAAACCTGAAAATCCAACATACTGTATGACTCGAAGATTCTTTTTTTTTGGAAAGATGACAAAACTTGTATTAAAACAAACGAAAGCAGCAAAACAACAACATGAAAAAAAGGGGGAACTACAACAAGAAAGGGGAACCAAGAAAGGGGAACCTTTACGGTCAAGATTTTTTTTTTTTCTTAGGGGTGTAACTGTCGGCTGCTTTCTCAGCAGCCTATCTCTCTGTCTTTTGCCTTTTTCCTTTTAATGAAATTCTTCATCTTTCAAAAAAAAAAAAAAAAGGGGAACCAAGAAAGCAACCCAACTGCAGCCCAAAAAAATCTAAATTACATCCCTTTAGCTTGGAAGCAGAAGAAACCCATTCTATGACCAGTGATCTAGCACTTTGGGAGGTGCATTCCACCGACTTTGAGCATTATTGAAACACTCAGCATTTCTTTCTTCCCAAATAGCCCACCAAATAGCGAGCAGATCCATTCTCCAAAGCACTTTCTTCTCTTTCCCAACTTGAAGATTCATTGGAGTCTTTACAAGACTCAAGTCAATAATAGCAGGGAGGGAAAGAGATTTTTTCCAATAGTTAATAGCTTTAAACTTATCTTAAAGAAGACAAGATCAGCAAAGTCTTTTGTTAAATTTGAGTTTTTGAATTAGTCTGATAAAGGGGAGTAAAAAATGACAGGACCAAGTCCAATCGAGTCAAACTAATGATTGCATGAATATTCTTTTGGTTGTGATGGCTAAAGGCACAAAATTCTGAGAAGGGGGGGATCTTAGCAACTGGAAGCAATAGGATCTAGTAGTTCAAGAAAGTGGAAAGCTATGTAGGACTTGCATGATTTCAAAGTGAGAGTAGGTATATGTATTTTGGAGGCCGAGTAGATATATGTCTAAGGCTCTCCGGTGAGGTAAACACACTCTTCGCCTGCCAAATCACTTCGAGAGGATCATCATCGCAAGATTAATGCCAATAAAATAAATTTTAACACTGGCATATATCCATCTGGAGGCCAAAAGATAAATGGACTGCCAGCCAAGTGTGCAGCCCACCATAATGTTTATACGCCATCCAAACCGTTTGTAAGGTGCGCCCAATCAGGATGGACTCCCCAGAACTCGAGCATATCCAACACACAAGTGGGTCACACCACTTGAGTTTGTAGGTTCGGGCACATTTTTACATTATTTTTAATGGTATGGCCCACCTGAGTGTTGGATCAGCTTGATTTTGGGGGCATCTTATCTTATTGTGGTACCACCCAATGCATGGTTTGGATTCCACAAAAAAACATCACATTGGACTGACAAGCAGCTCATCTGTGTCAAAGCACTTAAAAGTATAATGACTCATCTGTCAAGCCTCAATCATAACACCAACAGTTCGTTTTTATCAATGAAAGAAACCTTGTAGAGTTTGATAGATGATTTGCAGGCACTTAAAAGTTGCAAACATGGCATATGAGTAATTCAAATTCATCATCATAATCATCATCTAAGCCTCATCCCAGTTAATTGGGGTTGGCTATGTGAATCTTGTTCCACCATTCTACTCTATCAAGGGCCGATAACTTCAGTTAGACCGTAGGTCATCAAGTTGTTTCTTAGTACAATACCTCCACCCACATCCTTTTGGGCCTTTCCCTTGCCCTTTTAAGAGCCTTCAACTTGTACCAACTCACTCCGAACCAGCGCAGTTCTTGGTCTCCGTTGCACATGATCAACCATTTAAGTCTACTTTCTCTCATCTTATTACGAATTAGTGCTACTCCTAAGTTCCCTCGAAGCATTCATTTCTAATTTTGTCCTTCCTCATCTTGCCAGTCATCCATCTGAACATCCTCATTTCAGCTACACTCATCATATGAGTAATTCAAATTAAACAGTCCAAATTGTATATCCTTCATTAAACGTATCATGAACCCAATGGTCCAAATTGTAAAAAAACTATTTACCACATAACTAGAACATTTGTTGGATGATTAAAAATGGAAAATATCCAATGGTCCTATTTCAACAAACAAGAGTCACAAATCAGAGGTTAGGATTACTAATGAATCTGACTTTGGGACCGAGACTCGGGGACAGTGGGTTCCACATTTAATCATTTTAATTTGAGTTAATATGTGCCACCTGATCAATTTCTGATGTCCTGCATGTCAGGCATCACACGCTGCCAAAGCATTCAATAACTCCCCTTTTTGGTATCAATTCAGAACTGAAAGTTCAAACCCAACTTTTCTTGCTAAATGGTACAGATCATGATAAATATAGTGATCTGAACCATTGATCTAATATGTTCCACTATGTATGGGTCGGATATGTGTATCAGCCCATATCGGCTGGTACTGTAGATACACACCGGTTTCAGTCGTGACTGATCCATTACACTGAAACCAATTTTTAACCCTTGATGTATGTGTGAATGTATGTAGGTATAAGTATTTTGGAGGCCAATTTGTATCCTTGGCTCAAGACTTTTCACAGGATACTTTGGTTTTCAGTTCTGACTAGTAGGGTTCATGGTTCAGTAATCCAACCCATTGCTCTGTTACGACCACTGTGGATGGGCCATTCCCCAAAACTCTCCCAGATTCGAAGATCCTCCAAGCTTTGGCCCTTTTTTCGTTTGAATGCAGATTGTTGCTCTATTACTTTGGAACTGTCAATTTGTATGTCTAGGTCAAGAGGTTAAGATACTATTGAGAAGATTTTTGAAGCATGGTCTATCCTCGGTGAGGCTAATCTGGACCCACTGGATTATGTACCCTGCTTGTTAGAATCCAAATATAAAATTGAAAGCCTGGAAACCTATAATTCGTTTTTTTTTTTTTTTGGAGTTAGTCTAAAATCAATGATATTGATGACGGATGGCATTGAGTCCACCAGATGAATGCTGTAGAGAAGCTGATCAATGGAAAAGAGATTGATTTGGAGGAGTTGGAAGGAAGAGCAGACAAAGCCCAGATACAGAAGGTTTGATTCGATTATGAGCTCAAAATCCCACTCTGCTTCTGCTTTTTTAGCTGCTGATGATGGTTATATTTTCTTCAGCATTACAAAATATCAAGCCTGGAATTATCAATATCCTCGCTGGCCGATTCAATCACATGCCGGATTGCTGCTCGAGATGCCCTATAAGAAAGTACGGAATCTTCTATATCATGATCTATTACTTGGTTTTGTTATAAATTATAAGCATCAGCCTCTTGTACCCCATTTCTGATTAAGTTCTTAATCTTTATTATTCTTGAATATATAATTTTTTTTGGGGTCCAATTTAAGCTCTTGAGTTATAATCTAGGACCCTCATGCTATATCAAATGTTGTTTGTGTACTACACAAGAAAGAAGAAAGAACATTATTTAGATTGCATTTTGATGCACAACAAACAAATTTGCAAACACTCAGGAGTTATGCTTCCTAGTCCTTGTAATTGTTTCCAGTACAATTTGAGAACTGTTGTAATTGCAATTTGGAGGCCCAATACCACCGATACCTGACATTTTTTTTAATTATTATTTTATTTTTTTTGGGTTAGCTTGTTAGTACACACCCATGTCAGTACACACACTCCATGTTAGCCACCCCCGCTACGGATCGTACCTGACATGAATGATAAGGAAATTCCAATTTGGCATTTGCACTTTACTGGTGTCACCGAAAACGGACCCTTAGATAAGAATTGCAATTCAATTTGATACTGCATCCAAACACACCTCAACAAGTACAATACTTGCTCATCCGGCCATCAATCAGGTGGCCAATCAATTGGTTGCTCTGTATTGATTGCCCAGGATGGTAACAGCAGTGTACTGAATCCGTCCTCATTACAAAAATGCACAAATACAGTGTTGTCCTTTTCAATGGTTGTTCTAACTTTTGAAACTTAGTTCTGGTGGATCAAAACCAGTACAAATCCTCCTTTGAGACCCCGGGAATGTTTTTCTTGAGAAGTCGGGGATGTTAAACCAATGTGAAGTAAAACGCATTTTAAGCAAATCGGGTTTGCGGGTCCTCGCTCTTGCTCCAGTGGTAGACTCTCAGGAGTTTCAACACCTGGTCAAGGGTTCGAGTACCCATAGGTGGTGAAATTCCTCTAGCGTGAGTGTGTGGGGGGGTGTGTACGTGTGTAAAAAAAAAAAAAAAATTGGGTTTGCTTTTTAAGTTATCCAATGAGCTCTTTCATTATCTTAATCCAACAAGCAAATGGCTAACCCCTTTCTACTACATGAATACTATCATATGCTGCGAATAGAAAACCAAAGCGTATGTTGGTGCTTGATTGGATGGGTAGGATCTTCTAGTCTGAAAGGTACATGTAGAAATGTCCATTTAGTGCAGGTCCCACCAAATTAATATTCTAAATGACCTCAGCTGATTAAGAAAACATAAGCAGACAATGAAAATGACACGAAGATTGATTAGTCGTGCTGAATTTTCCAAAAGTGCGGCTGTCGGTCTGGCCTTGACACAGTAGATTTCCCGATTAAAAAAAGCAGCACACGGTCTTATATTGCTTAGAAATCAAGAAAGAGTAGCTAATGACACTAACAATAATCACATCATATATTAATTAAACTTTGATCATTGGTTGAAAAGCCTTAGACGATTGTCTCCATAGCATTCTTTTCTGTGACGCTGTTGACATATGGGAGGGATGTCGTTTTCTTTGGTCCAAGTAAAGAAGAATCTCGTTCAAAAACATCAATGTTGGAGGAAGTTTTTGATTGGAATGATTCTTAGTATGTCTCTTGAACATGAGGCGCTGCACCGGATTCATGGTTTGGATTCGATGTCTAACATCAATGGAGCTACCTCACATAGCTCTACCACGTGGTGAATGTATGTTATCATTAAACCTTTGAGAGATGGCATGTCCATTTGGTGGGCCACTAGATCAATGGTCCTGATCACAACACGTTTACAACGTGTACCATGAGGACCGAAATAGAACTTCCTGTAAAGTACCATGTGGGCATCAATTTAATACAGTGCAGACTGCAGAATGCCCCATCAAAGATGAGAAAGTGATGGGCATTGGGGTCCACTTGATCCCACCACCTCCCACAAGGAAAAAACAAACAGCGTCACATCAATATAGAAATGGCTACTACCCGTGCCACCATTGATGGGCACTGCTGCCATTCGCACCATTGGGCTTCGTGGATATTCCATATACAAATATGTCACGTGGCAATAGAACTTTGGTGGGAACGGATTGGCAACTCCCCGTGCCACCAGCCCCGTAGCTGATGGTCGGTGCTCTGTGGGGCCCATCATGATGTATGTGCTTCATCCATTCCGTTCATCCATTTTTACAAATCATTTTAGGTTCGATCCAAAAAATTATAGGAATATAAATCTCAGGTGGACCACACCACAGGAAAACAATAGTGATTGGATATCCACCATTAAAATCCTCCTAAGGCCCACTGTACTGTTTATTTGACATCCAATCTGTTGATTAGGTCATAGAGACTCAGATGAAGGGAAAAAACAAAGATCAGCTTGATCAAAAACTTTTATGGCTCCCAAAAAGTTTTTAATGGTCGAAGTTCATTCAACACTTTCGTGTAATGTGGTCCACTTGAGATTGGGTTATAACTCAGTTTCGGTCTCCTACTATAAAATTATCTAGAAAAATAGATAGACGGCATGGATGAAACACATACATCATGGTGGGGTCCACAGAGCAGCTACCATCAGCCATTGGCTAGTGGCAGGGGGACCAGCCAATCCGTTTCAGGATTTTTGTCACGTTGAATCGGGCGCGGATTGGGTAATACCCCGCCCGTTTGGAGGTCGGGACAGACGTAGGCTCCGAGGGCCACTGAAGGGCCACCGTGATGTATGAGTTTTATCCACACCGTCAATCCATTTTTAAATATCATTTCAGATTACTAGAATATAAATAAATTAGATCCAGCGCTCAAGTGGACCACACCACAGGAAACAGTAGTGCTAAGGACACCCACCATTGAAACCTTATTAGGGTCCACCGTGTCGTTTATTTTACATCCAACCTGTTGATATGGTCATATACAACTGGATGAAGTGAAAAAATAAATATTATCTTGATCCAAAATTTCTTTGGTCCATAAGAATTTTCCAACAGTATGAATTTAAACACCACTATGTGGTCTATTTGAGCATTATTTATTATATATTTTTGGGATTAGAATCTAAAACTACATCGAAAAGTGGATGGACAGTGTGGATTAAACTCATATATCACGGTGGCCCCTCAGTGGCTCTCGGAGCCTCCGCCTGTCCCGGGCTTTGAACAGGCGGGGGTAGTACCTAGAGGTGGGCAACTTGGGCTCGATCCGGTGGATCCGACCCGACCAGACCCGACTCGGTACCGTTCCGAACAGAACCGACGGTCTGATTGGGCCTGATCGATTCTGACCGTCCAGATCCGATAGAATTTCGAATCTGGTCCGGATAACACTGTATCCGACCAGATCCGACTCGAATACCCGGACCGAATGGGTCCGACCCGACCAGAACAGACCCGACCCGATGCGACGTCGGGTATACTATAAATATCCTATTTTTCACCCGAACGTTTTACCCTAGCCATTTTTTTTTCCCCAAATCTCTCCCTCGATTTTTTCCCCAAATTTCTCCCGCCCGAACGAGAACGTGCTGCCTCTCTTCTTCCTCTCCTCTTCGCTCGTCGCTCGATCGGTTCTTCCTATTCTCTTCTTCTTCCTCTCCTCTTCGCTGCTGCCTGCGGCCTGCGGCCTGCTCGACGCCCAGTCGTCCCGTCCGTCCTCTTCTTTTTCCTCTCCTCTTTCTTTGCTTTGCCCGACTCAGCCGTCTCGTCCGTCATCTTCTTCCTCTCCTCTTCGCTGCTGCCTGCCCGACGTCTGCATCTACTCGGGTAAGGGTCGGGTTCCTTTCTCCATTTTTTTTTTTTGGATGGGTCTTTTCATCCATTTGTTATGGAATATATGCGGAATCTGTGAATTTTTTTTTTTTCGTTAGTTTATTGATTTGCATGCCATTTGTTCTACTCTCCAAATTTGACAAAGGGGCCCACCCGCTGGGTAGGGTGGATACAGAATACATACGTTAAGGTGGGCCCCACATCGTGAGAGCACGCTGCTGTTAGAGCAGCTAGTCCCACCGCCCATGGCTGAGACCTTTGCTGTATTTTCTTCTTAACATCTACCAAGGGCCACAAGTTTAAAAGTGTTAGGAATGCTCGATCTTCAAAATTATATTCATGGGCTCAGGTGTTCATATCAAAATATTTATCTTGCTCTTTCCCCCAATTTTGTCTACTCTGTCCTGTATAAAAGGTGCATGCGGGGCCCATTTGTTTCAGATTGTCCCATAAACTCTGTTCCTCGGGCCCCACAAATACCTTTGCACAACACGTTGCTGGCACGACTGTTGTAAATCAGAGTTGTGGAACTCACTGGCACTACTGCTGTAGATCATAGTTCTTTAAATGGGGGTACATGTGGCACATTGAGAGAAGGCAGAAACCATTTTTAAATAGGTGGGTTTCCTTCTTGGAAATTAATGAGAGAAATTGTTGTTTTTATGAAACTCAAAAATAATAATAATAATAATAATATTGTTTCCACCACGTTTTCTTATTTTATGCTTCCATCCAAACAAACACGGTTGGTGGGTCATGAACTCAAAATTTGTACATTGATAAATTTATTCGAACCTTGCACAATCCGATTCGACTCGGTTTTCCTGACCGAGTTGGACTCGGATCGGTTCAGACCAGCACGTATTCGGGTCTGTCCGAGTCAGCTGACTCAGACTCGGTCCCGGTTCTGTCCGAGTTCGAGTTGGGACATGTAAAATCCGGACCTGGTCGGATTGGGCCAAATCCGAGTCGACTCGGTCCGATGCCCAGCTCTAGTAGTACCTAATCCGCGGGCGCCGGTTAGACACTGACAAGGTCAGTAGCCATGAAGCTATGTGGACCACCATGATGCATGTGTTGTATCCACACCGTCCAACCATTTTTAGAGATCGTTTTATGGCATTAGAAAAAGAATGAGATGGATCAAAAGTTCAAGTGGACCCACCGCAGAAAACCATGGGATAGTCACACCCACCGTTGAAACATTTATAGGGCTCACTAGGATGAATTTTTAGATCCAACCTATTCATAAGTTAACATAGAGATAGATGAAGGGAAAATAAAAATATAAGCTTGATCGGAAACTTCTATGGCCCCTAAGAAGTTTTGAACGTTGGATGTCACTGTCCCCACTGTTTTCTTTGGTGGGGTCCACTTGAACTTTAGATCTATATCTTTATTTTTCTCATGCGATAAAATGAACTCTCCAAATGGATGGACGGTATGGATACAACACATGCATCATGGTGGGTCCAAAGAGCTTGGTGACGTCACTTCAGTAGCCATTTGGCTACTGAACTTATCAGGATTACTGAACTTGTCAGTATCAAATCCGCGCCCCTAATCCGCGCCCAACTCTCATTATTGCTCATTCATCAAGCAGCTATTAATCGTTTGTTGGAAACGGATTGGCTACTCGCCCTGCCACCTGCCCCGTCGCTGATGGTCGGTGCTCTGTGGGCCCTACCATGATGTATATTTTTCATCCAGTCCGTTCATCTATTTTTAAAGATCATTTTAAGTTTTGATCCCAAAAATTATAGGTATATAATTCTCAGGTGGTCCACACCACATGAAAACAATAGTGATTGGATATCCACCATTAAAATCCTCCTAAGGCCCACTATACTGTTTATTTGATATCCAATCTGTTGATTAGATCATACAGGCCCAGATAAAGGGAAAAAACAAAAATCATCTTGATCCAAAGCTTTTATGGCCCCCAAAATGTTTTTAATGGTCAACGCTCATTCAACACTTTATCTTGTAATGTGGTCCACTTGAGACAGGGATATATCTCATTTTTGGTCCCATGCTGTAAAATGATTTGTAAAAATATATGGACAGCATGGATAAAACATATACATCATGGTTTGGGCCACAGAGCACCGACCACCAGCCATTGGTGGGTGTCAGGAGGAGTAGCCAATCCGTTCCCTCGTTTGTTGCTGGAAGCGGATTGGCTACTCCCCCTGACACCGGCCAATGGCTGATGGTCGGTGCTACGTGGGCCCCACTATAATGTATGTGTTTCATCCATGCCGTCCATCTATTTTTAGAGATCATTTTATCCTGTGAGACCAAAAATGAGGTATATATCAATCTCAAGTGGACCACATTACAGGAACCAGTGTTGAATGAGTGTAGACCATTAAAAACATTTTGGGGGCAATAAAAGTTTTGGATCAAGCTGATTTTTGTTTTTCCCTTCATCTGGGCCTGTATGACCTAATCAACAGATTGGATGTCAAATAAACAGTACAGTAGGCTTAGGAGGATTTTAATGGTGGATATCCAATCGCTATTGTTTTCATGTGGTGTGGTCCACATGAGATTTATATCCCCCTCATTTTTGGTATATAGCCCTAAAATGATTTTTAAAAATGAATGAACAGAATGGATGAAACATATACATCATGGTGGGGCCCACAGAGCACTGACTATCAGCCACGGGGCTGGTGTCAGGGGGAGTAGCCAATCCGTTTCCTTTGTTGCTACCCCTGTTTGTCAAGTGATAAGACCGTCTGATCCTTTCACCCTTTTAAGTAATGGCCCACCAACGTGGCGACTCTACCATTAGTGCCCACAACCATATAATAATAGTGCACGTGTGGAAAATGCGTAGCACTTCTATATATATTGGCAGTGGCTTTAAAAATAAATAAATTTAGTGGACGGATATTTCTCGATCTGATTGACATGCCAGACGGATATTCGTCAATATAAATGAAAAGGGGAAGCAGATTGCCTGTGACCCCGGGCACAGAGATATACTTGTGCGGGGCTATGTGGGGGCCGTAGAGATGTTCACGACAAATCCACTCCGTCCATCTGTTTTGAAAGACCACAATAGGACATAATTCTAAAAATAAGATAGATCCATAACTCAGGTGGGCTACACAAAAAGAAACAGTGGAAACGGAAACATCTACCATTGAAACCTTCCTGGAGCTGACCATGATGTTTATATGCCATCCAAACCGTTCATAGAATTATTACCACTCAGATAAACTGTAGGCACAAATATAATCCTGATACAACTTTGTCACTCCCAAGTTACTAATCCCCACTGCTTCTTGTGGTATGCCCATGGAGTTTCGGATCTACTTGAATTTTAGAATCATGTCCTATTATGGACTTGCAAAACAGATGGATGGAGTGGATTCGTCACGGACACTTCTGCAGGCCCCACAGCCGGACGGGGATTCCCTGCAAAAGCCTTTCGCAGGAAGTTCCTGCGCTGGGAACTTAGGAGCGGCCCGAGGTGATGATTTTGAGAAATCCACTACATTCGTCCGTTTTGTAAGCTCATTTTAAGACCTAATACCAAAAATGAACCGTACCAAATACTCAAGTGGGCCAAAAACGTGAGTATTGAACGTCAACAGTTGAAATATTCGTGTGGCTACATATGCTTTGAATCAGGGTTATATTTGTGATTTCATTTCATCCCAACATGAATGACGTTATAAACGGTATAGATGTCATATAAACATCACTGTCGATGCCAGGAACGTTTCAACGGCAGGAATTTCCCTACACACGTTTTCCTTTAGTGCGGCCCACTTGAGTCTTGGGTGCTGCTTAATTTTGGTCTTAAGTCCTAAAATGATCTCAAAAAACGGATGGACGGGGTGAATTTCTTACCAACATTTCAGTAGGCCCCACCTCAGTTTCCAGCGCAGGAACTTCCTCCGAAAGGCTTTAGCAGGAAATCCGCGTCCCCCACAGCCCCGGACAGGTCACAGAATTCACAGGCATTCCCCGTCAGAAAGATGAGTGATGCACGCTTCGGATACCATACACCGTTTTTCAATTAGGGCAAGTGGGTCCCATGGTTTGGTGATCTAGACCATTGGCTGACGGACGACACCCAATCTATGGTTGGAAGATCCGATACCGGGACTGGGATCTTTTTTTCTGTTAAATGTGGAACGTTGGTCCATCCACGGTCGGCTGCTATACACCAATGGTCTGGATTAACGATCAATGAGTCCATTTGTAAGAATTGAAAACTCATGCCTAATGTAAAATCTGCGCAGGTCAGGTAAGGCTGCATTCTAATGAACTGATCTACAAATACCAATCAACGGTGGGCCCCTCGTGGTGTGCCATCCACATCAATGCTTAGATCATATTTGCATGGTAGGTCACTCAACCGTAGTAATTTGAGAAGGATACGCATTCATATGTGGGCCTAGCATCACGTTAACGTTGTATTAAGAATGCATTGAATTTCAAATCTTATTCAAAATCACCATGTAATGGAATCCAAAAATAGCAATGCTTTTAAATTTTATAATATATTTATTAAGAATTTGAATTTAGTTACAAAATAGTATCTTTAATTTATATACAAGTGATATTTGAATATCTGATAATATAGGTGCGACTCATCCACTACCGCACCTTTTTATCAAGTGATATTTGATAATAAAGTTTTGCACCGTCGGCCTCACCTTGATGTGTGTGTACATATCGTGTCCATAAGTCTTCCTCAAACATTTTAAGGCACGAGCCAAAAATTGAGGGAGATCCAAATTTTAGGCCCACTATATTATAGGAAACAATGGCGACTGAATGCCCTACCTTTAAAAACTTCCCAAGGTCCACCATAATGTTTGATAATGTTATTTGCCATCCAATTTGTTGACAACATACCATAAACATGGACAAAGGTTAAAAAGAAAAGAGAAATATCAATTTGATCCTTTTGTGGACCATTAATGGTCAATCACCATTGTTTCTTATGGTATGGTCCACGTAGAATTAGATTTATTTCATTTTGGATACATGCCTTAAAATGATCCGACAAAATAGATGGACAACATGGATATAAAATACACACATCAAGGTGGGCCCCACGGTAAGGGATGCCCCATCTTGGCTAAGGTCGGGGCTACACCTAATCGGATACCTGATGAAATATATACCAAGGGCAAAAAATGATGAAATTTTGGAGCTTTGAGTGAGCTCCAAACATACGATTAGAAGTAACTTGCCTATGCTTTTTAATCATCAATTTATATGGCCAATGTTTGAATTGTTCAAATCATTCCATTGATATAATTTAGTGATGTAACCATGATTGTTTCGAGGTATCACAATGTTCCACATGTACAGTAGATTGATAGGTTTTTTTGACCCGTTGTCCTTTCGCAACTGGGATGCACAAAGTCCTTTCGCAACTGGGATGCGCAAGTCCTTTCGCAACTAAGATGCGGAAAGGAGTTTCCTAAAACTATAAAAAAAAAAAAAGGGTCCCTAGGATTTTTCTACGTATGTTGTGTTGATGAGAAAAATACAAGAGGGCTATCAAAGGTGAGAGAGAGGGAGAAAGAGAGAGAGGAAGCTTATAGAAGGGAGGTTCTGCTCGTGGAGGTTTTTCTACTTTGCAATTTATATCTCAGCGCTTCTATGTCCTCATAATCGGTTAGATCTCTTCGTTTTCTCTATTTCTCTTATTGTTTATCCACTCCTGCGTGAGTGAAGAAGATTGTAACGTTCTACTTCATAGTGGATTGTTGATCTGGACGAGGTCCCGTGGTTTTTACCTCTTTGAGGGTTTTCCACGTAAAAATCTCTTGTGTGTTGTGTGATTGATGCTTTGATTTATTTCATTGCTTTATTATCCATAATTCTGGTTTGTTTCGGGAGGCTAGATCCAAAGGTTTGTGCAAGGCATCCCAACAAAGTGGTATCAGAGCTAAGTTCATTGAACGGGTAGGATCGGTTTTGAATTATGGAAGGTGGCTCAAGGATGATCAGCCTCAATGGTTCTAACTGGACCATATGGAAGGCTAAGATGGAGGACTTGCTTTATTGCAAGGACCTATATTCTCCAATCTTAGGCATATCAGAAAAATCCAAGCATATGACTGATGATGATTAGAAGAAGACAAACCGAAAGGCGGTGGGGTTTATTAGACAATGGTTGGATGATTCTGTGTTCCACCATGTGTCTACGGAAACCTCAGCTGCAAGCCTATGACTAAAATTACAAGGGCTGTATGAGAGGAAGACAGCCGGTAATAAGATATTTCTGATAAAGCGACTTGTGAATCTCAAGTTCAAGGATGGTGGTTCTGTGGCCGAGCACATGAATAAGGTCAGCAATATAGTGAACCAACTCACATCTATGAAGATGGTCCTGGATGATGAATTGCAGGCTTTACTATTGTTTAGTTCATTGCCTGACAGTTGGGAGACATTGGTGGTGTCTTTAAGTAAGTCCGCGCCAGACGAAAAGATATCCATGGAACAGGTAACCAATTGTCTCTTCAATGAGGAGACAAGGAGGAAGTCTCAGGGGTCTACTTAGCAAGAGGCCCTTGTGACACAGGAACGAGGGAGAGGAAAGAACAGGAAGGGCGGGAAGGCCCAAGATAAATCAAGAGGCAAGTCGATTAACAGAAAAGAGGTTGAATGCTGGAACTGTGGCGAGAAGGGTCACTACAAGCATGAATGTCGTGGTAAGAAAAACGACAAGAAAGGAAAAGGGAAGGAAGATGAATCTGATTCCACTACAGTCCCTTCAGATGGCGACATGGTAGTTATTCTTTCTACAGATCATGACGTATGTCTCACGGATACGAGTCAGGGCACCGACTGGGTGATAGACTCGGGAGCTTCTTTTCATGCGACTCCACACAGGGACTCCTTCACAAGCTACAAGTCAGGTGACTATGGGACTGTGAAGATGGGAAATTATAGCGTATCAAAAATCGTGAGAGTCGGTGATATTTGTATGAAGACCGATGTGGGCTGCACATTAGTTCTCAGGGATGTGAAGCATATCCCAGACCTTTGTCTCAACTTGATGTCGACGAGAAGGCTGGAAGATGATGGCTATGAAAGCCGGTTTGCTGGTGGGCGATGGAAGCTCATCAAGGGTTCGTTGATCGTGGCTAGAGGAAAGAAGTGTTGCACCTTGTACAAGGCAAGTGTTAGTATGTGCAAGGGTGGGTTGAACGCAATGGAAGATTCAGCTATTGACATGTGGCACAGGCGTCTAGGCCATATGAGTGAAAAAGGGCTTCAGCTACTAGCGAGGAAGCGGCTCCTTCCAGACGTGACAGGTATACCTCTCAAAACCTGTCTGGATTATTTATCAGGGAAATAGCATAGAGTTTCATTTATTAAAATTGCTTCTCATATTAATAAAGTGTATGCATTAAATTTGGTTTATTCTGATGTTTGTGGTCCTATGAGGACAAAAACTTTAGGTGGGGCATTGTATTTTGTCACTTTTATAAATGATGCATCTAGGAGGGTTTGGGTTTATGCTTTAAAATCCAAGGATGAGGTCTTTGGTGTGTTTAAATTATTTCATGCTATGGTCTAGAGAGAGACAGGTAGATCATTGAAGTGCATCCGCACTGACAATGGTGGTGAATACATTGGCGACTTTCATGAGTACTACAAGTCCCTGGGTATACGGCATGAACAGACGGTTCCCAAGACCCCCCAGCAAAATGGTGTAGCTGAGCGAATGAATCGCACCATTGTTGAGAGAATCAGATGCATGTTATCCCATGCGAAGTTGCCTAAGACGTTCTGGGGAGAAGCAATGCGCACGGCGGTGAATTTGATAAACAGGTCTCCATCAGCCCCGTTGAATGGAGAAGTACCTGAGAAGGTGTGGACTGGACAGGATCCATCGTACAGTCATCTTAGGGTATTTGGATGCAGGGCATCCGTTCACATACCAAAGGACGAGAGGTCCAAGCTCGATATGAAGATCAGGCAGTGTGTGTTCTTAAGGTACGGTGATGAAAAATTCGGTTACAGGTTATGGGATCCTACCAAGAAGAAGCTCGTTAGGAGCAGAGATGTGGTTTTCTTTGAAGATCAGTGTATAGAAGACAGGTAAGCCAGAGAAGAACCAGCCTAGTTCAAGTGAGCTAGAGGACATAGATCCGGTTACTCCTCCCGTGGTGCCTGATGACGGGGGAGTACAGCAAGGTGCAGAGGACGAGAGAGTTCCTTCAGAAGATGGACCAGGGGAGCAGCCCCCCCACTTGATCCACCTGTTGAGCCACAGGTGAGGAGGTCATCTAGGGACAGACAGCCGTCCAAGAGGTACTCGCCACATGAGTACATTATGCTGACTGATGGGGGAGAGCCAGAAGATTATTCTGAGGCCCTAGCCGATGAGCATAAGGGGAAGTGGTTGAAAGCTATGCAAGAGGAGATGAAATCCTTGCATAAGAACCACACCTATGATATGGTGAAATTGCCTAAGGGCAAGAAAGCTTTGAGCAACAAATGGGTGTTCAGAAAGAAGATTAAGCAGAAGAATTCACAGACGAAGTTCAAGGCCAGACTTGTGGTGAAAGGGTTTGGTCAGAGGAAAGGTATAGACTTTGAAGAGATATTCTCACCAGTGGTGAAGATGACATCCATACGGGTGTTGCTTGGGTTAGCGGCTAGCATGGATCTGGAGATAGAGCAGTTAGATGTTAAAATTGCCTTTCTCCATGGTGACCTGGAAGAAGAGATCTACATGCACCAACCAGAGGGGTTCGAAGTCAAAGGCAATGAGCATATGGTGTGTAGGCTGAGGAAGAGCTTGTATGGGCTGAAATAAGCTCCACGGCAATGGTACAAGAAGTTCGACTCGTTTATGTTGAAACATGGGTATGACAGAACGGAGTCGGACCACTGTGTGTTTACGCGCAAGTTCTCAGATGGTGATTTCTTAGTTCTGCTATTATACGTTGATGACATGCTCATCATGGGAAAAGACATCAAGAAGATCAACAGGCTGAAACAGGAGTTAGGGAAGTCTTTTGCGATGAAAGACTTGGGCTCGGCTAGACAGATCCTAGGAATGGAGATAACTCATGACAGAAGCAGCAGGAAGCTTTGGCTGTCACAAGAGCGGTATATTGAGAAAGTCCTAGAGCGGTTCAATATGAATGCAGCGAAGCCGGTCAGCACTCTACTGGATGGTGACTTTAGATTGAGCGACCGGCAGTGTCCCAAGACGAAGGCAGAGGTGGATGAGATGCAGAAGATACCCTACGCGTCAGCTGTAGGAAGTTTGATGTATGTTATGGTGTGTACACGCCCAGACATAGCATATGCAGTTGGTGTTGTTAGCCGGTATCTTGCCAATCCTGGTAAAGAGCAGTGGGTAGCGGTGAAATGGATACTACGATATCTAAGAGGCTCATTCAGGTTGAGCCTATGTATGGTGACGGTAAACCTGTGTTAGAGGGCTACACAGATGCAGATATGGCAGGTGATATAGACTCTAGGAAGTCTACGTCGGGGTTCATGTTCACGTTTGCAGGGGGAGCGGTTTCTTGGCAAAGCAAGCTACAGAATGTCGTAGCATTGTCAACTACAGAAGCCGAGTACATTATAGTCACAGAGGCATGTAAAGAGATGCTTTGAATGAAGAGGTTCCTACAGGAACTTAGCCTGAAGCAGGAGGAGCACGTGGTCTATTGCGATAGTCAGAGTGCTATACACTTGAGCAAGAATCCAAGTCAGCATTCCAAGTCAAAGCACATAGAGATTTGGTATCAATGGATCAGGGATACTTTGGAACAGAAGGTGTTACAGCTTGAGAAGGTCCACACGGACGATAATGGGTCAGATATGATGACTAAGGCCTTGCTTAAGGGCAAGTTTGAGGTTTGTAGAAACCTGGCTGGCTTAAAGAAGGTGAATCCCTCGTGGATAAAAAAGGGGAAGATTTGATGGTTTTTTTGACCCGTTGTCCTTTCGCAACTGGGATGCGCAAAGTCCTTTCGCAACTGGGATGCGCAAGTCCTTTCGCAACTAGGATGCGGAAAGGAGTTTCCTAAAACTATATAAAAAAAAAGTCCCTAAGATTTTTCTACGTATGTTGTGTTGATGAGAAAAATACAAGAGGGCTATCAAAGGTGAGAGAGAGGGAGAAAGAGAGAGAGGAAGCTTATAGAAGGGAGGTTCTGCTCGTGGAGGTTTTTCTACTTTACAATTTATATCTCAGCGCTTCTATGTCCTCATAATCGGTTAGATCTCTTCGTTTTCTCTATTTCTCTTATTGTTTCTCCACTCCTGCGTGAGTGAAGAAGATTGTAACGTTTTACTTCATAGTGGATTGTTGATCTGGACGAGGTCCCATGGTTTTTACCTCTTTGAGGGTTTTCTACGTAAAAATCTCTTGTGTGTTGTGTGATTGATGCTTTGATTTATTTCATTGCTTTATTATCCATAATTCTGATTTGTTTCGAGAGGCTAGATCCAAAGGTTTGTGCAAGGCATCCCAACAAAGTAGATTAATTGCTTAGATACACTTACATTATATGTGAGACTCTTTGTTAGCCCTTGGTTTATTTTTTGTCATATGTAATGTGTGCGAGCGTACCAAAATCGATTGTGCAATTCGATTCAAACCGAACAACTTGACCCCAAGCACCAAGATAGGAAGATATCTTGAGTGTAATCGTATATGACCGAGACCTGTGAAGATTGGTCACTATTCAGCCACTCGTGATATAGTTATAGGATAATCAGGCGATTATCGGAGGGTGGGGTTCTTCCTCCTAAAATGGGTTGTACCTTACATTTCGTATGAAAGCACTTTTATAAGCAGAAATGGTCAAATAAAAAGGAAACACTTATAGTTGGTCATAATGAGCAACTACAAGATGTCTTTCTGAAAGATTAATAGTTTGTATTGAAATTGGGATTAATCTAGCATATAAACATGGACTTTAATTATAGTACAAAATTACTACTAATGGATTACGATTAAAGCTTACTGCTACGACTAGATTACCGCTACTCCTTAGATAGATCTAAATTATGACAAGGAAAGATAATTTGATTGGTTTTGTGTGAGACGACTTGCTTCATTGATTTCCTTGTTGTTTATAGATCTCTTCTTCAATTGTTTCTCAGAAGTTCCTTTCTTTATTTAATGGTTATGATAGCTAATTTGTCATCATCTTGACATCCCAGATCCTTCCTTCTTTTATTGACATGTGTCCCTTTAACCGTTCTTTCTACTCGACCGCTTTCTGCTTTCTAGAAGCATCAATCGTGCCCCGTCATTAAACGATGTGTATCATCATATCTGCACCAGTTGTAATTTCATAAAAGTGCTATAAATATCTCTAAAGACCTTACGCACGCTATATATTCCTTATGCAATAACACGTGCCCTTCTCTAATTGACTATCTCAGGAACGATCAGAAATAAGGTACAACATTGTCCCCCACATCGCCTTAACTTTGATAAAAAATAAATGTGAGAGCAATGTTTGGCTCACTGTCCGATGCATTAAATACAAATACCTTTCTTTCCATGCGTTAACTCCCCATTGCTTCTACTTGACCGAGTTGAAGATCAAATGATGGCTTTGTTCATTTTCTACAGTTGTCAATGTGACACATTGCACACAATCGTGTCGCATGAGGAGTCATGATTATCCTGTCATTAATGTGCACATCCTTGACTGATATATACGCAATTTCAAATCATTTGTTCATTTTTATGACTCTTTCTCTTCACACTTTTCCTTTATCTTTTGAAAATTTTGCAATCCACCATGGTTCCTTCTTCTTCTATTACTCCAACTTATTATTAAAAAGATTTCATGAGAGAATTAGATGCTTTTCCTTCTAACGTAGTGATTAATGACGTCATTTTCGACATTATTAATGAACTTAACGGATCACTCCTTACTCACACTCCAAATTTCTATCCTAAAATCGTTCTTAAACCGATCTAATCCATAGAACTATTATTTTCCGACTTTCTTAGGAAAAAGTTTCTTCTTCAATCTAATTCCCTCTCAGATCCTACCAATGGTTTCAAGACCTCGAGATCCTAAGTAAGACCCATGAAAGGATGGTCAAAATGGTTCGACCGTATATCTAATCAACATGGTGATACAGGACAGCATGCTGGTATCTATAAACGTATCAGTCTATCTTTGCATGAGTACATAGCAAACACTTCTTTGCTCACCGCAATTTCTGCCTTTTGGAGTCGATCAATTCACACTTTTCATTTCGAATACGGTCCCACGAGCCCAACAATCATGAATATTTGCACTCTTACTCATCTTCTTCCTTTTAGAGATTTAGTCTATCCCAACTTCTTCCAGGAAGAGGAGCACTACTTCGACCTTCCAAATAAGAATGGTTGGCCTTATTCTACCTTCATAGCCACTCAGCATAAATCTCATGACATTGTTGACGACTAAGAGCACACGATGTTCCTATTGGTGTGAATTTGTCATTACTTGTTGTGTAAATGTTGTTCAGGTAATCAAAGAGTATGTTCATTTGGCCAAGACGCTAGCTTGAGGTCGACAGTTAGCTTTCACTCCATTCGTGCTCGACTACTTGTATCGCAACATGTTTGATACAACTACCAAGGGTTTTTACCACAACACAGGACCTCTCTGGCTTCTCCAAATGTGGTTATATGAATACTTCCACTCTAGTCTTGTAAATCATATTCTCCCTCCGAATTCTTTTACTTCCTTCAGCCACCGGAACATCTTTTACCATAGAGTTGCCCATTCTTTTGCAGGTTATATGAAATTCTTTCTTGTTGTTAACATAAATAAACCAACACTTCTTTCTACCCATTTCACAATAAGGAATTTGGTTCAGCTTGGTTCATAGAAGAATATGAAACAACAAACGTAGAGATGATAGAGTTCCAAGATTTTTTTGGGAGAGTTACCTCGTCTGTGAAGATCTCCCTTACAGTGGCACCATGGAGACCGGTGTCAATGTTAAGACAGAGGTCGAGCAGTACTGCCCCAATCTCCTGGCTCGCTAATTCGACCTCGCTTAATCCCTTCCCTATCTATTTACTCACAAGACTGGCAATCAACCTCCCCATAATCGTTTGCTTGTAGATTTGATCAGGATTTTACAAAATACTCGACAACAATTTTGGATACGATGCGTACGGCTTTTGAACCTCCCATCTTCCCAAGTTATCCTTGCTGAATGCGCACTTTTTGTGAATGGTGGACCAACTATTATAATCGATTATTTTTTTAATCCACTTAACTCATAATTGCTCAACTTTTTCATTCTACAACAAGGATAGGGAAACTTGTGGCCGAGAGGAAAATAGTAAACTAGATAAATAAAAAAGTAACAATGTTAAAACCAGTCATGTCTCCAGTCAGAGAAAGACATGATCACAAAAAATGGCATCGATAAGTTCGATCATCCCTCTTCGGCAACACATGGGTGGTCAATCCAACTCCTCCCAACCAAATCGTCAAAAGGTCACAATTGCGGGTCCGATCAAAGCAAACTTGCCAACTTCAAATGACCTATAAACCCATAGCTTTGCTAGTTCTTAAGAAGATTTCTGACCTTGGACCTCTTCCAGGTCATGTCCCTAAACCTCCCATTCCCCCAACTGTTTAAGCTACGCCAATAAATCCTCCAGCAACTGGTAGAAGCGGTCGAGTTGTAGTAAAGACTTCAAGTATCTCTTCTGCAACTGAGATTGTCTCTATCTTTGAAACATATTTCAAAACAAAATATTGGTCAAGACTCTCACCCTCATATTATGCTTGGGAATTTTTATTTTTTTTTTAAAACTCATAAAAACATGAGGAAGCTCATTTTAACTAAGCTTTTACGAAATAGATTAAAGATATGAAAAGGCTGAACGATCCCAATCTTCCTCTTGATCGTTATCTCAAACATTATCGACCCAATCCACTGCCTTTTCCTACTTCTGCTCATCCTTTGGTGATAATTATCGGCGATCCTACTAAAATTCAGCCAATCCACTGCCTTTTCCTACTTCTGCTCATCCTTTGGTGATAATTATCGGCGATCCTACTAAAATTCAGCCAACGATTGAACGATATTCTACCATTATTGTTCGTTTTGACTTATGTAGATGTTTTTATTTCTCTTTTTCTTTTTTCTTTCGTTCTATGTTCCTTACTTTTTCTAACATTTCCTTGACCATTTGCACAATGACAAGAGAGAAACAGATAGTCCTTGTAGTAGCTCCACAATTTCAACCAAAATTACCAATCATTACTATTGTTGCACCGAATCAACCTGGAACTCCCACAATGGAACTTAACGAGATTGATTCTAACGGTAAGCAATATCCCTCAATTTGATAATCAAGCTCATGAAGACACATAAACCATTCAATCAGTAGAACCTTTTCATGTTTTCATTCATTATTAGGCTCTGTTGGTGGCTATCAATCAAGATGACGATGAACCTATTGTGGTGATGCCACAAAGTTCTCGCAGAGCCATCTCTTCCCACTCTATATTAATATCGGTCAACTAACCTGCACCATCATTTGAAGCAACTGGACAATTGGTTCCAAGAACAACTAGCAGGTGCCGAGTATTAGTCTTAAATGAAGAAGAAGAACCATCTCAGTTGTCTACATCTTATCCTGGCCGAGTAACAACCAGAAAGGCTCTTGTGGCTGATGACACTACAGTTCCCGTACTAGTCGATACATCAACAACTCATTCATCTCGCAAGGACACACTTCTAGTTAAAGAAGTACTCTCCTTCCTCGGTTAAGTGCTCAACACTGATATCATAGTGGCCGAGTCTCCAATACCTTCTTCCGAACTTCAACAATTTCAAGATGAGCTATGGACTTTCATACGCTCAAGGGTTGCTGAAATTGTCTCTACAAGGTCAGTTGAAAGACTTTCGCTCCTCATTCACCGTTATCAAGTGCTTTCTCGCTTGGATGAAACTCTCTTCGCCAAGATGCTTATCTTCTCCCGGACTTAGTGCATGAGTATCAGGATATCAATACTATGGTCGATAGGATTCAGGCCGAGCACTTGACCGTGACCCTTAAAGTAAATGAAGTTACTATAGTTGGAGAACACTATTATGCTGCCTATGCTGAACTCAATGAATCAGACACAAAAAATGACAGATCTTACTACTCAAATTGCAATGTTGGAGGAAAAACTACGGATGTTAAAGAATTGTCATGAAGAATTGGTAAGGACTAGGGGACAATAAAAATCAAAGTTAGCACATTGGTCACCTTCGTCCAAGACAATACCTCAGTTGTCAGTCAGGCTAAGTGTGTAACCTCGATAACTCAAACAACCCTCGACCGACAAGAAGCTAGGCGATCCAACATACAAGAGAAAATGGTAACTTTTTCCTTTTTGGATTTTTTATCTTAAGTTAACATGTATTTACTGTCTTGATTAATGAAATCAGCCAAAGCGCCACTTTTGTTTTTCTATATCTCAAAAAGTAATAACTGGCCTAGTGACGTGACATAGAAATAAAGAGTCATACGACGTTTCTTTTGTCGAAATAAATGCTATTATGAATCCTCATCTTAACTCATTAGAAGCCGATATGACATTTTGCATACCATTACTGCACATTGTGAGGCATTAAACTTGGACATGATCCATATCCTTAAATCATTATATAAATACCACTTGGGTTTCTTATTTTTCTCTCGTATCTAGATTATCAACCTCTAACCTTCAATACTTCTGTAAGTTCTTAACAGCCATGTTTTCGACCAAAATCTTCTCCCCTCTTGCTTGGGCTCAAAGTTTCCTGAAGGAAATCTTTACTTATGATCTCGAGTTCCTTATGCATTCCACATCTAGTATGATATTTACTCATTCATTCATGACCTCAAGGTGGTTGTTAATACCGACAAGCCTCCAAAAGAGCTTTTGGGGGTTCTAATAAGATTGCAAAGTCTGGGGACCTCCTTCTTTATATTTGAATCCGATATTTTAAAATTTATTGTCTTGGTACAGGAGAAGATTGTCGTCCACAAAGAGGTTGCAATCTCTTTGTTCAGTCAACCTAGCTGTACTGCATCACCAGATTAAAGGTACTCTGACAACAATATCTACCGTGACTTTAATCTTTCAACTCAATTGTTCCAAGTTGTTATCACCATTTCTACTCTCCTTCATAATAGCATCATCATCATCACTTCTCGTGCACACTCCGTCTTCATTCCTTCTTTACCAAGCCCAGAGAAGTCAAGCAAGTCATGAACTTATTTGTAAGAACAACCTTCGTAAGCATATATGTCGAATTTTCACGAGTGTGGATCTTCTCAAGAGCAACACCATATTCCTCTAGCATATGTCGGAGAAAATGATGACGAACATCAATGTGTTTAGTCTAAAGATAGTATACCGAGTTCTTTGCCAAATTGATCGTGCTTTCACTGTTATAGTGCACAGGCACGACTTCTTGTTGAAGTCTCAATTCATTTATCATACCTCTTAACTAAACTGCTACCATGAATGCTTTTGTCACCACATATACTCAGCTTCGATTGTGGAAAGAGTAACCATAGACTTAATATTCGACATCTAACTGATCCCTACACTCACTAAAACAAAAAGAGTAAGTAAAAGTTGAAATTTTATTATCCACATTACTAGCATAATCAACATCCACATAGCTTAATAGTTTCTCCTCAAATTTACCGAATGACAAGACATAGTCAGTCGTACCTCATATATAATGAAGTAACCATTTCACTGTCTCCCAGTGTTGCTTGTCGGGGTTTGACATGTATCTGCTCACAACACCCATTGCATGTGAAATATCTGGTCCAGTACAAATTATGGCATACACAAGATTGTCAATCGCGCTTAAGTAAAGCATAAATGATATATACTATTTTTCTTCATATGATGTGGGACATTACTCTGAAGAAAGCCGAAAGTAAGCAGCATGGGGTGTGCTAACTAATTTTGTGTTATCAAGTCCAAACTTGACCAAGTCCTTCTCAATATATTTTTCTTGAGACAAATATAGCCTTCTCATTTCCCTATATTTATATAGGCCGATGCCAAGAATCCTTTTTATGACCCCTAGATATTTTATCTTGAATGTCTTAGACAACTGAGCTTTTGGTATGTTAATTTTATATATGCTATGGGCTGGCGATAAGCATATCATCAACATACAATACCAGAATTATGAATTCCCTATCACTCAGTGATATGAAGTAGACACAATAATCGAACTCACTTGTAATAAATTTTTGGTTCATTATGAAAGAATCAAACTTTTATATCGCTACCTAGCAGCTATTTTAGACTGTACAACGACCTTTTCAACCTACAAACCTTATTATCTACTCCCCGTACGTCAAACCCTTCAAGTTTCTTAATGTAAATATGTTATTCTAGTTCCCCATGTAGAAAAGTTGGCATCACATCTGGTCGTTCCAATTTTAAATTGTATTGGACAATTAATGTTAATATGAATCTAATAGATACCCGCTTCACAATTGATGTGAATATCTTACCAAAGTGAATGTCTTCTTTATAAGCTTAGCCCTTCGCAACCAGTCTCGACTTGTACCTATCAAGTTTCTTATGGAAGATCCACTTGCACCTATTTGCTTTTCGCCCACGGGAAGCTCCACCGGCTCTCACGTTTCATTATGGTACAGAGAATTCATCTCCTTATACATCGCCGCAATCAATTTCTTAGCATCTAGGTTATTTAATGCTTTATAAAAGGTAGACGGATCCCCATCATCCATGATTAGGGCAAGCATAATATTTGAGTCATTCCTGTGTCTCATTAGTAACCTGTAATTTCTCGGTGAATTTCTCCTAACGAGTAGTGCCACCACCTCTTCCTGTAGCTCAACTTCTTTAGGTGTTTTACCTCTATTTAATTCCACACTAGCAACCAAATTTTTTATTTCCTTTCGCTCATCCTTTTAATACGAGGATCCCTCATCAAATTTAACATCATGATTAAATATGTTTTTTCGTGAAACATGACCGTACTGTATGTACCCTTTCACTTAATCACCATGGTTGACAAAGGTAAACTTTTTAGTCATTTGGTCCAACTTATCTCTCTTAATTGATGGTGCATGAGAGTAAGCGTCATGACCAAATATTCATAGTCTCGATTAGCCAACTTCCTGACCACTCTATACTTCTGAAATTTTATATTAAATCAGCGTAGATGGGGAATGATTCACTAAATAGTAAGTTGTGTTGATGGCCTCAACCCATAACTCCTTGCCTAACACAACATTACTTAGCATGCTTTGGGTTGTTTCGAAAAGAGTCCAATTCATACGCTCTGCCACACCATTCTGCTACGTGTATATTTGACCGTGTTATGTCTCGCAATACCCTCGTTCTTACAAAATTAATTATTTTTTCTTCAAAGTAAACTCTTCGCTATTATTGGTCCTTAGAACTTTCAACCATTGCCCTAATTATTTTTCAACCATAACTTTCTATGACTTGAAAGTGGCAAACACATCAGGTTTATTCTTCATGAAATAAACCCACACCTTTTTAGAGAAGTCATTAATGAATATTACAAAGAATGTCGAATCTCTTTTAGAAACGAGGGGCGATGAGCCCCACACATCAAAATGCACATAGTTAAGCTGTCATTTGCTTATATGTTTCTCAATTTTAAATGATAATTTTGATTGTTTACCATATATGCAATATTCACATACATCTAAATAAAAAATTTTAAAAGTATAAATTAAATTGCAATCGAGTAGTTCCTTCACATCGCGCTCTCTCATGTGGCCTAGGCGCGTATGCCACACACATGTATACATAGATTCTGCTATAGACGCTGTAACTCCACTCGATATAAGGCTCTCGATTAATACGTAAAGGTTTCCGCTTCGCTATACTTTCATAACAGTGAGTGTCCATTTAGAAACTTTCAAGACATTTTCATACCTGATGAATTTGCACTCGAGTATCTCCAGAGCTCTTAGAGATATTAATTTTTTCTTCAGGTTTGGAATGTGCCTCATACCTGTTAAAGTACGCTCCACCCCACCAAACATTATAATGCGCACCGAACAAATTTCAATAATCTTATAGGTATGATCATTATCCATAAGAACCAAGTCACCATCATACTCGTTATACGTGGCGAACTAACTCCGATGAGGACACATGAGATATGATAATCCCGTGTCCAGCATCCACTCATCGTACAAGTGTCTAAGCTTAGACACGGATGATACATCACAACCACTCATGCTTTTACTGGATTCTGCCGAATTGGTCTCTTCGGCGAATTATTTGAATTCTCATCTTTCTAGATTTCGGGACTTATGCATTCCTTCTCCATATGTCCGGTCCTATCATAATTCCAGCACTTCAACTTCCCTTTATCGTTCGACTTAGACCTCATTCGCGACTTACCATTTTCATGTTCAAACGATCTTCCTATTATAACCAGTGCCCCTATAAGACCCGTATCCTAGACCGTACCGTTCCTTAGACTCCCGCGGTCCTCCTTGTTGAATTCTGGCAACTCACGATCTGTAATCAACATTTGTAAGCGACCCTAAGTCGCATCCTGTTCATCTGAGTTGGCCTGACCCGAGACTTGTAATCTTACGACCGAGCCGTCACCACGGTTCTAACGCCGCATCTCGTGCGTTAATGCGATACCTAGGCTAGGAGATGTGGGCCCATGTTTATTTCGAGAAAAAAAGCCGCACAAGAGAATCTTTAACAAATGTCAAATCAATCCCATCAATTAATCAAATACAACACTCATCCCTCTCTCATCCAAAGTCAAAGCAACCCATACCCAGTCAAGTACACCCATCACTCACTCATCACACCCATCCCTCTCACTCTTACATCATCTCTCTCTCTCTCTCTCAAACCATTTCTCAAGCACCCCAAGAGAGAGAGCCAAACGTCCAAGCTTCCCATGGAGAAGCTATAGTGTGGCCCACTTCCTACTACCATATCTCCCATCTCCATCCTCCAATCTTCATCATCCAACATCAAAGAGCAAGCCAAGGAGCCTAGGAGTCCAAGGAGCTAAAGAAGAAGCAGAATCAGTGGGTGTTCGTAGCTTTAGATCGTGATTTAGATTTAGGGCTCACTTATGATGGGACCCACTTTGATGTATGTGTTGTGATCTAAGAGGGGCCCATAGTGGCGGGGTCCCTCAACTACACCGTCTCTCTCTCTCTCTCTCTCTCTCTCTCTCTCTCTCTCTCTCTCTCTCCCCCCCCTGCAGCCCACCTTGGATATATATATTCTATATCTACATTGTCTATCCAGTCCAGCATTTGGACGTGGGACATGCGTGGTGCCCAGCGCTGTCCAATCCTTGGACGGTGGGACCCACCTCCCTAGCTATTGTAATGATATCAGCAAGTTCTATGGGTCGATCATGAGGTATGTGTTGTATCTAAACTGTCCGCCTGTATGGACGTGGCAAGATCTGTGTGTCCCTTACCTCCAAGCCGTTCATCTGCTGGGACCAGCAGCCTCAGCTACTGTGTGATGTCAGCAGGTCCTGTGGGGCCCAGCAGCAGCTGCTGCAACATCAGCAAGTTCTGTGGGTCCCACCAGATGTATATATGCATCTTATCTCTGCCATCCATTCGTTCATCTGCTATGGGACGCCATCGTGTTGTAGTGTTTTATCCTTGCTGCTTAGCAGCACGTGTGGCCCACACCTACGTGGGACCACCTGATACAGGTGATTTACCAGCCGTCCATCACGTGGGACTCACCTCTATGGATGTATTTAAGCCACGCCATCCATCTCTTTGGGACCCACCTGCTATGAGTGGATTGGCTGGAGTATTGTACACCAGCTATTTAGCTATTGTCATGACGTTAACAAGATCTGATGGTCCAACCATCAGATGTGTTTCATCCCAACCATTCATTTGATGGGGACCACCTCCTACCCATTTGACTGGACAGACGTCAGCAGGTGTTGTGGTCCAGCATGAGGTATGTGTTATATCTATGTTGCCATCCATTTGGCTGGTGTGGGGCCCACCCCACACGTACTGCACGTGTGGGATGGGACCCACCTTGATGTGTGTATTCTATATCCTCACGTCCAGATGGACGTGAGGCAGATTCAAAACTTTGGTTGACCACATGTGTGGGACCCACCGTGATACATGTATTGTATCATCCATGTCGTCCATGTGGGGCCACCTTCATATTGTGGTCCATCCACACCGACGTCCATGGCTCCCACAATGATGTATGTATTTCAGCCATGCCGTCCATCTATATGAGACTCACCTATGATGTATGTGTTTCATTTGTGCCGTCCTGTATAGGGACGTGAGTCCCACATGATATATGTGTTTCATCTAGACAGTCCATCCATGGGACCCACCGTAATGTATGCGTTGTATATCCAGCTGGTGGGGCCCATTGTGTGATTCATAAGGCCCACCTGCTAGCTGTACATGGCCCATTTGATGTATATGAGGCCCATGTAATGCGGCCCATTGTGATGTATATTAGGCCCAAGTGATAGGCCTAAGTGATGGGGCTTACTGTGATGTACATGAGGCCTTTGAATGGGGCCCGATGTGATGCGGCCCATGGATATGTATATGAGGTCCATTATGATGTATGAGAGGCCTATTTAGTGAGGCCCAATGGGAAGTATATGTGACCCATGAGTGCGGCTCAACCATGATGTATATTTGGCCCATGTTTGAGGCCCAATATGATGTATACCGGGCTCATGTGTTGGGGCCCATTGTGATGTATATGGCCCATGTACCGAGGTCCATTGTGATGTATATGTGGCCCATGAGTGAGGCCCAATGTGATGTATTTATGGCCTATGTGCCGAGGCCCATTGTGATGTATATGCGGCTCATGAGTAAGGCCCGTAGTGATGTAGATTAGGCCCTTGTGTGAGGCCATGGGCCCACTATACGTTTGGCTCTATGCAAGCCACCCCTTAGGAGCAATGTTGGTTAAATGTCTACATTGATGAGCAATGATGGTTAAATGTCCACATTGTGACCTTTCCTTAGGCCCTTTGTTAGAACGATTATTGATACCAATTGTGAGTACATGTATGGTATTACATCATGATACATGCCCATACGCATCATCCGTATGCTTGTTATGAGGAGTGATTGAGCATAGCATGTGCCATTGGTCTGATTGTTTATGAGACTTCCTAATAGCAAGAGTCGTCTCACATGAGCGCACAGTATGCGCATGATTGATGTATGACTGCATTGTATGACTCATGTATCACGCATTTTATGATATGACTACTGTACTCCTTAGCGACATCAGTGACATGACCTTCACTGGCATATTGTGGATGACTAGATGGGACACCGAAAATCTTTTTCTACATGGGATGTTATAGATGTCCCTAGGTGAAAGTCATTAAACCTCTGTGGCCAGGAGACGCTCCAACGTCTAGATTGAGTGGATACATGAGCGCTCGAGTGCCGAATACCAGTAGACTGCGTCTCCCACTGTGTCGTGGTCGGTTGGAAAGGGGTGTGGCCTTATCCTCCCGAGGGTAGGGGCATAGATAGGCTGAGTTTGACCAGCTCGTAAATGGGTCCGCTATCGACGTGCCGGGTAGATATTGGTTAATTACTGGCCATGCGGATCCAGTGAGCGGCGATCGAGTGTAGAGTGTACTAGACCCCGGTGATGATCCCAGAGATGTACAATACTGATATATAGACTTATTGAGTAGAAGTTGTATACTCATCATTTTACTCATTTATTAATTCATTTACTCACTATCCACTCGGGCTGGTGGTGTGCAACTAGTTGTTGTGTACCTTTGCAATAGCTAGGATTTCGGTTCGGGCGCGCAACCAACATGAGATCAGGAGTTTACCACATTGAGTCTGACTATCTAAATTTAGGTATGAGACTATTTTAGATAGAAGTTCCTTGTGATGGACCCCATAGCCTGCGATACTACGTACTATCATCCCGACTTCACACTCCAGCTTGGTTATTTCATTCGCATCGCATATTGCATTACATCTGTGGCATATGACATTTTGGGTTGCTATGTTTCTGTATTTATATGGCTGAGATGGGGTTGATAGTATTCATGGACTCGTCATGATTTGCATTGCATCTCAGTATATGATTTTTGTCTTACTATGTCTCCGCATTGCATAGCTGATCTACATTGCTTCCGTAGTATATGATATTGGCTTATTATGTTTTTACATCGCATAGCCTAGATAAGGCTGATGGTATTTATGAACTTATTAACATGTTTCCACATTGCTCTGATATTATATATTTGACACTTTGTGCGCACACTTACACCACCATCTAAGCTTTCTATAAGTTTATGCACGATAGATGGTGTAGGTGGCGTTAGATCGCAGCAGCGCTGAGCTTGGAGCGTGCAACTGTCTTCTGGAGCTTTGATTTTTGATATATGTATTTCTCTTTTAGTATTGTATTCAACTGTTTATATTAGTGGATATGTGATGATGATGTTGCCTTTGTGATTTGGGTAAACTTGTGGTTATGCTTCTTACGAGATAAATGTATGTACTGAAAATCTTCCTTGTAGGGTCCTAGGATCGGAACTTGGCGTATGGATGTCGGGAGCTAAGAATGGGGTACTACGGAGGCTGTCGGCATCGGATTCGGTGATCGGAAATTTTGTGAGCCCGGTTTCTGAGTTTGGGGCATGACAACCCCCGTAAAAGTACATTCCTCACCACTATTTCTTCTCTGTTGCTTCGACTGAAGGACTGAGATAATGATGTCAAGGTCTAAGTTATCCCTACCATGGCAGAGAGTATCCACCAGATTCTCGTAGGAATCTGTAAAGAGTGTCAACACCATTAAGGCTTTACATTCTTCATCAATTTTCACTTCCATACTTGTTAGTTTGTAAATTAGTTTTGTTGAAGACACTGATGTGTTTGGAGAGATTTGACTGTTTTTCCATCTTCAAAGTATATCATTGTCTCTTTAGATATAGGTGATTAGAGAGCAACTTCGTCATGTAGATGCTCTCCAACCTCAATCATAGGCCTGTGATAGTTGTCTAATTGATAACATTATAGAGGACTTCATCAACCAGGCGCAATTAAATTATGCTAATCACCCTTTAATTTAGATCGTACCAGTCTTTTTTCTTCATAGTTTCAGAATGTCTCACTTTGCCAAGGAGAGCCTGTGACACAGCTTGCTGAATTAGAAGGGCTTTATCTTCAACATCCATAATTCAAATTTATTTTTTTCCTGCAAACTTCTTAGTTTCGAACTTTACATTCGATCATATATCTCATACTCAATCTAAACTCCCAACGTAAAGCCTACGTTCTGATATCACTCATTGTCGCAGCCGCCACACAGTAAGCGCAGAAGCAACCTTATAACGAATCAAATACATGAATAGAGAAATGAAAATCGAGTAATCACAAAGAAATACGAAGATTTTACTTAGAAAAACCCTTGTGGGAAAAAACTACAGTACCAAGCGACAAACGATCCACTATAATTAAAAAGTTACAAGAGATAGATAACTTACATATTCAAAAGCCCAAGCTTTCTCCCATTGCAAAACCTTAAAAATCGTGTAAGTTCTCTCTACAATACATGGATTTAACCCTAATTTCATATTACAAAGTCTTATATAGACTTCCGTATGAAATTGAAAACTGAACCGGCACTTTCTACAACTTGCACATCCCATTCAATCGACTGCACCCCACATTCAGTCAACAAAAAGTTTCGCAGGGAGCCACTGTCGATCGGAAGCATCACAACACAGTTCAATCAACCCTACCGGACTTCGATCGACCAAACTGCACTACATCACTAGATTAAAGGCACTTTAACAACAATAAAAATTAGATTGAAATAATTTTGTATACTAGCACATGCTTGGTAGCATAAAACTAACTAGTAAAAAAGCAAAAATCTAACAATTGCCACCTTAATAGAATGTCTGCAACACCCCGAACATTTTACATAGCACACGGGATGACCTATCATCCATATGAAACATTCATCATTTATGTAGCTAGGAGCAAGCTATGGTGCAAAAATCATGCCATCCCTTCCAATAATCTTAATGATCTTAAGTAGATGTCCAATGGCATCGAAAATGGGTGGTCAAGATTGAGTAGAAATAGCTCTCACCATCATCTCTAAATATTTACTAGATAAATCCTACCTTATATTTCTTATGATTCTAAAGTATCACTTTCATTGATAATTCTAATAATGTGATCTATCATATATATGGCTTGTAAACAATGGAGGGCTGCAAGTCTCCACCGATTATGCGTATCAAAGGTCCGGGGAAGCTGCTAACAAAACCCAATAAATTTCATAGAAATAAAAAACAACAAAAGAACTGGTATCATCTCATGGGCAAGCATTGGAGAAATAATTTATAGTGCAAAACATTTGCATATGCCGAACAAAGGTGAAAGGGATTGGCTACTGGTCGGTGCTCCGTGGGCCCCACCATGATGTATGTGTTTCATCCATGCCGTCTACCCATTCTTTCAGATCATTTTATGTTATGAGCCCAAAGATGAGGTTGATCTAAATCTCAAGTGGACTGCACAGTGTTGATTGAACTCCCACCATTAAAAACTTCTTGGGGCCACAAAAGTTTTGGATCAAGCTGATATATATTTTGTATTACCTAAACAACAGGTTAGATGTCAAATAACCATTACAGTAGGCCTAGGAGGTTTTTAATGGTGAAAATTCAATCACTACTGTTTTCCCCTGGTGTGGTCCACCTGAGATTTAGATCTACCTCATTTTTGCGATCATTCCCTAAAATTACCTTAAAAAATGGATGGACAGCGTGAGTAAAACACATACATCATGGTGGGGTCCACGTACCACCGACCACTATCCACCTGGCTGGTGGCAGCGTCACTAGCCAAAAACCGCGTCCAAACAAAGGGGTCTAATAAGGGAACAGATATAGAACTTCAAGATAAACGCACGGCCATTGAAGTTTCTTTCGGGCAATGCTGGGACGCATCAGATAATCCTATGACAATGAACTTGATTTACTTACAAAGGACTTCTTGGCACACGTGCCAACAAGCAACGCACGAGATCCAGGAAGGGACCACTGTCAACAAGCCCTGGCCAATTAGGCGGGGACACACATCACGTTACAATGAATCAAGAAAATGGACGGCTAGGTACATTGGCTGGGTTAATTGGGCTGATTTGGATCGGAGAATGGTGACGATAGGAACCACCGGCGAATGGCAATGATCTCTCACGATAGGTCAGGCGTTCCGCGACTACTCTTATCAATCTCCACTCGCGCGAGTCGCGTCCCCCACTTAACGACGACGCAGCTACATTACAATCGATATTTTCTTTTTATTTCCTTTCTCTCAATTGTCTGTCGTTCCTTTTCTCTCTGGAGAAGCTCTTCTCTACTGGTTAGGGCTTCCCGTTTCCGCCTTCCTCAGCGGCGCCGTATAAACATCACCATCTCCGCGTACGCCGAGAGGTAACCTCGTTAATCTATGCACCCCTCATTCACTCCTCTTCTCTCTCGAACTAGAAGGTGAAACCCTAATAAATCAAGGAAATTCGGACTCCTCTCCCTCCCTCATAACAAACATCCATTACTTTCCAGCTTGATTTCTACCTCCACCGTCCATTTGTATTCTCCGATCGCCGCCGTTGGAGCGGTCTCTAGGGTTTGATCTCGATCTTTTGTTTGCAAGAAAATAAGAAGAGAAAGAATTGTTTTTTTTTTTTTCTTCCTGTTTCTGGGTGAGACTTCCAGGGTTAGGGTTTGATGCTGTGGCGGATTTCACCGGAAGGGATAAGGGTTTCGGTTGGTTTCTTTGATGGCCAATCCCGGCAGCAGTGTTGGGAGCAAATTCGTCTCTGTCAATCTAAATAAATCGTATGGGCAGCCTCGATCCTCTTCTTCGAATACTGCCCGAATCCGGCCTGTTAACCATGTCGGCGTCGGTGGTGGTGGTATGGTGGTCCTGTCACGGACGCGGAGTACCATTTCAGGTGGCCCCAAGGGCAGCCCAAAGCTTTCCGTACCGCCCCCCTTGAATTTGCCATCGTTGCGGAAAGAGCATGAACGGCTTGATCTGTCTACATCGGGTGGTTTGGCTGGTGGTGGGAATGCTGGATCTGGAGCAGGCCTTTCTTCATCCACCATGGGCTGGACGAAACCGGGCATATTGCAGGAGAAAGACGTGGGTCGGGACCAGCCAATGTTTGGGCGCCCGGGCAGTGGGGGTCAGAAGGTCGATAGCCCTGTTGATGGTGAAGCGAGAGTTAGCAGCAGCATTTATATGCCACCTTCTGCACGGTCAGGCATGGGCGTGCAGCAGCCGGTTGCTGCCACAGCACGCGATATTCTGCCCGTGGAGAAAGCTGTTGTTCTGAGAGGGGAAGATTTCCCTTCGTTGCATGCTACCCTGTCTTCTGTGACCACGCAGGCTCAGAAGCAAAAGGATGGTCCGAACCAGAAGCAGAAGCAGAGGCCAGGCGAGGATGCATTGAATGAGAAAATGGAGAGTTCTAATCTGCATTCGCCTCTTCATATGCGTCCTCAGTTGGGTTCAACGCGTCTTACTGCTAACAGCAATTCAGGTGAGAGCAGGGGCTCGGGTGGCCTGCTGGGTGGCATGGGGGAGCCATCAAGGAAGCAGGATGGGTACTTGCCAGGTCCGCTTCCACTTGTAAGGTTATCTCACACATCTGATTGGGCTGATGACGAGCGTGATACAGGTCATGGGATACCAGATCGGAACAGAGATCATGGATTCTTGAGGGCTGAATCTGGTCATGAAAGAGATTTTGATATTCCCAGGAGTGTGTTGCCACGGTCATTGGTTCAAAATCTTTCTGAAGGGCGGGGTCCACGTGATGCTGAAGCTAGCAAGATTTCGTCGAGGGAAGTCTTGAAAGGGGAATCTTTTGGCAGAGATGTGAGGACCCCAAGTAGGGAAGGCCGAGATGGGAGCTCGTGGAGAGTTTCACCGCTTCCGAAAGATGGGTTTGGTGCCCGAGAAATCGGAATTGACAGAAATGGTGTCACTGCGAGACCTTTCAGTCTCAGCAAAGAGGCAGGTAAAGACAGTAAGTTTGGTGACAATGCTCGCGATGGTTTTAGCAGCATGGCGAATGGAAATCAGGATGCTAGGTATATGCGGAGAGATTTGGGTTATGGGCCATCTGGCCAGAACGGGAACCATTCAGCAGAATCATTTAATGGCAGAGGCACAGAACAGAACACACGTGGGCGGTACGGCGACACCTCCAACAGATACAGAGGTGATGTGTTTCAGAACAGTTTGAAGCCCAAATCCTCATTTTCTTTGGGGAGTAAAGGGCTTCCCATGAATGATCCAATACTTAATTTTGGCAGAGAAAAACACTTATTCTCAAGTGCTGGCAAACCGTATGTGGAAGACACTTTCTTGAAAGATTTTGATGGAAGGGATCCTTTTTCTGGGGGTTTTGTTGGGGATGTAAAAGTATTTAAAAGGAAGAAAGATGTGCTAAAACAGGCTGATTTCCATGATCCAGTTAGGGAATCTTTTGAGGCAGAACTTGAGAGGGTTCAAAAGATGCAAGAGCAGGAGCGGCGGCAGATTGCTGAAGAGCAAGCTAGAGCAATGGAGCTTGCTCGGAAAGAGGAAGAGGAGAGACAGCGGCTGGCCCGGGAAGAGGAGGAACGCCGGAGAAGACTCGAGGAAGAGGCGAGAGAGGCAGCTTGGAGGGCAGAACAGGAGAGGCTGGAAGCAGTGAAAAGAGCTGAGGAGCAGAAGATGGCAAGAGAAGAGGAGAAAAGGAGGATTCACTTGGAGGAAGAGAGGAGAAAAGAGGCTGCTAGGAAAAAGCTTTTGGAGTTGGAGGCAAGGATTGCAAAGAGGCAGTCTGAAGCTACTAATACTAAGGATGATAAGTTTACCACGTTCGTGGGGGATGAAAGAATGCCAGGGTTAGTTAAAGAAAGAGAAGTTCCAAGGTTGGCAGATGTTGGAGATTGGGAAGATGGTGAACGAATGGTAGAGCGGATCACTAGTTCTGCATCCTCTGATTCCTCCAGTATGAACAGACACTTTGAAACAGGTTCAAGGCCTCACTCTTCTAGGGATGGAAATCCTGCCTTCTCAGACAGAGGTAAGCACTCAAATTCCTGGAAAAGGGATGTGTTTGAGAATGGGAACAGCTCCTCATTCCTTTTACAAGATCAGGATAATGGTTATCACAGTCCAAGGCGAGATGCTGTTGCTGTGGGGAGAGTTTTTCCAAGGAAAGATTTCTACGGTGGCCCTGGAGTCATGTCTTCCAGGACATCCACAAAAGTTGGGATGCCAGAACCTCATATGCCAGATGATTTCCCTCATCTGAGAGGGCGCAGGTGGAACCTCGCTGTGGATGGGGATCATTATGGTAGGAACTCAGACATTGATTCTGAGTTTCCAGATAATTCAATGGACAAGTTTACTGATATTGGATGGGGCCAAGGTCGCTCTCGTAGCAGTTCTCATGCTCCATATGCAGAAAGGTTATTTCAGAACTCCGAGGTTGATGGCTTTTCCTCTTTTGGGAGGACGAGGCATTCCATGAGACAGCCTCGTGTTCTCCCTCCTCCATCACTACCTTCCATGCACAGAGGTTCCTTCAGAGCCGACACTGAACATCCAGGTTCTTCAGGTTTTATGGCTAATGAATTGAGGTACCAGCAGGCCGGTTATGGGAGTGCGTATCATGAGAATCTTGGACAACCTGGAATGAGGGCTGCAGTGCAAGAGGATGCCAGCCCTCAGGAGCAGAAAGAAGAGAAGAATGTGCCTGGGTGTGACTCACAGTCTTCACTTTCTGTTTCAAGTCCGCCAAATTCGCCCACCCATCTTTCGCACGATGACTTGGATGATTGTGGAGATTCCCCACATGTGGCCGCTGTTGATGATGGTGAACAGATTGCTTTATCTGACAATGAACATGTCATCTCAGCATCAGAGGCTGGGAACACAAATATTGTGATAACCTCAAGGGCGGCATCTCCTGTCGAAGATGAAGAGTGGGCTGCTGGAGACAATGAAGAACTGCAGGAGCAAGAAGAATATGATGAAGTGGAAGATGGCTACCGGGAAGAAGATGAAGTGCACGATGATGAGAATCTTGACCTAACCCAGGAGTTTGAAGATTTGCATTCAGAGGAGCAAGACACAAGCGGCAAGGTAAGTCAGCTGGTTTTAGGGTTTGATGAGGGTGTTGAGGTGGGAATGCCAAGTGGGGATGAACTTGAAAGAACTCCCGGGAAGAGCGAAAATGCCGTTGGAAGACAACCTCTTTCTGCTATCACCTCACATGAACTGGAGTCTTTTGATGGACATGGTCTTCCATCTGAGAACAACTTTCCTGAGGTGAGCTTGGAGAGCGCTTCCAAAATGATTCAAGAAACTGAAATGGCACTGCAAGACTTGGTAATCCAGCCAGTGAATGCATCCGCGAGCTCAGCAGCATGTACCAATTACCTGCCAGACACTGTGGAAGCAACTAATAATTCTGGTTTGCTGGGTCAGCAGCCTGTCACATCTTCTGTGAACATGTCACTATCTTCTCAACAAATCCAGCCGATCCTGTCCACGGTTTCTTCTGTTTCAAGTCAGTCTGAGGTGTCCCCCGTTAAGTTGCAGTTTGGTCTGTTTTCTGGTCCTTCCCTGATTCCATCGCCTGTTCCAGCCATACAGATAGGTTCTATTCAGATGCCTCTCCATCTCCATCCTCAAGTTGGCCCCTCTCTTACTCAAATACATCCTTCACAGTCTCCTGTCTTCCAGTTTGGCCAGCTGAGGTACACGTCCCCTATTTCCCAGGGAATATTGCCATTGGCTCCTCAGACAGTGCCTTTTGTGCAGCCCACTGTTTCAACCCATTACTCTATGAACCAAAATCCTGCAGGATTGCTGCAGAATCAAGCAACCCAAGATTCATCCATTCAGAGTCCCGGTTTGAAAGATAATATGCCATCTGTTCCGATGGATAACCAGCCCGGTTTTGCGCCAAATCTCATGAACTCATCTCAGGAAAACTTAGGCAAGGAGGTGAATGGCTTGCTAGTAACAGGTAATGCCAACAATGATGTTCTGCCATCTCAGAATAGAGAAAGCTCCCTGTGCAGTGAAAATAAGCCTAGGTCTGAATCCATTTCCCAGGTTGAAAATCAAGGACACCGTGATAAGACTGTGAAAAGGAATTATAGATCCTTTGCTAATAATGGAGATACGCAAGGTCTGATGCATACTGAAGCCACTTCATCCCATCCCTTTTCAAAAGAGAGAAACTTTGCTGGGTCAAAGGCTCCGGGCTCAATACCTGGTAGTAGAGGGAGGAGATTAGTTTATACTGTCAGGAACAATGGCTCAAGGTTATCGTTTCCTGCCTCTGAAGCTTCACGAGTTGATTCTAGTGGCTACCAGAGAAGGGCTCGACGAAACATCCGGAGAACAGAGTTTAGAGTGCGGGAAAATGTTGATGGGAGGCAATTGGAAGGTGTGGCCTCATCTAACCACCCAGGGCAGGATGAGAAGTCAAATATCAGTGGAAGGGTTTCTGGTTCGTCAAGAAGTGGAGGTAAAAAGGATGCTGGATTGAGTAAATCAACCAAACCAGCGGTTGACTCAGAGTGCTTTGTAACCTCAGGTTCTTCTAGTTCACGGGTTGCTGATTCTGAAAATAAGACAGACAAAGCATTGGGAAATACTGCAGCCAATACTTCTCGCTCTGGAGAAGGCATCCTCAAAGCTAATGGCAATTCTGAGGAGGATGTTGATGCTCCTCTGCAAAGTGGCGTTGTGCGTGTTTTCAAGCAGCCAGGCATAGAAGCCGCTAGCGATGAAGATGACTTCATTGAGGTCAGGTCTAAGAGACAGATGTTAAATGACCGACGTGAACAGAGGGAAAAGGAAATTAAGGCCAAGTCAAGAGTCATAAAGGTATTTGGTCTTGCAACTCTTACACAATTTCATGGTTTGATTTCCCTTTAGGGCCTGTTTGATTTTCTAATTACAGAGGTAATTCAAAGTAAATAGGTAATAATTACTTACCTATGTATTTCTGGTTGGACTTCCAAGGTGATGTTGACTGCCGCCTTTCATTTATAGCACTCCTCATGTCACCCGAGGAGAAAAATGTTAAATCTTGGGGCCCACAATGATGTGTGTGTCTTATCCACACCGTCCATCCCTTTAGCCAACATTTTACTGCATTAGTCGAAAAATGAGGCAGATCCAAAGATCAAGTGGACCACAACACAGGAAACAATGGGAATTGAACTCCTACCATTGAAAGCTTCTTGAGGACCCCGGAAGTTTTGGATCAAACTGATATTTTTGTTTCCCCTTTATCCATGACTGTGTGACCTTATGAACAGGTTGGATGACAAATAAACATCAATCTTGGCCCTAGGGAGAAAACAGCTTTCAACCATTGATGTCTTAATGTTATTGTTTCCTAAAGTGTGGTCCACTTGAGCTTTTTATTTTCCTTTTTTTTTGGGCTCATGCCTTAAAATGTATTTTTTAAAAGGATGGAAGGTGTGGATAACTCACATGTATCATGGTGGGGCCCACATGTTTAAATCAGTAATAACAGGTATTATATGGACAGCTTTTCAAAACGTAATTCCCGGCAAATTTCAAACAGGTGGAGTAAGTAATAATTACTTATTTCCATGCATTTACCAGGGAAATTAAAAATCAAACAGCCCCTTAGTATCGCCTCTTGCATCATGAGAGATGTTGATTGGTTTGATTGTTTGGCTTCTCCATAGCAGGCACCTCGGAAACCTCGTTCAATTTCACAGAGTATTGTGGTCTCATCCAACTCAAATCGGGTAGCGACATCATTAAGTGGAGAAATGACCAACAGTGCTCGTCCTGAGTGTGTAGTTACTGATGGGAAGGGCCCAAACAATGCTGAAGTATCATCTGGATTCTCTACCAGTATTGCTTCTCTGCCTCTACCCCCAATTGGCACACCTGCTGTGACCGCGGATGCCCAACCTGATACAAGATCTCTCAGTATGAAGTATGTTTAGCTATAACTTACAAATGTATACATAATCTTTTCTGAGCCCCCAGTACTTATGATCTCTTCTGCAGGTCGCATCCAACAAGCTCTGTTCCGGCAAACCTTGTGCCAGGCTTATCATTTGAGAGCAAAAATGTGGATAATGTCCCCACATTGGGTCCTTGGGCCAATGCACGCATTAATCAGCAGGTACTGTTAGTGTCTCGACGTGGTTCCTTTTTCTACTTTGCATATGTATGCTAGCCTATGGTATGTATGTATGCGTGTGCATGTATAAAGAGTAATGCTCACACACAACTAGTTGTACGTACAACTAGCTACCTAATTTAAGCATTAATTAATGCTAATTAATGTGAGGAGAAGAGTGCTGTAAAATGCGAGGAAGAGTAATTTCACGTCAAAGGGGTAAGTGGCTCGGGGTGGGCCCCACTATGGTGTTAATGTCAAATCCATACCGACCATCAAGTGCATGACCCCATGTTGGAGATCCATGGTTCAAGTGGACCACATGATTGGAAAGAGTGAACCGGGAAAAGCTCACACTTCAAACTGTTCTCTTCCCCATGGTTTGGCCCACTTGAATCAAATATGAGCTGGATTTTTGGGCCTCAGGCCAAGCGTTTGGTGTGGCATCTAATGGTTAGAGTAAATTTTACATACTCATCATAGTGGGCCTCATAAAAATCAAGGGTGGAGTCTCTCTCCCAGTTGTTTCCCTTGTTGTGCCCTGACCTAAATCACGGATCATCCTGATTTTCTGGCTCTGGGCCCAGCATTGGATTACACATTTGATGATCGGAGTGGATTTAACATACACATCATGGTGAGCCCCATAAAAAATTGTCCATCTCGCATCGGTTCCCATGAAAACAGGGATAGATTCAAGAAGACTCATATTCGGTAGCATAGAAAACAACACTGACTTTGGTAATGTGTATATGTGGCAAAGCTCTGTAGGCCCTACCATGATGTATCTGTTTTATCCATGCTATCCATCCATTTTGCTAGATCATCTTAGGGCATGAGCCCAAAGATGAGGCAAATCCAAACCTCAAATGGACCACACTATAGGAAACAATGGGGATTGAACGCCTACCATTGAAAACGTCTTCGGGGCCACAAGTTTTGGATCAAGCTGACCTTGCGAAGAGGTTGGGTGGCAAATAATCACCATGGTGGGCCCTAGGAAGGTTTAACTGTGGGCACCAATGTTCCCATTGCTTCCTGTGGTGTGGTTCAATTGAGATTTGGATTTGCTTCACTTATGGGCTCATGCCCTAAAATGATCTGGCAAAATGGATGGACTGTGTGGATAAAACACAACCATCCACGCCCACGGAGTTTGCCAGGCATGCACTGTATGGAGGTCGGTGTTGTGTTCTACGCTCCACAAGTCCATCCCAAAAGAGGAGTTTAAGTCCAATTGGTTCGACAACAAGCTACTTTCCACCCATATTGTACCTTCCAACAACATTAAGTGCATGTGACATCCAGACCTTCCAGCAGGTTGGCCCCAACACAAGGTTGTCTTGTACAATGGCCAGTCCTATCTATGAATTAAGCGGGCCTCACCATATAAAACGTCGTCTAGACATTGGGTAAATAGCAAAACACAAGCGTGGTCTACTAATGAATGGTTTTTTTTTTTTTTTTTTTTAGAAGTAACTGCAGATATATTGAGAAGAAAAGAGAGGAAAACAAAAAAAGAAAGGAAAAGGAGCAGGCTGCTGAGGAAGCAGCCAGCGCCTAGCCACCTAAAAACGAAAGATCTGCCCCTTTAAGAGCTTGAACATTGATCGCCCATTCGAACACCCATTTTTTGGCCTTATCCCCTACTATCCTAGCTGAGGACGCTCGATCATTGAAACACCTATCGTTCCTTTCCTCCTAGACAGCCCACCAATGGGCGAGGACAGACATGCGCCAGATTATAGAAGTAGGTCTTCCAAGCTTGAGACCATGCCAAGCGGACAACAGGTTTACCACCGAATCAGGAGCACCCCAATAAACCGAAAATTGCTGACAGAAGTCATTGAAAATCGAAGTGATGAATGGGCAGTGAATCAGGAGATGATTTACTGTTTCGGCTTGGCGCATGCAGCATAAACAAATATTGACGAGTTGCATGCCCCTATGATTTACTGTTTCGGCTTGGAGTCTTGGAGATGATTTACTAATGAATGGATTTTATGTATGCATTTTTTCAAAAGTTATGCTCATGATGGGGCTAACCTATTAGACGGGTTGGATGTCGTGTACACATGGAAGGTTGGAAGTTATCTGCTGGTCGGACCTCAACCTACAGTCCAACCCATTAGATCGAGACTTTCATGTTTAAGAGAGGAATTTTACTAGATGCTTCCCTTGATTTTTATGGGGGCCACCGTGATATGTATGTGACATCCATTCCGACCATTAGATGTTTAATCTTATGTTACACCTAGAGCCAAAAAATCAGGCTGGACTGTGATTCAGGTGGGCCACACCAAGGGAAACAGTTGGGATAGAGCATCCACCCTTGATTTTTATAGGGCCCACTGATGATTATACACAATCCATTCCAACCATTAGATGTCATATTAAACTTGGGACTGGAGGCCAAAAATCAGGCCCATCCATGATTGAGGTAGCCAGGTAGGCTGCACCTAGGGAAATAGTTTGGGTGGTAAATTTTGTTCCATACACTGTTTCCAATCATATGGTCCTCCTGAACCACAAATGGAGCTGATTTTTGGGATCTGGTTCTAACATGGGGTGGCATACCTAATATCGGTGTGGATTTCGCATTAACACCAAGGTGGGGCCTAGCAGAGCCACCGACTCCTTTTCCACATTATGAAAGAACTCTGGTCACATTTATCAGCATTAATTACTCTCCCTCATTCAACATTTATTAGCATTAGTTGATGAACTAGTTGCATGTCCAAGTAGTTGTGTATGCATTTCTCATATATAAAAGGTATTTATTTACGCTTCGTTATTGCTGCTCTATGCAGTTGCTTCTTGAATTGTTAGTATAATTGTAGTTCTGAGGAAGCCAATTCAGTTGTGAGATCTTTGTTGCATTTGAAGGCTCTCTCTTTCCATTTCACACGACTTTGATGGAGCTATGTTACAACTTTTTGACCCTATTCAACATCAATCATTTTTTTCTACTTCTCTCATGCTGTGCTATCTAAATTGCACTCCGACATATTTGTCATTGCTGGACACAAATAGAGGTACATGGTGCCCTTTAAAATAAGGTGCCATAAATTGGTTGGGTCAACTCAATTATCTGGTGGATCGTCTCTTCTTGCGTCTTAATAATTGGATCATATATTTGTCCAGGTCAATCTGACATGTGGGACCCTCATCATATATATTGATATGTGTGATGGATTGATACCTTGACTTGCTGCCTCGGAGGTTCCTACCTTCAAGGCTCCCACTCCCCAACTAAAGGAAAAAAAGTTACTTATAAACAGGATTTGCTCACATTCACCCATGGGCGAATGCTGTAATCCTTCAGTGGATGTTTTTTCCAAACAGTGAATGCTTTCAAATTGACTTTTTAAGGTAAGATTGGTTATGTAACCAAAAGTACCTTTTGTTTCCACAAATGCCAGAATGTCAACACATCTTCGCTTCTCTCCTTTCACTTCCTTTTTCCTTTCTCACTTTGTCTCTGAGCTGATTCCTGAAACAAGGTAACTCTTACTGAAATTTGTAGCATCTGTTGATCAAGATGTTTCTAAGAAGTCCCAAATCGATGAAAGTTTTCCACCCAATTGTGATTGTCTAATTTCATGATGGCCCTCAGCCTGAAATCTGCAATTTCTGAGCATCAGATTGCATATAAAACTTCTCAAATCCATGACAAAAAAAGAAGGTTCAATGGCTGATCCCTGATTCCCATCTCCCAAAGATGCATATGACGTCTCCAGAATTCCATTCTAATGTTGTTATTGTTGAATTTATGTGCATTAGCGGATCTTTTTTTTTTTTTTCTTCTTCTTCTTCCTGAAAGGCAGCGGATTTTGCTTTTCCTGAATCTATCAAGAAGAAGCCTGCCCTGCCTTCAACAGGCCAGATCCTGGCAAGGTAACCTTAACGGTATGGGCTGTAATGGCCGTTACGCCTTCAAAAGAAAATCTGAATATTGGCTCCATAATGGACCTTTGAGGGCCATTTTTTCCATAATGCCTGTTATGACCCCATAACACGCAATGGATGCCCTTGTCAAATGGCTAGATTTTTAATTATTGAATGGGCTTCTTCTGTTTCTATCCTAAAGGGCTCTAACATGGACTTCGCTGTCTCGGCATCCCTTTCTTGTTGCTCTCGTTTTTCTTTGTTGTTGTCTTTGCTTATAGTTGCTTTTGCTCTTAATAAAATTTTGTCATCTTTAAAAAAAAAAACATATAATGGTTGCTGCCATTACGAAGCCGTTTTTGGATACCTTGGATCCAGGTTGACCACTGGAAATGCCCTTTATGTCCTCTATGCATTTGGATATTGTAAATCTAGATGGGCCTTCCCCTCGCCCTTTAGAGCCTTGGACAAACTCACTCACACTTGCAATAGGGTTGGTAATCCTAAATACTCCAATCGACCAATGTAACAGTCGGATCATACATCTACATATGTCTGATCCAGACATTTGCACCACGGCCGTCCCCGGTAATGCCTGGGATACCTCAGACTTCCGCAAATCGGCGGATCTCCCACAGCCCTGGCAATCGGTAGCAGGCCGGAAGCGCAAACAGAAGGACCGATTTCTGTAAGCCAGAGCATCAGCGGACCACCCTACCCTTTTCGTGAGAGGATATCCGGAAGGCTTGTTCCCCATCAACCTGTCGAGGGTGTTTGGCCGTGCTGGTGCAATTATGGATATCATCATGCCTAGGGATAGGATTAACGGCCAGTTCAGAGGCTTCACTCTGATAAGGATGGGCTCAGAGGAGGAGCTGGCTTGGGCAGTGCAGATGCTGCATGGTGAAAGATTTGGCGGCTCTCCTTTACTGGTCCAAAGGGCTAGATATGACCCTAACCAGAACTTCAAGATAGCCCCTCTCGGCAAGTCCAAGGCTACCACAGATACAATTAGCTCATCTCACCATCATACGTCCAGACAGGCTTTCGGCGACGCATCGTTCAAAGACGTTCTCCTCGGCCCGTCATCATCTTCCCAGAACACGCAGCTCCCTTCTCATTGGAACAATGGAGTTAAGTCCAACCTGCCCTCTGGGCCTCATCCTCTTATCTCGGTTTTGGAGAACGTCTTGCGCATCAACCAAGCTTCACTCAATCGTTCTAAGAAAGGCCTGGAGGATACAGTCGTAGCTATAACTAGAGAGGGATCTTCGATATCCCAAGTCCAAGGATGGATTGAAGAGTGTTGCAGAATTAAGCCGTTTGATTACATCATGAAACCTATCGTTTACAACGAGCTCTGGATCAACCCAGGCCTGGGAGTTAGATCGGTCCTCCTTCTCATGGCAGGGGTCTTACACAAAGACGGACTTGTCTTGAAAATTCAGAGGTGGGACGAGTTCTCGTTCTTTGGTACGGAAGAGGTTTGGGTCCTTATTTGGGCGATCCCGCCGGAACTTTGGTTTGAAGAGTTCTTTGTGGCCTCGACTTCCATGGTGGGATCCTTCATTGAACTAGATCTTAAAACCAAGTGCGGAGAAGAAATGACAGTCTTAAGGGTCCGAGTTCGGAGAAGAAAAGGAGGAAGCCTTCCATCCCACACATTGTAGTGTTCGCCGGTAATCGGAATCTTTCTCTGCCAGTTCAAATCGAGGCTCCTAACGATCCGCTGCCCAAATGGGGGATCTGTGGAGCCTAAGGGAACATCATCCTCCTCCTGCCAGTGCCGGTGCTGTTATCGGTGTTGTCCCAGCTAGGTGCTCCCGCGGACCACAGTATCGGGAAATCATGACAGCTGCCCGTCATGATGGTGCGCTCAGTCCTCGAGCAAATCGCTCGAGTCGGGAACATCATTGCCTTTCGACACGTGTCACTGGCATGGGTGAATATCTCCCCTCCCGCCTCCAGTCAGTATGCCTGTGTCTGTGGAGCCACGTGGTGCGATCTTGGCCACTGCCCCAGTCGATCCTGATCGATTCCCATACTCTGAGGTCGCCACCCGGCTCGATCCTTCTTCACAAAGTATCTTGGGCCCGACTCCATCCTCAGTGCAGGTCGTCTGCGACACGCCTTCTCACGCCTCGACCCCACGTGTCGGGACCTCGTCAGTTGGCGTAGCACCCGATACCATCTTGAGCCCGCTTCTCGGGCTCGGGTCGGATTTAGCCCCTAATTCGCCACTCGGGTCCAAGTCGGTTTTCAAGTCGGGTTTGACTTTTAACCTCAACCTCTCCCCTAAACCTAACCCACCCCTTCACCACAGTTATTCCCCAGTGATTCGCCCCGTATCCTCTGTCAATAGCGGTGTTGTTCCCGATCTCCTGCTGAATAATTGTTTCTTCTCCTTCAATCGCCAGGTCACCGACCTGGGACCTCCATATCTCTCGGGACCATTTGGGGTCCAGAATCGCCTTTCTGATCATTTCCTTCCAGAGTGTGGAGACATGGGGGATTCAGACCATCTGTCTTGCAACTCGGAGAACCCTTCCTCCTTACCTTCCCTCCCTCCTCCTTTTGTCTCTCCCTCCTCGATTCCAGAGCAAGCCCTCATCTCCCTCTTTCAGGAAGATTTAGGGGTCCGGATTATTGATGCCGAACCCCTCCAGATTTGCACCAGGCCTTCAACAGAACTTCTGGAAATGAATCCTACTGATATCGAGAACAGGGAGACCCTCATCAACACCATTTAGAAGAAGAAATGGATTAGAGACGCGATCGGGCACGTCGGCAGAGCAGTCGGCTTATCCTTCGGGGACTGCCCCGAGGATTACATTGCTCTATTCCAATGCGTGGAAACTCGCGGTAGACCTCTATCCGCCTCCAAATCCCCCAAACCTCGCCTGTCCAAGTCCTGCAGTAACAGAGAATTACAGCGTCTCACCTCCTCCACGAGCACAGGGCCAGAACCTTTCAATATTACAGTCCGACAGGCTTCCTGGGGAAGTTTGGTTCCCCAAGGAAGATCATATCTTGGAACGTTAGAGGCGTGGGCTCAAAGCAGAAAAGGAGATTGATTAAAGACACTTGTAGCTCTCGCAACCCCGAGATTCTTTCTCCAGGAAACAAAAATTCTGATCTTCAGTGACAGGATTATGGGTTCCCTATGGAAGGCTTCTGACGTCAAGTGGGTAACTTTGGATGCCTCAAGTAGTGCTGGCGGCATTTTGATTGCGTGGAGATCTTCCAAATGGAAGTTGGAGGAATCTTGGTTCGGGCGCTTCTTAGTTTCGGTCATCCTTCTCGACACCTCTTCTAACCAGAAGTGTTTAATCTCCTCTGTCTACGTCCCCTCCCTTGATGCTAGTAGGGCTAACTTCGGGTTCGAGCTGAGCTCCTCTAGGAGAAAATTTCAAGGTCCATGCTGTTTCGTTAGCAACTTCAACATCACCAGGTATGCTAAAGAAAAATCCCACGGCCGAAACGTCTCCCCTACCATGTGCTCCTTCTCCAGTTGGATCGATGACCTCGAGCTCGTTGATCTTCCTCTTCTTGGGTCCAGGTTTACCTGGACCAATTGTAGATTGTACCCCTCTCATTCCAAATTAGACAGATTCCTCCTCTTTCCGAATTGGCTGGAGGGATCTCCTTTTGCTACTCACACCTCCCTCCCTCGATCAACTTCGGACCACTGCCCGGTTATGCCCTCTTTTGACAATTATAATTGGGGTCCTAAACCTTTCAGGTTCGAATCCTCCTGGCTTAATTTTAACGGTTTCTTTCAGCTGGTTGCAGATTGGTGGGGCAACTTCCAGGTTGTGGGCTTTGCAGGCTATAGACTCTGCAGCAAATTTAGAATGCTAAAGGATAAGCTTAGAAAGTGGAATCAAGAAGTGTTCTCTAAGAGGGACTCTGAAATGGACTCAATCAAGGCAGAAATCTAGGTGATCGATGTTGGAGCTGAAGATGGCTCAATGTCTCTGGAGATCCTATCCAAAAGAATTCAGCTTATCCAGTCGCTGTCAGCAAGGGTTCTTGAAAACGAAATAGCCTAGAAACAACGATCTCGTGCCAAATGGCTGAAAGAAGGGGACAAAAACTCCAAATTCTTTCACTTTGTAGCCAGTATGCACGCTAGTAGCAACAGGATTAGCAACATCTCTGTAAATGGGCGCCGAATTGAAGATAAAGAAGAAATCACTAAGGAAGTAGTTGATTACTTCAGTTCTTTGCTCAGTGCAGACCGCTGTCGCTCTCGAAGCTCCGTTCTTGGAGGAAGAAGTGAGGTTGGCCTTGAACTCTCTAGGCAGCGACTAGGCCCCGGGTCCTGACGGCTTCCCTTTATGCTTCTTTAAATCCTTCTGGAAGGTGATCAAAGTCGACATTATGCATTTTTTCAAAGAATTTCACGACAGAGGTATCTTATCCAAAGGACCAGGGTCCTCCATCGCGCTGATCCCTAAAATCCCGGGTGCAAGCTCTTTCTCAGACGTCAGACCCATAAGTCCGATTGGGGGTCCCTACAAAATTCTATCTAGAGTCTTGGCCTCCCGCCTGAAGCTCTCTCTCGATAAGATCATTTCCTCCAACCAATGTGCCTTCATTCCAGGGAGACAGATCATCGATTGCGCGCTGATCGCCAATGAATGTCTGCATTCCAGCTACAAAGATGGGTTGAAATCTGTTTGCTGCAAGCTTGATATCGAAATGGCTTACGACTATGTTGATTGGAAATTTCTCCAATATATGATGAGGCGGATGGGCTTTCCAATCAAATGGTGTAGGTGGATTGGAGAGTGTTTAGGGTCGGCTCACTTTTCCATCCTTCTCAAGGTGTCCCGTATCCGTTACGATACGGCCGTATTGGCCGATACGTAACGGTAACGGTTGACACCGTTACGCGATACGGGGTCGAAATGACCGTTATGGAATTTTGTGACCGTAACGGCCGTTACGGTCCATAACGGCCGTTACGGACCCGTAACGGCTGTTACGGGCCTTTAAAAAAAAAAAAAAAAAAACTTTACCTTTTTCTTTCTTTTCTTTTTCTTCTTCTCTTTCTTCTTCTTCTTCTTCTTCTTCTTCTTCTTCCTTTTCTTCTTCTTCTTCTTCTTCTAGGCTAGTAATGCACACAAAGATTCCTCTTCTTCTTCTTCTTCTTCCTCTCTCTCTCTCTCTCTCTCTCTCTCTCTCTCTTTCCCCTCTTTCCCTCTTTCCTCTTTTTTTCTTCTCTCTTCTTTCCTCTTTTTTCTTCTCTCTCTTCTTTCCCTCTTTTTTCTTTTCTTTTTCTTTCCGGTTTTCCCTCTTTTTTTTTTTTTTTTTTTGCGGTGTACCACACTGCTGTAGGTACGTGTCACGCTGAGACGAGCGCTGACACTCCTCGAGCTTCGAGTTGTACGAATGGTTCGAAGGAGATCAAAGTTACATGGGCTCCACAGTGATGTATTTATTATATCTAAACCGTTCATCTATTTTCAGATATCATTTTAGAGCACTACTAAAAAATTGAATTATATCCAAAGATCATCTGGACCACACCAAAAATAGCAGCGTAGATAATGATTTTCACCGTTAAACAATTCGTAGGGCCCACCGTAACGTTTATTTTCCATCAATCTGATTAGATCCGAGTGGGCCCCACCATGATGTATATATTTTATCCATGTCGTCCATCCATTTCGCCACGTCATTTTAGGTCCAGGTCCAAAAAATTAGTAATGTCCAAATCTCAGGTGGACCACACGATAGGAAACAGGGATTATAGAACGCTCACCATTAAAAATTTCTTAAGGTCCACTGTAATGTTTATTTTCAATCTAACCTATTAATTGGGTCACACTGATGTGGATGAAGGGAAAACACACGTCAGCTTGATCTAAAACTTTTGTAGCTACCAATAAATTTTTAATGGTGAACGTTTAATTATTATTGTTTCTTATGGTGCAGTCCACCTGAGCTTTGGATGTGCCTCATTTTTGGGCTCATGCCCTAAAATTATTTGGCAAAATGGATGGACGGTGTGGATATAACACATTTATCACGGGTGGGGCCCAAAATTTTTTGACACGTGTGCTACACTTCACAATTTGAGTCCACCTAATTCAGGCCTTAAAAAATTGTACACGAGACATATATTAACTTAAAATTTAGCAATTAAATTATGGACTGCAATTGCTAACTCACAATGCTAAAATCAAATTGTTTGAATAGTTTTAATTGTTAATTTGTGGACTTTTATTTTTTAAAATAGGGCCTTTTGATGTTTTTCATGATTCGCTATCCAAAAAATGTCCACCAATTCATAAGTAGGATAATAGCAATAAATTGCATGAATTTGAGGCTGATTTGGAGCATAGATTGGTCCTCCAAGTCAGCCCCAAATTGGCAACGCCATCTACCTGAATTTAATTTCGTTTTTTTAAAGAACTATTGGGAGAAATGATATCAAGATGTTAAGTATATAAATTAGATATTTAGAAAATTAAATATATGAATTTTGTAGTCAAATTGTGTTACTTGGTTCAAAAATTAATCGACAGATCCGATACAACTTTTCACCAAAGAGTGGACCGTTATACCACCATAAACATGTTCCAATTTATAAATGAATGCATATTTGGAATGCTTAGAATATTCCGGATTTAATCCATATTTTTTAATATTTTTTTGGCAAAATTTTTTTTTGCGCACCGTTATGGACCGTTCCGCCCCCGTATTGCCGTTACACCCCCGTATCCGTATCAGTTTTGGAGGGCACCTTTACGCCAACCGATACCGATACGGGACACCTTGATCATCCTCAACGGTACCCCGAAAGGCTTTTTCAAGAGTTCCAGAGGCATCCGTTAGGAGGACCCGCCGTCCCCATTCCTCATTCTTATAGTGGGTGAAGCTCTTTCCAAAATGATCCAGGCAGGCCAAGACGCTGGCATCCTTAGCGGCATCAGAATGAGAGGACTGTCATCCCCAGTCTCCCATATTCAATACGCTGACGACACTCTCATCCTCTGTGATGCTGATCCGATCAAGGTCGACAACGTCCGCACCACGATCAAGTGTTTTGAGGCAGTTTCGGGCCCAAGAATCAACCTGTCTAAATCTAAGATGTTCGGAGCCAATCTGAAGGACGAAGAGGTAAGCTCTTTTGCTAATTCGTTTGGGTGCTCCTCTGTCTCGCTTCCAGTGTCCTTTGTCGGCCTTCCGTTATGCCTGGGCTCGCCCCCCACATCCCTTTGGGACAAAGTCATCAACAAGTTCGAGAGATATCTGGCCAGATGGAAGTGCAGATACCTGTCGCTGGGAGGCCGCATTACCCTGATCAAGGTAGCCCTCTCCAACCTGCCGGTTTACTTTGTCTCTCCTAAAATGCCCAGCAGTCGTCCTCGTTAAACTCGATAAACTCAGGCGGGATTTTCTTTGGAACGGGCAGGAAGATTCCAAGAAATTCCACCTTGTTAAATGGTCTCAAGTTTGCCAGCGGCCTAATCTTGGTGGAGCAGGAATCAAAGATCTCAAAAGGATGAACAGAGCCCTTCTCAGGAAATGGATCTGGAAGCTTGGTACCAAGGATGATCGGCTTTGGAACAAGTTCATCAAAAGGAAATATGGGAAATCAATCGGCGGGTGGTGGACCAACGACTCTTCTCGATTTTGGGCCTCTGCCCTTTGGAAGGGGATTCTGTCCTTGAAGAAGGACGTACTTCCAGGCATCGGCTTCAGTTTAAGCAACGGGGCCAACATTCAGTTTTGGGAAGATGTTTGGGTGGGCGATGCCCCTCTGAAATTTGAATTTCCTAACATATTGCGTATCGCCTCCAACCCTGCTTCGTTCGTTGCTGATTGCTGTTCCATTTCGGACAATAAGATCCAGTGGAATGTGGTGTGCGGGAGGAACCTTCAGGACTGGGAGCTTGAAGAGTTCGTGGGCCTCCTCCAGTGCATAAACACGAGTTCGCTTCCCACCTTGTGCCCGGACAAAGTAATTTGGAAAGCGGACAAATCTGGTACCTTCTCAGTTAAATCCCTCTACAATCAGCTGGACCGTGGGACGATCTCCCTTCAGGATCAGCCTCCCTTCAAATTCTGGAAATATTCTGTTCCCCCTAAACATGCAGCCTTCGCTTGGCTGGTGGGGACCAAAGGAATTCTCACGGTGGATAACCTAAGGAAAAGGGGTATGCAAATCGTCAATATCTATCTTTGCTGCATGAAGAACGAAGAAAGCATCGATCATCTTTTGCTCTCTTGCTCGTTCATCTCTTTAATTTGGTCAGAATTCCTCAACCGCTTCAACTTGAAGTGGTGTTTTCTTGCTTCGGCCCCTCATCTTATCAAAACTTGGCATGGGGTCAATTTGGGCTAACATAGGACGAAGATCTGGCGGATGGCAATCATAGCCATTTGGTGGTTGGTTTGGGAAGAAAGAAACAATAGGTGTTTTAGGGACATCTCAAATACCGAAACGGTGACCGCTAGTAAAGCCAAGCGCCTTCTGATCGAATGGATGGTCTATGTAGTAGGTTTTAACGAAGTAGATTTTCTGTTTCTTGGGGCTTAATGGTTCGTTTGCCTGCTCGGCAATCTCCTTTTGTCCTCGCTTTTGCTCCCCTGTTTTCTTCTTCTTTTCCTTATTTGATATATATATATATATATAAAGTGATTTCTCAAAAAAAATCTAGATCTGTCTCAGATCTGGGTAGGTTATGTTACTACTTGGATTGGACATGGTTCCACCCTGATCCAACCCGTTTAGAGGCCTATTTTAAAGGTCAGATTCACCAACACATCCATACAATTATTTTAAATAATAAAATATTTTATTTTAATGGTATATTGAAATTATTTGTGCACATATCCCAAAAATAAATAACGATAGTAAAAAAAATAAAAATATTTAATAATTAAACATAAAAACATCTTTTTATAGTTCAGCTCATGTGGTAACTTCTAGAGCTAAGCGTCTGCTGGTGGAATGGGCGTCCCAAACTGATAGGTTAAAAGGTCAGGATTTGGCTTTTATTTGCATGTAATGGTGTTGTTTTCTCAGGAATCTCTGCCCTCTCAGCAGATTCTCCTTTTTGTATATCTCCTTTCCTTTAATATATATTTCGTTACCTTTCAAAAAAAAACAAACATAAAAAACATCTTTTTATATGAGCTGTGTCTAGGAGTGCCATACAAGTGAATCTTGGTCACTACGTAATTTTGAAAAAGAAACAAGGGGAGAGAGTTGTCTTCCCTTAAAAAAGGTGCGTCCTTGTTAGATAGATATTTTGCATCACTGATTCCCATCTCCCAAAGATGCGTATAATAACATCTCCAGGGTTCCATTCTACTGTCATTATTGTTGAACTTATGTGCATTAGTGGATCTCGCTTTTTCATGAATCTATCAAGAAGAAGCATGCCCCGCCCTACCTTCAACGTACCTTCAATGGGTCAGATTTGGGACGGCCACGGGATATGCCCTTTATGTCCTCTATGCATTTGGATATTGTAAATCAAGATCTGTCTCATATCAGTGTCGGTATGTTACTAGGATTGAACATGGATCCACCCTGATCCGACCTGTTTACAGGCCTATTTTAAAAGTCAGAGTCACCGACATATCCATACAATTATTTTAAATAATAAAATATTTTATTTTAATTGTTTGTTGCAATTATTTATGTGCACATATCCCAAAAGTAAATAACTATAGTAAATAATAAAAAAGATTTAATAATTAAACATTAAAAATGATTTTTATATGAGCCATGTCTAGGAGTGCCTTACATGTGACTATGGACATGGTGACTCCACAGAATTTCGTGAAACTAATGGACTTGTTATCTTTTAAAAAAGGGAGTGTTCTTGTTACGGAGATATTTTGCATTACTGATGCATTTTTTTTATTTGTTTATTTTTGAAGGTTTTCTGGTGCAATTAGACATCGGCATGCTGGGCTGAACTAGATTGTACTGATATTCTTCTTTTTTGAAAAAAAAGAAAAAGAAGAATTGAAAACACATATAAAACTGACAATTTTGGTTAAAAGAGAATTTCTCTTATCTATCAATCCAATTGGCTACCAGTTTGGACCCCTGATGTTAATACTTAACACAAATAACCTATTGTTAGGCCGACCAGGCTAGTGTTTATTTTAGCTGCTGCAGTTTGTTTTGAAGGGGTCACCGTCATTGTCATCATCTAAGCCTTATCCCAACTAATTGAGGACGGCTTCATGAATCCTGTTCTGCCATGCGACCCTATCAAGGGCCATAACTTCAATTAGAGCATAGGTTGTCAAGTCTTTTCTTAGTACCTCCACCCACGTCCTTCTGGGCCTCCCCCAGGCCCTTTTTAGAGCCTTCAACTTGCACTGACTCACTCCTAACTGGTGTAGTTCTTGGTTTCCGTTGCACCTGTTGCGCATGACTAGACCAACTAACTCTACCTTCTCTCATCTTATTACTTATTGGCGTTCCTTCTAAGTTTCCCTCAAGTGCGTTCATTTCTAATTCCATCCTTCCTGGTCTTGCCACTCATCCATCTCAACATCCTCATTTCAGCTACACATCCTATGAAACAACTGCCGAACATTCTGTCCCAAAAAGCATGGCTCGTTTTGTTTTGATTCTTTTGAAGGGGTGCAATGTGAAAATGTCTACTTTTCATATGTATTATCTTGTTTTTTAAAATTTTCCAGCAACCTATTAAAATATTAATCTCAATGGCATTTTTTAAAATTTTTTTAGGTGATGGTCTTAGCCCAGACCAAACTTGACGAGGCTATGAAGCCTGGACGATTTGATACACATGTTGCTTCCATTGGTGATCACACTGTCGTTGCTATGGAGCCTGGCAAGCAATCAACATCAGTCTTGACACAGGATATATCATTTACTTCATCTGCAAGCCCACTCAATTCCCTTCTTGCTGGGGAGAAAATTCAATTTGGTGAGCTTTCTAGCCCACTCAAAATCTCACCTTGCAGGCATAATTTCTTTGAATCTCCAGTGTTGTAGCTTTCTGAGCAAATTTACACATTGGGTACAGGTGCTGTTACATCTCCAACCATTCTGCCTCCAAGCAGTCGTGCCGTTTCAAGCGGGATTGGACCTCCTGGTTTATGTAGGTCGGACGTTTCCAGTTCCACTGACCATAATTTATCTGGACCTGAGGGTGACTGCACGTTATTTTTCGATAAAGGTAAGCACCCTGATGGATCTTGCATTCACCTAGAAGATCCAGAGGCTGAAGCAGAGGCAGCTGCATCAGCGGTTGCTGTGGCTGCAATTAGTAGCGATGAGTTAGTCGGGACTGGCTTAGGCGCATGTTCTGTCTCTGTTTCAGAGACCAAAAGCTTTGGAGGTCCAGATGTCGTGGGATTACCTTCAGGAGGTGGGAAAACACGTCTTTAAACTATTGCAATTGAACCAAACTTTTTCACTAATAAAATCATCTGTTTATTTCTTGTACTGCTGTATTAAATGTTAAATGATTGGCAGGTGTGGCAGACAACCAACAGTTATCCTGTCAGTCGAGAGGCGAAGAGTCTCTGACTGTAGCTCTTCCTGCCGACCTTTCTGTAGAGACGCCATCTTTGTCTTTGTGGCCTCCTTTACCAAGCCCTCAAAATTCTTCCGGCCCAATGCTCTCTCATTTCCCTGGGGCCCCACCTTCCCATTATCCTTGTTATGAGATGAACCCGATGTTGGGGGGTCCTATTTTTGCCTTTGGGCCCCACGATGAGTCTGCTAGCACTCAATCGCAGTCGCAAAAAACTAGCACATCAGGTACAGGGCCACTTGGAGCTTGGCAACAGTGCCATTCTGGTGTAGACTCCTTTTATGGCCATCCAGCTGGATTTACTGCCCCTTTCATCAGTCCTCCCGGAGGAATGCCAGGTGTTCAAGGTCCACCTCACATGGTTGTTTACAACCATTTTGCACCTGTTGGACAGTACGGGCAGCTCGGATTAAGTTTCATGGGAACCACGTACATCCCCTCTGGGAAGCAACCCGACTGGAAGCATACTCCTGTATCTTCTGCAGTTGGTATTAGTGAAGGCGACATCAATAATCTTAATATGGTTTCTGGTCAGCGCAATCCTCCAGGCATGCCTGCTCCCATCCAGCATCTTGCTCCAGGGTCACCTCTACTGCCAATGGCATCTCCTTTGGCCATGTTTGACATGCCGTTTCAGGTAGATTTTTTATACTGACCTGTTCGCCCATCACTGCTTTAAATAGATAAAAATATATAAATAAAAAGAATCCTGCTGATTGATCATGAATATGTATTTTGGATATGCTGTTTTTAATTGAATACATCTTCATTACTCTCTTTCGAAAAAAAAGGGGAACTATAAATTAAATACGACCCTTCAAATTTAGGTCACTACAAAGTTTGATTTATTTATTGCAGGCAGCAACAGTATGGTATCTATTTTTACCCATAAAAATGATAAAAAAAGAAGAAGAGCTTCATTCTAGTTAATTCTATTATTTATTGCTATTCTTATTTTCATTTTCTTCAGTATTAAGCTCTTGTTCATTAGTTTTCATTTTACTGTCATTAGTGATGATAAGTTAAACCTGTTTGAATTCCAGTCATCTGCTGAAATACCAGTGCAAGCACGCTGGTCTCACGTTCCTGCTTCGCCCCTTCATTCCGTATCACCATCAATGCCATTGCAGCAGCAGGCAGAGGGAGGGCTTCCTTCCCAATTCAACCATGGATTGCCGGTGGAATCGCCGACTGGGAAAAGGTTCCACGAACCTCGATCTTCAGCACCTGCAGACAACTGTCGGAATTTTCATGTGGCAGCTGACTCCTCACAGTTGCCAGATGAACTGGGTTTAGTAGATCCCTCAAGCACTGGCGGACCCCATGCTCCCACAAGCAGACCTGCTTCATACAGCACTACAAATGGGAACAACAAGGTGCAGAGTCTCACCAAGAGCTCATCCAGAAGCACTGTTGGAAGTGCTAATGAGAGTAGTCTTGGCGGCGGCGGCGGCAGCACCAGCAGCCAGAGCATGTCCTTTAAAAATCAATCCACTCAGCAGTACCTTCATCCGATCGGGTATACGGACCAGAGAGGTGGGCTTTCTCACAAGATTGGTTCGGGAGGAGAATGGCACCATCGTAGGATGGGTTTCCAAGGAAGGAATCAAACTTCGGGGACAGACAAGAACTTTGCCGTGTCCAAGATGAAGCAAATTTATGTGGCCAAACCAGCAACAAGCGGGACTCCTACAACAAATGTTTGATTTGGAGGCATGGCTTCAGCAGCATAGTGAGGCTTGCTTTTGGTGGCTGCCTCTTTTATTTAATAGCTGTTTTGGTTAGTGATTTGGCATTGTGAGTCCCTTTTTTGTTTTCAATGTTTTAGAGGGGGAGAGATGGAGCAGACACTGGTGTTTTTTTATGTTGTATAAGTGTTTCTTCATATTAGGTGGCTCCTCTCTTTCTCTATATATATTTCCTTTTTGGCTCCAAAGCAAGATATAGGTAGGGGTTGCTGTATGAAATCCAGCAGATATTACACTAATTTTAATGATAAAGTCACTATTGTTTTTTTTTTTTTTTTTTCAATTCTCAAATCTGCTTTTCCTGGTGTTTGTTATATTTCACAGACCAATGTTATCAGATCCTAAATCTACTATGCTCATGTAATTCTCAGTTTTTCCTTTTCTTGGGCATCTCTGATTGAGATTTAAAGAGCCAAAGGTTCTTCTAGAAACTCAGATGAGGAAGTCCACCTCCTTGCCTGGAGCATTTTTGCTTTGTTTTTTGTTTGAACTATTCCTGTGCTCATGACCTTTAAAAATAAAAAGCTCAGGAATGACATTTCATGGAAACTGATCTAGAAGAACTGATATGAAATGCTATGAAACCCAGAGTTGCAAAAATGATTCATTATTTATTTATTTATTTATTCTGTTATTATCTTTATTATTTCTGTTAGTTTAGCTTGTATTAACGTCTTCAAAGCTCCCAAAGCTCTGTTTAATATAAGCTGCAGACAGAACCCCAAATGGTCATATACCTCACTGGTTTCTTAACGAACTGAGTTGGTTGCAGCACAAAGCTTGTAAATGCCAGAAGTTGCTTCTGAGGGAGGAGCAGTTGAATGATCTCATGCTACTGCTTCGAGATTGAACTGCAAGCAGAAACATCTTCGTTTCTTTAGTTTTCTTCTTTTTCAGTCCGTGCTTGGGATTTCATTCAATGCTGCTACTTGAACAAACCTTGACCTGAGATACTTGGTATTCAGTTTATAGTCCATGGTTCAGTGGGATCATTTTATTGTGGGCCACATTGGATGGACCATGCCCCAAAATCTATTTGATGAGACAATCCTAACCTTTCAATCTGGGTTCTGCAACGGATGGATGTTTAATAAGAGATACAGCAACGGTGTACATGCAATTGAGAAAAGACTGCTTGCAGACACTGCAGACTCAAGAATACCGTGGAGGGAAGAATGGAAGCATCTCTGAGGAACGAGATGGCAGCAAAATGTGTTGAAGCTAGAATTCAGAAAGAAAGTTAAAGAGAAGATCAAATGAAGAAAAAAGGTGCGAGTTAAAGAGAATCAAATGAAGAAAAAGGTGCAGAGAGCGCTTTAGCTGAAAGAAGGGAGTGATAATAGAAAATCTCTATGGTATTGCAAACACCATTAACAGAATTCATATATTGAATGCGGATAGAAAAAGACAGAGTTGAGGCATTCCAAAATTATGCGAAGCAGTTATAAAGTTTTACTCAAGTGTTGGGGAAGACAGAAACTTCATAGTATCTTTATTTCAACCAAATACCAGAGGAGGCAGACTAGTTAAGAGGTCCATCAGGAAGGACGATGTCAAGTTGGCAATCTTGGATTTGGGTGGAGATGATGTCAAGTTGGCAATCTTGGATTTGGGTGGAGATGAAGCGGTCGGACCAGATGGATTTCCAATTTCTCTTCTCAATGTGTTTTGGGGAGAGGTAAAAGTTAACTTATGATTGGGGAAAGATAACCAAATCCAAGGACATCAAGGCTCTGTTCATCACGCTAGGCCCAAAGAGGGCATATAATCTTAAAAGTGTTAGCGTCAAGGTTGAGAAAAGTCCAAGGGGTCGCTACCTTAAAATCGCAACGACATTTGTGCATGGGAAACAAATTCCTGATGGGGCACTTATGTAGCACATGGCCATATTGACTCAAGGCAGTGAGATGGTAGGCTTGGGGTTTTTTTTTTTTAACACACGCACGCACACCCCACACACACGCTTACACACACACACCGTGGGATTTCACCACTGGTGGGTACTTGAACCCTTGACCCGGTGTGGAAACTCCTGGGAGTCTACCACCCGGGTAAGAGTAAGGACCTGGCTTGGGGTTATCTCTAAGGTTGATACAGCGAAGGCCTTCAACTACATTGATTGCAATTTTCTGCATTGTTTGTTACAAAAATTGCGGTTCGGAGCAAGATGAAGTGGATGAAGATGTGTGAGCTTATTTCTCTAGTTGGTGAATAGGTCACTTGATTGTGATTTTCTGCATTGCTTGTTACAAAAATTGGAGTTCGGAGCAAGATGAGGTGGATGAAGATGTGTGAGCTGATTTCTCTAATTGGTAAATAGGCCACTTAAGGGGTTCTTCTGGGGGCTAAAGGCTTGCATTAGGTGAATCCGTTCATCTCTATTTCTCTGTGGTGACAGTTGAAGCACTTATCAAGATGTTGTACAAAGAGAGGAGGAACTAAATGATAGTTTTTGGATGGGAAACTCCCAACTTCCAAGCCTCCTATTTTTTTAATTTTTTTTGCAATGCGGACAACCAAAAGGTGGAGAATTTTAGATGTGCTTTTTTAGGTGGTGTCAGGGCAGAAGATAAATCTCAATTGTTGTTGTTGGAGATCCACGTGGCCAAAGGATCTGCAAAGAATTGCAGGGAGATTTAGGTGCAAGGTAGGCAAGCTTCCAAGATTCTACCTTGGGCCTCATCTATGCACTGGCAAACAATATAAACAGCCGTGGGATGTGGTAGCGGAAAGAAGAGAGGAAGCTTTCAGGTTGGAAAAGAAGGTATCTATAGCTAGAATTCACGCTGATTAACTTTGCGTTATTGAATATATCTATTTATTTTGTCTCTGTTTCTAATGCAACCATGACTGGGGAGGCATTTATGGGCTGTTGGGATTACTCAAGACTTGAAGTGACAACACGTTGAGCAATGCCTCTTGCGTCCAGCATTCACCGGCTCATTCATGACCTCAGCGTGTCTTCAACCCGGACGGCCAAGCCCCAATATTGACCAATTTGATATTAAACACCATCTTCTTTAGACCACCAGCACCTCTTTCACCATAAGCCAAAATAGGACATCTTCACCACTATCTAAATACGTTATTTAGACCATGGGCCATTGAAGTATATCAATGGGCAGTGTAAGCTAAACCATTGGCATGCCAAATGGATATCCTTTTTGCAAGAATGTTCTTATTGCTCACAAGGCGTGTACCCAGAACTAAGTAGCCAATAACCTAAGCCATCAAACCACCTTGCTAACCAAATTAAAAGTTGTAGATGGGTTAAAAGCTTTCACAGACATATATGACGATGATGCAGGCTTTTGCCACGTTGTGCCTGATATCGATAGCAGACGACACAATGACTTTTTTTTTTAATGGTTTACTCTTTAGGACTCAACCATGCTTACCCTTGTGCTCATTGCACGAAAAGATCTGCATAGAGTTGGATGGAAAAGGCCGTTTTGGTCAAGGAAAACCTTTGTACCCATCGAGAAGAGCTATTACTTACTCCACATGTAATGCGATGTCACAGTATGTTGAGTGTTGCTACATATGTCAGGTATGAAAAGGGTCAGCAAGCTACGTTGGACTCTGCACACTGCTCCTCACACCTGATACACCATGCGAGAGTTCAATGTCGATTTTGTGCTGGGTATCTCTCATGCCCAATGAGCAGCGCCAGCGGACTTGATTATGGTGGTTGCTGACCAGTTCTCAAAGATAGCTCATTTCATTAATCATACACAGCCAACCACTCTTTTAGGATGGTTGCCTTCATGGGGTTCCTCATTCATGGGTTTTTTTGACCCATCTTCGACCGGTCGTGAGCCCTGCTCGACTGGTCGAAGGCTGGTGGTCGACCAGTCGAAGGTTCGAGTCGTGACACGACTCAAAGTCCAGCGAGTTTTTTTGCTGTTTTTTACTGTAGCTACGACTGGTCGAAGGGATGGCTCGACTGGTCGAAGGGGTCCTACGACCAGTCGAAGACTCGGCAGGACTAGTCGTAGGTTACGCAGTTTGTTCCGCGATTTTGCGCGAAACTGCGGATTTGAGTCCTTTCGCAACTGGGATGCGGAAATGAGTTTCCCAAAACTATAAAAGGGATTGCCTAGGGTTTTCTAGGGTGAACAAGATAGAACAAGAGGGTTTCCTAAAGTTTTACAAGGGATTTGCTAAAGGCTTTAGGGTTATCAAAGGTGAGAGAGAGAGAGAGAGAGAGGAAGCTTATAGAAGGGAGGTTCTGCTCGTGGAGATTATCTACTGTGCAATCTATATCTCAGCGCTTCTATGTCCTCGTAATCGGTTAGATCTCTCCGTTTTCTCTATTTCTCTTATTGTTTATCCACTCCTGCGTGAGTGAAGAAGGTTGTAACATTCTACTTTATAGTGGATTGTTGATCTGGACGAGGTCCCGTGGTTTTTACCTCTTTGAGGGTTTTCCACGTAAAAATCTCTTGTGTAGTGTGTGATTGATGCATTGATTGTTTTCATTGCTTTATTATCCATAATTCTGGTTTGTTCTAGAGGGCTAGATCCTAAGGTTTTGTGCAAGGCTCCCAACAAAGTGGTATCAGAGCTAAGTTCATTGAACGGGTTGGATCGGTTTGGAACTATGGAAGGTGACTCATCAAGGATGATCAGCCTCAATGGTTCTAACTGGACCATATGGAAGGCTAAGATGAAAGACTTGCTTTATTGCAAGGACCTATATTCTCCAATTTTAGGCATATCAGCAAAATCCAAGGATATGACTGATGATGATTGGAAGAAGATGGACCAAAAGGCGGTGAGATTTATTAGACAATGGTTGGATGATTCTGTGTTCCACCATGTGTCCACGGAAACCTCAGCCGCTAGCCTATGACTGAAATTACAAGGGCTGTATGAGAGGAAGACAAGCGGTAATAAGATTTTTCTGATAAGGCGACTTGTAAATCTCAAATTCAAAGATGGTGATTCTGTGGCCGAGCACATGAATGAGGTTAGCAATATAGTGAACCAACTCACTTCTATGAAGATGGTCCTGGATGATGAATTGCAAGCTTTACTATTGATGAGTGTCGAATGTTGCATACTAGACCCCAGTAATTGCTTAATTTTACGTACATGATAAGGTTTAATGGAGTATTTTAATTGTGTTTTTGTTACAGGATGAAATCAGGAGTATTAATTGCAAAATAATGTTAAAAGCATGGATTTCACGTTCTGAAGTCATCAGAGCACGAGAACGACCCCAGGGAACCAAGATCAACGCTTGAGATCCGAGGAAATCAAGAAACTGAAGTTCAAGGGGCCCGAAAAGGGTCCAGAATGCAAGATCACATGGTTTCCGCCATTCGATCAGTTCGAAACTTCATACATGTGATGGGGGCCATAAATTAACCGTACATATTAAATTTCAGCCATTGATGATCTCGGGAAGTGGTCTAATGGTCAGATCAGCCCGTTAATCTCCAATTTGGGGCCCACCTGATATTTGGAACTGCTTCAAACTTGGTGTCGGCGGTTAAAATAATATGAAGAAAAGGTTGGACGGTGCTGATTTCCCACAAGCATTACATTGGGCCCCACATGCGTGAGCACGTGCATAGAATACGCACGGAAAGGTGCACACGGACGGTGAGTCGGTCAGCGCGAGCGCCGACCGACCCTCTCCATCTCAAACCGAAAGACGCAAACGGCGTCTTCGCCGTTGATTTGGGTTTCGGTTGTGGGTCCACACCGCAAGCTCGCGCTGAATCCCACCGTCCATCGTCTAAATGAAGGCCCTCTTCAATGCTTAGGTGTCCGAATCGTGGATGATCATCAAGAATAGAATCCAACCGTTCAACAATGCAATGGACGGTGGACGAGATCTCCCGTGGCCCACAGCAGAATGGAGGAAAAAAATATGCGTTTCTAACCGGTTTTCCGTCCTTATCCTAATGAACGGAGTGGATTTTCGGTTTGATAAAAGTAATGGGACCCACCATTGCCACGGAGGACGAATTCGCGTCAGCGAACGGACGCCGCTGGTCCGTTTTGCGAACGACAGTGGGCCCCACACATGGCCCGTCCGGCCGATCTGATCCGTCCATCGTGTAGAGGGCCACGAATACTACAAAACTATGCTGATCTTCCACTCCCATGCGTATACACGGGCGCGGTACAGAGGCCACAAACAGGCGGTCTTGTGACGTTCAAAACTGAGTTTTTCGTATTTTCTTCTGTGGGCCACGTTAATGGACCTTCAAAACCACCCATTCTTGACTGAAATTTCGTCCTGAATCCAATGGACGGGGTGGATTTTCCAGAAAACACCTCTGTGGGGCCCACCGATCACGGCTGCGAAAAATTGCACTTCGAGTCCCTCTACGACTTTGCCACCGATTCCAGCCATCCAGCAGCTATAAAAGGGGAGTTTTGGACGTGGGGAAGGCATTCAGATCCAGGGAATTTGAGATCCAGAGCCAGGGAGAGAAGAAAAAGAAGAAAGAGAAGAAGAGGGAGAGAGAGATCGATTGGTTTGGCATTTTGTTTATGAATTTTATTTAATATTTTTTATGGATTTTATGGGTCACTAATCTCTCACTAGGGCTGAGATGAAGCCCTAATTTGATCAGCTCTTGTATTGGTTGATTTACTTTGAATTTTAATTAATTTGTTTTTCTTTGAGTGGGCTTTATGGGTTTAAATTCCATACTTCTCCATCTATGAACTTGACCAAAGTATATATATGGATGTTGTTTGGATGCTTATTACAGGTGCTTGTGTCTGATCAAGAACAGGTTTCCTATAGAGGAAGGAACAGGGTGCTTTAATGAATTGTACATACTATGTGCCCGACCAAGGACATGGGATGTATTGTTCATGGCATTGCTTAAAGGAATTAGACAGTCTGTATGCCCGATTTAGGACACAGATTGTGCTTCCTCTATTTAAGTGGTATCAATCTGGATCAAGGTGAATCAACAGACAAAACAAGGGTTAGGATAATTAGGGGTGGATTCGGAAGTCCTAGTGCTCTCTCTCTGATTGAATTTTCTTCCTTGTTCTTTATTGTTTTTCATAAAATTGTGCTTAGTAATTAGTTCCATTATTTGTTGGATTAGTTAAGAAGAATCATAGATTTGAATTGTGACATCCAGTCCTCGTGGGATTCGACCTCGATCTTACCGAGTTTATTACTACATCACAACCCTATACTTGGGGAGTGAACAACTATTGCTTAGTTCATTGCCTGACAGTTGGGAGACATTGGTGGTGTCTCTAAGTAACTCCGCGCCAGATGGAAAGATATCTATGGAACAGGTGATTAGCTGTCTCTTCAATGAAGAGATAAGGAGGAAGTCTCAGGGGTCTACTCAGCAATAGGCTTTTGTGACACAGGAACGGGGGAGAGGAAAGAACAGGAAGGGCGGGAAGGCCCGAGATAAATTAAGAGACAAGTCGAGTAACATGAAAGATGTTGATTGCTGGAATTGTGACAAGAAAGGCCACTACAAGCATGACTGTCGTGGTAAGAAAAACGACAAGAAAGGAAAAGGGAAGGAAGATTAATCAGATTCCACTGCGGTCGCTTCAGATGGCGACATGGTAGTTATTCTTTCTGCAAATCATGACGTATGTCTCACGGCTACGAGTCAGGACACCGACTGGGTGGTTGACTCGGGAGCTTCGTTTCATGCGACTCCACACAGGGACTTCTTCACAAGCTACAAGTCAGGTGACTATGGGACTGTGAAGATGAGAAATTCCGGCGTATCAAAAATCGTAGAAGTCGGTGATATTTGTGTGAAGACTGATGTGGGCTGCACATTGGTTCTCAAGGATGTGAGGCATATCCTAGACCTTCGCCTCAACTTGATGTCGACAGGAAGGTTGGATGATGATGGCTATGAAAGCCGGTTTGCTGGTGGGGGATGGAAGCTCATCAAGGGTTCGTTGATCGTGGCCAGAGGGAAGAAGTGTTGCACCTTGTACAAGGCAAGTGTCAGTATGTTCAAGGGTGGGTTGAACGCAGCGGAAGATTCAGCTATTGACATGTGGCACAGGCGTCTAGGCCACATAAGTGAAAAAGGGCTTCAGGTACTAGCAAAGAAGCGGCTCCTTCCAGACGTGACAGGTACACCTCTCAAAACCTGTCTTGATTGTTTATCAGAGAAACAACATAGAGTTTCATTTGTTAAATCTGCTTCTCATGTTAATAAAGTGCATGCATTAGATTTGGTTTATTTTAATGTTTGTGGTCCTATGAGGACAAAAACCTTGGGTGGGGCATTGTATTTTGTTACTTTTGTAGATGATGCATCTATGAGGGTTTGGGTTTATGCTTTGAAATCCAAGGACGAGGTCTTTGGTGTGTTTAAATTGTTTCATGCTATGGTCGAGAGAGAGACAGGTAGACCATTGAAGTGCATCCGCATTGACAATGATGGTGAATACATCGACGACTTTCACGAGTACTGCAAGTCCCTGGGTATACGGCATGAACAGACGGTTCCCAATACCTCCTAGCATAATGGTGTAGCTGAGCGAATGAATCACACCATTATTGAGAGAATCAGATGCATGTTATCCCATGTGAAATTGCCCAAGACGTTCTAGGGAGAAGCAATGCACACGGCGGCGTATTTGATAAACAGGTCTCCATCAGCCTCATTGAATGGAGAAGTACTTGAGAAGGTGTGGACTGGACATAATCCATCGTACAGTCATCTCAGGGTGTTTGGATGCACAACATCCGTTCAGGTACCAAAGGACGAGAGGTCCAAGCTCGATATAAAGATTAGACAGTGTGTGTTCTTAGCGTACGGTGATGAAAAATTCGGTTACAGGTTATGGGATCCAACCGAGAGGAAGCTCGTCAGGAGCAGAGATGTGGTTTTCTTTGAAGATCAGTGTATAGAAGATATCGGTAAGCCAGAGAAGAACTAGCCTAGTTCAGGTGAGCTAGAGGACATGGATCCGATTACTCCTCCCGTGGTGCCTGATGACAAGGGAGTACAACAAGGTGCAGAAGACGAGGGAGTTTCTTCAGAAGATGGACCAGGGGAGCAGCCCCCACTTGATCCACCTGTTGAGCCACAGGTGAGGAGGTCATCTAGGGACAGACAGTCGTCCAAAAGGTACTCGCCGCATGAGTACATTATGCTAATCGATGGGGGAGAGCCAAAAGATTATTCTGAGGCCCTAGCCGACGAGCATAAGGGGGAGTGGTTGAAAGCTATGCAAAAGGAGATGAAATCCTTGCATAAGAACCACACCTATGATATGGTGAAATTGCCTAAGGGCAAGAAAGCTTTGAGCAATAAGTGAGTGTTCAGAAAGAAGATTGAGCAAAAGAATTCACAGACGAGGTTCAAGGCCAGACTTGTGGTGAAAGGTTTTGGTTAGAGGAAATGCATAGACTTCGAGGAGATATTCTCACTAGTGGTAAAGATGACATCCATACGGGTGTTGCTTGGGTTGACGGCTAACATGGATCTGAAGATAGAACAGTTAGATGTTAAAACTGCCTTTCTCCATGGTAACCTGGAAGAAGAGATCTACATGCACCAACCAGAGAGGTTTGAAGTCAAGGGCAAGGAACATATGATGTGCAGGCTGAGGAAGAGTTTGTATGGGCTGAAACAGGCTCCACGGCAATGGTACAAGAAGTTCAACTCGTTTATGTTGAAATATGGGTATGACAGAACGGAGTCGGACCACTGTGTGTTCACGCGCAAGTTCTCAGATGGTGATTTTATAGTATTGCTCTTATAAGTTGATGGCATGCTCATTATGGAAAAAGACATCAAGAAGATCGACAGGCTGAAACAGGAGTTGGGCAAGTCTTTTGCGATGAAAGACTTGGGCCCAGCTAGATAGATCCTAGGAATGGAGATAACCCGTGACAGGAGAAACAGGAAGCTTTGGCTGTCACAAGAGCGGTATGTTGAAAAAGTCCTAGAGCGGTTCAATATGAATGCTGCGAATTCGGTCAGTACTCCACTAGATGGTCACTTCAGATTGAGCGACAGATAGTGTCCCAAAACGAAGGCAGAGGTGGAAGAGATGCAGAAGATACCCTACGCGTCAGCAGTAGGAAGTTTGATGTATGCTATGGTGTGTACACTCCCAGACATAGCATATGCGGTTGATGTTGTTAGCCGGTATCTTGCCAATCCTGGCAAAGAGCATTGGGCAGCGGTGAAATGGATACTGCGGTATCTAAGAGGCTCATCTAGGTTGAGCCTATGCTATGGTGACGGTAAACCTGTATTAGAGGGCTACACAGATGCAGATATGGTAGGTGACATGGACTCCATGAAGTCTACATCGGGGTTCATGTTCACGTTTGCTGGGGGAGCGGTTTCTTGGCAGAGCAAGCTACAGAAGGTCGTAGCATTGTCGACGACAGAGGCCGAATATATTGCAGTCACAGAGGCATGTAAAGAGATGTTTTGGATGAAAATGTTCCTACAGGAACTTAGCCTAAAGCAGGAGGAGCACGTGGTCTATTGCGATAGTCAAAGTGCTATACACTTAAGCAAGAATCCAAGTCAACATTGCAAGTTGAAGCACATAGAGATTCGTTATCACTGGATCAGGGATACTTTGGAACAAAAGGTGTTACAGCTTGAGAAGGTCCACACGGACGATAATGGGTTAGACATGATGATCAAGGCTTTACTCAAGGGCAAGTTTGAGGTTTGTAGAAATCTGGCTGGCTTGAAGAAGGTGGATCCCTCCTGAGTAAAAAAGGGAGAGATTTGATGGGTTTTTTTGACCCATCTTCGACCGGTCGTGAGCCCTGCTCGACCGGTCGAAGGCTGGTGGTCGACCAGTCGAAGGTTCGAGTCGTGACACGACTCAAAGTCCAGCGAGTTTTTTTGCTGTTTTTTACCGTAGCTATGACTAGTCGAAGGGATGGCTTGACTGGTCGAAGGGGTCCTACAACCAGTCGAAGACTCGGCAGGACTAGTCGTAGGTTACGCAGTTTGTTTCTCGATTTTGCGCGAAACTGCGGATTTGAGTCCTTTCGCAACTGGGATGCGGAAATGAGTTTCCCAAAACTATAAAAGGGATTGCCTAGGGTTTTTTAGGGTGAACAAGATAGAACAAGAGGGTTTTCTAAAGTTTTACAAGGGATTTGCTAAAGGTTTTAGGGTTATCAAAGGTGAGAGAGAGAGAGAGAGAGGAAGCTTATAGAAGGGAGGTTCTGCTCGTGGAGGTTATCTACTGTGCAATCTATATCTTAGCGCTTCTATGCCCTCGTAATCGGTTAGATCTCTCCGTTTTCTCTATTTCTCTTATTGTTTATCCACTCCTGCGTGAGTGAAGAAGGTTGTAACGTTCTACTTTATAGTGGATTGTTGATCTGGACGAGGTCTCGTGGTTTTTACCTCTTTGAGGGTTTTCCACATAAAAATCTCTTGTGTGGTGTGTGATTGATGCATTGATTGTTTTCATTGCTTTATTATCCATAATTCTGGTTTGTTCTGGAGAGTTAGATCCTAAGGTTTTGTGCAAGGCCCCCAACACTCATAGCATCACGTCAGGCTGACCACATTTTTGGAGGTGCTTATGGAAGAAAATGGGCACCTAGCTTTGTTTCAAGTGCCTACCACCCACAGACAAAGGAAACTTATTACTTGCATGGTCTAGCAGGGCTAAGCCCAACCAGTGGGATTTGTCCTTCTTGCAGCCCAAATTCACCATCAATCAATCTCGGAATTAGTCTACCTCGCTTAGCCATCTGACATTTGTGATGTAGATCATCTCATACCATAAGCAGGGGCCACTTGCGTCAATGACAACAAATAAAATTCAAGGTCGAGTTTTCTCCAACTTGGGGAGAATGATGCAAGCAAAATCCATGTTATGAACTGTTGGGATCGCTTCAACATGGGTACCACATGTTACGAGTGAAGAAACATGGAGAGGTAGCATGAATTTGGGCTTCTGATTATCTCTCTACACATCAGCTTAATCAATCTTATCTTTTATTCCAATTCAAAATTCAGCTTTAATAATTAGCCAATGGAACGTTGAAACTGGCTTGATTAGCTGTTTAAAATTATTTAGTTATTAAATGCTTAGAAGAATTGCATTAGGATTACTTGGTTGAAGCTCTATGTAAAGGCCTGGAGGAAGGTCTTCTCTTCAGCTTCTGAGAAATAAAATATGTAATCTTGGAGCTGAGAATTCTCCACCGCTGCAAGGTATTTGTTGCATCTTCCAAGTGCACCATGCCCTTGCTTCATGATTTGCATCACTGTGTGAACTACCCGTTTCACCAAAGCAACCACTGGTCATTTCCACCATCAGAACGACCCTCAGCTGCATGAGTTTTAGCGTGCAACAAGCATTTTACAAAGGTTGGACATAATCCAAAGAGATTTTCTCTTGAAAGGCGCATAAGAAAGGCACAAGTTCCACCTTGTAAACTGGGGGGAGGCATGCACACAAAAAGAGTATGGAAGGGTGGGGGATAAAATCATTGATAGTCATGAATACTACGTCGTTAGATAAATGGTTCTGTAGGTCTGGAGTGGAGAGATAGTCTTTAGACAAAAGTCATTTGCTGTATCTGAAATTCACAGGAGGGTGGTTCATTAACGAATTGCCTGATACACGCTGACAGCATGTGGAAAACGGTGTCTAGAGTTAAAAAGATTTTTGCAAAGGCAATTTCATGTAAAATCAGCAATTGCTCACACAATTCTGTGAGGATGTTTGGTGCAACATATAGCCCTTGCCATATCTATGTGCATTAATGTTATTAGCTAGTGCCTATGAGGTATACATTCTGGAACTTTTCTTTTAGGTCTCAATGCATGGCTCAGTGGTAGATGCTCTGCATTTCAACACTGAAGTCCTGGGTTCTAGCGCTCATGTGGGGTCTATGCATAGGTGGGTTGGTGTTTATTACCAAAAGAAAAAAAAGAAAAATAGTAGTGCCTATGTGAGAGAGCGAGAGCAGAGACTTTCTTAGTGAAATCATTCTACCCGTTAACATCAGCAATAGTTGGATGGAAAGAAGGGCTCTAAAAGTCGTTTTGCTCAACATTGATCATTGGAGAAGGAATATGATAATTACAAACACTTGTATTGTCTCCAAAATGAATAGATCATTACCTTCTGCACTGATTTTGCAGGGGCTGTTTCGGGAAGATTCTTTGATTTATTTGGGATGGCCTGGGTGATAGTGGGAATACCCAGGACATGGTTCAAGTGTGGAAAGGGGTTTGGAAGGTAAGACGGAGTATTTCGTGTCCCCTTACGTTGCAAACAGATCTATGATCCATTTGGAATGAACACAACACTGGGATGTTCTGCAACAAGTCGCAATCATGTTCTAAGATGGTAAGATCATTATATAGGCCAGAGGTAGAGTGGTTAGTTGGGTTGTGAGTGTAAACGCTTTTGTATGGTGTAGCCCAAGAGTAAGTTGAAGAAATTTGGGGAAGGGGCTCTCATTGTAATGGATTAGATGAACCCTAATCATCTAGTCCATTCCACTAGCCATGATCTTCTCTTGTAGCGCATTTTGTTTCTTATAGAGTTTTTGTTGTCATTCAGAAGAAAAGAAAAAAAAAAAAATCATAAATACAACATTCCCTGATGTTTAGAATAGGATGATATATTACATTTCAAATGTAATGGAGAAAATTAGGTTCTTTCGTTATCTTCAGGAATCAAGAGCCAGAAAGGGTTTGAATCACAGTTCCATGCCACGGGTTGGAAAGGTGCACTATGAGGTTTTCAATGGGGCCAACGTGAGTCACATGTGCTTGCACAAAGATTCCGAGCATGGCCACCATGGCTAGCCTTCCTGTAACAAAACACCCCATGTAAATGCAAAACAAGATGGATTTTTTTATCAGTGATATTATATCAAAAGTGTGTCTGGGAACCAACCGTTCTTAATTTCTTTGAGTTTCCAATCATGGGCATGATTGACATCCTTTGCCAAACCAAGAGGATTGAGCAATGGGCCGCCAGGATAGCTGTTGTTACAGGCCGTAAGTTTCCCGTGAGAGAGGTCCTTCAACTTTTGCAATTTAATGAGTGAGGGAGCATGATCATATTTCGTTGTAAGATAATTACCCAGGTTCTAATCCCTCTAGTGCAGCTTCCAGCCCAAAAAAGGTTCCTTCTTTGGCTTGGGATCCAGGATACAAGAAATCCATGTATCGTTTTGTTTCCACAAATCTGCAAAGAAATAGCAACAAAATGGGTAAAACTGAATATCATGGTTACAACTCTTTAGAATGAATAGATATGAAACTAAAGATTCCACTGAAATATTTTGAATCTCAAATTGCAAGATCACTGTACTCTGGGTCATTGGAACATGATTGTTGTAAGTGTGAGCCTCTGCCATGGCCAGTTCCAACTTCCAGAGCCCAGGTAAAAGAGGAAGGTTGAAGTCTAGTGGCCAGCTGATAGTAAAACTTTTGCTGACCTACCATTTAAATGATAAAACTTCTTGCTTTTTTATACTTGAAACATTTTCAAACAGGCGCTTTTCTCCTCTCACACCCATATCTATTTCCGGTTCACTTCACACTTCTTACAATTATAAACAAAATTAATGAAGTTTCCCAGTATTTATAATGAGGAAGGGGCCATCAAATTGTAGATGTGTTCCTTCCAAGTCCAACTTGGGCAACAAATTGCAACTCGGACCCCAGGTCCTCATTATGAATGAGAGGATAATTTGCAATTTAGGAGATCAATTATTGCAATTCAAATTGATAGTGCATCCACACGCCCCTAATAGAAGTCCTACAAAACCTTACCCCATCAAAAGAAGTTGGACAATAAAGAGTGTCCCTGTGCTGGCAAAGTCGAATTTTACAGCACCAGCTTCATACCAAACTGGAATGTTGCTGTTTCCAGTAACACGAAGTAACTGCAACCAGCAAGAAAAAGATTAAACCACAGGACTATAATGCAAAAGTAACGATGAGTGGATTAGAAGATGATAGAACATTCATAAAGCTGGTTCCAGTTTCCCTTGAAATCGAATGTTAGATGCAAATGGTGGTCAAAGAAATAGATGACGAAAGAAACCCCAAATTGCTAAAAATATCTAAATATCTCTATCAAGCAAAGGTTAAGACACAGGCACGGTTAGCAAGCACCCCTTAGTTCTCTGTTCTGCGTGTACCTGGAACCATGGAATAACAATCATAGTGGAATAATATGGGTCCATATACAAGTAATTGACTGATGGACAGGTAGAAATAAAAATTATAGTGGAATAATGCCGATCCATATACAAGTAATTGACTGACGAACGGATTGAAAGTTGGTAAATTATCATTACTGGTCAGTGGATTAAAAGAACCCAACACAGATACTGTTACACAATGTTGATATCTTGTGAAAGTATATAGACAAACACAGCATTGTAACACATGACCAAACTGTATTTCATCTTATATTTCACAGCTCACAAAATTTAAAATTATGACATGGATTTGAAGTTCCCTATCAAATTTTAGTCAAAGATGTTTTTGAAGAATCATTGTGTGTGCCTGAGGTATAAAAACACAAAATTCCTACAAGAATTAAGACCTTAATTCATTGGTAATGCTGACTTCTGCAAAGAACTTCAATAATTTAATCCTAGTATAGATTTGCCAAATATGGAATAACTGCATTTGTAGGACCAGCATGTCTAAAGAAAAACTATACCACATGAAAAAGTCTAAGCAATGGTTGTGTGTTAACCAAAGGCGCCAGGGAATCAATAAATCTATAGCATTGTGTCTGCTGACTAAAAGAAGGACAAACAATCAGAAACTGGTAGATTGCATCATTGGAGAGCAAGCTTATGCGGTCCCTAATTTAGCTTCGCTACTGTTGAGCAATTGATCAAGAAATATTTATATAGCCTATCAAAGGTCTACGTATCCTAAACAAATGTAATCACACATAAGCATGTTTTCTAGTGAATGAAATGGAATCCACACACACAAAGAGGGATGGACAACAAAGCCTAACAGCTCTCTCCCACAGATATGTTGATTCATCATCATCATTACCATCTAAGCCTTATCTCAACTAATTGGGGTCAGCTATATGAATCCGTTTCTGCCATTCCACTCTATCAAGGGTCCTAACTTCAATTAGACTATAGGTCATCAAGTCTTTTCTTACTACCTCCACCCACGTCCTTTTGGGCCTTCCCATTGCCCTTTTAGAGCCTTCAACTTGTACAGACTCACTCCTTTTAACAGGTGCAGTTCTTGGTCTCTGTTGCATATTACCAATCCATCTAAGTCAACTTTCCCTTATCTTGTTACCTATTGGCGCTACTCCTAAATTCCCTTGAATGCATTCATTTTTAATTCTATCCTTGACTTGCAACTCATCCATCACAACATCGTCATTTCAGCTACACTCATCCTATGAACATGTTTCTTAATTGCACAACATTCTACCCCATAAAGCATGGCTAGTCTTATAGTCATCCTACAAAATTTCCCTTTTAGTTTGAGTGTTACACGACGATCACATAAAACTCCAAAGGCACATCTCCATTTTTTCTAACCTACGTAAATTCTATGGGCAACATCCTTCTTAATCTCTCCACTCTCATGAATTATTGACCCAAGAGATTGAAAGTGGTCATGTTGGGAAACTTCTTGGTCAGCAATCTTTACTAATTCCTTGTTCCCACTTCTATTATTACTAAGCTTGCACTCCATATACTCTGTTTAAGTTTGACTAATTTTAAATCATTTAGATTCTGAAGCAACTCTCCATAAATCTAGCTCTGTTTTTACGCCCTCCCTTTTCTTGTAAAGCAAAACTATGTCATTTGCAAACAACATACACCATGGCATCTCTTTCTAAAAATGTCTTATTAACTCGTCCATAGCCATTGCGAAAAGGTAGGGCTCAATGCCAACCCCTAGTGCCAGCCTACAACAATTGCGAACTCACTTGTATCTCCACTAGTGGTCCTCACATTTGTTATTGCTCCCTTATACGTATCCTTAACCATGTCAAGACTCAAGATAGCCTCTTGAAACTCCTCTCTCCCAACACCCACCAAATTAACTTTCTAGGGACCCTATAGTAAGCTTTCTCTAAGTCAACAAAGACCATGTGGAGATCCTTCGTCCTCTCTCTATATTTCACCATCAATTTTCTATGTAAGAAAATAACTTCAATGGTGGACCTCCCTGGCATGACACCAAATTGAACTGTTGATGCACTGGTCTTTGGTCAATCACTCTTTCCTAAAGTTTCATAGTATGGCTCGTAAGTTTAATCCTTCGATAGTTAGTGAAGCTTTGTATGCCACCTTTATGCTTGTAAATAGGTACCACATTACTTGTCCTCCATTCGTCTCGCATTTTCTTCAGTCTTACAATCATGTTGAACAATTTTGTCAATGAAAATAACCTAGCATCTCCCATATACTTCCAAACTTCTATGGGTATACCATCTGGTCCACATGCCTTTCCTGTTTCATCTTTCTCAAAATTTCTTTCACTTTAGATATCCTAATCCTAGGAAAGTATCTATGGACTCTAACATCGTTTGAGTTTATAGTTCCTTCTATCTCTATGCTTTTATAGTAATTGTCTTTTAACAAGTTCTGAAAACAACTTCTCCACTTTTCATTGATCTCATTGTCCATAATTAGTACCATCTAGTCATCGCTCTTAATGCATCTAGCATAATCTAGGTCCTTACTCTTCCTCTCTCTAATTTTTGCACATTGAAGACATCTTCTCACTTTCTCTTGTCCTCGATCTATTGTAAGATCATCGTAAGTGTTAAGTTTATCCTTACACTTTGTTAGCAATCTTTTGGCTTTTTTTTTTTTTCATTGATTCTAGTCCCTTGCCAGGCATTAAAATATGCACATTTCTCGCTACTAGATTTTTGTACATCATCATTCCACAACCAAGCTCCCTCATATGATTGACTTTTCTCTCTACATACTCCCAAAACATCTTTTGCGACTTTTTCAATGCACCCAACCATCTCATTCCACATAACATTTCCTTCTTCATCAAATTCCACTTTCCTTCTTCCATCAATTTATTACTAAATAATATTGTTTTCTCTCCTTATAAATTCCATAGTATTTGGATACCTATTAATTCCATTCCCTTCCTTCGATCTCTTAATTTAAACATCCATAACCATTAAGCTATGTTGCACGATCAAACTCTCTCCGGGTATCACCTTGTAGTCCTTATGCATTGATCATCCTGTCTTCCTAAGTAGAAAAAACTATATTTGGCTTGTATATGATCCACATTCGAAGTTATTAAATGTTCATCTCCCTTTTTAAAGTATGTGTTTGTTAGAGCTAGATTGTATGCCATAGCAAAATCAAGGATAACTTCTCTCAAAACCATATCCTCCATGTACCCAATCATACTCTCTACTTTCTTTTCCTACATAAACATTTAAGTCATCTCTTACAAATATCCTCTCCCTGTTTGAAATTTCCTGCATTAGTCCATCTATATCTTCCCAAAATTGTTTTTTTATTCTATCCTCTAACCCCACCTGTAGACTGCTGCATGTATGCACTAATAATATTGATTATCTCCTCTCCTAACACGAGTTTTATTAATAAAGTACTATCACTTACTCTCTTAACGTTTACAACTTTATCATTTAAATCTTTATTTACCACTATCCTACCCCATTTCTATTATTGTCCTTTCCTATATACCAAAGCTTATATCCATCAATCTTTTCTAATTTTGACCCCTTTCCACTTGGTCTCTTGAACACAAGCTATGTTAACATTCATTTGTTTCATACTTGGTATCTCCTAACTCCATGCTCATACTTGTCAATGTTCATATATTCTAGTGGCAAGACGATTCTTATTTTCTAGGACTAGCTTCTTTACTAGCACGCGCTCAAAACGATGCAGGAAACCATGCCCATTTCTTACAGCAACTAAGCATTGTTGTGGCGCGGCGCTTACGGGATATGCCCTAGTCAACCCTTGTCCATTTCTCACTGCAACCAGGTTCCAATGCAACAGATGGCTTATGGGGAACACCCTAGCATGAGTTTGGAATGTCATTTTTTTTTTCAAATTGAAAGTTTTGGCATAAGTTTGACGCCGACTGCCAACCTAATGCAACCCTCCTTTATTCAGGCTAGGGACTGGCGGTGAAAGCATAAAACTCCCACAGGCGCAATCTAATAGTCCAATACATAGGTTGATTACAATTAAGCATTATCTAATAGTCTATTACATGGGCTGATTACAAGCAACAAGTTATTGGGGCCATAAACTTGATTATGCGAGCTAACACGAATAACAAATGCCCAAAAAGTAAAATTGATAATTCTTCTTGTTCTCCTCTGTTTCATTCCAACACGACCACAAATCCAATTTATTCTATATGGAAAACAAAGATCCTGTCCCAATGACATTGTACAAATACATTTGAAATATTCTGCATTTTCAGATGCAGACCAACATATGCCACTATGGCAGCCTCGCTATCAGACTGATGCTTTGAGTGCGTCACTGTGCTAGCAATTCCATATACTTTTTTTTTGAAGGGTGCATATAGTATTCAGTTGGTGTATCTTGCTTTGAATGTAAAGCGGAAATCCACCCATTAAACATATCGGTATCAGTGGTCCTGTGAAGATTCCTACTTTAAATGATAGCCTATCATACAAAACAGATATATGGAGTATCCTACCATACCTTTCCTTAAGCAGTTTAGGCCAGAGTCTATATCGTCACTTAAAAGCACAAAAAAAAACACAAATTTTGCCTGAATTCAGTACATGAAAGCAAGAAAAGAAAATGACAAGGCATTATCACATTCAATGAAATTCATATCTGATGCCCGCCAACAAGACCAAGCTAAGGCACTTACATCTGTTACAAGAATTCCTGCTACTCCTGCCATTGCAAAACGGCAATGCACTAGCTCTGCCTGCACATACCATTTTAAACTTTCGGGATCTTCCCCAAGCCCCAGAGGATCGAACCCAAAATCTCCAACGAGACTACATCAGATAACCTCTGTTAGCCAACAGTGTGCATCTAAGTACTAGAAATATGTAAAGTGATGCTTCCTCCAGTGATTAAGAAGATTATGTAGAAAGCCCATGCTGCCTTAAATCATGAAGGGTGCGTTAGGGTTGCACCAAATATATTTGGTGCAACTAAGCACACCATAAATGAAAACTGGTTGTGCAAAAGGAAGTATATGGTTCCAAGTTCATGGGCAATGCTAAGGCAGTGTATGGATGCATGGGCAAAGAGAATCATGAACATGTAGTTTAATCAAGAGGATATGACTAAAATTATCCATGATTCCTAGTATTCAAAGCGAAGTAGCCCTAAAATTGAAGTTACTTCTCTTTCAAGTTCAACTTCAAGGAAACATAATTGCAATTTGGAGCCTAGACTGCCAATATCAATACAAAGGGAGGTAAAAACCGTTTGATTATTTCCATTTTACTAGAATTATAATTGCAATTCAATTTGGTAGAGCATACAAACACGCCATCAATCAAATTGAATTGCAATAGATGAATTCAATAAAGAGGAAATCGCTGGAGTGGGCATGGCACCATTTTTAATTCACAATGATTACCAAACCTCTGATTACGATTCCATGTGTTTAGAGTAGGATTGGAAATGTTCGTAAGGGGTTGTTTGGATGGTGGTAAATGGGGCAAGTAGTAAATCATTTACTACTTGTAAATGATTTACTAGAAAAGCCCCCTTCTCATTTACGAGAAAAAAGGTGAGTTTTCATTTACTAGTAAATGAGGAGATGGCAATGGCTCTATTTTTTTGAATGAAAGCCTATAAAGCAGATTTCATTTACCATTTACAGGCTATCCAAGATTTACTAGTGAATCATTTACAACTTAAAGCCAAACAGACAGGCTGTAAATTATTTACAGCCTTTAAGTGATTTACTTGTAAATCATTTACGACGTAAACCATTTACCACCATCCAAACGACCCCTAATGGTAACTTGAGAGCTAGCACACGTTGTCATTTTCTCCTCATCACCTTGAGCCGCGCCAATTCATTTCGATTGAGCATCTAAACGCACAAAACCATTGAACGGTGTTGCCGCAATAATCTTTCAAATGACGATGAAGCAAGCTTTCCGGAACTAAGGCATGGTGAGAGAGAGAGAGAGAGAGAGAGAGAGAGAGAGAGAGAGAGAGAGACCTTCCGTCGAGGTGAGGGGGTGGGTCGAGCCCGGGAAGCCACGTGGCACGTTGGGCTCCGGCCAGGGTTCGAGAGGAACGACGAGCGGTTGGTGCCGCGAGTTTGAAGGCTAGGTGCTTGTTGTTATTACCTAATGAAGAAGGGAATGGTGAGGAGAGAGGAGGAGGCAGAAGGAGGCTTCGCATTGCAACGGCCATCTGCAGCTTACAAGGTACAACCATGCAATTCTGGACCGGTATCTACTTCTATCGTTATCCTGTGGACTGTGGAGGAATACTCCACGCGGAACTGTTGGGTCCTGATGCTTCACAACGTTATGGATAGTACCGGTGGACTATCATCTGGTGATCCAGACCATTGATTTAGTTGACCTCGCCGTTGATGGGGATGGCAGTGAAAATCTTTGATATTGGATGGTCCTAGCCATTCAATCTTTTGCCTTTATTTATTTATTTTTGTTTAGCTGATGGAACGGTGATCGAAGGGTTCCGATCTGCCATTTTTTATGGTTTTTGAAAAATCCACCGTCCGGATAGCAGAACACAGGTCCCACGTGCGCGATGCGACTGCTGTGAGTTGTCGAACCCATAAGGAGTAAGGACAGTCCAATGGACGTGGATTGCCTGTTAACGCCGCCAGTAGGGAGGCAGCTATTGGTCGGTGATCGAACAGTGGTGATCAACGCCCGCCATTAAAAACCTCCTAAGGCCCGTTGTAATGTTTATTTTCCATCCAACCTGTTGATAAGGTAACATTGACATGGATGGATGAATGGAAAACACAAATATAAGGTTGATTCAAAATTCTTGCGTCCCACGAGATGTTTTTAATGGTGGGGCGTTCAATCACCACCTTTTCCTATGGTGTGGTCCACCTAAGATTTGGATCTGGTCGATTTTAGGTGGATGCCCTAAAATGAGCTGAGAAAATGCAGGGCCACGTGGATAAAATATATCCATCATAATGAGGGCCATGAAGGGGATGGACGCGGATTAGATACTGACAGGTTTAGATACTGACAGGTTGAGTAGCGAGTCGGCTTATAAAGTGACGTCACCAAGTTCTATGGCCTCACTATGATGTATATGTTGTATCCACACCGTCCATCCATTTTAAGATATCATTTTATGGCATGAGTCAAAGAATGAGGCAGATAAAAATCTGTAGTGGACCCTACCACAGAAAACAGTGGGGAGAGTGATTCCTACCGTTGAAACTATCCTAAGGCCACCATTAATTTTATTTTAAATCTAAAATGTTCAAACGTTAAAAAAGACATGAAATAAGGGAAAAAACAAATATCAGCTTGATTTAAAACTTTCGTGGCCTTTGGAAGTTTTTAATGGTGAGTGTCACTGTCCCCATTGTTTTCTGTGCTCTAGGTCCACTGGAGCTACGGATTTAATTCATTCTTTGGATCTTGCCCTAAAATGATCTCTCCAAGTAGATGGACGGGGTAGATACAAAAAATACATTACGGTGGGGCCCATGGGATTTGGTGACGTCACTTCAGTAGCCAGCTACTCAACCTGTCAGTGGCTAATCCGCGCCCGATGCACACCACCGACCAGGCAGGTGTTCATACGTGTCGAGTTGTACGAACGGTTCAAAGGAGGTCAAAGTTACATGGACCGACAATGATATATTTATCATAGTTTAATCTCTAACTGCTTTTTTGCAGTGTGATCCATTTGATCTTTCGATCTTTCTTATTTTTAGTATCAAGACATATGACGAGCTTGCCAAATTCATAGATGGTTTGGATATAATATATACTTCAACCTACTGACGTCAACACATCACATCAGCCAGGTCGGTTGTGTGTGGCACACCAGCCAATCCGCTTCCTCTACTGCCTGGTTAACACGGACGCGGATTTACTGCCAAAAGCCTATCGCAAAAAGTTCCTACAGGATGTTGGGTGGGGCCTACCGACATGTTTTTGATAAATTCAATCCGTCCATCCGTTTTTTGAGATCATTTAAGGACTTGAGATAAAAAATTAAATGTATATATCACTAACGTGGGACACACGAGAGGAAACAGTGATCATTCAGTGAGCACCGTTGAAGCATTCTTATGCCCAGAAAATTATTGTATCAGTCTATATTTTTGGTTTTTTCACTTCATCCCATTGATAATGACCTTATAAACGGTTTAGATAACATATAAACATCAAGGTAGAGCCTGGGAAGATTTCAACAGTAGAAATTTCTTTCGCTAATTTTCCCTCTCGTGTGACTCATTTGAGTTTTTTATTTCCCTCATTTTTTGTCACACGCCCTAAAATGATATCTCAAAACGGATGGACGGAATGGTGGGCTCCACCCAGATTCTTGCGCGGAAACTTTATGCGAAAGGCTTTAGTAGGGAACCCGCATCCTAACGGATTTCCTGCTAAAGGGACGCGGTTTCCTGACGAAAGCCTTTCGCATGAAGTTCCCACCCAAGGATCTGGGTGGGGCCCACTATAATGTATGTGAGAAATTCATTTCGGCTTTTGAGATCGGCGGGAAAAGAAATTTCTATGTTGAAATTCATGCGAAAGGCTTTCAATGCAGGAATGCTTCAACACTGCAAGCCAAACCCGTGTCCGGTTAACACTATCTCCCACAAAAACATGTCGGTAGCAGGTGAACATTCACATTTGATAAATCTCCGGTTAACACTGGCAACATTCACCTGGTAACCTGAACCGTTGATCTAGTAGGGCACCATGTGGCCCCTGGCAATGGGACAACCGTTCCACTTTGATCGGTCTAAGTGATGTGCGCCTACGTAAACGGATTCTGGAGCATTCATATGGAGACCCACCAAATCAACACCCCTGATCACTATGCAGGTACCACATGTTCAATAAGGACTAATCTCCACCACAAAAATGACAGTGGCTTGCCCAAGGGTCCCCAGATACGTTGTAAGCACATCCTGCCAACGAGCGGAGTTCACAATGGATGACTTCAAAGGTGGAACAAGAATTTAACTGTCCAATTCAATGTGCCTAATCAGAACCAATCGAACTCTTAGGATCATTTAATCACAGATGAATTTTAACCTATTCCGCCTGATTGTAGCCCACTGGTCCAATAACGAAACCGGCGTGACTTTGATGAGTCGACTGACGCCAATGAAGACGACATCCATCCTGTCCATCAAGTGCACTATCATTCATTTGGACCAAGCCCAAAATCACACCCCTTCATATCTTACCAAGGGTTGTACCCTATGGAACAGTTGAGATGTGAAGTCCCACTATATTAAAATCACCCAAACTGTTGGGTCCTTACCCTTGCTCTGGTGGTAGACTCTTACGAGTTTCAATACCGGGTCAAAGGTCCGAGTACCATAGGGGGGCGAAATTCCATTATGCATGAGTGTGTGCCTAAAAAATAAATAAATAGAATCACCGCTGCATTAAAAAACAAAAAAAATCACCCAAAATTCAAGTGGGCGTGATTTAACATTATTTTATGTAGCTTGGACCATCTAAGTCTTAAATTGGACTGATTTTAAGATCCAAATGTAGCTGTATATATCATGAAAGTGGTGGATTTATACAAATTTGTCCACGATAGTGCTCAATTAGCACAAGTCAATCCCTGAGTGCCTACCTTAGTTAAGTCAGCACAGTCTTGTAGAACTAAGCCTTAGGTCCCATGAGGGCCAACCAGTCGTCAAGTGGGCAAAAAAGAATGGACAACTTAAAGGCACTCTTGAGCTTTCTCGCTCAATTGTATTAATTTAAATCAGCTCTTACATGTGGTAATGTTTCCGTAATCTACATGATGGGACTTTTGTGGACCGCCTATTTGCCCAAAAAAATATATTTAAAATTGGACCATTTTAAGCCTTCAACTTTTTCTTGCTTTGTTGGGCAAGTACAAGGCCTTTTTAGGCCCAATAGGGATAGCACTGGCCAGGCTACCATTAAATTAAAAAGATTAAAAAAGAGATTTGAAAATTTTAAGAAAATTGATTTTTACTTTTGTTAATTAATTTGTTTTAATTGAATTTAGTTATGCCCCACATTAAAAAGTTTTAAAGAAAACTAAGCTTTTATATTAAAACCCTTCACTAATCATTTGTATTGAAAAACAATAATATATCATGGGAGTAACCTTGCATGCGCACCTGTGGATCCTAATGTAATGTGTATTTAATTGAGCACTTCTGATATTCTTAGCATATAGTTTATACTCATGTGTACTTATACACTGGTGCTGTTGTATCTCAAGAGTAGACTTGCAGTGATAATAATGTACTTCAATTATCTAAATTCTTCTTGTATTAATTTTAATTTGATATTGTTGAATTTAATGCTATATCTCTGTATTTAAAACCAGAGCTATAACTTTGAATGTAATACTTCTATTAAATGAGTTACACATGATTATGGGTTTTATTTGATCATTGAATTATTCAGATTAAGTAATTCGATGATTCCCACCATAATTATGATCATTATAAATAAGTTTGGAGTGGAATGCTTAATCATGATTCCTATACATGATTATTCAGATAGATAATGAAATTTCTAAAGACTTCAAATAAAAGACGTGTGATAGATAACCTTTTCCAAATATTTATTTATTATTTGACTATTGGTATTAGTACTTTTACCTATATGGATGGAAAACTCTAATCTCATTTATAAAATTTCAAAAGGATATAAGCTATAAAAAATCAACCACATCTCTCAATTGCAAGCACTTAAAAATTCAATTTATGATTTTCAATATTGTTAAATAAACTATCCATTTATTCTCTCGTTGAGTTTACAATAAGAAGCAGAGTAGAACCCCTAAGCTAGCCTGGCCCATTGCCACCCCCATGCATAGGGTCTACGTCAAGCACGAGCTTTGCCATTATTTTCTGGCCATATTGTTCAATAAAAGGACAAAACCTCGCACATGTGGGTCAAGCTCACTTTCAGGTCAGGCTGCTGCTGCTTCGTTTGGATTCGAAGTTTTGAACATTCCCTCTTCATAGAGAAGACATATCGGGTACATTGCGCTGGCGCTAGGTACCACAAAGGTTACTTTGCTTACATGGCATGGCCCACCTGAGTCTTAGGATACTGTGATCTTTGAGAAATTCTTTCGCCCTGATGAGGCACATCATGTGAATGGATGAGATTAAATGGGATATGGACACGGCGGTGGTCCTACACAAAACTAATGGTGGCCACTTCATTCCAATTTTTAACTGTGGTGTGGCCTACTTTAATTTTAGATGATCATGATTTTCTGCTTCAATGGTTAAAAGAAGTTAGCATACCTGATGGACGGGGTGGATCTCATGAAAATTACACTTAGCTCTTGGTTTGCAAAAGAAACACCGGCAGGCACTTCGCGCGAGTTACCCAAGCGCGGTTGTATCAAGTTCGTTGATTAGTTCGTTTTGTCTCTGCCGAGACACAGGGCTGATGGTGTGTCGCTACCCGCTGGACCCCACATGATGAGATGGTCAGGTAATTTGAATTTTCCATTTTCTTGTTTCTACGGAAAATAAGTTGTTATCAAAAAACCTTACTTCAGGGAGGATCCTATCCTTTGATTTTATTTTTTTATTTTTTTTATTTTTATTTTTTAAGTTGAAGATACTGTTGAAAATATCCTTTTCGTTGTTTTAAATCATCTGAAGATAATATTAGTTACAATCATCATTTAAATTTAATTTTCATGAGGTGACGCGTGTAGAATAGAATACATACCATGGACGGTCACGATTGTCAGATCACTGAGACTGTGGGCCCATTGACGGCGACACACGGGGGATTGTGAGACGCGAGAGAGACGACACGAACTATTGCTTGCTTTTGCTTCGATCCGAAGGAAAGTGAAACCCTAGAAACCAACGATCCGATTCGCCCACGCGTACCGGCGATACGCGGTACCACATCGAAATTTAAAATCTGTTGTCCCCCAAATAACCATTACCCGAACTCGATTTTCCGTGAAAAGCACAAGACAAAAACACAAACACAACATCTCTAGTCTCTCTTTTCAGTTTCCGGCAGCGAAAGCAGCAGCTATGGGGGGTTCTCAAAGCCGCGAAGGCCTTCAACTCTCCGATTCCGAAGAAGAAGGAGAAGAGGAGCAAGAAAGGGAAAACCCAACTGACGAAGAAGACTACAACGGTGACGAATCTAAAGGAGGGAAAAACCAGCACCACCAGCAATCTCTGGACGAGGTCGACGCCCGCCTCAAATCCCTCAAGCTCAAATACTCTTCGTCTTCCTCCTCCCAAAACGCTAGCCTAAAAAATAACTCCTCCATCAAGCTCTACCTCCATGTCGGCGGCAACACGCCCAACGCCAAGTGGATCGTCTCCGACAAGCGTACCTCCTACGCCTTTGTAAAATCCAATGGCGACGATCTTTCCGGCTCGGACTCCGATTCGGAAGCCGACCCCAAAACCTCCACCTGGGTCCTTAAGATTGGATCCAAAGTCCGTGCCCCTGTCCAAACGTCCATGCAGCTCAAGATGTTCCCCGACCAGCGCCGCGTCGACTTTGTGGCCGATGGCGTCTGGGCCATCAAATTCTTCTCCGACGATGACTATCACAGGTTTGTTGCCAATTACCAGAATTGCCTCTTCGAGAATCTTTATAATGTGGAAGCGACGGTTGAGAACAAGGTGAAGATTTATGGGAAGGATTTCATGGGGTGGGCCAACCCGGAATCAGCTGATGATTCGATCTGGGAAGATGCTGAGGATGGCTTCATGAAGAGCCCGGGCTCCGTGACTCCTGCAAGAGAGAGGCAGGACTTGTTGGAGGAGTTTGAGGAGGCGGTTAATACCGGAGGGATTCAAAGTCTGGCGTTGGGTGCGTTGGATAACAGCTTCCTTGTTGGTGATTCAGGTATTCAGGTTGTCAAGAATTTCAGTCATGGGATTCATGGGAAAGGTGCCTACGTGAAGTTCAATGGTGGGAGCAAGGGAGGGAGTTCTGCTCTTGGGCATTTGACCCCGAAGAAAGCGCTTTTGATGCGGGGTGAGACGAACATGCTTCTGATGAGCCCGGTGAATGTGGGGAAGCCCCACTCGACGGGGCTCCACCAGCTTGATATTGAGACGGGCAAGGTAGTCACTGAGTGGAAATTCGAAAAGGATGGGGCTGACATCTCCATGCGGGACATCACAAACGATACCAAAGGTTCACAATTGGATCCTTCGGAGTCGACATTCTTGGGTTTGGATGATAACAGGCTGTGCCAGTGGGACATGCGCGACCGGAAAGGGATGGTTCAGAAGCTGGCTGGTGCAGACACACCGGTTCTGCATTGGACGCAGGGGCATCAGTTCTCTAGAGGGACAAATTTCCAGTGCTTTGCAACAACAGGTGACGGGTCAATCGTTGTTGGGTCAATTGATGGGAAGATACGGCTGTATTCGAAGACTTCAATGAGGCAGGCAAAGACGGCATTTCCAGGGCTTGGTTCACCGATTACCCATGTCGATGTCACTTATGATGGGAAATGGATATTGGGCACAACGGATACATACCTGATCCTCATATGCACTCTATTCACGGATAAAGATGGCAAGACTAAGACTGGGTTTGGTGGTCGGATGGGGAATAGGATTGCAGCTCCGAGGCTGTTGAAGCTCACTCCTTTGGATTCGCATCTGGCCGGGGTAAACAATAAGTTCCATGGAGGACAGTTCTCGTGGGTAAGTATAAATTCTTTTCTTTCGTAGGCATAATTTCTCTTTTGCTGATTCCATTATTTTCGAGTGGGTTAAAATTTCATCATCTGTCAAGTTTCATATGATACCAAGATCCTAGGTTAGCATCTTGTTCTTTTTTTGGCTTCTTAATGTATTAAATTTAGTCATGTCTTCTTATACAAACTGAGGCTGCATGCAAGAGAACAACAAAAGTCATTGATGTTTCCTTGGATCACAATAAGGAAATGGCTGTCATCTTTCAAAAAAAAAAAAAAAAGAAAAAGAAAAAGAAAAAAAGAGAAGGAAATGGCCATTGAGTTGCTTATGATCCTTTCAAGTCCAGGTTTAACGTAACACGGTGCAATTTTGAACCTCAACCCCACAATATGAATGCTCAGGAAGGAAATATCCTCTGGTTATTTTGGACTTTTTAACGTTAATTATTGCAATGATGCGGCATCCAAACACATCCATAGTGTGAAAAGAGAGGATAAAAAAAGAAAGAAAGAAGAGGAAGTGTTTCCTTGATTTGTTTTAGGGTTCATGGCCATCCACAACAAGCTGACCCCAATTAGTTGGAATAACTGTAGTTGCAGGATCCTTCTAACTAGGTGCTGCTCCTGCTTCAAATCCCTACTTCAGACTCTCACTCCTGCTTCCTACTTATTTATACTTGAGGCACTTCCCTGCTCCTGCACCTGACTTTGTGACACTTCACTTCATGCTTTGTGCAACTATAGGCTTAGATGATCTTGATTATGAGTCATATCACGAGAAGAAAGAGCCATGTGATTATTTCTTCACCATCGGAAGCTCAAGTTTGTGGAGATACAACTTACCATGTTAAAATGGATTCATCCAGGCTGAACTTCTGAGGGAGTTCCTTTATAATTCCTTATTTTAGGTTTGATTTTGTTGGAGTGTTGAAAAGTTTATTGGTATTGACGTATTGTGCAAGAGGCTAGTGATAGCAAGTGTTGGGTTGACTGAGATCGAGTGAATAGTTTTTAGCTATTGCTGATTGAGAAATATTTATGACTGTCTGCATGTCCTTTGTGGAATTAGGTGAAACCATTTTTATTTTTTATTTGTTTGTGCATTTTATCCTTGGTTTAGAAATTAAGGTGAACTTACTAATTGGAGATGAAAATATTATCCTGTGTAAAGCTTGATCTATGGGTAACTATAACAGGGACATTATTTTCTAAATAATTGCAGTGTGACACCCATTTCTGGCACATGTCAGTTCAACATGTCCAGTAGGTAGAAGCCTTAGTTTATGTTTTGTTTTGGTGCCTTGGCAGCCTATAAACTTTATACGAAGTTCTAAAATGTCTGTAGTTATTAGGTGCATTTTCTTTCAATGCCTTTTTCATTTATGAACCAAAACTCATATAATAAATTTTTATTATCATAAAGCAATTTTATTGAAAGAAAATCATATGAAAAGACTACCAATATCATTATATATCTGTATATTTGTGTCTGTGACTGGTTTTCTGGGGTTACTGTTTGACACCTCATGTCCGATATGGATAAGTGCATAGATTGGACATGGAAATGCATCATGTAGATTGAAAGGTTATGGAGTATTTTCAGACTTATCATATATCCTGTTGTGCTTCCAAAGTCAATGTGTGGTTGTTCTGAGACTACTGTTTTTTGTCGAGAACAATTTTTGCAGAGCAAATGGAGCTGTTTTATTTTAACTCGTTTCAGCATCATTGAGTTACTGAATTTCATTTTTCTAGAAAATGGAATGCAGGACAACAGATGGATGTTGCTGACATTTATTTGGGTTAATCTATTAATTTTTGCCTTTATCTTGATAATTTGGGATTTAGAGGATCCATCCTTTCAGCCTTTCCTTGCCATACCTTATATATGTACCCATACTTAGGTAAGATAGGTCACTCAACTATTTGGCAGCTGGTTCCAAGCCCTGGTAGAGGAGGGTTTATATCAGGTGGGCAATCGGTTGTTCAAGCAATCATGATAGTCAAGCCCAAGCAGCTAGAACAAGGCTATCATGATGAATACCGATGACGATGATGACTTAGAGTAACATAGGTATTAGTTGTGTGGCTATCTATTAGGTCCTCAGAAGAGTGAAGAGCATGGGATAAGAAGAGGTGGCAAGCTGGGTAGTGTCTACCTTCCTCTGTGCTACTTTAAAGAAGTAAAAAAAAAAGATGCCTTGGAGATGTCATATCTCATTTAAAGTGGAAAATGTTGACTTCGGCGGACCACTGTAATTCCTCGGAGTTAAGAAATATCCAAGAATTGTTAGTTTCTTTAAGGGTGTGATAAGATCTTGAGCTGTCTTTTGTAGTCTAGGTGGGTACTCAGAAGAGTCTAAGGATGCATCTCATATTGAAATTTTTTTGGTGTTATGCTTGGTTCTATAACTACTATTTATGAAATGTAGAAGGAGAATGTGCAAGCCACGTGACAATTGACATTTTTCTTTTCTTTTCTTTTCTTTTCGTTTTTTGGGTAAGGGTTGGAAATAGTAGAAAATAAATGTGTGTTTTTTTTTTTTTTTTTTTTTCAAGTTATTTATTTATAAAGTTGATGACATTTTATTGATGGGAGCTAGATGCTTGATTTACGAGCTATACTTTAAAAAGCTAATAAGATTACAACCCCTCTGGGAATGACCACTCATCCTGGTCAAAATCCTTTAAACAAGAAACCCAATTCAATAAGCCCATTTTAGTCCTATACACGTCGGTCTCCAATCCTTTTTTTTTTGTTTGGAAGCATCTCTGATCCCTCTCCCCCCCATAGAGACCATAAAATTGGCATCATGAGTAACTTTTGTGCCACTGCCTCCTTTTTCTTTAAACCTCTCCCAGACCACACTAGCAAAACTCTTACCATGGAATGCCAAAGAAGGGTATAAATTTGTCCCACACCTTTCAGGTGAAGGGACAATGGATAAATAAATGGTTCATTGATTTTGCTGCCATCATACGCATTAGTCAACAATTAGTAGTTGCCATCGATCTCTTCTGCAGATTGTCAATTGTGAGGAACTGAGAATCTTCTTTCTTCCCACCTACCTAGTGAATGGTGCCACTTTAGGGGGAACTTCGCGGGACCATACAACGGACAACACACCACTTCTCTCACTCGGAACTGGTTACCCACTCCATAAAAGGAGTGAACTGAGAATTGGCATGATGTTTCCCAAGACCACAACAAGGAATACTTTTTACCTGGATGTACCTTTAGACAATGTAGCCATTCCAGGAGACGAACAAACTCCATTGCTTCTTCATCCATTTAAGTTCCTTCTGTAGGGAGGAGACCACACCACCACATCAACACTGTACAAATAGTGTTGGTCTACAGTCACATCCAAATCTGGAGCAACTCTGGCTGGGTATGGGAGGGACGTGGATTTCCTGCGAATGACATTCGTAGGAAGATCTTGCACTGATATGCTAGTGGGATCCACCGTGATGTTTGTGAGAAATCCACACTGTCCATCCGTTTTGAGAGCTCATTTTAGGACATGCGACCAAAAATGAGGTGTATCCAAAACTCAAGTGGGCCACACGAGAATAAAAACCAGGGAAAGAATTTCCTACTGTTGAAACCTTCTTGGAATCTATGCCATCCAAACCGTGTATAAGGTCATTCCCACTGGGATGAAGTGAAAACACCAAAAACTTAGCCTGATATGAAACTTTGTGGCCATATGAATGTTTCAAATAGTGGTCACTGAATCCCCACTGTTTCCTATCGTGCGGCCCGCTTGAGTTTTGGATACACCTCATTTTTGGTAGTATGTCCTAAAATGAGCTCTCGAAGTGGATGGATGGTGTGGATTTCTCATAAACATCACGGTGGGCCCCACCTAGCATCTCAGCACAGGAACTTCCTGCAAAAGGCTTTTGCAGGAAATTCGCGTCCGGTATGGGAGTGCCTCTAATTGCGGGCATTCCCCAATCCAGATGTCCTTCCAGTACCGAATTCTTTTCGCATCACCCAGAGAAATGAATCTCGTCCATAAAACTTGTTCCGCAATGATGATATACCTTTCCACACCCCGGAAGCCCTAGAAAGTGTTGATTCTTTCGCCCTATGGTGGCTTATTGTTGACATGTTGTTAAGTAGGTTTGAATTTTGGATTCACTGTTGGGAGGGGGGATGGACTGAGATGCTGGAAGGACTGATGGTTAGAAGAGGAGTTTTTAACAGATTCATTTCAATCCCTCTTTCTCCTCTCTGCAAGAAAAGACACAAAATTGAATGAATATTATGAGATGGTGGGGTCTTCAATTATATGGAATGTCACCTTATCAAGAGGGCATGTAGACACAAACTGTGAATACCAGAAAGTCAGGAAGTGGACAAAGGACGGCAAAATTCTTTGCCAAGTTGTTCTTCAAAATCTTATTTGATGACAGTTGGGAAAACCTTTCCGGTTGCATCTATGCGGAAAGTCCCTATACTGCCTAGAGTTCAATTTTTTGCATGTGTAGCTACTTCAAATAAAACTCTCATGATTTATAATCTTAAAAAGAGGCAAAAAGTGTTATTCTATGTAAAAAAGATGAATAGACAGTAGCTCATCTTTTTCTTCATTGTAGCCTATCTCGATAATGCTATCTACAGCCATTTGGAATCAGTTTCTTCATCCTTTCTTAGTGTGTGCCTAATTGCTCATTGAAATAGGCATTGGGTGGGTGACATGGGGACCATTTTAATAGGTAGCGGAAAAAGGGTGTGGAAAACTGGAAATTGATGTTGTCTGCCATTATGTGGGATCTTTGGAAGGAGAGGAACAATAGAATCTCTGATGACAAGTCTGCCTCGAAAGAGGGGATAAAAAGAAAAATGACTTCTGTTTACAATTGGGCCTCTGTTATCCGTTATTCTCAGGGGACATCCCCTTTAGATTTCATGGCACGCATCCCGACTTCTTGGACTCTTTCATGGACTTCTAACAATTTCCTCACTTCTTAGAGGCAAACAGAAAAAGAGTTGATGTTCCCACAGAAGTACTCGTATTTGTAACTTGATAGTAAAGCACAAAAGAGATTCTAAACTGAAATATCATATGGGGGAACAGAGTAAAAAGCCATTAACATCAAGACCAGAATAGTTCAAAGGGCGAGATTTGGTCCGAAATTATCAGCCCATTAGAAACCTCCTCTCGCTCCTTCCAAGGAGTACTGACCCAAAGCCCCCCCCCCCCCCCCCTTAGACATTTCGTCTGCTCCTTCCTTCAGGGAGGTTCTCCTCCACCAGACCCCTCAGACAAGTCAACCCAACCTTCCCCCAAACCCCGACCCCATCCCTAAACCCAAACCTCTTATCAATCCTACTCCGAGCCAAGCCCCCATTTCCTTTGAGGAAGACGGCTCAATCCGCGTTAGTACAGACGAGTGAAGATCTAAAGGACACGATAGTTATTTTGTGCAAAGAGGGTGCTTCCATCTCCCAGGTGATTGTATGGATATTTGAAACCACAGCCTTCAGAGCCGGAAATTACAAGATAAAGCCTTTGGGTTACAACAAGCTATGGGTGAAGGTCTGCCTAGGAATCAACCCGGAGATGTTGCTCATGGTGGGACATCTGCATTCCGGAGGCCTTGTAGCAAAGGTGATGAAATGGGAGGACTTTTCCATTTTCGGCATGGAGACTGTCTGGTTCCAAGTTTGGGGAATTCCGATGGAACTCTGGATTGATGAGTTCTTCATTTCAGTTCTCGGGTTGTATTTGGAACTTGACTCAAAGACCAAGCTTGGAGAAGAGATGGGCGTTATCAAAGTCAGGGTAAGAAGGAAGAAGGATGCCCTTTCACCTACATCCGTTCGGGTCGTCGCCAACGACCGTCGTTTCGAATTTCCGGTCATCAGAGAACCTCTAGACGAAGTGTATCCCTGCTGGGGTGATCTCTGGCGCATTAGGGAATGTCCCCCTCCGGCGTCGATGGAAGCTCCACCACAACTGACTGTTGCGCGTGTACAATTTTCATGTTACAGCGGTGTACCCTCATTGGCGACTGACACTCCCTCTACGTCCGTTGAAAACAGAGCTCGCATCTTCACTGTTCGCGAAACACGTGGTGTGATTGCCTCGCTTTGGCTGCCCACCTCTAAAGTCGCAATGCATTGTGAGCCGTGCCTTTAGACGCGTGGCCCCAGCTTCTCGACGCATGGATCCCAAACGACGGTACACGCTTCAAGGTCTGGGCGCAAGACGGATTATCTGAGGGATAATATCATGCATCGGTCTATGGACCGGCCACGTCAGCAGCTATTGTCAGGCGAAGTTATGAACTCGTCCCTTTCAGCTTTCCCGACACGCATCGTTCGACACGCCTCCTCATGCAGGGTCCCCGTCTCGACACGTGTCGAGTCATCATATCTCGTGCCTTTCTCGAGAGTCGAGCGGAGTAGGTAACTCGGATCCGGATCCGAGTCTCCATGGATACCTCTCAACCGACTCAAACCCCTTCGAACCCTCTCATTCGGTTCAACCGTTAGCTTTACCCATCATCCACCACTCCCCCCACCCAGCGATCTCCTTCTAGAACCTAACTCGTCCCCAATCCCCATCAGCCATTTGGAGAACTCCTAACCTTATGCTCTCCCCCCTACTCATTTCCAATTCTAGACCCAACCCCGAAGACGATTTTTCGAGGAGAGAGATGTTCGATTCTTGCTACTCTGAATACCTATCCCGCCCTTCTACCCCCCCTTCCCCTCACAACTACACCCTCTCATCTGAAGAACCCTCAGACCTGGGCCATATCACATTATTCCAAGACTTTCCCTTTGATAAGGTCTTAGATGTTGAACCCCTTCAGATGATCGCTCATCCTGAGGCTGAAGCTTTGTTGATGGTGGGGAATTGGTCCGACCTCCCCGGCAAGATGCAGAACAAACTCTAGATTAGAGAGGTGATTGGGCATGTGGGCAGAGCTCTTGGTATGTCTTTCGGAGACCGCATGGAAGATTACATTGCCCTTCTTCAATGTACCGAGGACAGAGGAAGACCCTGTCCAAAGTCAAGACTCCTAGCGAAACATAAATCAAAGCTCAGTGGCAACCGAGAACTCCATGGGTTGGATTCAAACTCAGGTCTTTTGTCTGCATCCAAATCCAAGCATAGGAGAGGGAAACCGGGGAAGCACTGTTGATCAATGAAGATTATTTCATGGAACGTCACGGGGGTGGGCTCCAAACAAAAGAGGAGCCTAATAAAAGCCACGATCAACAGAAATGATCCAGACGTGATGTGTCTTCAGGAGACTAAAGTTCCTCATTTTAATGACAGCTTTCTATGCACTATGTGGAGGGCTAACGACGCGAAGTGGACAACGCTAGATGCCGTGGGTAGCTCGGGTGGCATCCTTGTTGCATGGAGATCGTCCAAATGGGAACTTCTATCCTTGTCCAGTGCTTCATTCTTGGTGTCGGTCAAGCTCCAAGATAAGTTGTCCAATCTCTAGTGTCTCATTTGCGTTGTTTATGGGCCTAATGTTGATTCTGATAGGGGAGGTTTTTGGGACTAATTAACCCAGGCAAGACAATCCTTTGCAGGTCCGGTTTGCCTGGTGGGTGATTTCAATGTTATTCGATTTGCGGACGAACACTCTAGAAGGAGAAGGGTGTCATCTACCATGCTCCGTTTTTCGGAATGGATTCAGAGCCAAGAGCTCATTGATCTTCCTCTTCTTGGGGCTAGATTCACTTGGACCGATTGTCGCAAGCTCCCTGTACAATCCAGGTTGGATAAATATATTGTCTCTCCTGAATGGTTAGAAGCTTTTCCTATGGCAATCCAAGTGGCATTGCCAAGAATAACTTCAGATCATTGCCCGATTATGTTGGCGATAGAGGACAACAACTGGGGTCCGAAACCCTTAAATTCAGCTCTTCTTGGCTCCATATTGAAGGCTTCCGCGAAAAGGTCGTAGATTGGTGGTCCAATTTCAAGGTGGACGGTTTTGCTGGGCATAGACTTCTTTGCAAGCTCAGGCTGCTTAAATGTAAGATCAGGGAGTGGCGCCAGCAGGAAATTCAGAAAAGAGAGGCTGAGATAGACTCTCTTCTTTCAGAATTGCAGGATTTTGATTCGGAATTCGATGGAACTCCAATCCCCTCAGCCACGTTAGCTAGACGTATCAGCATCATTCAAGATCTGTCCAACAGAGCCCTTGAAGAAGAATCTTCTTGGAGGATAAAGGACAAAGTCAGGTGGATCGCAGAGGGTGACAAGAACACAAAATTTTTCCACCATATCGCTAATATGAATTTTCTGTCCAAGGCTATTCTTAGCATTCATGAGAATGGAGTTCGAATCGAGGACAAGCAGACTATTGAGGATCTCGCTATTAATCATTTTAGAGATCTCTTATCTTCTGATAACTGGTTCAGACTGAGACTGAACATTCTCTCCTTCAACTCTTTAAATGGGTTTGATTTAGTTCTCCTGGAAGCCCCGTTCTCAGAGGAAGAGGTAAAAGCTGCGGTTGATGCGTTGGGAAGGGACAAGGCGCCTGGCCCAGACGGTTTTCCAATTAGCTTCTATCAGTCCTTTTGGGAGACTATCTGTGATGATATTCTCCTGTTCGTCCATGAATTTCACAGAAGAGGCAGGCTATCGACAGGTTTGGGGGCCTCCTTCATAGCCCTCATTCCCAAATTTGCTGGGGCAGCGTCGTTTTCTGATTTCAGGCCCATCAGTTTGATTGGGAGCCCATACAAAATTCTGGCCAAAATTCTATCCTCCCATTTGTTGAAAGTTATAGGCAATCTCATCTCGCTAAATCAAAATGCTTTCATTAAAGGTCGTCAGATATCGGATGGTGCACTGATCGCTAACGAAATTCTCCACTCCTGCCACAAGAATCATGCAGAAGGAGTTTTCTGTAAGATAGATATTGCAAAGGCCTACGATCATGTCGACTGGGGCTTTCTTCTTTACATGCTTACCTGTATGGGCTTCAGGGCTAAGTGGAGAAAATGGATCGCTGCATGTATTGGATCTGCTCATTTCTCAGTAATCATCAACGGATCCCCCAAAGGATTCTTTAAAAGCTCTAGAGGCCTTCGCTAAGGGGATCCCCTGTCTCCTCTCCTCTTTCTAATAGTTGAGGAGGCCCTTTCCAAGATGTTGATCAATGGGCAGAATCATGGCATACTACGTGGCATAGCGATGCCTGGGATGACGCATCCTATCATGCATATTTAGTTCACTGATGACACATTAATCTTCTCTGAGGCCTCAGCCCATTATATCAAAAATCTTCACACGGCACTGCGATGTTTTTAAGCCGTATCTAGCCTCAGGATCAATATGGGAAAATCCAAGTTGCTTGGGATCAATAACTCTCCTGAAATGCCGCAGTCTTTTGCCAATATTCTTGGTCACCACATCCAATCATTCCCTTTGTCGTTTGTTTGCCTTCCTCTCTCAGTGGGCGCCCCTCCTAAATTTATGCAGGACAGGATTATCAGTAAGTTTCATAAATCTTTGGCTATTTGGAAATGCCGTTATCTGACTCTGGGCGGTCGGTTAACTCTGATCAAAGCAGCTCTCATGAACCTGTCGTTGTATTTCATGTCTCAATTTCAATGTCCGGCCGAGGTTTTAAAGTCCATTGACAAGATCAGAAGAGTTTTTTTATCGAACGGAAAGGATAATTAGAAGAAATTCCACCTGCTGGATTGGAAGGATGTCTGTAAAGGGTTTAAGGATGGTGGCGCCAACGTAAAAAATCTCAAACTCATGAACAAGGCCCTGTTAGGGAAATGGTCTTGGAGGCTAGGCAGAGAAAAAAAATGCCCTGTGGTCTTTAATTATTAAAGGGAAATATGACACCTCCCCATGGGACTGGTGGTCTAAGGAATCCTTATTTTATAAGGCGTCTCATATTTGGAAAGGGATTCTGCGGGCTAAATCTTCTGTTTGTCAGAACTGTTGTTTTGATTTGGGCAATGGAGAGTCTATTTGCTTTTGGGAAGATTTATGGGTGGGAGAAGAGGTCCTCAAGATCCGGTTCCCTAGTATTTACCATCTGGCCCCCGACAAGAATGTTTTTATCAGCAGATGTTTCTCTATCTCGCCTGCTCAAGTGGTCTGGGATATCAGATGCAACAGGAATCTAAATGACAGCGAGGCATCGGAGTATATGTCTCTTCAGGACTGCCTGTCTAAAACCATGCCCATCCTCAATCAGCCCAACAGACTTGTTTGGAGGCTTGAAAAATCAGGAGCCTTCTCGGTCAGGTGACTCAGGTCCCTCTACTCATTCATATATGCTACTTCGACTTCAACCCATGATGCCTCCCCTTTTATTTGAAAATATCAGGAGCCTCCAAAGTTCATATGCTTTGCCTGGCTAGTGGGCCGTAATAGAATCTTAACCATAGATAACCTTTCCAAGAGAGGTATGCAGATAGTTATTGCGTGCCTCTGTTGCATGCGGGAGGCTGAATCTGTGAATCATCTGTTGGTTCACTGCTTGTTCATATCCCATATCTGGGTGGAATTCTGTCAGGTTTTCTCCATTAGTTGGTGCATTCCAGTTTCAGCTTCTAACCTCCTATCATCCTAGCATGGTCTTTAGATTGGATAAGAAGAGATCTATCTTATGACGTATGGCCATTCTGGCTATTGGTGGTCTGTCTAGGAAGGGAGGAATGAAAGATGCTTTAATGACACTTCTTTTGCAGCTAGGACAGTGGGTTCCAGGGGTAAGAAAATGTTGATCGAATGGACCAGCAATGTTATCGAGTTGCGCACTTATGATTTTTCCTTTTGAGGCTTTTAGAGGCCTTTTTCTGCTATCTCAGCAGCCTGGGTTCTCTTTCTTTGTTGTTTTGTTGTTTTCTTTGTTTTGTCCCTTTTGCTCTTTTTAATGAAATCGTTGCCTTTTTTTTTTTTTTTTTTAAAGAAAAAGAAAAAAAGACCAGAATAGAATTTTATGCCGCCTCCATGCTAAAGACCTTCGCAAAAGCAGTCGCTCCGGCAGAGCTCTTGAACCCAACAAAAAAGACAATGCTCAACTCTCCATCAACACTAAACTGCAGAAAATGAGATGACGACAGGTATATATAGAGATTCTAGATGCTACTACAAAATAATCATTACCTTTCAACCATGGGCATCTTGGTAGTGCTTTTGTTGTTATGAGAGGTACTGGAGCATTTCATATTGTCATATGGCATTCCTTGTTGATCCTAAGAGATTTTACAACCATTTACCGTCTGTACCGTCAGTGTCAGAATCATGGTTCCCCGCCCCCCTCCCCCCCTTTCTTGTCAAGATTTCACACACACACACACACACACACACACACTTGGTTACATTGTCGTAGTTGTGTCGAATTATTTAACTTTCCTTTTTTTTTTCCCTTTTCTTTTATTCCCAACAATTTCATTTTTCAACATCACCATTTTCTGAATATTGTCAATAAGAATGAATATTTTGGATTGAAAGTATATTAGATAAAAACACTGGGTTCCTTCTCTACTTGCTAGGAGATACTTCCCAGTCCATGCAAGACTGACTGCTGAATATCCAGATAGTTTCTTGTTTCTATGTGGATACAATTGCCATCAATACATGTTTGCTGCTTGTTTCTATTATGTTCGATGTGTCTGCTGTATCATCCCAACTGCATGCAACATGCTGCAAAGTTAATAATCTCCGATACTACTCTTCAACACTGTTTCTATAGTACTCCGTTTGCTGAATCTAATAACATAAGAGGATGCATGATATTTTCTATTGGGAAGGGACGCGGGTAGTAGTAAGAAAAGGACTGAGTGAGGACCTATGTTTAACCAAGGATATGGTCCATGATAGAGTGGAATGGCAAAACAGGATTCATGTAGCTGACCCCAATTGGTTAAGATAAGGCTTAGATGATGATGATGACAGTGACTGATATATTTCATGGTTTGGATCCTTGCATGTGTCTCGTTCGTGTTTTGTGTTTTATATGTTATTACTGATTGGTGGGATCTCATTGTCACAGCATTGCTTTCGGAAAATATCACTAATCAATTGATCTTCACTTCTTGACTGCGAGTCTTATTCTGACAATCTTGCTTCCATACGAAATACTGCTCCAGGTTACTGAAAACGGAAAGCAGGAACGCCATCTTGTAGCAACTGTTGGCAAGTTCAGCATCATTTGGAATTTCCAGCAAGTGAAGAACAGCGGCCACGAGTGTTACCGGAATCAAGACGGCCTAAAGAGCTGCTACTGCTACAAGATTGTACCCAAGGATGAATCGATTGTTGACAGCCGCTTCATGCATGAGAAGTTCACAGTCAGTGATTCTCCGGAGGCTCCGCTCGTGGTTGCGACGCCGATGAAAGTCAGCTCTTTCAGTATATCAGGTAGGCGGTGACATCATGCTTCCCTTAACTTACCCTGATTCCTGATGATACATATTTAGGATAGCTAAGTGATCCATTTGGATAGTATTGTAGATTGTCCTTGATATTTTCCAAGTCCTGTATGGTATTTGTGACCTTGTTCTTCTTCTTTGTTTTTTTTTTTTTGGCCTGTGACCTTTTGTATTTGTGATGGAAATGAATGTCAAATTTTCAATATGATGTTGTGTCACTCGATTCAATTGGTAAGGTCTGTTTGTGTAAAGCAAATTGAAAATCCTCTTCCTGCAGGCATGCCGTTTTGCATGATGGGTGCATTTCGTTTCAGTTTGGAGCGCCTTAGGCAACAGTGAATCCGAATGAAAGAGGTTTTCCTATCATATTACACAAATAGTCCCTAGTAGTATTGTTCTTATCAGGGAAACTATCCATGTTGCCTGATGCAAGCTTCCATGTTGAGAATCTGTCACAGTTGTTAACTGGCACATCCCACTGTAATGTAGTGATCTGCTTGCTCCGAAATCACTCATTTAATATCCTATGGATATGGAAGAATGATACATCCTGCCCTGGCTCTTCGGGTGTCTTTGCAAGAACTGTTCGATTCGATGTCTCCACTGCTAGCTTGTTCGACTCAGAAACCACAGAGAGGAAACCAACGGTAAAAAATAAAATAAAATAGAAGGCTAGAAATCTTCCGAGGGATGGGATAAAATGAAAGAGGTCTTAAAAGATGCTTGGGCCCAAAGATCTTGCAGTAAACGATACTGCAGAATCTTTCAGCCCAAGCACCAACAATCACGCAACTCAAAACACGAGGGGTGCAAGCTCGTCCCGTCGACTCGATGGATTATTGGACCCGACCAACGCCTGACAAGAAATCTGGATCTTCAATTAACTAAAGAGCTCGTCTGGTGGGACTCTTTAGAGTCAATCTTACTATTTTTTCTTTTTAATTTTGAATCTTTCAGAAAAAAAAAGGCCCTGATTTGGACCAACCTAAGATAGACCTAGGGGTTGTTTGGCACCGTTTCAAATCCTCTGGTTGTTTGGCAGCATAAAGTAACCGTGGGTTTCAAATCCCCACAGTGAGAGCTTGGATTACACCTAAAATCATTTCAATAGTTGCATGTGTAATATGTGTCACCATATTATCATTCTATTGGGCACATGGCCCACTAATGATGATCAGCACCATCCAAATATTGTCCATGTAAATCAGCACCGTCCAAACATTGTCCAGCACTGTCCAAACATTATCCATGTTAATCAACGATTAAAAATCATTGTTTAGACACTCAAACATGATCTTGTGCTTGTGGCCCATTGGAGGCTTGGAATTTCATCATTTTCGGGCAAAGCATATATTCCAGCGGGCTTATCACAACCATTGTGTCAAAAATTACACATCTCACTAATTAGAGATATTAAAGTTGATTTAGTAATTAAATTCAAACCCCCATAAATATACCGTGCATAGCTACTTTTGGATTAAAGTTGATTCACAATCCAAGGTGCCAAACATCTAGGAGGATTTCAAAACCGGGGGTTTCAAATCCTGGAGGTTCCGAATCCAGGGGGATCCACGCTCCCAAATAGGCCCCTAAAACATGCCTATCCCTGAGCCTGATGCGGGTCAGGCTCCATGGCTCAATGGTAGAGAGACTCCTTTTCAACATAGATCATGCGATCAAGTGCCCATGTGGTATGAGTGGGTGTGTTAAAAAATAAAAAACCCAACACAATTCTGCATATGCTTTTAGTGTGGCAGTTGACCCAAAGTATAAGCTTAATGCACATGACTCTATTAATTTACATACAGCATGTTAGTGCAAGATGTGATTAGTTTATCAGGACGGCCCTTATAGTTAAACGTTACGTTTTAAAAACTCCACTATCCATTGTATATAGCGACAGTGGCATTTGGCCAAATTTACCCTTCCAATTAGTGAAACGAAGAGATGTTAGCTCCAGTGTTTTTCATGCATATAGCTCTTCAACCAAGGACATTTTTGTCCTTTTTGATTTATTTAGCGCCAATAGCTACTTTAAGAGGAATCTATGTATAGCCTGCATTCACGTGAGGAAGCTGTGCCTGTGCAACGAAAAGCGGTGCGTGAGTCCACTGTGCTGTTTGTGTGACATTTAATGTTTATGTCTGTTGCCGGCTCACCTTACGACTTCAGTTAAAAACGAAGCAGATCTAAAACACAAGTTAATTTGCTATTTGAAAATACCCACATAAAAAATAGATAGTTTGCAAATAACCACATTGCTAACTTGGTATTATTACAAATACCCACATTCCAATAGAAAATGTATGAAAATGACCACAAGCAACATACCACAACCTTTCAATTCCCCTCTATATAGAACATATTGGAAAGTAATTTTAATTTGGATATTTGTTTTTTGAGTTGCAAGAGGGGCCGGGTGTCTGGATAGAGGGGTAGTTTCGTCATTTTCTCTTCAAAAATATTGTAAAAGAGTTAACGGTCGTTAGAAAAAAATTACCACGGATTAATAATGTGGTTATTTACTAATATAATGTAGTTATTTGCAAAAACTGCTAAAATAAATAACTGGGTCTAAATCCTCATATGTAAGAATCAACCAATTAAATAAATGGGTTGGCTTATTTTAACATAACACCCGTCTGAGATTCTAATAAAATGGTTCAGATCTAACCACCATCAAACCTAATACAATTGTACGCTCGGGTATCATACGACTTGGGAAAGTGGCACGTGGAGAGAGGAGGGGAAAGAAAGATTTCAAAGAGAAATGGGAGAAATAAGGTAACATCCAAGCCGCTTGTTTACTTGGATAAATCTAAGTGGTTAGTTTGAAAATCTGCAAGCCGCTTATTTACTTGGATAAATCTAAGTGGTTAGTTTTCAAGCATGCAGATTTTCAAAACTCCACTTTAGCACCGGATCTACCTATTTATTGCCTAATCTACTTAACATGAGCCGGCAAAACTACGGATGCACGGAATGTAGACCGTAGGCCCCACCTAGCTTTCGACAGCGGGATGGACCCCACATTGGTGGTGAATGATATCCCATGTACCAAAACCATTTTTTAATATTTGGTTGTACATCTCACCTGCCTACCTAAGCTGGAAGCATATCTATGTAGTTCTACTTCTACCTACTCGATATTATCCGCAGCATTGCCCAAATATCAGATTGACTAGATGATCCTTCCTGCCCTTTGTTTAATGAGTATTTATTTGTGGAGTTCTCATTGTTGACTTTTTTATTTATTTTTTATTTTAATAATTCTTGACCGTTCATTATAATTCCACCTGTTGACCCGTTAAGATCATCTCTGGAACGCGATTTTGGTTACGTCCGGCCTATAGCGGATCCCAAGATGTGGACACTTTATGCTCAAATACGTGTATGTTACGTGTGCCGACGTGGACTGCATGTGTATGGATCCTCATCGGATTGCGTACTGAGTAACTCAGTACGGTAAGCGTACTGAGTAAACTCAGTGGGCCCAAGTGTCATTTATGCATTATATCCACTCCGTCTATCTCTTTTAACACATAATTTTAGGGCAAATGGAGTATATCCAAACCTCAAATGGACCACACCACCGGAAACAGTGTGAATTGAACATCTACCGTTGAAAAATTCTTGGGGATAACAGAAGTTTCAGATTAAGCTGATATTTGTGTTTTCCCTTCATCCATGTCTTTCTTATCTTATGAACAGGTTGGATGACAAATAAACATTACTGGGGGCCTTAGAAAGTTTTCAACGGTTGAAATCAATATTTCCACTTTTTCCAGTGGTATGGTCCACTTGAGCTTTGTATATGTATCAATTTTGGGTTGAACCCATAAAATGATCTGGAAAAACGAATGGAGGGCGTGGATAAACCACGTGCATTCGTGGTGGGCCCAACTAAATTTACTCAGTACGATAAGAGCATACTGAGTAACTCAGTACGCAATCCGAATTCCCTCTACTTAGAATATCAGTGCTTTTGTCCCACCTAAAAGAAAACGATCACGTGGAATGCGTGCACGTCGAATGAAAACGGTGGAATCCACCATGGGTAGTGAATAGCCCAAAAGTCAGATTGATTGGATGGATCTAACGCAGTTGTTGGTTGATTTTCATCTTAACTGTCCATTTAATGGTGGCCAATCGGACTGTTAGGATAATCTGTTTCCTTAGGATTGAAACGGTTAGTAAAATAAAATCAAGTCACATGACGATGTTTTAACCACCTGTCATTTTTCGATATCATATTAATTATTTGGAACGTGAAACATGCATGATTGAACGCTCTGGATGAATGGTCCTCATCTCACATGTTTTTTATGTTGAAAATCGGTGGTTTTTCAAAATAAAAAGAAAATTTGAATTTTTCTTTGAAAATTTTGAATTAAAAAGTGTTGGTATGTGTGCTTTGTCCCGCGTCGAAAATGCAAAGAAGGATTGTGTGGTTTATACGAGATGTTGTGAAGAATATTCTTACTTAGAGTTTTTGGAGGAGGTGATACTAGGCACTGAAACACACGCACGCATGCGCTCGGGCTCGGGCACCGGCGTGGGCGAGGGCGAGGGCGTGGGCAGTAAGACAATGTGGTTGTAGTGGCGTTAGATGACACACTTTGCACCATAATGATCCGACGGTCAGATCCTTTGATCTGACAACCAGAAGCGTTTGGGATTAATTGACAACTGCCAGAAACGTTTTCAAATGTTCTGGACCATTGAATATCACACAACAATGGTGCTATACCTGATGCCTATATAAACTGGACCATTCCAGTCCGATTTCATCATTTCAACACATCATCTCTCCCATCAAATCAAATACAACAGTGGACTTATCGTGATTGCTGCACGCTGGATTCTGATAAGGCTTGTCTTATCCTGGAAGCAATTCGCCTGTAACCCATCATCAGTTGATAAGGGGGCGAATCACGCTTTAAGGATAACGTATTTTATATGTGATTAATCCTAATGAAATATTTTTTTGATTTACTTTTTATATTTTCGGTGTATCCAAACATCAATTTCTAATAATCTTAAAGTGTGATTCCATTGACACCGAAAGTATTGCATTAGTTAAACTGATGAACCAGGATCTGATCCGATTGGACCGATTCGATGGTTTAAATTTCACTAGATGACCGCTCTGAAGATCTTCTACATCCTGGACCCGACTCTCCAGCTTCTGCCTGAAACAAAGGACACTGACACTCCAGAACAGGTTGCTGCTAGGATCAAGCGACAAGAAGATGAACTGCTGTGCCGTGGCCACATCCTTAATGCTCTCTCTGATCGGTTGTACGTTTTGTACATGGGGATCACATTAGCAAAAGAAATTTGGAGCGCTCTGGAATATAAATACAAAGCTGAAGAGGAAGGTACACAAAAATTTCTAATTGCTAGGTATTTCGACTTCACGATAGTAGACAATCTACCGCTGTTGGCCCAAATCCAAGAACTGTAGCTTATTGTAAACAAAATAAAAGCCATAAAAATTGATCTTCCTGAATCCTTTCAAGTCGGAGCTATAATCGCAAAATTGCCTCCAAGCTGGAAAGACTACAGGAAGAAACTACTGCATAAATCCGAAGAGTTCACCCTGGAACAATTCAAAAAATATATTCGAATTGAAGAAGAATCCTATAACCGAGATAAAAAGGATGACGCTAATGGTGCATCCTCATCCAAGGTGAACGCAGTAAAATGACCATCCCAAAATAATTCTTATGAGAAAACTGATTCTCTTAAACCTAACAAAGATCAAGGAAAATTCAAGAAAACCCCAAAGAAGAAAAATGGCAAACCTAAGGGAGCTTGCTATATTTGCGGCAAGACCGGACATTTCGCCCGAGTCTGTAGGGACCGAAAAAATCCTAAGAAAGAGGCTAATGCACTAGACGATGAAATTGTAGCCATGGTCACAGAAGTAAACCTAGTTTAAAAGAAAATTTCTGCTTGGTGGTATAATACAGGTGCCACAGTCCATGTATGCAACGATCAATCTGCTTTCAAAACCTATGAAGATGAGACTAATGGTCGGAGGTTCAAATGGGAAATGAAGGACGATCGAAAGTTGCAGGCAAATGAACCGTGGAATTACTTTTTACCTCTGGAAAGAAGGTAATTCTGACCAACCTACTGCATGTCCCAGACATAAGGAGGAATCTTGTCTCAGGGGATCTCTTAAGCAAACTTGGGATTAGGATTGTGTTTGAATCAGATAAGCTGATCTTGTTTAAGAATAAGAACTTTGTGGGTAAGGGTTATGCTTGTAATGGGATGATCAAACTTTCTTTAAATGAAAAGAATTCTTCTGCTTACATGATTGAGTCTGTAACGCTATGGCATAGTAGACTAGCCCATATTAGCTATAGTACCATAAAACTCATGGCTAAGAACGACCTAACATCATACAATGATGGTGACAAAGATAAATGTGAAGTATGCATACGGTCTAAAATAATCAAGAAACCATTCCATAGTGTTGAGAGATAATATCAAATATTAGACCTAGTGCATACTGACATATGTGAACTAAATGACGTTCTTACCTGTGGAGGTAAAATGTACTTTATAACGTTTATAAATAATTGTTCAAGATATGTATATGTATATCTGTTAAAATCGAAAGATGAAGCATTTAGTGCATTCCAGATCTATAAATCTGAAGTAGAAAATCAATTAGATAAAAATATTAAAATCCTTCGTAGTGACCGAGGAGGAGAATATTTCTCTAATAATTTTTCTAACTATTGTGAAGGACATGACATAATACATCAGTACACAACACTTTATACACCACAACAAAAATGGTGTAGCAGAGAGAAAAAATAGGACATTAGTAGAAATGGTCAACTCAATTCTAATACAAGCACAGTTGCCATTAAACCTATGGGGAAAAGCACCATTAGCTGCATGTCATGTTTTAAACCGAATTTCATTTAAGAAAATCAAGACCTCTCCATACGAAATATGGAAAGGAAGAAAATCAAACATAGAGTATCTTAGAGTGTGGGGGTGTCTTGCATACTGCAAAACTCTAGAACCTAAAAGAACTAAGTTAGGACCAAGAGCTATCAAGTGCGTCCTTGTAGGATATGCACAATATAGTAAGGCCTATAGACTTCTAAATTTAGACTCCAATGTAATCATAGAGTCTAGAGATGTAGAGTTCTTTGAGAATTCTGTATTCACAGAGAAAAAGAATGCTGAGATTCAATATCCTAATGAAACTATAAAGGAAATACAAATAGAACAGAAAGCTCTTAGTGAACCTCGTAGGAGTCAAAGAGCAAGGGTAGAAAAGAGTCTTGATCCCAATCAAATAGACACTTAGCGACTCTCTTTTCATCTAGTTGAGGGTAATAGAGAGAAAGCGATTAGGAAAATACCTATGGTTTTGACTATAGAAGATGAACATAAAACCTTTAGTGAAGCTATAACTTCAAGAGACTCCGCTTTTTGGAAAGAAACCATTAATGATGAAATGGATTCTATAATATCTAATCAAACATGAGAATTGGTAGATCTACCTCTAGGTTGTAAGTGAGTATTTAATAAAAAAATATCACACAGATAGTACAATTTAAACCTTTAAGGTAAGGTTAGTTGCTAAGGGTTTCTGACAGAAAGAAGGAATCGATTATTTTGACACTTATTCATTAGTAGCTCGAATAACATCGATTAAGATCTTATTCGCTCTAGCATCCATAATCATCTTCATATCCATCAAATGGACGTGAAGACTGCATTCCTGAATGACGATCTCGATGAGGACGTTTACATGGAGCAACTAGAAGGGTTTGTTCTACCAGGAAATGAAAGAAAAGTGTGTAGACTTGTTAAGTCTTTGTATAGATTAAAGCAAGCACCAAAACAATGGCATGATGAATTTGATTCTAAAGTTCTGTCTTAAGGTTTTGAACATAATATTGTTAATAAATGCATATATTCGAAAGTATGTAATGATTATGTTGTAATCATATGCTTGTATGTAAATGATATGTTAATAATCAGTAATAAAATGGAATGTGTAACTAAAACCAGAAAGTTTCTCTCTTTAATTTTCAAAATGAAGGATCTTGGACAAGTGGATACCATATTAGGTATTAAAGTTAAAAAACATAGTGGGAAGTTTGCATTATGCTAGTCTCATTATATTGAGAAAATAATAAACAAGTTTAATCACTTGAAAATTAAAGAGGCAAAGACCCCGTTTGATCTAAGTATCAAGTAAAAAGAAAACAGTGAAAGAGCAGTTGCATAACTAAAGTATGCTAGCGCTATATGCGGTCTTATGTATATAATGTAATGCACAAGACCGAATACAGCATATGCTGTGAGTAAACTAAGCAGGTTTACAAGTAATCCAAGTGTTGGACACTGGAAAGCAGTAAGTAGAGTTGTAGGTTATCTTAAAGAAACCAAAGAACTAGGGCTATTTTACTCAAAATTTTCAGCGATATTGGAAACACTGGAAGGATTTCACCTATGTGAACGTAGAAGTGGTGCCGCTTATGAGAGTTAGAGTTATCTCGGGATCGTTCATGAAACAGGATAAGCACATGGCCATTAAAAGTGCTAAGCGAGATTATGAAGAAACACTTAACGTAGGAGCTATTATGTGTAGTATTTTCAATTATATCATATAGGAATAACTGGTTCAATGCTACGACAACCAAAAATTTCGAAATAACTTTAAAATACTTACACTAAGAAAAGATTCAAATCGCAAGATATCTTTCTTTATGCATAATAACTGTTATTATTCTGGCAGAGTTTTCTTTGTTTTAAAAAACCAGTGGGGGATTGTTGAAAATTAGTGGTTTTTCAAAATAAAAAGAAAATTTGAAAATTTCAAAATTTTGGAAATTTCCCGCGAAAACGCCTTTTGAAAATTTTGAATTAAAAAGTGCAGTGTGTGCTTTGTCCCACATCGGAAATGCAAAGAAGGGTTGTGTGGTTTATATGAGATGTTGTGAAGAGTATTCTTATTTGGAGTTTTTGGAGGAAGTGATACTCAGGTTGCGTGTTCCAGTGCATAGCATTGGAACACACGCACGCACGTGCTTGCTTGGGCTTAGGCACAGGGGTGGGCAGTGAGGCAGTGTGGCCATAGTGGCGCTAGATGGCGCACTTCGCACGTGCGCATCATGTCACAGAGTGGTCACTCCCTCACGATCTTACGCGAATTGGCGCGAGACGGTGCGACCTCGGTGCGATAGGTCTGGTCTGAGTTTTATAGTGTGTGCCTGTGTGTAGTGGGGTTTGAAATGGTCTGAGTTTTATATAAGACTGAGAACGGTTGGATCATAACGCACGCACGTGCGATGCTGCTGGCTTAGGCGTTGGCGAAGATGGCGCACTTCGCTTCGCAAAATGGCTCTCTACCTTGAAAGTCAAACGGTTCGAAAATGGATGGACCATGATGATCCAACGGTCAGATCCTTTGATCCAATGACTAGAGACATCTGGGATTAATTGACAACGGCCTGTAACGTTTTCAAACGTTCTAGACCATTGAATACCACACAGCAACGGTGCTATACCCGATGCCTATATAAACTGGACCATTCCAGTCCGATTTCATCATCTCAACACACCATCTCTCCCATCAAATCAAATACGATCCATATCTCCATCATAGAATACTTTGATCATTTATACCGTCTAAGTCTGCTAGAAGAGATCTGCTGCGTTAAAACTGTTCCACAGTGGACCTATCGTGATTGCCGCACGCTGGATCCTGATAAGGCTTGTCTTATCCTGGAAGCAATTCGCCTGTAACCCATCAGCAGTTGATAAGGGGGTGAATCACGCTTTAAGGACAGCGTATTTTTTACGTGATTCAACCTAGTGAAATATTTTTTTGATTTATTTTTTTTTATATTTTCGGTGTATCCAAACATCAATTCCTAACATTTTAATATTATTTTAGAGGACACTGATATGTACCAGTTAAAATCACATACTTTTTTGATTAGCCCATTTCTAAAGAATTGTTAGAAAATGAAGGGCACCAAGTAGGAAGCGGGCCATCATACTTCAACGGTCTTGATCAAATCAGATTAAATTTAACTGCTGGATCTTAAGATCGTGTTGGTAAGTGTCACTCATAATGGCTATTGCCTCCTATATAACATGAGTTGTTACATCATTCATTTAATTCAATTGACGTGAAATCTTACCCAGGGCAGATTTTCTAAGATTGAGAAGACTGAAAGGTTAAAGACCTTTTACGGGTTTAAGGTTATCGGGAACTTCCATGCATGTTTATAAGTTTTGGCCCAAGTCTCTCTCATGCTTTCTGCTCTTCTTCCTATTTTCGATGGTGGTCCAAATAGAGAAGGTGAGGAAACCAAGCATTTTAAGCTCTCAACACAATTAGGGTTGTAAATGGGTAACCCATTTAGACTTGACTCAGACCTAACTTATTTGTTAAATGGTAGGGGTTCAGGTCTGAGAACAAGCTTAACTTGATCTGAACTCATTTAGTAAATGGGCAAGTTTGATATATATTGCAAGGGACTTATTCAAATCTGGATCCATCCTGACTTGGTTTGAAACACAGTAAAAATACTTATATACCTTGACAAGTAATATGGGAAAACAAGAAATTCATCTCATGCCCGACTAAGAATGCGGGGCACCGTGAAATTTGAATCGATGTGCCAAAGATTAGGATTAGTGAATTAGGATGTATGTGGATTGCATGTAAAAGACTTTTACAGAAAGTTCATGCACTAGCATTGTAAGTGAGTCTAGTTCAAGTTCTAGATATCCCTTAACTAGACACGCCAACTCATTTATAAATGGGTCTGGGTGGATCTCCTTCTATCAGACCTCATACCCATTTATAAATGGATCTAATGGGGTTAACTCAGACTCGATCTAGACGTACCTATTTAGTTAAAGGGTTTGGGTCAAAATTTAGACCTAGGCCTATATATTTAGTAAATGAGCGAGTTTGATTTTGGCTAAACCCGCTCCAAACTCAACCATTTACAATCCTAAACACAATCTCTACGGTGTTCTAGGTACACATTAAGTTGGTTCATGTCAGTTGTCACTCAATGATTTGAAGGTTAGAGTGTTTTTTTTTTTTTTTTTTTTTTTTTTTTTTTTTTTCATTTATTTGTAGACTATTAGAGATCAACGATCTTGATCAAATTAGATTGCCTCCACCATTGGATCTTAGGCAATGGGCATAGCAATGGGATCCACTTGTGATGAGCCCGTAGAATGCATAATACGGGCCACAAACTCACCACCTCATATGAAACAATCAGGTATGGACTTTTTAAAAGTTTTAAGTGTAGAAGCATGGATGTATAACTTTGATGGATTATGTTTGCAGAGAACCTTTATGCTAAAGGCCCCTTTGGATATAACCAAATGAGTAGTATTTTTTAACTTATATAAGTCAATAAGCTACTATTCTTAATTAAGTTAGTTTAGTTAATCAACTAAAATAAATAACTTATCAAATAAAGTAATTTATTTTTTAAAGTTATATTTTTATATATTACTTTTCAACTTATGAAAAATAACTTAAACCTGTCACTATGAGGAGCGTGCACTCATCTTCATGAATGAATGTGCCATGTTGCAAAATTCGCTTCTGACATTTTTTAAAAATCCACTCTGCCAACTATTTTATTCATCCCATTTTAGGAGGTGCGCCCAAATATAATGCAGATCACTCAAGTGTGCCGCATGACTTATAACAGTGTTGTTAAGTGCTCACCATTGAATTGCACCCATTGTTGTGTGGTTCACCATGATGTTTTAGAGAATCCCACTCATCCACCAATATTTCTACTGATTTTCACCAGTGGGTCAAAATCTAATAAAGATCTAAAACTCTCAAGTAGATGGGGTAGCTTGAAACTGTGTTATTGAACCTCCACCATTAGAAGGGACGAGTTCAAAAAATTGGAATGTCCTACCCTAATGTTTTCGAGAAATTCACTTAGTTCACCATATTTTGTCAGCTCATTTTACACTGTGGGCGGAAATATGAGACAGATCCAACAATCAAATGGGCCAAACTACTTGAACAAGTGGTATTGAACCTCCATCTTTGAAATAGTCATGAAGCCTAAAATGATTTATTTATTATTATTTTTTTAAATATCTACCACTCCACCAATTTCTCCCTATGATCTTATGGGTCTAGCTACGAATGACTTTATAACCGGCCTAGATGTCATATAATCAGCATAGTGGACCTCGGGAAGATTTCAATGGTGATCATTCAATCTCCATCGTTTCCTTCAATGTGGCCCACTAAAGCTGGATCTGCCTCATTTTTTGGGCCCACCTCTTCACATAATCTGGTAAAATGGATGGAAGGGGTGGATTTTTAAGAAACATAATGTAGATGCACGTGGAGTTGGGTTCACCCACCAATCTGCCTCCAGCAAGAGGAGGAGCCCATGGGAAACAAACTGTTCAGTTCAACAGTGATTGTGGACCCACCTTTTTTTTTAAAATTATTATAAAAGGATCCTTGCATTCATTAAGATAAAATCCACCATACATGCATCCATTCAACTCGCATATATACTTAACATGAAACTAAAACAAGGAAAGAAAAATCCAAAAACCTAAAACAAACCCACCAAAATCCATCCATCTTCCCATTTCTTGACAGCATGACTTTCATCAAGAAAACCCCCTTCCTAACCTCCAAAACCATACAGAGTCCTGACTTACCTCTTCAGTGCATACACCACATCCATCGCAGTCACCGTCTTCCTCCTCGCATGCTTCACTACATCTTGAATCACATTCTCCAAAAAGATCTTCTGCAATCCCCTCGTCTCATCATAAATCAGGCCACTGATCATCTTCACACCACCCCTTCTTGCCAATCGTCGGATCCCCGGCTTCGTGATCCCTTGGATGTTATCTCGTAGTACCTTGCTGTCGCGCTTCCCCACCCTTGCCCAGACCCTTTACACCCTCTCCATGACCAGACATTGTATCTTTTTCTACCTGAAATTTCAAAGCTTTGAAATCTCAAGCTTGGAGAAAGATGGGGTACTGTGGACCCATCTTATGTGTTGCATATCCTGCCTTCCATCCATTTTTCCAGCTCATTTTAGGGCATAAGCCCAAAAATGAAGCAATCCAAATCTCAAGTGGACCACACCATAAGAAACATGGTGAATGAATGCCCACCATTAAAAACTTCTTGCGGTCCACAAGTTTTAGAGAAAGTGGCCTTTTTGTTTCCCTTTATCTTGGTTCGTGAGACCTTATCAGCAGGTTGGATGGCAAATAAATATTACAGTGGGCTCTTGGTGGTTTTTAATGGTGAGCTTTAATAATTACCACTGTTTTCCATAGTGTGGTCCACATGAGATTTGGATCAGGTTCATTATTGGGCCAATACTCTTAAATGAACTGGCAAAACAGCTCACTAGAGTATCTAACACAGTACATTAAAGTGGCCCCATAGTTATGGCATTACAGGACTTTACCTGACCTAAGGCTTTTTACCGACCGCGTTTTAAAAACATACTCTATTAATTAAGTAGAAATCAATATACACTACTTGAGGCATATATAACTTATGTTAACTTACCATCCAAATGTATCCTAAAAGTCTTGGTCGCCAAGAAAATGCCCATTAAATTACGGTTAGTACTGTTTCAAAAAGATGGTCATTACTTTATGATCAATGGCCATTGTGTGATTGAATGAATAGCCGTTGACTGACCCAACACAAGTATGAGAGGGACAATCTAGTAAGTGGAATGCCATGATGGCTCACCTTTTCTGCTAATGGGGCAATCCTCTGTCAATCACTCTCACTTTTTCTCGCTGAATAGACACTACATACACATGTAAGCAACATTATTCGATGAGAAGGGCTGCTGTTAAAAATGGTGGAGCTTTGTCGATCGTGCACGTTACATAGTTGTCCGGCGGCATTTTAGACTGACCAATGGCACGTGACCTTAAAATTGCAGTGAAAAGATAACATTAAATATCTAATTTTTTATTCAAAGATGAACAACTCACCAATTTACTCTTAACCATTCCTTGGATAGAAATTAATTGGATGGTTAAGATTACTTGAATTAGTGTGATTTTAGAGATATCTTCCATTTGCAAAGCAATCCACAATTACTTAATGGCATTTTTAAGTTGTACAAAACTGATATGGTAGTGTAATCCACGCGAGCATGGATGAGTCTCAATTTGATTGAGCCACTTGCTGTTATTAAAATTTAGAGGATGGCCACGCAAAGCATGTTGAAAAGGTGTTGGTAATTGACCGCGCTTGTTCCAATCAAATCCTACATTTATTAAAAACAACACCTATTAAGCACATGGATCACATGTCCACCCCAATACCACATAAGTTGCTGGTGTTGAGATGTGATTGTGACATGTGGCATTATTAAAGATGAACGGTAGAATACCCACTGAATCTAAAACATTTCAAACATGCTTTACGTGGTTAAATCAATTTTTTAATGCAGGAGAGCAGTAATTTGCTAATGTGCGCAAAAGATGTCACTTGGATGAGATCCAACTCATTCATCAGGGTGTGTTATGATCTTTTGGGATCAGGCCCCAAACTAATTAGGTTGTTTCAAACTTTTGGTGGCTGTGCCATGTGGACAGTTGAGATGGGAAGTCCCACCATTAGAATTGTTTGAATATGTGGGTCCACCGTGGGGTGTATATGCCATCTAATCTACTCATCTAAGGTGCCATGCGGGATAAATAGATTCCCTAAAAATTTAGGACATTCTAAGACTCATGTGGCCCCACCAGAGTTTCTAAAATGATTTTACATCCTTCACTATGGTTTGGCCCACCTAAGTCTTGTATGTGACAGATTTTTCGGATTCAAGGGGAAATGTGAGGCTCACGTGTTGGATGGTTAGGTCTAGTGCACATGCCCTTTGTGCGACTAGGCCTAGTCAGGCTCACGCAGTCCTTTTATCATGGTTAAACAGGGTTCAATAGGTGATTTTGCCTGCGGACCCCATCACATAGGAAACACACGCTTCCCTGAGGTAGTTAGATTTGAATGGGTCACGCACCATACCCGCTGTGCCGATCTCGGCATGAGGCTCAGCTTTGAGGGGCTACTGTGATGCATGTATTTCATCACACTGTCCATCCATTTTTTTTTCATATCATTTTAACACGTAAGCCCCATGGTCCAACGAGGATTAAATGCCTACCGTTGAAAACTTCTTGGGACCACAGAAGTTTTAGATCAAGCTGATATCTATGTTTTCCCTTCTTCAAGCCTACATGACCTTATGAATAGGTAAGATGGCAAGTAAACATCAGATGAATCCTATTAACGTTTCAATGGAGGGCATCATTATCACCATTGCTTCTTGTGATGTGATTCATTTGAGGGTCAGATCAGCCTCATTTTGAGGCTTACACCATAAAATGATATGGCAAAAAGGACAGATGTAGTGGATAAAACCCATACATCACAGTGAGCCCCTCAGAGCATGTGACTGCCGAGCTCAGGACAAGTGAGGGTGTACCTAATCCGGGTCCGCAAAGCATGTTTGACAGGGACGCAGATTTGCTGAGGAGGGTGACGTCACCAAGTTCTGTGGGCCCACTATGATTTATGTGTTGCATCTACACTGTACATCCATTTGGAAAGATCGTTTTAAGGTATAAACCAACGAGTATAAGGCAGATCGTAAGCTCAAGTGGACTCCACCACAGAAAACGGTAGGGACAGTGACGCCCACCTTCGAAACCTTCTTAGGGCCCACCATGATGTTTATTTGAGATCCAACCTGTTTATAAGTTCAAACCTACATGGGCAAAAGGGAAAACACAAATATCAACTTGATCAAAAACTTCCGTCTCCTGGAAAGTTTCTAATGGTAGGCATTCAATCTCTACTGTTTTCAGTGATGGTCTTTGGATCTGCCCATTATTTGACTCATGCCTTAAAATGATCTCTAAATGGATGGACGGTATGGATACAACACATACTTCGTGATAAAGCTCACAAAACTTGGTGATATCACTTCAATAACAAGATAGGTACTGAACCACTTATCCATAGCTCAAGGGGTAGACAGAGTGAATGATACCTCGTTTCAACATTGAGGACCTGGTATGGATCACTAGTGGGGGTGGCTAACGGTAAAGTGTGAACTGACAGTGTTGTGTACTAACAAGCTAACAGGGAAAAAAAAAAAAAAGGTACCCAACCCGCCGGTAGGTAATCCGGCTGCCATAGAGAGTGGGTCCGTAAAATAAGTAGTTGATACACGGTCTACGGGTTTGCACCAATTAAATCTCACTGCCTTAGCGTCTCCCCATATACAGTCTTCCAAATCTCGCTACCTTAGATCCTAATCTACATCTTATCTTAGCTGAAAAACTCTACTTTTCACCGAAAGTTTAAAAACTTTTAAATAAGATTATATATATATATATATATATATATATATATATATATATATATATATATATATATATATATAAAGGATAGTTGATGTCATTTTTAAAGATTACAAAAACTTAATTATAATAGCATTATTCCAAAATGTTGTTTCGGTGGATCTTATCATAGCTTGACCTTGCCACAAATGGCAAGTGAGTGGATGGCTTCAACCTTTATGTTTTAATTCATTTGGGCCATCTATTATGTCAGACATTGGAGGTGGATCTTTCATCATATGAAGCCCACCTTTAATGTGGATCATCTATCTTGTGAGCAAAACCTTCAAAGTGAGTTGTCTATCATGTGAGGCATCTCTTGGATGTGGACTATTCATCATTAGGGACCTTTGATGTGGACTACCTATTATGTGCGACCCACTTTGATGTATGTCACCCATCATGTGTGGCCCACCATCAATGCTAATTGTCTTTTATGTGAGGCGCCTTAATGCCCACTACTCATGATGTAGAATCCACATTTGATATGTTCTTAAGTTGTGTGGGTCATACTTTTGATGTTCACCATCGGTTGTGTAGGGCGCACCTTCTATGTGGTTCATCTATCATGTTGGGTCACTTTGGATATGGGTCGTCCATCATGCAAGACCTTCAATGTAGAAGGTCAATTAGGTAGGGGCCCACTTGATGTGGATTGTCCATCATGAAGGGCCACACTTTGATGTGGGCCATCCATCATGTGAGGCCCACTTTGTCCTTGGCCACCTAGAAGTGGACCATTCATTATGTAAGCCCCACCTTCAATTTGGATCATTTATCATGTGGACCTACCTTTGATGTGGACCGTCCATCATGTGGGGCTCACCTTTGATGTGGATCGTGCATTATGTGGGCCTGCCTTGATGTGGACCATTCATCATGTGGGGGTACCTTCAATATGGGTCATTCATCATGCAGGCCCACCTTTGATGTCCACCATCCATCATGTGGGTCCCACCTTTGCTATGGACCATCCATCAAATGGGGCCCAATTGATGTGGATAGTCCATCATGTGGGGCCACATTTTGATGTGGCCCATCCATCATGTGAGATCCACCTTTGATGTTTACCATCTATCATGTGGATCACACCTTTGTTGTGGATCGTTCATCATGTGGAGTCCAACTTTCAATATGGGCCTCTTATCATGTGGGCCCACCTTCGAGTTAACCTTCCATCATGTGGTTACACCTTCAATGTCTACCTTCCATCATGTGGGTACCACCTTTGAGGTGGGTTGTCCATCGTATGGGGGCCATACTTTGATGTAGGGCATCAATCATGTGGGGCCCACCTTTTATGTGATCGTGCATTATGTGGACACACCTTGATGTGAACCATTCATCATGTGGAGCCCCACCTTTAATATGGATTGCTCATCATGTGGGCCCACCTTAGAAAGATTATAAAGAGAAGATGAGGGTAAGATGAAAATTACTTAAGAAGTTGAAGGACAAACTTGTTCAAAAATTAATTTAAAAAATGCCTATTCGCTTAAGCCAAATGAGCTCTTAAAAAAAATCACGACTTCCCATCACTTATTTTCTAAGAGCTATTTTGCTGCTTTCTAAAAAAATAAATTATAAAATTAAAGCTTTATCAAATAGTTTATTTCGAAAAGAAGAGCTTATTTTTTAGAATAAGCAGATAAGCTCTTATTATTAGAGATATTGAAAGGCCATTGCTTTGTAACAAGGTTTGTATGTGCAACCACTTAGGGCTTATTTGCAATGCTTGATTAAATCGTATTGAATTGCAATGGGTGGAATTAACACTATTATTGTACGATGATTAAATGTTTAGAAATAGACATGGTATTTTGATGGTCCAAACCCTAGTTTGAGCTCAAATTCTCCTTTTGAGGAAAGCATTGTGTTAAGTGAAACTTATGTTTGGTGGACCATAAAATTATAATCAATGGACCATATTTCACAATTGATGCAGGTCACCTGAATGCATATGCAACTAGATTAGCATATATAAAGGCAACATATGGATGGATGACATGGATAAAACACGTATTAATATGGGGCCCACATATATAGTGGGTTTCAAAATTCACCAGAAATCTTATCATATCTCTTGTTAGGATCGGGTGATATCATACATTGATTAATCTAATTCTTCGCATCTTTTCCAAACGCTAGATAGAATTTACATTAGACCAAATGCAATTCCATGCCACCTAATCCTACTTAATCGCATAATCCAAGCAGAACCATTTACAAGAGTGGATGGATCAGGAGGGATTTTGTGGAGATTTCAACTTTTAAAACATTTAGTAAAAGCACGGATTTTTAAAGATTTATTATTATTATTATTATTATTATTATTATTTTTAATTTCAACCATATAAAATCCCTTTAAGGGGGCCTTTTCCATAGTTCACCTCAGAATTAATTTATAAAATCCTCTCTATTCCATAGGATTTTAGAGGATTTTAAATCTACACTACAAAACAACCCAACGATAAAAATTGTATGAATATATCTAGGACCATATTGTTACTGCATGAATCTATTATAACATGCACTTGAATCCACATCATATTACTACTATATGAAATTGCTTACTTAATTATCCAACTATCAAATTAGTTGACATTTATGGGGTGTTTGGATTGGGTAATTTACTTTAGATAAATTACTTATGCCACAAGTAACTTACCTTAATTTCTACTTACTGGTAAGTATGTTTACTAAACAACATACTTATCAGCCAAAAAGTAGAAAATTATGTTTGATTTCCAACATTATAAGTAAGTCTGTTTAGTCCCCATTACATCCATCTTCCACATGTGGGGCCAACCTTTGACATGGACCGCTCATTTTGTGGGTGTAACACCCCATGCCTCTGGTACGCGGGTGTTACCACTTAAATCCATGTTGGTGAAAACTGAAACCCATTAACTAGGCTACTTGGACTTAACACGTGCAGGATGAGACTTCCAAAGCAGCATTGAGGCCATCCATCATGATATCTAGAGGCTGATAGGGACCCTACATCAGCCAAGAGGGTAAGCTTAACAAATCACTCCAAGTTAAAGATACCGTAGGTTGCCAATATTGACACTATACACTACTGTCAACCTTCGAGGATTAATAAATGAGCAACCGGACACCTGAAACCTCTCAAGACCCCCTTTCAACCGTCAAAACAAAATCTCAAACCCATCCAACCTTTGGATCGCAATGTATGGGTCAAACAAGGCCTCGAAGTGCGAGATATGGCCCACCTAGACCTCACCATCGGCCCAAAGTGGGCCAGGACCTCCAAGTGGGGCCCATATGAGGTGCATGTGCACCATGGTCTATCATGCACGATGTGCACCAGACCAATGCATGCGGTCAAATGGTCGTTGACCGAGCATTGCACAAAAAATGGAGGAATTCCCTCCCGCTGTTTTCAAATTTAAAATTATTGGACTACAAGTCCCAAAGTGGCCACCCTGGCCACTTTTTGGACGATCCAAACTATCCACTTTGCTCGTGGGGTCTGCCCAACTATAACAGTATAGGGATTTGGGCCCATGCGTAGAAATTGGGGAATTGGGTTTGAACTGTCCGTTTCCTTCATGTGTGGCTAGGATCCTAAATGAGGGACCATCAGGTACCTTGCAAGCTAACATCCCTTTATCCATGGGATTTCAGCCTCCCACGAGCCAGCTAAGGGTCTCCTCATAGCCAGAAATGGCTAAGCAAACCTTAAGGAAGAAAAATGAGATTTTCCATTTTTGGATAAGGGAGGCTGGCATGATTGTCGCCGTTCCCTGGGGCCACGTGGCATAATCCTAGCCCATCCTTGAGGGTGGTACGAAATGAGAAGCTCAGCTATCTCATCTCATGAGAAAGAGGAGAAAATAGATCATCTCATGAGATGGACCGAACTTGCGTTTGTGGCCCTAAAAGTGGGCCCCACACTGATCAAGGGACACATTTGATCCACTCAGATGGATCAGATCATGTCGGAATATAAAGAATCACAATCTGTCATTAATGGCTCCATCATCTTCCCCGATAACCCATCGGGACCCGATGACGAGATGGGTCCCACCAACTTTAAAGAAATGCTTTCCTGAGAGATCAGAGCCCTAACAACTCATTGCTAGGGTCGGATTGACCCCATGCACAGCCAACCACTGATCACAACCATTGCTAAAGGAGATCTTTCTCTCAACCGTTGATGATTCTCCCCTCCAAGCTATAATAGACCACCCTGTTGCTTCAAGATTTCACACTAGAAAGATTAGAAAAGGAAAAGAGAGTGATAGGGAGAGAAAGAGAGAAAGAAAAGGGGAGAGAGAGAGAGAGAGAGAGAGAGAGAGAGAGAGAGAGAGAGAGGCGTGGATCTTTTACAAATCAGCTAGGTAATGACCTCTTTTCTTTCTTTTCTTTTCCCCAAACAGTGAGGCTTGAAACCATGCTAAAAGTCAGGCCCGAAATCATGCCAAATCCAGACCATTTTGGGCCAGTGTCTAGATAGGGTCAAAATCAGGCCTGCATCTGGCAGTATAAGCAGCTTGACCCCGACAATCTCGGAGTGATGGAAACACCAAAAACGAGCTCACAACTAGGCCGATCGTAGCTTGAAAATAGCTGGAAAAATAACCTGATATCAGCAGGGTTTTCAGCTTGAAAAACGACCCATTAGCACCCGATTTTCAGCTTGAAAGTAGCTGGAAATACAACCAGACATTAGTTGATTTTGCAGCCTGAAGACAGCTGAAAAAATGCATAAGAACGCAGCTGAAAATGGCTGAAACTTCTCCTCAAAACCAACTGATTTTTCAACTCTAGAAAACAGCTGAGAAATCAGCTTGGAAGCAGCTGAAATCAGCTTGAAAATGGCCGTCATTGCCAGCTTGAAAAACAGTTGAAAAATGCACCTGAAAGTACTGATTTTCAGCTTAAAGATAGCTAAAAACGTAGCCTACTAGCAGCTGAATTTTCAACTTAAAGACAGCTGAAAAAGCAATCTAATAGTAGCAAATTTTTCGGCTAAAAAACAGCCGAAAATGTAGACAGATAGCAGCTGATGTTTTAGTTGAAAATAGCTACAACTACAAACGTGAAACCAACTGATTTTCAGCTTGGGAATAGCTGGAAATGCACCTTCAAAAATAGCTGAAAATCAGCTAAAAAGCAGCGGTAATTTGCAACTTTGAAACCAGCCGAAAATCAATTGAAAAGAGCGGAAATAGCAGCTCGAGAATGACCGAAATCAGCCCCCAAACAGGGCCTCAAAAGACTAATTGTTGGGCTGTATGATGGGCTGAAAAAAATAGCCTATAGCAGGGCCGAAAGCTGGGCTCAAAACAGTTTCCAGATGGGCCATTAATGAGTGCCACAATTTGGGCTGAAATCGGCCCAGAATCGCCTCATGAAAAGAGGTGGGCCGCACCACGTAAACTTAGTGGGTCGCATAGTAGGCCTCACCACGAGATATAGTGGGCCGCACAACGAGCCTTACCATAAATATATTGTGGGCCTCAACACAATGAGCTACCCAGCCCATCTTGGGCTCGAATTGGGCCCAACAGTCGGGTCCAAAATAGGCCCAGTCAGCCCTTAGTTAGTAATATGCTTGGGCCCAAAAGTTGGGCCACCTGTTATGACAAAAGTCTGTAAGCCTGGTCACCTTAAGGCAGGCCCAAATAATCTAACCTATGGGCCCTTTTTGGATCCCACAAAACCTTCAATATGTTAATAGATAAAAACATTAGGAACTTTTGTCTAATGCAAACTGGTCCTCTAGGAAGCTGCTTGCGTGACTTTGGGCCGCTAGCTACGCACGGAGATTTGAATCAAGAAAGGGACTACGACCCATAGGTGATGATTTTTTTCCCCTTGAGCTTTCCATCTCTAAACTGGATTAATGATAGTTTTTCTTGGCAGTTGCAAATGATATCCTAGGAGTAAATGATCATTTGACTTGCTTAAATACATGTCTTATAATTGTACTTAGCCATTGGTTGACTATTGAACAAATATTTTGGAAGTGATTAAATCTCTAACCTTTTCTTATCATCGGCCATGGATCTGATCCTTTGATTAGTTTACCATTATCACATGTTTTAAGAAATTCATTAAATCACATTATTTGTCTTATCTAAAAGTACGTCCTAGATTCACCGAAGCATTTGATTAGTTTTTCTAGAACTATATGTTTAAAACTTAATCATGTTTATATCTTTATGTATCATATGATTATATTGGTTGCAAGTCACATAATGATTGAAACCTCTTTATGAAAACTCCTATTAAAAGAGAGTTCGAGCTCACCATGGAGGTTATAATTAGTGGCGATTGAATTATGGGGCTCACCATCTATGGAGTGATTTCACTTACCTGCCTGTGGAGTGAACCATGCCATGTTTATACTCACCGCTATTTACTCGCATTGATCCATACATACCATTTTACTTTAGTTGTTGTATTTAATGATTTCTACATTTCATTCCTAGTTAGCATACGATGGTAGTTCCCTAATATTGAGAATTGATTGACCACGTATTAATGAGTTCTATACACACCCTAAGGCAGTAGTCTCATGAGTCGGAGATGATGGTATGAAACCTATGCTCGAGCTATCAGCCTACGTTGGTGGCAAGCCCCTGTAGTGACTTTGAGCTTACTTAAATTGGCTGATTGTAACTGGACTAATAATGGTTGACTAATCATGCATATATGGCACAGACCAGCGTTTATCGCTATCATACGTGATGTACGTATTTTGTCTGACTGGTTAAGCATTCCTAGGTCGATGATTGTATGGGTGACGAGTCCAATATCCACACGGATGAGCATCCCTAGGGCGATGATTGCATTCATGCATCCATGCATATTACAAGATTGCATTTATTATGTTTCGTTGTCTGTATCTTTTATGTTATTCCTTGTCTACGGCGGCGGTGGGTAATCTTGAGGGGAGATCTCACTGAGCTGGCCACTCATTCATCATTGTTCAACCGTACAGAGGATGCAGATACAGGTACTGACAGACTTGTGGCGGACCCGGAGTCAACTACTGTCGAAGAGGAGTTTTACGACGAGGAGTCGCATCAAGAAGCGGCTACATATTATGGCTTGAATCAATAGATTAGTTGTGATGGTTTATTTTTGAACAATTACATTTTGGAATTTTGTACATGGGCCCTAGCTGAGTGGCCCAGGATATTTACTTTGAGATGGGTTGTATCTATACTATGCTTGCTTCTATTAATCGCACTTTGATTTGATTACCTATTGATCACCAGTTAACATCGGATTTTCAGGAAACGAGTTGAATACTCGGGTCTAAAAAACCGGGGCATTACAGTGGGCCCCACCTTTTATATGGATTGTCTATCATTAGGGGACAACCTTTAATGTGCACTATCCATTAGGTAGGGCCCACCTTTAATGTTGGTCATTCATCATGTGGGGCCGACCTTCAATATCCACCACCCATCATGTGCGACTGACCTCTAAAGTAGACCGTCCAACATGTGGGCCCCACCTCTTATGGGCCTACATCATGTGGGACTGCCTTAGATATGGGTCACTCATCATTAGGGCCAACCTTTGACATGGACCGTCCATCATGTGGGGCATACCTTGATGTAGATCATCCATCATGTGGGGCCCACCATTATTAATTGCCCATCATGTGGGGCCCACCTTTGATATGGATTATTCATCACGTGGGCCATTTTGGATGTAAGTTATTTATTATTAGGTGTCGTCCTTTGATGTGGACCATCCATTATGTGAGCCCGTGTTAACATGGGTGATACATTGTGTGGGGCCTATCTTTAATGTGTATCATCCATCGTGTGGTCTCCACCTTTGATGTGGACGGTACATCATTTGGGGTCTCCTTCCATATGGACTATAAGAGGGGGGGGGGGGGGGGGAAGTTAAGGGCCCGTTTGAATACCACAAAATAAGTTATTTTTTCTACTCATAGCAGTAAATAAATAACTTACTTGAGATAAGGTAAGTTTGGTTAAAAATTAATTGTAACTAACTTTTTTACTTAAATGTACTTAATCACTTCAACTTAATAAGTAAAAACCAAGATAAGGTACTTATCCTCATGTGGGGGCCACCTTGATATGGGTCATGTATCACGTGGCGGCCACCATCAATGTTATTGTCCACCATGTAGGGGGGGGGAAGTTAAGGGCCCGTTTGAATACCACAAAATAAGTTATTTTTTCTACTCACAGCAGTAAATAAATAACTTATTTGAGATAAGGTAAGTTTGGTTAAAAATTAATTGTAACTAACTTTTTTACTTAAATGTACTTAATCACTTCAACTTAATAAGTAAAAACCAAGATAAGGTACTTATCCTCATGTGGGGGCCACCTTGATATGGGTCATGTATCATGTGGCGGCCGCCATCAATGTTATTGTCCACCATGTGAAACCCATCTTTAATAGTTGCCGCCCATCATGTGAAGCTCACCTTTGATGTGGACCATCCATCATATGGACCCCACCTTCAATTTGGTTGTTCATCATGCAATGCCCACCTTAGATGTGGGTTATGCATCATTGTCACCTTTTATGTGGACCATTCATTTTATGGAGTCCACTTTGATGTGGGTCATCTGTCATGTGGGCCCCACCATCAAAATAAATTGTCCTTCATAAGAGGCCTACTTTCAATGTTCATCGCTCGTCAGACGGGGCCCACCTTCAATGTTACGGTCCATCATGTGAGGCCATCTTCAGTATTGATCACCCCTCATGTGGAGCCCACCTTTGATATAGACCACCCATTGTGGGGGCACCACCTTCAATGTGAGTCATCGATCATGCGGGCCCACTTTAGCTGCGGGTCATTAATCATTTAGAGGCCTACCTTTGATGCGGACAATCCATCATGCGGATTCACCTTGATGTGGGTTGTCCATAATATGTGCCCACCTTTGATGTGAATTGTCATCGCGTGGGTCTCACCTTTGACGTGGCCGACCAGGTAAGGCTTCCTTTGGTAGGAAACATCCATTACCTTAAAAAAGGCGCGAAAGAAAAAGGAATGAATCAAAGAATAATCCTATTTTAGCACGGTGGCTTAATCGACAGTGAGTGGGCGACACGATTTGTGGGATTTAATATGAATTAATATGTTCCACGTGTGCATTTTGTAAATGCCGAACGTGCTATCGTCATACGCGGCGGGAGTATCAAAATTTCTCCTGAGGATGTCACTTTGCTGGCGCAACCCACAACAGCTTATGCTCCTCCAACTGGAACGAGATTCTCTACCCGGTGACTCAGTATTCTGTAGCCCACTGATAAAATTCGTGGGTTCGATACGTGATTTATGTCTTATCCACGCCGTCCATCAGATTTTCCAGCTAATTTTAGGATAAAACTCAAAATTTGAAGCATAACCAACTCTCAAGCAGATCACACCACAGGAAACAGTGAGGATAATGACGTCCACCGTTGAAACCTTCCTAGGCCCTGCTGAGATGTTTATTTGTCATCCATTCTGTTCATAAGATCACATAGACATGGATGAATGGAAAACACAAATAACAGTATGATCCAAAACTTCTCCCACTCCCGCCCAGAAGCTTTCAATGGTAGGCGTTCAGTTCACACTATTCCTAAGGTGTACTCTACTTGAGCTTTTGGTATACTTCAATTTAAGCACATGCCCTAAAATAAGAAGGACAAATGAATGGACGGCATGGATAAGATACAACATAACGGTGGTCCCACAGAGTTTAATCAGTACCCAATCCGCGTTCCTCAAAGTGCGTTACTTCCTCTGGGTGGACCCACGGCATAACGAATATACCTTAAAAAACAGATTACTTTGATAGCGACCCCGGAACCAGCGTTGCGGGTGAGACCGTGACTGTAGGAGCCCACCTCTATCTATGCATAAGCCGTTGATCCGCTTTTACAGCTTAGTTCAAGTTATGGTCCAAAACTGAGGTAGATAAAAATTCCAGGTGGATCACACCATAGGAAACAATGGTCATTGAAGGTGATATTTATTTTTCCTTTTATTTAGGTTCGTGTGACCTTGTCAACGGGTTATATGTTCAGTAAACATTAGTGTGGATGCTAGAAATTTTTTAATGGTGTGCATTCCAGGGAAACTTTTTCTGTGATGTGGTCCACCTGAAATTTTTATTCACATTATTTTTAAGTTATATTTTAAAATATATAAGTTGGAAAATAGATGTACAGCATGAACATACGAGTACATCCAGATGGACCCTACTGTAGCTGCAGCCAACTCACGCTCTGATACTCTGGTGTAGTGGAGGGTACTCACCTAAGTAATCAAACTAAATGGTTCAAATCATTAGAATATTTATTGGTTGATAAGCAAGAATGAATCATAGGATAAGATTATTCAAGCAAGCTGATATCTTTATTATCTCTTTAAGCACTCACATGCCACACACACCCACATGCTAACACCACAGTGGTTTTCCACGACAATAGTTTCACTCGAAACCGTGACCTCATGTTATAGTTCTTGTAAGTCTACCACCTAGGTATAAGTACTTAGTTAGAACTTAGGGCATATTTGGATACCACAAAATAAGTTACTTATTTATTTATTTATTTATAATGGTAGATAAGTGACTTATTTCATGTAGGTTTCAATTTATGATTAATTATAAGTAACTTTTTTAAAGTATATATAATCACTTTAGTTAAAAAAATTTACTTTTTCACTTTTTATAAGTTGCATAAGAAAGGCACAAGGAAGATGAGAGTGTGAGAGACGACAAGCAGATAAGTATTTTATTTGCTAAACATGCTTATTTTCTTAATAAAGAGAAACCAAAACAAGCTACATGTGAAATAAGTAGTTTATCTTAAACAACTTACCATCTAAATGGGCCCTCGGTGACTGTGGTTTCTACAATTTAGCCTCTTTAATTTGGATTAATATTTATGCCAAGGGAACCATTTGTAGCCTGAGTATCGATCATCAGGAGCAGTCCGAGTATGAAGTAAGAGTTGGTCTCAAGTCTTGGACCAAAAGCAATGGTCTGCCCTGCAGATAATGCACATGGAATTAAGCATGTATCATATCCAACTCATCCGATAGGTAGGCCCAACCATTTGGATCATCCAATACAAAATTCAGCCTATATATCACCAGTAGGTGAACCACTCTTTAGAAAAATAGCTAGCCGTTGATAAATAGGAAAATAAAAATTTGTGAATATTCATAAGAGTATGTAGCTGATTTTTGTAAAATGTAACCCTAATGATGTGACCAACATATTAGACAGTTTATACTGCGCATGCGCTTTAGCGGATCTAAGTTATATTCTAAGTGGACTATGACATTCGGTCCAACTAGATGGACTCGGTACCGTTCATCGAATAAATCCCTTTAAGATAAAGAAAAGTGCACGTTTTCAACGCGGTTTCTGCATGTTCAAGTGATCCCTATTGTGACCGACCGTGAAAAGAAAAGGTAATCAGTTGGAGGGACCCTCGGCACACGTGGCAAAAATCCTTGGACTTAAATAAATCGACGTGGCAACAAAATCTATTGTGCACTATATGACTTACTCCAAGCTGACCAAAATGGAATTACGGCTCATTTTAATCTTATAAGTACATATTTGGATACCAAAGAATGTATGAATTATATAAAGAATATTCGACCGTAGTTGAAATACATAGAGGAAATACAATAAATGAGAGATATTCAATTAAAACAGAAATTCTCTCGTTTCGGTAGTTGGACAACCGTGGCCTTAACCGCCACCGTCCATTACTATCCAATTGTCAAACTCCTCTACTCCAAGATTGTCCCAGAAATCATTCTCTTGTCGATTTTCAATCGAATGAGTCGGAATTGAAGGATTAGAGCGTGGCTGCTGCTGCTGCTGCTGCTGATTTTGCACTTGCTGGTTCTGAAGGCTGATGTGATCAGATCCTGGATCTTCAGGAAAAGGGAAATTGAGCTTGGCGCGGGCTCCACGGAATTCGATCGCCGCCTTATCGTAAGCCCTGGCGGCGTCCTCCGCCGTATCGAATGTCCCCAGCCAGACTCTAGTTGCCTTCCTTGGGTCCCGAATCTCCGCCGCCCATTTACCCCATGGCCTCTGTCGCACTCCCCTGTATTTCTTCTTCATCCTTTTCTTCTTCTGCTCTACCACTACTGACGCTGACGCTGACGCTGATGCTGTTCCTACTGCTGATTGGGGTGTGAAGAATTGGCAGCCCAAGCAACCCTCAATCTGGCACGATTGGCAAGTGTCGATGCCGCCGCAGTCGAGTTCTATGCTGTTAGCAGGGGAAGACGTTTGGCCCGACGCCTGATTCTGGAGGAACTCCAATGCGTGAATGGAATCGGAATCAGTTCCGCTGCTGCCGAATAAGACGCGTTTGAGGGCGGATACAATGATTGCTGTCTCCTGCTCGCGGTTCATGCCGGAGTGGAGGAGATTAATAGGGATCGTTGATTCCTCTGCTTCTTCTTCTCTTTTGGCTCTTTTGGCGGCCCTTTGCATTTGGGAAGTCTCTGCCATGACTTGCTTCCTGAACATTAGTTTTTGAGTTTCGAAGGGGATTTTGAGAGCGGATAAAAGATTTTGAATGTTGAAGATGATGCGCGGTCAAGTCTTTTTTATATGGTATTTTAGCTGAAGGGCTTCTTTTGTGGCATCCCAGCTGTACAAACGGATTATACACGGGAATTGAATAGGTTTTTCAGCACGAGGACCTTGTGGTGACTGGGCTGTTCGGAACATGAGAGGGAGTGGGACCGGGTGCTGACCTGGCATTTTCTGTTTTGTCGCTTCCGCTTTTGAGAGTGATGTCACGTGAGGATGACATCGGGCGTGAGGTCTTGTAAAAGCCAACGCGGTCCTTCGGACGGTAGTCAGAGCTTCTAGTAGAAGATTTTTTTATTTATTTTCAATGAAGGGGAGGTTGTTTGATACTCTGATAGAATATGAAGCTTGTTACACAGTCACTGAGATAGTACACTTGAAATTATAAAAACTGAACTTGAACCGTCTAGATTGTGTAGCTCTAGTTTCAAAATCCTTACCTGTGAATCTTAGACACTAGTTTGTTGAAATAGGGCCATCAGATATTTTAATTTTTAAATATCCAATGAATGTCAACAGATCTGCAGTTCAGATAACTAAATAATCATATATTTAGGCTCATGATACATATAAATGAGGAAACATAATTGGATAGTTTAATTTGAATTAGTTGTGTGCCGATTGTAAGCAATTTATAAGTGTCCACGTATCATCCATCATACTCCCCAGAGTATTTAAGTTTTCGTCTTTTATTACTGGAGACACAGACGGCCGAGTGGATTAGGTGAAACCCCGGCCTCACCTAAGACGGTGCAGTCCTTACCGTGGGTCCCACCATGATGTACTTAATTTATATCCATTCCGTCCATCCGTTTTTTAGACTGTTTTAGAGTATTATTCAAAAAAAGTATTAAGCAGATTCAATAACGAGGTAGACCATACCATAGGAAACAGTGGTGGTTGAACGCTTTACCATTAACAACTTCTTAGGGCGCAATTAATTTTACTTAGTTTTTATTTTTAATCTAATCTGTTTATAATGTTACATAAGCCTTGATGAATGGGAAAAAACAAATATGAAATTTCTCCAAAACTATTTTGGCCATTAATGGTCAATCAATAATTTTTCGTAGGTTATTCTCCACTTGATAATTGGATCTGCTTCATTTTTTGGCATAATGATCTAAAATGATCTGAAAAAAATGGATGGACGGCGTGGATAAATATTACACACATCAATGTGGGCCCCATGGTAAAGGCTGCACAGTCTTTGGTTTGGTCGGGTCTCACCTAATCCGCTTCTTACAGAGGCGGTCTCTTGTGGAGTTTTGGTAAGACCGCGCGCGTGGATTGCTATAAATTCACTCGGAAGAACACGTGACAATAAACGATACGTGTATGATATCCGAGCATTTCATTATCTGAGCACATTCCCTAATCTTATGGATTAAAATTTATTTCATTTTAGGCTTCAGGTAGGCTACGCTGTACAAAATAAGCTGACGGTTAGAATAAATTTTTAGCTATCCGTGGACCATTTGAGGATCTAAAGATACTCGAGTTTGAGAAAAGGAAATAAACAGTTTTAAAAACATTACGGAAGGCTCTGATCTTGTGCGCGTGTGGTTTCGTGGAAATTCAAGGTATCCACGCGCATGCTGGCGTAAAGAATATAGCTTTCGCCATTACGCGGTGACGTTCTAGAAGGGTTCTAGAAGGGGAGCTTACTCGTTGCGCGGGGACAGTTAAGAGTTCATTCGTGCTCTTCAGTACACACGGTGGGAGCGGATTAGGTGCGGCCCCGGCCTCACCCAACACGGTGCGGCCCTCACCGTGGGGCCCACCTTGATGTATATATTGTATATCCGTTCCATCCATCCTTGACAGATCATTTTAGGCATGATTCCAAAACGAAGCAGACCAAATCTCAGGTGGACCACACCACATGAAAAAATGGTGATTAGCCATTAAAAACTTCTTGTGGGCCAAAAAAGTTTTAGATCAAGCTGATATCTGTTTTTTTACCTTCATCTAAGTTTGATGGAAAATAAAAATCATGGTGGGCCTTCGAAAGTTTAATGGTGAGCAATGAATCCCCACTGTTTCCTATATCGTGGTTCACCTGGGATTTGGATCTCCTTCATCATTTTTCGTCTCAGGCCCTAAAATGAGCTCACAAAACGGATGGATAGCATGAATATACAATAAAGATATAAAGGTGGGCCTCATGATCAGGGCCACACATAACCGCTCCCACATGATATGTGATAATTCAGTGCAGATCGTCCCACTGGTGGGCTTAATTTTCGGTGGCCCATAGAACAGAATCCTTATGAAGGAATATTACTGGCTACTTATTGATTGAATTCTCCTTCTGTCACCAAGGTTAATTGTGGTAATTTTCACCATCAAGGCCACAAGTGGACGGATAAGATGGCCTTTCAAGTGTATTTTGACTAGGGAGTCCCACTATATGAACGGTCATAATCAATATACGGAGAGCCGAATGCAACGAAAAATAAGGATCGCAGGAAGAGTCAGTGATGGTCTGGTTCTAGAAGTACACATCCCCTCCAAGCAGCTCGCAAGTCAGTGAAGGAGACAGTCTGCCGGTTTCAAGACAATCAAAGAGATCGTCAACGCGGTAGACAGCACAAGATTCGGAAGTTTCTTCGGATGACTACGGCCGTGGACGTTTCTTAGCTTGGAAGTTTACACTTTTACGGGGGTACGGATTTCCTGCCAAAGCCTTACCCAAGTATTCTGGGTGAAGCTCACTGTGATGTTTGTGAGAAATCTAATCCGTCCATCCGTTTTTCGAGATCATTTTATAGCATGTGACCAAAAATAAGGTGGATCCATAACTTAGATTTGCCACACGAGAGGAAACAGTGGGGATTTGGTGAGAACTATTGAAATATTTATATAGCCACAAAAGTTTTGTATAGGTCTAAGTTTTTGTCCAATCCACTTCATCGCACTGAAAAGACCTTATAAACCGTTTGGATGGCATATAAACATTAAGGTGGAGCCTGGGAAGGTTTCAATGGTAGAAATTCCTTTCCCCACCGTTTTATCTCTTATGGCCCAATTGAGTTTTGGATACTTCTCGTTTTGAATAGAGTGTCTTAAAATGAGCTCTAAAAATAGACAGGTTGGATTTCTTATCAACATCACGGTGGACCCCACCTTGAATCCCATGGCAGGAACATCCTGCTAAAGCCGGGACCCTTTTATGGTACTTAAAAAAAATAGTCTGATACAGCGGTGGTACACTTGATATTTACTTCGGCTTTTCTTTTCTTTTTTTAAATGAGAATGAAAAACATGTGGACGATGTGAATATACAGTACATACATTAAGGCGGGCTCACCAACAGGGAAATAATCACTGCGTTACTGCCACGGTAACACCTGATCCTTCATGGGGCCTACCATTGATGTATGTGTTTCATCAAGCCGTCCCTCCGTCGGATTCTTTACCTCATGCCTTAGTGATAGACTCACAATAATTTTAAACATGAAGTCATGGGATGGAGTACTCACTGCAGTGAAAAAGTGGGCACATCATAGGGAGAGGCTAGATGTAAATCTTATCTATGATGTGGCCCACTTAAGATTTACATCTGCCTCTCCCTCTCTCTTTCTCTTACCCTAAAACTAAGCCGATGAAATGGATGGAAAGCACAGATAAAACACATAAATCATGGTGGGGTCTACAATTTTTTCCGGCACTGTGTTGATAGCTAAGGAGGCGCTACTGAATCCAGGTCTGCTTATTGGAAAAGAGCAGTAGGGCCCACGCAGTTGGATGGTGAATACCCTGCTACCCCTGAAACCAAAAGCTCTATAGTGCCCACCTTGCCATCAGTTGATATAAACTCTGTTCATCATCAGTTTGGTTAACTTGTATTAGAACATCTGCCTAACAATGAGACAGATCTAGAACTCAAGTGAGCCACGACATAATAAGCATGAGATGAAACTCCCCACCATTGAAACCTTCTCACTGACACCCATTACGGTTATGGGAAAACACAAATATTCGACCGATCCAAAACTTCAGAGGCCCTGAGAAGGTTTCAATGGTGTGCCCTTAATCCCTGCTTGGTATGGTGTGATCCAACTGAAATTTGAATCTAGCATGGTGTGAACTTGTTGAAAAAATATTAATTTTAAATATATTTTAATAATAAAAATAATATATACGATATATTATTTTGTTTGATAAAACACTGTTTTGTGAGTTTTTAGGAATAGTGCCACATGGGAAAGGGAAGAAAAAAAATCTGTAGTTTAAATGATAATAGTGGAGTATTATAATATTTACCTACCTAGTGATCCATGAACTATGGACCTTGCGTGTTCCAGCTCGCGCTCGGGCTCGGTCTCGGTCACGGTGCGAGGGCGTGTGCATGGGCATGTGAGGCACTGTGGCTGTAGAGGCGCTAGTGGCGCACTTTACACTTCGCACGTCCGCGAGTCGCGGTGTGACTAAGTGGCTAAGGCAGATGGCTGGATGAAGGAGAGACTAGAGGATTGAAAGAGAATCCTCCAAAATATATAGAGGGCTGGAAAAAGATCTGTTGCAGAAAATCTGTAACAGCTGTGTCAGCATACAACAGATTAATTGCCATGCACAACGGTCAGAAAATGGCCATAAAACGGCTAGTTTTCTCCAACAGAAGAAAACGGTCATGAGATTTATTTCCCTGGACCATAACTCCCAACCACCATAGCCTATAAAAGGAGGGCCTGGATGGATTTCCAAACCATCTCACAATCCAATCCAGCACTACCATACAAATTGAGACAACACACTACTCCTCTACTATACTCTAGTAATTCCAGCAAAATAGCAATGGTCGAACCTTTGTAAGAATAATAGACCAACGGTGTGATCTAAATCAGTTCAACCCCATTCAAGACTTGACATTTCAAATTAATCTAAAACCACAATTTCTTCTTTTTCTTTCTTCTGGGATTTTTTCTATTATTGTATTTCTGCCAGACTGAGTGTAATAAAGTTCCAATAAGTGGGCCTTCGTGTTTGCTGAATGCAGACCCACACCAGGCTCGTCGTATCCTAGAAGCTATTTGCCTGTAACCTATCAGCTTACTCAATTCACGTAAGTAAGGGCAAATAATGCTTTAAGGACAGCGTTTCAGACGTGCTTCAGCCTGTCCATATTTCACATTTTTTTGCAATTTTCGGTTTCCACATTATATAGAAAGTATATTATTCTGTATAATTTTTAACAATCTTAAAGCGTTATTTCGATGGAAGCCAACAGTATTTCATCCATCAAGCTGATGAATCAAGACTTGATACATCTTGATCTGTTCGATGGAACCAATTTTACGAGATGACAAGACAAACTGAAATTTCTTCTAATGGCGCTGAAGATCTACTACATATTAGATCCAAATCTGCAAACGTTACCTGAAGCATCCGACAAAGATACATTTGAACAGGTGGCTGCCCGCACCAAACGAGTTGAAGACGAATTTTTGTGTCGAGGACACATTCTGAACACGTTCTCCAACTGACTGTACGATCTGTACCAACAGACGTTATCAGCAAAGGAAATCTGGACCGCTCTGGAGTTCAAATACAAGGCTAAAGAAGAAGGTACTAACAAGTTTCTTATCGCCAGTTATTTCGACTTCAACATGGTAGATAATAAACCGTTATTGCCCCAAATCCAAGAACTGCAGCTGCTAGTAAACAAAATTAAAGTCATCAAAATAGATCTTCCTGAATCATTCCAGGTCGGGGCTTGTCACTGATGTGGAAAGACTGTAGAAAGAAATTGTTGCATAAAACTGAGGACTACATACTGGAACAAATCCAGAATTACCTCAGAATTGAGGAAAAATCCTGTAACCACGACAGAAAGAATGATAACGGGAATGCCTCGTCCAAAATACATGCAGTAGAGAACTCTAATAATAAACATCCCGAGAAAGACAATTCCCTGAAACCCAATAAAAGGAAATCCAAGAATAACGCCCAAAAGAATAACGGAAAGTTCAAAGGCCCATGTCATGTCTGTGAAAAAATCGAGCACTATGCTCGAGTATGCCGACATCACAAATCTAAACAAGAGGCAAGTGTAGTAGAAGAAGGCGATATAGTGGTCATGATTACTGAGGTGAATACCATCCAAGGCCAAGTTTCAGGTTGGTGGTATGATACTGCCGCTACAATACATGTGTGTTATGACAAATCAGCTTTCAAAACCTATGAGGAATTGACCGATGGTCAAGAAGCCTAAATGGGTAATGAAGTCCGATAGAAGGTCATCGGCAAAGGAACTGTCGAACTGATATTCACCTTTGGAAAGAAAGTGATTCTGACTAATGTACTGCACGTCTCAGACATGAGGCGAAACTTAGTTTCTGGGGATCTTCTGGAAAAACCAGGTATAAGGGTGGTGTACGAGTCAGGTAAACTGATTCTGTCTAAAAATGAAAATTTTGTTGGAAATGAATATGCTTATAACGGAATGGTCAAGTTTTCTCTGAATGAAAGTAGCACTTCTGCGTATATGGTTGAATCCGCTGGACTGTGGTATGATAAACTAGCCCATGTAGGGTATAGTACCTTGAAGTTCATGGCTAAGAATGGTTTAATCTCATACACAGATAATGAAACCGATAAATGTGAAGTGTGCATACGATTCGAAATGACGAAGAAACCTTTTCCAAGTGTTGAAAGATCATCTCAAGTATTGGATCTTGTGCATAGTGATATCTGTGAGTTAAACGACATTCTTACTCGTGGAGGTAAACGGTACTTCATAACCTTTGTAGATGATTAGTCTAGATATGTATATATATACCTATTAAAGAGTAAAGATGAAGCATTGAACATGTTTAAGATATATAAAGCAGAAGTAAAGAATCAACTAAATAAGAAGATAAAAATTCTCCGTAGCGATAGAGGAGGAGAATACTTCTCTAATAAATTCGATAACTTTTGTGAAGAATATGGACTAATACATCAATGTACAACGCCATACCTCAACAAAATGGAATAGCTGAAAGGAAGAATAAAACATTAGTAGAAATAGTCAACTCAATACTGATAAGAGCAAAGTTGTCACTTAGTCTATGAGGTGAGGCACTACTTACAGTATACCATATTCTAAATAGAATACCGTCTAAAAAGTATAAAATATCTCCATATGAAACATGGAGAGGCAGAAAACCTAACCTAGGATATCTGAAATTGTGGGGGTGTTTTGCATACTACAGAACCCCTGATCCAAAAAGAACTAAGTTAGGACCAAAAGCTATTAAGTGCATTTTCGTAAGATATGCACAAAATAGTAAAGCTTATAGACTTCTAGACACAGAGTCTAATACAATAATAGAATCAAGAGACGTTGAGTTCTTTGAGAACTCACTATCCTTGGAGTTAAAAGGTAATGAAATTCAAACTCCTGATAGAGAACTAGATAGTACAACTCCACAGATAGTGGAAGCTCCTATTAAACCTCGTAGGAGTCAAAGAACAAGAATAAAGAATAGTCTAGGAGATGACTATATAGACTCACAACGCATCATTTTCCATCTTGTAGAAGCAGATAGAGAAAATGTTATAAGACAAATACCTATAGTAAAGACTATAGAAGATGATCCTAAATCATACAAAAAGGTTATATCCTCTAGAGACGCAGCTTTCTGGAAATAAGCTATAAACAATGAAATAGAATTCATAATGTCAAATCAAACATGGGAACTAATTAACTTACCTCCAGGTTTTAGACCCATAGGTTGCAAGTGGGTATTTAGGAAGAAATATCACACTGATCGGACTATCCAAACCTTTAAAGCTCAATTAGTAGCTAAGGGTTTTAGACAAAAAGAAATGATAGATTACTTTGACACATACTCTCCTATAGCTAGGATAATATCCATTAGGATATTGTTTGCGCTAGCTTCTATACATCATCTTCACATCCACTAAATGTATGTAAAGACCGCTTTTCTGAATGGTAAACTCAATGAGGAGGTATACATGGAACAACCTAAAGGATTCGTTCTACCAGGAAATGAAAACAAAGTATGTAAATTAGTCAAATCCTTGTATGAATTAAAACAAGCACCAAAATAATGGCATAAGAAGTTTGATTCCAAAATACTATCTCATAGTTTCATGCATAATGTATCTGACAAATGCATATATTCTAAAGTAGATGGTAGTTGTATCATTATTATTTGTTTATATGTTGATGACATGTCAATAATAAGTAATAAAATGGAAGGTGTGACTGAAACAAAGAGGTTTCTATCTTCCGTATTTAGAATGAAGGATCTTGGACAAGTTGATACCATCCTAGGTATCAAAGTTAAAAAACATTGTGGGGGTTATATTTTGTATCAATCTCATTATATAGAGAAGATACTAAACAAGTTTAACCTTCTAAATATAAAAGAAGCAAAGACCCCATTTGATCTAAGTATCAAGCTAAAAGAAAATACTGGAAGAACAGTTGCACAATTAGAATATGTGAGTGTTATAGGGAGTCTTATGTATGCTATGCAATGCACTAGACCTGATATCGCATATGCTGTAAGTAAACTTAATAGGTTTACTAGTAACCCCAGTACTGAACACTGGAATGCAATCAGTAGAGTCCTTGGTTACTTAAAAGTAAACAAAGACTTAGGACTATTTTATTCAGAATTTCCTGCCATATTGGAAGGATATACCGATGCGAGCTGGATATCGAGTGCGGGGGATAACAGGTCTACTACAGGGTGGGTATTCACCTTAGGAGGTGCAGCTGTATCTTGGGGATCCAAGAAACAGACTTGCATAACACACTCGACTATGGAGTCTGAATTCATGGCTCTAGCTACAACAGGTAAAGAGGCTGAGTGGCTAAGGTATCTTCTATTAGAAATTCCTTTATGTGAAAAGCCTATATCGGCTGTGTCACTACATTGTGACAGTGAAACCACATTAGCTAGAGCCTATAACGGCACTTATAATGGTAAATTTAGACATATCAATCTTTGACATGATTATGTCAGACAATTGATTCAAGATGGAATCATTGCTATTTCCTATGTAAAATCAAGCAATAACCTGACAGATCCTTTCACTAAATCTCTACCAAGAGAGGTAGTAAAGGCTACATCTAGAGGAATGGGGTTGAAACTCTTCAAACAAAGTTTCACTAGTGATGGTAACCCAACCTGAAGTTAAAAAATCTCGAAATTTGGGTTTAACGGGTAAAAACAAGTCACTGATATTTGAAAATTTTTTTAGCATTAAATTATAAAACCTCATTCATAATAGATAAGTGCTGAGCGTTACGAAAGAGGGTTGAGTCTGAGAACTCTTAATGAAATCCAGTGTATAGGACAAGTGTCTTATAGTAATAAAGACACTGGAAGGATTTCACCTATATGAACGTAGAGATGGTGCCATCTCTCATGAGAGTTAGGAGTTTTCTCTCGAGATCGTTCACGAATTAGGATAAGCACATGGCCATTAAACGTACTGAGTAAGATTGTGGAAACTCTAATAAACATATAGCGAATATGTGTGTGATTTCTCTTACTTTGTTATCTAAGAATAACTGGTTCAACGCTACGGCTACCAGTAATTTTGTTAGAGTTTTAAGATACTTACAGGAAAGATTAAAATCGAAAGATATTTTTCTTTATGCATATAAACTGATTATTATAGCAGACTTGTTTAACCGAGAAAAATATATATTTTTTAAAAATCAAGTGGAGAATTGTTGAAAAAATTGTGATTTTAAATATATTTTAATAATAAAAATAATATATATAATATATTATTTTTTTTTGAAAAAATACCGTTTTGTGGGTTTTTAGGAATAGTCCCACATGGGAAAGGGAAGAAAAAAAATTTGTGGTTTAAATGATAATAGTGGAGTATTATAATATTTACATACCTAGTCTATGGACTATAAACCTTACATGTTCTAGTGCGTAGCACTGGAACACCCGCGTGCGCACTCGCGCTCGGGCTTGGGCACGGGCTCGGTCTCGGTCTCGGACTCGGACTCGGTCTCGGTCTCGGTCTCGGTCTCGGTCACGAGCTCGGTGCAAGGGCATGGGCATGTGAGGCAGTATGGCTGTAGAGGCGCTAGTGGCGCACTTTGTACTTCGTACGTCCGCATCGTGTCGCAGAGGGTCGCTCCTTCGTGACCTTGAGCGAACCGAAGCGAGACATGTGCTAGTCGCTGTGCGACTAAGTGACTAAGGCAGATGGCTGGGTGAAGGAGAGACTAAAGGACTGAATGAGAATCCTCCAGAATATATAGAAGTGGAAAAAGAGTCATTCGTAGAAAATCTGTAGCATTTGTACCATAAGTGTAGGGTCCAATTTAACTTCGCATATAATACTTAAAATAAATTTGTTGTCTCAAAAAGTCAAGACATCACGTGATTAATGGCCATGCACAATACGGAAAATGACCATAAAATGGCTAGTTTTCTTCAACAGCCAGAAAACAGTCATGAGATTTATTTCCCTGGACCATAACTCCTAGCCACCATAGCCTATAAAATAGATTTCTAAACCATCTCACAATTCAATCCAGCACTACCATACGAATTGAGACAACACACTACTCCTCTCACTATACTCCAGTAATTCCAGTAAAATAGCAACAATTGAACCTTTGCAAGAAGAATAGACCAATAGTGTGGTCTAGAGCAGTTCAAATGAACCAGTAGCTGAAGACTTGACCAGTGCAGTGGTCTAAAACCACAATTTCCTTTTTTTTCTTTCTTCTGGAATTTTTTCTATTATTGTATTTCTGTCAAACTGAGTGTAATAGAGTTCCAATAGGTGGGCCTTCATGTTTGCTGAACTTAGGCCCACACCAGGTTCGTCGTATCCTAGAAGCTATTTGCTTGTAACCTATCAGCTTACTCAATTCACTTGAGTAAGGGCAAATAACGCTTTTAGGACAGCATTTCAGACGTGCTTCAGCCTATCCATATTTCAGATTTATTTGCAATTTTCGGTTTTCACATTATACAGAAAGTATATTATTCTGTATAATTTCCAACAGAACTCATTTCCTAAAATGCGCCGTCCAAACGGATGGAAGTAGTGGGTATAACACATACACCACGGTTGGCCTGATAGATCGTTTGATCACAAAGGCTCCCAATAACACGGGTACGTGGATTGGGTACTACCCCTGTCTCGAGCTCATAACAGGCTGTTGTATTTTGTTTCAAAATTTATATTAAATTGAATTTTAAAATTTCAGTTTCCCTCCACATCTGAAAATTTGGTGCTTTTCGGTTGTGGGTTTTGTCCCACAGCGGATTTCTCAAAGAAAATCCTCTTTATATAAGATAGTTCTTTTGCCTTGGGGCTTGAACCCCATTCAGGGAGCATGTGAATTTGGTCCGGGGCGCATGCGTGCCGAGTCGTACCGTGCTGAGCCAAGTCGAGTCCGCATGCACGACGCGATGGGCTAGGCTAGGCGTGAGTGCGGGTACGGTTTGAGTGTATTTGCGTGGGGGTGTGTGTGTATGGATACTCGTGAAATTTTATTTGCAAGTGTGTAAAATCATTTCTCTTCTTATAAAACTCTCTCTATTCTGGTTTATAAGTTTTTGTTTTTACCAACTTCAAAACCTATTGCATTTAGGACGCTGTCCAAGGGGAGCAAATTCGATTTCAAGCCGAGTGACTCACGTCACGCCTCAACTCAGTTCAATAAGTCTTTTGTCTCAGATTTTATTTTCTTTTTTGGTTCTTGATTTTTTATATAGTGTATTTAATTCAACATATATTCCAACAATCTTGAAATCGATGTGTTGAATTACATAAACTATGGCTACCATAATAGTAAATGCTTCTACCGAGTTAGCTAAAATTGAACTGTTTGCTGGACAATGCTTTAAATGATGGAAACAGAAACTGATGTTCGCACTGACCACCCTTAAAGTTTCATACATTATATCTGAATCATTTACTATAGATCCAGCAAATCAAACCGAAGTAGTAGATAAAAATAATTGTAAAAATTATATTTTAATCTTTTTGTCCAACAAATTATATAACGTGTATGCTTTTTACCAATCTGCTAAAGACATATGGACTGTTTTGGAAAAGAAGTACATATTAGAAGATGCAGGCACTAAGAAACATGCAATTGCTAATTTCTTTCATTATAAAATGACAGACGATAAACCTGTTATTAATTAGACTCATAATTTTTAAAATATATTTCATAAATTGTCGACTGAAGGAATTAAGTTGGATGAAGCATTTCTGTCAAAAGTGCTGATAGAAAAGCTATCGCCTTCCTGTAAAGAATATAAAAATAGAATGAAACATAAAAAGAACGGTGTTTCTTTGGAAACTACTATCGTACACATACGAATAGAAGAGACCAATAGAATCATGGACTAAAAAAGAAAATGGAAATGAGATAGATTCAAAGGCGAATCTTGTGAAATCAAGTCGGAAAAAAAACAAGAAAAATGACAAATGTCATAATTGTGGTAAACCTGGACATTATGCAAATGAATGCTGGCTCAAAAAGAAGAATGCAAACACTCAATTCAAGAAAAATGAAAATTTTTATAACTGTAGAAAGCCTGAGCATTACATTAAAACCTATATGCTTAAGAAAAACAAAGATAAACCGCAAGCTAATCTCATAGAAATAGGCAATGAGTCTGATATAGTAGTAGTTGTGGTGTCAGAAGTCTTCTTTATAAATAACTTGGAGTAGGTACTAGACACTGGTACAACTAGGCACGTGTGTAAGGATCGTAGCATGTTTACCTCTTACCAAATATCAGAAGATGATGAACAAGTATTCATGGGTAATGCTAGAACATCTTCAGTTGTATGAAAATGGAAAGTACTTTTGAAAGTCACTTCTATAAAGACTCTAATGTTGAATGATGTCCTACTCTAATGTTGAATTATGTCCTACATGTGCCTGACATTAAAAGAAACTTGGTCTCTACTTCGCTCCTCAATAAGGCTGGTGTCAAGTTAGTATTTGATTCAGATATGCTTGTAATGATTAAGAATGAAACTTTTATTGCTAAGGGATACTGTAGTGATAATCTATTCATTGTGAATGTATCCAATGATAATAATAAAAAGACATCTAGTTCTGTTTATATCATTGAAATTTTTATCTATGACGTAGTAGACTAGGTCATGTGAATGTAGTATCTTTGACGAAAATGAAAAGATTAGGTTTATTCCCTAATATATCTAATGAAGAATTGGAAAAATGTGAAACATGTGTAGAATCAAAATTCATTAGAAAACCTTTTAAACGAATAGAACGATCCTCTGTTCTATTAGAGTCGATACACAATGACTTAGGTGATTTTAAAAATCACATGTCTAGAAGTGGAAAAAGATATTACATAACTTTTGTAGATGACTATTCTAAGTTCACTAGTTTATCTGTTAAGAAACAAAGATGAAGCTTTGGATGCTTTTTCTAAATATAAAATTGAAGTTGAAAATTAGTTAAATATAAAAATTAAAAGACTTAGAACAGATAAAGGAGGTGAATATGAATCTTCTTAATTTAAAGAATTATGTAAACAAAGTGGAATAGTTCACGAAACTATAGCTCCTTATACACCAGAACATAATGGAATAGCAGAATGTAAGAGTAGAACTCTTAAGGAGATGATGAATGCTATGTTAAATAGTTCAGACTTATCCTCAAATATGTGCAGAGAAAGAATTATATCTGCTTGTTATATCCTAAATAAGATTCCTTCTAAATCTTCTAAATAAACCCCATGCAAACTTTAGAAGAACCATATTCCTAGTTATAAGTATATTAAAGTGTGGGAATGTCTACTAAAGTAGGATTACCTGAAATTAAGAAAAGAAAGTTAGGCCCTAAAATGATTGACTATGTATTTATAGGGTATGCACAAAATAGTATAGCCTACAGGTTTCTAGTTTTAAAAACTAAGGATAATATTCTACATCCCAATACAATTATAGAAGCTAGGGATGTATAGTTCTTTTATAACGTATTCCCTATGAAATCTAAATATATAAGAATAGATGAAGTTAATAAATCAAATATCGCGTCTACTAGTAAAAGTGCTTGCGAGTAGGTAGTAGAAGAGATACAACTAAGAAAAAGTACTAGAGTTAAAAGAGAAACTAACCTATGAGATGGTTTTTTCACCTTCTTAGTAAAAAATGATCCCACAACTTATACAAAAGCAATTAACCCTCCAAATGAAACCTTTTAGAATGAAGCAATAAATGACGAGTTAGAATTTATTATATCTAATAGCGCTTGGAAACTTATAGACCTACCACCTGAAAACAAACTAATAGGTTGTAAATGGATCTTTAGAAAAAAACTAAAACCAGATGGAACTATTATTAAGTTTAAGGAGAAGCTGGTAGCAAAAGGCTTTAAACAAAATGAAGGAATAGATTATTTTGATACATATTCCCCTGTAAGTAGAATTACAACTATCAGGGTCTTAATAGCGATAGCCTCCATATATAAATTGGTGGTACATCAGATGGACGTTAAGACGGCTTTCCTAAACGGAGATTTAGAAGAAGAAATATATATGGAGCAACATGAGGATTATAAAATATCATGTAAAGAAAATAAAGTATGTAAACTAATTAAATCACTATATGGTATAAAACAGGCTCCTAAACAATGGCATGAAAAATTTGATGGTGTTTTAAAATCAAATTATTATTATAAATGATGTAGATAGATGTGTATATAGTAAATTTTTTGAAAATGATTATGTTATTATATGCTTTTATGTTGATGACATGCTTATTTTTTAAACTAATATTAAATTAGTTATTTAGACTAAGAAATTCTTATCATCTAAATTTGACATGAAAGACTTAGGACAAGCTAGTGTAATCTTCGGTATTGAAGTAACCAGGAAAGATAATGTTATTGTATTATTACAATCTTATTATATTGAGAAGTTACTGAGAAAGTTTAACCATTTTGACTATTTACCTGTCAGTACACCTTAAGATTACAGTGTGACTGTCATGAAGAATACAGGTAGTAGTATGTCTCAATTGGAGTATTCTAGAATAATTAGTAGTTTTATGTATCTAACAAACTACATTAGACCAGACATAGTTTTTGCAGTAGGAAGCAAGCTAAGTAGATATACATATAACCCTGAAAAATAACATTGGAATACCTTGTATAGGGTTTTGAAATGCTTAAAAGGCAGTATGACCTATGGTTTACATTATAATGGTTATCTTGTTGTATTAGAATGATACAGTGATGCTAATTGGATCAGTGATTCAGATGAGACAAAATTCACTAGTGAATATGTTTTTACTTTGGGTGGAGGAACAGTCTCTAGGAAGTCTTCCAAGTAGACATGTATTGCTCGGTCAACTATAGAATCCGAATTTATTGCCTTAGAAAATGCTGGATCAGAAACCGAGTGACTTAGAAATCTTTTAGCCGATATACAGTTGCGGTGAAAGCCTATATCGGCCATATCTATTCATTGTGATTGTCAAGCAGCTATAGCAAAAGAAAATAGTAAAATATTTAATGAAAAGATCAGGCATATTAGACTCATACATAACATAGTGAAACACATGTTGTGTGATGGAGTCATATATATTGACTTTGTGAGGTCAGAAAAAAATCTGACAGATTCTCTGACCAAAGGACTATCTAAAAGATTAGTCAATGATACATCGAAGGGAATGGGGCTAAGCCTGATATATAAGCTGCAAGTGTCGACAACCCAACCTGTACAAGTGGAGATCCCATGAGATAGGTTCAATGGGTAAACAACAAGACATGAGGTAGACGATTACACTGAGTTATATGAGCACCTTCTATGGTGTACTGTGCGAGCAGCAATGCGAAAGGATGACTTTTTTAGAACTCTTGATAAATCTATAGTCATATATTTGGTAGTGTATACAGTTGCTACATACACTTGATGGAATTTACCTATATGTGTGTGGAGGCAAAAGCTACTTCGTATAAGAATTTAGACGAATTCTCTAGAACACTCATGAAATCCAGGTAATGGTGTATAACCAAAACGCACCGAACCGCAGAATTACTTGTAGAGGAAGAATTGTGTGAGTAGCATGTACTTGCGATTTGCATTAAAAGGATTCAGGTTCAAGACTATGGTGTCACCTGATTCCCGTAGACTTGTCTTGCTTACTCTAATGTTGGTTCAAGTCTATAGTGACACTGTCATCATTGCACAATTATTACACTTCAACCCAAAAGAGTTTTTATTTTGAAACATGTGGAGGATTGTTGTATTTTGTTTCAAATTTTATATTAAATTGAATTTTAAATTTTTCGGTTTCCCTTCACATTTGAAATTTTGGTGCTTTTGGATTGTGTGTTTTGTCTCACATCAGATTTCCCAAAGAAAATCTTCTTGTATATAAGATATGTTTTTTGCCTTGGGGCTTGAGCCCCATTCAGGGGGCATGTGAATTTGGTCTTAGGAGGCTATATCAATAGCTCTAATTTATGCCATTAACCACACACGCATGCGTGCCGAGCCATCTCGTGCCATGTCATGCCGAGCCGACCCGAGCAGACCCAAGCTGAATTAGAGTTCGTGTCCGTGTGCGTGTGTGCATGCATTGAGTTATATCTATTCCGTCCATCCATTTTTTAGACTGTTTTAGAGTATTATCCAAAAAAATATGAAGCAGATTCAATAATCAGGTGGACCATGCCATAGGAAACGGTGGTCGTTGAATGCTTTACCATTAACAACTTCTTAGGGCGCAATTAATATTTCCTTAGCTTTTATTTTCCATCTAATTTGTTTATAATGTTACATAAGCTTGGATGAATGGGAAAAAACAAATATTAGCTTTCTTCAAAACTATTTTGGCCATTAATGGTCAATCAACAAATTTTCGTAGGTTATTCTCCCCTTAATAATTGAATTTGCTTCATATTTTGGCATGATGATCTAAAATGATCTCAAAAAAATGGATGGATGATGTGGATAAATATTACGCACAACAATGTGGGCCCCATAGTAAGGGCCGCACAGTCTTTGGTTTGGTCGGGTCTCACTTAATTTGCTTCCTATAGAGGCGGTTAGGGCTGGGCATCGGTCCGAGTCGGACTGGATGGGGTCCAACCCGGACCGATCCGAAATAATATTGGTCTGACCCGAACCCGATCTGATCCGGTACCGAGTCCGGGTCGCCTAACTCAGACCGATCCGAAAACTCACTGCACTGCTCCGATCCGAGTCCGACTCAGTTAGGAAAACCGAGTCGGATTGGATCAGACCAGTAAAAATTTAACAAGTTTTTAAAAATAGTAAAAAATATTTTTTAAAAAATAAATATTACTAAATATATCCCGAACGGATCGGATCGGTCCGAATCGGATCCAATCGGATCGGATTCTAGATCGGATCGGATCGGGTCATGTCCAACCCAAACCCGATCCGAAAAGGATTCGGATTTCGATGGGCCTACCCGATCCGCACCGATCCAGCCCGTCGGATCAGTTCGAATCGGGCCGGATCAGGTTGGATCTACCGGATCGGACCCAATTTGCCTAACTCTAGGAGGCGGTCTCTGCTGGAGTTTTGGTAAGACCGCGCACATGGATTGCTACAAATTCACTTGGAAGAACACGTGACAATAAACGACGCGTGTATGATATCCAAGCATTTCATCATCTGGGCACACTTCCTAATCTTATGGATTAAAATTTATTCCATTTTAGGCTTCAGGTAAGCTACACTGTATAAATAAGCTGACAGTTAGAATAAATTTTTAGCCATCCGTGGCCCATCTGAGGATCTAAAGGTACTTGAGTTTGACAAAAGGAAATAAACAGTTTCAAAAACATTGTCCGCGTGTGGTTCGTGGGAATTCGAGGTATCCACGCGCATGCTGTCACAAAGAATATAGCTTTCGCGATTACGCGCGCGGTGAAGTTCTAGAAGGGGAGCTTACTCGTGGCGCTGGGACAGTACACACGATGGGAGCGAATTTGGTGCGGCCTCGGCCTCACCCAACACGGTGCGGCGCTCACTGTGGGACCCACCGTGATGTATATCCGTGCCATCCATCCCTTTTGACAGATCATTTTAGGCATGATCTCAAAACGAAACAGATCCAAATCTCAGGTGGACCACACCACATGAAAAAGTGGTTAAAAACTTCTTATGGGCAAAAAAAGTTTTAGATCAAGCTGATATTTGTTTTTTACCTTCATCTAATTTTGATGGAAAATAAATATCATGGTGGGCCTTAAGGTGGGCCTTAGAAAGTTTAATGGTGAGTGATAAATCCCAGTCGTTTCCTATGCCGTGGTTCACCTTGGATTTGTATTTGCTTCATTTTTTGTCTCATGCCTTAAAATGAGTTCACAAAACGGATGGACAGCATCGATATAAAATACACACATCAAGGTAAGCCTCATGATCAGGGCCACACCTAATCGGCTCCCACATAGTGTGCGGTAATTCAGTGCGAATTTGGTGCGGCCTCGGCCTCACCCAACACGGTGTGGCGCTCACTGTGGGACCCACCGTGATGTATATCCGTACCATCCATCCGTTTTGACAGATTATTTTAGGCATGATCCCAAAACGAAACAGATCCAAATCACAGGTGGACCACACCACATGAAAAAGTGGTGATTAACCATTAAAAACTTCTTGTGGGCCACAAAAGTTTTAGATCAAGCTGATATTTGTTTTTTACCTTCATCTAATTTTGATGGAAAATAAATATCATATTGGGCCTTAGAAAGTTTAATGGCGAGTGATAAATCCCAGCCGTTTCCTATGCCGTGGTTCACCTGGGATTTGGATCTGCTTCATTTTTTGTCTCATGCCTTAAAATGGGTTCACAAAACGGATGGACAACATCGATATAAAATACACACATCAAGGTAAGCCTCATGATCAGGGCCATACCTAATTGGCTCCCACATAGTGTGTGGTAATTCAGTGCGGATCCTCCAACTGGTGGGCTTTTCGGTGGCCCATAGAACAGAATCTTTTTTTTTTTTTTACACACCCCCCCACACTTACGCTAGTGGAATTTCACCACCTATGGGTACTCGAACCCTTGAACGGGTTGAAACTCCTGAGAGTCTACCACCCGACCAAGAGTAAGGACCCCATAGAAAAGAATCCTCATGAAGGAATGATACTGGCTACTTATTGATTGAATTGTCCTTCTGTCACGATGGTTAATTGTTGTAATTTCCACCAGCAAGGCCACAGGTGGACGGATAAGATGGCCTTTTCAGGTGTGTTTTGACTTAGGGAGTCCCACTATATGAACGGTCATAACCGACTGCAACATGGAGCCGCAACGAAAAATGAGGATTGCAAGAAGAGCCAGTGTTGATCTGGTTCTAGAAGTACACAGCCCCAGCAAGCAGCTGGCTAGTCAGTGAAAGAGAGTCTGCCGGTTTCAAGACAATCATAGAGACCGTCAACGCGGTAGACAGCACAAGATTTGGTAGTTTCTTCGGATGACTGCTCAAGATTCGGAAGTTTCTACGGATGAGTACGACCGTGGAGGTTTCTTAGCTTGGAAGTTGCTTTCCTGCGAAAAGTTCCCGCACAAGGATTCTGGGTGGGGCTCACTGAGATGTTTGTAAGAAATGTAATCCATCCATCCATTTTTCGAGATCATTTTATGGTATGCGACCAAAAATAAGGTGATCCAAGACTCAAATTGGCCAGACGAGAGGAAACTGTGGGGATTTGGTGAGAACTATTGAAATATTTATATGGCCACGAAAGTTTTGTATAGGTCTAATTTTTTGGTTTTTTCACTTCATCCCAGTGAAAATGACCTTATCAACGGTTTGGATGGCATATAAACATTAAGGTGGAGCCTACAAAGGTTTCAATCAAGTTTTGAATACTTCTCATTTAGGATGGAATGTCCTAAAATGAGCTCTAAAAATAGGTCTATAGGGTACAGGTTGGATTTCTCATCAACATCATGGTGGACCCCACCTTGCATACCAGAGCAGTAACATCCTGTTAAAGCTGGGTCTCTTTCGTGGTACTAAAAAAATATCTGATACAGCTGTGGTCCGCTTGATATTTAGTTCTGCTTTATTTTTTACCATGCCCTAAGACATATGGACAATGTAAATATACATTACATACGTTGAGGCGGCCCCACCAACAGGGAAATAATCACCACGTTACTGCCACTGTAACGTACCTGATCCTTTATGGGACTAACAAGGATTTTAAACCCGAGGTCATGGGAAGGAGTACTCATTGCGGTGAAATCCATTGTAGTGCGAGTGCATGGGTTTGCGTGAGGTTTCAGTGACTGTTTTAAAAAGGGAAAAACAGTCCTATTGTACCGGATTCATAGCATAGGTGACCGAAAATGGTGGTGTGGACTGAAAATGGTGGTGATTGAATGCCCCTGTCCAAACTTCCTAGGGCCTATAAGAAGTATTGCATTGAAAAGAATTGAATGATCAATAGACATTACAGTCGGCTTTAAAAAGTATTTAATTGTGGGCGTATAATCACCCCTGCTTCCTATGAGGGGTACGTGGATTGAGTACTACCCGGCGCGGATTAGCTACTGACAGGTTGAGTAGCGAGACTCTCGCTACCGAAGTTACGTCACCAAGTTCTCTGCCCCACTATGATGTATGTGTTGTATCCACACCATCCATCGATTTTGAGATATAATTTTAGGGCATGAGTCAAAGAATGAGGCAGATAAAAAGCTTTAGTGGACCCACCACAGAAAACAATGGCGAGAGTGATTCCCACTGTTGAAACTATCCTAAGGCCCACCATGATGTTTATTTGAAATCCAACATAAAAGAAGGGAAAACACAAATATCAGCTTGATCTAAAACTTTTGTGGCCTTTAAAAGTTTTTAAGGGTGAGCGTCACTGTCCCCACTGTTTTATATGTTAGGGTCCACCGGAGCTTTGTATTTAATTCATTCTTTGTATCTTGCCCTAAATGATCTCTTCAAATGGATGGACGGCGTGGATACAAAACATACATCATGGTGGTGCCCACGGAACTTGGTGACATCACTTCAGGAGCGAGTCTCGCTACTCAACCTGTCAGTAGCTAATCCGCGCCCGGTACTACCCCTGTCCCGAGCTCATAACAGGCCAGGGCTTTGAGGGCCCTACCATGATGTATGAGTTTATCCACACTGTCCATCTATTTTATGTATCATTTTAGCATATCAACCCCAAAACAAGCTAAGATCCAATAGGGGTGCACATCGAACCGGTAGAACCGTGTAACCAGACCGGAACTGAACAAACGGTCCAGTTTGGTCCGGTTCTAGAGTGCACTGGTTCCGATTCCAATTTTAGAAATCAAAGAATTGATTACATCGGTTCGGTTCTCTATTTGAGGGTATGTAGAACCGAATCGAACCGTGAACTGATCCGTAGAATCGAACCGTGGATCCGAACCGCAGAACCGAATCATGGAACCGAACCAAGAACCTTGATTGTTTCTATATTTGATTCATGATTTATGGGTGAGTACATGTAGGTTTTTGTGTAAAATCGTCACCAACATGAGTATGCATGTGTACATTTTCGGTTAACTTGTAAAATCATTATAAATGTTAGAGGTGAACCTACTGGAAACTTCCAAAATAGTGAAATCTAATACACTCGAGGAGAGTACATCCGCTGTGAGCGGAGTAGGTATTTAACTAAACCACTATACATCGTTTTGTTTGTTATTACTTATGTGGATGAATTTCTATTATGCTTTTAATTGAATTGTTTATTTTGAATGCATGAATAGATTGTATGCTAGGCACTTAATTTGTACCACATACATAATTAATATTTTATATCTCACCTCATAGTTTAAGTGTTAATTACTTTTAATTGCCCCCCACCCCTCCAAAACTTATTATAATTCTAAGCTCTATAAGCCTTCATGCATAACGTGTGTTGTCGTTTTAGATTATCCATGCAAATTCAAGAGAAAGGAAATTTTAAATGGCCTTCCCGCGCAAGGGCCCACCTATTGAACCAATCCTATATCTTATGTGTGGGTCCACTGGATTGCCTTGTATTAGATCCAAGCCGTCCATATGAAATGTGTTTCAATTTCATGTCATCTGCTTAAGTTTGAGGGAAAAACTTATCACGAATGGACCACACCGGATGAAATAGTTTGGAATTAACTTACAACATTAATGCAATTGTGGACCACAAGCATCTCTAATTTTTTTTTTTTAATGACCCTACAGTGGGTTCACAACTATCTAATTAAAGTAAATGGATTAGATCGACCGAGGGATGGCCTCAATCATTGATTTAGTGTGACCCACATTCTCATTCTCAAAAAGCCCTCTCGACTTGTACAAAAAGTCATCGTCATACAAGAAGATAGCTGGCATAGGATCATTTTCATTCGGAAAAAAAAAAGAAAAAAAAAAGACATTTTATATGGTAATTTAGAGCTATTTTAATTAATATCGCAATTGATGTGGTAAATAGTACGTAGCGATCGCTTAACAAAGTGCAATTTGCAGCTCATCCACTCAACGTAAGGCATACAAGAAAGCAAATCCAAGCTATCCAAATTGTTCTAGAAAGTTCCGGCTAGTGATAAGCCAAGGCCAATGGCAACAAGATGGACGCGGATTGCGTCCTATCCCCACCCAGACGGTAGTCCATCCGGGCATGACTCTGTGAGGTCCACCGTGATGTAAGTGTTTTATCCACGCCCTTCATCTTTTTTATTAGATCATTTTAAGGCATGAGCCAACAATTGAGGTAGGTCCAGGGCTCAAGTGGACCACAAAGTAGGGATTGAACGTCCACCATTAAAAACTTCCTGGGAGCTGGAGAAGTTTCGGATCAGGCTGATATTTGTGTTTTCACTTCATCCAAGTCTGCCTGACCTTATTAATAGGTTTGGTGGTTAAAAAAAAAAAACATCACGGTGGCCCTTAGAAAGGTTTCAACGGTGGGTGTCATTATCACTGCAGCTTCCTTTGATGTGGTCCACTGGAGCTGTGTATCTACTTCATTTTTTGTCTCATGTGTTAAAATGATCCGAGAAAAGCGATGAAGGGTGTGATAAAACACTTACATCACGGTGGGCCCACCGAGCCCTGAGGTAGGACGCAATCCGCGTCCCAACAAGATTGGGTGAAAAATCAAGCTGGCAACGTGTATATTGAGTGGAAAATGTAAATGCCTTCTTATCCAGCTGCCCATTATTTGATGAGTGGACTGGCCCACCTTTTGGCCACGCCGAGTCGGCAGCGGCCCCATCTATATAGTTACGCCGATAATCTCAACCAACTGTGCCACATCTGTGCGCGTGTGACTACCGACAAAGCAGGTCGGCACGGGTTGAGGACAAGACGCAGTTCACCAAACCAGTCAAATTCAAGATTCGATTTGTACGGACACACTTTTCATGCAGGCCCAGCAGATTCTTTCGGTTAAAGTATTGGGTGGGCCAGACATGAAAAAAAAAAAAAAGACTGTCGACATCCAACGTTTCCACACGTGAAATCTAGCACATTTCGGCCTGGTGACGCAGCTAGGTGGCGTTGGTTATGATCTGGCACGCGTGTCAAGGTTGGTTGGTATCACGTGTGACCTGCGTGTGACTTGGCATTGAGGATGCGAATTGCCTGGGACACCCTATACCAAAGTTCACGGGAGCGGATTGGGCATGTGCCGCCCCAGCCTCACCGAAGACTGTGTGGCACTTATTGTGGAGCCCACTTGATATATTTATTCTATATCCAGGCTGTCCATCGCTTTTGCTAGATCATCTCAGGATATGAGCCTGAAAATGAAGAAGATCCAAGTCCAATGCAGACCATACTATAGGAAACAGTGGTGATTGAATGCCCTACTATTAAAAACTTCCTAAGTCCCACCGTAATGTATATTTTCCATCCAGTCTGTTAATAAGGTCACATGATACTGAATTAAGGGAAAATAAATAAATATCAGCTTGATCCAAAACTTTTGTAGCCTATTAATGGTCAACCACCACTCTTTCCTATGGAATGGTCCACCTGTTAATTAGATCTGTTTAATTTTTTGGGCTCATGCCGAAAATTGATATGAAAAAATAGATGGACACATGGATATAGAATAAATACATCCAGATGGGCTCTACTGTAAGGGCTGCACGGTTTTGGGTGAGGTTGGGTGGCACCTAATCCACTAGAAAGTTATTTCAGCTGGACCACTGTGATGCTTATGAGGAGTCCACTTGGTTAAATGAAGAAGATCCAACGGTCAAATGGACCACACCTCATGTATTTAATGCAACTGACATTTAATGCTTTGTACATTTTAATGCAACCAAGCTTATTATTTGGTGTGGTCCACTTGAGCGTTGGATCTGACTTATTTTTGTGTTGATGCCTTTAATATGAGAAAAGGGATTGAGATGTATAGATACATTACAGTGGGCCGGCCTACAGAACTGCCCGTTCGGAGCTAGGGACAGGCGGGGGTAGCACGCAATCCGCGCCCACCCCGGCTGCCTGCACCCGTTGCCCATAGGGGTTTCTGCATTGGGAAGCTACCCAGGACCCACAGACATGTCCGTGAGAAATTGAACTGTTCGCCAGTTTCTCCAAACTTAAGTAGACAGCTCTATAAGAAATGGTGGGGATTGAATGCTGTTGAAACCTTTATGAAGACGCAAAAGTTTTGAATGAGGCTAATATTTGCTTTTGTAGTTAATTACAGTTAGAATGACCTTTATGACCGGTTTGAATGATATATAAACATCATCGTGGGCTTTGGGCCTGTTTAATGGTGGGCATTTCCATTCCCATTGTTTCCTGCAGTATGGTTCACTAAAGTTTTGGATTTCCTCAATTTTTTGGATCATGTTCTAACATGAGGTAGAGAAAATGACGGACAGGGCCAGCTGGATTTCTCACCTCTTTGGACCATGCCACGAGCATGAAGATAAAGAGTAACGCTATGGCTATTTGCCCTATTGTAATGACACTTCGGGACCTGTAGGGCTAAAGTAAAGTGGGGTGGGGTGGGGTGGGGTGGGGTGGGGTGGTGCCCAACCTAAGGTTCCTATACCTCGATCCTAACCTAACTCAACCCAACCTCTGGTTGAGAATTTTCAACCCAAGTCCAACCCAAGTGAGATCGGTCGGGTGGATACATGCTAATATTTTTGTTATTATATTTCAATACATGTCTTATTTTTTGTACCTAGGATTTTATTAATCATACATGTAATAATTTATAGTAAAGAACTTCATTTTTTATAAATAAACAAGCTAAAATATAGGACAACTACTCTTTTAAAAGTCATGTTGTGCAACACGCAATCTATTTGGGAGAGATATATCAAGCGTATCTTGTTAGCTGGAGTCATTGGAAATAATGTGGACTAATGAGATCCGATGATACTGGAATTTCTCATGCCTTCAACATAGATAATTCGCACTCAATTATAATTTATAAGCTACTTATATATTGATCAGGAAACCTGAGGCCTAAACCCGAGCCCAACCCAACTTTAATCAGATTGGTGTTTGTATAGCCCAAGCTCGAGATTGAACCGATACATCCTGTCCGAGCCCGACCTAATGTCGGGTCAATCATGAGTTGGTCGGGTTGAACCCACTCGACTTTCTGCCCTAAAGACCTGGTTCAGTTCTATCAGGTCTTTTTTTGTGGGGTCCACCTCAATGTATGTGTTGGATATCTATACTTCCCATTCATTTTGTTCGTATCATTTTAAAGAACGATCCCAAAAATAAAAGTAGATCCAAATTACTGCAAACCATACCAAAGGAAACCGTGGTGATTGACCAATAGTAAGAACTTTTTGTGGGCCATGAAAGTTTTGGATCAAGCTGATATTTGTGTTTTCCTATCATCCAAGTTGTGTGACATTATGACCAGGTTGGCTAGCAAATAAACATTACGGTAGATCCTAAGGAGGTTTTAAGTGTCAGCGTTCAATAATTACTGTTTTTTGTGGTGTGGTCTACTTGATATTTGGATTTACTTCATATCTAAGCTCATCCTTAAAATTAGCTAACAAAACGAATGGAGGGCGTGAATATACAACTCATACTTGAAGGTGGGGCCCACGGAAAAGACCTGACACCCCAAAATGATGTCAACCGTGGACGTCTCTATTTCCACATTTGCCAATGGCGTGGCCCACGTACCTTATAAAATGTCTGGGTCAGGTGGTAGACTGATTGGACGTCTCGTATACATCGATGTGGACCATAGGTATTTATGTTCCTGGCACTGTGAGAACAGGACAAGTGTCAACGAATGGCAATACTCATGAAGAGAAAATGGTGGGGCCCACAAACAGGTAGTGAACATGGATGAAAATTTAATGCAGCTGAATCTCGATGCCACCGTCGCTTGTTTCTGCAATTCCACCCATCCATCAGATTCCATCTACTATGAAAATGGGATGCCCAGAAAATCAGTCTGATCTAATCCTCACGTTAAAAACTTCAAACTAACATTGTGGCTTAACAGATTATTGGATCGATCTGAATTTTGGGGCATCCCATTTTTATGGTGGACTAATCCTTCTGGACGGGAAGGATCTACATCACATGGTGGACCCACTAACAAAATTTTACCCTCTAATAGTTGCGAGAACAAGTGTCGAATTTCGATTCGCATTTTAGGTCAGCTCTTTCCAAAACTTTCAAATGTCCTCTTCTTTTATTTTTTTTTCTACTCATTATTTTCAAACGAATCTCCGAAATCTTCATTCGGATGGGCCCACTATCTTGATGAATGCGATGTACGGATTAGGAAAGGAATTATATCATCCCCGCCGAAGGATGTACATTGGATACCCACGTCTCCAGTATCTGCACGTGCGGTGTATGCTCACTCAACCAGTCTGTCGGTCTAATATAACCTACTTTGGAGGGAAAATCACCCAAGATTCTCCAATGATGGAAGATTTTACCCATCCACGTAACCTACTTAGGTCTAATGTGGACGGTTGATGGAGCCTGTGCAGCAAAAAGACGGTGGGACCTACCATCATGTCTTTGTGACATCCACTCACACATCAGTTGGGCCAGCTCTCGTTCGGGCCTTGATGTAGAGCGGGTTGCGGACAGTTTCATGGCCAAGATGGATCAAAAAAGGCTTGTTTGGAAGCGGACGTGACCCAGGCAGTCAGAACTTAAAAACGGATGTATCTCGCAATTTGGAATGAGCTATCGGAGATACTATACATGATTTTGGAGTAAGACATGCAATTTGGAATAAGCTATCGGACATACCATACATGATTTTGGGGTAAGACGGTCTACTTTAGCCATTCAACCCCGCTACGACAGTTGCCCATGCTAAATTTGTGAAAAACCATTAGATCAATGGTCGAAATCCTGTTTTAATTTCGCCCAATATGAAAAGTGCTTAGAATAATTAGGAGAGCATCATGGTTCGACTAAATAGGACACTTAGTATCTTTGGCCAAAAATCATGCGCACTAGTAGGGACAAAGAGCATCTATAAATGGTAAGTTCACTATTTGTAGTAAGTCACGATTTTTAGGAGTTTTAATTGTAGTTTAATTCCAAAACTTCTTCCATGTCTTAGTATCCCTATTTAAAGGGGTGTAAACTCTTTTATTCATTCATCAATTAATTTATGAAATTTTTAGAATTTAATTTTATTATTTCTTATTTTTTTTCTTCGTGACTCGATAAGTCTATGTGAGAAGTTGAGAAGCTCAGTGAATTTCGGAGTAGTTAACCTTGAGGAAGATGGTGATTGACCTCATCACGATTCATTCATGCATCAGGCCTAAGCCTTAAAAATCAGTAGATACAAAACTCAAGTGGCCCACAACAAAGGAAATAGTGGGGACAAAAATGCTCACCATTGAAACCTTACTGGAACCCACTGTAATGTTTGGATGCCATCCAATCCATTAATGAGGTAAATCCCTCCAAGATGAAAGGGTGGAAAAATTATCCTGATGCATGACTTCGGTGGGCCCCCATATTTTTTAATGGATAAAGTTCCAATCCCACTGTCTTTCCGTATGTGGCCCGCTTGTGTTTCGTGTCTTCTTGATTTTTGGACTAGGTCATAAAATGAACTAGCGCAACTGATGGATGGACTGGATATCATACATACATCACAGGCATAAGATGAACCAGTGCACCTGATGTATGGAATAGATATCGTACATACATCACGGTGGGCCCGTAGAACTTTTTAGGGCACTACTCCATACTTCACTTTATTCCAATGAAGCCCATTGCTTGTTCTTGAAATCGAGTCATTGCACATGTGCCCCAATGATATGGGCAATATTCCATCTTTGAATTTGAGACGTTGATTATGGTCCACAAGCAGAGCCAGCCATAGTTATGAACGGATAGCAACCGGTTCTTCTGAGTGTGCTTTTATGGAGCGAATCTAGATTGTTTGTCATTTTATGTTCACATCAATGGCAAGGATTGTTTGATAATTGTCATTTCCTCAGGCGATGGCCCCACTAGTCTGCACAATGAGTGATGCAGATCATCACACGCATGCCACATGTCGATTAAGATTAGGGGTGTTAATGGGCCGTGATCAGGCCCGCAAACGGCATGACGGCCCGAAACAGTGTAAAATCCAGGCCCCCACCAACCAGGCCCGGCCCGTTGCCTGCCCTATTTAAGATGCTGCACGCCATAAAATTCCCCTTATAGCATACTTTACTGGGTGTCATGGCTGCTGGATGGATCTATACAGGGATGCGGATTGTGTGTGAGTCTGTGGGGTCCACCATGATGTATGTAGATTATCCACACTGTCCATCTGTTATTCCATATTATTTTAGGGTATGAACCCAAAGTTGAAGCATATCCAAAGCTCAAGTGGACCACACCACAGAAAACAGTGGGTATAATAACATCCACCGCTCAACTTTCTAGGGACACAATGATATTTATTTGTCAGGATGAAGGAAAAATACAAAAATTGACTTGATCCAAAACTTCAGTGACCCCAGGAAGTTTTAAACAGTAGGTATTCAAGTCCCACTGTTTCCTGTGGTCTGGTCCACTTGACCTTTGTATATGCTTTAATTTTGGGCTCATGGCCAAAAAATAGATGGATGAGGTGAATAAAACACATATCTCGGTGGGCCCCACAGAATTCCATGCCATGGTGTGGTGAGTTACCACACAATCAATGTCCTCTATACAGTACACATCACCACAACACAGATGGGCCACACACCATGGACTTATTAACTTTTTAGCATTTACTAGCGTGGCATTTGCTCAACTCCCGTACACTGCTAAGTACTAAATACAAGCACACAGTGAGAATATAAAGATATTATAGGAGAGTAGAATTGAAAAGCTTGTATTAAATTAATTGGGATTCTAAATGAGTTTGAAATGGGAATGCTCTCTTACGCATAGGCATAAGAATTATATAGAAACCCTACATCATTGTATCAAGTGACCCTCGTTTAAGGTTGACACAGGGATGACCGTGATGAGGATAACTACTCCGAATCCACGGAGCTTCTCTGGACTCCTCACAGAGACTTCTCGAATCCACAAGGAAAGAAAGCAGAAAATAGAAATAAATTCTAAGAAATTCAAAATTGATTAATTGATCACTAAAAACGAGTTCACAACCCTTTAAATAGGGGTACTAAGCAATGGGAAAGAAATCAGAATCAAACTACAACTAAAACTCCCAGAATCCGCGACCTACTATAAATAGTAAACTTACTATTTATAGACGGTCGTGATGTCTACTAGTGCGCAAGGTTTTCGGCCAAAAATAGTAAGTGTCCTATTTGGCTTCACCAAACCGTTCTCCTAATTATTCTAGGCTCTTTTCACGTTGGGCGCAACTCCTAAAGTCCGACGGATGAAGAGTTATAATCAAACTAAAACTTATTATTTATAGTAAAAACAAAATTAAAGCAGGGAAACGACCATCGATCCGGGGGTTTTTTGCAATTCCGGGCATCGTAACCTGGCGTAGCCGGGTTAGTTGGATAAGGTAGCTCGTTCTACTCCAAAATCATATATTTTACGTCAAGTAACTCATTCCGGATTGCGAGATACGCCCGATCTAAGGTCCGACGGTCCGGATCACTTCTGTCGTCGACCGGGCCTTTTCTTATCCATCTTGGCCATGAAACTGTCTGCGACCGCTCTACATCAAAGGTCAAGAGCAGTGTAGAAACTTTCTAGACTCATTTGCATAGGCCTAATGAACAAAATTTACTAGAGAACTCCAGAGCCATTCAAAATATTCTAAGCTATGCATATTAGTATATCACCATGTAGTGTAGACCACTCTACGATTCTCTAACTTTCTCTATAAAACTGTATATATTTTCAGTTGTCGCTGCAAATACACTGCTAAGTTTATTAAATGAGCGAAAGAAATGTTTGAATCCCTGCACTAGTTTTCACACTAGTTACATAACTTTAAATCGTCCTAAACTCCCTCTTAATGGCATGGAAGAGGAGTTTCACATTCATCCTGAGATTATTCGAAACAAACAACAGTTCTAAAACAACACAGAACAAGATCATACATAAAACTGGGCGGGTTCTTAGATATTCAAACCGCTAAGAATTCATGGCAATGTAACAAAATGCAAAAATCATAAACCTCTAATACATAGCTCAAAGATGGCGGGGTATGATGCGTGCTGCGAGAGGCGTTTTCATCCGTAGAACAAATGTTAGATCCTCGGTCAGATCAGGGAGTTGCCCTTCGAATTCGCAATGCCATTCGAAATTCTTCACCAAATTGGCCAAGGTGAGTGCGATATGGATCTTTGCAAGCTCTATTCCAGCACAGATCCGCCTACCCGCCCCAAATGGGAGAAAAGACCTCTCCATGGCTCTTAGAAGATGAGCAGCAGCATTGCTGCCATCATTTCCACTCCCATCTTTTAAAGGATGCAAGAACCGCTCCGGCATGAACCGATGGGGTTCGTGCCACACATTTGGGTCATACAGTACAGCGTAAAGGTTCACCAGAACAGATGTCCCTTCCATTACTTTGGTACCCATCAATGTGCTGTCCTTGACCGCCTTGTGCGGCACCGCAAGTGGTGCTATCGGTTTCATTCTCATCGATTCCTTCACTACAGCATGAAGATACTGCATCTTACTCACAGCCTGTACACTCACTGTATTCTCCGTCCCACTTTCATTGACCTCCTCATAGAGCTTTTGTTGGATTGCTGGGTCTCTTATCAAGAAAGCAAGCGCCCATGCAGTAGCAGTCGACGTGCTATCGACTGCAAGCAAGAACAGTTCAAATATATTAAAGATGACAACTTGCTCTGGCAAGTCCTGGGAGAGGAGGAAGTGCAAGTAGCAATTTGGACAAGGTGAGTCAGATGATTGATGGCTAGAGATGTAAGGACGGATCAGTTCTTCGATCCTATGCTTCACTTCGTATGTTTGTTGGAAGGGAAGCTTAAGGCCTGGGATATGTCGAGTGAATGCAAATACATCGACCAGCCGTATATGGCCAGTAAGCCTGATGGTGTCCTCAACCGCACTATCCATGCCTTCAACAAACACTTCATCTTTGAATTCAGGGCCGAAACAAAGGCGGCCGACTAGCCGCACTGTGGTCCGCCGAAGCTGGAGCAGCGGCTTGACTACTCCACTCGTGGAGGCTTCCTCTTGGAGGCTCTGGATCATGTGGGACATGTCTTTCTCCTGCAAGTGGACCTGTGCTAAGATGTTGGGTGGATTGAGGGCATAACTCTGGAGGCCCTTACGGAGAGCCTGCCAGTAGGAACCCGAGTCAGAGGTGGCGAGCGTGCGCCAATCGGCGGTAACAAATTTCGACATGTATGGGAGCATCCGTGCAGCATAGTCTGGAGCCTTGCTCACCAGCACCTCCCAAGCTAGCTCATGATCGCTCACCACAATGGTAGGCCGGGAGCTCCCGAGCCAAACAGTCATGATTCGCCCATGCACTTGGGCAATGTTAGCCAAGGTGACATGTAGCAAGTCACCTCCTTTGTAGAGTTGGTGTAGGTTCCCGATGATTGGCAGTGGCCGTGGCCCAGCAGGCCATTTTATCACCTTTGAATCCTTGTCCAACCGCCGTCGCCGCACGTTTTCAAGTAGCACCACTGCCACGGTCAGGGCTACAGTAATAATCCAAAGACCTTCCATTTCTACTAGGCTTTCCTCACTTCTCTTCCCTCTGAATATTTTATGGATTGCTTGCATTGTATGCTTGTATTGTTTTTCCTATATATATATAGAAGGGAAGGAGGAGAGGAAGTTTGGTTGGTGGGGATTCGTCGCCGTGTCTTGTTCCATGCAATAAATGGGTGGGTGTTGGAACTGTGTTGCTGATGGGCTGGACCTAGGTCTGTCAACGAGCTGGGGCTGGTGTAGGTGCCAGGGCATCGAACCGACCCTGTTCAAAATTCTGATTTTTCAGACCCAAGCCCGGCCCATTGATACGATTATCTGGCCCTGGGCCAACCAAACTCGAAAGTTTGAATAGGCCCAGACCGACGGGCCCACCTTGATCAGTTCAAGATCTGGTCCAAAAACATTCCAGGCTCAGCCCATTGACAGCTCCATACCAACATACTTCTTAAACTCGCTGACTCAGAAACTCAGCCAAGTCATCTCGCTTGGCAAGATTTCAAGCCAAGATGCTGGGAAACTCGCTCCTCATATCGACATGGTCCTGTCTTGGCAAGACTCGTTGAGTTAGACAATTCACTGGGTCGACTCGGAGTGACTCAGGCAAGTTGCTGAGTCGGTCAAAACCTAGTCAGCCATTCATCTGAATAAGGTAAAAAGGAAGGGTGGTATGAAACCGTGATCTCCATCTTCAGACCGAGGAAGACTACATGGTTCGGTTGTTACTTTTTTGCTATTTTTACAACACTTATCCGCTAATAAATACCTATATATATTCTTGAACCAAAATCGAGTGATTCAAGTAAAAACTCAGCTGAGTCTTGGAATCGAACTGAGCTGGCTGGACATCCAGTCGAATCCAATTTTCAAGTCTTTAAGCTATGCTACACAGCATCAAGACAGGAGGTGAGACTTGGGTGAGGTCGCTACTACAAACAAAAGAGTGGACAAAGTAACTCAATAGTGGAAACGAGTTGGAGAATCTTCAAAACCTCCATGTATGTGGACTCCTCTCTGTAGCTGTCAAGGTTTCTTCAATGTTCTTGTTCTTGTCCTTGTTACCAGGCCACACATATCAACACATCCTAGCCATATAAATTAGGTGGGCCCCCACCACAGAAAAGACCCCATGGCTTGTCTAACAAAAAAGCCGGTGTAGACAGTGGGACTTCTTTTTACCAATCATTTTCTTGTAAGAAATGCATGGAATTCACTTCAATCAGGCTACTTCCTGAATAGCCATCCCCTCCAATATCTTCTTTCACCATCTTCCTCATCCTAGCTACATCATCCCACCTTCCAGCTCCCGCATAGAGATTCGACATCAAGAGATAGTACCCGCAGTTTCGATAATCTAAGAAGAAAATCCGCCTCGCCAGACATTCCCCTAGCTTGATATCTTGGTAGATACAACAGGCGCCAAGCAAGGCTCCATATACAACAGAATCTGGTTCAACCTCCATGTTTTTGATAAACAGGACGGCTTCATCTAACAAGCCTGCTCGGCCAAGTAGGTTGACCATACATGCACAGTGTTGTAATCCAGGGGCAATCTTAAACACCTCAATCATGAGCTTAAAATATTGTCGGCCTTCCTCGACAAGGCCTGCATGACTACAAGCAGATAGTACTCCTAAGAAGGTAATTTTGTCAGATTTCAGCCCCCGTTCTGCCATCCTGTCGTAATGCTCAAGAGCTTGCTGTTCCAATCCACACAAAGCAAGGCCCATGATCATTGAATTCCAGGTTGCCGAACATGGCTCTTCAATGGTTTTAAACACCCGTTCTGCATTTTCTATGGTTCCACATTTAGCATACATGTCTATCAGAGCAGTCCCAATGAAAGCTTCCATTTGGAGGCTGTTTCTAAGGATGTAACCATGGAGTATTTTCCCAAGTTGCAAAGACCGTAGCTGAGCACATCCTGAGAGCATGCTAGCCATCGTGATCGGGTCCGCTTCATATCGAAACATCTTCATTTGACAAAACAGATCCACAGCGTCGATCAACCTCCCAGCCTGCACGCAACTAGAAATCATCAAATTCCAAGTGATCAGCTGTCTCTTTTGCATCCCTCGAAACAGAGAAAAAGCAGCTTCTATGTCATCACACTTTGAATACATGCTGATCAGCCCATTCAGCACTAAAGCATTGGAAACCAACCCACTCTTGATTCCATAGCCATGCAAAGAGATGCCTGTTTGAATGGTGTGTCGGTTGGTAAACCCTTGAAGAATGCTGGCCATAGCAACTGCATCGGGTTTCATGTCGATCAGCTGCATCTGGCAAAAGCGCTCCAAAGCTGAACAGACATCTCCTCTCTCAACATGGCCAGAAATTATTGCAGTCAAGGAAACCAAGTTCTTCTGTGGCATCAATCCATAAAGTAGTTCTGCTGCATCTATATTTCCAAACCTTGAATATATGCAAATGAGCGACGTAATTACTGAAATATCAGCAACTAGACCCATCTTAACAGCATACGAATGGGTAGAATCCACAGGAACGTTTGCTGACAAAAGGCTTACGATTGTAACTGAATTGGGTACCACATTTTCTGATAGCATTTGATTGAAAACAGCCAACGCCTCTTCCCAACTACCGTTTTGGCCATACGCTGCTATCATGGTGTTCCATGAAATCACACTTTTCTCAACCATGCTTCCAAACAAGAGCCATGCAGCATCTAAATCTGAACATTTTGCATACATAGAAGTAAGCGCATTCATTACCCGAGAATCCAAAGCGAGGGCCGACTTAACCGCGTAGGCGTGAATGGATTTTCCTTGAAAGAGCAAGTCTTGTCTAGCACAAGAAGGTATAATGCTAACCAATGTAACCCTACAGGGGTTCAAGCCTACTTCCAACATACTCGAGAAGAGCTCCAGTGCATCAAAATCATATCCATTATAGGAATACCCACAAATCAATGCATTCCAGGCAATGCCATCTCTTTCGGGCATTTCATCAAATAGTTGATGTGCGGAGGAAATGCATCCGCATTTTGCATATAAGTCGAGGAGGGCAGTAAGCACAAGAACAGAACAGCCGAATCCAGCTTTGAGCAGGTGCGCATGGATTCTTTGGGCATCGACTTTCTTTGAATCAGGGCGAGACACGGAAGCCTTTATGAGGAGAGAGAAAGTCAGTTCATTTGGCTTAAGATTGAGTTCTAGCATTCGAGAGAAGAGCATGAGTGCCGATTTAAAGTTTTTGGCGCTGATGTAAGATCTAAGGTTGGCATTCCAGAAAGAGATATCAGGGCTTTGAGGAAGGGCTTTGACAGAGAGTTGAAAATGGAGGAAGTGTTTGGCTGCTGCAGCTGCAGCTGCTGATTTCGATTGATATATAAGGGCATTATATGATGGGAGAAGACACGCCAGAGTGCTGTACATATGAAAAGAGGTACCTAAGGCTGGTGGATTTTGATTGGTCTTTGAGAAGAGTGCTGGAATTGTAAACAGATAAGAGACGTGGCAGACATACCATGCGGGCCAGCCGTCCATATGAGGACGATCCTTTCAGCTGGTGGACCAGACGATCCTTTCAGCTGGTGGACCACACTTGTATGTAGAAGGTAGACCCTTTGGTCATTTTCTTTTAACCATGGATTTTTTGTCCGCACTAGTGCAGCAAAATTGATGAAGACTAGCCATGTTTGGGCCAGGGCATGTTTTGGTTTGGAGAAGTGATTCACATTCTTTACCACTGTGTGTGTATATATATATATAGACACACAATGAGGTCAGACCTCATGGGAGCCTCATGGGAACTTCCCATGAGGTCGAGCTGTGTGGCCCCACCATGATGTGGGCCAAACATCTTCCCCATCAGCCAGATGCACCATTTCATGGTAGGCCATGGGCTTAAAAATCAAGTCAATCCATGACTTGGGTGGGCCGCACCACGTACAACAGTTGACACAGGGGGTTACCCTCTCATTAAAACATTCATAATCATATATTGGGCCCATTGAGACTAGGTTCACAAATCCAGCTCATCCATTGTGTCCCACTTGGATGAGGGATCAGACCAGGTTATAGCCCCATTCAAAACTCAGGTGAGCCCCACCAAGTGCTATTATATGTTTTAGGCATGTCTTCCCATTGTTTTAGATGACATGGCTCACCTGAATTGCATATATAGCTGATTTTTGGGATATCCCATTACCTAAATGGCAACCATCAAATGCACGGTGTTAATGTTCGACCTAAATAACAGTGAGGCTCACACAGCTTGACCTCATGGGAAGTTACCATGAGGTCAACCTGGTAGTATCATTTTCCATATATATATATATATATATATATATATATATAGGAAAAGATACTATGCGCTCGAGCTCACAATAAGCTCCCATGAGGTTGAGCTATGTGGGCCCCACCATGATGCATGTCAATCATCAACACCTTTTAAATTATGGGATATCCCAAAAATCAGCCCGGAACTTAGGTGGGCCATACCATCTAAAATCATGTGAAGACATGCTAAAAACATATAAAAGCACTTGGTGGGCCCCACCTGAAATTTGCATGCGTCTGAAACTTGGTCTGAACCCTCATCCAAGTGGGATGCACACAATGGATGGGCTGGATTTGCAAACCACATCTCGGTGGGCCCAAAAAATGATTATGAATGTTTTAATGGTGCACGGCCCCTCTCAACTCCTGTATATGGTGTGGCCCACACAAGTAACGTATTGACTTGATTTTTGAGACCTAGGCCCACGATAAAATGGTGCATCTGACTGATGGGGTAGATGTTTGAAACGCATCACGGTGGGGCTCACACAGCTCAACCTCATGGGATGTTCTCATCCGCTCGAGCACATAGTACCTTTTCCATATATATATATGTGTGTGTGTGTGTGTGTGTGTAACGCCTCGGAAAATCGGGGGTCGTGCATAGATTCGATCCCGAGTTCCCGAGTGTCACTTATCATGCATTTATAGTTTTTTTTTAATGATTAATCAAATTTAACTGCACAATTTGGAATTACCTGAGGCACGAAGCACAATCACACCAGTCTACTGAAATGAAAGATATCTCACATATATACAGGTCCAAAATACTAAAGGGTCGCCCAAGGCGTTGCCTAACAGAACAACAAAAGAAGGCTATGTCCAAAAAGAGTAAAGCTGAGCCCGCGGCTCAGCAAATCCAAATTCAGCTCGATCAAGCCGATGGAGAGCCGTCCATCAGCTGTAAGTAGGAGAGTCTGTCCTCCTCGTCCAAGCTCGCCTCGCCAGGCTCCTCATGCCCTGAGTCACCTGCATCTATAAATGGGTCTGGTTTGTGTTTTAAAACACCGTCCGAAAGTGGGAGTGAGTGATCAACTCAGTGTGAACTATTGGTCTCAAGTTACAACAGACATCAATTGTAATATGAACTTAATGAAAAGCAGACAATCATCAACACCTAGCAACTCTTATTTATATGCATGCATGAGGGATGATATGATGCATGCCCTCGCCACAACGCTCACTCAAGCGACTCCATCTAACGATCGCATATGACAACACTCCCTCAGAGCGACCTCGACTACCGAATCGCCACCCTAACTAATGCGATGCAATGCGATCGTGTTAGCTAAGTTATTAGTTAAGTCCATTCATCCAGCAGGTTGGGGATTCTGATTCACCCTACGTATCACTGCCCTAAGCTAGTTGCGAGGCCAAGGCCCCATCAACGGGTGAGGCCGAGACCCCGCGGTCCGTGATCCTATCGGGTTCCTCATCCCCGACTCCAAGCACATGAGGAGTGCCGAAAGGAAGGGATCGCACGCGGTCACTATGGGGAGGGGCGGTCCCCCAGCGTAGGCCGACAGCTCGGACACAGTGTTCCATTCCACCATGCCCGGCTCACGAGACTGTGGACCCGTTACAGTCTAGATATCAATGTGCCACAATGGTTGTAAGGTGCTCCAGGTTCCATACATAGGTGAGCAAACAGGGTTGACAAACAAGGTTGGTCAGATAGTAGGCTAGACCGCACGAGTCAGGCGAGCATAAGACGTGTGACCTCGGACACAAGGGACCTATGTAGTCGAACTACAGCCACCCAAACACACCCGCCCAATCTGCGGATATAGCCCTAGCGTAGTCCTACCGATGGGACTACCGTCTCTCATCATGTTCCCGACCAACCCAATAGGGTAAAGAGAATCCATAACATGCCAACATCAATGCATCATCTAACATAATCAACATCATGTTCTCATGCTTCTCAACATAAAATTTTAAACTTCTACTAACTTGTAAAGCTAATAATATCATGAACAAGGTGTGTGTGTGGTGTGGGTTGGTGAGGAAGTTAAGCACTCCCTCCATCTCAAGAATTCATGTGCATAAGGGTAATGAATCATACATATTATGAAGCACAACCTATGGAAAAAACAAACAAGCATGAGCATGTGATCATCCATACACACAACCATATGAGAGGCAAGAACACATAATGAGAAAGCTAAGCATGCACATCCATACCATTCCACAAACATATAATTTCCTAGGGTTTCTCTAGAGTTTCAAGTATAACATCCAAGCAATCAAAATCATTAAGCTTTTACTAAAATTGGTGCTAGGCCACCTAAGATCAATAGTCCGCACCTTGGATTCAATGGAGGCTTGGAAACAACCTAGGAGATGTGGAATTTGGGGTCGAACGGTCGAAATCCTAAAAGCAACCCTTGCATGTTAGAATTCCATGTAATCCCTTCTCATCACAAGGGTTTTAAGGAAAAAGGGGTGATGGATCTTACCTAGGCAATCAATGGAATGAAATGGCGGTTGCGGAGGAGGGTTTCCTCTTGGAGACGAGGTAGGGAGTTGTGGGGTTTGATTTCTTTGGGCCCCACCTCGATCTAGGGTCCACCTTGCTCACCTTCCCTCTCTCTTTCTTCTCCTTCTCCCCTTTCTGTTCTCCCTTTTCTCTCTTCTCTCTTTCCTTCTCTAGGGCAAAATCGTATGGGGAGAGGGGGTGCCCAAATAAGGCCCTTTTATAGTGTCAAGTTTGGTGTAAATGGCCCAAAGGGCTAGGTTTTTACTATACTAGACCTATGGGAGGGTCTTTCTAAGCTCTAGGGCCCTATCACCCCTCTGGCCACCAAATTTGGTGTGAAAGTGTCTCATGACCCGATGAGGGGTCAGGCAAAGTTTGGGGACAAACGGATCAACGAAAGTGGGGTTTGAGCTTAGGGTTCCGATCTTTAAATGGCCCTAGGAGGCCCATTCTGATTGATGGGGCATTTCTGGTGGCCCTCTGGCCATGAAATTTATAGGGTAGGTGCTCCATGGCCCGATGAAGGGCCACGCAAAATTTGGGAACGATCGGATATGGGGTTTGGTCGTACGGGTCTGATTCGCGATCAATGGTCACCGTTCCACAATCGGGTCCCAAACTTAGTGGACGGGCGTAGAAAAATACAATAGACCTTCATCATAAACATAGAAGAGATCCGATGGCTGAAAAGCCTGGAATCTCAGTTTCATTCAAATGATGCCAGATTCCAATCTGGCATTGGTGGGGTGCATTCGGCAAGTGTCAGATTACAATTCTGGGTGTCCACTGGGTCCGTAGTCCGCGATGGATCACAAGTCCAATGAGATCTATGATTCCCTAAACTTTTAGATTTTTCTGACCTTCCCACATCGCGGTATGGTCCGCACGGGCCGTCACTAAGTGTAATCGGACTACCTGGCTTGACGGTCTGCACATGGTCTGATCGTGACCAGACAGGACCACTCGTGTATAAGCTAACGTTGGGTGCTAATGGTCAGTTAAGTGATATTATAAGTCAATTAAAAAAAATTCAAGAATTTTTGAAAATCCAAAACAATGAAAATCGAGGATGTTACAGTGTGTGGGAAAAGGAATTATGCGGTCGATCGCATAGTAACTTTCCACGAGGCGGAGTGCTGGCAATGCACTAGTGGTCGGATTTTGAAAATTCCAAACCAACGGTAATCTTTTATAGGATAAATGGAGAAACAAAACCGGTGAAACCCGTTATTAAAATAAGACTCCCTGTATTTCCTGCAAAAGCCTTTATCATTAAGTACTGCTACAGAAACTTAGGTAGAGTTTACCATGGGATTTTTTGAGAAATCCACCCCGTCCATCCGTTTTTCCAGGGGTTGAGCCTAAAATTGAACCAAATCAAAATCACAAGTTGATCATATCACGGAAAACAGTGGGAATAATGATTTCAACTATTGAAATCTTGCTAGGCCTCAAAGTGATGTTTATTTGCCATCCAATCTATTCATAAGATCATACGGAAATGGACGAAGAGAAAAAACAAACATAAGCTGGATCCAAAACTTCCGTGGCCCCCAAGAATTTTTCAACAGTAGTCGTTAAGGGCCCGTTTGGCCGGTTAGATTGGAAGGGATTAGACCTCACAGAGTTTACTCAGTACGAAGCCTAGTGAGTGACTCGCTTCAGAATCTGCTTCCGTCAAACAGGGGCGCGGATTATCTACTAACAGTTTGAGTAGCCAGACTAGCTACAGAAGTGACGTCACTAAGTTCCGTGGGTCCCATCATGATGTATGTTTTGTATCCACACCTTCCATCCATTTGGAGAGATCATTTTTGGGCAATATTCAAAGAAATAGTTAAATCCAAAGCTCCACCGGACCCAGCACAGAAAACAGTGGGGACAGTGACGCGCACCATTAAAAACTTTTAAAGGCCACAAAAGTTTTAGATCAAGCTGATATTTGTGTTTTCTCTTATTTCATGTCTTTTTAAACTTTTGAACAGGTTGGATTTCAAATAAACATTATGGTGGGCCTGAATCACTCTCCCCACTGTTTTCTGTGGTGGGGTCCACTAAAGATTTTTATCTACCTCATTCTTTGCATCATGACTTAAAATGATATTTCAAAATGGAAGAACGGTGTGGATATAGCACATACATCATAGTGGGGCCCACAACTTGGTGACATCACTTCAATAGACGACTCCTACTCAACCTGTTGGTATCTAATCTGTGTCTGTCCGTTCTAGAAACGGATTGGCTACTCCCCTGCCACCATCCAATAGCGGGTGGTCGGTGCTCTGTGGGCCCACAATGATATATGTGTTTCATCTATGCCATCCATCTATTTTTATAGATCATTTTCAGGAATGAGACTAAAATAAGGTCCATCTATTTTTCTAGATCATTTTCAGGCATGAGACCAAAATAAGGTTCATCTATTTTTCTAGATCATTTTCAGGCATGAGACCAAAATAAGGTATATCCCAATCTCAAGTTGTCCACATTACAGGAAATAGTGTTGATTGGACGTTGACCAGTAAAGTTGTCCACATTACAGGAAACAGTGTTGATTGGACATGCCGACTAGTAAAAACTTTTTAGGAGCCAAAAAAGTTTTGTATCAAGACAATATTTGTATTTTCACTTCATCCATGCCTGTATGATCTAATCAATAGATTGGACGTCAAATAAACAGTACGAGGATTTTAATGGTGGGTATCCAATCACTATTGTTTTCCTGTGGTGTGGTCCACCGGATATTTATATCTCTTATATTTTTGGGATAAAGCCAAAACGTGATATGTAAAAATGGATGAAACACATACATCATGGTGAGGCCCATAGAGCATGGACCACCGCCACCGGGCTAGTGGCAAGGGGAGTAGCCAATCCGTTTCCGCCCGTTCCGCACTGGCGTAAAAGAAAGAGGACGGATTGGGCTCTGTGGAGCCAAACGTGATGTAAGCGTTTTACCCACGTTGTTCATTGCTTTTCTAGGATCATTTTAAGGTACGATCCTAAAAAAGAAGCAGGTCAACAACTCTAATGGACCACACCAAAGGAAGCTGCAGTGATAATGACACCCACCGTTGAAACGTTTTTTAAGGGCTACCATGATTTTTTTTACCATCCAACTTATTCAAAAGGTCATGTAGACATGGATGAAGTGAAAACACAAATATCAGATTGATCCAAAACTTCTCTGTCTCCCAAGAAGTTTTTAATGGTGGACATTCAATTCCCAACTTGTGATCCACTTGATCCCTGGACCTGACTCATTTTTTGTATCATATCTTAAAATGATATGAGAAAAACGGACGAACAAGGTGAATTTCTCAAAAAACCCCACGGTAGGAAATATAAGAGAGCATGTTTCATCGGTTTTATTTCTCTACTCATATAAAATCTCACCATTCTTTTGAAACTTTCACCATTCAACCTGGCACTCAACCTCATGGGAAGGCAACATGCGGTCGAGCGCCATATATATATATATATATATATATATATATATATATATATATCCTATGCGCTCGAGCTCACGATAAGCTCCCATGAGATCGAGCTGTGTTGGCCTCACCGTGATGCGTGTCGACCATCAGCACCGTGCATTTGATGGGTCCCCTTTAAATTATGGGATATCCCAAAAATCAGCCGAATACGGAACTCAGGTGGGCCATACCATCTAAAATCATGTGAAGACATGCTGAAAACATATAAAAGCACTTTGTGGGGCCCACCTGAGTTTTGAATGCTGCTAAAACTTGGTCTGAACCCTCATCCAAGTGGGACACACATAATGGATGGGCTGGTTTGCAAACCACATCTCGGTGGGCCCAAAAAATGATTATGAATATTTTAATGGTGCATGGCCCCTCTCAACTTTTGTATGTGGTGTGGCCCACACAAGTCACGGATTGACTTGATTTTTGAGACCTAAGCCCACGATGGAATGGTGCATCTGACTGATGGGGTAGATGTTCAACACGCATCACGGTGGGGCTCACACAGCTCGACTTCATGGGACGTTCTCATCAGCTCTAGCGCATAGTACCTTTTTTATATATATATATATATATATATATATATATATATATATATATATATATATATATATATATATATATATATATATATATCTGAATGCAATTGTGCCAACTTTTTTCAGAACTCATCATATGTGATGTGACTCTAAAATCTGAACGGTCCACATGAAACAGCACCTCATGAAACCCCTTGAGCCCAATTTTTACTTTGATCAAAAACTTACGTGGAACATTAAAAATGAAAACAATTTCCTCCTTTGATTTGCATTTTTCTTTGCTATGGCCACCAGAATTTTAGATCCGGGTGAAAATTTGTCCCCTAAGATTTCATGAGATTCTGCATCACATGTACCAGTTGGACTAGACACCCATGACATGTGTGCAAAGGTGCACACGTGGGTAGGTGAGCATGGCTATATATATATATATATATATATATATATATATATATATATATATATATATATATATATATATATATATGGAAAAGGTACTATGCGCTCAAGCGTAAAGCGGTCGTCCGTGAGGTCGAGCCGGTGTGGGCCCCACCGTGATTCCGTTCGAAAATCCACACCGTCCACCAGATGCACCATTGCAGAGGGGGCCCACACGGCTGAAAATCAAGTCAATCCGTGACTTTTGTGGGCCACACCACGTACAGAAGTTGAGAGGGGCCGTGCACCATTGAAACATTCAAAACCATTTTTGGGGACCTTTCGAGACGTTTTTTGATGATCAACACCGTCCATCATGTGTGTCCCACTTGAATATAATTTTAGACCAAGTTTCAGATGGTATCCGCAACTCAGGTGAGGCCCACCAAGTGCATTTACATGTTTTTGCGTGTATACTTATGTTTGCCAATGGTATGGCCCACCTGAGTTACATGGACGGCTGATTTTGGATCGTGTGGGCCCACCCTGGGCTCGCGCATCTGGTGGACGGTGTAGATCTTCAAACGGCATCACGGTGGGGCCCACACAGCTTGACCTCACGGATGACCGCTTTACGCTCGAGCGCATAGTACCTTTTCCCACACACACACACACACATATATATATATAGGAAAAGGTTCTATGCGCTAGAGCTCATGATAAGCTTATCGTGAGGTCGAACTGTGTGGCCCCGCCGTGATGCGTGTCGACCATCAACACCGTGCATTTGATGGGTACCCTTTAAATTATGTGATATCCCAAAAATCAGCCGTATACGGAACTCAGGTGGGCCATAACATCTAAAATTATGTGAAGACACCGTTAAAACATATAAAAGCACTTGGTGGGGCCCACCTGAGTTTTGCATGCGCCTGAAACTTGGTCTGAACCCTCATTCAAGTGGGACACACACATAATGGATGGGCTGGATTTGCAAACCACATCTCGGTGGGCCCTCAAAAATGGTTATGAATGTTTTAATGGTGTACGGCCCCTCTCCACTTATGTATGTGGTGTGGCCCACACAAGTCACGGATTGACTTGATTTTTGGGACCTAGGCCAACGATGGAATGGTGCATCTGACTGATGAGGTAGATGTTCGAAACACATCACGGTGGGGCCCACACAGCTCGACCTCATGGGACGGACCCGTGAGCTCGAGCGCATAGTACCTTTTCCTATTCTATTGTTTCCATGTGAGGACAAGCGAGGCGTGAAGGCAATGGAGCCAAAATAGTATCTCTTCCACATAAAACCCTTTTTTTTCACATCCTTGGCATGTATTTGGATTTGGACCAGCACAAAACTTCAAAGAAAGTGTACAAAAACAAAGATGACCACTTAATAAGTGTAAATGAAACCTTGAAATATGACACTTTGATTGGTTTGAGGGTAAGACTAATCTCTGACCTGGATTTCATAGAGGGAAAAAAATTATACAGGAAAACCTAATATACATAAGAAACCAATCATGTAAATATACTTGACTGCCGGTTCTTTTTCAGGAACAAAGAAAAGAAAAATAAAAATCAAGCCCCCATGATATCCACCGGATGGAATGAATAGAATCCAGATTGGACTGTAAAGATGACGTTGTATCCCCCAATAATTAGCATCACCACTGACTACCTATTCCGCCAAATACTAGACCACTAGCTAATCTTCATCTTCTGAATCTGAAATAAGAAGCCATAGATGTTAGTAACTTAATCTGTTAAAAACATTAGATGCTGCTAAAAATGAAAGTTTTTATTAGAAAATGCACATTTCTCCTGAAGATCCTGACTTTTATATTTGGACATTTTCAAAATATCATGATAGTCTAAAGCTTAGGTTTGGCATGTCCACATCATAAGATGGCCATGGATAGTTGAACTTGATAACACTTATGATAGGTGGCAACAAAATAAACACGGGTCTTAGCAAGAGGAATCATAGGTCCTGACGCAGCAGAAGATTTACTGTAGAGCCCATTGATGGACAGTCCAGACTGCTGATCTGACGGTTCCCATTAAGGATGGGGGGATACTGGAAATATCTCCCAGATTAGAAGATCCCAACCCTTTGATCAGTATCCCACTAGTTAAGGAAAAGAAAGGCTTAGAAAGGCTATGATCTGGAAAAATGTCAAAACTAGGATATTGTTAGATCTTCAAATCTGGGACACCTATTCAAGCGGCCCCAAGCCTCAGACGTGCCCATCAGATCGACGATCCGGACGACCAAACCTCAGGTTCAATTTGAACAATGGATGCTAAGCTCACAGTAATTTGAATGGCAGATGGGAGTATTTTACTATATTACAACATTTCCAAACTAAGGAAAATTTTGGGTGGGTGTGTGAGTGTGTGGTGTGGGTGTGTTCAGAAAAAAAAAAAAAAACACCTGTGCAGAATTCAAATGTCAAAAGAACATAGCAACACAATGTTTACCTGATCGGATATCCTCTCCCACTTGTCCTCTATTTTTCAGCTGTCTCAAAACCATTGAACATATGAGGATCCACCAGTATATATGAAACACAAGCAGCGTCAAGAGCATTATATTGAAAACATAGTACAACGAACAGTCATAAGTGTCTGATAGATTCAAGTAGTCACGAATATGATAGCTGGAAAATGCAACCCATCAAAAGGATTAGTAAGAAATAGACAACACTAAACAAGATTAGCACACATTCAAATGGTGGAGACAAACCTCGAGGCCCAGATCACCCAAAAGGGAAAGAATATTAGCCGCAGTAGGAGCCATGAGACAGCAAAAAGTCCGAAGAAGAGGCTAGCTCCAAGCTCCTTCTCAGAATATTTAAAAACTTTAGCTGCTTCCATAAAGACATCACTAGCATCATGGAGGGCAAGTATTATTGACCCAATCTGGAAAAACCTGCAAAAGATAACTCAATCCCTTTTCAGTTAATGCCAATTTCAATAGAACCAATACAAAAATAGCATTAAGAAACATTCCCTGGATTAAAAAATAAATAAATAAATGTTCCAAATGGCTTACAAGGTAATGAATCATGAGAGAGAATAATAACACAATGTTTCTCCCAAATGGCATAGTACTCAACGAAAAAACAATAGCTCCCAGCCTAGACATAGATGTCAATCTATGAATGTTTTACTTCACCTATTTAGGTTTAGGATCGCAAGAAACCTCCAAATGACCCTTAAACCAAATCAAAGGTAATGGGAGGTAGATTTTCCTGCCCACAACCTATACTGCATGGAACCAATCATTTGTGGGTAGTCGACATTCTGTCCCCATTTCAAATAATGGGCATGTGTCTTTCTACCTCTCATGGTAATCACATTCTGAAAATACCTCTCTTGACATCAATAAATGCCTTCTGCAAGTCAGTTTGCTTGAGATTTTCTGCTCACTAGAATTCGCTCCATGGAACTTTCTTCTGAAGGATAAAAAATTGGGGAAGTGACCCGCCATGGGTTCTTTGTCAACTCCAGCCCAAATATGTACGGAATAGGTTGTTGTGGGTGCTGACTATAGCGGTTCTCTGTCTATGGATAGGTTGTCTCTTCCCTGAGCCATCTGTGAGCAAAGCAGTATCTGCTTTCTCTATCAAGCGGTTCAGGTGAAAGTTTCAGCTGTCTTCAGTGCTGGAGTTTGATCCAATCACTTGCTTGGTTGACTATACTAATTTGCAAGGACAAGGTATTCTAATCCACATGAGGGTTTTCCTTGCTCTAGCTCATACGAAGATTGAATGAATGTGCCTTGCTTTGATCTTAGGTCTAAAATGAAGCTGAGACATTACATTTTGGGATGTATAATCCATTTGATTGGCAAAGTTTATCCTCTTTGTTATCTCTTGACTGAGTATTGTCAGGAAGGCCAGCTCCTTGATTGTTGAAGCTTCTTCATTCAGAACCTAAAATTTAAGAGATGGCATTTTGCAATTGATTTCAGTTTTAAAAGCGAAAGCCCATCCACAAGAAGCAGGTGAGATGTGTGTGTCAGATATGGTTCGATAATGCACTGCAACTCTGAATCAATTTTGGATGATATATATATATATATATATATATATATATATATATATATATATATATATATATATATATATATATATATATATATGCAGCCACACCTGCTACAGTCTGGACACGGGAAGTTGTTTAATGTGAGATTCGACTACTCCCCAGCAAAACCCCAAACTAGGGTTTTACCAATCACTACAATAGAATGTGATGCTTTTTATTGATTGCAAACTGTAGTGCATGAGACACTTGGATTCATGTATAGGGAAATTTCAGGGTGGAATTGTGATATGCTAGCAGATGGTCGGACAGGGATTGGTGTGTGATTGGAGATCCCAATACAATTTTATATCTAGATACGAATTATGAGAAGAGAACTGCAGAACCACCAGCTTGGTGTTCAATGAATTGTGTGGGATGATTGAGTATCCCCTTCACGGAGTGAGATTCAACTGCTCAAGAAATAGAAAATCCCCAATCATCTGATGACGATAACTTGTTACTCTTGAAGGGGACAGAAAGCTGACTATTCAGTAAGTTGCTTAAGGGGTGAGGTCAATGATCATTCTCTGATTAATTTGTCAATGGAAGATTATTTGATGGGTCCAGACCAGTTTTGCTTATAACTCGTGCATATTTTTCTTCAAATTCACTGAGTTGAAGCTGCATTGCAAGAAAATAATTAGACCAAAGCACCTGCAGCATTTTCAATGTTCTACGAAACTGAGGGCAAAAGGAGGGCAATGGTACTTGAACATTTTTAATAGATCAAAGAAATAAAACTTGGCCCAAAAGAGAAGGTGATCCAAAAGTTGGTAACAGAAACAAACAGCCTTGGATGCAAACAAGGAACTAGCATATTAACTATAAGAGTTGGCTTGCACTCTAATAAATCATGATTTGCTAACAGTGATGGCTCAAGAAAACACCCTTTGCTAAATGATCTGCTTCGGCATTTGCTACTGTCAGTAAGTAAATGATAGAGTTGCTCATCTTTGTAAAGGCATTCCAAGAACCATCTGATGATGATAAGATGGTACTTGAGACTCTTCTGGAAAGAAAAATGTTTGTTTACATGTCAACAAGGATCATATCTCAATATTTGCATAAACACAGTATATACAGACTCAAGTGTCTGCCCATATGGAGCACACAATCCACTTGATGAGTTCGTAAACAATATTGTGGAATGTGATTATTTTATACATGCTACTGCTTGAGCATCTAAGAAGTGTAAGGTCACGGACATTATCCCTTATAGTTAAAGATATCAAAGCAAAGGCTTCAACTTTTTAAATTTTGATTTAGGCAAACAAGGAATCTCCAGATCTTCTCTCTGTCCTGGGATTCTTTATCCATTGTCAAAATGGTACTCTCTCTTTGCATTATGACTTGTGTTTGCTCATGTTGGGGAATGAGATCTTTTACAGGGCAGGGCTCCGTGGACATTGTCCTTTATTTTTGACATTATCAAGGCAAAGGCTCTCCAGTCTCCAGATTTGCTTTAGGCAAGCAGGGATCTCTGTGTATTCTCTTCATACTGAGAGTGTTTATATATCGTCTTAATGGATAGTCTGTACTCTTCTTTGTATTTAATAGAGAGATTATGTTACCAATAAAAATTTATAAAAGCAAATGTATACCATGATGTAGGACAATTAACCACTTGCACTAAAAGCTCGAACTATTAGAGCATGGCGAATTAATCCATTTATCTCATTAGCCCAGGCCCCACATCTCATGGGTTAGGACCTCGGCCGAACCCCCCTCGTGAGCCCCAAATCACATGGGTACCACCTCACACAGGCCGCCCACCCCGAGTGTGTCCCTGCATCCCACAGGCTACCCCACTCGAGCCCGATGTGAAATGCGAATTAATCACCCCCGATGAGAAATCTCGAACACGAGAACTCCCCCATGGGCCCCGCCCACCCCGAGTGTGCCCCTGCATCCCACAGCGACCCCACTCGAGCCCGGTGTGAAAATGCCCTTGCATTAATCACCCTCGGTGAAGAGTCTCGAACACGAGACCTCCCGCTCTGATACCAATTTGATGCAAGACAATTAACCACTTGCTCTAAAAGCTCGAATTGTTAGAGCATGGTGAATTAATCCATTTATCTCATAGCCCAGGCCCCACATCTCATGGGTTAGGACCTCGGCCGAACCCCCCTCGTAGGCCTCAAATCACATGGGTACCGCCTCACACGAGCCGCCCAACCCAAGTGTGTCCCCGCATCCCACGGGCTACCCCGCTTGAGCCCGGTATAAAATGCGCATTAATCACCCCCGGTGAGGAGTCTCGAACACGAGACCTTCCCTGTGGGCCCCACCCACCCCGAGTGTGCCCCTGCATTCCACAGGCGACCCCACTCGAGCCCGGTGTGAAAATGCCCCTGTATTATACCAATAATGAAAATGACATGATTTAAAATGAGATTGGCCAGTTTGCATCAACCCCAGGATGAGAAAGAAAGGAGTGAGGCCTAACCATGCACGTTTTGCAGATCTGAAGGCATTTGGAACATTCCAAAAATGATTAATGCTCCCATCCCCAAAAATAATAATGATAAACAAAAAAATAAATAAATAAAAAATAATCCTCAAATGAGGATGCAACGATAAAACGTCAAACATGTTATTTGTTGCATTCTCATTGGAGGAAGTGAACGCACAGGTCTGTTGCTTCAGGTATGGCTAGACTCGGTGTTCGAAGTATCGGCATCGTTACAAGTTTCGCCAACTGGATATACGGAAACAAGTATCAATATTGCCGATTCCCGGAAATGTATCACTGACTAAGGGAAACATGGGGGCAATGATGGAATTTTTCAGTGGAACTTTAGTAGATGCTAAAATAAACATATTTGCATATTTAGGAATTAAAAAATTGTAAAAAATGATGCATACACAATAAGTTTACATTTAATTGGAGCCTAAATGTATCACTATCTGAAGGAAACAATAGGGAAACATGGGGGAAACAGTGGAACTTCAAGAGATGCTAAAATATACATATTTGCATATTTGGGAATTAAAAAATTACATAAATGAAGCATACATAATAAGTTTTTATTTAATGGGCTCCTAAAAGTATGTGTTGTTGTAAGAAATCAATTCAATAGTAACAAAAATGAGTTTATATAATACAAATGTAGGTACCAAACAATAACTAAGACATAAAAGTAAATGAACTAAAAAATATACCTGCATACAAATACAACCAATAATGACAACCATTCATAACACAATAATCAAATATCATTAAACCAATTAAAAAGCAAACAAACATGCATAATGCATTCATACATTATACATCCATGCATATATAAGCACATAAACACAATACAAGTGCATGATGTCCTAACCATCCAATTATCCATCCACCCATCCATCCAATCATCTAAGCATCCATCAGACATCCATCCAATCATCCCATCCAATCATCCATCCATCACATTCATAAAGCCATCCAACTACCCAATCACCCTAAACCATCCATCCATTCAACCATCCAATCATCCATCCATTCATCAAACCATCCATCCATCCAATCATCCAAGCATCCACCCATCACATCCATCCCATCCAACCATCACATCCATCCAACCACCCATCTAATCATTTGAACCATCCATCGAACCATCCATCCATCCCATCTATCCATCCAAACATCCATCCATCACATTCATTCATGCGCACATACATACCAATGTTTTGAATAGTGTCCGTAGCATAGCCACGATGCTACGTAGTGTTGGCAAATGACGTAAATCCTCAGTAGTGTACGCTATTGGGGTCGTACCATATGTAGCGTCATAATGAATGTTGTGCTCACTTTTTTTAATGATAATTGTATATTGTATTTTGTACTTAATACTCTCAACTAGTGGAGTTTATTTTCATTTCATACTTGTGACTTGTGGTTTCAATCAGGCATTATTAACTAAAGTGGTTTGCTTAGAAAGTTGTTGATGTGATAATGATTTGATTTATATATGTGGATTGGCTTTTGATAAATGACAATTAATAACTTGTATGAACATGCTTATACTTGAAAAAATAACTCATCTTTTAGGCATTTGTATTATATATATATATATAGAGAGAGAGAGAGAGAGGAATGCTCAGCTGCGCACCAGTTCTCACGAGAACTCGTGAGAACTTTTTCACAACTCATCACACATGATGTGGGCCCAAAATCTGAACCATCCATGTGATGAGTGATGAAAAGGTTCTCACGAATTCTGGTGAGAACTGATGGGCAGGTGAGCAATCCTCCTCTCTCTCTCTCTCTCTCTCTCTCTCTCTCTCTCTCTATATATATATATATATATATATATATATATATGTTTTTCTTACTATTTATAATATTTATCATATTTTTAAATTAAAAAGTAGAAGACTAAACGCTACGCAACACGCTACCGCTATTTAAAACACCAATACATACATACATGATCCATCCATCCAAGCACACACACACGCACACAAGAGAAAAGAACACTCAAGCAAAAAAAAAAAAAAAATTGAGTTTTTCCAATTATACAGTTCTGTTTTTTAAAAATATAGAAAATAAAAAAATGACGAGATTACCATGAATCCATGATTAAACATCAAAACATAAAAATAAAAATAAACATTATAAGAAAGCAACAATCTAAAATGTACGAGTTGAAAATTCCTTTTTCGACTTAAACAGTTTTTTTTAGAAAATATAAATTAAAAAAAAAAAATCTGAAAAACCAAGAGAACACCGTGAATCAGTAGATCAGCACCTCCTCATGATCATATAAAAAATTTGGGCCCCAATCCTTATTTTTGGCAAGAAAATGGGAGAAAAATCAGTTTTCCCAATTTTCCCCACATCGGAAAAATTGATCCCAACGTCTCATGCATTTACATAGATTTCAAGTGCAATCTATGTTTAAATCTAAGAACAAAAAAAAAAAAAAAAAAAAGGTATTTTACACAATTTCATACCTTGATATTCCAGCCCACCAACGCTTCAATCTTTTATTTCAGCCCCAAATCGAAACTTTAATCCATGGAGATTACAAAGGACTGGCCGATTATCACTCTACAACTAAGGTCTGAAAAAAACTACTTTTTCTTTCTTTCTTTTTTCTTTTTCTTTCAATGAATATCAGCGATATTTCCCTCAAATCATAGACATTTGCCTTTCGTACAGGGGTAGGTATGCGATATTATCGTCGAAACTTCTAAATATCAATAATGCCAATATTATCAGCAATATCTCGCCAAAACCTGGAAATCCCGTGATAGAATGAGGTATTGGTATCTCGCCAATTTGGCAATACCAATAATATCGGCGATATTATTGATTTTATTGGGGAAACTTGGAATAACGCTTGGACTTGACCCTAACTCAAACAATCAGAGATTATGAAGAATATATTTGATCAATATTGACTTTAAATTATCAAAAACATAAAATCGATATTTTTATTGGTATAGATTCAAAAGGTGGCTTGCAATGAGCTAAAAGAAAAGCAAGTAACAATACAACAGCAGTAACTCAATGGGATGCTATCTGAAGCAAGCTGAAGAAGACACAATACAAAGGCGAAGCAATAGCAAGGTCCTATACTGGCTCAAGGATGAGTTCTTCCTGAATCTGGGGAGCTTGGATTGATTCGTTCAGATCCTTATTCCCATGTTCAGATGACACATGACCACATGTGTGAGCCTTCTCGTGTTATGTCAGATAGTAATTAAATAAAATGGTCAATTCTGTCCTTTTATAATGGAATTGACTAAAATATCCTTTATGGCTGGTTGAGAGTTAACTATAGATGGACATTGCTGGAATTTCAGTGTAGAGTAAGGTTTTGTTTATGTCAAGGTCTATATGACCATAATGGGGCTCCCTTACATAATGTCATGAAGAATTTAAGCATAAAAGAATGCTTTGTTTTCCTTCTCTTGAGATGGTAGATTCTTTTGGTGAGATTCCATTAGATCCATGGTGGAGATGCCATTAAGAGGTGGCACAGTGCTGCCTAGTTATCCACATTTCCGTCAATTGTGACCCAATCCAGCCTGGCATCCTTCGGGTTATGTAATCAGGTAACACCAATAGCCTCTCCACAAGTACCACCAATTTTTTTCTTCTACCAGTAGCTCAAATGATGACCGGGCTCCAATTTCAAGCTAGATTATTGATTTACATGAAAATCAGTAAATAATATCGTAAGAAAACACTAACGGAACACCTTGATATTATGGGAACTCAGAAAGTAAAATGAACAGAAATTTAGAAACCTTCATGCGGCATGTTGTTCTGAAAATCAGGCACCTTGTTTAAAATTTTACTTCTTACTCAAAATTAGTAAGGGTCATTGAGGGAATTTAGAAGCAGCACCAATAGGTACTAAGATGAGCAAAAGTAGACTTAGATGGTTTGATCATGGGCAAGTGAGCTGGTGCAAGTTGAAGGCTCTAAAAGGGCATGGAGAAGGCCCAAAAGTATGTGGGTGGAGGTAGTAAGAAAAGACTTGATGACCTATGGTCTAACTGAAGTTATGGCCCTTGATAGAGTGGAATGGTGGAAGAGGATTATCTAACCAATCCCAATTAGTTGGGATAAGGCTTATATGATGACAATGATGATGATGATAATGATGATGATGTTGACAACGACTAAAAATTAATAGAGGTCTACAATTATGATACAAAAGGAAAGAAAAGGAACAAAAAATCGATTGTGCCAAATGTTGATACAAGAAAACGTAGCGTGTCTCCCAAGAAGGGTCGCACACATCAACCCATCCAGTTCAGGAAGGAACTTTTGCAGTCCACGCCAGACTAACAACAGTCGGCGCAAGACATTCGTGACAAGTGCAAAGAGACTACCAATCAGTATTGACACTTCCCACTAAACCCCATGGTTCAATGGAACCTCTCATCCAATTAAGAGGCTCTGCGCTGCCTAACTAATAGCAGTGCGCCACATTTTACTCCAACCAATCAAAGCACGCCACGTGTCCATTAACCGTTTCAGGTGGGAAATAACTGTCATTTAAGCAGGTAAATAATACCCCCAATGCCTATAAATACCCCACAAGTCTCTCATTTAAGGACACATGCTCTTATACATGTGAATATCAAGATCGAGATCCAGTTCCCTTCTGCTCATTGCCCAGCGCATTGAACAGGTTAGCACAATGTAAGTCATCGGGCTCTAATGCCTGAGGGACTTCCCTCGACAATACTCTCCGTGAGTGGGAGGCACCAGCCTCGAAACCCCTCAGAAGACATGGCATGAGGTGGCTCTGTATCTAGCACTATACGACATGTAGGCTCCGTGCTAAATGAACAGTACCAGTTCCTAACACTAAGTGCCCAGGGCATTGAAGCTCTGCACTACATGAATAGTACCAATTCCTGACAATCAGCGCTAGTGCACAAGGCACTCCGCGCAGACTCTGTTTCATTCTTGAGATGACACCTGCACCACATCTCTCAATGGTTAAATTTGCCACACACTACACCAGTTTCATATTATTTTCACTTTCCATTTCGCATGTTAGACCCATGGCAATGCCAAAACATAAAAGTCCCAACCAATGCAGCATTGGAAGAAACTAGTTGACGAGGTAATGGCAACTTATTAGCTATACAGGATATGGAGGCTACATGGCTATATGGTTATATGATGCCTCGCAAGCTATATGGCTATATGAAGCCTATATACCTATCTGGATACATGATACACAACCTACTCTAGTTGCCTGACACCCAGTTGGCTATGTGAAACCCCTACAAGTTGGCTATGTGAAATGCCTACAAGGCCTTACGGGTATACAAGTTCCTTGAAGCTCTTGAAGGCTATTCTGATAGATGCTCCAGACACTCAGTGACGAAGGACATTAGCTTAGGAGAAATCAGGCATTTGTATCCTTTGCAAGCTATTTTCCTTGGTTTTCCCTTATACTCGAGGGTTTTCCCCAAGGATTGTAATTAAAGGCTTATGGCTTATCACAGCCTGGAATGTATTTTTCCCCAGATCACAGAAAGCCTTCTAAAAAGGCATTTATGGATGTGGATGTGATGTTTGCTATGCTAAATAAGTAAGAAATAAACAAAACCAAACAAACAAAAGGCAATTGTTTAAAAACGCAGTCAATACCACTCAAGACAACCAATCAAGAATGAGGAACAAGAAACCAGCCAACAGGGATTCTAAAACAGCTTTTAATACTTCTCTTTGAAAGGCGATATAGCTTTCAATGCCGAAACAGTTATCTGCAAATGAAATAAATACATGCAAAACACTGAAGCCAGAAGCTGTTTAAAGCCCATGGGAAAGAGCTTTGAATTTACAGCAATGAGTTCGGAAAATATTTAACAATTGTAAGTACCAGGATCACTTATATGATTCAGAATCTATAGAGTAAGCAGAATAATACCTTGTAACGTAAGAGTATCCAATCAGGATAGTAGTGACAATGTGATGAGACATCATTATGGAGAAATCTTTCCTTCGTGTCTCCCATGTGAGGAGTGCCGCAATGCTGTAGATGTAAAATCCACATTGACACATGTAGTAAAGCTTCAAGGAAAACCTGCACAGAAGAAGCAAGTTAGCACCACTGCAACATTTCCAGAATAAGCATGTAAATCATTTTTTTAGAGAGAGAATAAGAATGTAAATTTTTTTTTCTTTTTTTCTTTTTTTCTTTTGTTAAAGATAGAATGTAAATCATTAGCTGACAAGAAAACTAAACCATTCAGTACTGAATTATACGAAAATAAATTCTGCATCAAAGATCTTATTTTCAAGTCGGTGCAGGACATATAAGTAGTATATGTGAAAAATCAGCTCATACTTGCCTGCATGCATAAATGTGTATCTGAACCAACTTCTGGCTATTGGAAAAACCAAGCAACTTCAGTTTTAAGTGTACTCATTTCGGATTTTCTAAACCACGTGCAAATCCAAATAAAGTTGGTTGCTCCTTAAAGTACCTGTCATTTGCAAAATTCTGCACACTTCTTTTCCCATAGATCCTTTCATTTCTTTACATAATCTGCCCTAAATAACTGAATCCCATTTTAGTCCATCAAGAGGAGCCAGCGGCCACGGGCAACAAGACAACACAATTCTAAAAACAAGCGTCCAATGTGCTCATGTATTTAATATCCATAAAATTATGCCCACACATGAAAACTGATTCATACACACGGGAAGCAGGAAATACGATTATGCATTTCCTGAAATCAAGGACAGATGCTTATACACCTCAGAAGTCTTCAAAATAACAGCCGACAAGTGAGTGTAGCAGTTTCACCTCATTTTTTATCCTAATAAGATTTTCAAATATTAATCAATCATACTAGGGAAAGGGGAAGGCCAAAAGGATGTGGACAGAGCCATGGAGGTAGTAAGAAAAGAATTGATGACATATGGTCTAATTGAAGGTATAACCCTTGATAGAGTGGAATGGCAAAACAAATTCATGTACCTGACCATAATTAATTTGGATAAGGCTTAGATGATGATAATGATGACAAGTAGCACCTCAATGTCTACTTTCATAGATGATGGGCCATTAGTAATATTAGAACATCAGAAAGTAAAAGCATAGAAATTGACGCACTATGAAGTGGAAATTCGAGCTCAAATTGAAAAGGAACAGTTCTAAATGGCATGTACCAGATTCAAGACTCAAATCTTTATCTCCCAAAAGTCACACAAGACGAGGAAGAGAACGGGTGTTGAATGAAATTCTACAGTTTTTAGGGCATCACACCACTAGAAAGGATACAACTAGGGCTTCACACTGCTAGTTTATGAAGCATCACACCGGATACACCCAAATCCAATGTGTACACACAGGGCCAGGGTGCACCTGCCTGCTGGCCAACTCAAACTATGAAGTCCTAAGGCTTTCTGATTGGAATGTAGGGCCCAAACTTGAAGCACCCAAAACCTACACATACAAATTGGGCCAGGGTGGGCCCCGTCTGCTGGCAGATTCAAGATATGAAGCCCTAAGCCTTTGCAATTGGACTATGGGGCCCACAATTCCAATCTGGTGGCCCAGTTAAGGGTCAACTGTGGGGTCCAAATCCAATCAGATGCTCCAATTACTTGTCCAGTTGGACTATGGGATCCACATGTCCAATTGGCACATTGAAGGGAAGAAGAATAACTCTGATCAAATCAGTTATCACCTCTCACCAAGTTTATACGCCATCCCTGTTCAGGTGTCCAATGAAAGTGATGGCCAAGATTGAAACTACTCAGAAAAGTTTCTTTTGGAACAACTAGAAGGGGGCATGGAAGTTTCATTTGGTAGCATGGCATGAGGTGCACCGGGATTTGGGCTTTAGAAGCATTAGAGCAACTAATGCAGCGTTCTCTACAAATGGCAGTGGAGGCTAGGGAATGGAAAGGACTGCTTCTCGGAAATAATGGTGGCAAGGTATGGTGCCTTGGATTCCAGCTAGGAGATCAAGCTGGCGCCGTGGAGTGTCAGTTACCAAATTTGGAGGGTCATGTCGTGGGTTTAGACTTTATGTGCCTTTTTTTCCCGATTCATAATGGGTTCAGGGGAGCTCATTTGGTTCTATGAAGATCTTTGGTGTGGGAATGATACCCTTGCTTAAAATTTTCCAGATCTTTATTGGTTTGCCATCAAAGCAAGTGACAGTGAACAAGGTTTTTCAACGGATGGGGGGGTAAAGTGATATAGCATCCACTATGCTTCTATCTCAATATGATTGACTCAAAAGCTGTTAAGTTTTGCAAGGTTTGTTGGTAGTCGTCAGGCCATATATATTCCTCTTGACAGCACAAATCGCAGAATTTGGTCTCCAGGACCTGACGGCATGTTCTTGGTTAGATCAATGGTGCATCTACTAATATGGAAACAAAGGTGCGAGATCCCGGCTTCCTCATTTAGCGTTACTGTGACTCACCATTTTAGGTAAGATTCTGACCTATGATCATCTCAAGAACAAAGACTTCGTGATGCGGGACAATTAACCACTTACTCTAAAAGCTCAAATTGTTAGAGTATAGCGAATTAATCTATTTATCTCATAGCCCAGGCCCCACATCTCATGGGTTAGGACCTCGGCCGAAAACCCCTCGTGGGCTCATGGGCCGCCCACCCCGAGTGTGTCCCCGCATCCCACGGGCTACCCCACTCGAGCCCGGTGTGAAATGCCCCTGCATTAATCACCCCCGGTGAAGAGTCTCGAACACGAGACCTCCCCCGTGAGCCCCAAATCACATGGGTCACCCACCCTGAGTATGTCCCCGCATCCCACGGGCTACCCCATTCGAGCCCATTGTGTAAAATGCTCCTGCATTAATCACCCCCAGTGAGGAGTCTCGAACACAAGACCTCCCGCTCTGATACCAATTTGATGCAAGATAATTAACCACTTGCTCTAAAAGCTCAAACCGTTAGAGTGTGGCAAATTAATCCCTTTATCTCATAGCTCAGGCCCCACATCTCATGGGTTAAGACCTCGGCCGAACCCCCCTCGTGGGCTCATGGTCCCCAAATCACATGGGCCGCCCACCCCGAATGTGTCCCCGCATCCCATGGGCTACCCCACTCGAACCCGGTGTGAAATGCCACCACATTACTTCGCTTTGGCTAGCAGATGCCTGTCGTGCTGCTCTAGCGAGTATCGATCATATCTTGTTGCATTGTGACTTCTCCCATAGTGTTTGGTTTGTTGTAAATTGTAATATCAAAGAGAGTATTCCGAAGCTTGGATGCAAGTCATGGAATGTTGGTCTATGTCTACTTAGGGTTGGTTCAGCCATATTCTGTGGAAGATGGTGGCTTTTGTTGTCCCTTTGGCTTGAGAGAAACAACAGGGTATTCGACAAAAACAAGCATGCAGTAGAAGGTGTGGAAAATATTATCATAAAACAGTAAGGGTAAAAGTGGTCAAATGTGTTCATAGGGGCTTGGGTCATTAAGACTTGCTCAGTATTGTGGAAGCCTCTCTGCTTGCTGGTATTTTGTATTTTTGAAGCAAATTTTGACAGGAGTCCTTGGAGAAACCTGGGGCCAACGGAACAAGCAGTTGGTCCGAGATCATTTTGGTATAGTATTGATTAAGGTCTTTGGGTCAATTCTGACACAAGCATTGCTGAAGCAACAGTTCTCTTGCAAAAAGTCAAAATTGTGTTGAACCTTAACCTACTCTGTCCTATCGTCAAGGGCGATTCAGGTAAAGCAACTTCTTGGGCAAAGGGGAGAAATTGCCCAAGGAGGATTGTCGACATCATAGAAGAGGTCCATGACTTATGTGAGCACCATCAAATTCCTTCATTCTCACCCCAAAAGAAGCTAACTCTAGGGCTGATGAGTTAACCAAGGTGGCATGTTCCAGATTGAGCTTGTTGTCAAAGATTTGAGATAGTTTTTGACCATGTGTGTCTCTGTTTTCAATCTTTTATGTTTGGTGCTATTCTTGTGTTTGGGTTTTACAAGTTGTTTTTGCTAACTTGATTGTATGTGTTGTTTGGCTGACTTTGGTCCAGTCATCCATGTTGTTTCTTTCCCTTCTTTCTTAAAAAAGTTCAGCATTCGTCCAAAAAGAAAAAAGTGGCCCTCCAGCATTAACAAATGTGATTAAGGATCAATTGACGAGATTAAGGATATGTATGAGGGAGCGGTAACAAATGTGAGGACCACTTATAGAGAAAAGTGAATTCCAATTACTGTAGGCTTGCACCAAGGGTTGGCATTAAACCCATAACCTTTTCCCATTAGTTGTAGACAAGTTAACGAGGCATTTGCAGGAAGAGATCCCATTGTGCATGTTGTTTTCAGATGAAATAGTTTGGATTGACGGTCGGGATTGATTTGTATTGTACTAAATGTCGAAATAGGCCATATACTATGTTTGATACAGAGTTGAAATGGGGTATACCATCCCCGCGAATACGTCACGGAATGAAGATTAGATGGCGGTGCAATATTGTTAGAGGCGAGTGCATCGAGCAGTGCAGCGCACTCATGATGCAGTATTGGGTAAGACATCTAGGACGGAAGGAAAGCTGCATCTGTGGATGACCATTGTGTGCTACTCCCTCACCTCTCCCCATCGTCCGCCTTCTACTGCATGTGGTCAGTCACCTCCTCTGAATCTCTTTCGAAGGTTTGCGATCCATATCACAAGCGAAATTCGTTTCGAAGAGTTAGAACGGGACGTTCTGGGGTTTCCTTTCCAAGATCGGAGGTTTGAAACCAGATCGTTCAGGAACTGATGTCCTCCTTCTCGAATCCGTATTGGTACGCTTCTCTCCTAGAAAAAATGACCCGATTCAGGAGTTAGGTCGCATCGACCTCTTCGAACTCAAGTAGCCCTTGTTCCAGTGGGGTGTATACGATCTGCGTATACACCTCTGGTTATGAAAAAGCTTTTTACTTTCCACGTCTGGGTATACCGCCAAATCAGGAGATTTTCAGGTAAATCTCAGGACGTCGTATCAAAGGGTTTTGCAATATTCTTCGGTTAGTGTGGAAGATGGGATACGACCAATGCATGCGACCATTAAAGGTAAGTGAAGGGCGTGGATAGACCTTGATTCGAAGAAGTCTACGGTTTATAAAAACCTACACTACTTTTTCTTCTTCTACACCATCTATTTTTGGGAAGTTTTTTTACGGTAAGACTGTGCTACATCCAGGCTGATCATTGGTGGAGGTATTACTCATATCTTCCTTGAGTTTGTATAGAATGCAGCACTGGGCCATATCCTGATGGGTCCCACAAGTAGTAGATCCTGGTAGCCAAATCGGATTGCCTCCATCACCTCCATCCGTGGGTAATAATGGATGCTATCTGAGCCCCACCATGGATGGGTTGACGGGATGGTTTGGCTACAAGGGCCTAATTCATTCACGATCTGAAGAGTGTAAAATAGATGGATGGCATGGATGGGTCACAGACATCATTGTGGGGCCCACATAGCACTGACCATCAACCCATCAAAGCCGGGCATTGGGAAGAGGCAATGCGTTTCGGCTTCAATATAAAAAGTATATACACTACGTGGCCCATATACGTCGCTATATCCAAACATTGGCTACTTGGATGCATTTGTATACTTGCCCAACAAGCAATCTAATCCAAACACTCGCCAGCCCTCTGCGTATGTGGATGTATTTCGATTTTGGTCGAACGTAACTTCAACAATAGATTGACACAATGCAACACAATGGCATACGTAAATCCAAACAGGCCCTAATGCGATTAAGCGATGGCATAAGTGATCAACTCAGGCTGATGGCGTGGATGTGGACCATCCATCATATCGAACCCACCTTTGATGTGGGTCGTCCATCTTGCAGGGCTTGCCTTGGATGCAACCATTCATCATTAGGAGCCAACCTTCGATGTGGATTGTCCATTATGTGGGGCCCACCTTCAATGTCCAATGCCTATCTCACGGAGCTCACCTTTGATGTGGACCATCCATCATATGAGGCTCACCTTAAATGCGAGTCATTCATCATGTGGATAGTCTGTTATGTGGGGCCCACCCTAATGTGGGTCATCCGTCATGTGGGGCCACCTTCAATGTCCACTACCCATCTTGTGAATCCCACCTTTGATGTATACCATCACATCATGTGGGGCCCACCTTGGATGTCGGCCATTCATCATTAGGGGCTGACCTTTCATATGGACCATCCATTATGTGAGGCGCACCTTGATGTGGATCATCCATCTTGCGAGGCCCACCTTCAATGTTCATTGCCCGCCTTTGATGTGGACAATCCATCGTGTGGGCCCCACCTTCAATGTGGGTCGCCCATCATGTGAGGCCCACCTTGGATGGTGGCCATTCATCATTAGGGGTCGACCTTTGATGTGGACCATCCATTCTATGGGGCCCGCCTTGATGTGTGTCATCCATCATGTGGACCCACCATCAATGTTAATTGTCCATCATGCGTAGCCCACTTCAATGTCCATTGTCCATCATGTGGAGCCCACCTTTGATTTAGACCTTCTATCATGTGGGCCCCACCTTTAACGTGGGTTGAGAGAGAGAGTAGAAGAGTAAAAAGTTAAAAAGCAAGATTTTTTTTTAGATTTAAAGAAAGGATTTTTTGTTAATGACTATAAGTAACTTTAAGGTGCTAATTTACTTTTGAAATGGTATTTACCAAACTAACTTAAAAAAGTAACTTTTTTGCCGCTATAAGTAAGAAAAGTTACTTAAGGAGTTGGTATCCAAAACAAGGTATTCCATAATAGTAACAGAGGCCATAACGACCACCAGGTCCACCACTGTTACTTTTACGATACAGGCTGTAACGGCATCTTTTTTTTATTGAAAAATTAAAAAAATAAAAATAAAATAAAATAAAATAAAAAATATATATTGAAAAACTTGCATCAGCCTTGTAATAGACTATTATGGGGTTGTTACGGCCTTTATAGGAGGCGTAATGAGCCGTTATGGGTCTATAACAACTGTTACGGGTCATTTTTTCGTTATGGCAGTTACAACCCCGTAAAGTGTAACAGTTGCCATCGATACCTTTACATAATGGCCTTTACAGCCTGCAACAGCCGTTACGGCACACCATGATCCAAATAGGCCCTAAATGTTGATGGGAGCTCTCTAGGTAACCCAAGGACTTCCAGTGGGGGTATTTTAAAGGACAAATCTATTCCACGTAATTCAAATAGAGTGGAATTGTTATCTATTAAAATCAGGGTGAAGCTTTTTGCTAATAAGGTAGGTGACCCTCTAATGGTTGAACCCCTCCTGGAATCTCACCGTTATTTTAAATGATCCATGGATGTGTTTCAGTCCATGGATATCTTTCATCCCTATAGAGATTAATATTATAGATGACCATCTTTCAAAAATAATATAGATGACCCTTTAACAAAGGAAGGAGTCTGTAGATCATCTCTTTGTATAGGGGATTCTAATACATTGCCTTGATGTATGTTGTGTATTTTTCATTTTAGCTTTTTAACAAAATCATTTCATTCTCAATCAAACAAAAAAAAAAAAAGGAAAGAAAGAAAATGAAAAGGGCTGTTTGACTGCAATATTAGGGCTGGATATATGCTATATAGGCCATGGGCATGAGCTATTTTGGTTAGGAAGGGGCTAAGTATGTGCCAACAGCTTGGGAAACGAGGTAATCAAGGGAAGGACAACCAATGAAGGAATGAAATGATGGTGGTTAGAAGGTCGAATGGGGTTTAATAAGGGGTGTGGTAGATTGGGATTTGAGGTAGTATATGGCAAGCTAAAGGAGACATACTTTGAATAGATAGAATTAGGTTGGCTAGCAAAATGGTTGGATGCTGATTATGGACCGTTAGGAACTGCTTAATGGTTGTTGGAATCTGAGGATGGCCTTGAAAGGAAGAATGTATAAGGAAAGAAGAATCAAACAGAGTAGGCTGTCAGTTATGAATTTGGAGTTGGACTATGCAGAAAATAGATTTTAAACCATGGACTGACAAGTTTGATGCACTTAACAGTAGGCAGGCCAAACCAATTGATGAGTTTGATGCAAAACTGAAAACAATGCTTACTCAATTGACTCTAAAAGCATATTTGCAGCAGAAAATAGAAATTAACCATTTGATTCTAAATGGGTTTGAAGCCAGAAACCAGAATGCATGCAATGTTATGGAAGCAAGGAAATAAGACCAGACACCAATTGATGCAAAAACAGAATCCAGGCTGACCAATTGATGAACTTTAATGCAGAGATAGAACTAGAATAGGTATTCAGTGCAAAAAATTGAAAAGCAGGGCTACAACATAAGAGTGATGCAGGCTTAACCAATCGGTTCAAGAACCAGTATTTGCTGCAGAAAATAAACTGTGATTTAACCGTTTGATGCAGAAAATGAGTTTGAAGCAGCCAACTGAACCTATTGATGCCAGTTATAGATTTATAGAAAAAACCGAGATTTATTTCGCTGATTGATGTAAGATGCAATCTTCGGACTAACCAATATATAAAGGAAACAGATTTAATGCAGGAAAACTGCATAACCAAAAGTGGAACAAGTTGCCAAGGTAGAACTTGCACTGATACCAAAACTGGCATGTTAAAAGTGAAAAGTGCTCGTGTGTGTGCTCATGCATGGGGTCCACAGTTTGAACAGACCACCCGTGGGGGCCACCAGTGATGCTCTTAATAAATGAAGTTTGAAATATATTGCTTGGAACAGAATTTCTTAAAGCTTAATAATACTAGTCCTGTCCATTTATCAGACAAATGATACTAAACAGTTAGCAAAACATGTTTCTGGCTAGAAACCGCAGTTGCCAAATTCACTCCAAACCACACAAACTGCAAACTGATTTGGCAAACTAAATAACTAATTAGATAGTTTATGTTACTCTCTCCTAGTTTCACTGGGAATGCAGCAAACTGCTAACTACTTAGAAGTTAGAACTGAATGACAGTGAAGCAAACAGCTATGCTACAAACACCACATGTAAACTAGTTCAGACATATTAATACGTAATGCTCTATGTAATCATCTACCATAACGGTAGCTCATCACTGAATCTAGGTCCGGCTAGCACTGGTGGCATCCATAGGCTGATAGGCTCAATCTTCCGTGTGCTTTGGTTCAACAGGAAAAAAAGGTTCCAACCATGTGGAAGGTAGAGGCCTCCTTTAAGGAATTTAACTGATATCAAATTCCCATTCAAGCCACCTCATTCGGGAAGGCAATTCTCCCAATGCTGGCATAGGTGGTACCCACAGTATGATGGGAACAATAAGGGTCAAATAATCCTTGTGTTCTTTGGTCCAACTACAGAAACAGATTGAAACCATGTGCAAGTTAGAGGTCTCCTTTTAAGGAATTAACTGAGCTCAAATTCCTATACAAGCCACCTCATTAGTGAGGACACCTCTTTCAATGTAATATCATTGGCCTCAAGGTGAGGGCAATTCTTCCAATGTTGGGATTGATCACTCATAGGATGACAGGAATGATAAGGGTCAAATCATCCTTGTGTTATTTGATCCAACTGGGGAAAAAGGTTACAACCTGGAGTCAGGGACCCGCTCACATTATTCATCAGCTTTTGGATCTTGTCTCCTCGATCACTATTGAGTTTGCATATATATCATTGTGCATGCAAACAAGTTCTTAGGCTTCCTCAAGTAGGAGTGGGTGTGTGCGTGTGTGGAGAGAGAGACACACACATACACACATATATAGATATACGTATACATATATACACATACATACATACATACATACATGTGTGTAGGGAAATGGTACTATGAGGTCAACCTCATGGGAGCTTTCCATGAGGTCAAGCTGTGTGGGCCCCACTGTATGCCTATCGGACATCCACACCGTGCAATTAGTGGGTCCCCTCTAGGTTATGGGATATCCCAAAAATCATCCATATCTGGAATTCAATTGGGCCATACCATCTGAAATTGTGTGAAAACATGCCTAAAACATCTAAAAGCACATGATGGGGCCCACCTGAGTTTCAGATATGGCTGAAACTTGGTGTGACCCCTCTTCCAAGTGGGGCACACACAATGGATGGGCTGGATGTGTGAACCACATCTCAGTGGGCCCTAAAAATGATCATGAAGGTTTCAATGGATGGGTATCCACTCTCAACGGTTGCCTGTAATGTGGCCCACCACCTAAATCATAGGTTGGCCTGATTTTTAGGACTGTGGCCCACCACGGAAGGGTGCATCTAACTGATGGGATGGATGTCCAATACACATCACGGTGGGGCCCACATAGCTCGACCTCATGGGAAGCTTCCTATAATGGCCTGTTATAACCCCTGTAAAGGCCATAACGGTTCATTATAGTGCTGATACAAGTTTTTCGGATTTTTTTTTTCTTTTTCGAGAGAGAGAGCATAACGGCCGTTACACCCCGTATCGTAAAGGTAATGGTGGTGGCCGTTATGGCCACCATTATTTTTATGGAATACCTTGCTTGGAGGGATTGTTCAAAGAATTCCACTCTACATAGTCACACACTTCAACATGATACACTACACTCGGAATTCAACACGATACACTATGCTCGGAAGAATGTGACTCTAAGCGTGGACAGATTGTTCAAAGAATGCTACTCTACGTAGGCACACAGTTCAATACAATACACTTGCAACCTTTCAAAAAAAAAGGCACGATCCAGTGGTGAGATCAAAGCAATGTCCAGCCTTGCATAATTCCTGGGCCAGTGCATATTGAGAGCGGGGCCCAAATGTTGAACAATTTGCATCTTACACAATTTCAATGGTCAAATGTGTTGTGCACCCACGCATCGTGCGGTTCCCTGCTAGTTATGTGTAAAAGAACGGGCAACATGACAAAGTGAAGGCTATAGCTATGTCTAAATTGCAACATATCTTCCCAGGCAAATGATAGCAGTTCTTGTCTCACAGTAAGGGATGCATTCTTCATACCTCAACAATTTACAAAACAATATTTGCCAACTTCATGAGCCTTTGCCATAGCTGGTTCCAAAGCCCAGGCAAAAGATGAGGGTTGATGACATGTTGTAACGACAGCCAATCATACATCTTTTGCCGATCTCCCATCTAAAAGCCAACCCCATATTGCTGGAAGAAGGGGTAAGATGACAATGATGACAATTTACCAACTTCTAAGTTAATAATAAATTGTTTTAAAACTGTGGCAATCGGTTGCATATTGGTTATTAATATACATCAGCAACAAGTGGTTTATGTGTTAGTGGCCTGTATTATACTAGCTGAACCATTGACAAATTTTCAAAGTGATCCCCAATAAACTAATCACATTGGAAGATATAGTTCAATATGACTCAACATCAAAAAATAGCAGATACTTTCTTCTTTGTATGGCCTCATTGATCAAAGCTTAAGTGAAACAAGATTGTAGTATATGGCGTGTCCTAAAAAACATATGGATTTCAAGATATTGCACACATCAATGCATTAGCTCCTACAAAAAGGGAAAAAATAATACTCACTTCAGTTCTTGATTTGGCCACCCTCTGAAGTATTCGAGTGAGTCTCTAAACCAGGGTTCATGATAAGTAATTGTAAGAATGCATGCTTGAACAGAAGCATAGTATGTTAGCTTCCACATAGATTCAGAGCATTTTACTATCTTTGCCCGTTTGGCCTCATTAAGCTTAGCTGGAGCAGTTCCATTACCCAACAGCCAGTGAGCCAACCTCTGGAGAGAAGAAAATAAAGCACATATGAATGTTAGAAAAGGAAAACTTCAATCCACAGAAAAGACAAGGAAGAAATTTCAAGTCATCGAAAAACTCAATGGTAGTATGCCTCCAGCATGGGAAGATAAACTCAATACTTCGCTGGGTAGGCCATTAAGCTTTGACAAAACAATTTGTCGCACCAGAGAAAAATAGGCCAGATTCAAGGTCTTTTTATTTTTTGACACGTAAGTTTGGCTCAAGAAAGATGGAAAATCTTCAAGTAATTTAATGAATACAATCCTATCAATGAGTTCCACACATCAATGAAAGTGCAAAAGAAAGTTGAAGTGCACCACTCAAAGGGACATCATTCATTAGATGGCGAACAGCTTGGTTTTATAACACAAACCAAATATTAGTAAGACTGGGAAAATGCAAAGAAACAAAGCGTATGCAAAAAAAGATTGAAAAGCTTCTCTATCCTTTTTACCCCCAAAGGTGAAAAGCTTCCCTATCTTGCTAAAAACTAGATGAAGTGTGAAGAGAACCCAAGCAACATAAGCCCAGTGACTCTTATCTGCCCAGTATGAGTACAAAAAAGTGAAAGCGTCAATGTTTAAAAAAATGAATCCGGGTACAGCATCTGTAAGTTCCACAAGAAATATACTACACTACTCTTTTTTGGATGAAATTTTATTAATGAAAGGGAATAAAAAATGCAGGATCCAAAATCACATTAAAGGGAACCAAGATCCCAAATAAAAAGTGAGGCTTCTCTCCCTCCCTCCCTCCCTCCCTCTCAGCATTATTAATGGAAAGATACAGGTCTGCTAGGCTTCCGTCAGGCCAAGGCATGTTCACAATGGGCCTCAACTTGATGATGTCCTAGCTCTCACACAGGTGTAGCCAACTGACACGAGGATCATCTTCATGCTGCTGAAGGTTATTATGGCATGCCCCCATGACTATGAAAGCATGTTTGGATTTGAAGTAAACCTTGGAAAACTAAGGGGTCGTTTGGATGCCTGTAAATTGGGCTAGCTGTAAACAAAATACAGGTAAATGATTTACAGGCAGTGTTTGGATGCTGAAAAATGTTTGTAATTGAACAGGCTATAAATCATTTACAGCTTTTAGCTACAAATGAAATCCATGTGATTTCATTTGTCTGCAAATCATTTACAGCCTAACGGCCATAATTTTGAACTTTTAGCTGAAAATGATATCTCTCTAAACAATCTGCAAGCTATCCAAACACTGACAACTATTTACTTGTAAACAAATTACAGCTTAAAGCCAAACAGGACAGGGTATAAATGATTTACAACTGCAAATCATTTACTTACAAAATTTACAGGCATCCAAATGAGCCCCAAGGAAAACAAAATGAATTCCTTTATGTGCATTTCCTTTGTTCAAGAAACATAAAAGCAGGAGGAAATCAATTTACTTTCCTCAAAAAGTGAGTAAAATCTTTTTGCTCAAACAGTCAATTGGTGGGGGAAAAAAAGCTTCCCTCTAAGTGACGTTTTAAATGGGAGAATTGATGGGAAGAGATTCTCCTTTCAAAATTGTAACCCAAACACTGGAAAATGGAAAAGAAAAGCATTTTCTAGGACAGTTTCTATAGCAAGACAAATACTTGTTAAGGGTTTCCTTTCCTAGCATTGATTCACTTTTACTTCAGCTTATGTCACCATCTTAGCTTCATTTCTCTTCTTTTGTTTTCTTCCATTCCAAACATGCACCCAATGGCATGCCCCCATGACTCTGAGAAGGCCAAGGCATGCACAGCATACCTAGTGAGCACTGATAATGGTTGTGCACATATCTCCACCAATTAAAAGACAGTTGGAATCTAGCACGCTTTCAATATGCAAATTTTCAAACACCCATTTTTAGATACGTGTTGAGATTCCCACCCACCATTGCTAGATGGTTGAAGATATGCAGGAACCATCTCTCAGACACTGTGCACACAATCTTTTCCCAGAAAAGGATCATGAATCATGTGAGAGCATTGGCTGATCTATTTCAGTGCCTAGGGTGCAATTCCTACAAAACCCATCTCCTTCATCCATTTGAAATGTATTTCTTGACATCTCTAGCCATAGCTGCAAACTGATGGGTGGCTGACAAGGTGATTTTACCTATTCCCCAAGCCAAGGGAGTGGATACAAAATCAATGGAAAAGGAAAAGAAAAAAGAAAACGATCGCAAGCTTCCTGCCTTAGGCCAGAAACCATGGATCGCACAAAACCCGTAAACTAAGAGTAGAGTGGGGCTATTAGCTTGCCAAACAGATAATTCAAACAAAAGGCTCTTAAACTGCAATTCCTTGAGTTTCCATTAGTCTATTTTATGCAACATTCTACATCACAAAATAAACAAAGCTCCTTAGCTCGTTTTAGTATGTTCCAAGTAATTTAGCGTGTGTTTGGTGGTACCAAACATCAAAAAATTTCATGATATTTCATGATTAATTAGTCTAATTAGGTGAAAAAAATTGCAAATTTTGGTGCAACCAAACACACCCTTGACGACACACGGCAGTGCATATTTTCTGTATTGGAAAGAAAATCATTCAACTAAAAGAATTATGGATTTGTTACAATTACGACAGAAAATGGTTTTTCAGAAAATCAAAATCAGTCCAATCTAACAATTCAAATTAACGGTTGACAGCCTTAACAAGTTTCAGTAAAAATAAATTATAGTAATTAGAGAATAGGTATCTCAACGGAGAGGATCTGAACAATCATACAGACAAGTACCCGATAGATGAAGGAGTCCAAAAAGTATCTGGCGACGACGAAAGCAAACGCGAAGTAGATAGCGATAAGGATGTGACGGGCCTCAGGAACGCCGCTGCGACTCCAGATCGAGTCCATGAGAATTCCGAAAATTGACAGAGAGAAGCATCAATTGATCGATGACGACGATCGATATCTCGTGAATAATCGGTTGTTATCCGGAAGAACGAAGCGGTGGATTCTATGAACAAGTTATGGCAAGAGATTGAGAAGCAGAAAGAGATATTGTTGCTGAGAATGGCATTTCCATGAGAGGGCGGGAGGGAGAGGGGCGGAACGGACGGTTGAGATCTTCTTTCCTATGGCGTATATTTCAAAAAGGGAAAGAAGAATGTGGTCCGTTGGCTTGAGAGAGAATGAGAGAGAATGAGAGAGAACGCTAGGTCAAAGCAGAGGCGAGGCGAGGAGAGGCGAGGAGCAGCCAGGAATAGAAACGAAAGGGGAGGGGAGGGAGGGTGTAGTGCGCACCGGGGAGCTCAGATCTTCAAGGAGCTGCGCATTACACACAGTGGGCGTTATTAGCTCACATGACGGTCACGTGAACGGGGGTCATAAGATGGACGATTAGAATCATTTCATCCTCCTTCTTTTGCTTACATATTAATTTGTGCTCCGTCCATTCGGTACATTTGAGACTGTCATCCATCCACTGTGGGACCCTCGCATTAACTATCTTGATCAGCTACTTGGGGGACCGCTATCGTTTTTTGGCCATTTCGTATTATTTATTGGTTACACAGGCTGCGTGTGACGCTTGATACGCAGGCAGCAAGAAATTATACACGTGGCATGTAAGAAAAATAAAACCGGCTAGGTTTCGCAAGATCCGATTGGTTCAACAATCCTAAACTCTAATTCACGTACACTTGTTTGTGAAAATAGGATGGCTAAACTTTTTTGTCTTTTTAACCGTCCAATAAATCTCCACCACTCAGACGGTTACATAATAAAATAAAGATTATCTTTCGTTCATGATACAGAATTTGGACGGTTTAATTTGATTATTTGTACGCAATGTGTGTAAATTTTAAATAACTTTTAAATGCATGTATATCATCCATCACGGTCTGCAAGAGTATCAAAGTTTTTTCTTTCTTCTCCCGCTCGTTGGAGGAGTTGTTAAAGATAAATCCCTGTTACGAGAATGACAGCCCTAGATGGGATTAAAAAAAAAAAAAAAACTAAAGCTTTTCTATGTGTCTGATTCCAACGCAAGAAAACCCAAGCTCTCGAGAGCACACTGAGTGCTAGTGCTCCTGGTTGCATTGAATCAGCTTGGACTAGTGTGGCGAGACCGACTAGCTTTGAATGTTCAACTGCCTCAATGCAATTTGGAACACAACTTCCAAGTGGCAATGCTCTGAAAGATTTGGGTTGACTTATCTTCTTCTTCTTTTTTTGTTTCTAGGAGGGGCGGCTGCTTGGAAAAAATCTCTTTGGTCATGTTGGGGTGTATTCACCTTCATCAACTTGTTTTACGAGATGAGCCAAGGGAGATCCAAACTTAGTTGTGTTGGCCCCACAAAAAGCAGTTGAAATTAAACACTTACCTTTGGGACATAATGGGGCATTTATCCCGTCTTTAGGGGATTCACTTTAGGGCAGGTTGGCTGGCATACAAGTATCGTGATGGGCCGGCCTAGGAAGATTTTAACTTTAGGCATGTTCAGCCCACTTTTGAGCTGCTTTAAAATGAGCGGGCAAAATGTATAGACTGTGGAAATTGTTGTGTCAATGGAATTAAATATAACCGAATGTATGATTGATAACTTGTATTCAGATTTCATGTGTGTATGATGTTTAGGCGTGCTAGAGTTTATTCAACTCAATGTTTGATTGAGCTGTTAATGTCCCTTCCGTTGAGTTAGACTGATTGGAAACTAGATGCAGTGATCTAGCTATCTTCTCAACCATTGGTTATGATTAATAATGATTAGGCGGTTCATGAAATGATAAGGGTTAGCCCTTTCGAATAGAATCTTTTTGCCTTATGTCAATGGGCTTAGTGACTCGTTCTTTCACAAATACTTTAGTTTGATATTTCTCAAAAGAATATAAATGAATATATAAATAAAAAATAATAAAACAATGTTAATTTTATTAATATTTGAATGTATACCCCATCACAATCGTTAGAGTATCAAATAATCAATAAAATAAATGAGAAATAAATATATGATTTATCTATTAGAATAGATGATCGAGGCGATTGGTCAGTAGAATATAATCGAACTAGTATGATTAACTAAATTGAAATTCAGTTTATCATGATCTAACAACTTAAAGTTGCAAATAGATAATATAGTCATATGATGGTGTGGCAGAAGCCATTATGTAATAATAATCTATTTTAGAATTAGGTTAGGCTTTGAAAGATAATTTTTAAAAGTAGATATATATGTTTGGCGTAGGGTCTCGAACTTTTATTCGATTGGTCTTTTTACAGCCTGTTAGGCAGCAAAATTCACGCTAATTTTTTTGTTAATCATGAATCCTTCGCATATCCAAAATGTTTCCGGAGTAAGAAAGTCTCCGGATATATCTGATGATGGGTTTCATGCTCGACAGGTCGTGAGCCTTACATGACCGGTCGAGGGCTAGTGCACGACCAGTCGTGGAGTCGAGCCCTAACTCGACTCAAAGTCCAGCGACTTTGGACTATTTTTTCCGAGGGTCTTCGACCGGTCGAGGGTGATGCTGGACTGGTCGTGGGTGACACTCGACCGGTCATGGCCTCGTCTCGACCAGTCATGGTTACGCAAATTCGTTCCGCAATTTTGCGGATTACGGAAATCTGAGTCCTTTCGCAACTAGGATGCGGAAAGGAGTTTCCTAAAACTATAAATAGGGGTTCTTAGGGTTTTTCTAATATATGAAAAACACAATAGGGCTATCAAAGGTGTGAGAGAAAGAGAGAGAGGAAGCTTGTAGAAGGGAGGTTATGCTCGTGAAGGTTATCTACTGTGCAATTTATATCTCAGCGCTTCTACGTCCTAGTAATTGGTGAGATCTCTCTATTTTTCCTTTTATTCTCTCATTGTTTATCCACTCCTGCGTGAGTGAAGACGGTTGTAATGTTCTACTTCATAGTGGATTGTTGATCTGGACGAGGTCCCAGTAAAAATCTCTTGTGTGGTGTGTGGTTTATGTTTTGATGTATTTCATTGCTTTATTATTCCATAATTCTGGTTTATTTCGGGTGGCTAGATCCTAAGGTTTTGTGCAAGGCCCCTAACAAAGTGGTATCAGAGCCAGGTGCATTAAACGAGTAGGATCAGTTTTGAATTATGGAAGGTGGCTCATCAAGGATGATTAGCCTCAATAGTTCTAACTGGACCATATGGAAGGCTAAGATGGAAGACTTACTTTATTGCAAGGACCTATATTCTCCAATTTTAGGTATATCAGCAAAATTCAAAGATATGTTTGATGATGATTGGAAGAAGATGGACAGAAAGGCAGTGGGGTTTATTAGACAATGGCTGGATGATTTTGTGTTCCACCATGTGTTTACGGAGATCTCAGCCGCTAACCTATAGCTGAAATTAGAATGGCTGAATGAGAGGAAGACAGCCGGTAATAAGGATTTTTTGATAAGGCGACTTATGAATCTCAAGTTCAAAGATGGTGGTTCTGTGGCCGAGCACATAAATGAGGTCAGCAATATAGTGAACCAACTCTCCTCTATGAAGATGGTCATGGATGATGAATTGCAGGCATTATTATTGCTTAGTTCATTGCCTGACAGTTGGGAGACATTGGTGGTGTCTCTAAGTAACTCCGTGCCAGATGGAAAGATTTTCATGGAACAGGTTACTAGCTGTCTCTTCAATGAGGAGATAAGGAGGAAGTCTCAAGTGTTCACTCAGCAAGAGGCCCTTGTAACACAAGAACGGGGTAGAGAAAAGAATAGGAAGGGCGGGAAGGCCCAAGATAAATCAAGATGCAAGTCGAGTAACAGAAAGGATGTTGATTGCTGGAATTGTGACAAAAAGGGTCACTACAAGCATGAATATCGTGGTAAGAAGAACGACAAGAAAGAAAAAGGAAATGAGAAGGAAGATGAATCAAATTCCACTGCGATCGCTTCAGATGGCGACATTGTAGTTATTCTTTCAGCAGATCACGATATATGTCTCATGGCTACGAGTCAGGATACCGACTGAGTGATTGACTCGGGAGCTTTTTTTCATGCGACTCCACGCAATGACTTCTTCACAAGCTACAAGTCAGGTGACTATGGGACCGTGAAGATGAAAAATTCTGGCGTATCGAAGATCGTAGGGGTCGGTGATGTTTGTGTGAAGACCAATGTGGGCTGCACATTGGTTCTCAGGGATGTGAGACATATCCCAGACCTTCGCCTCAACTTGATGTCAACAGGAAGGTTGATGATGATGGATATGAAAGTCGGTTTGCTGGTGGGCGCTGGAAGCTCATCAACGGTTCATTGATTACAGCCAGAGGAAAGAAGTGTTGCACCCTTTACAAGGTAAGTGTCAATGTGTGCAAGGGTGGATTGAATGCAGCGGAAGATTCAGCTATTGACATGTGGCACAGACGTCTAGGCCACATGAGTGCAAAGGGCTTCAACTACTAGCAAGGAAGCGGCTCCTTCTAGACGTGACAAGTATACCTCTCAAAACCTGTATTGATTGTTTATCAGGGAAACAACATAGAGTTTCATTCATTAAAACTATTTCTCATATTAATAAATTGCGTGCATTAGATTTGGTTTATTCTTATGTTTGTGGTCCTATGAGGACAAAAACCTTGGGTGGGGCATTGTATTTTGTCACTTTTATAGATGATGCATCTAGGAGGGTTTGGGTTTATGCTTTAAAATCCAAGGACGAGGTGTAAGGCCCATATCCTAGCCCGTACTGTTCCGTATGCTTCCGTGGTCCTCCCGGTCGAATTTCAGTGACCCGCGATCTGTTATCGACAGTTGCGCGCAACCTTGAGTCGTGTCCCGTATTCCAGAGTCGGCTCAACACGAGACTTGTACCATAGCGACCGCGCCGTCACCGCAGTTCTGATGCTGCATATTACACGCTGAGGTGATACCCAGGCCAGGAAATGTGGGTCCGCGTTCACTTCGAGGATAAACGTCATGCGTTGCAATCCCTAGAAAATATCACATCAATCTCATCAATCACATCAATCAAGTACACACACTCCCATCACTCATACCCATCCCCAAGTACAACCACCCCCCTTAAAGTCAACTATCTCTCTTTTACACAAGTACTCCCATCACTCACATCTCTCACCTATCACCTCTCTCTCTCTCTTCCTCTTTTCTCTCTCATTTTCTCCCAAGCTCCATGGGAGCAACTCACGTCCATGGCTTCCATGGGAGAGAGTAGTGTGACCCACCTTTCTACCACCCAATCCCACCATCTTAAGCCCATCTCAACCATTGAAATTGTCCCTTTGGGACTCTATCATGCATTAGCAGAAGAAGGAAGGAGAGATCTCGAGGTGGGTGATCTTGTATTTATCTTTTTGTGATTTAAGAGCCCACATTGGTGGGACCCATCTTGATGTATGCATTGTATAGGGAGGGCCCATAGTGGCAGGGTCCCTCCCTCTATCTCACCGATCTCTCTCTATTTCTCTCTATCTCTCCCTCTCTCTCTCTTACTGTTGATGTGTGGCCCACCATGATGCTGGACGGTGGAGATCTATCGCACCATGATGTATGTTTTGATCCCACACCGTCCATCTAGACAGGAGGTGTGGGACCACCTTTATGTATGTGGCGTATGCACGAGGTTCAGCGGATTTAGACCATGCTGACTTACATGGACAAAGTCTGGACGGTGCTGATACCATGATGTATATGTTTTATCAATGCCACCCATCCATCCTGTAGATGTGTGAGGCCCACCCACACGTGTTGCACATGTGGGATGGGACCCACCCTTTTACATGTATTTTTTTATTCCAGCCGTCCATCTCTTCCTGACGCTGGAGATTTTATATATATATATATATATATATAAAATATTTGGTGGGCCACGTGTGTGGACCCCACTACGATGCATACTTTATATCTATATCGTCCATCCAAACGTTCAGCGTCTGAACGCTGGACTGGATGAATGATAATAATAATAATAAACTATTATATTAATATAAAATATTATATATATATATATGGTGGTCCCCACGTGGAACCCACCTGATTTGGATGCAGATTGGCTGGGGGTACCTAACATCACGCCAGCTACTTGGCTGATGGACTGACGTGACCTCACATGATGTATGTGTTGTTTCAACCGTCCATGGCACAGACGTACGCACATGGCTCTCACCACGAGGTATTTGTTATATCTTAATCGTCCGTTCACTGGACGTGGCCCCCACCATTACAGCGTATAGGGCCCACCTTGATTCAGTGTAATGCATCCTCACCGTCCAGATCTTGGATGGTGGGAGTGGATTGGCCGATGTACCTCACACCTGCTGTATTGTTGTTGTACTTGCAGCCGCAACAAGTCCCGTGGGACCCAAGCCTTGATGTATATGTTCTATCCACGCCGTTCATCCACCTCCAGCAGCAACAACAGCTGCTATTGATGTCAGCATAATTTTGTGGGGCCCGCACGTGATATATCCATGCTGCCCAGCAGTCATAGGCCCCACATACACGTGTGGGATCCACCGTGATGTAAGTGTTTTGTTCATGTTGCCTGGAGTGTGGGCCCCATACGTGGAAACCTCCCATGATGTATGTGATTATCCATGCTAGCCATCCATTTGTTTTGATGTGGAGCCCTGCCCACACGTGTGGCACATGTGGGCAGGTGGGACCCACCTTGATTATTGACATTACATCCTCACCGTCCAACAATATGGATGGTGGGACCCACCAACACATGTGTTTAATCCTCACTGCCCATCTGTTTATACAAGCAGTATATATATATATATATATATATATATATATATATATAATATAATATAATATAAATAAATAAATATATGTTATATATATAATTATATATATTATGGTGGGCCCTGCATGGGACCCACCAGACGTGTGGGCTTCACCTACACCGTCCATCTGAAGTGGGCCCCAGCGGGATGTGTGGGGCCACTGTAATGTGTTACACCCACCGCCCAGATTGTTGGACGGTGGGCCACGCCCTGACATATGCGTTTTATCAACCCCGTCCATCCAGCAAGCTTTGCGGGTCCCACAGTATGACGTCAGCAAGTCTATGTGGGGCCCACATGTGAGGTATGTGTTGTATCCTCAACGTCCATCCGTTTGGGGACGTGGACCCCACCTTGATGTATTTATCCTATATCCACTCTATCCATCTGTCCAGGGTGGTGTGGGGCCCACATTGATGTATACATTGTATGTCCATGCCACCCACCTGTTAGGCCACAATGTGATGTATATGTTTATTCTATACCATTTAAGGGACGGCGGGCCCTGCCGTTGTGTATGTATTCTATCGGCACCGTCCAGCTGGGACGGGACCCACCTGAGGTATGTTTTGTGTGCACGCCGTTCATGGCCTATGGTCCACCATGATATATGTTTTATCCTTGTCGTCCATCAATTTTCAGGCCCACTAGAAGCATGTGTTTTATCAAGCCCAATTGCTGATTGATTCAGGCCCATTGTGATTGTATGAGGCCCGCCGTGATGTGTGTGTTGCATACACACTATCCATTTGGTGGGACCCATCCTGCAAGCCCACCATGTTGTATACTTTCCATATTCATGCTGTCCATTTATTATGAACCCTATGGGTTGTCCCATCAGGCCCATTGTGATGTATTCGAGACTTATGGGCAAGGCTCATTGTGATGTATCCGAGGCCCAGATACGTGGCCCATTTGATGTATATGAGGCCCATGTGATAGGGCCCACCCGCCTTGTATTTAAGGCACATATGATGGGGTACACCTGGGCACAGATATGAGACCCATTATGATGTATTTGTGGCCCATTTGGCGAGGCCCACATTGATGTATATATGGCCTACGTAAGGAGGCCCACTGTGATGTGTTCGTGACCTTTGGCGAGGCCCGACGTGATGTATATGAGGGGCCGATGTGATGTATATGAGGCCCAGGTGCAGGGCCCACCTATTGTATATTTAAGGCCCGTTGAGATATGTGATTTTTCCATGATGTATGTAATGATGTTTATGTGGGCCACTCCTTGGGAGCAATGTTGGTTAAATGTCCACATTGATAGGCAATGATGGTTGAATGCCCACATTATGACCTTCCATTAGGCCTTGTTAGGCCCATTCTTGCCGATTCCGATTATCGATCGATTTCGATTGTCGTGACCGATTGCTGATTAACAATCGAGGCCGATTATCATGGCCGATTCCCAATTTCGATTGTCGTGGCCGATTACCGGTTAGCGATCGAGGCCGATTATCATGACCGATTACCGATTCCGATTATCATGACCGATTTGTCGATTCCGATTGTCGTAGCCAATTGCTGATTCCGATTGACGTGGCCGATTGCTGATTAGGGATCGAGGCCGATTATCATGGCCGATTGCCGATTCCGATTGACGTGGCCGATTGCCAATTAACGATCGAGGCTGATTATCATGGTCGATTACCGATTCTGATTGACATGACCAATTTTGTCGATTCTGATTATTGATCGATTTCGATTGTTGTGGTTGATTGCCAATTAGCGATCGAGGCCAATTATTATGGCCGATTACCGATTTCGATTAACGTGGCCGATTTGCCGATTCCGATTCCGATTGTCGAGGTCAATTATTGAGGCTAATTTCGATTGTCAAGGCCGATTGATGGGGCCTAATGTGATGTATATACGGCCCGTATTTGAGGCCCATTGTGATGTGCATTCAGCCCGTATTTGAGGCTCGTTGTGATGTATATTCAGCCCGTGTTTAAGGCCCAATGTGATGTATATGAGGCCTATGTGATGAGGCCCATTGTGATGCATTTAAGGGCCATGCGATGTAGCCCATTGTGATGTTGTTCACTCCCCAAGTATAGGGTTGTGATGTAGTAATAAAACTCGGTAAGACTGAGGTCAAATCCACAGGGACTGAAACCTATACGTTATCTGAAAATAACCAGATCTAGAACTAGGCTAAGATGAAATCTAAGCCAATTATGATTGAAAAATAATGGTGAAATAATTATCTAAAACTTAAGAAAATTCAGAGAAGGGAAACTAGGGATTCAGGGGATCCACTTGTAGAGATCAGGGAGATCTTATGCCAGTATCACGAATTATGAAAATTTACTGAACTGCCATTGATACAGTTTTCAAGAGATGAAAGGTGTATGAATTAGACTGGATTACATCACCAAACCCTGCCTAGGAGACGATGGTGAACAACAGGGCTTCCTAACGTCATAAACATGAAAAAGAAAGGAAATACTCAAAGCCATTGCAGACCCACTGTAATTTCAGTCACAACAGACCATTTAAGACTAAAAAAATATTTCCATAATAAAACGAATATCAAATTCAATTCATAAATTAAAATCAAATTAAAAACATAAAATTGAATCTTCCATCCCACTACAAGCTTCACCTCTTAGCCCTAGCTAAAAGGTTTAGCCTAGCATGGATAGGCTATACATCTTTTATGAAAATAAAGCAGAAACAAACAAAAAAAATACAAACTCTTTCTCCCTTCTGCTTAGTCTCCACGTCACTGCCCTTGGAGTTCTAGCCGTCTGGATGATCGATCCCCTGCCCTTCCTTTCTTTTTATAACAGCAGCGTGGTGTAGAGTCTGTGCTGGAGTCGTGAAAAGGTGCAGACGGTGAAGTTCTCCTTACGCAGCAACGTGCGTAACTTTCTATTCGCAGCCAAGAACGCATGCACTAACACCACTTTCCTTGCTTAGTTTCCCACGAACCACCGTCCCTTGAGACGTTTTTGAGAGGACTTCACAATGGACGGTTCAGATCGGCAATCTGATCATGGATGATGGGCCAAGAAAATCTGGAACGTCCGGTTTTTCCGGATCGCGTAACAGAGCTTACGCAGGGAGCTCTGTTAGTCAGTGGGGCCCACTCCTGAGGTCAGTTGGGAAATCCACGCCGTCCATTGGCTTCAGGACGAAAAACCGTCCGGGACGGAGTGCTTTTGGAGCAATTGCAGTTTGGCCCACTTCTCGAGATATCCAATGATTGAAATTTAATATATACGGTTTATTTATGGTCCCCAGGTCATGTATAAAGTTTAGGGCTAAGAGGTGAAGCTTGTAGCGTGATGGGAGGACCTGTTGCTTGTCCCTTTTATTTAAGACTGAACCGATATTGATTTTAGTTTATTAATGGGAATGTTTTTTAGTTTTTAATGGTCTGTTGTAACTGAAATTACAATGGGTCTGCGATGGCTTTGAGTATTTCTTTTACCTTTTATGTTTATGACGTCAGGAAGCCCTGTTGTTCACCATCGTCTCTTGGGCATGGTTGGATGTCGGCACCCTTCCTAACCTTCATAATCATCTGATTGGTTGTTAATTGTTTAATTCTGTTGTTTGCTTTGTCTCTTGGGCATAGTTTGGTGATGAAATCCATTCTAATTCACATACCTTTCATCTCTTGAAAACTAGATCAAAAGACGTTCAGTTTAATTCCTATGGTTACACCTTCAACTGGATGAAGATGAATTCTAAGTCCAGTTGAGTTTCTGATACAGGCATATGATCTCCCTGATCTCTGCAAGTGGATCCTCTGAATCCCTAGTTTTCTTTCCTTTAATTCTCTAAATTTTAGATAAATATTTCACCATTATTCCTCAAATCACACTCGATTTAGATTTCATCTCATTCTAGTTCTAGTTCTAGTTAGTTTCAGATTACGTACAGGTTTCAGTCCTTGTGGATTCGACCTCGGTCTTACCGAGATTATTACTACATCACAACCCTATACTTGGGGAGTGAACAAGTTTTTGGCCAACCAGCATTTTGATAGTCCCGAGCAAAATATGCGAAAATTAAGTTGAGAATTACAGGGCAATTTCTATGCAACCGAATGAAATCTTAAAAAACGATTCAGATACGAGAAATCTAAGATTCATGAATGTTGGGCATTATTCTCTCCTAGACTCATGCACACGGTAAACTTCATAGTCAAGTTCAAAGTATTCATCCATCAATTAGAAAAATTCCAAACACTAAGTTCCATGGGTGTATAGTGTAATCTCGGCTTATCAATCATTAAGATTCAATCCGTTATTTCATGATATCATTGGTAACCAACAAGAGAAATCATGACAACCACAACCTAACTTAAAACTTTCCTCACAGATCATCATTTCATTCTTTTAGCTTTTGATTTTTTTCATTAGAAGTAACGCCAAGAAGGGGAATCACATCCTCACCTATAGGGAGCAAACCTATGGTGAAGACTGTACACCCATCCCTTTTCACATATCATCTGTGTGGAATTAAATCTACACCTATAGGGAGCAAACCTATGGTGAAGACCATTCGCCCAATCCTTTCAATTTCTCAGGTTGGTTCCTTTCAAGCTTAGTGGTCACCAAGTTAATCCTTCAATATTAAACTGAAACCTCAATGGGTAAGCGAGATGTGACATGTGAAATCATGACTCAATCAATGTTTACAACTTCTAATCATAGATTAATAATTCAAACTTAACTGTGAAATCTACTAGACAACTGAATCCAAGAGTAGTAAATCACCAACATTCCATATCCTGTAATTCTAAATCAAAGATGGTTGTCAAAATCACTGCAAATTCACAAGAATTTTCAGAAAATTTTTTTTTTTTTAAAATTTTCACAATTTTTGCTCAGGACCAAGAAAACACTGATTAGGAAACCTAATCTCCCACCCCCAACCTAAAATCTACATTGTCCTCAATGTAAAAGATATGAGTATGCAATGCACATGGGACAACAAAAGTAAATGTGAAGTGATGGGAAGATAGTACCTGGATGATGAATCGTGAGAGACTTTCCAAGAGATCGTAGCATGGAAGCTGGTTAGCATGAGAGAGAAAGCAAAATAAAAATAACAAAAGATAAAATCCTACCTATACCACTTTTGCAGGTGCTCTCGATTGCATTTAGCACATGCAACAAGCCTTTAAACCCCTAGGTTGCCCCTAGTGGACGAGTTGTAGTCTCGTGAGGGTTTGCAGTAATGTTGCCCAAACATTGAACTAGCTATACCTACCTATACCTCCATCAGACTAGGAGATCATTCCTAGTAAACAGGATCAGTCAAAGGCATGGACATGTCCTCTGAATCAAATTTCTCGACAAATGGCTTTAAGCGATGTCCATTTACTTTAAACTCCTTGCCATTGTCGGGGTCTCTTATCTTAACGGCCCCATGAGAATATGCAGTAACAACAATGTAAGGGCCGGTCCAACGAGATCGAAGCTTACCCGGAAAGAGATGTAATCGAGAATTATACAAAAGGACTTTCTGACCTGGCGTGAATGATTTTCGTAGAATATGTTGGTCATAAAACGCCTTCATCCTGTCCTTGTAAATTCTCGAGTTCTCGTATGCGTCGTTCCGGATTTCTTCAAGTTCATTTAATTGAAGTTTGCGTAGCGAGCCAGCGTTGTTCAGATTGAAATTTAGATTTTTGATCGCCCAGTAGGCTCTATGTTCCAACTCCACAGGCAAGTGGCAAGCCTTCCCATAGACGAGTCTAAAGGGAGACATTCCAATAGGGGTTTTAAAAGCAGTACGGTAAGCCCATAAGGCATCAGTCAATCGGATTGACCAGTCCTTACGATCAGGGTTAACTGTTTTCTCCAAAATGTGTTTGATCTCCCTGTTAGAAATCTCAGCTTGCCCACTTGTCTGTGGGTGGTATGGGGTAGTCACCTTATGAGAGATACCGTATTTCTTCATTAAACTCTCGAATGGCCTATTATAAAAGTGTGAGGCCCCATCACTAATGATGGCTCGAGGCGTTCCAAATCGGGAAAGGATGTTTTCCTTCAGGAATTTAATGACCGTGCGATGGTCATTAGTTCGACACGGAATCGCTTCGACCCATTTAGTGACATAGTCTACGGCAAGCAAAATATATAAATTCCCATAAGATTGGGGGAATGGCCCCATGAAATCGATGCCCCAGCAATCAAATGCCTCTATGATAAGAATGAGATTCAAGGGCATCATATTTCGATGGGACAATGCTCCCAATTTCTGACAACACTCATAAGCTTTGCAAAACTCATGAGTGTCCCTGAACATAGTGGGCCAATAGAAGCCACACTGCAGAATCTTAGCCGTGGTCTTTTTTGCAGAAAAGTGACCACCACAGGCCTGTGAGTGACAGAAGGAGATGACACTCTGATGCTCATCGTCTGGCACACATCTCCTCAAGATTTGGTCTGGGCAATATTTAAACAAGTATGGATCATCCCAGAAGAATTTGCGCACCTTGGTGAAAATTTTCTTCTTATCTTGCACAGTCCAATGTGTCGGTATGGAACCTGTAGCAAGATAATTAGCAATATCAGCGAACCAAGGTGAATGAGAGACTCTGAACAGTTGTTCATCAGGGAACATGTCGTTGATATGGGTCGCCTCAAGGGAATCAGAGGTATTAAGGTGAGAAAGGTGATCGGCCACTACGTTCTCTACTCCCTTTTTATCTTTAATTTCCAAATCAAATTCTTGGAGTAGAAGGATCCATCGTATCAAGCGGGGCTTAGAATCATTCTTAGAAAGAAGATACTTCAGTGCCGCATGATCTGTATAGATAATGATCTTGGATCCAATCAAGTAAGACCTAAATTTGTCCAAGGCAAACACTACGGCTAAGAGTTCCTTTTCCATAGTCAAGTAGTTCACTTGGGCAGGATTTAAAGTCCTACTCGCATAATGGATGACGTAGGGCCTCTTATCTTTTCTTTGGCCTAGAACCGCTCCAAGAGCATAATCAGAAGCGTCGCACATAAGCTCAAAAGGAAGGCTCCAGTCAGGTGGCTGCATGATGGGTGCAGTGGTTAACATGCCTTTAAGCTTGGTGAAAGCTTCCTGGCATTGCTCAGTCCACTCGTATGGAACATCCTTTTGAAGAAGATTACATAAAGGACGAGAGAGGAGACTAAAGTCCTTTATGAATCGCCTGTAAAATCCTGCGTGTCTTAAGAAGGATCGCACATCCCTGATGTTCTTGGGTGGAGGTAGGTTAGAGATAAGATCGATTTTTGCCTTATCTACCTCAATTCCCTTGGACGAGATGATATGTCCAAGGACAATTCCCTTATGAACCATGAAATAACACTTCTCCCAATTAAGTACCAAGTTCTTCTCTTCACATCTTTTCAGCACTCATTTAAGACTTTCCAAGCACTTGCTGAAAGATGAACCATAGACAGAGAAATCGTCCATGAAGACCTCTAGATATTCCCCTACCATATCAGAAAAGATACTCAAAGATACATCACGTTGAAGGTGGCAGGGGCATTACATAGTCCAAATGGCATCCTTCGGTAAGCAAAGGTGCCGTAGGGACATGTAAATGTGGTCTTTTCCTGGTCCTCAGGGGCGATTTCAATCTGATTGTAGCCCGAATATCCGTCAAGAAAACAGTAATTGGAATAACCAGCTAGCCTTTCCAAGATTTGATCGATGAAGGGCAAAGGAAAGTGATCCTTCCTTGTGACGGTATTCAACTTTCTGTAGTCAATGCACATTCTCCAACCAGTAGTGACTCTAGTTGGCACGAGTTCATTATTAACATTGGCTACGATGGTGATTCTGGACTTCTTAGGAACCACCTGAGTTGGACTCACCCATTGACTATCAGATATAGGGTATATGATACCCACATCCAATAGTTTAAGAACTTCGGCCTTAACCACTTCCTTCATGTTTGGATTTAGTCTACGTTGTGGTTGCCGAGCAGTCTTCGCATTTTCCTCAAGATATATGTGGCGAGTACAAATCGAAGGGTCGATTCCCTTGAGGTCCGCGATCGTCTATCCTAGGGCTCATTTATGCTCAATGAGAGTAGATATAAGCATACTCTCCTGTTCTTTCTCCAAGTGGGCAGAGATCACCACCGGGTATGTCTCATCTTGACCTAAATAGACATATTTTAAATCAGAGGGTAAAGGTTTTAGGTCAAGCTTCGGTGCCTTGAGGTTAGACAGAAGAGGCACTACATCAGTTTGTGGCAATTCTTCAAATTGTCGCCTCCACCGGTTAACTTCAAGTACCGGTGCAGTATCAAGCAAGGCACACGTCTCCCTAATCATATCATCATCAAACTCATGGGAGTGGGCCAAGCATGTCTCTAGAGGATCAGAGGATAAGGTAAGGGGTGTCCTATCTTCCACAAAAGCATCGATCATGTTAATGTCGTGGACATCATCATCATCCTCTGAGTTGCTGCCGTTATTAAAAAAAATGTTTGACTCCAATGTCAAATTTCCAAAAGACATAGTCATGACACCATTCCTGCAATTGATGATTGCATTTGACGTGGCAAGGAATGGGCGACCAAGAATGACGGAAATCTGAGTGCTCATGTTATTGACGGGTTCGGTGTCCAGGATGATAAAATCTACAGGGTAGTAAAATCTATCGACTTGAACTAACACGTCCTCAATAATCCCTCTTGGTACACGAACAGTTCGATCGGCAAGTTGTAGTGTGGTTAAGGTAAGTTTTAACTCACCCAACCCTAACTGTTTGTATACCGAGTAAGGAATCAGATTGACGCTCGCTCCTAAGTCAAGAAGTGCGTGATCAATTCGATGGTTCCCGATTACACATGATATGGTTGGGCTACCGGGATCCTTGAATTTCTGCGGCACGTCTTGCTTCAGGATGACACTCACTTTCTCAGTTAAGAAAATCTTCTTTTGAATACTCTGCCGTCTTTTGGTCGTGCATAGGTCTTTCAGAAATTTTGCATATGAAGGAACCTGTTTTACGACATCAAGTAGAGAAAATGTTGACTTTCACTTGTTTTAACACCTCCAGAATATCCTGAGAGTTAGAAAGACGTTTTGGTGCAACCAACCGTTGGGGGAACGGAGCAACTGGCTTCTCTAGGAGTTCCGGTTCTAATTTTTGTGGGACATCACTAGATTCATCATTATTGTCCTCTTCTGGTTCTTGAGGCTTTTCGGGCCTAACCGGAAGGGTTTTATCAATGATCTTCCCACTCCTACGAGTGGTGATGGATTTAGCGTGCCCCATTTGATTTGAGGAGCTGGGATCATTTATCTCGTATTGCGGTTTAGGATTGGGGAGCGGTTGTGCAGGAAGCATCCCCTTTTCTATAACCGTCATACATGAATCTATTTTTTACATAAATTCTGTAAGTCCACGCATTGCCTGAGCCAGCTCTTGTATGGAATTTTGAACTGGTTCTTCTTGAGGTTTCCCCTGATTTTGATTTTGATTGAAGAAACTTTGAGGGGTAGCAGTTTGTCCATTCCTCCAACTAAAATTTGGATGATTTCTCCAACCAGGATTATGTATTAGAGGTAGATCCATTGAAAGGTCTTTGATAGTTATTTACGGCATTAGCTTGCTCATTCAACACTCCTCGAAAAGCAGATATGGTGGGACAATTTTCAGCTGTGTGAATGTTGCAATCACAGATGCCGCAAACAATTTCATTAACCTTATCCTTCTTTCCTTCCATGGCCTCGACTCTTCGCATGAGATTAGTCACTTTAAAATTTACATCATCCTCTTCTTTTAGGAGATATACTCCACCTTTCTCCCTAGATTGAGTTGGCCTAGACGTGGTGTTTGATTTTGGGTAATGGTCCCATGATTGTGCATTTTCGGCAAGTCTATCGAGGTAATCCCATACCTCATCGACCTCTTTATTCATGAATTCTCCATTACACATTGTCTCGACCAGTTGGCGCATAGAAGATGTCAGTCCATCATAGAAAAAATTTATAATGCGCCACATTTCAAAACCGTGTTGTGGGCATGAACTGGCAAGATCCTTGAACCTTTCCCAACATTGGTAGAATGTTTCATCTTCCTTTTGGGCGAAGTTCATGATTGCTTTTCTGAGGGTAATCGTTTTATGGTGTGGGAAAAATTTCTTTATGAATTCCCTCTGTATATCATTCCATGTGCCAATAGATCTAGGACGCAGTGAATGTAACCACGTCTTAGCCTTCTCTTTCAAGGAAAAAGGAAAGAGTTTCAGCCTGATTGTATCCTCGGATACATTGGGAAAGTATAAGGTGGCTATAATCTCATCGAACTCTTTCAAATGTAAGTATGGACTTTCTGATTCAAGCCCATGGAATTTAGGAAGGAGTTGGATAACCCCTGGCTTGATGTCCATCTGTCCTGTGTTTTTAGGAAAAATCATGCATGAGGGTGTGCTCACCCCCGCCGGTTGTAAATAATCCCGTAAAGTACGAGGCGGGGGTGCTTGATGCACCTCATTCTCATCATGTACTTCCTCATCCATATGTTGAGGTAGTGCTTGAGGTTGATTTGCAGCCATAACCTCAATTAACTCAGGGAAATTCGAGCCGTGTCTAATCCTGCGATGGACAGTCAACCCCTCAACTAATCCTCCTTCAGTCAAGAGACGTCGAGTGTCGTCACGGGCCCACTTGGGCATTCACGGGCCCACTTGGGCATGAAACACTCGCAGCCCTCAATCAAATTCTAAACCTAATCCTAAGAAAGAAAATGAAAATCTAGAAAGAAAGAGAGGGTTGGAAGGAAGTTACCAAATTGGAGTCCCTAAGCTAAAGATCTGCAAACAAAACAAAATAAGTTAGTTTCTAAATAGAAGAAGTTTCTAAAGCAAACCAAATCTAAAGAGTTAGAAAATCTAGAAAATTAGAAAGAGTTTACCAAATTAGAAGTTCTATCTTAACAACCTACAAAATAGGAAATAGGTTAGTTCTATGAATCAAATAGAAAATAAAATTAAAATTAGTAAAATCCTAATCTTAAACTAACTCTAAATCCAATTAATTTCAGAAAATCGTAGTCAAACTGCAAGTCCCACAACGGCTAAAAACTTGTTCACTCCCCAAGTATAGGGTTGTGATGTAGTAATAAAACTCGGTAAGACCGAGGTCGAATCCACAAGGACTGAAACTTGTACGTTATCTGAAAATAACCAGATCTAGAACTAGGCTAAGATGAAATCTGAGCCAATTATGATTGAAGAATAATGGTGAAATAATTATCTAAAACTTAAGAAAATTCAGAGAAGGGAAACTAGGGATTCAGAGGATCCACTTGTAGAGATCAGGGAGATCTTATGCCAGTATCACGAATTATGAAAATTTACTGAACTGCCATTGATACAGTTTTCAAGAGATGAAAGGTGTATGAATTAGACTGGATTCCATCACCAAACCTTGCCGAGGAGACGATGGTGAAGAACAGGGCTTCCTGACGTCATAAACATGAAAAAGAAAGGAAATACTCAAAGCCATTGCAGACCCACTGTAATTTCAGTCACAACAGACCATTTAAGACTAAAAAAATATTCCCATAATAAAACGAATATCAAATTCAATTCATAAATTAAAATCAAATTAAAAACATAAAATTGAATCTTCCATCCCACTACAAGCTTCACCTCTTAGCCCTAGCTAAGAGGTTTAGCCTAGCATGGATAGGCTATACATCTTTTATGAAAATAAAGCAGAAACAAACAAAAAAATACAAACTCTTTCTCCCTCTTGCTTAGTCTCCACGTCACTGCCCTTGGAGTTCTAGCCGTCTGGATGATCGATCCCCTGCCCTTCCTTTCTTTTTATAACAGCAGCGTGGTGTAGAGTCTGTGCTGGAGTCGTGAAAAGGTGCAGACGGTGAAGTTCTCCTTACGCAGCAACGTGCGTAACTTTCTATTCGCAGCCAAGAACACATGCACTAACACCACTTTCCTTGCTTAGTTTCCCACGAACCACCGTCCCTTGAGATGTTTTTGAGAGGACTTCACAATGGACGGTTCAGATCGGCAATCTGATCATGGATGATGGGCCAAGAAAATCTGGAACGTCCAGTTTTTCTGGATCGCGTAACAGAGCTTACGCAGGGAGCTCTGTTAGTCAGTGGGGCCCACTCCTGAGGTCAGTTGGAAAATCCACGCCGTCCATTGGCTTCAGGACGAAAAACCGTCCGGGACGGAGTGCTTTTGGAGCAATTGCGGTGTGGCCCACTGACAATTTCATTCTACCGTCCATCCTCTGCTTGAACGGCTGGATTCCGATCCTCTCTATGTTTTGCAATGCAGCCACCTATACTATGGTTTCTGGCTCACTCCACTTCGAATGGACGGAACAGATCGAACCTTCGCTGCACGGTGGTGGCCCACAAGATTGATTCGCAACCTCTGTTGCCAAACAGGGCCCACGGACGCCACTACATTGATCAGCGAGGCCTATGAACGCAATCAACAGGAAAATCCACTCCATTCATTCTACTCGTGGCGAAAAACCACTAAGAAATGTGTATTTTTCTTAAGTTTAATGCGGCCCACCATCTCAAACATTTTCACCGTCCGTCTTGCCTTCGAACGGACAAAAAAATATCTCCATTATCTTCCGAGATTCCGCCACCTAGGCGATGGTTACACCCCTCCTATGGACTTAATGGACGGTCTGAATCATCCATTTGGATGATTATTGGGGCCCACAATCACAAACCGATGGTCGGACGTCCGTCCACTGTTTGTTTCTTGATTTTTAAAAGAAAACACGGGTCAAATACCCCTTTGACCCAGAACTCGATCCGGTGCGTTGCGGGAGTGCACCGCCTGTGCACTCCCACATTACATGTGGGGTCCAACATGATGTGTGTGAGAAATCCAATCCATTCATCCTGTTTCTCACCTTATTTAAACCATCGAGCCCAATTTTGAAGCATATCCAGATTGGAGGTGGACCTAAAATTGGAGATCAATGGGCTGATATATCCTTTGGCCCACTTCTCGAGATATCCAATGGTTGAAATTTAATATATACGGTTTATTTATGGTCCCCAGGTCATGTATGAAGTTTCGAGCCAATCGGATGGTGGGAACCCTGTGATCTTGCATTCTGCACCAGTTTCGGGCGGCTTGATTTCCTCAGCTCCCTGGTGTGTAAATCCATCGATCTTGATCCCCTGGAATCCGTCCCTTACTTTTGTGACATCGGAGTGTCAAATCCACGCTTTTACTATCAGTTTTCAGTCAACGCTCCTGATTACATCCTGCAACAAAACACAATTAAAATACTCCATTAAGCATTATTGTGTATGTAAAATCTGGCAATAATCGAGGTCTGATATGCAATATTTGACCCTCAACAGATGTATGTTAGGCCCATGTGAAAGGCTCATCATGATGTGTTAAGCTTTTGAGTGAGGCTCGTAGTGTTGTATATTTGGCCCTTGTGTGAGGTTATGGGTCCACTATATGTTAAGCTCTATGTGGGCCATTCCTTGGGGGCAATGTTGGTTAAATGTCCACATTGTCAAGATCGATTATTGGTGCCGGTTATCGATACTGATTACGAGTATATCATCCGATACCAATTATGAGTATGTGACAGCATAGCACCATGATATATGCCCATACGCATCATCTACATGTTTGTTATAAGATGTGATTGACCATTGCATATGTCATTGGACAGGTTGATATGAGACTCCCTTATAGGCGAAGATTATCTCACATGAGCGTACGACATGCACAGGATTGATGTATAACTAGATTGTATAACTCATGCATCATGCATTTTGTGATATGACTACTGTACGCCCTAGCGATATTAAGGCCGTAGCCTCCACAAGCATATCGTGGATGACTAGATGGGACACTGAAAATATTTGGTTCTAGCATACAGGGACCATAGATGTCCCTGGGTAAAAATTCCTAAACCTTCGAGGCCAGAAGACGCCCCAATGTCGAGACCGAGTGGATGTATATGAGTGCATGAGGGTCGTATACCAGTAGGTCACGTCTCCCACTGTGTCATGGTCTGTTGGGAGGGGGTGTGACCTTACCCGCCTGAGTGAGGGGGCAATATCTAGGTTGAGTCTGACCAGCTTGAGGAATGGGTCTACTATCAACTAGCCAGACTCGATATTGGCAGACAGATAGTGAGATCTCTTCCACTTACCCAGTTGTGCGCTCGGGTAGGGGCGGCAAGCTAGCGTAGAGTGTGATAGACCCCGATGATGATTCTAGAGAGGAATCGTACTGATATGTTGACTTATTGAGCAGGAGTTGCATACTCATTCATTCACTATCCACTCGGGCTAGTAATGTACAACTATTTGTTACGTGTACCTTCACAATGGCCAGGATTTCGGTTGGAGCGCGCGACTAACTTGAGATCAAGAGTTTACCACATTATGTTTGACTATCAAATTTAGGTATGAGACTGGTTTGGATAGAATTCCCTTGTGATGGACCCCGTAGCTTGCGATACTACGTACTATCATCCTAACTTCGCACTCTAGCTTGGTCATTTCATTCGCATCACATATTGCATTACATCCTTAGCACATAGTATTTGTCTTACTATATCCGCATTGCATAGCTGATCTATATTGCTTCCTCAATATATGATATTGGTTTATTATATTTTCGTATGCATAGTCTGGATAAGGCTGATGGTATTTATGGGCCTATCAGCATGTTTTTGTATTACTCTGACATTGTATGATTTATGGGCTTGTCAGTATTTCTGCTTACTCTGATTACTCTGATATTGCTTATTTGACACTTACCTTGTGCACACACTTTCACCACCTACTAAGCTTTCTATAAGCTTATGCACGATGGATGCGTGTAGGTGGCATTAGGTTGCAGCAGTGTTGAGCTTGAAGCATGTGACGGACCTCTAGAGCTTTGATTTTCGATATATGTATTTCTCTTTCAGCATTGTATTTAAATAATTATATTAGTGAATATGTGATGATGATGTCGCCTTTACGGTTTGGGTAAACTTGTGGTTATGCTTCTTACGAGATAAATGTGCGTTGAAAAATCCTCCTTGTAGGATCCCAAGATCGAAATTTGGCGTATGAGCGCTGGGAGCAGAGAATAGGGTACTACGGAGGCTGTCAGCACCGGATTCGGCGATCGGGATTCCTGTGAGTCTGATCTCCAAGTTTGGGGCATGACACGAGGTCTTTGGTGTGTTTAAATTGTTTCATGTTATAGTTGTGAGAGAGATAGGTAGCTCATTGAAGTGCATCCGCACTATAATGGTGGTGAATAAATTGGCTACTTTCATGAGTATTGTAAGTCCCTGGGTATACGACATGAACAGACAGTTCTCAAGACCCCCCAGCATAATGGTGTAACTGAGCGAATGAATCACACCATTGTAGAGAGAATCAAATGCATGTTATCTCATGCAAAATTATCCAAGATATTCTGGGGAGAAACAATGCACACGACAATGTATCTGATAAACAAGTCGCCATCAGCCCTGTTAAATGGAGTACCTGAGAAGGTGTGGACTAGACACGATCCATCGTACAGTCATCTCAGGGTGTTTGGATGCAGGACATCCATTCACATACCAAAGGACGAGAGGTCCAAGCTCGATATGAAGATCAAGCAGTGTGTGTTCTTAGGGGTACAGTGATGAAAAGTTCGGTTATAGATTGTGGGATCTGACCAAGAAGAAGCTCATCAGGAGTAGAGATGTAGTTTTCTTTGAAGATCAGTGTATAGAAGACATTGGTAATTCAGAGAAGAACTAGCTTAATTTAGGTGAGCTAGAGGACATGGATCCGGTTATTCCTCCCATGATGCCTAATGACGGGGGAGTACAGCAAGGTGTAGAGGACGAGGGAGTTCCTTCAGAAGATGGACCAGGGGAGCAGCCCCCAGTTGATCCACCTGTTGAGCCACGGGTGAGGAGGTCATCTAGGGACAGACAGTTGTCCAAGAGGTACTCGCCGCATGAGTACATTATGCTGACTGATGGGGGAGAGCCAGAAGATTATTCTGAGGCCCTAACCGACAAGCATAAGGAGGAGTGGTTGAAAGCTATGCAACAGGAGATAAAATCATTACATAAGAACCACACTTATGATATGGTGAAATTGCCCAATAGTAAGAAAGCTTTGAGCAACAAGTGGGTGTTCAGAAAGAAGGGTGAGCAGAAGAATTCATAGACGAGGTTCAAGGCCAGACTTATGGTGAAAGGGTTTGGTCAGAGGAAAGGTATATACTTCAAGGAGATATTCTCACCAGTGGTGAAGATGACATCCATACGAGTGTTACTTCAGTTGGCGGGTAACATGGATCTGGAGATAGAGCAGTTAGATGTAAAAATTATCTTTCTTCATGGTGACCTGGAAGAAGAGATCTACATGCACAAACCAGATGGGTTCGAAGTCAAGGGCAAAGAGCATATGGTGTGTAGGCTGAGGAAAAGCTTTGTATGGGCTGAAACAAGCTCCACAGCAATGGTACAAGAAGTTCAACGCGTTCATGTTACAACATGGGTATGACAGAATGGAATCGGACCACTGTGTGTTCACGTGCAAGTTCTCAGATAGTGATTTCTTAGTTCTGCTATTATACGTTGATGACATGCTCATCATGGAAAAAGACATCAAAAAGATCGACAGGCCGAAACAGGAGTTGGGCAAGTCATTTGCGATGAAAGACTTGGGCCCAGCTAAACAAATCCTAGAAATGGAGATAACTCGTGATAGAAGCAGTAGGAAGCTTTGGCTGTCACAAGAGCGGTATATTGAGAAAGTTTTAGAGCGGTTCAATATGAATGCAACGAAGCCGGTCAGTACTCCACTGGATGGTCACTTCAAATTAAGCGACAGACAATGTCCCAAGACGAAGGCAGAGGTGGAAGAGATGTAGAAGATACCTTATGCGTCAGTTGTAGGAAGTTTGATGTATGTTATGGTGTGTACACGCCCAGACATAGCATATGCGGTTGGTGTTATCAGCCGGTATCTTACCAATTCTAACAACGAGCATTAGGCAGTGGTGAAATGGATACTGTGGTATCTAAGAGGCTCATCCAGGTTGAGCCTATATTATGGTGACGGTAAACCTGTGTTAGAGGGCTACATAGATGCAGATATGGCAGGTGACATAGACTCCAGAAAGTCTATATTGAGGTTCATGTTCACGTTTGCAGGGGGAGCGGTCTCCTGACAGAGTAAGCTACAGAAGGTCGTAGCATTGTCGACGACAGAGGCCGAGTACATTGCAGTTACAGAAGCATGTAAAGAGATGCTTTTGATGAAGAAGTTCTTACGGGAACTTAGCCTGAAGTAGGAGGAGCACGTGGTCTATTACGATAGTCAGAGTGTTATACACTCGAGCAAGAATCCAAGTCAGCATTTTAAGTCAAAGCACATAGAGATTTGGTATCACTAGATCAGAGACACTTTGGAACAGAAGATGTTACAGCTTGAGAAGGTCCACACGGATGATAATGGGTCAGACATGATGACCAAGGCTTTGCTCAAGGGCAAGTTTGAGGTTTGTAGGAACCAGGCTGGCTTGAAGAAAGTAAATCCCTCCTAGGTCAAAAAGGGGGAGATTTGATGGGTTTTTTCTCCCTGCTTGACCGGTTGTGAGCCTCACACGAACTGTCGAGGGCTGGTGCACGACCAGTCGTGGAGTCGAGCCCTGACTTGACTCAAAGTCCAACGACTTTGGACTATTTTTTCCCAGGGGTGCTCGACCGGTCGAGAGTGTTGCTCGACCGGTCATGGCCTCGTCTCGACTAGTCGTGGTTAAGCAGATTCGTTCCGTAATTTTGCGGATTGCAGAAATCTGAGTCCTTTCGCAACTGGGATGCGGAAAGGAGTTTCTTAAGACTATAAATAGGGGTTCCTAGGGTTTTTCTAATATATGAAAAACACAAGAGGGCTATCAAAGGTGTGAGAGAAAGAGAGAAAGAGAGAGAGGAAGCTTGTAAAAGAGAGGTTATACTCGTGGAGGTAATCTTATTGCGCAACATGCCAACAACGCAGTGAGCCTAGATCCAATCTCAGGCCTCACCCACAAACGATAAACAGGAAGAAATATAAACTAGAAAGGAATAAAAGCATTCAAACAAACCACAAGACAAGATATACATAGAAAATTCCCAAACTAGGGTAAAAAATCACGGATGCAAAATTCCACTATGAAGAGAAACGAAGATTACAAGCCAATATACTAGCCTCTCCCTTGGAAGTACAGAGAAAATCCCTTGCCCACACCTTGGAATAATTTTTTAATATTCACCTTAACCTTAGAATAGCCCTAGGGACTCCAATTTATAGTTTTGACAACTTCCCTTTCGCATCCCAGTTGCGAAAGGGCTTGGCAATACAAAATCCACGAAACTTCTTTCGCATCCCAGTTGCGAAAGGACTTGCGACACGAAATCTGTGAAACTCCTTTTGCATCCCAGTTGCGAAAGGACTTGCGACATGAAATCCGCACATGTGGCTCCACTTCTCAACAATCTCCCACTTGAAGACACATAAACCTCCCCGTCTTCATAAACCTTTGTCTTCTTCATCCGGAGTGCACCACCTCCCCATCTTCAAGCCTGAAGACCAATCAAAGTTGAACAGAGTTTCAGCTTCTCCTTGTGACCGCCTTGGTCAGCATATCTGCAGGATTCTCACTTGTATGAATCTTCTCTAGAGCAATCGATTCATCTTCCAGTAACGAACGTATGAGTGATATCTGATGGCAATATGTTTGGTCCTTAAATGAAAGGCTGAATTCTTAGCCAAGTGTATTGCACTCTGACTGTCACTGTACAGCTTGCAATCTGCTTACTTCTTACCCAACTCTTCCATAAAACCTTGCATCCACACCATCTCCTTGCATGCTTCTGTATTCGCAACATATTATGCTTATGTCGTACTGATAGATACTATCTTTTGTAACTGAGAGACCCAACTGACTGCAGCACTACCCAGAGTAAAAACATAACCTGTAGTGCTTCTCCTGCTGTCGATATCTCCTGCCAAATCTGAATCCACGTAGCCTTGTAACTTGATTTTCGATCCACCATAACACAGCCCTACGTCCTTAGTACCTACAAAGTACCTAAAGATCCACTTCACAGCTTCCCAATATTCCTTCTCGGGGTTGTTCATGAACCTGCTAACAACTCCCACTGCTTGAGCAATGTCTGGCCTCGTGCTCACCATAGCATACATGAGACTCCCAATAGCTGACGCGTATGGAACTTTAGCCATGTAGTCCTGTTCCTCCTGCGTCTTTTCACCTTGCTCCTTAGATAGCTTGAAGTGGTTGGCTAATGGAGTGCTAACCGGCTTAGCACCTCGCTATTGAATCGATCAAGTACTTTGGCTATTACTCCGCCTATGACAAAACTAATTTCTTGTTTTCCCTGTCACGCTTTATCCTCATGCTTATGATTTGTTTTGCAGCTCCTAAATCCTTCATGGCAAATTCTCTAGACAATTGTCTTTTGAGATCTGAGATGTCCTTCATGCTTGAACCGGCCACAAGCATATCATCAACGTACGAAAGAAGGATAATGTAAGACGTATCAAACTTCCTCAAGTAACAACAGTGGTCTGCATGACATCTCCTAAAACCGTTTTTCGACATGAAATTGTTGAACTTCTTGTACCACTGCCTCGGGGCTTACTTCAGGCCATATAGACTCTTCTTCAGTCTGCACACCTTGTTCTCATTACCTGGTGCTACGTATCCTGTCGGCTGATGCATATATATCTCTTCTTCAAGGTCCCCATGAAGAAGGCTATCTTAACATTTAGCTGTTCTAGATGTAAGTCCTCTGAAGCCACTATACTCAAGACCATGCGAATCATAGATATTTTCACTACCGGTGAAAATATTTCAGTGAAATCGATACCTGCCTTTTGTTAAAACCCTTTCACAACCAATCTGGCCTTGTACCTTTTCGAACCATCGTGTTCCTCCTTCAGTCTGTAAACCTACTTATTATGAAGAGCTTTCTTACCCTTGGGTAGAGTGACTAGCTCCCATGTACGATTAGACTCAAGAGAGTCCATCTCATCATCCATGGCCTGCTCCCACTTAACCCGTATATCTGACTGTAATGCCTCTTCAAAACACTCTGGCTCACCATTATCTGTCAGTAGTAGATCATGTAAGGAGGGTGAGTATCGGACCGTGGGTCTCCTCTCCTGTCACACCCCGAACTTGGAAACTGGGCTCACAAAATTTTCGATCGTCGAATCCGACGCTGACAGCCTCCGTAATACCCCATTCTTGGCCCCCGGCACCCATATACCAAGTTCCGATCCTGGGATGCTACAAGGAGGATTTCTAATAATCAGTTTGATTCATAATGAACATAACCACAAGCATAACCCACGAACAATAACCACAAGAACACCACCACAAAATCCACTATGATTAAAAACTTTGAGTACAAGGTGTATAAAAGGAAATACAAGATAGTGCAAATAACAAAAACTCCAAAAGCTCGACTGCACGCTCCAATTATGGCGAAGCTACGGCTGCGTTCTGGCGTCACCTGCACGCATCAATCGTGCATAGACTTATGAAAAGCTTAAAGGGCGGTGTATGTGTGTGCGAACGTGCTCAGAATGCAAAGTCAGAATAATGCGGAACCATGCTGATGAGTTCGTAAATGCAACCAACCGTACCAAGGCTATGCAGTATAAGATATGAATGCAATCGGCCATAACAAGGTCATGCGATGCAACATGTAGGTCAAGCACGCCAACCCTCATACCAATGCAACTCCTCACTAGAGCACCAAATCAGTACGGTTCTCAGTATGGATAATCACCGCGGTTCAGTACACTCCAAATGGCACTGTCTCTCTCCAAGCAGTACAGTCCAAGTGAGCGTAAGAAACCTCACTATCTGCCTGGCCAATAGTCAGCCAATACCTATCCGGCACGTCGATAGCGAACCCATTTCCGAGTTGGTCAAACTCATCCTAGTAATGCCCCCTGCTCTCGGGTGAGTAAGGCCACCACTCCTTTTCAACCAACCACGACACAGTGGGAGACGCAGCCTTCTGGTATTTGGCCCTCGTGCGCTCGTATATCCACTCGGTCTCGATGCTGGAGTCATCCTCTGGTACCATCGGGTTCAGGGACTCTCACCCAGGGACATCTATGGCGCCCCAATTGCTTAGAACAAGATTTTTTCGGTATCCAACTAGCCACCCATGATATATCTGTGGAGTCTATGGCCCTGATGTCGCTAGGGCATATCGCAATCACACAGATGCAAGTGCATGAATCATACTGCCAGACATGCATCAATCCTGTGCATACCGTGCGCTCATGTAGGGCAACTCCGCATATCAGGGAACCCATAAATGATCTGCCCGTAGGCATATGCTATGATCAGTCACTCTCCATATCAAGCATACATATGATGTGTATGATCATGAATCATGGATCTATACTAATCATGATATAAAGTGATGGGTTTGTGCAAAGCGAAGATGGCCTAGACGGCCAATGCACTACGAGTACGGGCCTGCCAGTGGGCCTTATGGAGAGTGGTGGTGCGGACCTTTAACCGACACTGACCATGCAATCTGGACGTCAAACCATCATTGCTCCCAAAGTATGTATACACCGTGGGGAATCACACATTGCAATGGATATAGTTGCACTCCATTGGACCTTAGGTAAATCAAATGGGCCGCACCAACGGGCCTTACGTACATTGCAATGGGCTATAACCTATGGACTTTGCATATATCACATTAGTCACATAACATGGGTCTCAACTATAACAAGGTGAGCCTCATATACATCAAAGTGGGCCTCAATATTGGGCCCATATACGTGCCAAGATGGGCCTAAATACATGGGCCCATATATACCAAAGTGGGCCTCAATAATGGGCCTAAAAATACATCAAGATGGGCCTAAACACATCAGCCCATATGCATCCAAGTGGGCCTCCATAATGGGCCTAAAAATACATCAAGATGGGCTTAAATACATCAGCCCATATGCATCCAAGTGGGCCTCCACAATGGGCCTAAAAAAATCAAGATGGGCCTAAACACATCAGCCCATATGCATCCAAGTGGGCCTCCATAATGGGCCTAAAAATACATCAAGATGGGCCTAAACACATCAGCCCATATTTACCAAAGTGAGCCTCATGTGAGGCCCGCCATAATGTTTATTTTCCTATCCAATCTGTTGATAAGGTCACATGAGTAGGGGGGCCCACCATAATATTTATTTTCCATCCACCTGTTGATGAGGTCGCATAAATAGGGGGCCCACCATAATGTTTATTTTCCACCCAACCAGGTGATGAGGTCATGTGAACCTGGGGTGAGCCCACTGTAATGTTTATTTGCATCCAAACTGTTGATAATACCACACAGGCATGGGGCCCACCGTACTGTTTATATGCCATCCAAACTGACCAGGGCCCACGGTGATGCTTATCTGCCACCCAAACTGGTCATAAGGTCACGTGGACCCAAGGTCCACTGTACTGTTTATTTACATCCAACCAGTACATGGGGCCCACCGTGGTATTTACCTACCGTCCACACCGTACATAAGGTCACGTGGACCTGGACAAACGGGAAAAACAAATTTCATATTAATACAAAACTTCTGTAACCCAGCAAGGGTTTCAATGGTAGACATCTAACTAAACACTGTTCCCTGTGATGTGGGCCACCTGAGATTAGGATCTACCTCATTTTTGGGCTCATGCCTTAAAATGATCTGACAAAATAGATGGACGGCGTAGATGACACTCATACATCATGGTGGGGCCCACGGCAGGAGCCGTGGGTCCTGCACGCCCGTCCGCCAGCGGGCACGGGCAGCACGCCTGCGGCGTGAGCTGCAACGTCCGCTGCCCTTTTTTTTAAATTGGGGCCCACCGAGATGTGATTCATAATCCAGCCCACCCATTATGTGTGTCCCACTTGTCTGTCCGTCCAGACCGAGTTTCAGCTGCATCCAAACTTCAGGTGGGTCCCACCAAGTACTTTTATATATTCTGGCATGTCTTCACATGGTTTTAGAGGGTATGGCCTACCCGGTGATCAGATCACCTTAAGACTTTGACTCAACGCCTAAAATGATGCAAGGGTTGGGATGGATGGCTTGGATCATGCACAAACATCAAGGTGGGGCCTGTATGGGCGGCCCATCCCAACTCTCTTTTTTTTTGTTAGCTCGATAGTACACTCCCTGTCAGTACACGCACTCCCTGTTAGCCACCATTACAACGTCCAGCGTCTAGAGATGCTGGATGGCATGGATGGACAGGGACATCGTGGTGGGTCCCACATGCACGTGGCCCACCTGATATTTATGTTTTTCTCCCATCCGGGCCATTAGCTGGATGGCATAGATCTTACCCATTCATTCGACGGGTCCCACATAAAATATGTGATTCATGGTGGGCCACACTCACTCCTTCATCATCATCATCATTCAAAGAGAGAGAGAGAGAGACGGTGATAGAGGGACCCCGCCACTATGGGCCCCTCATGGATACATCACATACATTAAAATGGGTCCCACAACAAGTGGCTCCTAAGAATTGAAATTTAATGGAAGATCACCCACCTTATTGGCATTTTCCTTGCTCCTTAAGCCTCCTTAGCTCCTTTGCTTGGGTTTTAACGGTGCGGATGATGATTGGACGGTCGAGATGGAAGATGAGGAGGTGGGCCACACTTAAAAATTTTTGGGAGATTGGATTGCTTAGAGAAGGCTTGGACGTGTGAGAGGGAGGGAATGAGAGAATGAGAGAGATAATGAAATAAAATAAAGAAAGAAGGGATGGAGGGAGTGGTGTGATGATGTCATGGGTAAGGGTAGCTTTGAAAAACGAGAGAGAGAGTTGACTTTGAGTAAAGGAGGCATGGGTTGCTTGTACTTATGTATGGAGGTACATTTATGGTTGATTGATGGGACATCTCGTAGAGATTCCCTTGAGATTCATAACGTGCGGCGTTTCTTCGAACCGAATGCTGACCCGTATCTCCTGGACTGGGTATTGGTTCGGTACGCGAGTCGCGGCGTTAGAACCGCGGCGACGATGCGGTCGCCAAGATATAGGTTTCGGGTCGAGCCGACTTCGGCGTGCGGGACTCGGCTTAGGATCACGCGCAACGTCAGAAACGGGTCGAGAATTGTCGAAATTCGACCGAAAGGATCGCGAAGTCCTACAGAATGGTACGGTCTAGGTTACGGGTCTTACATCTCCCAAGTAGACCTCCTCACAACCAGCGTATGCGGCTCGCCTCATCCGGTGGCGCTGTAACACTCATGTCCGGTAACTCTTCCAACTCTACGAATTCCTTTTTCTCGGCCTTATTTTCCTGCATACTGTCCTTATGCATCACTTTTTCATTGAAGACTACGTCCTTGCTTCTAATGATTTTCCTATTTTCTGCATCCCAGAACCTGTAGCCAAAATCATGCTGCCTGTAGCCTATAAACGTGCACCTCCTGGACTTCGCATCCAGCTTGTTTCTGTGCTCTGCATCAATGTGAACATTTGAAGTGCAACCGAACACTCTGAGATGTGCAAGGTTCACTTCCTTCCTAGTCCACGCTTCTTTTGGTAGCCCAGCATCCAATGGTGTTGAGGGACTTCTATTAATGAGATATACGGCAGTATTCACAACATCTGCCCAAAAGGTCTTGGGCAACGCTGCATGTAACCTCATGCCCCTGGCGCGCTCAAGGATGGTCCTGTTAATGCTCTCAGCTACACCATTCTGCAGTGGCGTCCTTGGAATCGTTTTCTGATGTTTGATTCCATTTGCTGCACAATACTCCTCAAACCTCTTATCACAATACTCTCCCCCATTGTCAGATCTGAGACACTTTACTGTTTTACCTATCTTATTTTCTACCATAACTTTTCACTTCTTAAATACATCAAATACATCAGATTTATATTTTAAGAAGTAGACCCACAGTTTTCTATTAGCATCATCAATAAAGGTAACAAAATAATATGAGCCACCAAGAGATAATACCTATGCCGGTCCCCACACATCAGTGTGTACAAGCTCTAATAGATATATCTTTGGAGCACGTTCCGTCTTCTTGAAGCCTACCCTCTTCTGCTTGCCATACACGCAGTCCTCGCAGAATTCCAAGTCAATAGACTTCAGCCCTGCTAGCTTCTCTTTTGACAATAGTACTTTCATCCCTTTCTCACTCATATGTCCCAGCTTCTGATGTCATAACTGCCTATTCACTCCAATTGATGCGACTGCGAGTGAACTATACGATCCTGAAGTTATGTACAAAGTACCTTCATTTTTACCTCGAGATACTACTAAGGCACCTTTTGTGATCTTCCAGGAATCACTGGTGAATGTCGTCACATAACCGGTATCCGCCAACTGTCCCACTGAGATCAGATTACGTTTCAAACTCAGTACATGTCTGACATCCTTCAATTTCAAGACCGTTCCGTCTTTCTGATTTACATGAACATCCCCCTTTCCAACAATATTGCACGACTCATCATCACCCAGGTAGACTCTCCCAAAGTCACTTGACACATAATCACGCAGAACTTCCTTACACGAAGTGGCATGAAACGAAGCACCCGAGACTATAACCCAAGACTCATTCCTCGCATCAAGAGACAAGATCAACGCCGTTGTGTCGCTCTCCTCAGACAGATTCACTGAATCCTTCCTTCCTTGAGAGCTTCCTTCTTGTTTCTTGAGCGCCCTGCAATCACGTTTCATGTGCCCCTTCTTACCGCAATGCCAACACCCATCTTTGTCTTTCGGTCCCTTGGACTTCTTCCTAGACTTAGAACGCCCGTGTTTATTGCCTCCTTTCTTCAGCGATCTTCCTCTTCCTTCAACGTTTAGAGCATTCCCTGAATCCCCTGAAACTCCTGATGCCTTCCTTCTAGATTCTTCGCTGAAAATTAGACCGGCTACATCATCAAATTTCAACTTTGTCGACCTTGAAGAATTGCTCACAGCAATCACCAAACCATCCCAACTGTCTGGCAAACTGGATAAGATCAATAATGCCCTGACCTCATCCTCAAAAGCAATGCCAACGGATTCCAACTGGCTCGTGACTGTATTGAACTCGTTTAGATGTTCTGCCACGCTCCCACCATCTGACATCTTCATGTTGAATAACTGTTTCATAAGATGAACCTTGTTGGATGCTGAGGGCTTTTCATACATGGTGGTTAGGGCTTCCATTAATTCTTTTGTCATTTTTACTTTGGATATATTGAAGGCGACGCTCTTAGACAAAGAGAGTCGGATCATTCCTAAAGCCTTCCTATCCAGTAAAAACCATTCATCATCTGTCATCTTTTCTGGTCTCTTCTCTTTTCCTCCTAGAGGAATATAGAGGTCCTTCTGATACAAATAATCTTCCATCTGTATCTTTCAGAAGGCAAAGTTTGAACTATCAAACTTCTCAATTCTAGTTTTTCTATCTTCCGCCATCGCTCCCAATAGAACTAAACCAATAGCTCGATACTGGGTCAAGCTAAGCGAACGCCACGCTTACAACGCAGGTGAGCCTAGATCCAATCTCAGGCCTCACCCACAAACGATAAACAGAAAGAAATATAAACTAGAAAGGAATAAAAGCATTCAAACAAACCACAAGACAAGATATACGTGGAAAAATCCCAAACTAGGGTAAAAAACCACGGATGCAAAATTTCACTATGAAGAGAAACGAAGATTACAAGGCAATATACTAACCTCTCCCTTGAAAGTACAGAGAAAATCCTTTGCCCACACCTTGGAATAATTTTCTAATATTCACCTTAACCCTAGAATAGCCCTAGAGACCCCAATTTATAGTTTTGGCAACTTTCCTTTCGCATCCCATTTACGAAAGGACTTGCAACACGAAATCCGCGAAACTCCTTTCACATCCCAGTTGCGAAAGGACTTGCGACACGAAATCCGCGAAACTCCTTTCGCATCCCAGTTGCGAAAGGACTTGCGACTATTTTTTCTGAAGGGTGCTCGACCGGTCGTGGCCTCGTCTCGACCGGTCGTGGTTAAGCAGATTCGTTCCGCAATTTTACAGATTGTGAAAATCTGAGTCCTTTCGCAACTGGGATGCAGAAAGGAGTTTCCTAAGACTATAAATAGGGGTTCTTTTCTAATATATGAAAAACACAAGAGGGCTATCAAAGGTGTGAGAGAGAGAGAGAAAGAGAGAGAGGAAGCTTGTAGAAGAGAGGTTATGCTCATGGAGGTTATCTACTATACAATTTATATTTCAGCGCTTCTATGTCCTCGTAATTGTTCACTCCCCAAGTATAAGGTTGTGATGTAGTAATAAAACTCGGTAAGACCGAGGTCGAATCCACAGGGACTGAAACCTGTACGTCTTCTGAAACTGACTAGAACTAGAATCGGAATAAGATATAATCTAAATCGGGTGATTTGAATGAATGATGGTGAAATAATTAACTAAAGCTTAATGAATTCAGAGGTATGCAACTAGGGATTCAGAGGATTCACTCGTAGAGATCAGGGAGGTCTTACGCCTGCTTCACAAATCATGGAAATTAACTGAACTGACATTGATATAGTTTTCAAGAGATGAAAGGTATATGAATTAGAATGGATTCCATCACCAAACCATGCCCAAGAGGCAAAGCAAACAACAGAATTAAACTAATTACCAACCAATCAACATGCTATGAGGGTTAGGAAAGGGTACCGTCATCCGACCATGCCCAGGAGATGATGGTGAACAATAGGGCTTCTTGACCTCATACACATAAAAAGAAGAAAGAAATACTCAAAGCCATCGCAGATCTATTGTAATTTTAGTCACAACAAACCATTAAAAACTGAAAGTATTCCCTTAATAATCAACTAAAATCAACTTCAATTCATAAATTAAAGTAAATGCATAGATTAAAATCCCCCATCTCACTACAAGCTTCACCTCTTAGCCCTAGCTAAGAGGTTTAGCCTGACATCAGTAAGCTAATCTCTCAAAATAAATCAGTAAAACAAACAAACAAAAACAGTAAACAAATCTCTCTCTCACACGTCCGTGAAAGCTTCAATGATCTTTTCTCTTTCTCCTCTTTCTTTTTATAACCATGAAGGATGGGAGGTCGGCTACTGAAAAGCTGGACGGAGGCTGGAATTTACGCAGCTGAGAGAAATTCCAGCGTTTGTGATGGGTTTGCGCAGCAAAGCATCTGACGCAACCAGATTTAATCATGGCTCTGCTGTGAAATCTGTTCCGATCAGTGTATTGGGACAGATTTCCTTGATACTGACCCATCAAATGGGTGCCCTTGATCATCCTTCCACATTTAATCTTGGACCATTGTTTAATTATTCAATCAGTTTCATCGATCCCCTGTTTTATAAACAACTTATCATATACCCTTGACTGTTTCAGTTCTAGCCTCTGAACGTCACTGATCATCATGATTTTCCCTTGGCCCACGAAATCAGTGGCCCAATCATGCTGATTGTGCAGGCATTGCGAACGTGGGAGTCGGGTTATAGTGCAGCGGAACCGACTCCCTGTTGTACTACTTTCCTTCCGGTCTTCTTGGGCACGATCAGCCCCCCCTTTGCTCTAATGTAAACGGTCCAGATCATCGAACAGTTCCGAGATGAAATCTCGGAAGACGATCCAGATCAGCTGTCACAAATAGTCGCTGCCTGTATTGCAGCAAACTGAACATCTTTCGGCTGAAGATTCGACCATCTTGCTCTTCGTGTTGTACATTAAACAGGTCGGTTTAGGACGGTTTTGTCCAGTCTTCCTGATGGACGGTGTAGATCGATCATGTGGGCCATGATGGTGGCCCACCGGCTTTCACAAAAAACCTCTGCACATTCGTCTGCGCAAACGGCAGTTGCTGTTTTTGAACGAAACACGGAACCAACCCGTTTTAGAATGAGAACCAGTTGTCGTGCACATCGAGTGTACTTGTGCACCATGCGCAACCTGACTCAAGTGGGGTCCACGGTGATGTTTCTGAGAGATCCACTCCATCCATACGGTTTATCATTCAATTTAAACGGTTGAGCCCAACTTTTAAGCATATCCAAATCTCAAGTGGGCCTAAATTCAACGGTTTATGGGCTGATTTGTCCATTGGGCCACTTCAAAAGGGGTTCGAGGGCTACATTTCGATGTGTACGGTTAATTTAGCATTCTCGGGCCCTGTATAAAGTTTTGAACCGATCAGATGGTGGGAACTCTGTAATCTTGCATTTGGTTAACTTTCAGGCCTCTTGAGTTTCAATTTCTCTATTCTCACCGATTATTGGCATGTAAATCAGTTGATCTTGGTCCCCTGGAGTTCATTCATGGTCTTGGTGAATTTTGAGCGTTAATTCCATGCATTTAGCACCTTTTTGTAGTCCATGCTCTCAAGTATACCCTTCATCACAAACACGGTTAAAACCAGGTGTTAAACAGTACCATGCTCATAAAATCTGATAATTATCGGGATCTAATATGCAATATTTGACCCTCAACAGTAATCAGTGAGATCTCTCTGTTTTTTCTTTTATTCTCTCATCGTTTATCCACTCCTGCGTGAGTGAAGACGGTTGTAACGTTCTACTTCATAGTGGATTGTTGATTTGGACAAGGTCCCGTGGTTTTTACCTCTTTGAGGGTTTTCCACGTAAAAATCTCTTGTGTGGTGTGTGGTTATGCTTTGATTTATTTCATTGCTTTATTATTCCATAATTCTGATTTGTTTCGGGAGGCTAGATCCTAAGGTTTTGTACAAGGCCCCCAACATCTGAAACTAATGGCTTCTCGGATCTTCTTTTCGTAGTTGATTTCTTTTGATGAGAGATGTTTATGGCCCACTAATCGAATTGATTAAGAGATCGTTGATCCCATACATCAAATCAATCATGGCTGCTCATTTGGTGGCCCATTTCCTGCACTTCCAATCGAGGTATTGGACGATCTAGATTAAACCACTTCCTACATTTAACCTTACTCCTCGATAGTTCAGAGTGTTGTATGAATTTGACACCGGATATGTTCACACCCCAAGTATAGGGTTGTGATGTAGTAATAAACTCGGTAGGACCGAGGTTGAATCCACAGGGACTGAAACCTGTACGTTATCTGAAACTAAGTGGAAGTAAAACTAGACTAAGATAAAATCTAAATCAACTGTAAATTGAGGAATAATGATAAAATAATTATTTAAAATCTAAAGAATTCATAGAAAGGAAACTAGGGATTCAGAGGATCCACTTGTAGAGATCAGGGAGATCTTATGCCTGCATCAAGAAATCAACTGGACTTAGAGTCCCATCTTCATCCAGTTGAAGAATGTAACCATGGAAATCAAACTGAACTTACTTGATGTAGTTTTCAAAGAGATGAAAGGTATATGAATTAGAATGGATTCCATCACCAAACCATGCCCAGGAGACAAAGTAAACAACAGAATTAAATTAATTACCAACCAATCAACAATGCATGAAGGTTAGGAAGTGTACCGTCATCCGACCATGCCCAGGAGACGATGGTGAACAATAGGGCTTCCTGACGTCATAAACATAAAAAGGAAAAGAACATGCTCAAAGCCATCGCAGACCCATTGTAATTTTAGTCACAACAGACCATTAATAACTAAAAACATTCCCTTAATTAAACTAAAATTAATATTAGTTCAGTGTAAACAAAAAGTACAAGCGAATAGTTCTCCCATCATGCTACAAGCTTCACCTCTTAGCCCTAGCTAAGAGGTTCAGCCCAACATGAATGGGCTGTATCCCTTAAACAAAACAAAACAAAACAAAAATAAAAGAAAAAGAAAAAGAAAAGAAAACAAACACTACTCTCTCTCTGTTTCTCTGCTCTCCACGTCCAAAGATCGGATCTCACGTTCTCTCTCTCTTTCTTATAGAAACAGCAGGACGGTGGGGTCGGTGCGAAGAGTTTCCGCACTGCGTATACAGCTGGATTGCGTAACCGACGCAAGCAGCTGCGCTGCAACGCTTGGTGGGGCCCACTTCAGATGACTTTTGTGAAATCCACGCCGTCTACCAGATTCGTGACGAAATTTCAGCTGGAGAAGGCCGGTTTTGGATTGCTGATGACGCGGCCCACTTGATTTTTCAGTTTGCCGTCCAACCTACGTTTTGACTGTTGAAATCTGATTCATGTTGTCTGTTGAAATACCGACACCTAGGCGTGAGTGAGAGGGACCATGGGCTCCTGATGGACGGTCCGGATCACCCAAAAGATCAACGATCGTGACCCACTGCTTCTCGCAATTCCCGGATGCGGATCTTGGTTTCAAACTGGCGCTGAGATGTCGATGGGCCCATTTCGGCCTTCTGTTGAGAAATCCATTCCGTACACTGGGATCCCCACAGAAAACCATCCGGGAAGGCCCGCTTTTGTCTAATTTTGATGTGGTTCGCTGAACTTTGCTTGCTGTCGTCCATCCTGCGGTTTACACTGGAGATTTCATTACTGCATGCATGGGATCGAATGAGAACCATGGTTGTGGTCTTCCCCACCGTCCGGGCATAGTGAACGGTAGAGCTGGGCATCGGTTCTGATCGGGTCGGATCAGCTATTACTCGATCAGATCCGAATTTCTAATGGTTAGACCCGAATCCGATCCGATCTAAGACCGGATCCGAGTCACCTGATTCGGACAGACCCGATGCCTAGTTGACCTTACCCGAGCCGAGTCCGCCTCGGTCAAGAAAACCGAGCCGGATCGGATTAGATACGATTCGAACGGTATAAATTAAATCAAATTATTTTATATGGTGTGGTCTAAGTTAACATTTAATATATCTTTTTTTTGTGCCCAATGATTAAAATAATATTTTAAAATGAATAAACGGCTTAGATGAAATATATACATCAAGGTGGGCCCCACATGGCTCTAAAATAACTTTCACTCTATGTGTATACATATGTATTTAACTTTTAAAGTTTACTTGCTCCACACGAAAGTGTTACTTGCTCGTCACGCCAGCACGGCCTGCCACGGTGAATTCGAATCGTGTCGTGAGTTTTATGGATCTGATCATGGGGTAAGTGTTATATCCAAACCGTTCATCCATTTGGTAAGCTCGTCTTACGGCTTGAGACGAAAAATAAGAAAGATCTAACTATCAAGTGGACCACACGAATGGTTTAACAGTAAAAATCATTCTTTGCTGATATTTGAGATGTGGTCTACATGATCTTTGGATATTATTTATTTTTTGCATAATGATCTATAATGATATATAAAAATATATGAACGGTGTAGATATAATAAATGCATCACTGTGGGCCATATAACTTTGATCTCCTCTGAACCGTTCGTACAACTCGGAGCTCGAGGAGCGCTGGGCACGAGGATGCCAAGAAATTGGATTGTATACTGTGTTACTCGGTACGCTCTTATGTACATAGTAAACTCAGTTGGGCCCACCGCTAATGTATGTGTTTTATCCACGCCGTCCATTCGTTTTTCCAGATCATTCTATGGGTTCAACCCAAAATTTATGCATATAGAAAGATCAGGTGGACCATGTTATTGTAAAAAGTGAAAATATTGATTTCAACAGTTGAAAATTTTCTAATGCCCGGTGATGTTTATTTATCATCCAACCTTTTCATATGATCAGAAAGACATGGATGAAGGTAAAACACAAATATCGGCTTGATATAAAAACTTCTGTTGTCCCCGAGAATTTTTCAATGGTAAATGTTCAATTCACACTATTTCTAGTGGTGTGGCCCATTTGAACTTTAGATATACTCCATTTTTTGGATAAATTCCTAAAATTTTGTATTAAAAGAGATAGACAGAGTGGATACAATGTATGAATGACATTGGGCCCATGTAGTTTACTCGGTATGCAAGCTATGCTGAGTTACTCGGTATGCAATCCGCTGCCCAGACGCGTCACGCGCCAGTACAGCGCTGGAAACGCACGGGCTACTCCCTTGCCACCGGTCTCTGTGGACCCCACTATGATGTATGTGTTTAATCCATGCCCTCTATCTATTTTTATGGATCATTTTATGATATTAGAAAAAAAATGAGATATATCGAAATCACAAGTGGACCACATTATAGGAAACAGTATTCAATGAACGTTAACCATTAAAAACGTTTTGGAGGCTATAAAAGTTTTTGATCAAGCTGATATTTTTTGTTTCCCTTCATCTGAGTCCTTATGACCTGATCAACAGATTAGATGTCAAATAAACAGTACAATAGGCCTTAAGAGGATTATAATGGTGGATATCTAATCATTATTGTTTTCCTGTGGTGTGGTCCACCTGAGATTTATATCCCTATCATTATTTTATATAAAGTCCTAAAATGATCTATAAAATGGATGAACGGAATGGATGAAATACATACATCAGGTGGGGTCCACAAAGTACCGACCATTAGCCACGGGCGGGTGTCAGGGGGAGTAGCCGAGTAGCCGATCCTTCTTCCAAGTTCTCTTTTTTAGAACTGAATGGATGGGGTTACGAAGCTTGCGGTATTTACAGCATCTTGGGAGAGAGGATCTTGAGAGACCGTTTACCATGGCTGATGAATCTCTGTGTGTGAGAAAGAGATGGGCTGGGTGGTGTATTATTTTTTTTTTTACTAGTTATTACGCCGGTGCGGTCCGGATCAAATCGGATCGGATTCAAACGAATCGGATTTCGGTTCTGTTCGGTCGGATTTGTTACATACCCGAATCCGATCCTATTGTCGTTCGGATCTGACCGATCTTACCCGAACCTGGCCGATTCAGGCCATCGGTTCTGGTCGAATCGGGGCGGATCGGAGCGGATCTGCCGGATCGGGTCCATTTTGCCCACCTCTAGTGAACGGTCCTGATCTTCCCGATGATCAATGAGTGGGGCCCACAACATGAGAACAGACGAACAACGTCGTCCGCTGTTTTGGTTTGCGCATGGGCTCGAGTCCGCGCCCGCTAACCGAGTGCCATGATTTGGTGCGGCTCGGGAGTGCATCGCACGGTGTACTCTCTCCTCAAATGTGGGGTCCACTCGTAATTCTCGTGAGAGATCCACACCACTCTTCCATCTCATCATCTCATTTGAGACGTTGAATCCAAAATTGAAGCATATCCAGATATCAGGTGGGCCCAGAATCAATGATTTATGGGCTGATCTGTCCAATGGGAAACTTCTACAGGGATTCAATGGATGAAATTTGACGTGTACGGTTAATTTATGGTCCCTTGGCCATATATGAAGTTTCGAGCCAATCACCTGTGATCTTGTATTTTGGACGCTTTTCAGGCCTGTTTGAAGTGAACGGCTTGATTTCCTTTGATTTTTGGCATGTAATTTCCTCGATTTTGGACTCCTGGGGTCAGTCCCATGCTTTGGTGAATTCTAAGCATTAAATCTTAGCTTTTAACAACTTTTTGCCATCCATGCTCTCAAATACACTCTGCATCACAAATACGATTAAAGCGGGCTATTAAACGGTATCATGTTCGTAAATCCAGGCAATAATTAGGGTCTGATATGTAATATTTGACCCTCAACAGGATACTGATCTATTATCGGATGAGATCATATATAAATTTGTCGTTCTTTTGATCCCAATTAAACTATGGCCACATGATCGGATCATTAAGCTCTCTTAATCTTTTAATTCCAATTGATGTGTGAAATTGGGATCCAATTTGGCTGATACGTCTGTCTTTCATAATTTGAAACCAATCTATAGCCGAATTTGTTCGGATATCGGTCTAATCCTTGAATATTTAGAACCTCCTTGAATGTTACAAACTCTCCGAACATCTCTAGGAATATCTTCTATTTTGAAGGATTATAAAAGAGACACTCACCAAGTGTATCATAGACAAATGTGTGATAAGACACGTTCTCTCGACATGTCTTTTATAAACGTGTTGAGTACATTGTCTCATTAATTGGCACGTTCAATCATGACAACATGGTATCCGTTGATTTGTTCTCCTAAAAGCATGCGTATGGGTTTGTACATCCATATAAAAACAGAATGCATAATGCTGAAGGAATATTAACTAAAGATACTTCCGAGTGCAAGTATGATTTTCACAAGTACTAAATTCTTAGTGTCAACACATGACAACTTCTTATTAGAATACATTAGGGCATAAAAAATAAATGTAAACATAAATAATAAAAATATTAGGGTGGTCCCTACAGAGTTTCAAGTTAGGTGTAAGTCATTCTAACGTAGGGATAAACGTGATGAGGTCAATCACCTTCTTCCTCAAGGATAACTACAAATCCACCGAGCTTCTTTGGATTCCTCACATAAACTTCTTGAATCCACATGAAAAAAAAAAAAGCAAAATAAAAATAAATTCTATAAAATTCATAATTTAATTGATGAATGAAATAAACGAGTTAACAATCCTTTAAATAGGGATACTAAGCAATGGAAGAAATTTCAGAATCAAACTACAACTAAAACTCATAGAATTCGCAACTTACTATAAATATATACGGTCGTGATGTCTACTAGTGCTCAAGGTTTTTGGCCAAAAATAGTAAGTGTCCTATTTGGCTTCACCACGGTGTTCTCCTAATTATTCTAAGCACTTTTTACGTTTGACACAACTCGTAAAGTCCAACGGATGAAAAGTTATAATCAAACTAAAACTTATTATTTATAGTAAAAACAAAATTAAAACGGGATTTTGACCATCGATCTGGTGGTATTTTACAAAGTCGGCATGGGCAACCCGGCATAACAGGGTTGGATGGCTAAAGTAGCTCGTCCTATCCCAAAATCATATATGGTACGTCGAATAACTCATTTCGAATTGTGAGATACACCCAATTTAAGGTTTGACGGTCCAGACCACTTTCACCGTGGACTGCCTTTTCTAATCCATCTTAGCTATGAAATTGCCCGTGACCAACTCTGCATCACATTCCTTTAGGAGAAGGTAATCACTTTTTTATCGAAAATATGCACCTTTTCTTAATAACACGCGTGGACTTAGCAGGCAACGGAGCGTGACTTTCATTTACATTGATGGAATGAAAATGTCCGTGAGATGCACTGCTACGCGTTGCTTGGACCTGTGACAAAAAATAGGCCTTTTCTTATACGAAGTATGCTACAACAGGGGAAACAATTGCGATGGAAGTCCCATCATTAGTATCGTAAAAAATGGTGTGTGGGCGTGCCTGGTGTTTATATACCATCCAATCTATTAATCGGACTAGACCACTGGGATGGACGGATGCCTTGAAAATTAGGACACTCCAAGACAAATATGAGGTACACAATGTGAATTTTAAGCTTACGTCCAGACACGTGCCTGGTGTGGTCCACCTTAGTGTTGTATCAACCTGGATTTTAAGCTTCCGTCCAGACACAAGGCGGTGCAACCGATGGATGGGGTGGATCTCATAAACAGGAAGCCATTACATCCATGTCATGTCAGTCAAAGCAACACTCGCCAGCTCTCTGCGTGGAGGAACAACCGCGCTGGCGTACGGCGTACCTGATTGAAGAAATCGGATTGCGTACTGAGTAAACTCAATTGGGCCCACCTTAAATGTATGTGATCTATCCGCGCCGTCCATCTATTTTTCCATCTAATTTAAGGGGTTGAGCCCGAAATTGAAGCATATGCATATCCAAAGATCAAGTGCATCGTACCACAAAAAACAGTGGGGATAATGATTTCCACCGTTAAAACCTTTCTAGGCCCCACAGTGAATTTTATTTGTCATCCAACCTCTTCATAAGATCATACAGATATGGACGAAGGGAGAACACAAATATAAGCTTATCCAAAACTTCTTTGGCCCCTAAGAAATTTTCAATCATAGAAGTTCAATTCAACTGTTTCTGTGGTGTGGTCCATTTGAACATTGTATATGCTTCATTTTTGGGCTCAAGCTCTAAGATTATCTAGGAAAATAGATGGACTGCTCTGTGAGGTCCACCATGATAAAATAAATAAATCATGGTGGACCTCACAGAGTTTACTCAGTACGTTGAGTGTGGTGAGTTACACTAGTCACTACCGCTTCCCTCATTTTAAGTATATTCCCAGGCATGACTCTCCATGGACCAATAAGGTAGAGGGAAGTGTGATGGACCGCCTAGGTGTAGGGCCATGTGACTTTCTTTGGTGGACCATTAGGTATTGAGGGCGTGGATCGCCTAAGAATAGCTAGACTAAGTTTGTTGTTTTTGTATCTACCAAAGACTGGTAGAGATTCATGCTTCTCACGTTCTTACCAAAAGAAATAAAAAAAATAGAATAAAAATCCACCCTCCTCACATGTGGCACCACACCTCACAGAGTTTACTCAGTATGCTGAGTGTGGTGAGTTACACACTGGTCACTACACAATCCACTTCCCTCATTTAAGTATATTCCCGGGCATGACTCTTCATGGACCAATAAGGTAGAGGGAAGTGTGATGGACCACCTAGGTGTAGGGCCATGTGATTTTCTTTGGTGGACCGTTAGGTATTGAGGGCGTGGATCACCTAAGAATAGCTAGACTAAGTTTGTTGTTTTTTTAATCTACCAAAGACGGGTAGAGATTCATGCTTCTCACGTTCTTACCAAAAGAAATAAAAAAATAGAATAAAAATCCACGCTCCTTACATGTGGCACCACACCTCACAGAGTTTACTCAGTATGCTGAGTGTGGTGTGTTACTAGTCACTACACAATTCGCTTCCCTCATTTTAAGTATATTCCCGGGCATGACTCTCTATGGACCAATAAGGTAGAGGGAAGTGTGATGGGCCGCCTAGGTGTAGGGCCATGTGATTTTCTTTGGTGGACCGTTAGGTATTGAGGGTGTGGATCGCCTAAGAATAGCTAGACTAAGTTTGTTGTTTTTTTATCTACCAAAGACTGGTAGAGATTCATGCTTCTCACGTTCTTACCAAAAGAAATAAAAAAATAAAATAAAAATCCACACTCCTCACATGTGGCACCACCTATGATTATATAGAATCTAGTAGGTGTGGAGTGCATCTAAAATTAAACTGATGAATAAGTTCTCCACTAAAAGAAGCATTTTGTAGTTGTTTTTTCCAGCCGATTGTAAGAATTTCTTTTTTGTTTTATCTGTATTGAAGAGAAAAAGTCATTTCGTATGTAAGGTAGAGGTGTGACCCATTTTTCAGATGATGAACCCCACTCCATTACTATCGCCTAATCGTCTAAAGCAACACTGTGCAATTGATTAAATAGGCAATCGATCTTATTAAAATTTAGTCATATACAGTCGATTTTCGACATATCTACCTATCTTGTTACTTAAGGTCGTAGTGTTCGATTTAAATTAATCCGCACATTTAATTATGACATGCTTGCATTAATAACATGACAAAATTTGAAATCAAACCACAACAATGTTAAGTAATTAAGTTACTTTTTTTTTTTTTTTATATTAAAGTTAGATTCACAAGCATCAATGTCAAAGTATTTTATGTGCCAAAATACTTATCTTAATAAGTTTTTATTTATTTATTTTTTTTCTTTCTAGCCCATGACTTTTCTACTTCATTCTCTTACGTTACATGTCAAAGGAGGCTATGCCTCAGGGTCCATGTCAAAGGAGACCCCATGTGGTGGGCTATCCACATTAAAAGTGGGGCTCACACCTTGGACAATCCACGTAATGATGGACGACTCCTTATTAATGTGGGCCTACCATTGATGGTCCACATAAAAGGTTGGCCCATAATGATAAAAAGCCCACACCCAAAGTGGGCTAGTATGATAGGCCACCTACTTCAAAGGTGGAGCCTACATGATGGACGATCCACATCAAAGGTAGGCTCCACATGATAGGCAGTGGACATTGAAGTTGTTCCCATAGGATGAATGACTCATGTTTGAGGTGGCCCCACATGATGGACAATCCATGTCAAAGGTTGGCCCCTAATGATGAATGACCCACATCCAAGGTGAGCCCTGTATAATGGGCAACTAACATTGAAGGTGGGGCCCACATGATGGATCTCCACATCAAAGGTGGGCTCCACATGATGGATAGTCCACATCAAAGGTGGGCTCCACATGATGAGCAATTAATAATGTAGTGGGCCCAAATGTTAGATAATCCACATCAAGGTGAGCCCCACGTGATGGACGGTCCACATCAAAGGTCGGCCCTAATGATGAATGGCCCATATCCAAGGTGGGCCTTGCATGATGGACTACTCACATCAAGGTGGGCCTCACATGATGGATATTCCACATCAAAGGGAGGCCCAAGTGATGAGTGGCCCAAATCCAAGGCGAGCCCAGCATGATGGAATGCTTACATGAAATGTGGGGCCCAAATGATGGACTATCCAAATTAAAGGTAGGCTCCACATGATGGGTGGTGTATATTGAAGGTGGGCCCCACATAATAGACAATAACATTGATGGTGGGCCCCACTTAATGGAAAACCAATGTCAAAGGTGGGTATTACATAATGAATGGTACACATTAAAGGTCAGGTCATAATAATCAATGACTCACATCAAAGGTGGGCCCTGTATGATGGACGACCCACATCAAAGGTGGGCCCAGTATGATGGACGACCCACATCAAAGGTAGGGCCCATACAATGTTGAGTCAGCCATCTGAACATTATTTATTGACATGTGCATGTTTGAAGGTTTGCCACCATTTTAAAGGGGATTTTACCAAAAAGATACCTACTTGATAAGGATTTTACATTGAGTACCCTTTCAGCAAGGTTCTTAACAAGCCGCCTCATCGGCCATGGGAGTAAAGGAGGGTGGTAAATTTTTTTAATTCCGAAGCTGGGCTGCCATGGGAGCAAAGGAGGTAAGTAGCTTAGTAAAGCCCTACCATGATGTTTATATGAAATTCACTTGGACAACCAAGTGTGTCACAAAGACAAAAAATCAGCCCCATCTGTATTCAGGAGAACCACACGATTGAACTATCACCCTTCACGTGGCCCACTTAAATCATGTGTGAGCCTGATTTTTAGGCCCAAGGGCTAAATTCTAGTGTGGCATCCAATGGTAGAGTGGATTTCATGTAATCACCGAATATAAGAGTGAAGGTATTTCATGTAAAACTCAACTAGGATGGATGGGATTTTGACACGATGACTCAACCGTGGGATCCGGAAAACTTGCCCCATTTTGGAAGATTGGACAATCTAACCCACTGTGTTTCTCCTGAAGAGGATTGCGTCCTGCCCTCTCCTCTCGTGAATGGAATTGGTCTAGGCGGGGGCTCTGTGGGGCCCACTGTGATGTATGGGTTTTATCCACGCGGTCCATTCATTTTACCCGATCATTTTAGGGTATGAGCACAAAAATGAAGAAGATCAAAGGCTCAGGTGGGTTTAGAGGGTTATAAGGTGGGCCCCACAAGCCCCCATCTAGACTGATTTTGTCCAGGCGGGATGTGTTGGGGATTTGTGCTGCGAAATCACACAGATCTAGATCTAGGGTAGCAATCCAATGGCACCAAGCACACATAAGAGAACATAGATTTAACGTGGAAAACCTTTGCGGGAAAAAATTACGGCACAAAGCGACAGATCTCCACTATGAAAATAGAAATTACAAAGAGAGAGGACTTACCTGATTCGAACAACATCGAATCTCACCCTTGCTACACCTTTTAGAAACCCTAAAATCCTTTTAGGAACCCTTGAAACTCTTTTAGAAAGCCTTAAAATACCTCTCAATCCCTCATACACCCTTTTATATAAGTTTTGAAAGAAGTAGAATCGGAATAGGAAACAAAAATCGTAAAATCTGCATTTCCGCAGAAAATCTGCGTAACATCTTCGATGTCATTGAAGGGCCATCGATGTCATCGAGAACAGACCAAAACTGTCCAGCGACTAGGGGTGAAAAATTCTGTGAATTATCGATGGCATCGAGCAACCGTCAATGTCATCGACGACTGGTTTCGATGTCATCGAAACCCAGTCGATATCATCGACAGACCACCAGGTAGATTTAAGATATCTGTCTATAACAATCTCCACCATGTCTTCAATCTTCATCTGTGTAGCTTCTTGTCCTTTTCTTTTATCTCTACATCACATCATAGCTTCTCTTGCACACTCCGTCTTCCTTTTACGCCATCCCCAAGCCAAGAAAGTTGCGCAGAACTTGAACTTCTCTGCAGGAACATTCTTGTTGATCATGACTGCTGGATCTAAATCCACATGCCCAACTACCTTTGCTCATGTCTTTCCAAAAGAAAAGACGTAGTCTTCTTACCATCTCACTGTTACCCAATATTGCTTACCAAGGTACTTGCTCATAACACTGATAGCCTGTGAAATAACCGGTCTAATCCAGACCATGACATATACTGCCAACCGCATTCGAATAAGGCTCATGATATATCCTACTTTTCCTCATCTGTTTTATGATATGTCTTGAAGAAAACTTGAGGAGAGACGCGTAGGGAATGCTCTTCGGCTTTACATGGTCCATCACCTCCTGATCAATACCTACCTAAGGTATTCTGTCTGAGATAACCAAAGCCTACTTCTCTTTCAGTTTTAAGGCCGAGAACCATCTTTGCAGCCCCCTGATACTTCATCCTGAATGTCCCACTTAACTGAGTCTTCAGTATATTGATTTCAGACATGTCATAATTGGCGATTTACATGTCATCAATTCCTGACTCACCATGAAGGAATCAAACCACTGCCTATGTGACAGGTCGAACCACGACCTCCTGCAAAGTCTTTTCTCAGCCCCTTTAACTTCGAACTGTTCTGATTCCTTCATGTAGATCTGCTCTTCACTTTCCCTTGTAGAAGACTCTACATCCATCCATCCATCCAGTTCAAGATCACATTGGCCAACCAACGCCAATCACGGATCTAATAAACACCTGTTATACTGTCGGTGCGAATATCTTTGAGAAGCCGATCCATTCTCTCTGAGCATAACCCTTCGCTACCAACCTTGCCCTATATCTATGTTGTATCCTTCTGCATCCAACCGCTCTCCAGCCCACTGAAAGCTCCACCCGCTCCCATATGTCGGTCTAATACAACGAATCTATCACATCGCCCATAATCACATTCCACTTCTCAGCACCAGGCTCACCTAGAGCCATCAGAATAAAAGATGAATCCTCTGCGATATTGGAGTCGTCTATGTACCATGCCGATATCCTACGATTATGCCGTGTGATTCTTCTCACAGGTGGCTGCTCCACCTGCTCTGTATCCCTGTTCGCACGTCTCAGCCTTCCTACCCTGTCCGCTCATGTGGCCATGCTCAACATGCCACACACGTGTAGAGGTGGAATCCGCTACATCCACTGTAGCTCCACCTTTTGAAGTGTTCTCGATCAACCTGTACATGTTACCGAATCGTTGCGCTTTAATGATTACCCGTGTCCCCTTAGATACCTTAAAAACACTATCAATACCTGTGTACTTGCATCCTTTTACCTCAAGTACACCAAGAGAAATTAGATTTTGTTTCAAATCAGGAGCGTGCCTGATATCAGTCAAGGTACGCTCCACCCCATTAAACATCCTGATGGGCACCGAATCAACAGCCACAACATTACAGGCAAAGCTATTGCCCATAAACACCTATTCGCCATCGCACTTCCTGTAGCTGGCGAACTAACTCTGATGAGGAGTCATGCGAAAAGATGCTCCTGTGTCTAGCATTCACTCGTCTTTACGATCATCGTATGACCGCCTGATAGTAGACACAGACAAAATATTACCATCACATCCACTAGATTCATCAGACGTGGTGGCATTGGCCTCCCTGTACGAAGCCTCAGAATCTTCTCTCTTCGATTTAGGATTTTCACAATCTTTCTTCACTTGTCCTTCCCACGATTCTAGCACTTTACCTTTCCTTTGCCCTTGCCCTTGGATTTGGATGTAGAACCTGAAGAACCCGTACCTTGTTCAGAATTCCTACCACTTGTAAATAGTGCATCAGAAGATATCCCCATATTGCCGTTTAGCTTTCTCATAGCCTTCCTTTGAAGGGCCGAGATAACGGTGTCGACACTTAGGGTTTTATTCGTGCTACGCATAGTGTCATTGAATGACTCATACGACGTCGGAAGAGAATTCAGCAACATACATGTTTGTTCTTTATCTTTCATCACTTCCTCCATATCCAGCAATTTGCAAACTAATTTATTAAAGTTGCTGATGTGATCCTCCAGATCTCCACCCTCTGTCATCTTGAAGTTATACCACTGCTGCTTCAAGCGTAAGCGATTTTCAGAGGATTTTTTCGCATAAATATCCTCTAACTTCGCTCATAACGTAGCCGTAGTTTTCTCCCTCATGACATTGTAGAGAACATCATCCGTGAGACATAAACAGATCGATGATAAAGCCTTCTTATCAAGAGTATTCCAATCATCATCAGTCATAGTAGACTTTCACTCCTCAAGAGCACCATCTTCACCTTGCTTAATTAAAGAACTCATCATCTTGATCTTTCATAACTCAAAATTATTTTTCCCTGAGCACTTCTCAATATCATACATAGTGCTTGCCATTATTACTAATCCCTCAGATTCAGATCTGTGCCCCAACGATTGCTTTGATACCACTTGTTGGAGATTTGTGCTGCGGAATCACACAGATCTAGATCTAGGGTAGCAATTCAATGACACCAAGCACACACAAGAGAACACAGATTTAACGTGGAAAACCCTTGCGGGAAAAAACCATGGCAAAAAGCGACAGATCTCTACTATGAAAATAGAAATTACAAAGAGAGAGGACTTACCTGATTCGAATAACCTCGAATCTCACCCTTGCTACACCCTTTAGAAACCCTAAAATCTTTTTACGAATCCTTAGAACTCCTTTAGAAATCCTTAGAATACCTCTTAATCTCGCATACACCTCTTTATATAAGTTTTGAAAGAAGTAGAATCGGAATAGGAAACAAAAATCACAAAATATGAGTTTCCGCAGAAAATCTGCGTAACATCTTCGATGTCATCGAAGGGCCATCGATGTCATCGAGAACGGACCAAAACTGTCCAGCGAACAGGGGTGAAAAATTCTGTGAATTATCGATGACATCGAGCAACCGTCGATGTCATCGACGACTGGTTTCGATGTCATCGAAACCCTATCGATATCATCGACAGACCACCAGACAGATTTAAGACATTTGTCTATAACAGGATTTGCTTCCGTCCCTCCCTCCCCTCTACCATTAATGCTCCTCTTCCATCTCTCTATCAATCACTCTCTATTAATTATGTGAAGCCCACCATAGTGATTATATCCTATCTAATCTGACGCACCTCACCAGATTGGAAAGACGCCTAAAATCAGTCTATTTCAAGACCCACTGCCTTGTAGCAAGTGAATTTAGAGGTTGGGTCCTTGCTCATGGCTTAATAGTACACTTAGAATAATTTCAATACTGAGGTCATGGGTTCAAGTACCTATTTTGGTGTCCGTTGGTGTACTTGTATGTTAGAAAAAGTGAGTTTAAAGGTTTAGGCAAGATTCTTTCACCATTTTCTACAGTGCGGCCCACTAGAGTTTTGGATGAGCTTACCTCTTGGATCAAGGCCAAACACCCGGCGTCACACCTGATGAACGGGAGGATCTCATGCACATAAAGCCATTCCCCACATGCTGGAGACAGGCATGACCTAGCCAAGGTAGCAGGCTATTGGTACTAATAATCCAATCCATCAACGATCCTAAACTCCTGTATATTGGTGAACATTTGTTCGTTGATTTTTGACAATGAATTATTTTTATTTCAACCATCCATTAAATGTTCACCAATTACAGGGTTATAGATCAAATTAGTGTGAATTTTGATTTATGACCCATCTAAATTAAGGTGACTGGGACATTAAATTACTTATATGGCAGGTGTATATTATAGTGCCTGAGCATCAACCATCCTACTCTATCATAGCATTACAGTTTTTCTTTGTAAAGAGGGATTCCACACTATTTGTCACGTTCTCTCATTCCTTTTAATTGGGTCTAACCTGACAATTAATGTTCAAACACACGCTGTTAACCATTCAGCTATGGGACCAAACCATAGTTAAAAACTCGACTTGACTCTATGTCTAGTTGGGTTGCGTCAACTTGTGGACTTGAGTAAGTCTTTTAATTGACTTGAATTGATATTTTAATAATTAATTTTATTTTATTTTTTGTATTCAGTGGATTTAAAATTGTTAGAACATAAAAAATAAAATAAAATTGGGTTATAGGACACAACAAGACTATATGGTGCTCTTTGCATTTTGCTTTGTAAAAAATAAAAAGTTGACTGGGCATGCAAGTCATGTTTCAGTCATATTAAGTTGGCTGAATTTTTTAGCCTACTTGACTGTTGGGGAATCATGGAAGCACATGGGTGAATCAAGCAAAGTATACAACCAGTGATACACCATGAAAGAAGAAATATAAAAGATATAGTGCTATCGATTTGAACAAGCGTCAAACTTACTTTACAAATATAAGCTATATATGTCCTTGAAACCCTTAGGTGTTGGGATGCCTTGCACAAACCTTAGGATCTAGCCTCTCGAAACAAATCAGAATTATGGATAATAAAGCAATGAAATAAATCAAAGCATCAATCACACACCACACAAGAGATTTTTACGTGAAAAACCCTCGAAGAGATAAAAACCACGGGACCTCGTCCAGATCAACAATCCACTATGAAGTAGAACGTTACAACCTTCTTAACTCACGCAGGAGTGGATAAACAATAAGAGAAACAAAGAAAATGGAGAGATCTCACCGATTACGAGGACATATAAGCGCTGAGATATAGATTGCACGGTAGATAACCTCCATGAGCATAACCTCTCTTCTATAAGCTTCCTCTCTCTCTCTCTCTTTCACCTTTGATAGCCCTAAACCCTTTAGCAAATCCCTTGTAAAGCTTTAGGAAACCCTCTTGTCGTACGTAGAAAGCCATAAGAACTCTTATTTAAAGTTTTAGGAAACTTCTTTTCGCATCCCAGTTGCGAAAGGACTTGCGACATGAAATTCGCGCAAAATCGCGGAATGAATCTACATAACTACGACTTGTCGTGATGAACCTTCGACCGATCGAGAGCCACTCACGACCGGTCGAGCACCTCCCACGACCAGTCGAGCACCTCGGAGAAAAATAGCCTAAGTCGCTGGACTTTGAGTCGTGCCACGGCTCGACTCTTATGAGTGGTCGAGATCAGCCTTCGACCAGTCGAGCAGGGCTCACGACCGGTCGACGACGGGTCAAAAAAAACCATCAAATCTCCCCCTTTTTGACCCAGGAAGGATCCACCTTTTTCAAGCTAGCCAGGTTTCTACAAACCTTAAACTTGCCCTTGAGCAAAGCCTTGGTCATCACGTCTGACCCGTTATCGTCCGTGTGGACCTTCTCAAGCTGTAACACCTTCTGTTCCAAAGTATCCCTGATCCAGTGATACCGAATCTCTATGTGCTTCGACTTAGAATGCTGACTTGGATTCTTGCTCAAGTGTATAGCACTCTGACTATCGCAATAGACCACGTGCTCCTCCTGCTTCAGGTTTAGTTCCTGTAAGAACCTCTTCATCCAAAGCATCTCTTTACATGCCTCTGTGACTGCAATGTACTCGGCCTCTGTCGTTGACACTGCTACGATCTTCTATAGCTTGCTCTACCAAGAAACCGTTCCCCCGATAAACGTGAACATGAACCCCGATGTAGACTTCCTGGAGTTTGTGTCACCTACTATATATACATCTGTGTAGCCCTCTAACATAGGTTTACCGTCACCATAGCATAGGCTCAACCTCGATGAGCCTCTTATATACCGTAGTTTCCATTTCACCGCTGCCGAATGCTCTTTACTAGGATTGACAAGATATCGGCTGACAACACCAACCTCATATGCTATGTCTGGGCGTGTACACACCATAACATACATCAAACTTCTTACCGCTGACGCGTAGGGTATCTTCTGCATCTCTTCCACCTCTGCCTTCATCTTGGGACACTGCCTGTTGCTTAATCTGAAGTGATCATCTAGTGGAGTACTGACTAGCTTTGCTGCATTTATATTGAACCGCTCGAGGACTTTCTCAATATATCGATCTTGTGACCGCCAGAGCTTCCTGCTGCTTCTGTCACGGGTTACCTCCATTCATAGGATCTGTTTAGCCGGGCCCAAGTCTTTCATCGCAAAAGACTTGCCCAACTCCTATTTCAACCTATCGATCTTCTTGATGTATTTTTCCATGATGAGCATGTCATCAACGTATAACAGCAGAAATAAGAAATCACCATCTGAGAACTTGCGCGTAAACACACAGTGGTCCGACTCCATTCTATCATACCCATGTTTCAACATAAATGAGTCAAACTTCTTGTACCATTGCCGTAGAGCTTGTTTCAGCCCATACAAGCTCTTCCTCAGCTTACACATCATATGCTCTTTTCCCTTAACTTCAAACCCCTCTGGTTGGTGCATGTAGATCTCTTCTTCTAGGTCACCATAGAGAAAGGCAGTTTTAATATCTAACTGCTCTATCTCCAGATCCATGCTAGCCGCCAAACCAAGCAACACCCGTATGGATGTCATCTTCACCACTGGTGAGAATATCTCTTCGAAGTCTATACCTTTCCTCTGACCAAAACCTTTCACCACAAGTGTGGCCTTGAACCTCGTCTGTGAATTCTTCTGCTCGATCTTCTTTCTAAACACTCACTTGTTGCTCAAAGCTTTCTTACCCTTAGACAATTTTACCATATCATAGGTGTGGTTCTTATGTAAGGATTCCATCTACTCTTGCATAACTTTCAACCAATCCCCTTATGCTCGTTGGCTAGGGCCTCAGAATAATTTTCTGGCTCTCCCCCATTAGTCAGTATAATGTACTCATGTGGCGAGTACCTCTTAGACGAATGTCTGTCCCTAGATGACCTCATCACCTGTGGCTCAATAGGTGGATCAAGTGGGGACTGCTCCCCTGGTCCATCTTCTGAAGGAACTCCCTCGTCCTTTGCACTTTGCTGAACTCCCCCGTCATCAAGCACCACGGGAGGAATAACCTGATCCATGTTCTTTAGCTCACCTGAACTAGGCTGGTTCTTCTCTTGCTTACTGATCTATACATTGATCTTCAAAGAAAACCACATCTCTACTCCTGACGAGCTTCCTCTCGGTCCGATCCCATAATCTGTAATCGAACTTTTCATCACCGTACCCCAAGAACACATACTGCCTGATCTTTATATCGAGCTTGGACCTCTTGTCCTTTGGTACGTGAACGGATGCTCTGCATCCAAACACCCTGAGATGACTGTATGATGGATCTTGTCCAGTCCACACCTTCTTAAGTACTTCTCCATTCAACGGGGCTGATGGAGACCTGTTTATCAAATACACCGCTGTGTGCATTACTTCTCCCCAGAACGTCTTGGGCAATTTTGCATGGGATAACATGCATATGATTCTCTCTACAATGGTGCGATTCATTCGCTTAGCTACACCATTATGCTGGGGGCCTTGGGAACCGTCTATTCATGCCGTATACCCAGGGACTTGCAGTACTCCTGAAAGTCGCCAATGTATTCACCACCATTGTCAGTGCGGATGCACTTCAATGATCTACCTGTCTCTCTCTCGACCATATCATGAAACAATTTAAACACACCAAAGACCTCATCCTTGGATTTGAAAGCATAAACCTAAACCCTCCTAGATGCATCATCTATAAAAGTAACAAAATACAATACCCCACCCAAGGTTTTTGTCCTCATAGGACCACAAACATCAGAATAAACCAAATTTAATGCCTGCACTTTATTAACATGAGAATCAGTTTTAATAAATGAAACTCTATGTTGTTTTCCTGATAAACAATCAAGATAGGTTTTAAGAGGTGTACCTGTCACGTCTGGAAGGAGCCACTTCCTTGCTAGTAGCTAAAGCCCTTTTTCACTCATGTGGCCTAGACGCCTATGTCACATGTCAATAGCTGAATCTTCCACTGCGTTCAACCCACCCTTGCACATACTGACACTTGCCTTGTAAAGGGTGCAACACTTCTTTCTTCTAGTTGTGATCAACGAACCCTTGATGAGCTTCCAGCGCCCACCAGCAAACCGGCTTTCATAGCCATTATCATCCAACCTTCCCGTTGACATCAAGTTGAGGCAAAGGTCTGGGATATGCCTCACATCCCTAAGAACCAATATGAAGCCCACATCGGTCTTCACACAATTATCACCGACTCCTACAATTTTTGATATGTTAGAATTTTCCATCTTCACAGTCCCATAGTCACCTGACTTGTAGCTTATGAAGAAGTCCCTGTGTGGAGTCGCGTGAAAAGAAGCTCCCGAGTCTATCCCCCAGTCGGTGTCCTGACTCGTAGCCGTGAGACATATATCATGATCTGCAGAAAAAATAACTACAACGTCGCCATCTGAGGCGACCGCAGTGGAATCTAATTCATCTTCCTTCCCTTTTCCTTTCTTGTCGTTATTCTTACCACAACATTCATGCTTGTAGTGGCCCTTCTTGCCACAATTTCAGCAATCAACATCCTTTCTTTTACTCGACTTACCTCTTACTTTATCTCGGGTCTTCCCGCCCTTCCTATTCATTCCCCTCCCCCGTTCTTGTGTTACAAGGGCCTCTTGCTGAGTAGACCCCTGAGACTTCCTCCTTGTCTCCTCATTGAAGAGATAACTGGTTACCTGTTCCATGGATATCTTTTTATCTGGCGCGAAGTTACTTAGAGATACCACCAATGTTTCCCAACTGTCAGGCAATGAACTAAGCAATAATAAAGCCTGCAATTCATCATCCAGAACCATCTTCATAGAGGAGAGTTGGTTCACTATATTACTGACCTTATTCATGTGCTCGGCCACAGAACTACCATCTTTGAACTTGAGATTCACAAGTCACCTTATCAGAAAAATCTTATTACCGACTGTCTTCCTCTCATACAGCCCTTGTAATTTCAACCATAGGCTAGCGGCTGAGGTTTCTGTAGACACATGATGAAACATAGAATCATCCAACCATTGTCTAATAAACCCCACCACCTTTCGGTCAATCTTCTTCTAATCATCATCAGTCATATCTTTGGATTTTGTTGATACGCCTAAAATTGGAGAATATAGGTCTTTACAATAAAGCAAGTCCTCCATCTTAGCCTTCCATATGGTCCAGTTAGAACCATTGAGGCTGATCATCCTTGATGAGCCACCTTCCATAATTCAAAACTTATCCTACCCGTTCAATGAACTTAGCTCTGATACCATTTTGTTGGGATGCCTTGCATAAACCTTAGGATCTAGCCTCCCGAAACAAACTAGAATTATTGATAATAAAGCAATGAAACAAATCAAAGCATCAATCACACACCACACAAGAGATTTTTAAGTGGAAAACCCTCAAAGAGGTAAAAACCACGGGACCTCGTCCAGATCAACAATCCACTATGGAGTAGAACGTTACAACCTTCTTCACTCACGCAGGAGTGGATAAACAATAAGAGAAACAAAGAAAATGGAGAGATCTCACCGATTACGAGGACATAGAAGCACTGAGATATAGATTGCACAGTAGATAACCTCCACGAGCATAACCTCCTAAGCTTCTTTTCTCTCTCTCTCTCTCTCACCTTTGATAGCCCTAAACCCTTTAGCAAATCCCTTGTAAAGCTTTAGGAAACCCTCTTGTCGTGCCTAGAAAGCCATATGAACTCCTATTTAAAGTTTTAGGAAACTCCTTTTCGCATCCCAGTTGCGAAAGGACTTGCGACACGAAATCCGCGCAAAATCGCGGAACGAATCTGCGTAACTACGGTTGGTCATGACGAACCTTCGACCGGTCGAGCACCTCCCACGACCGATCGAGCACCTCGGAGAAAAATAGCCAAAGTTGTTGGACTTTGAGTCGTGCCATGGCTCGACTCCTACAACTGGTCGAGACTAGTCTTCGACCAGTCGATGACGGGTCAAAAAAAATCCATCATTAGGAACGAATATAAAAAGTATAGAACTCCTCTCTTCTTCCCAAAATCCCGATTACACCTGATATATATAATATTATATAATATTACAATTGGAATATGAAACAAATCCTACCCTCGTGCAATTCTGTGTGCGCACTTGATGGCACATGAGACTTCGATGGCATTGACGATCTATCGATGATATCGTTGATGCCATCGTACACCTTCGATGATATCGAATGTAAATTAAAGTGTTATAGCAACAAAACATGAATTTTATGAATTTTTTCAATGGCATCGAGCAGTCTATCAATGACATTGACAGACCTAATTATTTATAGATTTAAGATATCAACGACATTGACGAGTCACATCGAGCCACGTAACTTGGGTCAAAATCTAGTCCATGGGGTTCGCGTGGTTGAGTTTTGTGCTGACACGAGTGATTCCTTTTCAGGCACTGGCATATCTGCACAGTATCCAAACTAAAATAATAAAGCAGTAGGGTTGCCAATGGGTACTTGGATATGTGAGACTCTGACGTAGGGGAGGATGTGAGGTCGAGCACCGTCTTCCTCAAGAGGATAACTATTCCGAATCCACGGAACTTCTCTGGACTCCTCACAGAGACTTCTCGAATCCACGAGAAAAGAGAGCAGAAAATAGAAATAAATTCTAAATAAATTCGAAATAGATTAATGAATCATTGATAATTGCCTAATGTGTCTCCTTACACCATTAATATAGAAAAATAAATAAACTAAAATTCGTAATTACCAAAAATAACAAAATTCTAACTCTAATAAAAATCCTAATTCTAATAAAACTCTTCTAAAGCCTAATTTTTAAAAAATAAAAATTGTAAATAAACTTTCTCTAGAAGAGTCCTAGTATAACTAAAACTTATTTCTATAAGGAAAGAAAATTTAAAACTCTAAAAAACATTAAAAATTCGGAATTACTAAAAATAGTAAAATCTTCCTAAAAAATTCATTTTTGAGCTGAAAGCGGACGTTTTCTGACGAAACGGACAGACGTGACCCACGTTGTGGGTCAGTTTACCTCAGATGGCCCATTTCAGTAAAGATTGATAAGTTGTACACCCCGTAACGATACCCGGATCAAAAGTTATGGTCAATTTACGGTCCACCTCCTTTTGGCTCAACCATGCTGGAAATATTTCTGTGACACGTTCTACATCAGACTCAATCCACCGGACTGATTTTAACGGGTCGAGTCTCATTTATTGGACCCATTAAAACATCAGGTCAGGGATTGGTATCACCTTTTGAGCTGGTCAGGTTTGGACCAGTTAAAGTTGGGTCGTGTTGGGTCTAGTCAGGTTCAATTTGGCTCTAGGTAGTAACGGTAACGTCACATATATTTAGTACATTAATTATTCTAGCAAAAGAAATGAGATTTCGTAATCCATGAGAATGTAAGAGAACCCTAATACTAATCATGTGTATGTCAAAGTGCCATATGCATGTGCAGTCTAATCTATCAAAACAGCCCATGTGATGATTGTGACCATTGACTGGATGATCTTATCTATAGATTATGATGGACAGGGGTACTATGAGATAATATTTTGGGTATATCAAATCTAACATTTTAGAGAATTTCACTGCAAAATTCCTCAATACCCACACAAAACAAAATTAGAGAGATGCTTTTCAAGGGGTGAAAGTACCTGAATGCCTTTGTTTATTTAATTTTTCTTTAAAAGTAGTGAAGTCTAGAACATGTGAAACCCATCATGATATTCACATTAACAAAAAATCTGGACAATCAAACCACTAAATGGGCCACGTATCTATTCGTTTTTTTTTTTGAGCGATGTTTATTAGTTTTTATGGTTTGGCCCATCTTATCATTGCATACACCTTTTTTTTTTTTTTTGGTTCTTGATGGATGGTGGACATATACCTTGTGAGCCCCTAATTCTGGATTCACCACTTTTTGAAAGAAAAATAGAACCTAGGGTGTTCAGGTGTGTGTGTGTGTATATATATTCTCAAAAATCATTGCCCTGGTAATTTTTCTAAGTCAATAGGATTTTGCCCACAAAATTTTGGGATTTTTAATGTACAAAAGATGAAGGCAAATGTACATTCGTTCACTTGGCTCTACTTTAGTGGTCTAAAATGATTGTGCACGACTTCGGAGACAAGTGATCTTAGTACTAGTCTGGCCCACTTAATGATTCAGCGTGGCTTTCAAGATAGGTGACCTTGATAGTCTGGCCCACTTAATGATTCAACGTGGCTTTCAAGATAGGTGACCTTCATAGTCTGGCCCACCACTTACATGGCTGAGATCTCGCCTACAGGTAATACTTTGGCAGGAAAGATGGAGTTGCATGCTAAGTAATGTATCAAGACTATAGGTGATTGGTTCTCGATCAGCTCCATCTAATGATTGGAAGCATAATTTTAATGTTGCAGTTATCTATTAATAACTGAGTGGATGAGAACTAATGGATTGAGTTTTGATCCGGATCTAGTGGTATTGGTTCTAGTATATCCACAAATTTTCATGATTATTATAGAGGAGATATGAAAACAGTTTATGACTAAACCGGGTTCAATAAGATCGATTTTTAAAGGTCCACGGATCTCTACAACTATGCTGGCAAGAAATCTGAAAACAGTTTCAGATTTATGAAGATCTCTTATAGGAAGATCACGTAAAGTGACGTAACTGCAAACTGGATTGGCAAGGAAATCTATTGAATATTTTGCTGCATTCAGAAAATATAAAATAAGAACATGATGAAGAGCTTGGGGCCCACGCCAAATACAATCTATCTTTACAGTATTTATCATTTTTTTTTTTTAGTATAATTTAATGTTTAGCCACGCTGTAGAATGTTTGAGGTTTAGATTAGATCGCCACTATGGTATTGTAGAAGTATGATAAATATCCACAACCTTTCGTTGTCAGAATTTGATAAACTGAATTTCGACTTTGAAGATCAAACATCCTAGTTACATCTTACTGACCATTCACTTAGATAGTTTGTCCTCATGGACCGTTTAAGTATTTATCACTTATTTTATTTTTATTCTCTAGTTTTATTGTTACTCTATCGATTGTATTGAATATCATTTATAAATCAATAAAAATTGACATTATTTTTAGCTTCATTTATTTTAGTATGTACATATTTGTTTTATTAAGAAATACACTAGCTGCAATTATTGGTGAAAGAACAAATCTTTAATTCATCAGGGAGGACTAACCCCTACCCTTATACAAATCACCTGATCGTTGTTACAACCGATGGTTGAGAGGGTGGCTGAGTTCTAGAACTCGGTCCTAAATGGTCCATCTCAGTGTAGGGGCACCAATGTTCAATTAAACATTGAGTGGATTATGACGCTGGTATGCTTGCACCTTCCTAGTTGCACATAAAAACTGAATGTAGACCCTCACTAACATGTGTGGCCTCGTATTTGATTAAATTGTTTAAATAATGCACACATCTCTAATTCCTTCCTTTGATTCATTTATACCATATGTAACACGACTGGTATATGACGTCTTCTAAATCGTTTGATTTGGCTGTGCTAGGCTAGGTGTAAACAATTTGATTAATCCAATTTTCACCTCAGGTGTTCTCTATGGGGCGGCCAACCTTTGAAGCAACTTGGATTATCTGCAAATCTTATACAATGATGGTAAATAAAATGTTGTATGTGAATAGTTCATGGACCGCGATGTATGTGAACATTTTCAGCTTATTATTAGTTTATTACATGGCAACTATTACCGTGATAGTCTATTTTATAAGCTTATAAATTATGGTGATTCCACCATAAACATGATATCCATGTATGGAATCCGGTTGTCCAAATCACTGACTTGATTACGGATGAATAACAAGAAACCATCTGATTTTGCCCATTGAATTAGGAAAAATCATGATTGTACTTTAACTATACATATGATATCCACAAATTGATAGTAGGATTGCTTGATCAAAGTGATTTTCAAGACATTATGCAACAGTGATAACCGTAAATGCGTGCTGCATGTGAGGAAGGTGAATCACCATCATTTTTAAATGGCGTGAATTGCCGTAAGAGGCTAGCTCTTCTTATAAGCATAATGGGGCTGGTTTTGAAATGGCCTGAGCTTGTTATAAAGGGCAAAGCTTCGCTTTTCAGTAGCTCGAAGTTACGTTTGTGCTCCTCCTTCTTGAAGTACAAAGCTAGACATGATGCTATCCCACTCGACATTTTATAGAAATTGACAGTTGAAGTTGGCGTATGGAAACTTCATACCTCCTTACTTCATGATCTCATAAGGATTCTTTATTATACCTATATTGCGGAATCGACAGATCGTCTATGCATCAATAATGGAGATTCAATACCATAAACTAAAAGGCGTACCTGATTGGGAAGACATCCTAATATCTCGATCTTGTTGACAAGAATCTTGATCTTCCACACCTCACACCCTTTAGGAGAACCTTCAATGAGACTAGGGTTTTCTCACTTGTGTTGGTGAGGGGATCAAGACATCTATATATAGAAAAGAGGACTATAAGCTTACCCATCATGCTTCTTCCTCTGAGTTCTCCACATCGTAAGTTTCCTTATCGATCTAGCATAATAATCGAGTATAGGGACAACGATTCAAGCGTCCCGCCCCAAACCTATATACAATGATCGCAACTGAAGTAGGACCTACTGAATCACTCAATTTGAATAATCTAACGGTCAGATTTGAACCAATGATCATGTGTGGCCCGTCTGATAGGAATCTTACATTCTTTCGACTCATCTTCTGGCTTGGACAAAATAACTTGAAGTCAAAGGACCTGATCCGGTCTGATGCATGGGTCCAGCAAATAAGGGTGACTCACACTGACTCATCCAAGTTGAATGGGACGCGAATGATACGGCCCACTATAGCTGAGCTAGGATGGCCACACACACTCTTTGTCTCTCTTCTCTGCCACATTGGAAATGTGGGTGAGACCTACATAACTACGTGATAAAGAGGATCAATGATACGCATGTACTTAGAACTTAAAATTCTAATGGTGCCATACAAGTAATTCAAATGACACTGTCTAAATTATTTTTTTTTTATAGGTTTAGATGTATCATGACTGAACAATTATGCTTATTTAATTATTTGATTTTTAGATTTGTGGATATTTACTGGACAATTGATAACAAACAATATCCAATAGTACTATTGGACAAGCAAGTGCACCAATTGGAGGTTAGGATTGTTCAACCAATATAGGCTTGTTTGGCACGCGTCATGATGCTATTAGCACATGAATATATAGGCTTTTAAGATATGTAATTTTGCTTTTCTCGTTTTAATTGGCTATGCTCATGATATAGTTATCAAAATCGCTCTATTTCCTACTTTTTGTACTCTTGTTAATTGCCAGTAATGTTTATAGTTGCATTATGAGAAAATGGTAGCATCGAACTATTTTGACAAGAATAAATATTTATAGCGGCTGGCATGGCAACACGGAGGAATGAAACATAAATACTATCCACTCCTACCATCAGGTTTGCCTCATGTTCAGTCTCATATGAAAAAATCTACCTGAATCATAAATTAGGTGGGCTACAAACATAGGGAACAATGGAAAAAGGGCATTTTGTGTGGGGTCTACCATATGCCGTGTATATGCCATCCAGTTTATTCATTTGTCAAGCCAAGCTAGCGTGAAGGGATGACAAAAATCAGGCCATTCCATAATCATGGTGGCCCCACCACTTGAATTTTGGGGTTTTAGGCATGGTTTAAAATTGTTCTTTATGACTTGCCTATATAAGTTTTGGATCATTTTGATTTTTGGGATTGAGTCCGAGCATGTGTCGGTGCACTTGATGGATGGATTAAAACTCATGCGCATAAGTCTGTTCCCCATTTCAATGGTAGGCCCATCCGGTGTCCCGCCGTGGGTGACACCGACTTTAGTGTCCATAATGAATGTGGGCTGGGGATTTAGGTATTTGGTAGTGTGATGGTTGATACACATGCCCTTTTAAAATTGTACACATCTCATGGTAGTTGTATAATCTATACCATCCAAATAGTAGACTTACTACCGGAATCATAGTACACTTTAAAAAATAAAAATAAATTATAAATCACTAGCTAGTCTCTCTTGTATAAGGCTTTTTGAGTATGGAAAGTGATAAACGCTTTGCAATATTCATGCAAGCATGTATCAATGAGTAATTTCACGGCCAAAAATCATAGATCTCGTCATTTTAGATGTAATCATCATAAAATAATCATGTCCATATAACATTGTCCACATAAGTGTGTGATGCGTACTAAATCAGGCATTTTGAACCATGGCTTAACAATGTTTTTAAAAAAAAAAAAAAAAATTTAAGTAAATATATGCCACAAATACCATTTCTGGGTACCAGTGTATGAAACATCATAAGCAGCTAGAGCATCAAATAACTCCCCGAATCACGAGATTTTTAACCAGTTAAAGAACTGATCACCATTTGTAGGGTTTGCATGTTGAGTATACTCATGGCGTCTCACCTTTACCCTGCCATTTATGTAGGACATCTCTTCCATTCAAATGGTAGGCCTCAGATTTCTAGCTATGGCTCAGTGATATACAAACCTTTGAGGTCATGGGTTCGAGTGTCCATGTGAGGTGCGTGTTCAAAAAATGGTAGGCCCCATCATGAAGATCTGATATAAAATTCAGGTCCGTTCCATCATCAAGTCTAGCCAAGCCATTGAATTCATTGGACAATTGACCGTCTGAATTGACATATAGATGTGGCCCACTTAATAAGTGTTGCAAAATATTGATTTTAATATAAATATTTTAATAATAAATAATATATAATATATAAAAGTTGTTTTGGAAAACACCTTTTTGCGGGTTTTATCCCACATGGGAAAGGGAAGAGAAGAAAAATTGGTTTAAATGAAAACAGTGGAGTATTATAATATTTACCCTCGTAGTCCGTGGACTATGGACCTTGCGTGTTCCAGTGCGAACACTGGAACACCCGCATGCGTAACGGCACGGGCTCGGACTCACTCGGTGCGAGGGCGTGGGCATGTGAGCGGTGTGGTAGAGAGCCGAGTCTTAGCGGTGCGTCTACTAAGTGGCTTAGGCGGGGTGGGCGGGTTGGGCATGAGAGACTAGAGAACCGAGAGAGAGATCTCTCGGATATATAGATGATCAAAGAGTCACATACCTCAGTAATATGAGCCATTAGTGCAGGGCCCAGCTGTAACTGCTGCATGGCTAGCCCAACAATCCACTATTCTTCTCTCATAACGTGACGCAAGAGACAATGGTTCATGCACAATGCGGTCGAAAACTATCATAAACGGCCATAAAACGGCTAGTTTTCCAACAGTCAGAAATGACTTAATGGAATTTAAGTCTCTGGACCATAACCCCCTAGCTACCATAGCCTATAAAAGGAGGGCCTGGATGGGTTTCCAAATCATCTCACAAACCAATCCAGCACTACCATACGAATTGAGAAAGCCCACTAATCCTCTCTTATACTCCAAGAATTCCAAAGAACAAGACAAAGAAGGGTTTAACCATTTGCAAGAATAGACCAACGGTGTGGTCTAGGATGGTTCAATGAACCCGGTGGTCAAGACTTGACTAAAGCAGTAGTCTAAATCACAATTTTCCTCTTCTTTTCTTTCTTCTGGGATTTTTTCTTTGTTGTATTTCTGCCAGAAATTGTTTAAATTGAGTTCCAATAGGTGGGCCTTCGTGTTTGCTGAACGCAGACCCATATCAGGCTCGTCGTATCCTAGAAGCTATTTGCTGTAACCTATCAGCTTACTCAATTCAATTGAGTAGGGGCAAATAACGCTTTAAGGACAGCGTTTCTTCAAACGTGCTTCAGCCTGTCCTTAATTTTATTATCGTGATTTTTCGGTTTTCATATTATACAGAAATTACATCAATCTGTATAAAATAATCAACAATCTTAAAGCGTTATTTGATAATGGAAGCCAACAGTGTTTTATCCATCAAGTTGATGAATCAGGACTTGATACGTCTTGATCGGTTCGATGGAACAAATTTTACAAGATGGCAAGACAAGCTGAAGTTTTTCCTAACGGCGCTAAAGATCTACTATATATTAGATCCAAATTTGCAAGCGCTACACCGAAGCAACCAAATCACGACACACACCCGAACAGTGGCCGCTCGCACTAAACACTCAGAAGACGAACTCTTGTGTCGAGGACACATTCAACACACATGTCCGTCTTTACGATCCAACATCAACCTAGATCCGGGCCGCTCTAGAGTTCAAATACAAGGCTGAAGAAGAAGGGACAAACAAATTTCTCATCGCCAGGTATTTTGACTTCAACATGGTAGATAACAAACCGCTGCTACCTCAAATCCAAGAATTGCAGCTAATAGTAAACAAAATCAAAGCGATAAAGATAGATCTTCCTGAACCATTCCAAGTCGGGGCTATAATTGCCAAGTTGCCACCAATGTGGAAAGACTATAGAAAGAAGTTGCTGCATAAAACTAAGGACTACATACTGGAACAAATTCAGAAACACCTTAGAATTGAGGAAGAATCCCGTAACCGTGATAAAAAGAATGATAACGGGAATACCTCGTCCAAGGTACATGCAGTAGAGAACTCTAATAACAAACATCCCGAGAAGAATAATTCCCTGAAACCCAATAAAGGGAAATTCAAGAAAAACACCCAAAAGAAAAACGGAAAGTTCAAAGGCCCATGCCATGTCTGTGGGAAAACCAGGCACTATGCTCGAGTATGTAATATCGCAAGTCTAAACAAGAGGCAAGTGCGATGAGAAGAAGGCGATATAGTAGCCATGATCAAATGCCATCCAAGGCAAAGTTCCAGGTTGGTGGTATGATACTACCGCTACTGTACATGTGTGCTACGACAAATCTGCCTTCAAAACCTATGAGGAATTGACCGATGGTCAAGAAGTCCAAATGAGAAATGAAGTCCGATCGAAGGTCGTTGGCAAAGGAACTGTCGAATTGATATTCACCTCTCGGGAAGAAAGTGATTCACTAATGTACGCACGCCAGGACATGAGGCGAAACTTAGTTTCGGAGATCTTCCGGAAAATCAAAATAAGGGTGGTGTACGAGTCGTCAATTCTATCTAAGAATGAGAATTTTGTCGGAAAGAGATATGCTTGTAACGGATGGTTAAGTTTTCTCCGAATGAAAGTAGTACATTCCGTATATTTGAATCCATTGGAATGATGACTAGCCCATATAGGGTATAGTACCTTGAAGTTCATGGCTAAGAATGGTTTAATCTCATACACGATAATGAAACAAAAATGTGAAGTGTGCATACAATCCAAAATGACGAAGAAACCTTTTCCAAGTGTTGAAAGATCGTCCCAGTGTTGGATCTTGTGCACAAGTGATATCCGTGAGTTAAACTTTCTTACTGTGGAGGTAAACTACTTCATAACCTTTATAGATGATTACTCTAGATATGTGTATGTGTACCTATTAAAGAGCAAAGATGAAGCATTGAACATTTTAAAGTATATAAAGCAGAAATTCAACTAAATAAGAAGATAAAAATTCTCAAGCGATAGAGGAGGAGAATACTTCTCAAATGAATTCGATAACTTCAAGTGAACAACATGGATGATACATCAATGTACTTGCTCCATACACACCTCAACAAAACGGAATAGTTGAAAGGAAGAGTAGGACATTAGTAGAAATGGTCAACTCAATGCCATTACCACTAAGTCTATGGGGTGAGGCACTCTAAATAGAATATTAAAAGTATAAAATATCTCCATATGAAACATGGAGAGGTAGAAAACCTAACCTAGATATTTAAAGTGTGGGGGTGTCTTGCATCTTTGCAGAACCCCCCGACCCAAAAAAAGAACTAAGTTAGGACCAAGAGCTATTAAGTGCGCCTTCAGTAGGGTATGCACAAAATAGTAAAGCTTATAGACTTCTAGACATGGAGTCTAATACAATAATAGAATCAAGAGACGTTGAGTTCTTTGAGAACTCACTATCCTTGGAATCTAAGGATAATGAAATCCAAACTCCTAATAGAGAACCAGATAGCACAGCTCCACATATAGTGGAAGCTCCTATTGAACCTTGTAGGAGTCAAAGAACAAGAATAGAGAAGAGTCTAGGAGATGACTACATAGACTCACAACGCATCATTTTCTATCTTGTAGAAGCAGATAGAGAAAATGTTATAAAACAAATACCTATAGTGATGAATATAGAAGATGATCCTAAATCATATAAAGAGGCTATATCATCTAGAGACTCAGCTTTCTGGAAAGAAGCTATAAACGATGAAATGGAATCCATAATGTCAAATCAAACATGGGAACTAGTTAACTTACCTCGTGTTCTGACCCATAGGATGTCGATGGGTATTTAGGAATAAATATCACACCGATGGAACTATCCAAACCTTTAAAGCTCGACTAGTAGCTAAGGGTTTTAGACAAAAAGAAGGGATAGATTATTTTGACATACTCTCCTCGTAGCTAGGATAACATCCATTATGATATTATTTGGCGCTAGCTTCCATACATCATCTTCACATCCATCAAATGGATGTAAAGACTGGAATGGTGACCTCAATGAGGAGGTATACATGGAACAACCTAAATGATTCCATGAAAATAAAGTATGTAGATTAGTCAAATCATTGTATGGATTAAAACAAGCACCAAAACAATGGCATGAGAAGTTTGATTCCAAAATACTATCTTATGGTTTCATGCATAATGTAGCTGACAAATGCATATATTCTAAAGTAGATGGTAGTTGTATCGTTATTATTTGTCTGTATGTTGATGACATGTTAATAATAAGTAATAGAATGGAAAGTATAACTGAAACAAAGAGGTTTCTATCTTCAGTATTCAAAATGAAGGATCTTGGACAAGTTGATACCATCCTAGGTATCAAAGTTAAAAAACATTGTGGGGGTTATGCTTTATGTCAATCTCATTATATTAAGAAGATATTAAACAAGTTTAACCATCTACATATAAAAGAAGTAAAGACCCCATTTGATCCAAGTATCAAGCTAAAAGAAAATACTGGAAGAACCATTGCACAATTAGAATATGCGAGTGCTATAGGGAGTCTTATGTATGCTATGCAATGCACTAGACCAGATATCGCATATGCTGTGAGTAAACTTAGTAGGTTTACTAGTAACCCCAGTAATGAATACTGGAATGCGATTAGTAGAGTCCTTGGATACTTAAAAGCAACCAAAGACTTATGACTATTTTATTCAACCGTATTGAAGGATATACCGATGCGAAATGCCGATCATCGAGTGTGGGACAACAAGTCTACAGTATGAGTATTCACCACTAGGAGGTGCAAATTGTATCTTGGGGATCCAAGAAAGTCAGACTCGATAACGTATTCGACTATGGAGTCCGAATTCATAGCCCCGGCTATGCAACAGCAAAGAGGTGAGTGGTTAAGGGATCTTCTATTAGAAATTCTTTCTTACCTATATCTAATGTGTCACTACATTGTGATAGTGAAGCCACATTAGCTAGAGCCTTTTATAATGGTAAGTCTAGACATATTAGTCTTCGACATGATTATGTCGATGCTTGATTCGAATGGAATCATTGCTGTGAAATCAAGCAACAACTCTGGAGATCCTTTCACTTGAAAGGCTACATCAGGGATGGGGTTGAAACTCTTCAACCAAAGTTCCGCTGATGATGGTAACCTAACTCCGAAGTTAGAAAATCTCTAAATTTGGGTTTAATGGGTAAAAACAAGTCACGTGGAAAGTTTTTCAAAGACTAAATTATAAAACCTCATCCATAATAGATAAGTGCCGAGCGTTACGTAAGAGGGTTGAGTCTGAAAACTCTTAATGAAATCCGAATCCTATAAGACAAGTGTCTTATAGTAACGAGACACCTTGGAAGGATTTCACCTATATGAACGTAGAGATGGTGCCGTCTCATGAGAGTTATGAGTTTTCTCTCGATCGTTCACCAATTAGGATAAGCACATGGCCATTAAATGTGGCCGAAAGCAAGATTGTGGGAACTGTAACAAACACATAGTAAATATGTGTGGGTTTCTCCAACTTTGTTATCTAGAATAACTGGTTCAAAGCTACTACATAGTCATTTCGACGAGTTTTGAGATACTTACACTAAGGGAAGATTAAAATCGAAAGATATCTTTCTTTACGCATATAAGCTTATTCTACAATTGTTTAACCGATAAAATATTTTTATAAAATCAAGTGGGGGATTGTTGCAAAATATTGATTTTAATATAAATATTTTAATAATAAATAATATATAATATATAAAAGTTGTTTTGGAAAACACCTTTTTCATGGGGGTTTGGGAATAGTCCCACATGGGAAAGGGAAGAAAGAAAATTTGGTTTAAATGAAAACAAGGAGTATTATAATATTTACCCTCGTAGTCCGTGGACTATGGACCTTGCGTGTTCCAAAGTGCGAAGCACTGGGAACTCCCGCTTAACAGCTGCTCACGCTCGGGCTCGGGCACGGGCACGGGCTCAGTCTCGGACTCGGACTCGGACTTGGTCTTGGTCTTGGTCTCGGGCTCGGTGCGAGGGCGTGGGCATGTGAGGCAGTATGGCTGTAGAGGCGCTAGTGGCGCACTTTGCACTTCGCACGTCCGCATCGTGTCGCAGAGGGTCGCTCCTTCGCGACCTTGAGCGAGACGTGTGCGAGTATACTCAGGCGGGTGGCTGTAGAGAGACTAGAGAACCGACTCTCGGTATATATAGATTGACCGAAAAGAGTCATTGAAAGAATTAATGGTGAGCCATAGTACAGGGCCCATCTGAAACCGCTGCATGGCTAGCCCAACAAGATCGAATCGCTAGTTCTCATTGTCTCACAAATGATCGAAGATGCGCCAGAGTTAATGGTTCATGCACAATAGTCGACGGCCATAAAACGGCTAGTTTTCAACAAATGTGACTTAATGGAATTTAAGTCTCTGGACCATAACCCCCTAGCTACCATAGCCTATAAAAGGAAGGCCTGGATGGGTTTCCAAATCATCTCACAAACCAATCCAGCACTACCATACGAATTGAGAAAGCCCACTAATCCTCTCTTATACTCCAAGAATTCCAAAGAATAAGACAAAGAATGGTTTAACCATTTGCAGAAGAAACAGACCAACGGTGTGGTCTAGGACGGTTCAACCAGAACCAATTCAAGACTTGACTAAAGCGAAAATCACAATTTTCCTCTTCTTTTCTTTCTTCTGGGATTTTTTCTTTGTTGTATTTCTGCCAAAAATTGTGTAAATTGAGTTTCAATAGGTGGGCCTTCGTGTTTGCCAATGACCCACATCAAAGCCTCGTCGATCCTAGAAGCTATTTGCCCAGAACCTATCAACTTACTCAATTCAATTGAGTAGGGGCAAATAACGCTTTAAGGACAACGTTTCTTCAGACGTGCTTCAGCCTGTCCTTAATTTTATTATCGTGATTTTTCGGTTTTCATATTATACAGAAATTACATCAATCTGTATAAAATAATCAACAATAAGTGGATCGACCTGCTTCTAAATAGGGTGATCTTCACCGTAGGGTCTACTGTTTGCATGATAGGGATTTCACATTGAAGTGGAATGTGGGCAGGAAACAATTGTATTGTTATACCAACTTAATGTTTAGTCTATCATATAGGTGGTGGACATTTGATGGAAAGTTAAGGTGAAAGTAGTAAGTGGCTTAAATTCAACAAAAGAAAGGGGTCCAATAATCAATGGTTAGGATTGCTCCCAACCAAACATGGCCTAAATCCTAACACCCAACCTAGGGCCAGTGTTATCAATATTGCGAAGATTTTGAGAATTTTCATATGACATCATGAAAAATACACTGCAAGGTATTTTCACAGTATTTTCAAAATATCAGTGGATTTTAAATCACCATGTTTTTCTCATTGATATTAAACAAAAATAGAAAAAAATTTGTACAGAAATTTGTTATATGAATATGGGTTTTGCTAACAACCTCGAAAGTCCTCAAAGCTTTTAAATCACACATGGGATGATCTATGATCTATGTAGATTTGAATTGTTCATTCATTCATATAAATAAGAGCAAGCTATGGAATAAAAATTATGTAAATAAGATTATCCCAAACATCCAATTAATGGAATGGAAAATGGATAATCAAGATTGAGCCAAGAAACAAAATAAGTCAAATCATCATCCCGAAAAACTCATTAGGATTTTGTGTTGCTTATGATTCTAAAGTAGTAGTTAGGTTTAAACAAAATAGGTCTCATTCAATAGATCTCACTATTGCTTTTCCATCCAAAATAGCAGTTCAATTTATGATACTAACCATGAAATTTATGGCTTGTAAATAATGAATTGTTCTAACAAATTAATTATCCCCATTCAAAGGGTAAGGATCTTTCAATCAGATTGATTTTAGGACCATGACATACTCGTAATGGTATCATCGAATGAATCTGATTGATGATGTGACATCCCATGTATCATTCAAAAGCTTTGAAGACTCTCTCTGAAGAACCCATTGAATGTGGGAAACTAGCAAAACACTTAAATTTATATATATATATATTTAAAATTTTAATGCATTTATTAATTACAATTAAAATTTTTAAATATATATTAATTTAAAACTCATAATTAGGACATGCCATCAATCGAGATTACTCCGATCCCTGGCCTTACGTTGGGTCTTTTGCTCATCAGATGGTCGAACTGGATGTTGAACCCAGATCATATTAACCAATTTTCAACCATACATGTTTGATGGTCGAGATTTTCGTTAAACAGATCAACCGTAAGGGAATCTTCTTTCCAACCATTTATCAGTATTAAAGTTCTCACTAGTTGTACAAGTGCCAAAGTGTCATGTGTTTGTGGGATCCTGACCGTTCATTAATATTGTGTCACCGTAAATGATCCTGACCTTGGCCTAAAGTCGGGTTTTTTCGCTCATCAGATGTGCGGAATGGTCATTGAATCTGGACCATTGAACAATTTTCAACCGTATATGGTTTGCCCGCATGACCCACCTGATGATTGGACTCGCTTGAATTTGTGTCAGCGCTCACCCACATTGGGGCCCATCCAGTGAATAGCCCGGATTTGACATAAACGTAATACGTTGGTGAAGAAATGTAGTTGGTTGTGTAGCTACGTACATATCTTCAGTACACGTGTATTTACTAATGGGGTCCATCAATAAACCGGGCCCTGGTTTATATCTGGCGAGACTGCCATGCTAATTCACCACCATTTAAATGTGATGGTGGCCCACAACTTTACACATGACAGTTGTAAATGCAATGAGAGTGTATTACTACTGAACGTTGCACATAGCTGTACATTCACTGAGTGTACCTGAGAGTGTGCATACAGTTACTGGACTTAAATTGAGTGTACCAGAGAGTGTACATAACTACATACGGTTACCGACTTACTGTAGGCTGTAAATAGTGTATGTACATTGAACGTGCACATAGAGTTATTGTACATCCGAAAGTACTGGAGAATGGAAGTGGATTGCGTGCTGCCTTCCGTGGGGCCCAATGGGTTTTATCCACGCCGTCCATCTATTTTTTCATGTCATTTTAATATATGAGCCCAAAAACAAGGTAGATCCAAAGCTCAAGCAGACCACACTTCAGGAAGCAGCGGTGATAATGACACCCACAGTTGAAATCTTCCAGGGCCCTGCCATGATGTTTATTTGCCATCCCACCTGTTCATAAGGTCATATGGACCTGGATGAAGGGACCACAAATATCAGCATGATCCAAAACTTCTGCAGCTCCTAAAAAGTTTTGAACGGTGGGCATTTAATCCCCACAGTGTAGTCCACTTGAGCCTCCGATCTCCTCATTTTTGGGTTCAACCCTAAAATAATTCAACAAAATGGATGGACGGCGTGAATAAAACCCGTACATCATAGTGGGCCCACAAAGCCCTGCCTATACAGATAATTCGGGGGGCCAGGATGCAATCTGCTTCCCTGAGAGTGCTACCTTTATACATGTCATAGCTGTACATACATGGAGTGTAGCTGGGAGTGCACATACATACCGAACAGTGTATATGCAGTTACTGTATGTATACATGGCATAGTTGTACATACACAGAGAGTGTACATACATTAACTAAGTGGGTGGTAGGTGAAAGCGTACTATGGCGTGAGTGTGTGGGGGTGTGTGTGCGTGTGTTAAATAATTTTTTTTTTTTTTTTTTAAAAAAAGTGGGTGGTAGGTAAAACGTTGAGGGAAAAAAAAATCAATCAATCAATCTCTCTCTCTCTCTCTCTCTCTCTCTCTCTCTCTCATATAATCCTTGAATTCACAAAAAAAAAAAAATTAAATCCTCGAAACTCTCAAAAAAAAAAAAAAAAAACATTAAATCCACAAAATAAGTCCTTGACAAGCAAATATCATTGAATGAATTATTTTCAATGCACTTGATACAACTTACATAAGCCATGCTTAGGTGACTTTTATGAATTTACAAATTTTTAAAAAATAATAAAAGGGGCTAAACTGATTCAAACTTTCTTAGATAACTTAGTAAAAGACTTTTAAGCAATCACAAGACTTTTTAAATCTTAAATATCTTTAAAATTATAGTTTCGTAACTTAGTTGATTTTGCACTCAAATGTAATGTATAAGATAACTTTATTTTGTAAAAATTTTTGTGCACGAACGACCTTTTAATAATATATTATATCCATAATTTTAATAACTTGTTGTAAAGTTATATCAATTTATATAGTATGCATTATCTTTTGGCCAATATATTAGATTACTTTCAGTTTTGGCTATTCATATGATTGCCCTTGACTTGTCCTGCATCAATGCAGCTACCTAAAAATATACTTCAAGTTACTGTTCACACACATAGCATAGCTGCAAATACATGTATGCTCGGTGTATTTGAGATGGTAATGCCCTCAAGTGTGTGGATGGAGCATAACTGGAAATTTATACCGAGAAGATGTTTATCAACCATTTAATCTGCACTATTTTACTTCTATCTCATTTGTAGACAATTAGATTGTTGAGATTTCTTGATTAACATGATTTTAGAGGTATTATCTATCTATAAAGCTAGCCACATGAATGCTATGTTCAAGGATGGCCTCAATAGCCATACATGAATCTGTTGTAGAGTGTGTTACAGATGAATTCTTAGCACATTTGGACCAAAAGAAGTTTAAATGAAAGTGAAAGTGGTATATTACACTGTCTTATATAAAGGGCATTTGGCATGTAAGTTCAAAGAAATTTATTTCGAATAGGGAAGAATTGTTGTTCTAAATTTTGACCGTAAAAGTGCCGTAACTTTTAATTCGGACATCGTTATGAAATACATGACTTGTCATCTTTATGTAACAGTGTATGAGGGCAAAATTAAGATTTTAAGAAAAATTAATATTTTTAATAATCCTCATGTCTCCCTAATTTTGAATTTTAAAAATTTTAACTTTTTAAAAGTTACTTGTAATAATAACAAGAGTGTTTCGATAAGATCTTATTGCCATTTCTATTTATAAAAAAAAAGAAAGAAAATTTCGCAATTTTAGATAAATTTTACCAAATTAGTATTTTTAAAAAGTATAAATTAAAAATATTGGAATTATAATTCAATAAAGTATTGGAGTTTTCTTCTCTTATTTGTTATCGATTCAAGAACTTACCTCATGAATTCAAGATCTTGACTAAAAAAGACGGGGAGCTTCATCGCCGTTTCATGTTCTTCCTTGCATTAGAATGCCTGGTCAGATAAGGATGAGTCACCGCCACTTTCAAAGTGAGCTAGCATATAAATCTTGTTGTGATAATATGGTAATTTTGTTTGTGATTTGAGACATCCATTAGATGAGACCCATTGTGTAGATGCCCTTGCCTAAAACTATTGCTAGCCATTGATAGGATGTCTAATCAAAGTTATTCTTGCAATGAACGGTGCAGATCTTTGATGATGCTGCTTTTATGAAAAATGATTTGGCTGTCTATTTTGTTGGCCATGGATCGAATGGAGGAGATCAGATCACTAAGATCAGACGTGTGCGCAGATGATGAACAATCCAGATTCATAATCAGCAAAGGTTTTTGTCATAAATGATTTAGGCCATCTATTCTATTGGCCTCTGATCAGATGGCTAGGATCATCATATCATAGTAATTCTTGAAAGTAACAAGGCAATGAGAAGTGGGGGCCACAGCATGGACTGTCCAGATCCATATTTAGATTTTTTTAAAAACCAAAAATGATCTGGACTGTGCATTTCCTTGGCCAGTGAATAGATGGGCAGGATCCAACATTGAGACCCACAAGGATTTATGGCATCCGCTCCGTTGAGGTATTACCTGGATCGAGAACAAACCGCCAGGCCCATCCCGATATAGGCTCCCTTTTGCCAATGTCAGGAACTGGAAGATGTATATGGGGGCCACAGAGATGCCCCTGACAAATCCACTCCGTCCATCAGTTTATACACATCGCAGTGAGTACAGGAGTCCAAAAGTCAGGCAGATTGAAACTCAAATGGGCCACACACCACACAAAACAGCAGGGGTTGAACGACCACCATTTAACGGTTTGGATGACATATAGACATCATGGTTGCTCTAGGAAGGTTCCAACTGTGGACGTTTCTATAATCACTGTTTCCTATCGTGTGTACCTTAGTTTTGGATCTGTATTATTTTTGGATTCATATCTTGCTGTGATGTTTAGAAACTGATGGACGGAGTGGATTGATCACAGGAATCTCTATGGATGCTACACAACTCGCGTCAAGGGACAGCACCCCAGGAACTTTTTTTATTTTTATTTTTATTTTTTACAAGAAAAAGGAAATTCCTATCGATACAATGGCCTAGATCCAAAGAAACCAGTGATCTAAGTGGACCACCGGGAATGAAGAATGCCCCAACTTCTCCCCATTGAGATGATCCTAGGTACCCGTTACAAATGGATAATTACAATCGATGGTCCACATTTAGCAGGTCTTAATAGATTGGTTAGGTTCCAGGTAAAGTTTTCAAACACATCCCAATTACGTGGTGGGCCACACCTTTTCGTTGGTTGAATGAGACGGTTTAGTTATCGATTTGGGTAGGCCATTTCATTGTATGCTTGTTGTCCACTTAATCAATGGATCATGAACTTGATTTTTGAACTGCCCACTTTCTACAAGTGTGTCCCATTCATTTGATACCTGATTGGTGCAGTTATTTGACATTTAAGCTAATAAGAGCTTATTTGTTATTCTTAAAAAAAAAGTTTTTATTTTCATATTAGACAGTTTGGTAAAGGTCTATTTTTAGAGCTTCTTTTAAAAACTAGCCAAAAAATTAAAAATTAAAAATTCCTTAACAATAAGTCTTATTGGAAAGAACACTTTTTCATTTATGATTTATTTAACTTTACTGGGTAAACATTAAAAAAGGACAAATATTTTTTTGATCATTTTATCCTTAAAACCCTTTTTTTAAAAAAAAAAAAAAAGTTATTCTCATCCTATCTTCCTCTCTTTCCTTTACAATCTCTCTAAGGTTAGCCCACATGACGAGCAACCTATATTGAAGGTGAGGCGCCACATGATGAATTGTCCACATCAAGTTGGGCTCATACAATGCATGATTATATCAAAGGTGGGCCCCACATTATGGACAATCCACATGATAGATGGTGGACATTGAAGGCGGGACTACGTGATAGAAGGTTGACATCAAAGGTGGGCCCACATGATGAACAAACCATATTGAAGGTTGGGCCCCACATGATGGATGGTCCACAGCAAAGGTGGAACCCACATGATGGATGATGAACAACAAGTTGGGTCCCGCATGATGGATGGCCTACATCAAAATGTGGCCCCGTATGATGGACTATATATCTACATCAAGTGGGCTCCACATGATGAATGGCCTATAGCAAAGGTGGGACCCACATAATGGATGGTGGACACAAAAGTGGGCCTACAAGATGAATGGCCCATATTGAAGGTGCCCTCATAGGATGAATGGTCCACATAATGCACGGTTCACATTAAAGGTGACTCCCACATGATGGATGACCCACATTAAAGTGTGGGCCAACATGAAGGACCACCTAAGCTAAAGCGAGCCCCACTTGATGGACGGTCCTCATGTTGACATCAAAGGTAGGTCTGCATGATAAATAATCTGTATTAAAGGGGCCCTCACATAATGAATGGTCCACATCAAGGTGGCCCACATAATGGATGGAGTGGGCCACACACGATCACATGACGTATGTCTCTCTTTAAAGTGTGGCCCCTTGTGATGAACAATTAACATTAAGTGGGCCCCACCTAATGGATGGTCTACATCTAAGGTCTTGCATGATGGACAATGCATAATCAAAGTAGCCCAACATGATAGATGATCCATATAGAAAGTGCACCCCACACGATGGATGGTGGATATCAAAAGTGAACCCCACATGATGGATCGACCCTCTTGAAGGTTGGGACCCACACAATGGACGCATCAAATAATGTGGATTTCACATGGTGGGTAGTGGACATAGAAGGGCCCATATAAAAGACAGCTAGTATTAATGGAAGGCCCTACATGATGGATGACCTGCATCAATGTGCTTCTCACATTATGCATGGTCTACATAAAAGGTCAACTCCTAATGATAAATGGTTCATATCCAAGACAAGCCAGGCATGATGGATGGCCGACTTTGAAGGTTTAGCTCACGTGATTGACTATTCACATCAAGGGTAGGGTCCATACAATGGAGAATCCATATTTAATGTTTGACATAATGGATGTCTTAAACCATGAGGTTATGTCCATCCCTTTTTACCATCTAGGACATGGTTACTGTTTGATGATATTTACCGAAACAATCGTTTGGATTGCTTTTATTAAAATTGCTCTAATCTATAAAAATGACATCAAACATTAAAAAAGAAGGAACTCTTATTTAAATATTTTACTAAATATATTTATTTTATATAAAAGCATTTTTTGGTTTTGAAAATATGATTTTACGGAAAGAGCTTATTTAATATAAGAATTAAATAAAAAAGGTTTATTAGAGTAGCTTTTATTTGAAAATCTCTTATCATATTAGAGTAAGATGCCAAAGAAGCCTTTAAGTCGGAAATTCATGGCTTAGTTTGGACGGCCCAGAAAAAGTTTGGAGCAACGGTGGAAGAAAAAGAAGTAAAAGATTGAGCAGTTGGATTCAACCAGCTCAATCAATTTTTTATGATACGCCCATGGATGAGGTGACCGCATACGAGCGGTGTGTATGCAGCGGCAGAATTTATGAGTTTCAGATTTGAAGGCATTTACTAAACAAGAAAGCCACTACATGGATGCGCCATTTCTCAAAAACATTGGGATTGGATTGGTACACGTGGCATGAAAATGGGATGGTTTCTTTCAAAACAGAGCAACGGTCCATACTCAGTGGACAGAGATGATGGAATTGTCTAATTAGGAAGCGGATTGGCTGGTGTACCACGTACAGACCACTGAACTGGACGGTGTGTTTACGTCACCAAGTTCTGTGGGTCCCACCATGAGTTAGGTGTTATATACAAACCGTCAGTCCATCCGGAGAGCTTACTGTAAGGCTTGAACCGAAAAATAAAACAGATCCAAAGATCAAGGCGACCACAATGCAGACAGCAGTGGGGAATTGATCATCTACCATTGAAAGCCTTTTGGGGGTTATGGAAGTTTTGGATCAATATTATATTTGCTTTTCCACTTCATCGAGGTCTGTGTGACCTTATGAACCGATTGGATGGAAAATAAATATTATGGTGTGCCCTGTGAATATTTAAACGGTGATAATCACTTTTCGCGCTGCTGTTTGTGGTGTGGTACACTTGAGCTTTGGATATAACTTATTTTCAGGATCCTGCTCTAAAATGATCTCCAGAACAGATGAACAGTGTGGATATAATAAACACATCTTATCCTGCCCATATAACTTTGATATCCTTTGAACCGTTGGTACAATTCGAAGCCGAAGGACCGTCAGAGATCGTCTTCCCAGGACGCATACACACAAGTCACTTCAGTGGTGTGTGGTAAACCAGTTAATCCGCTTCCGTCTAGCTGGTGCTACACGGCTACTTTTGGTGGAGCGGATGTGGTGTATTACACATCACCGACGTGGATGGTGCGAGTATATGCTGCGCGGACCCTCCTCATGCCCAATGATATATTTACTTGGACCTTTTCACCGGTTATTCATTTGGTTCGGTGGGACTATTCTAAATAGAGCTGGGAAGAATCTGACCTGGTTTGACGGATCTGACCCGATCTGATCCAAACCGAAGGCAAGGATCGAGCTGGTTTGAGTAGGCTCACTTAGATCCGAATGTACATCGAGTCGAGTTCGGATCAGTGGTCAATTCGGACCGGTCCGATCCGAATGTACATCGAGGCTCACTTATTTTCACTTTTTCACTACCCGCCTCACTCGAAAGAAGCCTAATCCCTTCTTCTTTCTCTCATTCTTTTCCACATCTCTTTCTTTCTCTCCTCATTTCTCTCCCTCTAGCTCCTTATCTTGATTCAGCCCAGTCCAAATCGACTAGACAAACTCAACTCGATCCGACTCGATTCGGTTTTCTACACCGAGTCGGATTCAGTTCGGGTCAGGCCAGCAAGAATTCAGATCGGATCGAGTCGGCCCTATAGCACTTGGTCCCAGATCGGATTGAGTTCGGGTCAGCTTATTGAAAAATCGGATCAAATCAAATTGAACCCAATCCGCTCCGACTTGACTCGATGCCTACCTCTAATTTTAGAACACTAGTTCAAAAAATAAATCATATCTAGAACACAAATGTCCAACACCACAAGTAGCGGTGGGATGATGATTCTCACCGTTAAAACACTCGTGGGCCCACCATAACATTTATTTTCATTCAATCCATTCATAACATATGAAGAGGGAAAACAAATATCATATTGATCCAAAATTCATGTGACTCCAGGAGGTTTCAATGGTAGGCATTTAATCTCCCATTACTTATTTTTTTAGCGCAGTCCACTTGATCTTTGCATTGGTCTTATTTTTCAGCCCAAGCCTTAATATGAGCTCGCCAAATGGATGTACCGTTTGGATATAACACATGCATCGTGATGGGACCAGAACACTAGCTAAGTCGGTGGCGTGGTAGGCAAACTGCTTCTTAGGGGCGGGTAGAGGATTGGCTGGTGTGTTCATGCCGTGCGAAGACAAGCGATCGCGCTCCTCGAGCTTCGAGTTTTATGAACGGTTCAAAGGAGATCAAAGTTACATGGCCCCAGAACGATCTATTTATCATATCTACACCGTTCATCAATTTGGCCAGATTATTTTACATATTGATTCCAAAAATGAGTAATTTCCAAGGCTCGAGTTAACCACACTACAAATAGCAACAGAGACAATGATTCTCACTATTAAAACATCTGTAGGGCTCACGTTACTTTGATTTCAATGGCAAGCTTTCAATTCCCCACCGCTTTTTACAGTGTGGTCCGTTTTAATTTTGGATCTATCTTCTTTTTTGGCTCAAGCCTTACAACGAGTTTGCCAAGTGGACGGACGGTTTGGATATAACTCATACCTCAGGATGGTATCCACAGAACTTGGTGGCATCAACCCACCGGCCCAGTCGGTGGTGTGTGGTGCACCAGCCAATCCGCTTCCCGTTCGGAAGATCAATGGTACTGGTCACCGTACACATTTGCACTTGTACGGTGAAGAGGACACTAATCTAAACTTTTGTATAGTGCGTTCCCGGAGCAACTATTCCGTGCTCCTCAATCCCCTATCATAAATAGCTATCAAGGACCCACGGTCCGGATTAATGAGATTCAGACCGTTCATTTGTTGGGATCTTTTGTAGATGGACGACCCCAAAACTAACTGTGCTGGTTCTCCTATCCACTAATTCAACAACTTTTGAAGATGGTAATTGGAGGGTAGAAAATTTTCATATAGCATGTAGCATTCAAAATCCAACAACTAGGATCATCTGCCCATCCAAAATTTTAAGCCAGTCCAAACATCTATGGTGGGCCTTCCTGATGAAAGTTGTGGTCTGGTACACGTGCAGAGTTGCGTGAATACGTTCAGCAGTGTTCGTTTATCTTGCAGGGCAGTAGGGAAGCCCTTTGAATTTGATGGGGCACCCAACGAATAAAGTTTAGAAACAGGGCCTTAAAAAATCTCAAAAAAATAAAAATAAAAATGCACCGGCCAAATCCCAACACACCTTTTGGGCTGTTAACCACAAACCTCAATAGCCACACATCTTGGTGGGCCCCACCAGGTGGAGTGCAACAAATGTGGTGTACTTTCACATGGCACCTACCAAACACAGGAACAATAACAAACGTTGTCCCCTTCCCAGAAGGGTGTCAATGGGCCGGGCTCGACCCTGAAAATCAGAATTTTAAATAGGCTGACGGCCCGGCTGGCCAGAAACCTACCCAGGCCCGGCCCGTTGACAGCCCTACTTCCCAGGGTACCTTCCAGCATAGGGCACCCCACCATCTACCCACGTTGCCCAAACGTGGCTCTTACTTTGCCGCGAAGGACATGCTCCCTCAGTCAGGCCTTAATACCATGTGGCAACGCTATCTTAACTGTATATAACTAGGGTTAAGAGTTTCAACACGAGGTCTTGGGTTTGATACCCATAGGTGGTGAAATCCGCAGCGCTTGTGCCAGTGTCGAGTGCGTGTGTAAAAAAAAAAAGAAAAAAAGAAGAAGAAAAAAAAAGAACTGTATATAACTACATATGAGTGAAAGGGAGGATTCTTAGGTGGACCATATTACTGCAAACAATGGTGATTGTATCCATTGTTAAAAATTTGTGGGCCACAAAAGTTATTTAAAGTAATTTGTCCATGTTTTCCCTTCGTTATTGATTTAACCATGTGCACACCACTGCGACTGCACGCGGTCTTTAAAAAAAAAAAAAAAAAAAAAAAAGGTAAAATGATCTTCATTTAAAATACGCGAGGAGTTAATGTTGAAGGATCCCAAGCTAGGCTTGTGAGAAATCCACTCGGTTCACATGTTTTTCTAATTCAATGAGGTGAATCTAAAGCTCAAGTGGGCCACACAACAGAAAATAGTGGATATTGTAGCCCACCGTTGAAACATTTGTGGGGCCGCATAAGCTTTGGATCAAGCTATTATTATTATTATTTTTAAATTTATCCTAGTGGTAATGATCTTATGAACAGTTGGGCCACCATATAAATGGTTTGGATTGCATATAAATATCACGGTGAAGCTCAAAAAGTAAGTTTTGATCAGTACGTCTCTTTTCGGATGTTCCCATTTGTTTGGTTTCATGCATTAACATGATTTGCCAAAATAGATGGACAAAATGGATTTTTCCTGACCATCATAGTCACCCTCCATGCACTGGGTCAGATACGTTATTCAAATGTCTATTCGGACAGCTGTAATTCGCTGGCAGAGAAAGGATGATGGATTAGGCGGAGCTCGTGTCTCATCTAACAAGGTGTTGCCGTGAGCCTGGCCCTACCTTAATATACCAATTGTATATCTATATTGCCCATCCGTATATTTAGCTCGTGTTTCATGCAGCATGGTGCTGCCCTGTGGCATTTTCAAATCTCAGACACGAGAAAAATAATGGTTATTTAATGTCCACTGTTAAAAACTTCTTGGGGGCAAAGTTTTGGATCATGTTGATATTTATTTTTATCTTAATCCTGGCCTTTATGACTTAATCAATATATTTGATGGCAAATATATCTTAAAATGGGCCTAGGATGTTTTCAATGGTGAGTGTTCAATAATGATTATTTTCCTATTGTTAGGTCTAACAGAGATTTGGAACTACCTCATTGTTTTATCTCAGGCCTTAAAAGTAATTATCTAAAATGGATGGGGGATATGGATACAACACACATCATGGTGACCCCACAAAGCACCATCCAGTACCACCTCGGTGCTGGCAACTTGGTAAGCAATTTGTGTCCCCATGGAAGGGAGTGGATTAGATGCCACCCGATCTCACCGTGCACGGTGTTGCTGTGACAGTGAGGCCCACCTTAATATATGTACTGTATATCCACACTGTCCATCCGTATTTCCAAATCATTTTAGGGCATGTCCCAAAAATTAAGCAGATCCAAACTTAGAACGACCGAAACACAAGAAGCAGTTGTGTTTTACCATTAAAACTTCTTGTGGGCTATAAAAAATTTGTATCAAGCTCATATTTTTCTTCTTTCCTTTGTCTAGTTTTGACGACGGGAATATACAGTATATGCATTGATGTGGGCCCCACTATTAGGGCTGCACTGTGTTGACTAATGTCAGGGTCGCACATATACTCCACCCCACATCCTTGGGTGGTAAGTTAGGTGAGGCTCACTGCGGTATTTATGAAAAATCCACTGTCCATCCATTTTTTTAGATCATATTTGACAGTACAACTTTGAAAATGAGGCATATTCAGTACTCGAGCGGACCACACTAGGTAAATTTGTTTTACCATTATAAGATTATCCACTGATGACTTGCAATTCAGATTTATCTGTCTTTTATCTCGTGGCCTAAAATAAGTGTACAAAACGAATGCGATTTCGATCAATTGTATACGAAATGATGGGCTCCACAATTTAAATCATGCGATCACCCAGATGGTGATAATATTATACTTGCGAAAACAAGTGCCTTTAAGTGCAATATAGTTATTTTTATACATTAATGGTGCTCTTCTGTCCATAGTAGTTAGTTACGATCAACAAAGCCATTTTCTCACCGTCTTTTTATATTTTAAGTGGATTACTTTAAATAACTTAAAAGTAAGTGAGTTTAGAAATATTGATATAAAGGCAGGCTGCGGATCCCCAAAAAAAACCCATAAGTTTTGGGTCAAGCTGAATTTATGTTTCCCTTCATTCAGGTACCGTGTGGCCTTCATAAACATTAATCTAGGCTTAGAGGTTTTAAATGGTGGGCATTTTATCACCACAGTATTACGTGGTATGGTGAGTGTGCTTCATCGATCTCTTGGGCTCACGCTGTAAAATGAGGGGCCAAAATGGATGGACAGCGTGGATACGTAACACATACATTAACGTGTGCCCCATGGTCATGGCCTCACCCAAGTGGGTGTTTCCCAGCCTCACCAAATCTGCTCTAGAAAGCTTTAATGCCACATAGGCTATAGCAATACTCGACTGCAGATGATATCATCTGGGAGAGAGGATTCGTCCTGTCCAGAAACACCAACTTCTGTGAGGCCATGATCATGGGGCTCACCTGGATGTATAGGTTGTATATTCATGTAGTACATCCAATTTACTTATTCATTTTAAGGCATGAACCCAACAAATGAAGCATATCCAAATCTCAAGTTGACCACACTCAACGAGTAACAATGGTGATTGAATTCCCACCATTAGAAACATGCCATTCACCAAAGATTTAGATCTACTTCATTTTTTAGCTCATGTGGTGTTCCTCAGCTGCCTACGACACTCTGGCACAAGAAAAATTATACGCATTGCAGGCATTAACCCAACATAAATCGGCTAAATTGTGGAACCCAATCTCTCAAACTCATAATTCTAAAGTGGGATAGGATGAATAATTCAAACCTTTTCTAATTTCGCACTAATCTGTTGGATATTTCATTTTTAACTGTTCAATAAATGTCCACCAATCCAATAATCAATTAATCAACTAATTAGTGTAATTTTTGTTTCATAATTCATTAATTCTGAGAACCATAATTTGGACAATTTAATTTGACTTACTTTTAATGGTACAAATGAAATTTCTAAGCGACTAACTATTATCCATTACACTCAGCCAGAGTATCAAAGTTTTTTTTTTTAATTTTTAAATTCCAAAATTTACTACATGTTATTTCTCATTTTGTAAGCCAAATACAAATTTACTAGAGAGAGAGAGAGAGAGAGAGAGAGAGAGAGAGAGAGAGAGAGAGAGAGAGAGAGAGAGAGCTTAATCAGAAAAGTTCACTTGATTAAAACTGATAACATGGTAAATAGAAATTAGAGGCTCCTTTCCATGTTTAGCTGAACTTTGGGTTGAGATTGGCTGGCTGATGTGATTGTAGGAAGGGCCAATGCTATCATGCGCACCCGTATCTTCGGCTGCTGGGTTCCTTCCAAAACCTGGCTGGAAGACCATGCTTAGGGACAGGGAATGGGCCATACTCAATCCCACTCTGGGGTCCCACTACTACCCACCTGCACCAAAGATCAACACCAACAAAAGAGACGTTTTTAAGTTATTCTATAAGGTTTTGATTCTATCTTTCACGTGTTTAAGTAACCCATTAAAAATTAAAAAGAAGAAATCAAGAAAATCTATCTCTCTCTTACCTGAATTTAGTCACCAGATGATGAATAAAGATAAGCATCTCCAGCTTGGCAAGCTCATTTCCAGGACATGCATGCACGCCATTGCCAAATGGCACGAATGTATTTGGCTTTGGTGAAACCTTCAATCATCATACAAAATCCATCAGTCTCTCTCCTAACTTTTTTTATTTTGGGCTTTCATGTATGAGATGGGCCATATGAATATGATTCTTGTAAGGTCTCATATGATGCTGGATCATGAGATACCTCGTTCTTTGGTAACCTAAACCCTCAAACCAGTGGGCCCCATCATATGATGGACCATGACCAAACATCTGTATGATACCGATCCAAGCCATCAACCGTTTAGATCACCAGTCCACCGTTAGGATCACTATATCCGAAATCTAGATCATCAGAAGGTGGGCCCCACTAGCATAATTTTAGCTTTTGTACTAGTAAGGCTATTTTTTTTTTATTTTTTTTTTTCATACTTTAATAAAAACCCATCATACCTCGAATCTTGAAGGGTCAAACTTTTGAGGATCAGGAAAGAATTCTGGGTTGTGATGAATGTTCCTGAATAAAGGCATCACTTTCCAGCCTTTGGGAATCAAATATCCTGCAAAAATTCCCCAAACACTCTTTATTTCTCTAAAATCCCACCAACCCAAAACCTGTCTTTTCTACTTACATTAACACAAACTTACCTTTGTATTCCACATCTGCAACTGCTTCTCTAAATGTGAAAGATATGATGCTTGCCATTCTCAAGCTCTCCATTATAACCTGAAATACTCACACCCTTAGTTCTCCTTATATGAGAGAGAGAGAGAGAGAGAGAGAGAGAGAGAGAGATTGTGGGACCACATCACAAAAAGTTAGTACACATACCCTATAAGTTATTGGCATGTTCCTTGTTTGGGACCGTGTCAGTTGTATGTTTCCTCCCTCATTTGATTCATGTATTGATCTTTGTTCTGCCTGTTTGAGAGGATTATCTTGTTAAACATAATTTAATTATGATTAAAAAAATTAGTTAATTAGGTTTTTGGAAGTGGATTAAATGGTTTTCTTACTCTTATAGCTTCTAGAAGTTTTGGGTTATCATGGAGGTACTTGAGAATCCATGTTAGGACACTGGCAGTGGTGTCCTGTGCGGCAAAAAGCACGCCGATGATGTTGTCAGCGATTTGATCATCGGTCAGGAACTCTCCTTTCATGTCTTTTGAGTTCATGAGATGGCCTAGTAGATCTTTCTCTACTAATCTCTTCTCTTTCCTTTGGTAGACAATCTCACTTAGAATCTTAGCAAGCCTTTTCCTTGCCTTTACTGCCTTGTTGTATGCAGTTCCTGGGATGTTCGTTGGAAATGAGTTGTAGCCATTATCTACTATGAAGTAGTTCTTCTTCAGTTGTTCCTTGTATCGGGCATCCAAGCGACCGAAGATAGAAAGGATACCAACGTCGAAAGAAAGCTGTAAGATCATGATTATGTTAGAATTCAAACACGTTACGAAAGACCCATTAACGAAAAACATCTTTTAGTTACACCCAACAAACCTTTTTCATTTCGTGGAAGGTGTTAATGACACGGCCACCAGCCCATGAGTCCAAAACGGAGGCAGAGATGGATTCGATGTCGGGGACAAGGTTTCTGATGGCGTCTGGAGATAAAGGGCCCTGCACCAGTTTCCTCAGGCGTGTGTGGTAATCACCTTGGTGGAAGAAAAGCGCAGATGGGCCGATCAGCAGCTCCTTGCTTCTTGGGTAGGTGGGCTTGAATAGGTCGGCTTGGGTCACCAACACAAACCTAGTAGCCTCAGGGCTAGCCAGCATCACACAAGGGTATCCCAGCAAATGGGTCTTGAATATCTCTCCATACCTAAAACACCTCCCCATATTCAAATTTCAGAGAGAGAGAGAGAGAGAGAGAGAGAGAGAGAGAGAGAGAGAGAGAGAGAGAGAGAGAGGTAAGAACCTATTTTGTTTTGATGCAAAGAAGACATTTGGGTCTTGAGAGTAGAACTGGAAAGTCTCTCCAATATAAGGCCAGCCCATTGAACCTGGAGGAAACTTAGCTCTTGTACAATACTTGTATTTTCTCATCAAGATATAGGAAACAAGGACAGGGACAACGAAGAATATGTAGAGAAGAACAACACCCATCTCCATCTCTCACCGAAAAACGAAATGGATGGATGTTTGTATTCTTTTGTTGTAGATGTTGTGGTATCTGCTCTTGGGGTGGTGGGATTTGAGAGGAGTGGAGGCCTTATATAAGGGAGAGAGAGAGAGAAGAGGTGTTTGGATAAAGACTCCTCTGTGTTTTTAACATTTGGTATCGACGTCACCTTATTATTATTTTCCTGTGCATTGATGTTAATAGCATCCTATCCAGCGTGGATAGAAGATAGAGTTCTGCTGACCGTCTAAGCTCACACGCGTTTAAACAGTGGGTCCATACAGGTGCAGTATCCTAGACGTCCATCAGGTGCGTATGGCCTTGTAAGGCTGGTTAACTCACCATGTGGGCCCATGTATTAGAAACAGTTGCAGCTTAATACACTTCGGTCATAGATTTTTTGTAGACTGAGGCCCATATGATTAATGGACTAGCTTGATTCTTAGTCACTACGTCAATAACAGTGAGATCTTCGTGATGGATGGATTGGATCACGTACTGTATGCGTTCTGAGACGTGAGATTGCGTGTATATAAGTTGACTTATACACGCGTATGTGATTAAAAAAGCTGAAATACCCACTATTCTGGTCTGTCCCACCTTTTGGGATACCCATATCTCTTCGCATCACATCTTTTCTCCACGTGTCTGGGCCACCCACTATGTAATCTTCAGACATCCGATATTGTAGGTTTTGAGTTTGATGAGGATCTTGACAATCTGTTGTAGGGCAAGCCTGGTGAGATAGTTCACAATGACTCGTATTATAATATATGCACGTAAATCCTTACCGTCCAAATCCATTGGCCCATTTTCTTATTGTGTTTAGCTCGAGAAGCACATTGATTCATCGATCCTAAATATCCATTGAAATGGACGGTTGATGAAAAATGGCATATAATTCAAATGTTTCAGATGTCGGGTGAATGAAGTTTCAGGCTATGGTGCATTCAGAATCTGACCCACAAATTGGAAGGTCTGGATTGCTTTACATACAAGCCAGGTGTACGGTGTGGATAACTCACCCATGTCTAGAAAAATGTGGTCACCATAGCTAGGCTGTTCCTTCAATATTACCAGATAGGTTCAGGTATGACAGGAACAATGAAATCTTCGGTAGCTCACAATTTTGAAAATGGTGGTGACCCGGACATTTCACTTATGATGCTCATGCATGGCTATCCTGATCATCCAAATTGTGGGCCACACTGTGGAAATGGTTACCATTAGCTACTAAGTATAATTATTTTAATGGTCCATCCACAGTTGGATGGTCTAAATCGTCCCATAACTATGGTTTCTATACTATTGGGTGAGTCATCATACACCCAACTTAGTATTAAATTGTGGATGGAAACCATAAAACACATAATTATTTAGACGGTTTATACAGAAGACAAGCCCCAATAAAATATCATATGGGCCACATAAATGAAAATGTTGTATACTACTAAAATTACTATATTCACATGGTGTGGCCTACCTATGTTTAGCATAGACCTTAAAAAAACAAAAAAAAAAAAAAAACAAAAAAACAACCTTTTTAATCTTCAACTCATCTTAGTGGATTATTCCTGATTGAGGGTTATGAGGAAAGATGGACACCATGTTGGCCCAAACACAAACCTATGGTTGATATTACATCCCCATTTTTCTATGTCAATGCAGCTATTTTTTGGCCTTAGGGCTTAGCAGTGAGGATGTAACTTTAAAAACAATGTGGATCTTACATATACAGCATGGGTGGCTCTATAGAATGGTGATTTATGTGGTGGGTAAAACAGGTGTTGTGGAGGGCTCTAATAAGCAGAGGAGTAGCTGGGGTCTAGGAGGCAAAAAGTAGTGCCCTCCAAAATTTTAAAGGGTGGTGAACTATCAAAGAAATCTAATCCCTACGAAAATCCATTTTTCTCTAATCAATGTGACATGGAGGGGAATCCTACGGTTGAACTCCTCTATTCTAGCCAGATCATGCATGGAGAGATGCAAATGCAGGAGACTCACCTCAAGTGACGAATACAAACCATTTTCACGTGCCGATGTTGTCACGTGTCTGCAGGATCAGGACGTTCATAGGGTGGTCCCTATGATGAGTGTGTACTCTACCCAAGAAATCGGGTTGGGCCCACTCATCAAATGAGAAACACATGCACGTTGAATTTAGACTGTTGGTTATCAATTTCCCAACTACTTCTTCACAAGTATGTGGCCCACCTGATAGGGACCGAAAGGATTTCTGGGTACGTTCCGGATCTCGCACGTATGCACGAAGCTGACTGGTGTGTTGCGTTGTATTTGGCGCTTGAAGATTTGGAGATGTCGTCCGGAAATGGTTTTTCTATTATTTCCCTAATTCAACAAAAACAAAATCAAGAAAATGCTGCTGGCATGGCATCGCTCTCTACCACACAACGTCCATGGTACACCGGCATCATCCCACGATGATCAGAACCGTCCATTTGGTATCCACACCCTAGATGGGCCTAGCCACCACAGTTAGAAATTCGGGATAATTATAGCAGTGTGAGCGACCGCTTGCCCTTTTTTCTTAATGCACCGATTGGATGGTTAGGATCACCCCACTCGTGCAGTTCTTGAACTGAGGGCCATCCATAGGGCCCATGGAATGAATGGTTTAGATCATACAAGCTGTGGATGACGTAAAGTGACGACTTTGCTGGGAGAAAAATCTTGATAGGCACTTAGAAATTGCATACGTGGCATGCAAGTAATTCAATGTAAACTGTTCAGGCAATAGATATATCTTAAACCAAAACGTTAAGCTTATTTAATTATTGGTCCGCTAATAATATGTTAGAAATTTTCATTTGGCAGGTGTCTTGGCGACTGTGAATTCTACGGTCTAGTCGGTTTTGTTGGAAGCGGATTGGCTGGTGTACCTCACACCATACCTCACACCAGCTACATAGCTGCTGTAGGTACGTGTCGTGCGAGGACGAGCACCGACGATCCTCGAGCTCCGAGTTCTACAGGCGGTTCAAAGGATATCAAAGTTACGTGGTCCTTACAGTGATGTATTTATTATATCTACACCGTTCGTCTAATTTTTAGAGTTCATTTCAGAGAACTATACAAAAAAAAAATATATCCAAAGATCATATGTTCGACACCGCAAATAGTAATGGAGATAATGATTTTCACCGTTAAAAAATTTGTAGGGCCTACCATAACGTTTATTTTCCATCCAATCTGTTCATAAGGTCACAAAGACATGAATGAAGAGGAAAAAATAAATTGCCAATTGATCTAAAACTTCTATGACCCCAAAAAGGGTTTTAGTGGTAGACGTTCAATCCCCCACTGCCTTTTGCAGTGTGGCCCACTCAATAGTTAAATCTGTTTTATTTTTCTTTTTAAGCATTAAGAGGAGCTTATAAAATGGATGGACGGTTTGGATATAAAAGATACCTCGTGATCAGATCCACGTAACTTGCTGACGTCAATATAGCAGTATATTTCAGGTGTGAGGTACACCCGCCAATCCGCTTCCGGTTTTGTTGTTGGTAAATATGCCACGTGTCCAATTTCTGATTGCGTCTTATCAACGTCATATTCTGTCAGAGTATCAAATAACTTCCCGCAGAGGATGAAATATTAATTTGCAAAGTCCAGATCTTCTATTATCTGTCAACAGATATTTCCTGATACCCTAATCGGTCTACGCCAAACCATTAGGGCCGGGTGGATTGGAAGCGAGTGAATGGTATTAGGGTGGATGGCGTGGATTTCTAGGTAATGATGTGTTGTCAGCGGTTTGCCTCGAGATCCATGCGATTGCTATATCCTAGATTGGTACATCCAGTCCGTTTGGCACGCCCGGCCAATCCGGAGATTAAAGCTTCCTATCCCTTTCAATCCTACGAACCAAACACGTCGCAGGCTAATTTCAACAGATTAGGATGGATTGGATGGGATTTAAAGATAATGACGGTGTTATCAGTGGATTATCTGATGATCCATCGGATTTGGATCAGATCACCTACACTGTTTGGCACGCCCGGCCATTCCCAGGATTTACCATCCAACCCCTTCCACTACCATCTAATCCCTTCCAATCCAACCCGCCCAACGGGCCATTAAGGTAACAGGAAATCCCTGTTGACCAGATAACAGAGGATCCCGACTCTAAGTTGCAGCATCCGCGCGCTGCCACGTGGCGCACGTGGCGCAGGTGTGTAAAATCGGAGACGTTCATCAGGCAGAAAAATCAAGGGGGACAATTCCGTCATTTCCCTTTCTCTGGGATCCGCACCGCATCGCGTATCTAGCAGCGGGCGCTCGGATCGCGACCGCATGCGTGCGTGGCGGGCCACAGAGGCAGTGCCCTCCAGCTCACGGACGCCCACAGCCCTCCGATTCTCTCAATCGTATGGTACGCATGCCCTCTCCAACCTTTCCGCACACGTCAGCGCGGGCCCATGTCGGTGCTGTACGGAACGAGCGGACGTGGAACATTCATGAAGGTGGGGCCCACCTCAAATACCCTACCTCGTTCGAGACGTCTATTCGATTCCCGGATGGCAACGTCAGGCGCTTCCGTGCTTGTCACCATCCATGCTAGCTGGCTCACCACGTGTCACGATCCCGGTGGTCCATTTCGAGAGCCTCCGGATGCGAGAAGGGACGGGATGGTCGATCTGTCGACTACCATTCCTACTTTTGGTTGACATTTTACCAACTTACCCTCCCCACGTGAGTTCGTTTTGACCATGTAGTGGAGCTCACGTGCAGAGATGATCAGATGACCACAACCGTTCATGTTCCTGAAGGGGTCATTCTGACCGTTGATATGCATAGCAGAATGTGGATATCTGAACTTCTGAAAAGAAATTCGAAATGGATCCCACTCAACTTCGCAAATCAACGGTCAAGATAATCTTTTCGTCACGAATATGGATCTCGGACCACTCAAAATAGCGACCGTCAGATGAATCTAAAATTGTGAATCGCGCAAGTATCAATTGATGCTCTGAATCGGAACCGTAGAACTTTCTCATTTTAACAATCTCAGTATAGCTTTTCTATTAAGCCCCGTCTTTGATGGGACCCACAACTTCATGCTTCTAATAAGATGCATGTATGTATGCCACCTTCTACCGTCTAAGTGCGCGCGTATGGATTTTCCTGTGACGCAACTACATCCATTAAAACCATCATCGACCCGTTTTACCACTGATGATTCCCAACATAACCTTCGGACAACTGAATGCTGTCCTCCACTTCTTTCTGCTCGGTAAAAGGTTTTCTGGGAAAATGACTTCCCATTTTCACGCATTTCGGATTCAAACGCTAGATATTTTTATTTTTATTTTTATTTTTTAATTTCTTAAAAAGCAAACTACAATGGTGACTTTCTTATGGGAACAGATTAGGTGTTATGCGGGTAATACCGCCCATACCACATGGGGCCCACCTTGATGAATATGTTGAATATCCACGCCGTTCATCCGTTTTCCAGTTCATTTTATGATATGCTGCCTAAACTTAAGCAGATACGGTTGGCAGGTAGACCACACCACTGTTTACAATGTTGAATCACAATTAAAAACCTTTTGTAGGCCAAAAAAGTTTTGGATCAATCTGATCCTTTTATTTTCTCTTCATCCAGGTGTAGTTGACCTTATCAACAGGTTGGATGGAAAATAAACATTATGGTATGCATTAGAAAGTTTTTAATGGTGGGCGTTCAATCACCATAGTTTCCTATGGTATGGTCCACATGAGATTTGGATCTGCTTAATTTTTGTGACCATCTTCTAAAATGGGCTAGAAAAACGGTTGGACGGCGTGGATATACAACACATCATACAGGTGAGCCCAACGGTTGTGGATGTTACCCGGGAAACACCTAACCTACTCCGATCCCCTTCTCACGTTCGAAAATAGTTGTTTCTTTGAACTAATCGGCACTCCACAACATTAGTCTCAATAACAAATAACAACGCACTGTAGCTGTTTTGAAAAACGAATCAAAACCGCCCATCTAATCCATCCCCTATTTCACAAAGGTTTGAGATAGATCGTATGCTTGGTAGTCGTTTATGTTATGCTTATATTATGTGCACATGAAGTAACGTTGTGGCACTATGATGTTTTGTAACTATATATTTCATCACAATTAGAACGATGATTAGAATGTAGTTTATGCTATGGTAGGATAGAGTTCAATCCTAGCCCTCCGTTTGGATCTTCTCATGCAATTTTCTACTATCATTCACAAATTTTAAATCAACGTATAAGAGATACATTGTTTAGAATTTGTATCCACTGAAATTGAACCCTATAGCATGGATTTCCATGCCTAACTTGTGCCAAGGTTTCAAATTAGATGGACGCTTAGGGCCCGTTTGGATACCACCAAATAAGTAACTTTTTCTACTTTCAGTGACTTATTTAAGATAACTTAGTTTGGATTATGATTAGTTATAAATACTTTTTTTTTACTTGTACTTAATTACTTTAGTTAATTTTTTATAGTTTTTCTACTTTTTGTAGGTTGTCGAAGAGAGGCATTAGTTAGATAAGCATGTTGTTTACCAAACATGCTTATCTTATAAGTAGAAATTAAGATAAGATACTTGTGGCTTAAGTAGCTTATCTTAAGCAACTTACTATCCAAACACTCCCTTAGCCTGCATTAACATTACGTTTGCATTGTGTATACGTAACCGTGCTCCATGACAATGTTTCGCAACCATGTAGTCACGATATGATTGATGATTGATGATTAGGACGTCATTTTACATAACCGTAATATAGAATTTTCATAGATGATTGATGATTAGGACGTCATTTTACATAATTGTAATATAGAATTTTCATAGATTATTGATGATTGTTTAAGGGCTTGTTTGGATTTATGGAACCGGAGGGAAAGAAAATATTGTTCTAAGCCTGGTCAAATAGAAGATGATGCACCTAGCTTTGAAGTCACACAAACATTATAGTGGGACCCACACAAGCTGTTAACGCTTTTTCTTACCATGTCCTAAGCCACCATTAAGAAACTTAACGGGTTTCTTAATGGAAGGTACTCTAATGAGGTAGCTTATTGAAACCTTTTTTCGAAAAAAAGATATTGGAATATAAATTCTATATTAATTAGGTAGTTTTTTTTGTATTATTTCCTAAAAATAGCTGCAACAAGAACTTTCTTATGGTCAAAGTATATAGGCGGTTCTTTTAACTAATCCATGCCATTTCATAACATTAATCTCAATAACAAACAACACAATTCCATTGTAGCCGTGTTGAAAAATAAATCAAAACTGTTGATTTAATCCATGCCTTGCATCGTTGCATAGAGGTTTCAAATTAGAGGTATCCTTGGTTGTCATTTATGTTACATTTAGATTTAGATCACGTGCACATAAGGTAATGTTTGCGACACAATGATGTTTTGTAACTATTGCATCATGACCAGAATAATGATTAGAGTGTAATTATTTGGGCAAGATTTGGGAAGTCACAAAAGAACAATGTAGATGAGGCCATGTGGCACAAATAATATCCCTATGTTGTTGGCAAGATATATGGAGGGCAACTTACTACTGAACAAATCTCTGAAGAGATGTGCCGAGCATGTGATTTCGAGATAAGAATTTAGTACTGTTAAGGCTACGTCAACGGTGAGAATATAGGAGAAGTTACTGACTAGATAAGAATGCATTCCACAAATAACAAACATGATCGAAGGGAGGTAATATTTACTTTATAGCTGATGACATTAGATATCGTCACGTGTATAACAATTATTCTTACGACTGCATTTAGAACTCTATAAATAACGGAAGAAGGCATGGAGAAAAAATCACAATTATAATAACTCAATTAAATAACAACCATCTCCGGGGCTTTTATCCTTACATTTATGGGTAATTCAATCGATTAGCTGTAGTTGTAATCCCCATCTGTCTGAGCTAGCGTGCCAAACCTGACGAAAGACCTTAGTTGTAGGAATCATCCACTCGCGCTTGTACACGGTGTCAATGATAGCTTGTTCTCTTTGGTATTAATTGATCCTCGCTCATCAGTGCACTACTCCACGAATCACTTCGCTGCTCTCAGCTAGGTTGGTAATTTCAATTTTAGTGATAAGTTCTCCTTTTCACATCCATTTTCAACTTATTTCTGCTCAACAATATAATTGTTGTACCTTTGAAAGTTCTTGATTTTTTCAAGGAGAAAATGACTTATTGGAAGAATATTTCCAACCTCCGCAAATTGCCTAATATCACACTCAACAGTTAGCTCAATAGACAGCATGTCATATTTCCGACTAAGCACCGCTTTATCTCAACGCCAGGGATAAGTGGTTTTGGTTTGAACCAGACCCAATCGACTTTGGTATGCATACACTCCTCATACATATATCATGTGGCCAAATTCCATACCAAAAATAATTTACGCTATGATCTCCTCCTATAATTTTCTACTATCATTCATGAATTTTAAATCTACAGAGATCTTGAGGGGGTCCATTAGACTGTTTAATTTCAAAGTTCGTATCCACTTAAATTGAACAGTAGCATTGATTGCCATGCCTAACTCGCACAAAGGCTTCAAATTAGATGGGCACTTAGTATATATTAATTTTATATTTATATCTTGTAAACATACCCATGCTCCACGACAATATTTCGTAACCATTCGGCTATGATTAGAACGTAATTTAAATCACCGTAAGACAGAATTTTTGAGGATTATTAAGGATTTAATTATTTAAAAACGTTTCAATAGGGAATTTTGTAAATTTCATACTAATTGATCAAAATCCAGAAACGGGTTTGGCAATATGCGGTTTGATTGAGACATATGTGCAATCTCAACAGCAAGTTTCCGAATGGACCCCACACCGACAGGGTCAGGTGCACCTCAGATGGGCAGGGGTTCAACTCGAGAGCCATGAAAACTATACCTTTATTTAATTTTTTTTATTTTTTTTAAAGTTTGTACAAGTGGGCCCCTCTGTTTCAGTGATCCAGGCTATTCATATGTTGGGCCCCGCTGTGGATGGACCATGGCCAAAAAAATCTCTCAGACGGGAAGATCCTATTCATCGTAGAACTTTGGCCTTTTTTTGAATGTAGATCCTTGCTGGATGTATTTTCCAAACAGTCTATCTGCAGTCCATCGACTGAGAGTTGTGTCATGTATAAGATATAATTTGAGGAATAGATATCAACCATAGTAGGGCTCATCAGATGGAGGGTGTTGATTTTGATAGTAAAAACAGGAAAGAGGAAGGTATAATCATATAACTCATGTGGTTGGTGTTAGCATCGCACATGCATGTACGTGTTACACAGGAATGATCAAGTGCGAAACGACAATAGAGAAAGTAGGCAGTGTGCAAACAATGCCATGTCCAATCAAAAGTCGAATGGTGCTGTGTGAAGCTGGCTCTAATTCCTTCCATATTCTTGGTTGTTGGATCCAGTGGGCCCATTTTGTTCCCTGTAACTACTCTCAGTACCTGTAATTCCACCTCTCCTTCCAAAATGGAGACAGCAACTTGGAAGGTCTGGATTGCACTACATCCATTCCAAGCATTTACTGGATCACCTCACCATGGTTTACTTGTTTTCACTAAAACCTGATAAAAGGAGAACGAGGGACGACCCCCAAGGGCTTAAAGCAAGTTTGGTTTACCTCTCTCTCTCTAAATAATAATTATTTTGCAACATTTTATAATTTATTTGATAGTCACCGATTAAGAGGGGATATTTTCTCGATCTTTGTTATAACTATTGTAGCTGATGTTGAAGTAGCTATTGGGCCATTGATTGATCGTAACAGAAAATCATTTCATATCAATCAAACGAATTTATGGGATAAATAGTTGTAATGATATAAATAAAGATAGATATATATCTAATATTTACCAATTAAAATTAATAAGTCATGTATAACTCATATGACCATGTTTGTTGAGAAATAATGAATGATATAGATAAAGATAGATATATATCTAATATTTACAAATTAGAATTAGTGTATTGTGTATAACTTGTATGACCATGTTTGTTAAAATATAATAGTATCTTGACTCTCATTTCAAAGATCAAATTTAATTAGAAGTTGATTGATTATTAAATATAATTTTATTTTTTAGTTTACTGAACCACCAATCTACCTAAACATTCCTTATATATTTAAACGTTAAGGAAAAACTTGGGATTAAACGTTAAGGAATCATTTGGATAGAAGTACAAGTTAGAGGGACAAAAAAAAAAAAAAACAGAAAGAAGAAAGACATAAACTGATTTACATGGCAAGTAGGCAAGTTATTGTAAAATTTGGTTTGTGTCAATGTAATGTGGGGTCCACCAGTTGGATGGTTTAATATTCAGTTATTTGCATGCCAGGTGTATAATTTCTCAGTGCCTGCTCATCAACCATCACACTCTCTGCCAGAGTATCAAAGTTTCTACCCTTTGCTATCTGTGTCTCCTTGCTTTTTGCTAAAATGATAAAAAGATAGGCGCGGATCATTTTATTATAGTGTGGCCTTTTGAGGAAGTGTTGAGTGGCATCGATTATAAGGTCAGCTCGTTTGAGAGTGTCAGTGCCTTTTGCATGGACGCGCAACCATACGTACTTTAAGTGCAACATCCAATACAGCATATATCTTATACATCCGCCTCATCACCTGACACGTTGCCACTTCCAACTGCCAGTATTGCATACGTGTCGAGTTTCCATATGATTATGGTATTTGATAGTGTCTTGCCACGTGCAGGATGTATCTCTAAGAATATTTTCCTTTTTCGGATAGAGGCAGCTGTCCACGAAACAGTCGCTCATGTGATGGTGTCCAGGTTTTTTAAGTAGATATGAAAAGTAATGGTCCTCCAAAATATCTCTGTCCACTGTCAATGATCGCATACGTGGCATATCCAGATGAGATCTGGGCCATTCATTACTTGAACCTAAAAGCAAATCATTCGATCGAGTGTGGTAACAGGCATCTGATCATCGTGATTGTGGAACAAGGCCTGCTTTCACTTCCAAATTCTTATTGTCCTCCACGTGTCGATTTTGGATCAAGGACAGTTTTCTGCTGGGCAATTAGATATCTTAAAATATGCGGCTGGGATTGCTTTTACAGTATCAGTAGGAGGATACTTTAAAAGTATTCTAAAGGACATTATGGCATGGCCACATTGATCATAGACGGTTGATTGTGGAATAACAGCTGTATTTCCTTTTTGAACCGTCCATTTGCATGCCATAAACTGGAAGACGATGCGCGCTTGTCCTACGGACAAGGTTTTGGGGCATGGTACATCAACATCGATGTGGGGCCCAACAAACCAATTATCCATATTATTGGGCTTTGGTCCCCACGTGCATCAATTGAAAAGTCGAGTACACTGCGCATTTTCTCTCTTTTTTTTTTTAAAAAAAAAAAAAAATTTATTAATTTTTTTAAACACTCGCACACACACTCCACACACTCACGCTGGTGGAATTTCAGCCGCTATGGGTACTCGAACCCTTGACCGGGAGTTGAAACTCCTGAGAGTCTACCACCGGAGCAAGAGCAAGGACCTGCAATTCCTCTTAAACAGCAGTTCTCCAAAGGAGTCGTTGAATGTGCTTAAGAAAAAAAACTAAGACATTCTTGCCTAGCGTGATGGATGATACTCAGGCTCTAATATATATATATATATATATATATATATATATATATATATATATATATATATATATATATATATATATATATATATATATTGCATACGTGGTATGCAAGAAATTCAAATTAAACCGGCCAAATAATGGATCCCAGATCAGATGTATTGTCAACTAAAAACTTAGATTATTTACTTATTTGACTATCAGATTGGTGGATATTTATTGTACGGTTAATGAAAATTATCCAAGGAATCTCACTTTAAGAAAATAAGTGTCCATGAATCAGAGGGTAGGATCATTCAGGCAGTCTTGTTTTGGAATGGTGACCCCGTGACAGTCGGTTCCACACTTCAATCGCTTGAGTTTAGCTTAAAATATGACATTTGTACAATTTCTGAGTGCCTGACAATCAAGCATCATACGCTGCTAGAGAAGGAAACCCCTCCCCCCCTTTTCTTTTTATTTCTACTTTTACACGTTGGCTATATAGCATCTTGACGCAGAGCAGGTCGCGTTGCCCACACCACCATCAGCGGTGCTATGGTTATTTGTGGGGAGCCGTGGGCCCATCGTATGTGTTTTATACCTACCCCATCCGTCCATTTTTCTAACACATTTTAGGGTAGTATTCAAAAAATGAAGCATCTCATTATCTTACTATTTCCTGTGGTGTGGTTCAATTGAAATTTAGATATTTTTTTATTTTTGAATATAAATCACATACATTAGGCTGCCCCAGAGCGCCCAGCCAAGTTCTGTAGTTAGAATTTGCGTGGGGGCTTACATAGATGTCCATGACAAATCCACATCCGGCGCCGTTACTTTTGGAAGACTACAATAGGACGGGAATATAAAAATCACGCAGATCCAAGATTCATGCAGGCCACACAACACAAACAGCGGGGATCAAACGTCTACCATTGAAAACCTTTTATGGGCGATAGAAGTTTTTATCAGGATCTTATTTATGTTTACAGTTTATGTGAGTGGTAATAACCATACGAAGGGTTTGAATAATATATAAACATCATGGTTAGCGCCAAAAGGGCCTGTTTGGGCAGTTGCATTGGAAAGGATTAGGTGTATTGGATTCAAAAAACATAATTATTATCTATAGTAGCAATGTTCCCTGTTACCTGGGATAAGCTTAATTCTCTGCTTTATGGGTGAACGATGTGGATATAGCCCACACATCATGGCGGGACCTACACAACTTTCTAACATTAAGAGATATTGGCACGGTACCCAATACAATTCCATCTAACCCACTTCCAAGCTTTTCCACTTTTCCGAAACATGGAGTGGAATTGGCACAGGTCTAGATGCAATTCCATCCCACCTAAGCCCATCTAATACTGCCGGCCAAACAGCCCCAAAAGGTTTGGACAGGGGACGTTTCCATTCCCACTGTTTCATCTTGTCTGATCCACGTGAGTTTTGTATCCGCCGGATTTTTAGAATCCTTTGCCACTGTGTTCTTGCAAAACTGATGGGTGGAATGGATTTCTCGCTAGCGTCGGATTGGCTGGTGTACCACAAACCACCACCGACCTAGCTCGCGTGAGTACGTGTCGTGCGAGGACAAGTGTCATGTGAGATGAACGAATGGGTAAAAAGAGAGAAAATATACATGGCACACAATGATTTATTTATTACATTAGCGCTCTTAATACATCTGGCAAGATCATTTTAAAGCATGAGCCCAAAAATTAGTCATCCTTGTCTGAATTATACACGGACGTAGATAACCTGGAAGCTGATTAGCTGGTGTACCACACCACCGACCTAGCTAGTGTGAGTACATGTCGTGCGAAGACGACCGCTCACGCTCCTCGTTTCGTCCTCGAGATGTACAAACAGTTTTCAAAGGAGATAAAACAGACATGGCCACACAATGACTTATTTATTATATTCATTTGCCTATATCATTTTAGAGCATGAGCCTATTCAAAGCTCAAGTGGACCAAACCACAAACAGTATTAGGAAAATGATACTCACCGTTAAAACATTCGTAGGCCCTACCATAATATTTAATTTCCATCCAATCGGTTTATAATGTCAGACATACCTGGATGAAAAGTAAAAAACAAATATCATATTGATCCAAAACTTCTGTGAGCCTAAAAGGATTTCAATAGTAGATATATAATCCCTTAAGGTGTGGTCCACTTAATCTTTGGATCATCAAATGGACAGATAATTTGAATATAACACAAACCTCATGATGGGACCCACTTAACGTTAAGAGTGTTTTCCAATTGAACCTTTGTCCCGTCAAGGAAGGCTGCCTCATAAAATGATGAGGTCAGTTCAATTCTCAGGTGGGCCACATGTGTGGCTGAGCAGACGGTTGGCAGATGCAACTTAAAACTGTCCACTGTTTTCATGCAGGATGGTCTGCCTGTTTATTGGATTGGCCTGATTGTTGCGTCTGCTGATCTACGTGGTGGGGCCCACCTTTTATTATATATAGCTTGAACGCTGGAAGCACTTGGCACTTTGGTACGTGTAATAGGCTGTAGCTTGTAAGTTAAGCTAACCTATCAGTGACTCAGCTGTTCATTTGCCAAAACAATTGGGTACCTGACGCGTACGTATCTATTGGACTTACTTTCACTAACGCAGATGAAAGGCCTTAAACTTTCATAAAATCAACACCGTGCAACACGCAGGCCATTCTTTGTTGGGCATTGATCCCAAAGTTCAGTATGAATCAACACTCATATGGCCCACCCCAGAATTTTTATATATGAAATCTCTAAATTCAGATAACATGATCCACCTTTGTTTCAGAATACTGTGGTTTTCGGATAATTCTCTCATCCTGAATAAGCGCATGGAATGAATGGATTGGATGGCATATAAACACCACAGAGGTTCTACACAGGACAAATCGTAGGTATTCCATTTCAACTGTTTCTTGTAGTGTAGTGTGGTATGCTTTTGGATGATTTAGAGTCTTCCATTCAATCATCAAAATGAGGCAGCCTACCTGATGGATGGATTGGATCTCATGAACATTCCGTGCACGTGTGGCTCTCACTTGGTGAAACTAACCCTTGTAGGTACATTAGTAAATTTTCCCTAGCTAGGAACGGACAAGGCCTTTGGGGGGCATCTTGATGTGTGGGTTTTATCCACACCGACCATCCATTTTATCATGTCAAAAGTCCAAAAAAGAGTCGATCCCAAGGCTAAAGTGGTCTTATCCACACCGACCGTTCATTTTATCATGTCTTTTAGGGTAAGAGTCCAAAAACGAGTCTAATATTCCAAGGCTCACCGACCATCCATTTTATCATTTCCTTTTAGGATAAAAGTCCAAAAAAAAAAAAAAAAGAGTCTACTAAGGCTCAAGTGGACTACACACGGTAAACAACCGTTGATATTGACACCCACCGTTGAAAACTTCCTGAGGCCCACCTTGATGGTTATTTGCCATTCAACTTATTCATGAAGTCATATAGTTAGATATACATATACGGAAAACATAAATGTCAGTTTGATCCAAAAATTCTATAGCACCTAAAAAGTTCTCAATATTAGTTGTTTAATTCCCCACCGCATGGTTCACTTTTTTTTTATTATTATTAATTTTAATCTTTTTTTAAAAAAATTTCTGGGTTAGCTTGTTAGTACACACCCATGTCAGTCAGTACACACACTCCATGTTAGCCACCCCCGACCCTCATGGACCACTTGAGCCTACGGCTTGCACACTAAAATGACCTAGTAAAATGGATGAACGGTGTGGATAAAACCCATACATCACAGTGGTCCCTCGTAGCCCTTGTCCGTTCCTAGGTAGAATCGGGCCAGGGAGTACCCAGTCGGCAACTTTGGATGTATTAAATAAAAATTTATAACTTATTTTATCATCTGACCATTTTCATTATGTTGGTGGACATTTATAGTACGTTAAAAATTAAAAATTATCTAGTAAGTTTTTTTCAAGAAACATGTGTCCATGAATCGGAGGTTGGAATTGTACAAACCATCTGATTTTTTGGAAGGTAACTTAGCCATCCACATTTCAGACGGTTAATTTTAGTTAACATATATCATGCGTACCATATCCAATTGCCTGTGTATTAGCATCACACGCAATCAGAGTACGTAACTCACCTTTGGAATTAGGGGTGTAAATGGGCCGGGCTCGGGCCTGAAAATTAGAATTTTAAATAGAGCCGGCTAGACGGCCCGTCCTGAAACAGTTCAAAATCCGGGCCGAGACCTACCCAGGCCTGAATCTTGATAGCCAGATTTCGAACGACAGGATAGGGACATTCCTTTATTATGGTACTACAGAGATGTCTCCATCAATTATAGTAGATCGTCACTATAACTTACACGTGGCAAGCGTAACTATCTATCGGGACCTTCCACCTAACTGGGCCTATTTCAGATGCTCTATTATCGGTGAAAAAAGGACATGGATCGGATGATCCAAATCATCAATTTCCAAAACCTTCCATCAATGACTGTAACCGTTAACTACTTCTGCCGTCACCTTCCATTTTAAGGATGCTATTTTGATGTCAGGGTAATTCTAAATTTCCAATTTTGAACAGCTGACCATCCATGTTAGGTTTGTACAAGGTGGACGGCACCGATCCACCGCCCCTGTTTCAATAGGACACTTAATGGGGGTTCTATCAGATGTAGGCGGATTACCTGCAGCCCCGGGCGGCAGGGGGACGTGGTTTTGCTGTCACGCTGCAACTAGCCAGCCGGCTAGTGGTCGGTGCTCTGTGGGCCCACTATGATATATTTGTTTCAACCAGGCCGTCCAGAAATTTTTAAAATTATTTCATGCCTTTAATAAAAAACGAGATTGATATAAATCTCAGGTCGACCACACTAAAGGAAAACAATAGTAATTTAACACTAGATAAAAAAAACTAGTGATTGAACGCCCACTGTTGAAAATCTCTTAGGGTTCACCTTAATATTTATTTGACATCCAACCCGTTGATTATGTCATACAAACCTGAATGAAGGACGAAAAAACATATCAGCTTATCCAAAACTTTTGTGACCCAGGAGAATTTTTTTTAATGGTAGCTGCTAAATTAATCAACATTGTTTCCTGTGGTGTGGTCCACTTGAGATTTGTATATAACTCATTTTAGGGCTCATGGCATGAAGTGATCTGCAAAACTGAATGGACTGCGTGGACGGAACACATAAATCATGGTGGGGCCCACATAGCACCCACCAATAGCCACTGGCTAGTGTCAGGGTTACTAGCACGTCAAAAGTCCGGGTGTTGTGAGTATGTCCACTCCGTTCAACCATTTCGCCAGCTTATTCTTGGGCATGAGCCCAAACATGAGGTAGATCCAAAGTGAATCCCATCTAGAATTAACGCGGAGGGTTAAAAAAAATTCGTGGGCCAGATAAGCTTTGGATCAAGTTGGTATTTGTATCTTACATTCGTCTAGGTTCGAGTAACCTTGCGAACAGATTGGATGTAAAATAAATGTCACGGTAGGCTCTAAGAAGGTTTCAATCGGTGTGCATCAATTCTCAGTTATTTCTTGTGGTGTGGTTCACTTGAGATTTGGATCCCCACATGGTTGGATTTATAGTCTAAAATAAGCTGGTAAAACATATCAATGGTGTAGATATAACTCATACATTACCATAGGCCCCACAAAGTATAGGAGTGCAGAAATATACTTGGCGCCGGCTGCAGGAATCCGGTGCTCCTACCGTTGGAAGTCACGTGGGGCCGATGAGATGTCTATAAGAAATCTACGCCATCCATTTAGAGTTGTACACAATCTGTGTTAGCTCAGTTAACTTGCTGGACTCGATTAAAAAATGCTCGATTCAACTCCGTTCGAAACTTAGCTAGAGTGAGTTGAGTTGACTATTGGAGCTCGAAAAATTTTGAGACGAGTTTGAGCTTGTTCGAGCTTGAATCACTTTAGATTGAACATTAACTCGAATAAAACTCGGGTTAAACCAGCTCGGTGGCTTAGTTATTTTGATATTAATATTGCTCACCAAGTGTTTGATAAAATGACTCAACAAAATGTTGTTTTGGCTGCATGCATTCTTTGTGCGTTCAGCTTGTGACGAGGAAGATATGGATACGAGACAAATCACTAAAAAAAAAAAAAAAAAAACATTATATGATAAAACTACTATTGTATCTTAATTTTGATGCTTCTCACTGATTGCTTGATGAAATACTTATAAATTACTGATGCTATTATGAATACTGTGAGAAATTGAATGTGCCCTCCCTGTATTTGAGAAAATGTCACACATATTTGATAAAAAGATTTAAAGGTTGACATCCACGGGAAGGGTGGGAGACACTGATGGTTTGGGTATTCCCATCTACAACAGGGCGCACTAGGGATAAAGGACTCACCTAGCTCTAAGCTGCCACGTGTACGGTGAAAACGCGGCACTATCCTGTAACGACCGAGACGGCTCTATCATATCATTTCCCAAAATGGAACCACATAAAAGCTGAACGGATTGGCTACTACCCCTGACACCAGCCCCGTGGCTGGTGGTCAGTGATCTGTATCTATTTCATCCATTCCGTTCATCCATTTTTAAAGATCATTTTAGGGCTTTAACCAAACATGAGAGGGACATAAATCTCAGTTGGACTACACCACAGGAAAACAATAGTGATTGGATATCCATCATTTAAATCCTAAAAAGGCTCACTTTACTGTTTATTTGACATCCAATCTATTGATTAGGTCATAAAGACCCAGATGAAGGGAAAAAACAAAGATCAACTTGATCCAATACTTTGATGGGCCCCAAAAAGTTTTTAATATTTGACGTTCATTCAACACTGTTTCCTATAATGTGGTCCACTTGAAATTTGGATATACCTATTTTTTGTGTAATACCATGAAATGATGGACAGCATTGATGAAATACAGACATCATGGTGGGGCCCACGGAGCACCGACCACCAGCCATTGGCTGGTGGCAGGGGGAGCAGCCAATCCGTTTCCCATAAAAGAGACCAGCTCTGATCTGACTCACAAGATGAAGAAATGGGTGCGGTGGATTCAGCCCACCCAGGAGCGGATTAGCTGAGACCCCTGACTGTGGGGCCCATCACAACTGTGATGTATGTGAGTACATCCATGCCATCCATACGTATTGAAAGCTCATTACATGATCCAGAAAATGAAGAAGATCCAAATCTCAGGTGGACCATAACACAGGAAACAGTGGTAATCCACCATTTAAAACTTCTCGTGGGCCACAATAGTTTTGAATCAAGCTGATATTTGTGTGGTCTCTTTATCCAGGTCTTTGTGATCTTATCAACAGGTTGGATGACAAATAAACATTCCGGTGGCCCCCACAAAGTTTTTAATGTTGAGTAATGTTTCCTGTGGTATGGTCCACATAAGATTTGGATCTGCTTCATTTTCTTTTAATCACGCTTCAAAATGAGCTTTCAAAACGGTTGGGCAGTGTGGAATCAAGGCAGATGCATCACTTGATGTAATGGGTCCCATTTGTAGAAGGCCTACAGTTGAAAACCATAGCAAACAGCTCATCCTAACCATCTAATTTTCTTGTTAAATGTTGATCTTCAGTTATTTGCGGTGGATTCAGCCCATCCCATATGCAGAAGGCCTACAGTTGAAAATCATAGCAAACAGCAGATCCTAACCATCTAATTTCCTCGTTAAATGTTGATTCTCAGCTATTTCATTAGACCTTCCCCTTGATGTCCACCACTTACATGGCTACTGTGGTCTGATTGGTGTGATTTTCATTAATGGTCTATTCATGGATAGAGTTCCTCCCAGATGGACGGTTTGGATCCAATTCTGCAGCTTTTAAAGTATTAGACCAAAATGCCTTCCATCTCTAGCTACCCAAGAGTGTTTGGATTGACATAAAACATTGGGAATAGATTGATTTCAATAGAGACACGTTTCCATAAAGATACTGATATGCACTTCTTCCAAGAACATGAGACTTTATTCATGCATTAGTTGTAGACTAACAAGATTTTCAACCTGAGGCCATGGTTTTATTATGCATTAGTGGTAGACCCACAAGAGTTTCCACTTGAGGTCATGGATTTGAATATCCATTGAAGCAAAATTCTACTATGGTGTGAGTGCGTGTTTTAAAAAAAATCATTAGAAGAAATACTTCTTCCAAAAACATGTTGATAAACATCATTTTTTCAATCTTATGAGAGAGCTCTTGGGCTTTAACAATTGACTTTTCAACATTTTTAACTATCATCAAAACCAAACTATAAAATTATTATTAGATTTCACATTTTTTCATTGGTCCAGAATTTCGTGCTATGAACTATTGTCATAACTTTTTCTAATATTAAATACATATGTATTCTATTCTAAAGGTTTTGCTTCTTTTTTTTTTGGGGTTAGCTTGTTAGTACACCCACTGTCAGTTTACACTTCACTGTTAGCCACTCAAGAATTGATACTAAGTCCTCAGTGTTGAAACAAGGTATCTTTCACTCAATCTACCACTTGAGCTATGGATTAGGGTTATTCTAAAGGTTTTGCTTGTTTCACAAGTGAAAATTTTAGATTTGTTAAAAAGAACAAGTCATTTCATATCTTATACTAGGAAAACTCATTATAAATAAGAATGTTGATTATTTTGCAGGATCCACAATTTTCATTTCTTATGTTAGGAAAACTCATTATGGAATTTGGAATTTCTATTGTACCTCTTTAAGGAATCTTGTTCAGATTATAAATGAGATTAGAAAAATTAAGATGTATTAGTATGATGATGAGATTAGATCGAAACTCAATATTGTAGGCAAACACCTTTTCTTTTCTTATGGTATGATTTGTTTTGGCTTAAAGGCCATATCTTGAAGCATTTCTTTTGTGCTTGGTTTGCCTCTTGTGAGAGGTTAAAGGCTAAAGATAGGCTCTCTCTTTTTAGTATTATCTCGTCCGGTTTTTATTACTCATTTTGTTCTATAGTTATTGAATCTAATGACTATTCTTAAAGTGTGATTATATTTGTTACATTTATAGATGTCTGATATTGAGCTTGATGTAGGCAATCCAACTCATACTAATAATTTTTATGTTGTTACTTATCTTATTAATTCTATATCATGTAGCCGTGGTTGCTCTACTATAGCTAAGCTTGGCATTCTTGCTTTTAATGGCTTGTTTGAAAAGAAAGAAACTCCCGTATTTTCTCTTAGAAAGTTGGTAAGGAAATTCAGCTCAAGCTCATTGTCAAGGGTATTAAGAGGCATATTTAATTTTTAAGATTTAGTAGTAATTTGCTCACTACTATTGCCACTCATTGGAATATTTCCCCAAGTATGCCTCACATTACTAAAAAAGTGATTCTATTATTTCCATCTCTCGTCATTTTAGTTGGTATTTTTGCTGTGCTTCTTTATTAAATTCTCAAATTGACATTCTTTGTTTTTCTCCTACCTTCTTTAAAGCATTCATGCCGGGGTATTATTTTGAAGGTTGGAAAGAAGGACATAGCATGTTCTTTCCTGTCTTCTATTTCTCTTGGCTTGATGAAACTTTTTATAGATAATGTTTCATGTTTGAGTTAAAAGTGAAGTGCTCAGTTCTAATATTAAAAGGATCATCGTAACTCATTTGAACCCCCTCGAAGGTGTATCTAGAAGCTAGGTTTGTCAATGGTTTGCTTTACAGAGCTCAGGTGATCCCTATCTTGTAAGAACTCTATGTGGTGGGCCTTATTGATCAACAGTCCAAATTATCCTATCAGTTGGACTATGAGATTGAGTAAACCAGTGGGCCCTACTTCGAGTGATCCGCTGCACAACCTATCTGCGCAACAGTGCGTATTAGAGTTGGAATGCTATTGCTATTTACGCAAACAACAATTTAGGTTGAACTAGGACACAACAGTGTGGAGCAGTGGGAGAAAGAGTTATGATGGGATTCAAACTCACATCTCCTCAGCTTCTATATAAGGGAATAGCTGGGTCCCCAATCCTATACAACGATAGAAGTCTAAGTCCCATCTAATATTTTATATACTGGTGTGAATGGGAGGAAGACTACAGCATTGGTATTCTGGTATTCTAATCTGACATATATGGCATCTCGACTAAGTAAGTCATCCGACCCCTTGATCCCCATGTCCTATGCACAGCTCAATCTCAAGGATTTCCGCAAATTGTTGATCCCACATATCTCCCTTATTTCTATATCGTGCTAAAGGGTTATTGCGAAGCTTACATGTATCTCTTATATTGGGCCTTAAGCGCAATTTGTGTTGTTAGCTGTTTTCCTTATCATTAGATGGGTTTTTATCATCCACCCTAGGTGTAAATAGTTTTATTTCTTTTTCTTTTTTCCTTGAACCGAGGTGTGAGCTTTATCTGATACAAGGTGTGGGTGTCTTTCTTTTCTTTATATATATATATATATATATATATATATATATATATATATATATATATATATATATATATATATATGGAGATGGTCACCTGCGCACCTTTTCACGTGAGCACCAATGAGCACCTTTGCACACGTGTCATGTGCACAAAATCTGAACGGTCCAAGTGATGCCGCACCGCTTGAAATACCATAGGCCCAATTTTCATCCTAATACAAAACTCTGATGGGCCATGGCAAAGGAAACAGCTTTCCTCCCTTGATTTGCATTTCTCTTTGCTATGGCTCACCGTAGTCATGTATCAGTGAAAATTGGGCCTATAGCATTTCAAGGGGTGCGGATCACTTGGACCGTTCAGATTTTGTGCACATGACACGTGTGGTGCTCATTGGTGCTCACGTGAAAAAAATGTGCTCATTGGTGCTCACGTGAAAAGGTGCGCAGGTGACCATCTCCCTATATATATATATATATATGCATGAGACTTTGATTGTTTTGGTTTGTTATATTCTTGAAGTTGTGTGTGAAATGGTACTATGAAGTTTACTTCATGGGCGCTTCCTATGAGGTTGGGTCTTGTGGATCCCAACGTATGTGTGATAGACATCCGCATTGTGCATTTGGTAGGTCCCCTTTAGGTCATGCGATGGACAAAAAATCAATCGTATTGGAACTCAATTGGGTTGCACCATATGAAACCGTGGAAAAATCATGCCTTTAACATCTAAAAGCACTTGTTCATGAGCACCACCTGAGTTTTGGATTAGCTTAAAATTTAGTGTGCCCCCCTCATCCAATTGGGACACATACAATGGATGGGCTAAATGTTTAAACCACATTTCACTGGGCCTCATATGCATTCAGAAAGGTTTTAATGGGTGAGCATCGACTCTCCACTGTTGTACGTGGCCTGGCCCACCTACGTCATAGATTAGTCTGATTATTAGGCTCATGGCTCACCATAAAAGGATGCATCTAATTAATGAGATAGATGTCCATCACACTTTATAGTGGAGCCCACGGAGGATTATTATAAAATAGCACCTCATTAATAGAATATTTATATTCCAATACCTTTAAAAAATATATTTTCATTAAGACATCCCATTAATTAAGTTATTGTCAAAGAGATACCTTCCCTTAGTTTTTCTAAACTCCCGTTATATTTTTTTACTAAAATAATGAAAATGCCCTCTAAGTAATGAAGTTGCATAAGAAAGTTAAAACGATAGGCAGATAAGGTGTGATTATAAAAAAAATAAATAAAAAAGAAGTCCTACAGGAGCTCATATGCAGATTAGATAAGGTGGTGTCTAGCAGTCGTTATGTGAGCCCATCATAATGCATGTATCCTATCGATGCCATTTTTTGAGATCATTTTAGGGCATGATCCCAAAAACAAGGTATAGATCAAAATCTCAAGTAGACCACACCATCAGAAACAATGGTGATTGAATACACATCATTAAAAACTTCCTAGGGCCATGATAATGTTTATTTTCCATCCAACCTGTTGATTAGGTCACACAGACATGCATGTAGCCACAATTTCATCCAAAACTTTTGTGGCCCCAAGAAGTTTTTAAATGGTTGGCTTGAATCACCACTATTTCTTTTGATGTGGTCCACCTAAGATTTGGATGTGTTATTTTTTACTTATGCCATTTTTTTAATTATGCCATGAGGTGATCTCATAAAATGGATGGACTACATGGATAGAACACATACATCAAGATGGGGCCACAACACCAAACCACATCCATGTTAAAAGCTAGTTACATTAGACTCGAATTGGCTACTACCTACTCCGCGCGAGCTAGCCAGAGATCGATGGTCCTATCCTGGGCTTTGTGGGGTCCACCGTAGTGTATATGTTTTATTCACACCATTTGTTTATATTTTGCTGAGTCATTTTATGGCATGAGTCCAAAATGAAGGCAAATCAAAGCCCAAGTGGGTCCCACTCTACTTCCACTTATAATCACGTGGACTACACTTGTATTTTGTTATTTATTAATGGTTGGAAATATATATATATATATACATATATATATATATATATATATATATATATATATATATATATATATATATATATATATATACATACATACGGAAACGCTCACCTGCGAACCAGTTCGTACGTAGTCCGTATGAACTTTTTTGAGAACCCATCATAAGTGATGTGGATCCAAAATCTGCACCGTTCATGTGAAGCAGCACCTAGTGAAACCCCTCGGGCCAAAGTTTTACTTTGATCTAAAACTTTGATGGGCCATGAAAAATGAAAACAGTTTCCTCTCTTGATTTGCATTTCTCTTTTCTATAGCCCACCAGAATTTTAGATCGGGGCGAAAATTTTTCATATAAGGTTTCATGGGATTCCGCATCACATGGACCGTTCATATTAGACACCCATGGCACGTGTGCAAAGGTGCACACGTGCATAAGTGCGCAGGAGAGCGTGACTATATATATATATATATATATATATATATATATATATATATATATATATATATATATATTCCACCTGATTAATGGATAGGGCTGATTTTTGCACAAAATGATCGTTTTCCACCTTAAGAATGGAAAGGCAGCAACGGTCAAAGTTCAAACCCATGAGATCTTAATATTTGTCATCAGGATATTTCAATCATACACATTTGATAGGCATACTCCCTCCAATGTGGGTCTCAATAAACCAATTGTACCGGTTACCAAAGGTTCCAGCTTTTCCACCCTGACCTTTTCCAACATTTATATGACACGTGGTGTGCATCTTTCCTCTGCTTGCCACAAACATGCATTATGATTAGTTCACATTATCACCAAGGTTGTCAGTTGGCAACCATGTGTGATGATGTAGCCCAATCAAATTGCAATAAATATGAGTTTTTTTTTTTTTTTTTTTTTTTTTTTTTTTTTTTTTTTTTTTTGCATGTGGCAAGCAGAAGATCTGGATTCTTTAGTTAGGTTTTTAAGTTCGACATGTGGGGCCATGCTTTGATAACCTATACCATTGGCCTATGAGGCTATACCGTTGATGCAGATAACCCTAAAATCTCCGAGATCCCGGCGACAGATATCAGAATCCTTTCAATCAATTGTACGTTTGTGGTTTGTGTTCGAAAACGCTCACTTAAGGCCACAAACATGAATGGCTAAAACTGTCCTATCATATCACGTGAGGCTAGGAATGGTCCATCTAGTCTGGGATATTATAGATCAATCAAGTAGATTATCAAAGAATGGGATGGTGGGAATAAGTGTTATTTTTTATTCAAGATAAATTGAAATTGGGACCACAACTTGGCCAGAGCAATTCAATTGCTTACGCCACGTAGACAATATCTCAATGCCTGGTACTCTCATCATACTCCGGAGAATATCAAAGTTTTCCTCCGTTACATGATCTCCCTCTCTCCTTTTTAGTCTGCAGAGTAAAAATGGACGGTTATATATATATATATATATATATATATATATATATATATATATATATATATATATATATATATATATAGAAACGCTCACCTGCGAACCAGTTCGTACGTACTACGTACCAACTTTTTTGAGAACCCACCATACGTGATGTGGATCCGAAATCTGAACCATTCATGTGAAGCAGCACCTCGTGAAACCCCTCGGGCCCAAGTTTTACTTTGATCCAAAACTTTAATGGGCCATGAAAAATGAAAACAATTTCCTCCCTTGATTTGCATTTCTCTTTGCTATGGCCCATCAGAATTTTAGATCAGGTTGAAAATTTATCTTATAGGGTTTCATGAGATTCCGCATCACATGGACCGTTCAGATTAGACACACATGGCACGTGTGCAAAGGTGTGCACGTGCGTAGGTGCGCAGGGAAGCATGACTCACATATATATATATATATATATATATATATATATATATATATATATATAGGGAGATGGTCCCCTGCGCACCTCTTTACGTGAGCACCAATGAGCACCTTTGCACACGTGTCATGTGCACAGAATCTGAACGGTCCAAGTGATGCCGCACCCCTTGAAATACCATAGGCCCAATTTTCAGCCTGATACAAAACTCTGGTGGGCCATGGCAAAAGGAAACAGTTTCCTCCATTGATTTGCATTTCTCTTTGCTATGGCTCACCAGAGTCATGGATCAGGCTGAAAATTAGACCTAAATCATTTCAAGGGGTGCGGCATCACTTGGACCGTTCAGATTCTGTGCACATGACACGTGTGCAAAGGTGCTCATTGGTGCTCACGTGAAAAGGTGCGCAGGTGACCATCTCCCACATATATATATATATATATATATATATATATATATATATATATATATATATATATATATATATATATATATATATATAAAAGACTCCAGCAGTCCAAACTCAAACCTACATGTGTGGCTCACTTGATGAGGTTAGTTCCTTGATTTTTGGTATAAGGCATGCTCATACTGTTGCACTGTCTAATGAATGGCTTGGATATCTGACACGTGTGCTGTTCACCCCGAGCTTTGACACATGTTCTAAGACTTCACATGAGCTGCCTACATTGAATCGCAGCCATCCTCTCTCTAAAAATAAACTATCATAACATTCAATGCAAATGACAAAATAAATAAATCTTAGCTTTCAAGAATCATCAACAATTGACACCTCTGAAACTCATTTAGGGTTTATTTGTTTTGGCCCTTGATAAATATGGAAAGAAAAAATGTTATCATTAATCATTATGATTTATTTTAGAGAAAGGTAAAAGAATTTATAACTACTACACTCTTTTTATGACATTAGTGTAAAAATTACGAATTTAAATAACAAAAATATATTTTAATGATTATTTGATATTAAAATAATTTTAAAATGTCATCATTATAAATTTACTATTGATAAATTGAACATTACTTGTCAAATGCAAATGTTATTAGGAGATAAATAAAATAATTTATAAACAGTGTATATTTCTTTTATGTTTACTGTGGTAATTAGGAGAGTGGATTAGGCGTTACCCCAGGCCCCAGCTTGATGATGTGTTGTATGTCCACGCCATCCATCCGCTTTTATAGACAATTTTATTACATGGTTCCAAAATTTAAGGAGATCCAAATCTCAAGTCGACCACACCATAGGAAACAATGTTGATCGAGTGCCTTGCCATTAAAAATTCCAAAGCGCCCATCTTAAGGTTTTCGTAATGTTTATTTTCCATCCAACCTGTTAATAATGTCAAGAAGAACTGTATGAAGGTAAAATACAAAGTTCAACTTGATCGAAAACTTTTATAACCCACAAAAAGTTTTGAATGATCATTCATCACTATTTCTAGTGGTATTATGGTCCACCTGAGATTTGGATCTTCTTAAGTCTTGGAATCATCCCCTAAAATGAGATGAAAAAATAGATGGACAACAAATACATTAAGGTGGGCCACACACATGGGTGTCCTCATTTTTGATAGGTACAAAATCAAAAATAAAAAAATACTATCAATATCATAACCACATTAATCATTATTCTCTATTGTAAGGAAATGGGATTCTTTTGGTTTTTAATTATACATCAGAAAATAGCTGTCTTGAAAACTTTTAATGAAGTAGTCAGAGTCACGAGGACCGTCGGTTCATGTGGGTTATGATTGGAGCGTGCTCTAAGATGATACGTGTAAATCCATGTATCATCCATTCAAAATATAATGCCTGGATACCAGTATATGTGGCACTGTTAACGCAGACAATGCAAAAGGCAGGCCTTTTTATGGAGTTTATGGTGGAATCTGATTCACGCTCTCTACCTAACCCTACAGATATGACTAGAAATGGATATGGGTAACCTAACCCTACTGATATATGCCTAGAAATGGATATGATCAGAGAGAAAGCGGGCTGGGGGATTCGTTTTTTTGAAGTGGGGCCCATGGTTTAGTGATCAAAACCATTGGTCTGATGCAAACTGCCAGGGATGGTTCATATCCTAATTTTTTTTTCCAAGATTGGAAGATTCTAGTCACCAATGTTGCGTCTTTAATCAGATGAATGATGACCGTTGCTTTGGTTCTCTTTTTAATGCTACTTTCACGGGATTAAGAGAAAGGATATGCGTGTTATATCAAGGAGATCTTTTAGGCATCGACCATCCGCAACAGGGGCCCAAAAAGACCAACGGTCTTGATCAATGAACCATGGGCCCGCTTGTACAAACGGAAGACACAGATATACTGCGAATATACTGTTGATATGCAAGTGGCAGACTGAGTGGAGATACCTAGTTTCAAACACTTAGGTCTTGGTATCGATCCCTAGTAGGGGTGGCTAACATGGAGTGCGTGTACTGACACGTGTGTACTAACCAGCTAACTGCAAAAAAAAAAAAAATTAAAATATATATATATATATATACTGTTGATGGAAAGGTAGGCTCCTCCTTTTGTTTTGAATCATTTAAAAAATGGTGGTGACTCTTCAAATGGACATGCATCATGGTTGTGCGGCGATCCAGGCCATCCAAATCGCTGAATCAAATGTTCGTGAACCACAATATAAATTATTTTTTTTTGCTTTAAATACTGAGAAGGTAGCGTTCGCCATCTGATTTTTCCTCTACACTCACAATATTACGTTTAACCATCCATTTAGATTAAATGGATGGTTAGGATTTCTTGATCAATATGATTTTGAAGGCACACTACATCTATAATGAGACTTTCAATTTGGGTGGAATGGATAGCTGTAATTCAGAGCCACGTATGAGGAGGATAAGTCACCACCATTTTAAAATGATGCTAACATAGCAATCTTGCCCGTTCATCATTCAATTCCTTGAGATTCTTATGGGTCCATCTGGGTTGACAATACACAGGCCATCGATGAAGAAGACGAATCCTTTTATTTCCCTGTCCAATTGCTATCAATGGGCGAATGAGAGTTCCGTATGAGAATCAACCTCTCACATGCGAATCTATGGGTGTGATGTGTGCTCCTGCGGAATTATCTTTGTGGTTCCTCAAAATGCGTCGATCATTGCATGCTTGGATTCACCGGAATTTCTTCACATAATTCTACAGTAAGAGCTATATGATACTCCTGCAGAGTATGAAACTTAATACTCTGGCAGTCAGAAATTGTGATATTTTCATCTTTAATCGCCCAATAAATGTCATCTCTGTAGTTTTAAATTCCATATGATATTTCTTCACACGTGCTCCTCATGCCTGTAGTTGGGTTTGATCGTGAATGTGCCCTTACTCGAAAATCAGGCCAATCCAATCATCAAGTGGTTGACATGCGCTCGTTGAATGTGGGCCGTCAATCAACTCTTTTATCTGTCCATAAACATGTGTCTCACTTGATTGTCAGTTGGGCTTGATTTTAGGGCAGTGGAAAATAAATGGCAGTGCCCATAGGATGAACAGACTCGATTTGCACGCTCGCCAAATTGGAGCTCGTGGGAAAGAAGGATTGGCTGGCTACTATTGCATTTTATGATTTTGGGAAGTTACTCCGCAGAGTATGACACCTGATACACGAGCACTTGAATACGTGGTATACATAACTCAAATTAAACCCTCTAAATTGTGGAACCCACTGTCATTAATCCAATATCTGACTGGTTGAAAAATACTCACCTCCAATTACTAGACATGTTTATTGAATTAGGAAATGAAAATGTTTCAATTTTAACCATCCAATAAATGTCTAACATAAGGATACTCAATTAATAAAATAAATTTAATTTTTGGTAGATAATACATCTAAACTGCAACCCATAATTTGGACAGTTTTAATTTAAATTAGTTGTCTACCAAGTATTCAATTTTTATGTAATTTCCAAAGCCAACTTATCATCCATCAGACACACCCAGAACTTTCTTTTCTATAAAAATGCCATATAAGCTTAAAGACAGGTGATCCATGTCAATGCAAATGTCTAAGATTGCCAATGGGTCTGGTCAAGTTGAGAAGAGTCTCACATTCAGCTTTCTTAATAATCGGGTCAAAATTTTGGACCCACAGGATACCTACTAAATTTGGGCCAGGTTTGAGTTGGGTCGAGTTCTGAAAATAAAGGGCCATCGGATTATCTGACAAAGCATAGGATGTGTAACTACAAACGTGTGTGTGTATATATATATATATATAGAGAGAGAGAGAGAGAGAGAGAGACTCCTGTGTATCTTTGCACACGTGTTATGAGTCCAAAATTTAAATGGTTTATGTGACACGGCACTCTATAAAACCTTCAGGGCCAAACTTTCAATGTGATCCAAAACTCTGGTAAACTGCATCAAAGATAGACAAATCAAGGAAATGAAACTCGTTTCCTCTTTTGGCATGATCCACTATAGTTTTGAATCAAAGTAAATGTAGGGTACTAGGAGTTTGATAAGGTGCTGCATCACATGAACCGTTTGAATGTTGGGTTCATATCATGTGAGATGAATTCTAAATAAGTTTTGACCGTGTTCTTATGAGAATGAGTGGGCAGGTGATGCTCACTAGCGCACCTTCTTACATGAGCACCCATGCACAAATTTGTACAATTGTCATGGGCATAGAATCTATACCCAGTTCATGTGATGCGGCACCCCTTGAAACTCTATAAGCTTAATTTTCAGTAAAATTCAAAACTTTAGTGAGCCATGATAAAGAGAAATGAAAATTAAAGGAAAAAACTGTTTTCTTTTTCCATGGCCACCAAAGATTTGAATTAGGCTAAAAGTTGGGCTCACACAGTGTCGAGGAGTGCGTGCATCACGTAGACTATTAAAACTCTATGCCTAAGACATATGTGCATAGGTGTGCACAGGTGGTAAGGTGTGTGTATATATATCTATACACACGTGTGTGTGCGCACGCATGGAATCTTATCATGCATATATTATCCACGTGTATATATGTTTTGTACACAAAATTTGAATGGTCCATGTGACGTGGCACCCCCATGAAACCTGAAGACTAATTTTTAACCAGATAAAAAACTTTAGTGGGCCATAACAAACAGAAACGGTTTCCTCTCTTGATTTGCCTATATCTTTGATGTGACCCACCAAAGTTTTGAATAAGCCAAAAGTTGGTCCTAAGGGGTTTTAAGAGGTGCTACATCACATGGACCGTTCAGATTTTATGACCATGATACATGTGCTGCTCAGAAAAGAAGGTACACACAGGTGTTCGCCTATGAAGTTGCCCCAGGAGAGCAGGCCTCTACTTTTATATAATATGTATATCTGTAGACACGCATTTACACACATTTATAACATTTTTACTAGGTCTGTTTTTTAGTCCTATTCCAATACCTAACCTGTTGATGTGATTGGTCACGTTTGGATTGAACCCAGGTCGACCATAAAATATACTAAGTTCGTTTTTTTTTTTTTTTTTTTAGATAATGATCCAAATTTATTAGTTTGGGTTGGACGTATGTGGACTATAAAATAGAAAATTGTATTCTGTTACAGATAATGGTCCAAAAATATTAATTTTACTTTTATCAAGGTTGAAAGGGGAAGCTCTAAGAGCACATGCTTCTATTCCATCTTAGATAAATTTGAAAAATATTCAAGTATAAATTGTCTTCAATAAACTAATCCTGTGTTATTAACCGTTGGATCTGTTCCAAGGGTTATTAGTTTCCTACATATCTTAGGTAGTATTAATTAATTAATTAATTAATCAAACTCTTAATTAACTATTACTTTTTCTTGGGTTTGAGTTGAGTCCAGCTGAAGTATAGTCTATCTTAGGGTTGATAAATCAAACCTAAATACAAACCGAGTCCGGGTGAGGTTCAGCCAGGTTAATTTTGAGAGATTTTAAACCTGGACCACTTAAGTATGTTGGGTTGAATTTCGCATCTAGACCCACTTCATGGGTCTAAAATTTAGAGTCAGACCAACTTATTGTCAGGTTGGGTCCAGTGAGTGTTAAGTCAACCTGACCCATTTGCATCTTATGTGCGAGTGACATGTACATTAAGTTGGCCTGTAGGAAAGGCGCCCTAACCCTAGAAAACAGGCCATCTAAGTCATTGGGTGGTCCACAAATGTACGGTTGACCATCGGTTGACTCCTCTTAAATCTCAACGGTCCTTTATTCGCCACGTTGTAAGACTAACAAACAAATATCTCACGCACATGGGACCTGGATCAGGTAGTGTTGCCAACATCACCCATAGCTGTGCTGTGTCGATGTGTTGGGCGCTGTGGGCTCAATGTGATGCACGTGTTTTATATCCTCGCCATCCATCCGTTTTACCTCTTCATTTTAGGGCATCAGCCCAAAAATTAAGCAGAAAAGACTTTCAAGTTAACCACACCGTACGAAACAGTGGTAATTGAACGCCCACAATTAAATACTCCTTGGGTGCCTAAAAAAGTTTTGGAACAAGCTGATATTCGTGTTTTCCCTTCATGCAGGTCCGAGTGACCTTCTCAATAGGTTGGATGACAAAAAAATGTTACGGTAGGTGTCATTATCCCCACTCTTTCCTGTGGTGTGGTCCACTTGATCTTGGGATCTGCTTCATTTTTGGGTTCATGCCCTAAAATTATCTATAAAAACGGATGGACGGCGTGGATATTAAATACATACATCATGTTGTGTCTCGTAGCTCCCAACACACCACCACTGTGGGTGGTGTTGGCAACCCTACCTAATTTCTTGGTTGCAACCGGCCTGGTCTATCTGAAGTCTGTCCACGTCCAGTCCATGAGCTACGGAGTGAGACCAGTCCAAACCAGTCGATCAGGTAAAATTCGGGCCTATGCCCTACTGGATCTAGTAGCTGATATTTCAGATCAACGGTGTTAAATAACTTGAAGTGGGCCAGATTAAGATGTGAGGCCTTATATTAGTCAGGTCCAGGGCTCGGTTCCTGCCCGCAGGCCTGACCCAGGGCCATCAGTACACCAACCGCTCTTTCCCTATCAAAATGCTGCTATGAGTAGAGCCTCAAAGTATATCTGGTCGAGAAATGTGATTTGAGTCTCTAAGATACTTCCAAATGCAATCGTAGCCATCCTTGAGGTAGGCCCCACCCTGCAGATGCCCTATGACAAAGAATAGCCGGGTTAACGTATGCCTTGAAAACGTACAAAACAAAAGGGGGGGACGATGTTTTCTTTAGCTGTCTATTCATTAGGTAAAGTGTCCCACTAGATGATGAGACTGGCCGATATTGTGACTGTACGTGTACAAACTGGGACCACCGCCTGATGATGGATAGTTGGACCGTTTGAATGAACTATCGGATTGAATTATAATTTCTTGAAATTACTGTAAGTTGGAGTTGGACTTGAAGGAAATGCAATTGCAAATTGAGGGTTTCCAAACTCCTTATGTGTGACCCACTTAGGCCTAATCATATATATAGATTCTCCTTGGTGATCTGAACCGTCCATTTTGCTAGCTGGCACGATGTTGCTTGTCTTTCATTTGGATTGGAATTATTTTGAGGGTAAGAGAGGGACTAGGGAATCTTGGAAATGAATTGTAGAGGGAAAAGATAATGGCTGCGGTCAAAATGGACAGCACGCGCATATATCCCCTGCTATCCACCAATCACTCTTGAGAATCTTAACACAAATGTCAAAATGGAATTTTCAAATTTCAAAAGTTTGGAATGGTTAGATGCCTGCCAGCTGCCTTCCAAACATGGGAGAGATTGTGCGCACCAACTCTCTGTGCTCCTCTCTGCACATTGAAGCAGTATTAAAATGGTAAAATTTTGGATAGAGATGATAGGGTAAAGTTCATTGAACTAAGTAAGAAAGCATTTTTTTTTCTTATTTTATAAATTATTATTATAAAAAGTCCTTTTAAGATGCCACTGGTGTACATGAACTGAGCTAGCTCGGTTAGCTCACTCAACTTAACTCGAAAAAGCTTGATTCAACTCTGTTCGAAGCTAAGTTCGAGCCGAGTCGAGCTGATTTTTTTAGCTGGAAAATGAGTTCGAGCTGGCCCAGCTCGACTCAACGTGGATCGAGCCCAACTCGAATTGAACTCAGATCGAACCAGTTCGGTGACTCGGTTACTTTGATATCGATGTTGCTCACCAAGTGTTTGATAAAATGACTCAACAAAATGTGGCCGGTGGTAAGGAAGGTATATATATAATACAAATACCATTTTTTTTTTCTTGATTTTTATGTTGCTTAGAAGGTGTTTGATAAAATACATGTAAAACTGTTGTTGTTTTACATACAGAGAGATTTTGAAGGTGTAATCCATGTATTTGTGAAAATGCTGCACGAGGGAACTTGGCTCGATCTTGGCTTGAACTCGGCTCAAATTAGCCCGAGCTGCTGACTGAACCGAGCCGAGCTGGCCAGTCAGGCTCGAAGACTAAGCCGAGCCGAGTTCAAGCTTTGGGGTCAGCTAGTGGCTGAGCCAAGTCGAGCTTAGGCCAACTTGACTCGGTTCAACTTGATGTACACCCCTAGATGAAGTTTGACTCGGTTTGGCTTGATGTACACCCCTAGATGCTAGTTACTTATGCTCATTATTATTCCGCTTTAGTGTAATTCAAATGACTCAACACTCATTGGTGCCTGTTCTATCGTAAAATCTTTTATTAGGCATTCCAATGCATCTCGTGGGGGCAATTAAGACTAGAGAAGAAAAAAAACAGTAATTAGTAGTAAAAGAAAATTGATAGATAGGATTGTTTGATGAGCTTTATTTTTAAAAAATAAGCCGTTCTTATTAGAGACTAATAGATAAATGTTCTATAACCACCAAACAATCAACGTGGGAAATGGAAGGCTGGTGATGGTTGGATTTTGAAACATAAGCCATCCATGATAACTTCTAATAGATGAATGAACCTGATTGATACATCACCCTGTGAAATAATTTAAAGGAAATAATTAGATTAAGCAGCTGTGTGTGAGGTGTGTGAAGTTTCACATACGCACCTATTTCTTTTCCACCAGCGTATCACTCGCATAGTGCATCCGGTCTATGTAAAAATTGGGCCTACGAAGATCACAAAACAGGCCCATCCACTTATCAGGTTAGCCGCAAGCAGAGCAAGTCACGACTTCCCTATTAATTGATTTTTAATTGTGTACGGTTAAATGAGTAAACAAGCCTGATTTGGAGCATTTTTTAACAGAATTATAACTGGCATATATTTAATGTGGCACATCATTAGGTGATCGACAAAGTAACGTGCCGAGGCATCCAGAAATAGAACACAGTCGAAGAGCAAGCCATACCGAAAATAATAGAGCTTGACCCACTTCGGTTGCCATAATCATCCAATAAACTTAGCCATAATTCTGGACTTGGTTCTTATTTAATATAATCAGTAAGTCTTTTGTTTTGTTTGATTACACTTGTATACTGAAAAGCCAGTAATGTGCAACTCATTTTCAGATGAAGAACCTCACCTTCCAATTATCACCTAATCATTATAAATATTGTATGAGTGGTTGAATATATCGATTCTGGCATAAACCGGATGTGATAGAAAACAAAATGGTTGAGGGGAAGTATGAAACCCACCAAAAACTCAATGTGTGCCCTCCATGTTGTGACGGACCCTCTCTCAACAACCAAACGGTGGCCATGGAAAAGTGAGAACCACCACTCTCGCGGACGATCCTAATTTGATGCAATAGTCTAATATAGCCTGTGGATTGTTGATGAATTACCATAAGTTTCAACTGAGAAGATCCCACCTTAGATCGTTCATGATCAAAAATAATTATCCAAGAGGATTATCATCATCATATATAGCATTATCTCAACTAATTGACGTTGGCAGAAATGTGCTGCAACTTGGATGCTATGGCATAAATTGGATGCCGGCTGGTAACCCCCGACCAACCTTTCTATTTCATCCAATACCTTACCATGAAAACATAAAAGCTCCCAAATGCGCAGTGTAATAAACTATTATTTAAGTTGATTACAATCATACGTTATCTAATAATCTATAATTATATAAGTGGTTTATAATCCACAAATTGACGCAGGGGAGGACGTGAGGTCGAGCACCATCTTCCTCAAGAGGATAACTATTCCGAATCCACGGAACTTCTCTGGACTCCTTACAGAGACTTTCTCGAATCCACGAGAAAAGAGAGAAGAAAATAGAAATAAATTCTAATAAATTCGAAATAGATTAATGAATGCCTAAAAACGAGTTCACAATCCTTTAAATAAGGGTACTAAGCAATGGGAAAGAAATCATAATCAAACTACAACTAAAACTCCTAGAATTTGCGACTTACTATAAATAGTAAACTTACTATTTATAGACGGTCGTGATGTCTACTAGTGCGCAAGGTTTTCGGCCAAAAATAGTGAGTGTCCTATTTGACTTCACCAAACCGTTCCCCTAATTATTCTAAGCTCTTTTCACGTTGGGCGCAACTCCTAAAGCCCGACGGATGAAGAGTTATAGTCAAACTAAAACTTATTATTTATAGTAAAAACGAAATTGAAACAAGGAAACGACCGTCAAATCAGGGGGTTTCTCACAATTTCGAGTGTCGCAACCCAGCATCGCTGGGTTGGTTGGCTAAAGTAACTCGTTCTACCCCAAAATCATATATTTTATGTAGGCTAACTCATCCCAGATTGCGAAATACACCTGATTGAAGGTGTGATGGTCCAGATCACTTCTGTCGCCGACCAGGCCTTTTCTGATCCATCTTTGCCATGTAATTGTCCGCGACCCGCTCTACATCAGTCTCCTCCACTTTAAAAGAACTCGTCCTCGAGTTATCATTATGCGCTGGTTCATGATACTCGGTCAGGTCCGCGACATTGAAAGTCCGTGAGATCGCCATATCATCTGGAAGATCAACAACATAAGCGTTGTCATTGATCTTTCGGATGATTGGTACCGGTCCAATCTTTTTATTCTTCAACTTATTGTACGTTCCGGTCGGAAATCTTTCTTTGCGCAAATAGACCATTACTTGGTCGCCCACCTCGAACACTTTCTGTCGCCGATGCTTGTCCGCTTGCTCCTTGTACTTTTCGTTCGAGGCATGTAGCTTATTCTGTACCTCTGCATGAATGCCCATGATTTTTTCTATCATATGTTCTGCTGCAATGCTCATGCCTGGGAGCTTGGGCAGATGGACCAAGTCTAGTGTGTGGCGAGGTACTCGTCCGTATATAACCTGGAATGGGGATTTCCCTGTCGAGCAGTTCACCATGTTGCTGAATGCAAACTCCGCTTGAGATAAGGCCAAATTCCACTGCTTCAGTTTTTCTCCTGAAATACATCGAAGGAGGTTTCCCAAAGTGCGATTCACAACCTCAGTTTGACCGTCAGTTTGTGGGTGGTACACGCTGTTGAACTGAAGACGTGTATTGAATCGAGTCCACAAAGTCTGCCAAAAGTAGCTTATGAACTTCGTGTCACGGTCGGAAGTAATAGTCTTGGGAACCCCGTGTAGTCGCACAATTTCTCTGAAGAATAGATTCGCCACATGTGTTGCATCGAAAGTCTTCTTGCATGGAATAAAGTGCGCCATCTTGAAAAAATGATCTACTACCACGAACACCGAATCCATGCCGCGTTGTGTTCGTGGGAGACCAAGCACAAAGTCCATAGATAAATCCTCCCAAGGGCCGTCAAGCACGGGTAACGGGGTGTAGAGGCCCGTATTATGAGATTGTCCCTTGGAAGTCTGACAAATATAACAGCGTTGGACTGTCTTTCCCACATCATGCACCAATTGCAGCCAGTAATACCGTTCTTCCACAAGAGCTCGTGTCTTATCTCGCCCAAGGTGTCTACTGAGGCCACCTCCATGTAGCTCTTGGATTATCTGTTCCCTTAGCGAACTCTTTGGGATACATAGTCGATTTCCCTTAAAAAGGAACCCGTCTTGTATATGTAAGTCACCGGGGTGACCTTCCTGACATCTAACCCATGTGTCCTTGAAGTCGTCATCGTCGGCATATATGTCTTTGAGGCGATCGAACCCGACAACGTCATTGCTCATAGTGACTAACAAAGTTGCACAGTGACTCAGCGCATCGGCTACTTTGTTCTGTTGCCCTGACTTATGCTTTAGCGCGAATGTGAATTCCTGCAAAAACGAGATCCATCTAGCATGCACACGGTTAATGTTAGCTTGACTATTAATAAATTTGAGGGCTTGATGGTCCGTGTAAAGTATGAATTCCCTTTGAATCAAATAATGTCGCCAGTATCGCAGTGCCTGGACCATCGCATACAACTCGATCTCATATGTAGACAACTTCTTGCGTGCATCACTAAGTTTCTCACTGTAGAAGGCTACCGGCCTACCTTCTTGAGACAAAACTCCCCCAATCCCGACATATGAGGCATCACATTCGACTTCAAACAGTTTGTCGAAGTTGGGAAGTACAAGAACCGGGGTCGTGAATAATCTGCGCTTGATTTCGGCAAAGCTCTTGTCAGCTTCGTCAGTCCACTGAAACTGCCCTTTCTTCATACAATCTATGATTGGTGACACAATAGTACTGAAATTTTTCACGAACCGACGATAGAATATCACTAGTCCATGGAAACTTCGCACTTCGTGAATATTTTTGGGAACCGGCCATTCTCTGATTGTCTTCACCTTTTCCTCATCCACTCGAATGCCCGTAGATGTAACCACAAAACCCAGAAATAATAGGTTATTAGTCATGAAGCTACACTTTTTTAAATTGAGGTACAGTTTATTTTCAGTGAGCACTTGAAGGACCTTCTTGAGGTGCTCCATATGGGTGGTTTCGTCTTGACTGTATATCAAAATATCATCAAAATAAACCACAACGAACCGTCCAATGAAAGGTTTCAGAACTTGGTTCATCAACCTCATGAATGTGCTAGGCGCATTAGAAAGACCGAAAGGCATGACCATCCATTCGTACAATCCTTTCTTGGTCTTAAAGGCTGTTTTTCACTCATCACCCAGCCGTATTCGAATCTGATGGTAGCCGCTCCTTAAGTCCAATTTAGAGAATATTTTTGCGCCCTCTAGCATATCCAACATATCATCCAACCGTAGTATAGGAAACCTGTATTTTATGGTGATCTTGTTAATGGCCCGGCTGTCGACACACATGCGCCAACTCCCATCTTTTTTTGGAGTTAGCAGAGCTGGTACAACACATGGGCTCATGCTTTCTCGAATAAGACCCTTACGGATCAGTTCCTCCACTTGTCCCTGCAGAATCTCGCACTCATTCGGGCTCATTCGATAATGAGGACGATTAGGTAAACTAGACTCAGGGACAAAGTCGATATGGTGTTGGATATCTCGCATAGGGGGTAACCCATCGGGAAGGTCCTCGGGCCAGATTTCTTGGAATTCATGTAACAAGGGCCTTAGTCTTTCAGGGATGATGGTAGGCTCGAGTTCTTCCCCTTTCACAATTAATGCATAAGTCTGTCCTGTTTCTTTGGATTTTTCCATGAAGTCCCGAATGGTTAAGAGAAAACGACCCTCCACTTTATAAGTTTCAGGTGGTCCTTCTGGATCCATAGGGGCCAATATGGTCTTCCGGCCATCCTTGATGAAGATATATATGTTATCTCGCCCTTTATGAGTGGCGTCACGGTCAGATTACCAGGGTCGACCGAGTAGTATGTGACATACTTCCATATTAACCACATCGCATACTACTTCATCCCTATAATGTTTGTCAATTGAAAAAGATATGGTGCACCGTTCAGTTACCTTTGTTTCGCTGACCTTCTTGATCCAACTGATTGTATATGGAGAGGGATGACGCTCTGTTTTCAATTGTAATTTTTCCACCATGCCCCTGGAGACGATGTTCTCGTTGCTTCCACTGTCAATGATCACATCACAAACCTTTCAATTCATTGTACACCTAGTGCGGAAGATGTTATGCCGCTGTGGATGTACTTCTTTTCTTGGCATATATAATAGCCGCCTCACGACGAGCGACTCGCCGTGATCTTGCTGAACCCAATCTGAATCATCTACCTCGTCCTCGGCGATATGCTCCTGTTCTTCAATATCTGGATCTTCACAAGTGTTATCAGCACTACCATCATTAATGGCGAGGTTTGCCACTTTTCGCTGGGGACAAGTATTTGACAGGTGGCTGGGCTGGCCACAACGATAGCAGCTGTCAAGCCTTGACCGAGCATAAGGGTTCAGAATTCTACTTGGACTAGCAGCAGTCGAGACGCCCCTTTGGGGTCTAGCTTGCCCAGACGTAGGAGGTTCTCAGACGTAGGAGGTAGAGTGCGTGCTCCTACGGGCTCCTTTCCCTTAGGCTGTAGAGCTCCCTGAGGTGGACTGTAACATCCCGAATTTTTCCCAACCTGGGATTAGACGTCCTTAGGCGATGGGTCGATCCTAACACATTATTAACTTGTCAGAACTGAATCCCACAGTCTAAAATCGCTCCTTAACCCATTTCCTTCACAAATCTCACCCTTCACTACCTTGTTCTTTCAATTTTTCAAAGCACTTTCGCCCTAGACACTATCTTAAACTAGCTAAGTAGTATAACTTGGATCACTTTAGATACAAACTACAAAAGACTAAGTACCACCTCAGATAGAAATCTTATAGGACTAGTGATGAGTGTCAAATGTTGCATACCAGACCCCAGTAATTGCCTAATTTTACGTACATGATAAGGGTTAATAGAGATTTTAATCGTGTTTTTATTACAGGATGAAATCAGGAGCGTTAATTGAAAATTGATGTTAAAGACATGGATTTGATGTTCTGAAGTCACCAGAGCACGGGATGGACTCCAGAGAACCAATGGTGAAGAATGTACACGCCTGGGATCTGAGGAAAGCAAGCCAAAGAGGCCCGAAAAGGGTCCAGACTACAAGATCACATGGTTCCCGCCATCCAATTGATTCAACACTTCATACATGTGATGGGGGCCATAAATTAACCGTACATAGTAAATTTCAGCCCTTGCAGATCTTGGGAAGTGGTCCAACGGACAGATCAGCCCGTTAATCAACAATTTGGGACCCACCTGATGTTTGGAACTGCCTCAAATTTGGTTCTAACGGTGGAAATAATATGAGAAAGAGGATGGACGGTGCAGATTTCTCAAAAATATCACGGTGGGCCCTGTGTATGAAGTGTGTACACTGAGTACACGTACGCCGCCCGTGCACCGCACGCTGCCTCGGTCAAATAGAGCGCTGACCCGCACTCCTTCTCCAGCCTTCTCCAGCGTTCGCGAGAACGACCCACGGTCGTGGGTTGTGGGGCCCACCTAGTGTCTAAATGGATAATCCGGACCGTCCATCCGCTTCCTGGGGCAGCTATTACCATTGCCTAGATGGCATAATGGTAAAATACTGCAAAGATCAATTTCCAACCTTTTAAACGCAGGTTGAACGGTCGGGTGAGATCTCTGGTGGACCACACCTAAATCGAACTAATCTTGACACTCCTGAACGGTTTTCCGTTCTTATCCCAATGAACGGAGTGGATTTTCCATTCAGTGGAAGGAATGGGACCCACCATTGCCACGGAAGACGGATCCGCGTCCGCGTAAACCGGCCGCTGGCCGTTTTTGTGGAGAACAATGGGCCCCACCCGTCACCTGTACGGTCGATCTGATCCGTCCATCTTGTAGAGGGCCATGAATACTACAAAACCATGCTGATATTCCACTCCCATGCGTACACACGTGTGCGGTACAGAGGCCACAAACGGACTGCTCTGCAATGTTCAAAACTGATCTTTTCGTGATTTCTTCTGTGGGCCGCGTCAATGGACATTCAAAACCACCCATTCTTGACTGAAATTTCATCCTGAATCCAATGGACTGGGTGGATTTTCCAGAAAACACCTCTGTGGGGCTCACCGATCACGGCTACGAAAATTTATACTCCGAGTCCTTCTACGACTCTGCCACCGACCCCAGCCATCCAGCAGCTATAAAAGGGGAGTTTTGGACGTGGGAAAGGCATTGAGAACCAGGGAATTCGAGATCCAGAGTAAGGGAGAGAAGAAAGAGAAGAAAGAGAAGAAAGAAGAGAGAGAGATCGATTGGTTTGGCGTTTTGTTTTGATGAATTTTGTTTAATATTTTTTATGGATTTTATGGGCCACTAATCTCTCAGCTAGGGCTGAGATGAAGCCCCTAATTTGATTAGCTCTTGTATTGGTTGATTTACTTTGAATATTAATTAATTCGTTTCTTTCTCTAAGTAGGCTTGATTGGTTTAAATTCTATACTTCTCCATCTATGAACTTGACCAAAGTATATATATGGATGTTGTTTGGATGCTTATTATAGGTGCTTGTGTCTGATCAAGAACAGGTTTCCTATAGAGGAAGAAATAGGGTGCTTTAATGAATGTACATTCCATGTGCCCGACCAAGGACATGGGATATGTTATTCATGGCATTGCTTAAAGGAATTAGACATTTTGTATACCCGATTCAGGACACAGATTGTGCTTTCTCTGTATAAGTGGTATCAATCTAGATCAAAGTGAATCAACAGACAAAACAAGGGTTAGGATAATTAGGGGTGGATTCGAAAGTCCTAGTGCTCTCTCTCTATTGAATTTTCTTCCCTGTTCTTAATTATTTTTTTTTCTAGAATTGTGCTTAGTAGTTCATTCCATTATTTGTTGGATTAGTTAAGGAGAGTCGTAGTTCATTCCATTATTTGTTGGATTAGTTAAGGAGAGTCGTAGTTCATTCCATTATTTGTTGGATTAGTTAAGGAGAGTCATAGATTTGAATTGTGACGATCAGTCCTCGTGGGAACGATCTCGTAATACGTACCATATCTACATCTGATTCGTATACTTGCGAGTTAAAAATCATTTAAATCGTGTTGGTTTAAATAAAACATCAACTAGATCCTTAAGAAATGAGGCAAGGATTAGCCAGTGCGAAACCAGATTAGCCATGAAATCCATTTGAATCGCTTTAAATACGATCTGCAAGACTCAAAACTTGTAGAATCATTGACGCTAGGGTACCGTAAAATCTCGAATTAAACTCATTACCCGGCTGCTCTCGGGAGCATCTTGAAACTCCGTATCAGATCTAGACCGCACGTCGAAAGTCCGAATAATACCAAGTTAAGGACTTAGGACCGCCTCGCTGGGCTTGACAACCATCTCAGAAATCAAATCCAGATAGTGTCCCACGGCTGTTCGCTTGAGTCCGGAGTGAGAGAGTGTGAAAACACTTATTTCTTTCCAAAATAAATATCTTGAATAGTAAATCTGGCATCTCTCGTTTGCGGATCAGTTTTAAGCAACCAGACCGTCAGAATCTGACCAAATTACACCCTCGGATCAGGAAAAATTTCATAAACATTTACATGTACTCGGAGTCTCCGATCGAGATCCACTGACCGTTGAACTGAAACTAGTCCGCCACGCGTGATTTGGAAATCTGACTGAAACGAAAACTTAATAGAACGTAGATCTAGCGTTAGTGAGCTTAAGTCCGACCTTTGGCTCAAGGAGGCCCGCCAGAAGTCCTCCGTTAGCTGAAACCAGCCCCCTTTGGCTGTAACCCAAGTATACTTTGAACAGGAGTCTATTTCGGTGAGTTTTTAGGCTATATAAGGACCTTAAACCCTCTCTCATTGTAGCCATCCAAATTTGAGAGAAAACCTAGATTGAGAGAGAGAAAGTGTGGGAGATGTGGGAGGAACTCCCTGCTGCTGTTCCCTGCCGCTATTCGAGCTCCACCGCTCCGTTCTCATCGTTTTTCCGGCGATTTCAGTTCCGTTTTTAGGTAAGAAACCCTAACCCTAATCTGATTTGGGGCTTGGGTGGTTGTAGGTTATGAAATAGCTAACTTATTCCGTTCTTTAGGTCGCCAATCTGCCGTTTACGAAAGCTTAGCAAACCCATCAATTTCGTTTCGATTCTACGACAAAAGGTGCGGACTTTAGGTGTATAGGTTATGGTTTTCAACGCTTTCAATGTCAGATAATGATAGATTCATGATCTGCATGTAATTGCACATGTACAAAGTGCTTTCCGTTTTCTGTTTCGGTTAAAGTTGTAGAATATGGAATTTTACATATTCTAGGTATTCGTAGAAAATATCGTATACGTATTTTTTTTGAAAATGTGTTTGATATATTTATTTGTTGTATGGATATACGATATATGGATAAAATACTTATTTGGCGAAAGGATTCGCCTAAATACATGTTTTACTAATATACACTATGTATGTAGAAATACTGTATTGTAAGGAGTGTTGTATACATGTATATTTTGGAAATGTGTTGGCCATGATTGCTTGTCGTATGATTATATAATATATGAATAAATTACTTATTTGGCAAAAGGAATCGTTGTAATACATGTTTGCTTGTACACACTATGTATGTTGAAAATGTGTATTCTAGAAAATACCGTGTATGTATAAATTTTGGAGATGTAATTGTCATGATTAATTGTGGTATGAATATGATATACACAGATAAAATACTCGCTTGGCGAAAGGATAGCCATAATACATATTTTTCTAACATACGTCATCTATGTTGAAATAGTGTAACTCTACGTGTTTGTGAAAATGCTTGTGAGAGTAAGTGCTTAGGTGTTAGTGCCTTAGGTAGGTGTTGAGATGGGGTTCTCAACTACCTTAGAGTCACGTATGATACCCTCCACGTGGTTGTTTACTCTAACCACTCACGTATGAAATATTGTATTTGTATCCCTATTTGTATAGTGCTCTATAACATGCTTTTTAACATGCTTTGTAACTTGTTTCATAACATGCTTTATAATATGTTTTATGACATGCTTGTTAGTGTATTTGAATTACTTTGTTTATCATGCTTGAATTACTTTGTTTATCATGCTTTACTCCACATGCTATGCATGAGAATTGATTGAGCTTGGGACTATGTCCATAGTCCAGACATCCGGTACCAGACTTGGAATCGTGGTTGAGATTCATCTCGCCACACATGATGTGTTTGGCGAACCCGTGTCGTACTTCGGTTGGCGATAGTGGTTGGCCACACAAAGTGCTTCTGCGCTTCATATCGCTCAACTTGTTGTGCGCTCGAGCTAGGCGAGCACACCAAGTAACCTGTGTGTCTTATGTATGTTCACCATGTTCGGTCGCTAATGCTTGAACCTAGGGTACCAAACTTACCAGTGAGAATCCCGTTAACCATGGTACCTCGATCCGCTAAGACTCATGAGCCGAGCATGGTGGTATGGGACACCGTGGTCGAGCTGTCGGCCTACGCTGGGGCCACGTGCCTCCCCATAGTGACCAGTGAGCAACCAAACTCGTGAGCCGATTATGGTGGTATGAGACACTATATTCGTACTGTCGGCCTACATTGATAAGGTGATGGGGGAGCAGTGTAACCTTTGTGCGTAACAGCCCTTGCAGCCCTTTGTAGTGACCTCGAGCATATTCTGAAATCGCAGTGCGCCTTAGGATTCGCCGCGATATATAGAGTATGAACTAGGCCTGTTTCTGTATTGTGATGAATCTTTTAAGGGGTGATGGGGGAGTGGTGTAACCTTTGTGCGTAATAGCCCTGACAGCCTCTGCAGTGACCTAGAAAACACACCATCATCTAATATCAACTAGGACTGACGACCCTAGAATGGATCATGTTTGGGAATGATACAAGGGAGGTACCTTAGTTTCCCAATCCTGCTGTTTGAAATGGACTAATTAAAAACTCGGTAATCATGCTCATCATGCATTGCATGTGCCTGGAAGATGTGGAGCACTGTGGGATGAAAGCATGCCGCGAGCGTGAGATGGTGTCGCATAAAGAAGTATGTCGGTGAGAGCATACATCATGTCATTCATACTTGCATTAATAAGAGTAGTTAGGAGTGTTTGATTTTACTGCTTTATCATTACTGCTTGACTGTATTGATAACATGTTAACCTATGCTTTATTGTTCCACTGAGTTAGCTACTCACTCCCACGTTACGGGACGGTGTTGTACACACCAACCAGATTGTTGAGTTTCAGATGGCGACGCTACTCCTGAAGCAGAGCCGGACTATTACTATGATGTCGAGGAGGAGTTCTCCTACATGTAACTCTCTGACGGGTCTCTGAAGACCTGGTACTGTATTGACGGGGCTATGGTACTTGGGATAGAAGACATTACACTTACACATTTGGTATATTTTAGAACTGTACTTGTAATTATTTAACCTGGTAATGTTATCACACTCTGGAGACTCATCATAGTTTATATATTTTATCTATCTATCACAGTCTTTCGCTTACAAATTTAACTGTCTTTAGAGTATGATATGTTGTTTTGGCTTAATCTCACTCATGGTCACTACTCTAATACAGTCAACATTCAATCATTATTCATTTTGTTGCATAAGTAATGTTCTGGAACTCGAGAGTTGAGTTACTACTCGACCCTCGATTTTCAGGGTGTTACATGGACCTGTCGCAGTAATCCTTGCAGTAGGATAGGTCCGTGTGTTAGGACGTTCAAGTTGCGCTTCTACCCGAGTAGCCAACTTGATCGCATCATTCATCGTCCAGACGGACTGCATCTGGACCCGATCCTGAATCACCATACGCAATCCACCGTTGAATCGGGTGACTTGCTGCGATTTAGTCTCGACCAAATCGTTACGCGCCGCCAGGCGGTAAAATTCTTCTGCGTACTCTCTCACCGACCGACTACCCTGTCGAAAATTTTGGTATTGTTGGAATAATACCTGATCGTAATCGCTAGGAAGGAATCGGACGCATAGTAGTTATTTCATCCGCTGCCATGTGCGGATTGGTGCTTTCATCTGCCTGGTTCGTGCGAGTTGCAGTTGTTCCCACCAAGCTGACGCTCCTCCTTTCAACTTGTAGGCCACCAGCTTGACCCTCTTTTCTTCAGGGATGTCCATATAGTCAAAAAATTGCTCAACTTCAGAAAGTCAATCGAGAAAATCCTCAATGTGTAGTTGGCCATTGAAGTTAGGAATATCAACCCGTATCTTGAATTCTCGATCTACTCGATCACCGCCTGGTCTGGGGTGTTGGAAGATTATGTCGTCGATCTCCTCCTCACTGGAGCCCCCGTCCTCAGGCATGACTCTTGGATGCACTCAGCCGTATCCTGCGATCGGGCGCCGACATGAGTCTCGGAATTGGCGGTGGAGGATTACCACCAGGAACATGAAGTTGCCCTAGGGTTTCTGCCAAGAGATTCGCTATGCGGTCCATGGAAGCCTGCAGCCCTTGTATGGCTTGCCGATTCTCTTGCTGCGTTGCTTGAAAAGTTGCCGCCGTTAAAGGCAAATTCCCTGGAGCACCGCCTATGAGATTGTTGTCCGACCCGTCGTTAGAAGTCATCGATCCGAGGAGAAACCTGGCTTTGATACCAAACTGACGCAGGGGAGGACATGAGGTCGAGCACCGTCTTCCTCAAGAGGATAACTATTCCGAATCCACAGAACTTCTCTGGACTCCTCACAGAGACTTTCTCGAATCCACGAGAAAAGAGAGCAGAAAATAAAAATAAATTCTAATAAATTCGAAATAGATTAATGAATGCCTAAAAACGAGTTCACAACCCTTTAAATAAGGGTACTAAGCAATAGGAAAGAAATCATAATCAAACTACAACTAAAACTCCTAGAATTCGCGACTTACTATTTATAGACGGTTGTGATGTCTACTAGTGCGCAAGGTTTTCGACCAAAAATAGTGAGTGTCCTATTTGGCTTCACCAAACCGTTCCCCTAATTATTCTAAGCACTTTTCACGTTGGGCACAACTCCTAAAGCCCGGCGGATGAAGAGTTATGGTCAAACTAAAACTTACTATTTATAGTAAAAACTAAATTGAAACAGGGAAACGACCGTCAAATCAGGGGTTTCTCGCAATTCCGAGCGTCGCAACCCAGCATAGCGGGTTGGTTGGCTAAAGTAGCTCGTTCTACCCCAAAATCATATATTTTACGTCGGCTAACTCATCCCGGATTGCGAGATATGCCTGATTGAAGCTGTGATGGTCCAGATCACTTCTGTCACCGACCGGGCCTTTTCTGATCCATCTTTGCCATGTAATTATCCGCGACCCACTCTACATCACAAATACATGCTATAGTCAATAAATACTCAATGGTCCTGATTAGAGATGGTTGCCACAGACTCAATGGAGCTTATTATGATATATATGTTTTATCCATGCTGTTCATCTATTTTAATAAACCAGGAGACTGATTGAATACTCAACGTGAGTGAGTATCCAATTTCTACTATTGAAATCTTATCTGGGCCTACAGTGATTTTTATTTTCCATCCAACCTATTCATAAGGTCACGTATACATGAATGAAATGAAAACGTAAATATCAGCTCGATCCAAAACTATTTTGGTCCGAAGATTTCAACAGTAAGCTTTCAATCCACACTGCTTCCTGTGGTGTGGTCTACTTGAGTCTTAAGGCTAACTTGTTTTTGAGCTCATGCACTAAAATGATTTATTAAAATGAGTGGACAGTTTGGATAAAACACATACATCAGGATGGGTGCCACGGAGCCCCTGACAGCTAGCTAGATACTTGTGGGGGTAGTACCCAATACATGCCCATTAAAATCCAAAGCTATCTAATAGCCTATTAGATAAGTGGGTTATAGTCAAACAAGTACAATTAGCTGAGTAATCCCAGATTTTGGAAAGACCATTAGCATAATCCAGATATATATCATTTCAGTCAAAAAGACCATTATCATCATCCGATAAGCAAGCTTGGCCAATTCTCCTACGGCAAAACCAGCTGAACAACCTAGATGGACTATGGTGGGTCCCATGTGTGTGGTCGGATAGGGTCTGCGTCATCTCTTGCTGTACAAAGATGGAATTGGATCAACGAAAACAAGATGACTATCTAATTCGGCGATCCGGCTGGCACCGAAAGCCTCGATCCGGGTTTATAATATGATACGTCTGAGATTTAGGGCTTATTTGATAATGCTGAAATTTTTTTACTGAGATTTAGGGCATATTTGATAATGCTGAAAATTTTGACTTAATTAATGTGGAATTGGAAAGCAATCTGCTGTGCTCCATGTATTTTGACTAAATTTTTACAACAATGAAGGTCTAGCTTAATAGTGAATGGAGAATACGCTTGTGTATATTTTTTTATTTCAAAATTACCCTGCCTATCTCTTTTGCCGAAAAGATAACCCAACTTTTAACTTGCAGCACTTCTCTGGGCCCACTCTGATTTATGTGTTAGATCCACACCACCCATCAACTTTTCTATATTGTCATACATCATGATCCCAAAAAATGAGGCACATCCAAACCTCAAGTCAACCACACCATAGAAAGTAGTGGGAATGGAATGACTACCGTTAAAACCTTCTTAGGGTCCCTTGTGAAGTTTATTTCCCATTTAACTGTTTCGCAAGGTCACACAAACCTGGATGAAGGGAAAACACTGTTTCACAAGGTCACACAAACCTGGATGAAGGGAAAACACAAAATCAGCTTAATAAGAGGCTTATGTGGCCCCAAGGAATTTTTTTACGGTAGGCACCCAAATTTCGCTGTTTCGTATAGTGTCGCCCACTTAAGCATTAGATATGGTTTGTTTTTGGTCCCTTTCCGTAAAATGATATGGAAAATTAAATGGATGGTGTGGATAAAACATATACATCACGCTATGTCATTTGATAGTACCATCCATCTCTAGCTATACTGCGGACCGAGTGGGAGTAGTACCAATCCTACCTGAATTTGAGGAGAGCCGATCAGGTTGAGTAGCAAACTCACTAATGAAGTGACGTCACTAAGTTTTGTGGGCCCACTATGATGTATGTGTTGTATCCACACCGTCCATCCATTTGGAGAGATCATTTTAGGGTAGTATCCAAAGAATGAGGCAAATCCAAAGCTTGAGTGAACCCCACAATAGAAAATAGTGGGGAGAGTGATGCCCACATTTGAAACTTTCTTAAGGTCTACCATAATATTTATTTGAGATCCAATCGGCTCTTGTGTTAACACAGACATGAAAGGTGGGAATATATATATATATATATATATATATATATGGAAAAGGTACCATGCGCTCGAGCTCACGGTAAGCTCCCATGAGGTCGAGCTGTGTGGGCCTCACCGTGATGCGTGTCGACCATTAACACCGTGCATTTGATGGGTCCCCTTTAAATTATGGGATATGCCAAAAATCAGCCGTATATGGAACTCAGGTGGGCCATACCATCTAAAATCATGTGAAAACATGCCAAAAATATATAAAAGCACTTGGTGGGGCCTACCTGAGTTTTGAATGCTGCTGAAACTTGGTCTGAACCCTCATCCAAGTGTGACACACATAATGGATGGGCTGGATTTGCAAACCACATCTCGGTGGGCCCAAAAAATGATTATTAATGTTTCAATGGTGCACGGCCCCTCTCAACTTCTGTATGTGGTGTGGCCCACGAAAGTCACGGATTGACTTGATTTTTGAGACCTAAGCCCACGATGGAATGGTGCATCTAACTGATGGGGTAGATGTTCGAAACGCATCACGGTGGGGCCCACACTGCTCAACCTCATGGGACGTTCCCATCATCTCGAGTGCATAGTACCTTTTCCCATATATATATATATATATATATATATATATATATATATATATATATATATATATATGCTCGATAGAAAACTTATTGGCCCTTATAAGTTTTTAATTGTGGGCGTCATTCTCCCCACTATTTTCTATGGTGAGGTCCACTCAAGGTTAGGATCTAACTCATTCTTTGGATAATGCCCTAATATGATTTCTCCAAATTGATGAATGGTATGGATACATTACATACATCATAATGAGACCCACAGAACTTGGTGACGTCACTTTAGTAGGAGTCTCGCTTCTCAGCCTGACAATAGCTAATCCGCGTCTCATGGGGTTTAGCAGATTGCGTGGTGTGCCCACACACCACCTACCTTGGTCCTAACCATGGGGCCCACCTCGATGCACGTATCCTATATCTAATCTGTTCATCTGTTTTATTTCAAATCATCATGGGGCATTATACGAAAAATGAAACGAATCCAATTATCAAGTAGGCCATACTGTAGGAAATAGTGGTGAGTGACGGTTAATGAGCCAAAAAAGTTCTAGGCCACATGAGATTTAGATCATCCTCATTTTTAGGATCAATCCCTAAAATGATTTGGAAAAATAGATGGACGGCGTGGATAAAACACGTATATTATAATAGGGGCCACACAATACCATACAATAGCTAGGGGCTATTGATGACGTTAGTATGCAATCTGGATCCACCAAGGTGGGTGGGACCCTGACTATGAGGCCCATATGATATATGTAACTACATTCATGCTATCGATCCATATTGAATGTTGGGATTTTGGCCTGCGGAATCACACAGATCTAGATCTAGAATAGCAATTCAATGGCACCAAGCACATACAAGAGAACACACAGATTTAATGTGGAAAACCCTTGCGGGAAAAAACCACGGCACAAAGCGACAGAATTCCACTATGAAAGCATCAATTACAAAGAGAGGGAGGACTTACCCGATTCGAAAAATCTCGAATCTCACCCTTGCTACACCCTTTGATAATCTCTAGAACCTTTTAGGAACCCTTGGAAAACTTTTAAAAAGCTTTTGAATCGCTTAGAATAACCCTAGGGGCACCTATTTATAGTTTGGGAAACTTTCCTTTCGCACCCTTACGAAATCGCCTCAGATTTCCACAGTCTGCACAAGATCCGGATTCGAATTTGCGTAACTTCAACTGGTCAAGCCGAGGCCTCGACTGGTCGAGGGACCCCCCTGACCAGTCAAGCCATCCCCTCAACCGATCGAGTGCCCCGAACACCCAAATAAGGAGCTCGCTGGACTTTGAGTCGAGCAGGCCTCGACTAGTCGAGCAACTCCCTCGACCGGTCAAGCAACCCATCAAATTGAAGGCTTCTGACAACAATCTCCACCAAGTCTTCAATTTTCAACCGTGTAGCTTCTTGACCTCTTCTCTTATCTCTGCATCACATCATAGCTTCTCGTGCACACTCCGTCCTTATTTTCTGTCATCGCCAAGCCCAAAGAAGTTGAACATCACTTGAATTTCTCTGCAAGAACATTCTTGTTGATCATGTCTACTGGATTTAAATCCACATGCCCAACCGCCTTTGCTCCTGTCTTCCCAAAAGAAAAGATGTAGTCTTCTTGCCATTTCACTGCTACTCAATATTGCTTATCGGGGTACTTGCTCACAACACTGATAGCCTATGAAATAACCGGTCTAATTTAGACCATGGTATACACTACCAACCACATTCGAATAAGGCTCATGAAATATCCTGCTTTTCCTCATCTGTTTTGGGACATGTCCTGAGGAAAACTTGAGGAGAGACGCGCAGGGAATGCTCTCCGGCTTTACATGGTCCATCACCTCCTTGATCAATACCTACACACAAGGTATTCCTCCTTTGATCACCAAAGCATACTCCTCCTTCAGTCTCACCGCTAAGAACCATCTTTGCAACCCCCCAATCCTTCATCCTGAATGTCCCACTTAACCGAGTCTTTAGTACATTGATTTCAGACATGTTGTAATTGGCGATCTACATGTCATCAATTCCTGACTCACTATGAAGGAATCAAACTATTGCCTAGGTGACAGGTCGAATCACGACCTCCTGTAAAGTCTTTTCTCAGCCCCTTTAACTTCGAACCGCTCTAGTTGCTTCATGTAGATCTGCTCCTCACTTTCCCTTGCAGAAGTGCAGACTCCACATCCATCTTTCCAACTCAAGATCACATTGGCCAACCAGCGCCAATCACGGATTTAATAGACACCTGTTATACCATCGGTGCGAATATCTCTGAGAAGTCGATCCCTTCTCTCTGAGTATAACCCTTCGCTACCAACCTCGTCCTGTATCTATGTTGTATCCTCCTGAAGATCCACCTGCATCCAACCGCTCTCCAGCCCATTGGAAGCTCCACTCACTCTCATATATCGGTCTGGTACAATGAATCCATCACATCGCCCATAGTCACCTTTCACTTCTCAGCACCAGGCTCACCTAGAGCCGTCTGAATAGAAGATGAATCTCTTGCGATATTGGAGTCGTCCATTTACCTCGCCGATATCCTGCGATCATGTCGTGTGATTCTTCTCACAAGTGGCTGCTCCACCTGCTTTGTATCCTTGTCCACACGTCTCAGCCTTCTGCCTTGCCCGCTCATGTGGTCATGCCCAACATGCCACACACGTGCAGAGGTGAAATCCGCTACATCCACTGTAACTCCACCTTTTGAAGTGCTCCTGATTAACCTATACAAGTTACCGAGTCGTTGTGCTTTCATGATTACCCGTGCCCCCTTAGATACCTTAAGAGCACCATCAATACTTGTGTACTTACATCCTTTTGCCTCAAGCACACCAAGAGAAATCAAATTCTTCTTCAAATCAGGAATGTGCCTGACATCAGTCAAGGTACGGTCAACCCCATCAAACATCTTGATGCGCACCGAACCAACATTAACAACATTACAAACAATATCATTGCCCATAAATACCTGTCCACCATCGCACTCCCTGTAGCTGGCGAACCAACTCCGATGAGGAGTCATGTGAAAAGTTGCCCCTATGTCTAGCATCCACTCGTCCTTACGATTATCGTATGGCCGCCTGATAGTAGACACAGACAGAACATCACCATCACATCTACTTGATCCATCTGATGTGACAGCGTTGGCCTCCTTATAGGAAGCCTCGGAATCTTCTCTCTTAGATTTAGGATTTCCACAATCCTTCTTCGCATGTCCTTCCTTCCCACAATTCTAACACTTTACCTTTCCTTTACACTTACCCTTGGATTTGATTCTAGAACCTGAAGAACCTGTACCTTATTCAGAATTCATATCCCCTGTAAACAGTGCATCAGAAGATATCCTCATGTCGACGTTAAGCTTTCTCATAGCCTTTCCTTGAAGGGTCGAGATAACGGTGTCGACACTCCAGGTTTTATTCATTGAGCACATTGTGTCCTTGAATGACTCATAAGACGCCGGAAGAGAATTCAACAACATACATGCTTATTTTTCATCTTTTATCACTTCCTCCATATCAGCAATTAGCAAACCAATTTATTAAAGTTGTTGATGTGAGCCTCCAGATCTCCACCCCTCTGCCATCTTGAAGTTATACCACTGCCGCTTTAAGTGCAGGCGATTTTCAGAGGATTTTTTCGCATAGACATCCTCTAACTTCACCCATAACTTAGCTGCAGTTTTCTCTCTCATGACGTTGTAGAGAACCTCATCCATGAAACATAAACGGATCAATGATAAAACTTTCTTATCAAGATTATTCCAATCATCATTAGTCATAGTAGACTTTTGCTCCTCAAGAGCACCATCTTCGCCTGGCTTGATTAAGGAACTCATCATCTTGATCTTCCATAACTCAAAATTATTTTTCTTTAATTACTTCTCAATCTCATACCTAGTATTTCCCCTTATTACTAATCCCTCATATTCAGATCTGTCCCAACGATTGCTCTGATACCACTTGTTGGGATTTTGGCCTGTGGAATCACACAGATGTAGATCTAGGATAACCATTCAATGACACCAAGCACATACAAGAGAACACAAGGATTTAACGTGGAAAACCCTTGCGGGAAAAAACCACGGTACAAAGCTACAGAATTCCACTATGAAAGCATCAATTACAAAGAGAGAGGACTTACCCAATTCGAACAACCTCGAATCTCACCCTTGCTACACCCTTTGATAATCTCTAGAACCTTTTAGGAACCCTTGTAAAACTTTTAGAAAGCTTTTGAATCGCTTTGAATAGCCCTAGGGACCCTTATTTATAGTTTGGGAAACTTCCCTTTCGCACCCTTGCGAAACCGCATCAGATTTCTACAGTCCACACAAGATCCGGACTTAAATCTACGTAACCTCGACTAGTCAAGGGACCTCCTTGATCGGTCGACCCATCCTCTTGACCGGTCGAGTGCCCCGAACACCCAAATAAGGAGCTCGCTGGACTTTGAGTCGAGCAGGTCACAACTAGTCGAGCAGCTCTCTCGACCGGTCGACCCTGGACCTCGATCAGTCGAGCAACCCATCAAATTGAAGGCTTTTGACAACATTGCATTCTCATTTTTTGGCATGATCTAAAAAATGAAGCATATCGAAATCTAATATGGACCATAGTACAAGAAAAAGTAGTAAATGACCATTAAAAATGTCTTGCAAGCTGCGGAAGCTTTTGGTTAAGACAGTATTTGTGTGGTCTCTTCATATAGGTATTTTTTTACCTTATAAACTTGCTGGTAATAAACATTTTGATTGAATCCATGAAAATTTTAATGGTAGGTATTCAATCATGGTTTTTCATAAGGGCAAATGTGTCAAACTAACATATTCCAAACATTTCTGACATTAGTTAACAAACGGGTGTTTCTAAATTTAATACTAGGTTTTGGACTCTTTTTTTTTATTATTTTTTTATTTTAGGTTAGCTTGTTAGTACACACCCATCTCAATGCACACACTCCATGTTAGTCACCCCCGCTATGGATCGATACCAAGACCTCGAATGTTGAAACGAGGTATCTCTACTCAGTCTGCCAGTTGAGCTATGGATCTGGTTGTTAAACAAACAACTTAGCTATTAAAATAGAGATTTTCTTTTAATAATTCAATTCTTTTAAAATATAAGGTTATAATGACTGTCCATTTTTTAACCAAAAGATTCGAATTTTAAAGAGTTCAAATAATAAAATTAAAAGATTTTTTGGTCGTTCTATCATAAAAGGTGATATTCATCCTTTAAACGGTTTAGATCGTTGTTATAAGATCCAAATTCAAAGTCTAAAGTTCCGACGTCTCATACTGTAACATACATCCAGATGTATTCGGGCAAAGCTCCACATCGAATTCAGAAAGACGAGCGGATTGCCACGGACATCTCTATGCCCCCACACAGCCCGGAAACAGTGATATCTCTATGCCCGGAGCTGTGTAGGTACATGTCCGTGAAAAATCCACTCGTCTATCTGTTTTTAAGGATCACGATAGGACAGGATTCTAAAAATCAGGAAGATCGGAAACTCAGGTGGGACACACTAAATGAAACGTTTGCAACAGAAAACGTCCACTGTTGAAACATTCCTGGAGCTGTCCATAATGTTTATTTGGACATCCACACAGGCAATCCGCTTCCGATTTCACTCATGTTTCATTTACCGAGTATGAGACTACACATGTGGATGCGTGCAGCTACACGTGTGACCTCCAAACAGGACAGGCCTAATTCGAGGGGACGCGGATTGCGTCCTACCCCCGTCCGGGCAGGGCTCTGTGGGGTCCACCGTGATGTAAGTGTTTTATCCACGCCGTTAAACTCGTTTTAAAGATAATGACGTAGGTCTAAGGCTTAAGGGGACGACACCAGAGGAACCTACACTGATAATGACACCCACCGTTGAAACCTTTCTAATGGCCAACATGATGTTTTTTTTACCGTAAATACTATTCATAAGGTCACGTAGACGTGGATGAAGTGAAAACAGCTTCATCCGAAACTTCTCCAGCTCCCAAGAAGCTTTTAATGGCTGGCGTTCAATTCCCATTTTGTGGTTCACTTAAGCCTTGGACCTACCTCATTTTTTGCCTCATATGTTAAAATTATCTTAAAAAAGCGTTTAATGGCATGGATAAAACACTTACATCACGATGGGCCCCACAGATCCTGCCGGACTGATTACCGTCCGGGCGGGGTAGGACGCCGTCCGGGCAGGACTATGTGGGGACGACTGTGATGTAAGTGTTTTATCCATGCCGTTTAAAGACTTTCTCATGTCATTTTAAGATATTAACCAAAAAATGAGGCAGGTCAAAGGTTTACGTTGACCACAAAGTGTGTATGGAACGTCCACCATTAAAAACTTCTTGGGAGCTTGAGAAGTTTCGGATCAAGCTGATATTTTTTTTTTTTAACTTCATCCACGTCTACATGACGTTATGAATAGGTTGGATAGTAGAAAAACATCACGTTGGCCCTTAGAAAGGTTTCAAGGTGGGTGTCATTATAAGTGCAACTTCTTTTATTGTGGTCCACTGGAGCTGTGGACCTGCATCATTGTCAGGATAATACTTTAAAATGATCGGAGAAAAGCGGTGAACGGCGTGGATAAAACACTTACATCAAGGTGGGCCCCACAGAACCCCGCCCAGACGGATTACCGTCCGGGCGGGGGTAGGACGCAATCCGCATTCCTGAGTAAAACGAGTGTAACGAGGGATTTACGGGCGTCTGGGAGCAAGAATTCGAAAATAAATGGATTTCAAACCTTCAAAACCAGGTGTTTCCAAAACTCAGCAGCGAGCTGAGATTTAAGTAGATTTTTATTTCCAATGGTCAGAAAATCGACCGTTGGACCCCTCTGTCTTTATTCGCACCCCAACCCAACTGCATTAGCTATAGGTGGCGAACGCTGCCACCAGAAGCCACGTCATCCCTGACATCGACTGTGGCTGTTGTCGCATGTATAGACCCAAGAAAGAGTAAATAAAATAATGGGGATGAGTTTCGGAAGAAGAAAGAGAATTTGGGTTTAGATAACGGGCCTGCATTATGTTTTTATACGTCTGCTCATTAATTGCCCCATTTGGAAGATTTCCACCATCTTATTCAGCTCGGATGATTGTGGGTGATGGGGCCCACTCTGCAAAAATGTATGGACGGTGTCAATCTTTGTATACGCACCATCAATATTATTTCATTTGAAATGGGCCCAAATGGGCTCAGGCCCATTTTCACTCAATGAAGAGTATTTTGGGGAGGCGACTGCATGCTGTCTATGGACATATTTATAGCGCACAGAGGGCCCAACATATAGGGAAGTAAATATTTTTCATCATCTTTAATTTATGTAATTTTGTTTGTTGTACTATAAAATTAATGAACCCATTTTTATGATGTAACCAAATTAGGCTCACTTTAATGTTTAATGGTGCAATTGTACTTTGAAATTACCTCATTTTAGCCAGATTAAATATATTAATGAACTTGTTACAATGGATATAGAAATGTCATGCATGTATGCTACTTTGAAAATTTAAAAATAATTTACTTTAGTTTAAATTATATTGGTATGAATAAACTACAGTGTAATTGTTATTTGAATTTCAACCGATTCCAAATACATGCATTTCCAGTCACTTTAATTCTAGTGTAATTGTTATTTGAATTCCAAATACATGGAATTATATTAGATGAAATAAACACTAATATTGTACAATAATTGTATGTTTGGAAATATCATGGTATTTGTCCAATCCCAATCCCATGTATCGGATAAAATTCATCCTCTTAAGTAAAACATTGTATTAAGTGGAAGTAGATTACATAATTGTAATTAACAAATTAGATTATACAACTTATGTCAATCACTTGTATACATATGCAATTCAAATATAACCTATAAAATATACATATGGATGGAGGGCATGGAATAAAACCCATCCATCAATATGGATAGAAGTGTACATCGAGCCGAACCGAGGCGAGCTGGCCTCAGCTCAACTCAGCTCGGCCATTGGCTGACCTCAGCTCAAGCTCGACTCGGCTCGGTCCTCAAGCTTGACTGGCTAGCTTGGCTTAGCTCGGTTAGCAACTCGGGTCGAGTTTGAGCCAAGATCGAGCCGAGTTCGCCATTGAGGTATTTTCCACAAACACCTGAACTGCAACTTCAAAATTTCACTATTTTACAAACAGGGGCAATAGTTTTACAGGTATTTTATCAAACACTTTCCAAGCAACATAAAAACCAAGAAAAACAAAGAGAAAAAAGGTATTTGTTTCATGTACATACCTTCCTTACCACCAACCAGATTTCATTGAGTCATTTTATCAAACAGTTGGTAACCAACATCAATGGCAAAGTAATCGAGTCACTGAAATGGTTCGATCCGAGTTCGATTCGAGTTGGATTCGATCCGAGTTGAGTCGAGTCGAGCTGGGGTCTACTCAAACTCGGCTCGAACTCATTTTCGAGCTCAAAAAATCAGGTCGAACTCAGCTTCGAATCGAGCTTTTTTGAGTTGAGTCGAGCACGCTAATCGAGCTAACTTTGTTAGTGTACACCCCTAAATATGAGGCTCATAGAGTAAGGTTTAAGTGTCCCGCCCTAAACTTATTTATAATAATCACTGTTGTAATGAAGTCTAATGAATCGCTTAATTTAAATAATCCAATGATCAAATTAAAATCAAGTATCATGTGTAGCCCACCTAGTAAAGCCTTTTAAAAAATACCTAATAAAATTTGAACATTGCAAAATGCAAGTCTACCTACATGCATTCAAAGGATACCTTAGACAAAGGCTCGCCCTAAGGTATTAGACAGAGTGAGTAAAGATAGCCTCCACCATGATGTATTTGTTATATCCACACGGTTCATCCCTTATATTTATTTTATTGTACCAGACAGAGTTAGTGAAGATAGCCTCCACATGCTTACCTCACACTCAGCTATATAACTGCTTTACTGACCTCAGTAAGCTCTGTGGGTCTGATTATGAGGTATGTGTTATATCCAAACCCTTCATTCATTTGGAGAGCTCGTCTCAAGGCTTGAGATGAAAAATAAGACGTATATAACTATTAAGTGGAACACACTGCAAAAAGCGGTGGGAGATTGAACGTCTACAATTGAAACCCTTTTTGAGGTCACGGAAGTTTTGGATCAATATGAAATTTGTTTTTTCTCTTCATTCAGGTTTTTGTTACCTCATGAACAGATTGGATGGAAAATAAACGTCATGGTGGGCCCTATGAATTGTTAAACGGTGAAAGTCATTATCTCCACTGCTATTTATGGTGTGGTCCAAATGATATTTCGATATGATCCAGTTTTTGGATTATACTTTAAAATGATCTCTAAAAAAAAAAAGATAAACGGTGTAGATATGATAAATACATCACTGTGGGCAACTTGATCTCCTTTGAAACATTCCTATAACACGGAGCTGGAGGAGCGTCCATGCTCGTCTTCGCACGACACGTACCGACAGCAGCTATATAGCTGGTGTGTGGCACACTAGCCAATCCGCTTTCCTTTTCCACTGGTGGAGATGCGAGAGGCTCGCGAGCCACGTATCTCATCCGACAAGGACGCGGATTGCGTCTTACCCCCGCCCAGACGGTAATCCGTCCGGGCAGGGCTCTGTGGTGCTCACCTTAATGTAAGTGTTTTATCACGCCGTTCATCTCTTTTCACTTATCATTTTAAGATATAGTTATAAAATTTAAGCAGGTTCACAGATTCAGTGGACCACACCAAAGGAAGCTACAATGATAATGACACCCACCATTGAAACCTTTCAAAGGGCCACCGTGATGTTTTTTAATCATCCAACCTATTAATAAGGTCATCTAGGCGTGGATGAGGTGAAAAAACAAAGATTATCTCGATCCGAAACTTCTCCATCTCTCAAAAAGTTTTTAACGGTGGACATTAAATCTTCATTTTGTGGTTCACTTAAGTCCTGTACCTTGCTCAGTTTTTGCCTCGTATCTTAAAATGATCTAAGAAAAGCGATTAACGTCTTGGATAAAACACTTACATCACGGTGGGCCCCACAGAGCCCCGCCCGGACGGATTACTGTACGGGCGGGGGTAGGACGCAATCCGCGTCGATGCGACAGCAGCGTCGTCACCTTTTCCACTGGCGGAAGTGCCACGTCTACCCTTTTACGGAGGGAGATTTTTATGCACGCCAAAATATCTGGCACGTGTGTGTTGCCGCTAGATATTATCATCCTTGCCGATGTGGCTGAGATGACACGTGTAAAAGTGCTTCCACGTGGAGGAGACCATGCCCCTGAACCACCACTTTTGTCTCTGCTCTTTTCTTTCTGAAGAAGAATAGAAGCAAAGGAGAAGAGAAATTGGGGATTTTCATTGAATGCGTTTGGTGACGATTTCTCTATAACCGTTTGGGAAGATTTCGATGGAAATGGAGGGAAATCATCGAAATCCAAATCTAGAAATGGTGAGCTGGGATCGAAACGACGAAGCAATTAGGATTCCGGCATGTTCGGATACGTCGGGAGTCACCAACGACAAGAATCCAATAGATTTTGTAAAGCCGAGAAACAACGCCGGATCGGTAATTGTCGATTCTTTCTTGGATTTTCTTTTCTGGGTTTTTCTGTTTTCAGCTTTTCGTGAAATGGGTTGTAATTTTTCTTAGAGGGGGTATAGAATCGAATGGAGAAGATGAAGCCATGCATTGATTGATTGTTTTTGTTTGATTTGTAGCTATTCTTCTTTCTTTCAGTTTTCTTTCTGTTCATTTTACTTGTTTTTTTGGGTTTTCTGGGTTTTCTGTGAATTATATGGCTTCTAATCCTCATGGGGGGTTTTGTTTTGATGAACTATAACAATGTTGGGCCCACCATTTGTTGATCCAAACCGTTTGTATGATGCTCCCTTCTGTGGATGGGATACACCCCAAAAATCTCTCCTACTGCGTGATCTTAGCCATTCGATTGGTACGCTGTACATTTTGTAAGCCATCAATAGGACGGCGAGGATCATCTTATATTGAGATATTAGACTTTGGCCTATCTTACGAAGAGCCCAATCAGATGAATGGATCAGATTACATAAATGTGGGCCCAGCTTGTACCATAGCTTGGGGGATTAAAAAATGCTGTTCCTCTTGATTGAGAATCTTCTCTTCCATTTAGGATGGAAAATTGAAGAGGCAAGATGGGCTTTATCTATTGATCTGTGGTTTGGTTTTGTGAAATGAAATGGGTTGTAATTTTTCTTTGGGGTTGGGGAATTGATAATATAGGAAGTTGGTTGTGTTTATCTGGTCATTGCAATATGTGGGTTCTCTTTTTTTAGGGGCTGAGAATACTCATTTATCTAATTTTCATGGGTGAATTATCATATCAGGGCCACCAAATGGTGAAACATGTGTCCATGGCATGGACAGATGAGAAGCACAGTTCATATCTCAGTTCCATAGAAGCATCATTTGTTAAGCAGTTACATAACCACAAGTATCCATCGATGCATTTCCATGGTTGGCTATCAAGAAGAAGACGAAAACTGATAGATCTGAACTCCATTCCATCGAACGCCAACACCCATTTCTCCTCTGGACAGGTCCGAACCTGAATCTGTTATTGTATTTTCAGTATCTCTCAACCCACTTCCCTGTTTAACTAAATTGGTTGTTGTCTTCCTTAGTTTAAAGTTCACCGTAGAGGCTGCTGGGAGAAATTGATTTTCAGAGGGGCTCGTAGTCGGCAAGACACTGAAAATGAATCTCGTCTTCTCTTGGTAAATCCATGGATCCAGCATTTCAGGTCAGCTTCCACCGGCAAAGAGATAGAGGCAACGTTACCCAAACCGGAAGAAAACGGTATGCCAGCTGGCAAAGCAATGTACTTGGGAGGACAGAAGCATGAATCACCAACCTGTGGAATAGTAACAAGTTCAAGGCAATTTCCACCTTCACACTCTGAAATATGTGGCCAAGATTCTGTTGGCAGCAATATTGGTAGGTTTCAGTTATAACTTGGTATGGTTCATGTTGAAATTCTTCCTTTCCTTGCCACATTTTTAATTGGGCAATTTTTCCAATCTTGCTTAATCTTAATTTCGATTACGCATTTCTTATCTAACCATGTAGATTTTTGATAAATCCATAATGTTTGAATTTTAAATTATCTTTTGTGAACATCATGAGTTTGATGTGGAATAATAATATGTCTACAATCCTCATCTCTAACCAATTTCAACTACACAAAATAAATTAAGTGGAGGAGAGTGGAGTAGTTGTAATTGTCTCCTTTGCAGTCATGATTTTCAATAGGCTTGGAACTTCACCAGCCACATGAAATTGGAATTACAATGTTAGACTATGGTTATTCTTTCATATTAATATTCCTTTCTTTAATATTGTTTCCCATATTCTAAGTAAATATGGACAAATTCATGTTAATGGTATCCGATTATACCATGCAGTTTGATGGCCCCCCTCATGATTTTATGGCCGGTTTAGAGTTCTAAACTGTTGGCGGCATCTATCAAAGGGAAAGACAATTCTCTTGATTTAGTTTTTCAAACTTTGATTGTTTATCATTATGATGGTTTTCAGTTAGGAGCGGCTGTTACCTGATTTCACACTTCTTCTGGGAGTGTTTTCTCAAGTTGAAGTTTTGGTGTTTTGTGCTTCTCGATGGAAATATGCTTATAACTTCCTATAGTTTCACATGTGGGCCATACCCCTAGTTTTCTATCAGTTAGTCTTATAGCTGCTAAGGGTTAGAGGTTTGATGGATTTTATGTCAAACAAGAACAAATGATATATATATATATATATATATATATATATATATATAGATATATATATATATAACTATACCCATCATACGTGATGAATCTCGCAAAATCTGAGCGGTTCACATGAAGCAGAACCTTCCTTTGATCCGAAACTTTGGTGGACAAAAATGGAAATTTCTCTTTGCTATGGACGGTATGGATAAAAGTTTTAGATAAAAGTAAAACACACCTGCTTCACATGAACGGTTCAGATTTTGGATCAACATAGTATGATAATGCACACATTATATATATATAGCCCAATACAAAGGAAGGGGCGAGAAGCACACCCATCCTGGCCGATAGTATTAATGCACACATTTTCTTTAGCATGCCTATTCGTATGGTGAGCATGGCCATTAATCATTAGTAACAGGTTCCAGTTTAACCTACTGTTGAAAATGAAATATCTTTGCCTATAAAAAAATGATATATATTTGTCCTTTGGTTCTATATCTCTACTATGTATAACGCGAGTAGCTACTCAGAGACAATTGTTCGCATGCAATTTGTCTTGTGAGAGCTGTGAACTTTGGGATTTAAAAAGACAATAGAAGGGATTTGTGATTTAGGTAAGGGCAATAGAAATTGTGCATGCTTATCAATGGATGGCTCTGATGTTATGTGCTCCATGTGAAGAGTGATGTGGATTTTTACTGTGTTTTATCATGTGAGTAGCCCACGCCGCACCCCCCCCCCTCTCTGTCTCTCTCTCTCTCTCTCTCTCTTGTGTTGCATGTGAAATACCCACTAGTTGAGATAGTTCATCTTGCAAGAATCCAAAAAAAGGCACAAAGGGACTTGCCACAATGGTAAGGAGAGAGCTCATGAAAGATATAAATCACAATAAGTTTAGTCTCGAAAGGTATTCAATAACAGTAACAGCGGCCATAACAGCCACCACTGTGACCTTTAGGATACAGGCTGCAATGGCCATTACGGCCCTCATTTTAATTCTAATTTTTTTAAACAAACCTGTATTGGCGCCTTAATGGACTGTTCCAGGGCCGTTATGGGCTGTTACTGGCCTTTTTCCTACAATGGCCATTACACCTCAGTAACGCGGAATGGTGACTGTTATGTAACCGGTTTTTAATAGCACTCTCGAGAGAGGAGTTGACATGTAGGCTGGAAACAGATTGGCCCAAGTTGTAGTTGGGTCATGGTCACACTAATCAGGTTGCTGGTTGGGTTAGGTCTGAAAGTAAGGCCCATAAAGTAAATGGGTTGGAGTTGGGATGACTATGCCCCAACATGACCTAACCACTTATTAGAAGCTTATAAATAGTAATAGAAGGTTTTAATCCCCAAACCTCTTAAATAGTACTACTGGGCCTGGATATGAGGCCTTTTAAGTAAACTGGTCAACTAGTCTGGGGCTTTTGCCTAATTATTTGTTTACAGGTTGCGCAAGTGGCTTAAATTATAGAGCCAGTTATTAAATGAGACCATCTCGGGTCACTCAGGGTTGGATTCTTCACCCATCTGGTCGATGGGTTGGCCCTAGATGACCCCAATATGACCTGAGCTTAACCCATCACCACCTCTATTCACAAGAAAATCCTTGGCTGTGTTGATCTGAAGAATGTACTATTGCATGCAACTGCTTGTCAACTGCCGTGTTGTTCTCATTCGAGGATACCAAGCTTCATTTGTGGACAGTTGGTGTATGATTTTTTTCTTGCGCATTCTTGTGTGCATGGGATGCACCGAACCTGTTTGTAGAATGTGGAAATCGCATGACCTAGAGACCTGGAGCTGCAGACTCACAAGCAATTTCTAGCCCACATGCACTTAGATTCTGATGAATATCCTGAGTCCACTGCGAGAAGCCTGAAGCCGCAGATTTGCTAGCAATTTGTAATTTCGTAGCATATATGCACTTCAATTACATGGATTCTGATGAAAAACTGCAGTTGATTTGCAAGATCTCGTCCTTGATGTTGTTAAGATCTAATTACATTGTCGTTGTAAGATGCTGAATCAAACCGAATTTTGAAATTGGATGTAGAAATTTTCCATAGATTATTATAAAAAAAAAAAAAAAAAAAATCATGTTGACTGCATGCCCTTGGGCATTTCAGGCAATTGGGCTTTGATACGTCTGTTCGAAGAAGATTGACAGCCTGCAAATGCTTCGTATACCGTAAATTTAAAGCTAAGAGAATTTGGGTGTTTGCAGAGATGTCAGATCAGAACTTTGTGAATGAAGACACCGAAGCGGAGGAGCAGTTAAAAGAGAGGGACGAGTGCAATGGAGAGTATAAGCAATGTAAGTATTTTCCTTCATTAGCCATCTCATATTTTAGACGAAAATCTCACTTCCTTTTCCCCAATTGTTCCTCTTGAAGTCTCCTATAACACTTCTAATGAGGATTGAACTTCTCAGATAAAGAAAGATTGAGATTGTAGAGACGAGCAATCAGAAAACAAGACAGGCCTGGCATGCACGGGATCTGGGCCTTCATTTCTCAAGGACCCATAGCTGTAGGGAGGACAGCACGACGCAACAGAACAACTTATAACAGAATCTGAAGAGAGGATGGAAAGCTGAAGTTGCATTGCTATCTGGAGTTATTTACCCTTGGAAGGAAGAAATGGGTTGGAATATGAAACCAAGCTAACCAACGGCATGGCTCAGGAGTGAGTTTTTACTAGAAATGTTGCTGACTCAATTGCATCTGAGAAGTTAACGGAGAAAATCAGTAGAAGGAATCTGATATTGGTTGAAGTTAATACCAAGGAAATCAGTAGGAGGAATCTGATACTGGTTCGTTTCAATCATCTTACTTTAAGGTATGGCTTATATTAGGTAGCCTCTAGTGAGCTTTTAATGATGCATACATGTATGTGGTTCACTCCTCTATGGCTCCACATGCCAACCTGTCACAAATCTATGACATCAAAAGCGTTTGTCAGGTGGGACCTGCCGTTCAGATCATGCCTTCCAAAGAAATCGGACCTGTCAATTATCTGGCAGCCCATGCATTGATGAAAGCAGTGGATGGTGTAGAAAATGTAAAGGTTTATTTTTAGACCATCCATTGTTTTAGTTCTTGCACTGCCTACTGAGTTTCCCGACCAGAGCACCTGATTTTACATGGTGTGGCCCACCTGTGTTTTGGAATTGCCTGATTTTTGGTGAATGGCGTGTGGAAAACACGGCAGGCTCTACAAAAAATAGCCTCTCCTGTTCATCAATAATTGAATGTATTCCAAGGCTTATAGTATAGTCTAAAACCGGTACATATCATCAGACCGATATTCCGATATGCTTATATTGGCATATCGAAACCGGTATGTATCACCCGATACCACCGATATTGCCCATGAATTATCAGCTTTTATTGGCCCAAAAGCAAGGTTTAAACTATCATCTGAAACCGTTACATATAGACCAGTATCACCCGTGATTGAACTCTTTATTAAAAATGATTGATACAATTGTATCTTCTGGTTCCCAGATCCCTTTAGACTATTTGAATTATACTGATACAATTGTATCTTCAGGTTCCCAGATCCCTTTAGACTATTTGAATTATACTGATACAATTGTATCTTCTGGTTCCCAGATCCCTTTAGACTTTTCAAATTATACAATTGTATCTTCTGGTTCCCAGATCTCTTTATTAAAAAATATTCAAAATCCATATTTTACTAGGTTTCTCTCTCCTATGGAGCAGGCGTTGGATCTTTTCGTTTTTACAATGGACCTAGGTCGATCGACTTGGAACGATTTTTTCTGTGGGGAATCCAAATTCCATATTGGCCCAAAGCAGCACGATATAGGAATACTATACGGAGCTGTGTCAGTACCTGTATACCGGCTTAAAAACATTATTTCTTACATATTTTACCGGTGATTGCAACATATTCATGGGTCAGATCCCACCCAACTACTAGGTCGTTGCAGGACTCTTTTTTTATATAGACAATGTAAAAATCAAGCAAAAAGAATCAATATGATTATGAGAACGGATGCGATATGACGCGGTCATCTTTTATATATAGGGCTGTACATCGAGCCGGGTTGAGTCTAGGTGGGCCAAGCTCGGCGTGACTTGTCCATGCTATACTCTAGCTCGACCTTGAGCTCAACATTAAAGCTTGGCTTGTTTGTCAAAGCTTTCGAGTTGAGCTAGTGGTTCAAGTCTAGTCATGTTTACCTCTAGTTGAGCTTATTCATATATCAATTTATTATATTTTTGGAAAAGAAAGAGAAGGAATGGGATGGGTAGGGTTTTTTAACTTTTTTTTAAAAAGTTAAATATATATATTATATATTTAATACTAATATAATATATAATATTAAATTTTAAAATATATTACTCAAGCCGAGTCAAGCTCGAGTTGAGTCGAGTTGAAATGCACTATGCTCAAACTCAACTTGAGATTTAGAAAATAAACTTGACTCGTGATGTAGAGCGGGTCGTAGACAGTTTCATGGCCAAGATGGATCAGAAAAGGCCCGGTCGACGACAGAAGTGATCTGGACCGTCGGACCTTAGATCGAGCGTATCTCGCAATCCGGAATGAGTTAGCTGATATAAAATATATGATTTTGGGGTAGAACGAGCTACTTTAGCCAACCAACCCAGCTACGTCGGGCTGCGACGCCCGGAATTGCGAAAAACCCCTAGATCGATGGTCGTTTCCCCGTTTTAATTTCATTTTTACTATAAATAGTAAGTTTTAGTTTGATTATAACTCTTCATCCGTCGGGCTTTAGGAGTTGCGCCCAACGTGAAAAGAGCTTAGAATAATTAGGAGAACGGTTTGGTGAAGCCAAATAGGACACTTACTATTTTTGGCCGAAAACCTTGCGCACTAGTAGACATCATAACCGTCTATAAATAGTAAGTTTACTATTTATAGTAAGTCCCGGATTCTAGGAGTTTTAGTTGTAGTTTGATTCTGATTTCTTTCTCATTGCTTGGTACCCCTATTTAAAGGGTTGTGAACTCGTTTTTAAGGATCAATTAATCAATTTTGAATTTCTTAGAATTTATTTCTATTTTTTCTGCTTTCTTTCCTTGTGGATTCGGGACGTCTCTGTGAGGAGTCCAGAGAAGCTCCGTGGATTCGGAGTAGTATCCTCATCACGTTCATCCCTGCGTCAACTCGCCTCGAGTTAGCCTTTCAAGCCGAATCAATCTGAGCTGACTCAAGCCGAGTCAAGCTTGCACGACTCGTGTGCAGCCCTATATATATATATATATGGAAAAGGTACAATGAGCTCGAGCGTATTACGGTCATCCGTGAGGTCGAGCTGTGTGGGCCCCACCGTGATGCCTTTCGAATATCAACACCGTCCATCAGATGCACCATTCCATCGTGGGCCCGGACGGCCCAAAATCAGCCGTATACGGAACTCAGGTGGGCCACACCATCTAAAATCATGTGAATACATGCCAAAAACATATAAAAGCACTTGGTGGGGCCCACCTGAGTTTTCCATGCACCTGAAACTTGGTCTGAACCCTCATTAAAGTAGGACACACATAATGGATGGGGTGGATTTGCAAACCACATCTTCGTGGGCCCTCAAAAATGGTTATGAATGTTTTAATGGTGCACGGCCCCTCTGCACTTCTGTATGTGGTGTGGCCCACAAAAGTCACAGATTGACTTGATTTTGGGCCATCCAGGCCCACGATGGAATGGTGCATCTGGTGGACGGTGTTGATGTTCAAAAGGCATCACGGTGGGGCCCACACAGGTCGACCTCATGGACTACCGTAATACGCTCGAGCTCATTATACCTTTTCCCATATATATATATATATATATATATATATATATATATATATATATAGAGAGAGAGAGAGAGAGAGAGAGAGAGAGAGAGAGAGAGAACTAACCAATAATTACCACACATTTGAGATTGTGGGGGTCGCCCATGATGTGCATGTGGAATCCATCCGGTGGGCTTCGTGATGTCACCGTACAACCCAAGAATTATACCAATCGGACGGTCAGGTGTGACGCACCACAGGAAGCAATATAGAGTCACACCTAAAACCTGTAGACTCGCTGCGGCCTTCGTAAGTTTATGGCGTATCCCTTCTACCTGGTGGTGTGCACCTGATGATTGGGTTAGATGACACTGACAAACACAGTCGACGCCAGTTTCTATGGTGGGCTTTCTCCCACCCAACGTCCTCAATTATTCCCTTTGGTGTGGCCCACCTCATGGATTGAGCTGGATTTGGGGATCTGGGCCTAATAACATCACTCACACATCAAGGTGGGTCCCACATAGCTGGAACGTATGGTAATTGCTACCTGTTCGAAATGATTCCCCAATACAAAACGGTTCTAGTAAGATAGTACATGGACCTTGTCTTGTGTTTTTTTCTTTGATCGTTTTGCGCCTGGTATCTTACTTTTATGAAAGTTGCCTGAGACTAGACTTGTTGTAGAGTTCATGACTATTTTTACTGAGAAATGCTCGCCCACAACTATTGTGCTTGCCGTGTGGGGCCCATCATGATGTTTGTATGAAATCTCGTCCGGCCAGAAAAGTTGTCCAATCGTGAAAAATGAGTTGCCCCACAAATCAGGTTGATCCAACTACTAACTGGGGCACACTATGGAAAAAACATGAACAACTACCGAAAAACTCCACATTCACATGGGGCATCCCATTTTTATGGTTGGATCAAGCTCATTTTAGGGGCATCTCATTTTCATTGTGGGACAACCTTTCTGGACGATTCAGATGTCATACAAACACTATGGTGGGCCCCACATGCCAACTAGTTGGGCGTACAGCTACTAGTGTGTGAGCATTTCTAATATTCAATTACTTCCTAACCCACGTGCCTCTCGTATTTGACTCAGTGGCCAACTGGCCATTCAAAAATATAATTTAAGGCCTTACAATGCTTGCATTGTCTCTCTTATCAAGGTATCAGAAATGTAGGACATCCGAGCCATGCAGAATGTGGGCTCATCAGGTGGGCCACTGACACTCCATTGAAATCAACTGATGTCCAAGGAATTGACCTATTCTATGGGTGTGGACCACCTGACGAGTATATTAGCCTTATATCTTGCTAGATGGTCTTCACCATGGTTCTAACCTTCGTCACGTGTCACTGTCACTTTGAAGAGATTACGTGCCATTATGTGGAATTGTCGATGCCTACCCAAGTATTTTTTGACTAAGCTGCAACAAAAGTCACAAGGTAGGAAGGTAGCCACGATGCTTTCTTTCACCTAACCTGTCCGTGGCGTGCTTCGCGTACACGTGCCAAACGTGCGGGAGTGGATGAGTGGATGAGGGGTTACCCGGGTAACAGCTTTGTGGGTGTTATCCTTGCCGTGGGGCGGGCCCACATTGATTACTTTTCGTATATCTACGCCGTCCATCAGTTTCTCCAGACCATTTTAGATATTTTTACAAAAATTATATATATTCAAATCTTAGGTGGACCACACCACAGGAAACAGTGGTGATTGAGTATCTCACCATTAAAAATTCCAAAGGGCCCATCGTAAGTTTTCGTTATGTTTATTTGCAATCCAACCGCGCATAAAATCAGATTGGCTGTATTTTGGATCGATCATAATTGGAAGCTGATTGCATACTGACGCCGACGGTGCTATGTGGGCCCATCATGATGTATTTGTTTTTTTCCATGCGGTCCATCCATTTTGGATCATTACTTTAAGGAGATGAACCCAAAAATAAGGCAGCTCGAAATTTCAGGTGGACCACAGCACAAGCAAAACAGCAGTGATTGAACGCTAGCCGTTAAAAACTTCCTAGGGCCCATATAGTTTTTTTTTTTTGCCATCCAACCTGTTGATTAGATCGCATAGAACTGGATGAAGGGAAAACACAAATATCAGCTTGATTCAAAACTTTTGTGGCCCTCGAGAAGTTTTTAGTGGTGGACGTTCAATCACCACTGTTTCCTATGTCACAGTCCACCTGAGATTTTGATGTACCTCATTTTTGGGATCCTACCCTAATATGAGTCGGTAAAAATAGATGGACGGCATGGATAAAACATAAACATAATGGTGGGGTCCACATACCACCGACGAGCAGTGAGTCGCAACCGGCAGGGTCAGTATGCAACCGGCGTCCAAATATCACAATCGTCCAACAGTTGTCCAAAAATTCAGAAAGAAAATATCATAATGTTAGCATGTGCGGAGGCGCTTGTTTTTGGGCCGTGCACACGAGTTAACGATAGCATGGATTGTGGCAGGCCCGGTGCAAACATAGAAATATGACACGTTAGAATCCTGGCTTTGCCCTGCACTGACATACGTATGCCACTCATACTCTGCACGTCACATGACAATTTAAAGGACTGGAATGGTCCCAGGACAACTGATATCTATGGCACCGACAAGCTGTATGTGTGACATCCAGTACGTCCATCATGTGAGAGCTCTTTTGCTACCGCGAAGATAAGCCCAAGTACAAAACAGCCCAAAACCTTCGAGTTCACGTGTGTGGCCCGCCTGAATTTGATCAGGCAGATTTTTGTATTTCCCCTGCATCCTGGTGAGTCATGCATCATGAGCGGGTTTGATGATATTTACACATCATGGTGGTCACAGGTACAAATGTTTTGATAGTGTCCCATATGTAATCACGCGGATCCTTGTAACTTTTTTTTTTTTTTTTTAACACACGCACACACACCCCCACACACTCACACTAGTGGAATTTCACCACCTATGGATACCCGAACCCTTAACCGGGTGTTGAAACTCCCGAGAGTCTACCACCGGAGAGAGAGAGTAAGGATCCTAGGAGTTTCAACACCGGGTCAAAGGTTCGAGTATCCATAGGTGGTGAAATTCCAGAAAAAGTCTGAAAATCGCTCCATTTAAAAAAAAATAAAACAAAATTACCTTAAATATGTAACTATGAACATCTTTTTCAAAATATATAATGGTAATTGTATTTTCACCTCACGAAAATAAGTAAAAATGTAGATTCTCATTAGAAAACACTATATGATATGAGATCTTTCAAATCTAAAAGTGCATTGATTTTTTTAAGATTAGGGGGTAAAGAGAGATGTGTTTCAAATCAAAATTTACATTTATATTTAGGGCCTATTTGGGAGCGAGGATTTGTAATCTTCAGGATTTGAAACCCCCAAATTTAAAATTCTCTTAGTGTGTTTGGCACCTCAGATTGTGAATCAACTTTAACCCAAAAGTAGCTATGCATGTATATTCACAGGGGTTTGAATTTAATTACTAAATCAACTTTAATATCTCTAATTAGTGAGATATGTAATTTTTGACACAATGGTTATAATAAGCCTGCTGAAATATATGCTTTGCCTGAAAATAATGAAATTCCAAGTCTCAGCTTTTGGCCGAGCCTGGATAGCAAGGGATATGTTAGGTGGACTGAAGAGGTAGGGAACTAACGAGGATTATCTTGTGCTTGATTAACACTGATAAGCCCTGCCCGTGGCCGTGGGCCGGTTTCCTTAGCCGTGGGTTAGTTGGATTTGCAGTCGTGTCAGTTCAAGGACTGAAAGCTTCAACCCAAGCCAGTTTCAACCCTAATTTCCGTGTACGTCTCTTCTTTTCACTCGTAGACTTGAATGGAGGGTAAAGACAAGTGTCTGGCCTTCCGTCTGATCAGAAACTACGGCAGAAGACCCATTTTCCTTCGTCTGACATTGAAAGTATGCCTCTTTTATTTTATTTTATTTCATTTCTATTTCCAAAGTCTCAACTAGCCCATGGCAGGGTGTATTCGGACAGCTTCCCGTGTTCACACGTCCCAAAACATGAGCCGTTCATCAGGGATGTTATTAAACCTGATGCCATTAAAGCAGCTCAGCACGATCGACTATATGAATATATTTCAACTTTGTGGCGACATCATTGAAAAGTGCCAAATAAAAATGAATAATTATAAAAACCTCCACCTCTCCTCTGTTTTGGATTATTGCCTTTACCTCTCTTATGTGAGTGGTTACACCAATATGTATAAAATAATAAAAATTGGACCATTTCATTTAAGAAGAGTTCGTTTCACACGCATGTGGAGCCCATCACTATATATAAAAATGGCATGGAAGGTTAGGCCACTGTTGTCAATCCAATCCTCAAGTGGGCTGCATCGTAGAAAATAAATTACACCCACTTACAGACGTCCAATTTCTTATGATAGACTATTCTAAGACAGTCCTAGGACCAATCATAAGGTTTATTTGCCTTCTAACCTGTTCATAAGGTCACACCGACCTATATGAAAGGAAAAAATTAAATATAAGCTTAATTGGAGCCTTCCATAGTCATAAAAGGTTTTCAACAATAGTACCAATTTCTACATTTTCCCGTGGTGTGGTCTACTTAGATGTTGGAATCAATCTTTTTTTTTTGGTTCATATCCTAGAATGATCCGGAAAAAACAGATGGACAGTGTGGATCTAAGAAATGCATCATCATGGGTCCCGCATAAATTTCATACGTGAAGGGGAGGTATTTGCAATTGTCATAGTGAAGAGGTGTTTATCATCACATTATCACATTAACTAACTAAATATTAAAATATTTATTATAAATTAATAAATAAATTTAAAACTAAATCTATATAACGAAATACCAAAAACTTAATCAGAATAAATTTGTAATATTTCTTGTAAATTAGTAAATAATTGGAATTAAAAGTATACATGGAGAATTGTTCAAATCTAAGAAAGAGACAACCGTCAATGGCGCTTACCAAGACTATTATCCAAACGTCGCCAAAAATAGAAGCTTCTGTCGTGAAACCGCAGGAGTGCCCAACGGAATCCACATGTTCTGCTCACCCCATAAACACAAGAAGAAATCTATACGCATCGAAGAAAAGAGAGACTTTATTACTCCTGCGGTGTGGTAGTTGATAGGCAGGCGCACTAAAAGTTTCTTCACTTAGTAACTCATATCAAACCGTCCAAATACTGGGCCATCTCATAATTTAGATGGATCATAAATCAAAAGTTACACTGAGTCATTTCTGTAACTTGCCAATTGATGAATATTGAATGGATGGGAAATTAGAAGCAGCTAATGGCTAGAATTCAATATTAAAATGACCAATTATCAGGGTTTAGGATTACTAAATCTTATCTGATTTTGAGGTGATGAATCACCCACATGAGGGTTCAGCGATTTGGATGGCTTAATTTGAGTTATTTCAGCTCCTGAGTATCAATCACCGTTGCCCGAGTATCACGTAACATTCCAAGAATGACGTTAGCGACGGAATTCGCCGTTAAAGGACAGCGACGAAAAGTCTATTAAGAGAAAATTCCACCGAATGCCATTTCTCTAGAGTCCTCGCGTTGGGAGGGGAACAGGGTTACCCGGGTAACAGCATAGTGGGTGTTACCTTTACCTTTGGCCCCATCTTAATTATTTTTTTTTGTATATCCACACCGTCCAACCGTTTTCACAACCAATTTTACGACGTCCAAAAATTAAGAAGATCCGAATCTCAGGTGGACCACACCACAAGAAACGGTGGTGATTGAGCGGCCCCATTAAAAACTTACTAAGGCCATTGTAAGCAAATTCGTAATGTTTATTTTCCATCTAACCCGTTGATAAGATCAACCAGACCTGGATGAGGTGGTTGAAGGGAAAATACAATTATTGGCTTAATCTAAACTTTTGTAGCCTACAAAAAGCTTTTAACGGTCATTCGCCACTTTTTTTCATTGGTGTGGTCCCGGAGATTTGGTTCTTCTTAATTTTTGGGATATTTATTCTAAAATGAGATGGGAAAAACTGATGGCCGCCCTGGATATATATATATATATATATATATAATATATATATATACGTATATATATATAGGAGATAACACCTAATCCGCACCTTTTCACGATAGGCACCAACCCGAAAATCAGGTCAAGTGCACGTGTCATATGCACAAAATCTGAACGGTCAAGTGATGCCGCACCGCTTTACCATAGGCTGAATTTTCAGCCTGATACAAAATCATGGATGAAAAGTAAAATAGTTGTCTCCCTTGATTTGCATTTTATTTTGCTATGGCTCACCAGAGTCATGTATCAGGCTGAAAAAATCAGTCAATTTTAAAATTTCAAGGGGTGCACATCACTTTAGGACCGTTCAGATTTTGTGCACAATGGTACACCTGCAAAGCGTAATAATTATTGCTCACGTTTCAAAGGTGCGCAGGTGACTCTCCTATATATATATATATATATATATATATATATATATATATATATATATATATATATATATAACAAATTCATCTACGTGGGCCCCACACGGTAAGGATAACACCTAATCCGCTCATGATAGGCTAACCCGAAAATCAGGTCCGCCTGTACGAGTGCATTAGATTGGACTGTTGTCTCAAAAATCACGATCATTGCACAATTCTTTCCATCTGATATGACCATTAAAATAATCAGGATGAAAAGTAATGAATAAGATTGTCTATTAGATTTTATTTTTGAAAAGTCAGTGATCCATGACGTAAGTGAAAATGTAGAAAAAAATCAGTCAATTTTAAAATTTTCAAAAATAAAATTTCTACCATTTTCTTTTATATATATATGTATATATATATGTATATATGCGTGTGTGTGTGGAGATGAATGTATAAGGGATATAAAATCTCTACCATAAGAGAAAAAATACTGTGTATACCGTAGATTTTTTATTCATTCGGCAGACAATAGCTTTTAGCAGAGCAGATTGCTTGCACCACCCCCATAGGGATATCCCAAATGTTACGACATGCCCTAAGCCATAAAACGCCCACCCTGTTATATATGTTTTATCTATGTGTATTTATTTGTTTTGCTAACTAATTTTAGAGTATGAACTCAAAAACATTGCAGATCTAAAACTAAACTTGACAACACCTTAGGCATAAGTAGGAATTAAATGCTCATAGTTGAAAATTTCTTATCCGTTATGAGATCTTCCAAAATATAATCCTTTAATGGGATGACACTGTACCAAATTCACGAGTGAAACAGTACCAATTTCACCTTGTCAGTCATTTGTCCTGAATCATTATTTTAATTTTCGAAAACATTTTTTCACAAAGGTAAATTTACATAGTTACCCTTATTTTCCTTTCGTGAGGTAAAATTACCTAGTTACCCTTATTTTTAGAGGAGGAAAAACCTCTGAATAATAATAAAGACAGATTAGCTAGATATTAGTAGTGAGATTAGAAACTTAAATTGTGTCAACTAGTTGCGTTGGTCTACCATGATGTATGTGTTGTATCCACATTGTCCATTTATTTGGCAAGATCATTTTAAGCTGAGCCATATCAAAAGCTCAAGTAAATCCTACTATAGAAAACAGTGGTGACGAACACCTATTGTTAAAAAATTCTTGGGGTCCAAAGAAGTTTTTGATCGAGTTGATATTTGTGTTTTCCCTTCGTCATTGTTTGTGTTAACATATGAACTATATAAATAATAATAAATAAATAAACCATAATGGCGGGTCTTAAGAAGGTTTTAACGGTGGTTGCCACTACCCCCACTATTTTATGTGGTGGAGTCTATTGGGCTTTTGGATCCACCTCATTCTCTGGCTCATACCTTAAAATGGTCTCTCCCAATGGATGAACCGTGTGATATAACACATACATCATCATGGTGGGGCTTACGGTACTTGGTGACAATACTTCAGAGGCACGCACCATATACAATTTGTCACGCATGTAACAATACAGGGAAAGATCTAATCAATCTATTGAGCTAATTTGACATTGTACATGTTTTCTCATTATGAAAATATGTCACATGTCTAGAAAAATTAGGAAAATAGCAGGTAAGAAAATGTCTTCTATAGGAACCTCCCCGTTCATAATGTCATTTTACTTGGATAAGCTTAAAGCACAAAAATGCTAGTCTAATCAAAGACTTTTGTGGCACTGCGAATGTTTCGTTCTGGAAACTTTGAATTCTTACTGATTCCTGCGTTCATTTATGAGTACCTAGTCATACGCTGACGCAGGCTGCCCGTGACCCGGGCACAGATTCCAATGCTCGAAGCTACATGGGGCTTAAAAAGATGTCGTGACAAATCCACTCCGTCCATCTATTTTTCAAGACCACAATACAACGGGATTCTAAAAATCAGGCTAATCAAAAACTCATTGGCCATACCACACAAAACAGTGGCAATCGAACGCCTGGGGGTGGTAGAAGTGTTGTATCGGAATGATACTGTGCCTATAGTTTATCGGAATGATACTGTGCCTATAGTTATCTGAGTGGTAAAAATCCTATGAACGGTTTGGATGGTATATAAACATCATGGTTAGCTCTAGGAAGGTTTCAATGGTGTAGATTTTTTCTCCCATTATTTCGTTGGTATAGCCCACCTTAGTTTTGGATCTACCTGATTTTAAGGTACCTATCCTATTGTGTGCTATAAAAACAGATAGACGGTTTGGATTTTTCACAGGCATCTCTGCGAGTTCCACTCAGCCCCAAACACAGGTATACCTCTGTCCCAAGCGTACTGGCAATCCACGAAGCCTGACTATCATATCTCCTATTTAAAAAATTTTTCTTTAGAGCATTGATAAGCACACGTGCTTCTTATATATGCTGCACATGTGCTAACATGTCATATAGGTCTACCATCTAATCCATCCGTAAGAACAGTACCACTGCATCATGCTTCGATATTGGGCCCACATGCTAATGGGACCTGATTTTATTTTGATGGAACATGTACCAGGTGGGGCTAATATGATAGATGGATTAGATCTCTTATATATGTGTCATGGAGGCAGATGTGTAGTTTATACTTGAGCTTTAGTATGCGTGCATGTGTGCTTAGCAAAGTTCTAATTTCTTTTTCTTTTTTTTTTCATCGTTATTTTTGTTTTCATCTCATTATTCTAAATAAGGGTAGATAGGTAATTTCACCTTCAATATTAGGTTTGGATTTTAATAAATATTACTGGTGTAGGCATTTTCTCAAAAACAAAAAAAAAAAACTGAAAATTGTGTGGGATTTTCAGGTAAAAATCCCTTAAAATTTTTAATTATAAATATATAAATATTTTGCAAAATAGTTCGCAAAAATTCAACCATCCATTTAATCTTATGCCTTAGATAAATTTCATGTGCATTATCACTATCATGTGATTATTTATGATCTTTCTTCAATACAATTGCATGACATGATATTAATTTGGTCACTTTCTAATATGCTTGTGACCCAACCGAATTTATACACATGACTTGAGAATGCATTTCATAGTATCATCACCTCATTATATACAACGTAGCCACGTAACGTAGAGTAATAAGGACATGTATTACTTATGGGATTAGCAGACTCACAAAACAATTTGGTTAGAATTAATCTAGTGTTGAAGTAATTAGTTTCACAATACATGTGACTTGATTTAGACTTAATTTACACGTCATAAATAATCAAGCTATCATTATCTACACAATCGTCACATGAAATCCATCCAGTCAACTAATAATTCATCTCCACCAAAGAGAAACTCGATTACGTTGATCTCTTGTGAGGTCTCATCTTAATCACATCATAAATCATTATAGAGATATATCTCTTATGTATACCGAGACAGAGACAAGGATGCACACCTATTTGCTAGTTCTCACCTGAACTCGTGAGAATTTTTTTGGAACTAATCTCTTATACTATGAGCCCAAAATTTGAATCATTCCAGTGATGTAACATCCCATGAAACTACTAGGCCTAATTTTTATCCTGATTTAAAACTTTGATGATCCATTGCAAAATGCCTCTCATATGTCTTGGCTTATCAAAGTTTTGAATCAAAATAAAAACTATATCCCAAAAGTTTCATAAAGTGTCGCATCACATAAACAATTTAGATTTTATGCTAATATAATGAGAGGTAAGTTCCGGAAATTTTTTTTTTTAACGTGTACTCATGAGAACATATGCACAAGTAAGCATTATATATATATATATATATATATATATATATATATATATATATATATATATATATATATATATAAAAAGGTCGCCTAGTGGGAACTTTCCGTGAGGTTGAGTTGTGTGGGCACCATCGTGATGTGTGTCAAACATCAACACCGTGCATTTGATGGGTCCTCTTTAAGTTATTCGATATCCCAAAAATCTGCCGTATACGAAACTCGGGTGGGCCTTATCATGTGAAGACATGCTTAAAACATATAAAAGCTTTTGGTGGGCCCACTTGAGTATTGGATGCAGCAGAAATTTGGTCTGACACCCCATCCAAGTGGGACACACACAATAGATGAGCTAGATTTGTGAACCACACCTCGGTGGGCCCAATAAATGACTATGAATGTTTTAATGGGAGAGTAACCCCACTCAACCGTTGTATGTGGTGCAGCCGTATAAAGTCTAAAGATGCATAACCTTACCATGTGCATTACACTTAACGGGCCGTATAAAGTCTAACATGTGATGTGGTTATACGGGCCCACCTGGCACATAACCCTACCTTGTGGCACGTGGAGAGACGGCCCTGCCATGTTACGGTTTCTCCTTGGTCAGAGATTAGGTGGGACGGATAAGTTCCTTTTCTTAGCTATGCAAGAAACTCTACCTGTCAAGCGTGTAGAAAACAGCACATGTACACGTATATCTGACATCATGCTTACTAACCAGAACGGCACATGACTACAAATCCTATCTCCTCGTGAAGATGCATTTGGCACATTTCGACCACATGAAGAGTGGACCAGATCACGTCTATCTAATCGATGACCACTGGACGCCCCATGGCTAAATTGTTAACGGTCCACATTCATTTCCATCAGGGCCGTTTGATTTGACACGATATCTGTATACGGAGGGGTCATCAAAGCAGAATGAGTATGCCTTTGATGGTGCACTCACAAGCAAAACCGTCGATTAGCTGATGGACTAAAAATTCACTCATCTAACAATCCTGACCGTTAGTAACGGGGCTTCCACTATGAACTACAATTTTCCAATCAACGCTACTTTTTTTGTGGTGGCTCACCAAATGCGATTACGTACGAAGGCCCATATTCTGCAGACATAAAAGGAACTGCGTAGAAACAACCTCCTTTTCTTTTCTTCTTTTGCGTAAGAAAGCTCCAAAGAAGAAACAGGAAAGAGAGAAACGTGGCAGGAAAGGAAAATTACATCATGCTCGCCACGTGTATGGATCGGAACCGTCAGATACCATAAGGAAAGAAGCTTCCGGACGCGGATTGCGTAGCCACGAACGGGCAGTTCTGTAGGCAGGTCAAACGTGATGTATCTTTCTATCCACTCCGTCCATCCATTCTCTTATATTATTTGAAGGTATGTGAATAAAAATGAGGCAGATCCAACGCTAAAGTTTACCACAAAAAATAATAAGCTTGGATTGCATTTAATGCAAGATTCATCTGTGGTGTGGTCCATTTGAACGTTGGATCTAACTCAATTTTGTGTTCATATTTTAAAATGATATGAGAAAAGGGATGAACGGCATGGATAAAGATATAAATAACGGTGGGCCAGCTACATAACTGACCGTTCGTGGCTAGAGATGGGCGGGGGTAGTACGCAATCCGCGTCCGAAGCTTCCGGGTAAACGTACTAGAGCGTTCGAAGAAATTGTGGGTCTGTCTTTCTCCACTGTCTACAGAAAAAGAAAAAATAAAAATTAAAAACACTCCCCCTTTTATTTCAAGTCTCTCAATTCCTCTACTTTTTTGAGATTTCTCCTTTCACCTTCTATCTCGAAGTTATGAACGTGGGCTCGGATCCCGACGTAGTCAGGGTTTCGTAAATGGAGAAGAAAGGAAACGAGAAGCGTCTGTCATACTCCCGTTCTCATTGGACTCTCATGAACTGCGGTATGCTCTCAGGGTTCTACTGCTGGGATTGGGAGTTCTTGACTGCGCTTCTGCTCTTCTGTTAGAAATTAAAATTCCTGCAAAAACCCATTTCTCTCTCTCTCTCTATCTCTATTCTTTTTCTCTTTTTTCTTTATCTGGTTTTGGTATTTTGGGGGTTTGTTGAGGGGTAAAAAGGGAAAAATGAGTTCGCATGGGAGAAGCGTGCCAGCGCCGTTCCTGACGAAGACATACGAGCTGGTGGAGGATGGGAAGACGGATGATGTGATATCATGGAACGTGTGCGGGAGCACGTTTGTTGTATGGAAGCCTGCGGAATTCGCAAAAGATCTGCTTCCCAATTACTTCAAACACAATAACTTCTCTAGCTTCGTGCGACAGCTCAACACCTATGTAAGTTAAAATCCTACCTCCCTCCCTTTTTATCGCTTCTTCTCCATGGTTTCTTCAAGATCCGAGGCATTCATTAGGTGGGATCAACTACCACCATTCCTCGGCTCCAAAAATAGTTCAGAATCGCCTATCTACACCGTACATGCAACAGATGATCCCGGTAAAAACTCATATGAGCCACACCAATGGAAACACGCAGGATTGAATCTAAAACCTGTGAGTTCACATGGTGTGGCGAACTTGAGTATTGAATCAAACTGGACTTTGTACATTCACTTCATCTCGGTGAGTCACACCTGATGAACGGTTTTGATGAAAGATAGAGACCGTGGTGACTTCACACATAAACCCATGTTGGGTCTGTGGTGTGGCTCACTTGACTCGTGAACTGATTATTTTGCCTCTGGGCTGAGCAGCATACCTGATGTACGGATTTCGGTGTCATGCAGACAACATGATGAGCCAATAAACCAGTTTTAGTGTAAACGGGTGTTTGGGATTCCGCTTCCTAAAAAACGGACACGGATTTCGATAGTCGCTAGTGACCCCTTGAAAAACAATGATGTATGTGTTTTATCTATCAGTCCATCCATTTTGTTAATTTGAAGGCATGAGCTCAAAACTGAGGCAGATCCAAAGTCTAAGATGACCACACCACAAGAAGCAATGGGGGATATAGAGCAGTTGCTTAAACCTTCTTAGGGTCCCCCTAATGCTTGTTTACCATCTTTCCTATTTATAATGGCACGTAAACTTTTTAGTTGTTTTTTATTTATTTATTTATTTTTACGTACTTTTTATGCACAATCACCACAGTGAGATTTCACCAAAATGAGTATTGAACCCGTGACCTTGTGTTAGAACTCTTGAGAGTCTCCTTACCTAACATGTTAAGGCAAAATGGATCGATGATGCAGATAAAACACCTACATCATGGTAGGGCCAGGGCCCACAACTTTTCCAACACCAAAGGTAGTGAAGGGGTCACTACTGAATTCGAGCCCCAAAACTCAGGGTGTTTTACATCAATCCGTGGATTGTTTGAGAAATAGGATGGTTGGAAACTTTGAGTAAAGAAAGACCAAAGGTGTAGCCGTAGGCTCCACCATGACGTATATGTTTTATTTATACTGTCCATCCTTTTTGCCAGCTCAATTTAAGGCAAGAGCCCAAATTGAAAAATTGAAGTATATCCAAATCTTAGGTGGACTAAACCATAGGAAAACAGTTGGGGATAAGAAATCCCTGTTAAATTCTTTTTAGGGTGCACAGTGATGTTTATTTGTCATACAGTCTATTCTTAAGTTCGTACATACATACACGGATGATAGAAAACAGAATTCTTAGCTTAATCCAAAACTTCTGATGCTCCCTAAGAAATTTTCAATGATAGGTGTTCAATTTCTATTATTTCCTGTAACGGGGTCTAATTGGACTTTGGATATGGTTCAATTTTGGGCTCATGCCTCAAAGTGAGTAGTCAAAACACACATATCATGGTAGGCCCACAGTCTTTAGACCACGCAGCTACAAGGTGCTGGGTTCACCGTGCAATCCGCTCCCTTAGCTCATTGTACACGTGTCTTAGCAAGGGGATGTTGTTTGGGAGTTCAGATCCTCTGTTTGCCACAGGCTGGATTTTCCTGCTTCCGTGCATCATCATTGGTCCATGCCATTACTAACATTGTCAGCACTACATCATTAAATCCAGTGTGTGATGATCTGGTCCAATTAGACTGTAACACAGAGAATTTTTCTGATTGTGACAAGCAAATGATCCGTATTCATTATTTGGGGACACGAGTTTTGAATTTCCTTGCTTGTTCCAGGGAGCCTGTGGGCCACATGGACAGCGCTCTATCCATCAAGTTCACCACCTCATGCTATAAAGTGATTAATAAAAAGAGCAATCCAAAACCCAAGTGGGCCTTATCACGTAAAACAGTTGGGTTGGAACCCCACCATTGAAACCTTCTCGAGGCCCACTGTAATGTTCACATGCGACCACGAGGTAAAAGGAAAATCCACATATTAGCTTGATGGAAAACTCCTGGAGCTCTCGAAAAGGCTCCAACCATGGGAGAATTTCAATTGACTTTTCAATCTCCCTGATTGTTCAGACTAACATTTATGTTAGGTTCCAGGGATGGATGTCAAGCAGACATCACGGTGGCCACAGAGCTTTTTGTTACACTTACTTCCTCCTCGGTTTTTTGGTATTTCAAGAGTTCTATGATACTCAGGATGTCTATGACGCTTGATACGCACTCACTTGGAAATTGTTCACTTGGCATGAGTTAACTCAAAGCGACTAGATTAATAATCCAATAGTTAGATGATCTAAAGCTTATTTTTTGGCTCATGGACATCAACAATAGGTATCATAATTTTGACAGTTTAATTGAACTAATTATATGGCATGTGTGCAATTTTTAAGTAGTTTCTAATTGCCAGCGTATCATTCATCAGCCGCCGGAGTATATTCGTTTGTGTTTTAAAATTGTGAATGGAGGTGGGTTTTTAAGGTGGTGGTGTACGCTTGGCTGTCCACAGCCCCAGCTGGGAGCATTCATGGAATAAGAGATGACCAATTTTCAATCTATTCCATCCATTCATCCATGATGCAAAAATCAGATCCGATCACGACCCATAGAGAACAATCTCGATCGAGAAAAATAAAACGTGAGGACTTTTTGAAAGTAGTCACAGTCCCTTTCGTTTGTCGCTTGTCCATCGGATGGAAAACGACAGCAGACGGGTTGGGAATCCATTTCCTAAGTAGCAGGTGACTGCAAAAAGAGGAAAATATAGCCAACCTTTCTTGACCGTCCAAACAACTCTCCATGGTGGCGCAAGAAGACAGAAATTCCGCTCGCGTTTACTCTTTCTTACCTAAAATTGACAGCGGATATACCCTTCCTAAAGAATATCTCTTCTCGGGCTACTTTCGTCATTTGCAAGGGAGCGAATTTCCAGATGCCCCTAGAACCTGTGGGCCCCACCGTGTTGACTGTGTTTCCACCAGCTTTTGTTTTTTGGTAGGACATTATCTCAAGTGGGCCACCAAAAGAAACGGTGGGGATTGAACCCCCACCATTGAAACCTTCTTGGCCACGTAAGTTTTGGATAAGGTTCTACAAAGGTTTCAACGCTGGCTGCCATTTCCGTTCCCACTGGTCTGGCCTACTTGAGTTTGGAATCTTCCTATCAACCACTTTTTTTTCATTTTCTAATGTCCTAACAAGAGTTGAAGAATCGCTGGCATGCTGAAATGATGGGATGATTTGGACCGTCCATCTTCTCGTTACTATCATAAATAATTATGACCCGTAATCACCGTAGAGTGAAGATCCTGACTGTTGATTTACCAAGTTGAATGAGGGCCATTAAAAATCTTCTTTCAAATTGGTCTGGATCCAAACATTGGACCATGATCGGCACGTGGGCCCAATGAGGCCACACAACCGAGTGGGAGATGCAAAACGAACTCGAAATAACAATATAATATCTTCCCGAAACGCAGGGCTTCCGCAAGATCGTGTCGGAGAGATGGGAATTCGCGAATGAGTTCTTCCGCCGAGGAGAGAAAGACCTCCTCCGCGAGATCCACCGCCGAAAAAATGTGTCCACATCACCAACGGCTCAGATCTCCGTCAGCGTCGCGAAACTCAACGGCCCACCTTCACCCTCGTCGGGCGAAGACCGAACATCGTCTTCTACTTGTTCTCCAAACCCTTCCCCGAGAAATCGCACCTCGGCCGATACAGTTACGACAAAGACGACTGCTACAACCGATTTATCGGACGAGAACGAGAAACTGCGAAAAGACAATTTAGTCCTAAGCTCGGAGCTGGCGCAGGCGAAGAAGCAATGCGAGGAGCTCCTGGAATTTCTCTCCAAGTACGTTGACATCGATCGCGAGAAGATCGAATGTATTATGAAGGGAGAAGGAGCGTTGAAATCAGAGGTAGAAGAAGAAGGTGAAGGAGAAGATGAGGAAGCATTTGAAGGAGAAGAAGAATGTTTGAAGCTTTTTGGAGTGTGGGTGAAGAATAAGAAGAAGAGGGTGCGTACGGATGTTGGTGGTGATGTGAGGCCTTTGAAGGAGATGAAGGTAGGCTATCGTGCGCTGTGGGCGAATGAGACTAGCAAGGTCTGTTTGTGACTGCTGTTCGGGCTGGTGCGTGTGTTAAGAAAAGCACGCACGTGTGTCCATGCTATGGGCTTTTTTTTTTTTTTTTCAAGGCTGAGGGTAAAAATTCTCGTGCCAGCTTATAAATAGGGCTTTTGGTTGTACACAATTTGTTAATAGCGTTTTATTTTTGTTGACTAGCTTATCACTTGTTTGGATATCGAAGTGTTGGGCCTGGATCCATCAATGAGCTGTCCGGATTGATCACATGTTTTCCAGTCCTACCAGTTGCAGGAACCGTGTCCTTAAAAATAGTTTGGTTGGTAGAGAGGCTTAAAAATGAGTTTTATCTCATTTTAGTTAATTATAATTATGTATTATATATTATCATTTTTATTCATCAAGATCACTTTTAATCCTGAACAAAAAGAAATATGATTTTTAATACATAACAGTTAACTAAAATGGGATGAACTCATTTAAGCCATATTGACCGTTTGTTTTCATTGGATATCAATTGTAGATTTTTCAAATTCACACCTACATAAGTGTGTAAGTTTGGAGAGGAAAAAATAATAATAATTTGGTAAATTCTTAAAACAAAATATTCTTTTAAAGCACCCAAAAAGTTTATTCCTTTATGTTTACCATTGTAATAAATATTCTTTAAATTTTTCGTTTTTAGTTTTTTTAGGATTTGGATGTCTCAAATTTATGTATTTACAACGGTGTGGATTTGAGAAATCCATTAATTTAACAAATTCTTAACACTATATAAATTGACGAGGTTTGAAATCTATGGATTTCACAAATCCCTATCCCAAATCCCTCACCCGGAGGAGTCCTTAAAATGGAATTTGTCAAATTCAAATCCCATATAAATATATGAATCTAACGAGTTCATGAATTTAGCAAATTCAGGTTCTCATTTCAACGACCCCATACAGGGCCTAAGAGATAAGAATCCTTTGTTGTTTCTAAAAGAGACGAAGGGTGTGCTTTACTAATTATAATGCCTTGGGAAATCAGATTAAAAGGTGCACTTAATATTAAATTTATGACATTTTTTATTTTACCAATTACAATAAAAAAATGAGTAATGATTACAATTATTTTATTTGTTTGGGGACATTAATTGCATTTGACTCCAGTAATTACATTGTTTGATTTATTATGATAAAAATATAGTAACAGTAATTTTACATTACTTTAATGTTAAATCAACATCAAAATAAATCGATAATGGTGCTTGAATTGAAGCTTTCAATGTAATATAATGTAATTAAAAACTCTCTCTTACTTTGCATGTGTATTTGACCCATACAATGTGTTGTGATAATTGTTTAAACAAACATTATGAAATAGCACAATGAATTTATATTTTAGATTTTGCATTGTTAATGAGTTGTGGTAATTCATTTCACACATGAAGCATCTACCTACAACTATTTGGATCATCCAAATTGTGGGTCCCATTGTGGATGGATCACATCTTTAAATCACTTTGACCAATTAATCCCAACCATCCATTTATGACTACAAAATAGCTGGTTCAAAATAAAATAGTTAGTTGTCCAAATTAAAAATAAAATAAAATAAAAGGTTAATAATGTCTCCTTTGCACAAAGTTTTCAATTATACTCCATTCATAGTTGGGACAAAGATTTGGACCGTCTAGATTACCATACAACTAGAGCATGTGTGCATTTGAAGTGTTATCACCATGTTTTTACATGGTAAAGAACTAACACTTGAATCTAACACTCGTATTGCGTTTGGTTAGATAATTATTATGCTCCTTAATTAGTCAAGTTACATCAATTAAATTTATGCAAACTCAAGGTGTTAATGTAGTTTTATTTTATGAACGGAGATGAGATAATTTTAGAACCCCTAAAATTTATTGATATCAATCTCACTGTAAAGCCTAATCTTAGTATTTATATTATTGTTTGGCTAAAATTCATCATGCATGCATGCTAGAGCCGGATGCAACTTAATTTGAACCAAACTCCTTTTGATCTCAGGCACCAACAAATAGCGATTAAGACTAGATTTGTGAAGATTGATTGTCTATCTAACCACCGATCATATGAAATCAGGCAATATACAAAGGAGAGGGTTCGTCCATCAAATGAATTTTTTTCTGGCCTTTCGGTAAAAAGTACTTCAATATTCATTTGATTGCAATCATAATTAAACATCAAAACAAAATAGAGAATGAATATAGAATCAGAGAAAAGTTAAAATTATTTTTATCAATGATCTTACAATATGGGCATTCTAACCTAACAAATGATAATATGTTGTCGCCCAATGTAGGCTAAGGTTCATAGCAAGGCAATTGTGAAGTGTGAGACGTTCGCATGTTCGTTACTTGAATGAAAACCGAGCTTCGTGACAAGACGAATAATGGAGGGTAGATCTTCAATAGTTTATCCGTTGCTTGGTAAAAAATTAGGTTTCATGGCGAGATTTCTACTGGGTAATAGTGTATTCAAGGACTTAATGGAAATTAAGTACGTAGCCGGAGGGTCATGATTCTACTATTTGTTCGTTGTCTGATATGAAACAAACTTTGTGGTGAAATAGACGATGGAATCACCTAACATGTAATAAGAAAAGACCCACAACATTCCATTCGAAACTAAGCGATCTTTCCTGCGATCCAATAGAATGCTATGGATGAAGGATGGAGAAATAAATTAAGAAAAAAACTACAACCTCATGCTATGAGCGATATTGCAGTGGTGAGCGATGGGGAACAAAATCAAAATAAAATAAAGAGATTGAAATTGTGGTAGGACTGCTGTTACCGAAGCATGGATATATAACCAAATGTCCTAAGGGGGTGAATAAGACTTTTAAAACTTTAATCATTCTTAACTGAAAATTATACCAATTTTTAACTTGAGTGAAGTAGGGTTATCATAGAATCTACTTAGATAGTGAAAATCTAACTACTGCATCATATCAAACATGTATCTTGCATAATTTAAACATTCAATTAGTTAATACATATAAGCACAAATAATCACTACAAACACAACAATATATAGTGGTTCGACTATGTGCCTACTCCACTCCCTGCTGACACACTTCCCCTTGAAGTATTGTGCCGAATTTCACTATCAAATAGTTTTAAATAAGGTTAACCATTAACCTTCACAACCTACTGTGAACGCTGAAAATCGGCTCCCACGCTAATTTATGTTTGTTTTAGGAGTATGTAGACTGATTTAGATTGATGATACAATAGACTTGGAGTCACCACTCTTAATCCAAAATCACACAATCGACTAGAACCTGTAGAATATGTAAAGCTAGAGAATTCAGAGACTCTCTTGCTTAAGTTGACTTCTGATTTGCCATTTGGGATTCTGAGTAAGGGACCTCGGTTATAAAGAAGGAAGGTGTTAGTGTGAACACTGAAAATTGGTGTCCGCGCTGATTTAAATATTTTTGGTGTGAAAGATGGGAGTTAGTAGGCTGATTTGTGAACGTTGGAGTCACCGCTAGCCAATTAATCTCAGAATTTCACAATCGGTTAAAACCCGCGAAATATGTAAGGTTAAAGAAATCGGAAGACTCTCCTACCTTACATTGACTCCTGGTCTACGATTCGAGATTCCGGGTAAGGGACCTCGGTTACAAAGAGAGAAGGTGTTAGGTACCCTCTTTGCCCATACAAATGTACGGTCTCTACTCGGTGGGGTACGAAAATCTCAATGGATGAATGTTGTGGTCAAGGTAGGACTAGGCACACGTGGGTTTCTGATGCAGCAAGATCCAAGATTTTCGCAAGTCACAGAGCATACGTCCAACAACATATCTAGAAGGCAAATGTGATAATGCTCATGCAAAAAGGTAAAGAAAAGTTGACTATATCACTAGGAATTTCTGATGTGGCAGGATCCGATGTATGACAAGTCACAGAGCATACGTTCACTAGAGATCTAGAGAAGCAGGGATTGAGAAGGAAATAGATGTTATGATGAATGTTTATGTATAAAATGAAAAGATCTTTGGCTTGAACTTGAGTGGGCTAAGACACGGGTTGCACCATGATCAATCCGGGCTAGACTTGGGATTGAGAAGGTTAGGAGGAGGCTAAGAGATGGCTAGAAAAGTCTGATCTTAAAGGCTTGGGAGCTCTCTCTCACCCTCACTCTCACTCTCTTCTTCTCTCCCTCTCTCTCTCTCTCACTTGAAAAATGGAAGTTGTTGTTGAAATGAGAAGAGGAGAGGGCTATTTATAGCCTTCTCCAGTGATTTTATGGTAATTGTAGTGGCAACTTGTGAGTGGTTGAGGAGAAAGAAATGCCACGCGACATGTTCCCATTGGCTCTTGGGGTTGGTAAAGGGTAAATATGGTCGGTTGGAGGGGTAGTCCTGAAAGAAAGTTGACTTTCGGACGCTGTAACAGCTGTTGCTCGGAGGACACACGCTCCCCGCGAGTGACGGTAGTCGGAGTACCGCCGGCGGTAGTCAGACTACTACCTGAGCCGGGCTCGCGCTGTGCTCAAGCGTGTGGGCCTCGTTTGGTGTACTGGTTCGTCCGATGGTCTTCTTTTCTAGTTTTTGGCTCAACCGGGTGTATTTCATGCTGATCCGGATCTAATGAGTTTTAAGTTAGGTTGTGGGGTTTTGGGTTCGGGTAAGGGTTTGAATTAGGGTTTTGATTAGGTTTTGGGGTTTGGGTTATTGATCATGGTCCGGATTGTCCTTGCCTTTTCAAGATGTTAGCTTGGGTGGAGTGTCTACAGTTAGGCACCCTCTCTGTCCGTACAGTTGTACGATCTCTACTTCGTGTGATAATATAGTCTTAAGGGATGGGATGATAAGATTGAAATGAGACTAGGCAGACTTCGATTTTTGATATGGCAAGGTTTGGAATACCGGCAAATCATAGAGCATACTTCCGAAGAATGTCTAGAGAAGTTTTAGAATAGATGTGATAATGTTAAAATATCATTTAAAAGAGACTAGGCTACCATGAGCTTCTGATGTAACAGGATCTAGAGTTCTGGCAAGTCATAGAGCATACATTCAATGACAACCTAGAGAAGTAAGGGGGTTGAGGGACGTAATGATGGATGTGTGATCCTTGGCTTGCACTGTAAGAACTCTATGTGATGGGCCTTACTGATCAATGATCTGGATTGTATTCTAGTTGGACTGTTTGATTGAGTTAATCAGTGGACCCCACTTAAGGTGATACGCTGCGCAATCTATCTGTGCAGCACTGCATATTTGGGGTGGAATGCTATAGCCTTACGCAAGGCAATTTGAGTCGAACTAGGACACATCAATGTGGAGCGTGGGAGAGAGAGTTTTGATGGGTTTCAAACTCTCTCTCCATAGTCTCTATAAAAGAGACCTGGGTCCCCGATCCTACACCATATAGCAAAATTCGAGTCTCATCTATTGTATTGCAGAAAGGGTGTGAATGAGAGGAAGATTCTAAGCTCTACAGAAATTCTGGTATTCTTATCCGGCTTTCATGGCGACGTCTAAACTAGGTAAGCTATTTGAACCCCTTATCACCATGTCCCTTGCACAGACAGATCCGTGGGCCTATTCCGCATATAGATTTAGTCCCACAGTTGGTATCAGAGCCATCTGTGCATAGGTATGGTTGATCTCATACATCAAGGCTTTCAAATTCGAAACCCATACAACAATTAGGGCTTTCGAATTCGAATTCCACATCAGATCAGTATCAGGGATTTTCGAATCCCTGAATCCAGAAACAGTATAGATTTGGGAGTATTGGAAACCCTAATCTAGTTTGTGAGACCCGTTCCCTAGTCCGTCAATCCGTTAAACATTTAATCCTAGGGTCAAATTCCGTCAACCATCGACCCGTTAGATGTTTGCAAATCTCACGATTCTAATATTGGTCCCGCCTCCAAAGTAGGCTCGAACCGAAACTTGTATCCTAGCGATCGTGTCGTCGCCGCAGTTCCAACGCCGCGACTCGCGCACCGAACCGATACCTAGGTGGGAAGATGTCAGTCAGCGTTCGGTTCGAAGAAACGCTGCACGTTGCGAATCTCGAGGGAATCTCTACGAGATGTCCCATCAATCAACCATAAATGTACTTCCATACCTAAGTACAAGCAACCCATGCCTCCTTTACTCAAAGTCAACTCTCTCTCTCATTTTTCAAAGCCACCCTTACCCATGACATCATCACACCACTCCCTCCATCCCTTCTTCCTTTAATTTATTTCTTTCTCTCTCTCATTCTCTCATTCTCTCTCTCTCACACGTCCCAAGCTTCCCAAGCATTCTAACATTCTAAGAGCAACTAGTGTGGCCCACTTTCCCCACCCCTCTCATCTCTCATCCACACCATCAAAAGTCCATCATCCACCATTAAAAGTCAAGCAAAGGAGCATTGGAGTGCAAGGAGGCAAGGAGGAGTGCAAGAGGTGGGTGATCGACCGTTAATTTTCATTTAAGGGCCCACTTGTTGGTGGGGCCCATTTTGATCTATGTATTGTATCAATGGAGGGCCCATAGTGGCGGGGTCCCTCCCCTCTATCACCGTCTCTCTCTCTCTATCTCTCTCTCTCTATATATATATATGAATGGTGATGATGATGAAGGGTGATGGGGCCCACCATGAATCATATAGTTTATGTGGGACCCATCGGATGAATGTGTTGCATCTACACCATCCAACCCACTAGCGGGCCCGGACGGAAGGAAAGCACAAACATGATGTGGTTAAAACAGATGGGCCACGTGCATGTGGGACCCACCATGATGTCCATTTTATCCATGCCAAGTCCTTAGGTCCCGAGATATGGACGGGTAGAAATGGCTAACATGGAGTGTCTGCAACATGGAGTGTCTTGACGAGGTCCAACAAAAAAAAAAAAAGGGGGGGGGGGAAAGAAATGGTGGGCCACCCATGCGAGCCCCACCTTGATGTATGTTATCAATCTAAACCGTCTATTCCCTTTTCAAACTCATTTTGCAATTTGAGCCGAAAAATGAAGTTGATCCCATTTTCTCGGCGGGCCGTGGCGTTCGAATGATATTTTTCGTTAGATTTTGGGAAAATGGTTCTTTGGGGCCCATCAAGGAGCTTGGACCCACCTGAAACTTGGTGTGGACCCCTAACTTTGTGGGACTCGAACAATGGACATGGATCGGTCAAAACGTGGGTCCCACGTAGAAGAAAAAATATTAGGATAAGGAACTATCATCACATGGGTGACGGGCGGGCGGGCCTAACCTCACGTCTCATCTAATGGGCCCCCAAATGATGCGTTTCGATCATCAAACCGTCCATTGTGGGGCCCCCTTCAAAAAGGGGCACTATTCAAAAATCGTAGTATATGTATCTCGGGTGGGCCATACCATCTAAATCATGTGAAGACATGCCTAAACCATATAAAAACACTTGGTGGGGCCTACCGATTTTCTCGATGCTTGGTGAAACTGGTCTGAACCCTCATCCTTAGTGGGACACACACATTGGGTGGGCATGGATTTGTGAACCACATTTCGGTGGGCCCCACCCACCCGTGTCCACGTGACCATGTGATCGGGTTAGGCGGCAAATAAACATTACATGGGCCTCCCACGTGACCTCAAGTGGTTGGATTTCAAATAAACATTCCGGTGGGCCCAACGCCCATATGACCCTTTGAATGGGTTGGATGGAAATAAACATCACCGTGGGTCCACTGGGATTATAATCGGCGTGGCCGTGTGAAGTTTGATGGCAAGTAAATATCACGGTGGGCCCCGGTCCGTGACCGTATGAATAGGTTGGATTTAAAATAAATATTTTGGTGGGCCCCTTGCCACATGGCCTTATCAACAGGTGGATGAAAAATAAATATTATGGTGGGCCCCCTATTCATATGGCCTTATCAACAGATTGGATAGTAAAATAAACATTATGGTGGGCTTCACATGTGGCCCACTTAGATGCATATGGGTCCATGTACTTAGGCCCATCTTGATGTATTTTTTAGGCCCATTATTAAGGCCCACTTTGGTATATATGGGCCATGCATTTAGGCCCATCTTGGCAGGTATATGGGCCCAATATTGAGGCCCACTTTGATATGTATAAAGCCTATGTGATTAGGCCCATTTGATACACATAGAGCTTATGTGATTGGGCTCATTTTAACGCATTCTCAGGCCCATGGATGAAGGCCCATTGCAATGTACCTAAGGCCCATTGGTGAGGTTCATTGAGGTGGCCCACTTGATGAATATAAGGCCTATGAGATACGGCCCATTTGATATATTTAGGACCCCATGGAATGTACCTAAGGCACATTGCAATGTGTAATTCCACCAGGGTTTATTTAATGGTATTTAAGACGAGTCAAGCCTTGGGGACAATGTTGGTTTGATGTCCACATTGTACGAGTAATGTTGGTTAGATGTCCACATTATAACTCTCCCTAAGGCCACTGATAGGCCCGTATCGGTTTCATGTAGGCCATCTAGGCCCATCTTCATTGAGAGGATAGTTTATTGCTTTATAACATGTTTATTGACAATTCATAATTCATGATCATACGCATCATTTGTATGCTTGAGATGAGGAGTGTCTCGATCATAGCATGTGCCTTCGGCCAGACCCGATTACAGGGCTCTCGATATGCGAGATGACCTACATGAGCGCACGGTATGCGCGGGATTGATGCATGTCCTGCGGTATGATTCATGCACTTTAATCTGTATGATTGAGATATGCCCTAAACGACATCGGGCCATAGCCTCCTTGATATATCGAGGATGGCTAGTTGGATCTAAAAATCTTGTTCTAAATGCAATTGGGGTGCCATAGATGTCCCTGGGTGAGAGTCCATGAACCCGATGGTACCGAGAGGATGACTCCAACGTCGAGACCGAGTGGATATATGAGCGCACGAGGGCCGAATACCATGAGGCCGTGTCTCCCACTGTGTCGTGGTCGGTTGGAAAGGAGTGGTGGCCTTACTCGCCCGAGAGCAGGGGGCATTACTAGGCTGAGTTTGACCAACTCGGAAATGGGTTCGCTATCGACGTGCCGGATAGGTATTGGCTGACCATTGGCCAAGCGGATAGTGAGGTTTCTTACGCTCACTTGGACTGTGCTGCTTGGAGAGAGACAGTTCCATTTGAAGTGTACTAAACCCCAGTGATTATCCAGACTGAGAACCGTACTGATTTGATGCTCTAGTGAGGAGTTGCATTGGTATGAGGATTGACATGCTTGACTTACATATTGCATCGCATGGCCTTGATATGGCTAATAGCATTCACATCTTGTCTTCCATAGCCTTAGTAACCATGAGAATTAATTTACGTACTCATCGGATTCCGCATTACTCGCATTGCATTGAGCACGTTCAACACACTTACACCCGCCCTCTAAGCTTTCTAAAAGCATACACGATTGATGCGTGCAGTGGCATTTAGTCTCATGCTCAAAGAGCGTGCCACCGAGCTTTTGGAGATTTGTTATTACCACTATCTTGTATTTCCCTTTATACGCACTGTATTCAAAGTTTTTATTCATAGTGAATTTTGTGATGGTGTTCTTGTGGTTATTGTTCGTGGGTTATGCTTGGTTATGCTCATTACGAATCAAATTGATATTAAAAACCCTCCTTGTAGCATCCCAGGATCGGAACCTGGTATATGGGTGCTCGGAACCGAGAATGGGGTACTACGGAGGCTGTCGGTGCCGGATTCGGTGATCGGGAATCTTGTGAGCCTGGTCTCCGAATTCGGCGTGACACAGTTAATTAGAGATTTCCAAATACCTCAATCCAGAAACATTTAATTAGGGTATCCCGTCCAGATTCGAATTAGGAATTTCAAATCTCAAATTCGAATATTGGGGATCCAGATCTCAAAACCCTAAATCGGGGAAAATTAGGGATTTCAGATTTGGAATCCCCAAATCCGTTAATTAGGGATTTTCAAACCCAAATTCAGATTAGGGATTTCAGTTTCAATAGCCCTAAATCCGGTCATTCTTCAGGGATTTCGAAATTAAAAATAAAAAATAAAAAATTCCCCAAATCCATTTTCACAATTGGGGATTTCCATTCTCGAATCCATTGTTGGAGATTCCTGAAAAATTCCATTAATCATCAAGGACTTAAGAACCCCTTACATACCTCTTACCTTGGTCATTCGTACTGGGGGCCATTGACGAATCTTATACAAGCGGACGAAGGTGATGGCTCACCTTTTCTTTTCTCTCCTCTATCTGGAGTCATCATCAGCGTCTTGAGCCTTCGCACTCATCAATGGCAGTCGTGGCCAAGGTTGCAGCCAATGCTTCCGATGTCGTCTTCGGTTTCTACGACTGCAAGACACGCTGTAGATGAGAGGAGCTTGATCTCTTCTTCTTGCGTTGGGCGGACAGGGAGAGCGGCTCGCCTCTCTCTCTCTCTCTCTTAGCGATTTCGGAAGTTGAGAAAAGTCTCAGGGCTTTCTGCCCTGTTCGGACACAACAGACGGGATATCCTCCCGTTTTAATCAGTTCGGGTATATGGACCCGATTTCAGCCCGCTCGGGTATATGGACCCGATTTCAGCCCGCTCGGGTACATTAAACCTATTACAACCCGTTCAGATATTGTTGTATATATATCCTTAGGGTGATATACTTGGGCCTATACTGGATTTTCAAATCTGGAATGGTCCTGGCACAAGTGAGCCTCATAAGAAAATTTCAGCATGGATGTTGATTGGCCCATTTAAATTTGGGCCAAGTGTTTCACAATAAATTCAGATTTCATCTGGGCCCACTGATATTTTAGGAACCTATTTGGATCCGTTCCCAGCAAAGCAATTAACAAAACTCCTTTTGAGTTGTGGAATGGGAGAAAACCAAGTCTCCGATATCTACATGTTTGGGGATGTCCTGCTGAGGCCAAAGTTTATAACCCGCATGAAAAGAAGCTTGATCCTAGAACCGTAAATTGTTTCTTCATTGCATATCCAGAAAGATCAAAAGGCTATCGATTCTACTGTCCTTCCCACTCTATTAGGATTGTTGAGATTGGGAATGCCAGATTCATTGAGAACACTGAAAACAGTGGGAGCACGAACATAAGGAATTTTGTATTTGAGGAACAAAGGACTGTGACTCCAGTCATAGTCAATCCAGATCACGTGGACATTAATGGTGCAGTCGATTCTGCAGTCACTGTAGAATACCACGTAAAACCTCAAATACAAACCACTGATAAGAAAAATCAAGATTAGACCCAGCAAGCTAAACCATTAAGAAGATCTGAAAGAGAGAGAAGGCCTGTAAATCGAGACGATTACATCATATACTTACAGGAGCACGACTTTGACATAGGGGTGGATAAGGATCCTGAATCCTTTACACAAGTCAAACAAAGTGCTGATCCTTCTCGTTGGTTTGATGCCATGAAAGATGAGTTAAAATCCATGCAGGACAATAAAGTATGGGATCTTGTAGAGTTACCTACTGGAATAAGGCCGATTGATTCTAAATGGATATTTAAAACCAAAAGGGACTCCAAAGGTAATGTCGAAATGTATAAGGCCTGACTTGTTGCCAAGGGTTTTAACCAACGTGAGGGCATTGACTTTAAGGAGACTTTCTCTCCAGTATCTAAGAAAGACTCATTCAGGATCATAATGGCTCTTATATCTCATATGGATTTAAAGTTACATCAGATGGATGTAAAGATTGCGTTTCTCAATGGGGATTTAAATGAGAATGTATACATGTTGCAGCCCGAAGGTTTTGTAGCTACTGGCTCAGAACATTTGATTTGCAAACTTAAGAAGACCATCTATGGGTTGAAACAGGCATCACGACAGTGGTACCTTAAGTTTCATGAAATAATTTCCTCATATGGCTTTGTAGAAAATATTGCAGATGAATGCATCTACATTAAAACTAGTGGGAGTAAGTTCGTTATGATGATTTTGTATGTTGATGACATTCTGTTGGCTAGCAGTGATACCAGGATGTTGAGCGACACCAAGAAATTCTTATCTCAAAGGTTTGAAATGAAAGACCTTAGTGAAGCTTCTTACGTCATCTGTATTGAGATTTGCCATGACAGAACACTTGGACTGCTTAGCCTGTCATAGAGGACCTACACTAGTAGGGTACTCGAAAGGTATGGCATGCAAAATTGTGCTCCAGGAAAGTCGCCCATTGTAAAGGGCAACAAATTTGGTTTATTTCAGTGTCCAAAGAATGATTTGGAAAAGAATCGAATGAAAGAATTTTCGTACGCATCAGTAGTAGGGAGCATCATGTATGCTCAAGTCTGTACGCAACCGGATATTGCCTTTGTCACTGGAATGTTGGGAAGATATCTATCTAATCTAGGAATGCAACATTGGATAGCTGCAAAGAAAATATTTCGATATCTTCAGAGAACGAAAGACTTCGAACTCACATACAGAAGGTCTGATCAGTTGGAATTGATCGGATATTCAGATGCAGACTTCGCAGGCTACATTGACACTAAAGAGTCTACTTCAGGATACATCTTCATGATGGTGAGAGGAGCTGTGTCGTAGAAAAGCGTGAAATAATCTACCACAGCCTCATCCACTATGGAAGCTGAATTTATTGCCTGTCATGAGGCATCTAATCAGGCACTATGGTTATAGAGTTTCTTCTCAGGTTTGCGGGTACTGGAGCATATCCCGAAACCATTGAGAATATTTTGCGATAATTCGGCTGCTATTTCCTTCTCTAGTAACAACAAGCATTCATCAAGGTCGAGACATATCAACATTAAGTACCTTGTTGTAAAGGAAAGTGTTCAGAATCATCAAGTGTCCGTGGAATTCATCGGCACTAAGCAGATGATTGCAGATTCTGCTCACTAAAGGACTCCCTATCACGCCATTTCAGGAACATGTAACATCCATGAGAGTCATTGATCCCACAGATGTTTTCAATTAGTGGGAGTTGAGCGTATTTTGATTTTCACAGACACTTAGAGATCTCGTTTTATATAGTTTCTTTGGATGATTTTGATATAAAGATTTATTTCTGCTTCTCTATATATATGCGCAAATTTTGAGTAAGTAGAACTACAGTCATGCCTCATTGGAGACATGTAAAAGCTTCAGGACTTCTTAAAGATAGGCACATATCCTCACACTAAAGTGTGTAATTCTTATACCACATTTCCTAGTTCGTGATATATGTCGTTAAGATTGAAAATATTTGTGATCGCGCTTAGTATCACTTCGCCTAAATTAAATGTTGTGACGACTACTGTGTTTCGATATTGACAGTCTTGATGGACTAGATTGAATAGCATTACTTATATTGTCCAACTATTTCATTGGTTAACCATTCAGATGTTTTCTTAATATCAAAACTTGTTTTCAAAATTTTATGACGATCATTGACGTTGCTCAATGAGGCCCAAGTGGGAGAATGTAAGAACTCTATGTGGTGGGCCTTACTAATCAACGATCTGGATTGTATTCTAGTTGGACTGTTTGATTGAGTTAATCAGTGGACCCTACTTAAGGTGATACGTCTGTAATCTATCTGCAAGCAAAGACCTCAACGTATTTGGGGTGGAATGATATAGCCTTACGCAAGGCAATTTGAGTCAAACTAGGACACAACAATGTGGAGCGTGGGAGAGAGAGTTTTGATGGGTTTCAAACTCTCTCTCCACAGTCTTTATAAAAGAGACCTGGGTCCCCGATCCTATACCATATAGTAAAATTCGAGTCTCATCTATTGTATTGCAGAAAGGGTGTGAAGGAGAGGAAGATCCTAAGCTCTACAGGAATTCTGGTATTCTTATCCGGCTTCCATGGCGGCGTCTCAGCTAGGTAAGCTGTCTGAATCCTTGATCACCATGTCCCTTGCACAGAAAGATCCGTGGGCCTATTCTGCATATAGATTTAGTCTCACATGCACTTAAAAATGCTTGGATGTTTTGGTGCACTATGGTTGGAAAGTTTGGCTCAAGTGGAAATGAGAAGCTAAAGGATTGGTTGAATAAGACTGATGGAGGCTAGAAAGGATGAGAGCTTTAGAACTTAAGCACTCCTCAATCTTACTCACTTACTCTCTTTCTCTCTCTGACTCCCCTTCTTTTTCTTGGTTGATAGTTGCTTATGATTGTTGTTGGTGAGAAATGAAGAGAAGTGAATGATATTTATAGCCTTTTAAGATGGTCCTCTGGTAATTTTAAGAACTTTGGAGGGTGAATGATGATGTGGCAGCTTGTGATTGGTGGAAGAGAGGGTAATGTCATATGACGCTTCCTTATAGGTTCATAAGCTTGGTAGGATGGTAAATAGGATAGAACTTAGGGTCAAACTGGTGAAAAGAGTTGACTTTGGAAGGGAGCAACAACTGTAGCTCAGAAGGGCATATCTGTCGAGGTGGGGCGGTAATCCGATTACCCCCCCTCCACAGCTGTTCCCGAACTTCAGCTGGTAGGCTCTATTCGGGCACTAGGTGTGGCCCAAAGCCCGTTTTGAATTTTTGGCGTAAAAAAGGCTTGAAAATGACTCGGTTATGGCTCGAAAATGGCTTGAGGATGGCTCGAAAGATGAATGGTTATTTGGGAATGCTTTGGCTTGGGTGATGACCTGAATTAAGTTATGGTTATTTATCTTACTAGATAGTTACTTTTATTAGTCTCTAACATTTAATACATACTAAATAGTTACTTTGTAGGACTTTACCATTTAAAGTTTCTTATATATGCATGTCTCTATCTCATTCTCTTTAAAGTTTATATACACCATGTGTGGAACGTGGCTGTTACGTGCCATCTTCCAACTTTTATGATATGTCCGTGACAGGTCAAGTACAAACAATTACATATGGTTAAACTTGGAAGTTAGACCCAATTTATTGTGAACCGGTGACATGTAGCCCACAACTCGAAGATATCTTAACTCGTGGTTTCAATTTTTAATTAAAATGTGTGTGGTGGTAATACATTTACGAAACCGTGAGTTAGGTTCTCTTCCTTGAATGGACAAAAAATTGAGTATACCTTTTGAATTTTTGAGCCATGTGTAATCCTAATACGAAAAATAACGTAGTCTGCTACTCAAGTTGGTGTCTAAATGGGTGTCCCAAAGCCATACCCAAAACCAACCCAATTGAATGTTTGTCCAATTTTATCCAGTCTTTCAAGTGGTGCAAGCGAGACCATGATTAAGTGGTTGATGATGAACGGTGGCCCATAAGCAAAAAATTCTTGCATGGGAAAAACCCTAACCCCTCCATATGCAGCCCTACAAAATGATGGTTCGGAAAGCAAACACCACAAAGGTTCCCATTCATCAGGGAGTTACATTGTCAAGATCTGGCCATTCATTGACAGGGTCTCGATGTGAATCGGCCTTAGTTTGGATATCTCTTGAGTGAAATATCCTAACCATCAATCTGCATTAGGCAAATGGGGTATTAAAAGAATATGGCCAATGAAAAAGAAAAACTGCTGATCTGATATCGACAATATCCAGAGATCTATTGCCGTATCATTCATTCCCAGTGTTCCACTTGATGAATGGCCATCACATGTATTCGTTTTAAGCTGGAATTGCTGGAATCAGTGCACATGAATGACCAATTACATAGTCTGCATGATTAGCTTACCATGCTGCATCAGTTCTTTCAGCAAATATGTGGCTTGTAGGACATCTGAACCATGCAATAGTCCTCAAGCCCACCGTAAATTGGGTGATCTACACCATTGGAATCATGGGATGGCCACAATCTGATGCAAAGGTGCAGCCCATCATAATCCTTATGATGGCTCCCGCTAGCTCGGGACTACTTAGTGTATGCAATCAATCCTCACTAGTGCATACATGCTTTAAGCTAAAGATAAAGAAATGTACAGTAAACTAAAGAACCGGTCGCATACAGTCATTGTATGTGGACTTACACATGTATAGAAGATCTGTACCATGAAAAATGTGGACCCAACAGTAAAAATGACATAGGACGAAATTCTCGGTGGACCATGAATCAGGTGTACCACACCTTAAAAAATCAATGGACGCAAATGGTCTGATTTGATGTGTGGCCGTGGCCCTCCTAATGAGTCGAACGGTGAGATTTTCTCCCAGTGGTCCTTATGGCGCAGTCCTCCTTTTTGCACTGATCAGATGTTTCCTTAATGCGGATCTCTAAACCTATTAACATTGGAATCTTTGATTGAGCACTCATATTTGATCTCAGGCCCGACTCTCTGTTTGCCCTACTGGTTGATTGTGTATCGTTGATGTAACATGGCACACGTGTGCTAGATCTGGCCCATGTAAATGGTGGGTCTCTCGAACATGCTCTGCCCGATAGACCAGGTTGGCCTACACGTCAGGTGGGCTGCATATGTAGGATGAAAGCAGACCAGTGCTGATTTTCCTTCTCACCATCCGTCCTGAATTCGCGAGTAGCTGACTGGTGAAGGAATTGGCTCAAATCACAAATAAATGTGATTTCAAATTCTCAATTATGTTTGATAAAATGCATTAAAAAAATATATTTATAAGAGTTAGATCAACTTTAATATTCCAAATCAGTGTACCTATTTGATATTTGATATAATGATTGTAACATGCCATTGAAGTATATATTTTAACAAAAAACGACAAATTTCCAAACCTTAAATGGGCCACAAGCATGAGATCACAAACCAGCAACTTGCCAACATTTTTAAGCTGTTGATTTACATGGCTAATATTTAGACTATTGGGATAAGTCTACTGATATAATTTTAGTGATGCACTGATTACTTGATTGTTTTTGGGCACCATTGGTATCCCACGTATGCGATGAATTAGTAGCCTAGTAATAAAGAATCTTTGTCACACGTGTAACTCTCTTGAGTAGTAAAAAAAGAAAAGAAAAAGAAATACACTCCTTATTACGAAAAATTCAAAAAAAATTAAAACACATCAAAATTGTGTATTCAAAGTAACTTGGAATTTAGGAAGGTGATTAACCTTTGGATTTCAAATGCAGTCGGATGCAAACTACTAAATTATCCATAAGATTTTGAGCTGATGGATTTTCTGAAAATCCAAAGGCTTTACTAGTTGAAGTGTCCAGGGCTTTGAAAACTGGTAGATGCATGCGGTTTGGCCAAACCAGACACCCCATGGCTGAATGGGCCCAGTCCAATTCAAATTTGAACCCATGTTTGCACTCACAATAGTGCGAAAACAAGAAAACTTGACCCGACTCACAACTCAATCAAGTCGACTCGAAAACTAGTACAAGTTGTTTTCTGAATTTTGTCAGCTGCAAACATTAAGAGTCTAAAGAATATATTAATAAGGTCTGAGTTGCCTGAGTTGAGTTGAGTTTTTTGGTTGAGTGTTGCTGAATTTTTACTGTTTTTCTTGAGTTTTACCCAAGGTGTGACTGCATCGAGTCTTTTGAGTTTTAAAATTATAGTTTTAGCCGTTTGAGCCCATTTCTTGTTATATGGAGACATGTCTAGAATCAGCAGAGAATCATGAGAGAGTGGAATTCTCATGGAATGCTTGGAAATTGGAAATCCAAGTTTGGTTGGTGAGGTTTGGTTAAAATGGAAATGCCTCCACCTACAACCAAATCTCATGACTTTATATTTTTATTATTTAGTTTGGTAGATAGATTCTATTTCTAAAGTGAACCTTCTCTATACTATTAGATTAAAATCATGATTTCACCTTATATAACATTATACATTCTATTTGAGATGACCAACAACAGGACCAGACACATTTTTCTGGCTCAATACGAGCTTCAGCCAGAGCAGAGTCGACCCCGAGGAGAACAAGGGGCCCACCCCTCTTTAAATTTCAGGCGCCCATTATTCATTTACCACCAGACCTAAGGGATCGGATGTCAGTTGGTAGCTAGTTCATGACGTGCTGTTGCAGTTTCTTCTGTCGATGGAAGTTCATTCAAAAATAAATAAATTCTACTTCGTCACAACGAACCCTAACAGTGTATCACCACTCGATGCACACGTAGTTCTACAATTGACGAACCCCTGACATTCTTAGGAGAGAGCATCTACATGATAGTAGGATTAAGGCTAGGCTGGTGACGCAGGGGAGGTCGACTTCTCGAATCCACAAGGAAAGAAAGCAAGAAATAGAAATAAATTCTAATAAATTAGGAATTGATTTATGAATGAATAAAAACGAGTTCACAACCCTTTAAATAGGGGTACCAAGCAATGTGAAAGAAATCATAATTAAACTACAACTAAAACTACTAGAATTCGCGACTTACTATAAATAGTAAACTTACTATTTATAGACGGTCGTGATGTCTACTAGTGCGCAAGGTTTTCGGCTAAAAATAATAAGTGTCCTATTTGGATTCACCAAACCGTTCTTCTAATTTTTCTAAGCACTTTTCACGTTGGATGCAACTCCTAAAGCCCAACAGAAACGAACATTGATCCAGGGGTATTTCGGATTGGATGGCTAAAGTAGCTCATTCTATTCCAAAATCATATATTTTACGTCAGATAACTCATTCCGGATTGCGAGATACGCCCGATTTAAGGTCCGATGGTCTGGATCACTTCTGTCGTTGACCGGGCCTTTTCTGATCCATCTTGGCTATGTTACTGTCTGCGACCCGCTCTACATCAGCAGGCTGGTCGAACTTTCATGCCTGGCCTGTCTCAGGCTGGCATTAGGCTGAAACATCAAGCCCGAGGGTTAGGCTTGAGCTAAAAATTCAGGCCCCTTCTCAATTGGGCTGGCTCCAGATTGTGTATATATAATAGACTCTCCCTCCGCCCATTAGAGTTTGCAAGGATAATATAATAATATAATATAGGCTATGTAAAAAATCTCATTTACTACTTAAGTTACTACCCCTACTCCAAAACCATCCCTCCACTCCAACAAAACCAACCCTCAAGCTTAGCTTGGACAGAGCTTGGCCTGACCCTAACTTGGCCCATTGACCAATTCATCACACGTGCCGAAACAACTGATATTCAGCTATAAATGAAGAAAAGAGTCAGTTTTTATAATATTAGAGTAAGTTAAAGGGCTACAATATTCAACCCAAACAGGTGTGTTGAATCATGGATGAGTGGATTTACAGGCAATGTGACCTAAACGTTGTTTGCTTGATATGCCCATTCATCCTTAGAAACCACAATAACCACCATCCATTAACTGATCATCTAATCTACTAAAATTTATTTATACTCCCCCATGTGAATACAAGAGTTTGAAGCCGTTGAACACATACATTGACCAGCTGACAATCAAGAAAATCGGTTCCTAGTTAAGGAGCGGATTAGGTGAAGCCGTGGCCTCACCCAGATGGTGGGAACCATGGGGCCTTCCTTGATGTAGGTATTCTATATCCAGAATGTTCATCTTTTTTTCAGATTATTTTAGGGTATGACCCAAAAATGAAGCAGATCTACTTATGAGGTGGGACCATACCATAGGAAACAACAGTGATTGTCCATTTATTGGCCACAAAAGTTTTGAATCAAGCTAATAGTTGTTTTATCCTTTCACCACCATTTATGTGACCTTATTGGCGGGTTGGATTGCAGATAAACATTTCGAAAACATTATAGACAGTTTGGTCACCACTATTTTTTTATGATATGGTCCACCTTAGTTTTCAATCTACTTCATTTTTGGGCCATGCCCTAAAGTGCCGGGGTAGAATACATACATCAAGGTAGGCACCACGGCAATGGCTCCACCTAATCCACTCCCCAAGGCCATGGTACGATGTAACGAGTTGAAAGAGCTGTGGATGAAATTGCAAGGCACATCACCAACCCTGCACATTCTCGCACGTGTGTCAATTGCCACATGAGCAGCGAATGGCCTCTTCAATCTCTACTCGCGCGAATCACCCCCGTATTCCTTAAAACAAGCATTTGGGAAGACCCAGGAAAGACTCAAAAGCAATAGTAAAGACAGTCGGACGACGGAGCGATGAATCCGATCCTTTCCGTGATTTCTCAACTTTCAATCCGAAGAAAATCGCAATCCAAATAGATTTTATCCTTTCTGCACGAATATAGAGAGAGAAGACAGAGAAATGAGAGAGAAATCCTCGATGGACCACAGAAGAACAGCAACATCAACGGCTCACGAAGGCGCTGCTCCTCAGAGAAGATGGTCGAATCTGATGCCCCTCTTCGTCGCTCTCGTCGTCATCTCTGAGCTCACCTTCCTCGGCCGCCTCGACATGGCCAAGAACGCTGCCATGATGCATTCCTGGACTAACTCATTCAACTTCCCATCGTTTTCGTCGTCGTCGAAGACTCTATATTCGGCAGATGAAGAGGAAATCGACGTTCCGATTCTCGATGAGAAGCAAGTCAGCGATGGGAACTGCCAGAATTGGTTGGAGCAAGAAGATGCTGTGCCGTATTCTAGGGATTTCGGGAAGGAACCCATTCTGGTTTCAGGCCACGATGAGGTTGGTTTTCGTCCTGGTCTATTGTTTTTCAAGCGGTTTCAGATATTGGGTTTTTACAATTGCGCAGCGTTGTCTTGAATTATCTTGTTAAATTCCATTGTTTGACGAAATCGCTGCTGAGATTTGTGTTTGGGAATGCGATATTGAAGTGAGAGTTATTTCGTGTTTGCAATCTGTTTCATGCTATATTCGATCTCACTTTGTATTGGAAATATGCTTCTCTGATCCTGAATTATGGGAAGGTATTGCTACAAACCTCTTCATCTACTTCATATGGTTTGGATTTCACAGCTTGACTGTGATGGAAGGGATCACTCATCTATAATTTGAGATTTCTCGTCTCTGTGTGGTTGGACGGCAAAGTCAACTCAGTTGACTTTAGTTCGTCGACTCATGAAAAAATGTTCTGGGGAAAATTCCAGCCTTTTGTGTCCAGGTTTTAGCCACTGATTGACTGCTACCTCTCATAGCCTTACTTTCGGGACCGCAATTGGGATGCCTTGGTTGAAGTTCCTTGGGCAGCAGCATTAGAGAATGCAACTTCTCTTTACTCTTTCATCTAATTTCCATGTATACAAATATGTTATATGTTAGCTTTTTAAAGATTGGGGCAAACCGACTTAATCCCATTTACTTGGTTGTAGAAGTGAAGAAGAAAACTGAGTAAAGACTGCTTTGGGTTGATTCGTGAGTGTATTGGTTGTAGATTATAATGAATGGTACCACAAGATAGAACAATCGAAAATGCCTCCAGTTGAGTTTTATCAAATTACACAATAACTTCCACTTCAAGAATACTGGCCCTGTTAGCAATTTGGTGGAGTTGAAAAAAATCCAAATATCAAACACATCATGCTTGGATTCTACATGGTGCAGATCGAATTAAAGGAGGGGAAGTATCTATGCATGGTCATGAAAAAACAAGAAAATAGTAGATGGAAATATCTTATAATATGTACAAGCACATGTTTAATGCAGGGGCATTTTCACACCGGGCTCGAGTGGGGTCGCTTGTGGGATGCAGGGGCACACTCGGGGTGGGTGCGGCCTACGGAGGAGGTATCGTGTTCGAGACTCCTCACCGGGGGTGATTAATGCGCATTTCACACCAGGCTCGAGTGGGGTAGCCCGTGAGATGCGGGGACACACTCGGGGTGGGTGGCCCATGTGATTTGGGGCCCACGTAGGGGGTTCGGCCCGAGGTCCTAACCCATGCGATGTGGGGCCTGGGCTATGAGATAAAAGGATTAATTCGCCATACTCTAACAGTTCGAGCTTTTAGAGCAAGTGGTTAATTATCCTGCATCAAATTGGTATCAGAGCAGGAGGTCTCGGGTTCGAGACTCCTCACTGGGGGTGATTAATGCAAGGGCATTTTCACACCGGCTCAGTGGGGTCGCTTGTGGGATGCAAGGGGCACACTCGAGGTGGGTGCGGCCTACGAGAGGAGGTATCGTGTTCGAGACTCCTCACCGGGGGTGATTAATGCGCATTTCACACCAGGCTCGAGTGGGGTAGCCCGTGAGATGCGGGGACACACTCGGGGTGGGTGGCCCATGTGATTTGGGGCCCACGTAGGGGGTTCGGCCCGAGGTCCTAACCCATGCGATGTGGGGCCTGGGCTATGAGATAAAAGGATTAATTCGCCATACTCTAACAGTTCGAGCTTTTAGAGCAAATGGTTAATTATCCTGCATCAATGTTAGTACAAAGCCTCACTTACATGAAATGTTGCACATATATGTGATTCTTACATATCTTGAATTATGAGTCAACCTCTATGATGTCAGGCATGATATCAATCAGTACCAGATACTTGTGGGATACTTGCACTTGTGTCTTAATCCTACTGTATCAGGTTTTCTGTATCACTTTCTTTATATATATAAAAAAAGGCTTTCTTTATCACTGAAATCCTCAAAATTTTCTTATATTAAAGTCACATTGTACAAGGTCACTGTAAAAAATCTGGAAATGTCAACAGTTATATTGAAGTTAGCATCATAGAAAGACTAAGAAAGATTGCCTTAATGTGAGTATGAAAGTTAGTGGAATAGGTCAAACACTTCAAGTAAAAACTGTATAACTGAATATGAAAAGCTTGTTATGAAAAGGATACTCATATCCATATTGGTGTCTTGCATTTTCAGAAATGGAGGGTCATATCCTCATTCTTTTATCCATCCCATTGTCCATGTGGTATTTGAAGATTGCATTTAATTGAGTGCCATTATTTTTTGCATCAAGCTGGAAGAGCTGACATGATGAGTAGCAGCATTAGCAAGAAGAGTGCAGATAACAGTAATCTTGCTGCGAGCTAAAAGTTCCCTTCCAATCATCCAATCCTGACCATATTCCTCTGTATCTATGTTATCTAGACATTTCAAAATCATTGTTTTATCTAGACATTTCAAAATCATTGTTTCTTGCTGCTGTCCCGTGTTCTAAGGTGCATATTGGCTATGTGTAATCCTAGACTCTAGGGACCACGTCCCCATCATTCCTACAACAAAACCTTATAAAAAATTTGAATTGAACAGTTATATTAATACTTAGAATTTATGAATTATAAGATGTTAGCTAATGCTATTCGACAACCGACCCTAGTTACTTGGGATAAGTGATGCGGACATCAGTGGTGCTCCATTTAGAGTGTACCAGAGGAGGAGGCATCGTCGACAGAATACCGGAGTGGAGGAGTTGACGTGGATGAACGTTGGGTCCATCGGACCCATTTTCTAACACGCTACGAGTGCAGGAGTGGCATGACCGCACCTTGACCATAGATCCATGGGTCAGATTTCACTACTACATGGGTATTTTCGTTCAAGGCGTTTTTGTTTTTTCCTTATTTCAGTGGCTTTATTGCACTTTCTTTACTTGTCTTCTTGTTTTGTTATTTTTCTTGTTTTCAGGGGCTTTAGTGCACTTTTACTTTTTTCATATCTTATATATACATTGTGAAAAACCATATTTTCATTGTTATTGAATGAATAGAAATTCTTCTCTTTTCTTTCTCTTTATTCAAGAGATTAGGGTTTCAAGATTGACCCGTGGGTGTTGAGGATTCCACCCCGATTTCAGGTTTCTTTCTTTCTAGATCTTCGAGGTATAGGAAAAGGTAAGAATCAACCTCATTTTCTTTTGACGATAAAAGGACTTATACTTTCTTTATCTTGAACCCTTCATTCTTCACCCATTTCGTTCCTCTCTGGATATTCCCTTTCTAGTTTGAACGGAAAAGAAGGATAATTAGTCAATAGAATCAAATCCAAACTTGACTGTGGACTGACTTATGATAGATTTGGGATATTCTCATATCCCTAGGTCTGCCCTTTTTACTGTTTAGGCGATTTTATGCTAAGGGGCATGATTCTGACGGAATGACCTCATCTTTGTTTTGAAGTTTACCTAATCCCATTGACTGGAAACGGTTAGTTAATTGGTGTATTTATTTGAACATTCTTTAACCTGATTATACATGCATCTAGGATTAGGTCATCACTCATCACATGTCCCTGCATCAATAAGGCTTAGATGATGATGAGTTAAGGCTAATCAATAAAATTTTGCTATTAATTTATATTGCTAATGTTAACTTTTGCTCAATGATTTAACTTAAAATTATACAATCTATGATCTTCACCAGCCTATCAAAAATCTAAGTTTAATGTTCTATTTTTAACATTTACGTCTCACAACATTGTATGGTGAATGTCCATATACAAAGCTTTCTTTGCTGCAAGTGTGTCACTTGTATGGAACATCAAAGCTGTGCAAAATCTGTATGGACACTCTTCGGAAAAGACACATGAACATCATGAATGTGTGTATACTGTGTCTTCAAGATGCAAGAGTAGGTGGACCAGTCATTTGTGCATTGTATCTTTGCTACGGGTGGGGGCTCAATCTCTTTTAGGCTTGTTGGGCGATGCCTTCATCAATTGGCCCGTTTTTCTCAGCGTGGCAGGGGGTATGTATTGGGCAAAGAGGGAGTATGATATGATAATTTTCCCTTATTGTGGGTTTGTGGTCTCTTTGGAACAAAAGCAACAATAGGTATTTTCTGCAATTGTCATCGTAGCTTAGATGAAGTGTTTAGTAAGGCCAAGTTGGGTGTGGCAGTATGGGCCTTGGTACTCAAGTCTTTTGCTTGTTGCCCTTGAGTAATCTGATTCTTGTTGGTTCTTTCCTATGTAGTGTCGTGGGGTGTTGATCTCTCATCTTTGCCCTTTTTCATGTTCAGTTAATAAAGTTTTTTTTTTTTTTTTTTTTTGTTAAAAAAGATAATGCAATATTATTAAGGCAGAAAAAAAAAAGGAAAACCAAAAAACAAAAAAACCCTACACTAAATACAAAGAGGAGCCGAAACACTCCAAACCCTAGCCCAAAACTCTCTCATTAATGCCACTTAGACACTAAATTCCCCACCTGTGTAAAAACCATATCAGCGGACACTGATTGGTTCCAAAACACCCTATTGTTTCTTTTGAGCCAAATCAACCATAAGGAAGCCAACAACGAGAGCCCCCACCTTTGAGAGCCAAAGCAACCTCTTGGGTCACCATGCCAAGGCCGAAATAGGTGTTCCATCGAATCCGGCATCACCCAAGCCACTCCCAAAATTAGGAAAATATCATACCGAACAACTCGAGAGAAAGTTGTGTTGCCTTTAAAAAAAGAAGAAGAAGTAATAATAGCCTTGTTCTCTTATGAAAAGGGGCAACAACCCACCTCAATGTGCTTAACCTTGCCTTTTCATGAAGAACTGGATTGGTCACAATCTTAATATCACCAGCACAAAGAGGAGTCCGCAAGTTAGGTTGTAATCCAAGCTTCATGTGCATAACCTCGTCATTGGATCAAGTAATGTTCTGTGGTTTCTTGCATTTCCATGAGACAAGTGAAGAGGCAAAAATCATACAACATCCATAATAGAATGCTTGATTGTTGCATCAGCAATAGATCGTCAGCCAAAGGCAAAGACGAAATGCATTCTTAATATGGAAAGTCTCAATTCTATCTGATAAACTGATGGAGCAAACTCTAAGCCATAATCAATAGGCAAGTACATGAGCATGATAATACCATGTTCTGTATGTGATAAAAGGTCTTGTGTTAGGGTAGATAAGAATATGACCATGCTTGAATACAATGGAATTGGTATTTGTTAGTGCAACCCGATTATTGAGTTAATGAGATCTTGACATCCAAAATGCAACGAAATAGACAAGAGTACACCTACAAGATTATTTGAGTAAAAGAGGGAGAGATAACTTTATTGATATCAAACTTCTTCTCTTATAATACTTAAGAAAACTTACAACTATTATGGGAAATGTTTTGATTAAAAAATATTTTAAATAAAAAATTATATTTAAATATATAAAATGTTTGTGGAAAAACTTGGTTTTGTGTGTTTGGGAATAGTCCCATATCAGAAAGGAGAGAAGAAAATTTTATCTTAATAAGTAGGGTGTTGAGTACCTTATTATTTGCTTGGTGAATCAAAGGAGTACCGAGACTTGCGTGTTCTACTATGTAGCACTGGAACACGCGCACGCGCTAGGGCTTGGGCTCGGGCTTAGTGCGAGGGCATGGGCATGTGAGGCAGTGTGGCTGTAGAGGCGCTAGTGGCGCACTTTGCACTTCGCACTTGTGCATCGTGTCACAGATGGGTCGCTCCCTTGTGACTTTACGTGAGACAGGTGCGAGTCGGGGTGCGACAGTGGCTAAGAGAGATGGGCTAGGTGGTTCGATTCGGAGTGCCATGAATAAGAGGTTTGACAAAGACATATCTACCTTATATAGGAGCTAAAACTAGCCGTTTAAGAGGCCTGGTGCAACTGCTCATGCAGTAATAAACCAGACCATGCAGAAATTGCTGCATGTGGTTAGTCCAACAGTCATAAATGACTAGTATGCAGCTAGTTTTTCCCACATGCAAAATGGTCAGAAACTCCCAAATAACAACTAGTTTCTCACCAATAGTCAGAAATAGTTAGTTGTAGTTATGATCTTGAACTAGAATATCCAGCTACCCTTGCCTATATAAACCGAGCTTGGTTGGTTCATTTCAACAACACAAGCCATCTCCTCATATGAACCAGTAAAGCTTCAAGTGTTTTTTGGATCAAGCAAGCAGGTTCAATATGAACCTTAGCCAGCAAGTCCACAAGAACCAGACCAATGTAGTGGTCTAAGCCAGCAAGAACTAGACCAGTTTAGTGGTCTAATCCAGCAAAGCTAAAAATTCTTTCTTTCCGATTTGGGGTTTTCTTTTAGTTTTTCATCTGCCAGCAAATTGTGTTTACAGAGTTTCACTAGTGGTTTCTTCGTGCTTGCTTAACGCAGAACCACACATAGGCTTGTAGTAGCCTACAACCTGTAAACAATCTCAATTCTTTGAGAAAGGGCAAATAACGCTTTAAGGACAGCGTGATCATACATGCTTCAGCCTATCCTTAATATTTTCGCTTTCTTTTCTTCTAGTTTACAGTAATCATAAATCTGTAATTTGAGAATATCAAATTCTTAACAACTTCCCCTCCTAAAAAAATAGAATCTAAAGACAATCCTAATGAATCTTTGATGAAAATCCCCCCAATTATCAAATTGATTTCAAATCTATATGTATTTTATTTAATAAAAATCCCACCAACAAAGATTTGGCCTAAAATAACAAAAATACATCCTACTAAATACCCCTAAAATCTTCAATCATATGTTCCGCATTAGTCATTCAATTTTTCACAAAAGGAAAATGTGATATCTGACGCGAGGCCCCAAATCTTATCACAAACAGTTCAAAATTAACACATGTTGGGCCCTAAGGTGGGCCATAAGCCTACCTCATCCCCCCCGAGTGGGAAAGAATTCGACTCCAACTACTTGGATGCTTTATACAAGTGGTAAAGGCATCATTCCCCTCGAGTGGGAAAGAACTCGACTCCAACTACCTGGATGCTTTATACAAGTAGTAAAGGTTTCAATTCATTGCTTAAGATACATGTGTATTTAGAATAGGGCTTGTTTTGCTATTTCATTAAATTTGTTTGTATTGCCTCATTGAGTCGCCTTCATTTGCAACACATTTAATTTCCTCCTTCTAGTTTTTTCGAGTTGTCTGTTTATATCATTAATAACTTCATTTTGCACATCAAACACCTCGCCGTGATACTCGAGCAAATCCACCACATTGAAAGTCAGTGAGATATCCAAGTCATCTGGTAACTTGATCTTTTAGGCATTTGTCACTCAACTTCTTCTTGATTTGCCATGGACCAATCTTCTTAGACTTGAGCTTGTTGTAAGTTCCCTTTGAAAACTTTTCTTTGCGGAGATACACCATAACCAAGTCACATTCTTTATATATCTTCTCACGGTGATGTTCCTTTGTGGGTTCTCGATATTTGGCTCTACTCTCTTTGATTTCTTTTTTATGCTTCTTTTTCTTCACTCTCTTTCTTCTTTTGAACTTCTTCATGCTAGGCCATTCATTCAACAGGAGTTTAGCTTGTTCGGCTGGACTCATTCAGTAATGTGCAAGATTTGGCATGTTCGAACTTGGCACCAAATCAATATGATGTTGAATGTTCCTCATGTGAGGAAGTTTGAGTTCTTAGGGCTCCAAGTCTTGATATTCACATAGGAGCTTCTACATGAGAAGCGGAACATCCAATTGTTTTGCTTCTTCTTAGCAACTGAGACATAGATGATATCAATTTCCATTCTTTTTTTAAAGACCTTTTTACACCGAGATTTTTTACATTCTATCATATTTGACAATTGGAAGTTGTTTAATTGGGTGTAATGTTATATTAACTCCATCCTTGATGAATGAATAGGTGTTAATGAGAGTTAAATGCACCATATCTCGGTCCCACATCACAACCTCTATGCATCCATGGGGACCACATCACATCATCCTTGTACTTAGATCTAATAGAAAAGGAAACCAAGCACCTGGAGTTGACAGATTTGAACCGACGAATCTGGTGTGGGCATGGATGCTTATATTATTTGATATTTAATTTATCCACAATTTCTTATGAGACAATGTTCTCGCTACTCCCTTGTTTACTAAAATCGTGCATATCTTCCCAATGGAAGTGCAAGTGGTGTGGAAGACAATGTGTCTTTTTTTTTTGAAGACAGAGAGTGTCCCCACCTCTTTTGTTAAGTGAGACTAATCCTTGCGGATACATGCAATCACCCACAACCACGTGTACCGGGTAAAGCCAAGGAGGGGAATCGAACCCTCACCTATTGGAAGATATTGTGTCTTGACCATCGCCCTTTATCAATCACTCGAGGCATCGATATCATAATCCGTTGGATAAGCAACGACTTGCCTCTATCACCATACACATCTGCTACATCTTCTCTAACATGTCCCTATCCTCATATGCATGTTTTTCATATTCTGTCATCTTTGGCTTTCATTTGCATGCAGTTGGGAGTGTCTTTAACATATTCTCCTTCCTTGGAGAAATTTACTTTAATTGTGGACTAATGTTCAAGACAGGGTAGTGAAAAGAATGATATCTTGGTTGTCAACACTTAAAATACGTGAAATGAGTGTTGTTTTGCCCCGTTTTGGGGATACTAGCCCCTCTTCCATAAGTACCTCCCCCCAAGTTAGGGCTTGGCCTCATTGTTGAATGTTGGCATATTGTACCTCGACCTATGGGAGGCCCGTGGTTGCCTTACGTGGGAAGTTAGCATATTGCCCCATCATTGATGTGACAGTTTAGAGTCCTTTTGAAAAAGTCTGCCTTTCTTCATTGACAATTGCCCATTATATAGGTAGATTACAAGCTATTTAGGGAAGAAAATACAAGCTGATCTTCAGCCCCTACCATATATACATCTATCTAAATATCTTTGCCCTTAATTAATGAAGGAATAAATCAATAATTATATCTTAATTAATATATCCCTGTATATCTGTCATAAATTGTCATAAATCGTATATAAATCAGTATATGTGTATATCTGTCATATCGATCATCTAAGATTGTAGATAATAGTTAGTAAATCTTAGATATTTAGTCATAAATTTGTTTGAGATATTAGTTAGAATCTGTTTGTAAAATAAATCTGCAAAGTCTGTAAATTAAATCAGAAATCAGTAAATCAGAATCAGTAATCGTAAATCAGAAGTTGTAAATCTGTGTGTATTGATATTTCCTTTGACATCCCCCTCAAATTGATCTTTGGTAAATCGACAAGCATCAATTTGCTAACGAAAAATGATGGCGACGTGGCATGGCTTTTGTGAAGATATCGGCGATCTCAAAGTTGTGGAGATATGTGGAAGAGTGATGACTTGATGATCATAGGCTTCCCTGATTGAGTGACAGTCAACCTCGATGTGCTTGGTGCATTCGTGATAGGCTGGGTTTGCGGCAATTTGGATGGCACTAGTGTTGTCAGCATAGAGTGGAGTAGGATGTACGGGAATGAAACCGAGCCAGGAGGAGACCACGCGGCCAAATGATCTCGGAGCATCTTTGCAGAGACATGGCTGGTACTCGGCCTCAGTAGATGATTTGGAGACGTGGTCCTGCTTCTTGCATTTCCAGAGATAAGGGCATCACCAAGAAACATACACCAGCCGGTAGTAGATTTCCTGGTGTCTGGGCAGCCAGCCCAGTCAGCGTCACTATAGGCTTGTAGCTGAAGTGAAGAACCGGAAGGGAAGAATAAGCCACGAGTAGGTGTCCCAAGAATGTAGCGAATTATGCGGCGGATCTGGCGATAGATGGAGATGCCTCGGTGCTTGCATGAATTTGTGACGGTATGAACACGACATAAGAGATGTCGGTCGGGTAATGGTTAGATAGATAAGACTACCAACCAACTTCCGATAGGTAGTAGGATCCTCAAGAAGCTCCCCTTCGTCACGTCGATATTTCACATTAAGTTCCATGGGGGTGTCAGCGAAGTAGCGTTGGTGAGGCCAGAGCTTTGTTCTTGACTATACTTGTCTTGATGCAAGAGGAGACCGTGCGGTGATGATGCACCTCTAAACCCAAGAAATAGGTAAGGGGCCAAGATCTTTCATGTGAAATGTGGAATTCAACAAAGTCGAACCGCACAGATGCCTCCAAGTCGAGCTGATGATACGATATCGTCCACATAAACAAGGAGGACGACGATACTTGTCCTTTGTAGAAAAAGAGAGAGTCATATTTGAGTGAAAGAAAAACTAAGAAAGTAGATCGAAACTTCTCAAACCATACTCTTGGTGCCCGTGCTTCAAACCATACAAAGAACGTTTCGGTTTGCAAACATCATTAGGTGAGGAAGTGGGCATACCAGGAGGAAGTTTCAAGTAAACGTCTTCCTTGAGATCACCGTGGAGAAATGCGTTCTTAACATCCATTTGATGTAAGGGCCATTGGGATGCAGCAAGAGCGAGTATAGTTCGGACAGTGGTCATTTTGGCGACCGGTGCAAAGGTCTCATCATAGTCGAGACCATATTCTTGTTTGTTGCCAAGTGCCACTAACCGAGCTTTGTAACGATCTATGGACCCATCGAATTAAGCTTGATAGAAAACACGAACTTACCGCCAAGGGGTTTCACGGAGGAGGGACATGGAATAACATCCCGTGTTTGGTTTTCTTCAAGTGCGAGAAGTTCGGTTTCAATTGCTTTTCGCCAACACTCATGCTCCATTGCCCAATAAGATGAAGGAAGAGAAATAGAGCGACAAAGTGGTCATGAAGGATGAAGGAGAAGAGAAACCAAACCTATGGGGTCTACGAACCCGAGTCTTGAGTCGGAGAGAGGGAGGTGCAGTCTTTGAAACGGAGCGGCGATCGGGAAGAAGCTTGAGGGGGGCTCGGGAGGTCTTTGAAGGTTGGTGGGAAGTGGTGGTGGAGCGTCGTCGATACACTAGGAGAGGTTTAGAAGGGACTAGATCACGCAAGAGAGTTAGAAACATAGGCAAAACAAAAATGAAGGAGAAACATGATCTGATGGGTAGAAAAGAAATATTGATTTTCGAAAAAATCACATTTCTAGAAACTCGAATGCGACACGATTTGGATCATAGCAAAGAAAACCTTTCGTTGTCTTGAATATCCTAGAAAAGCACATTTAATTGGTAGCCGTAAGTTTTGTGCGTTCATGTGCGGGAAGATGAACATAACGAGACACAACCAAAGGTACGAAGGTTAGAATAAGTTGGAGGGTGACCAAATAACATGGTAAAAGGTGAGTCATGGTTCAATATGGGAGAAGGCAATCGTTAATGAGATGGACGGCGAGTGGAAAGAGCTTCACACCAAAATCGAGAGGGCGTGGAAGATTCTAACGGAAGAGTGCGAACCACATCAAGAAGGTGACGGTTCTTCCTTTCGACCACTCCATTTTGTTGAGGTGTCGAAGGGCAAGACCGTTGAGAGATGATGCCATGATTAATGGGAAGTCCTGAAACAAATGAGACATATACTCACCCCCATTGTCAGAACGAAGGATTTTGACATGGGCGAAAATTGTGTCTGAATATATGCATGAAAAATCTTAAAAACAGAAAATACTTCGTCTTTGGAATGAAGGAAATAAATCCATGTGAAACGACTATAGTCGTCAATAAAAGTGACAAAGTATTTGTAATTAGCATGCGAAGTGACTAGTGCCATACCCCACACATCACTATGTATCGATCGAAAGGTTTGACAACATGCGGTGTGTGAAAAGGAAAGGGTGAGTTTTACTTTTGCCAAGTCTAAAATTGCAATCAAAGCGAACAACACTAAGAGATGGTGTTTCATTATTCCCAAGAAAACCAGATTTCAATAAAGCATGAAGTACATTAGAGTTTGGATGTCCGAGACGTTTATGCCATGCTCGAAATCAACATGAGCAAAATTACAAGCGACAAAAGGCAAAGAAAAAGAAGACAAAGGAAATTGAAGAGGAAAAAGACGTCCCACTTTAGGCCCCCTCGCGATCATCCGCCCGTATGTGATCCTGCACAACACAACCAGATTTAGAAAACTCTACTTTACAATCATTATCAACTAACTGACCGACAGACACAAGATTGGTGGTAAGACCAGGAGATACGAAGACATCAGTGAGAGAGGAGGAAACATCACCAGTGGCCGTGATAGGTAAATGATTGCCATCAACAATATGAATTTTGAGATTTCCAAAATATTTGTTTACATTGTAAGAGAAGCGATTGTTTGTCATATGATGGGAAGCCCTAAATCAAAGTACCAAGGAGATGATGTAGTGAAGGGTTTACTGAGAGTCCTAAAGTGAAAATGCGAAAATGATCATTTGTTGAATCATGTCGAATCACGGGTTGGATGAATTTGTGTTGTATTCACCAAACTACCCGCACTAGAAGAGCCAACCGAGACAAGTATATCTTGTCTCCGATTTCTTGGGGGTCGAGTTGGGCATTCCTTGATGATATGGCCATCCTTTTTGCAATAGTTGCAGAATTTTCACAGGTTTGCGACATAATGACCAAATCCTTGCAACGAAACCGAACGAGATGTGCTCATATCCCCGCTTCGTGCTTGCTTTGCCGCATAGGCTACGAGAAAGGATGTAGATCGTCGTTGTTCCATGGTGGTTTGAGTGAGAAGGCGCTTGTTCCTCGCGAAGAAGATCATTTAGGCATGTATCCAAGGAGGGACAAATTCTCGGTTCATAAGATTGGATCTGGTGCCTTCAAATTCAGACCTTAGTTTCATTAGAAATTGGTCCCTCTGAGTAGTTTCATGGACGTTGAGCAGAACTAAGACCTTCGGATGGTAAGTCGGCATAAACTATATCGGTGTATTCACCCAAAGATTAGTGAATCTAGAGTAAAAATCGAGAGATAAAAGACTATCTGTTGGAGAGTGGCCAATTCATGTTCAAGTGAAACGACGAGCATGTTGATTTGTAGACCTTCTTCGGTATGTCCACATCGAGTTTCGAAGGTTCAAGATGATGTTGGGTTCAACGGATCCCAAAATCCATGCCATAACTTGTGCGTCCTTGACTTCCCACTTGGCGTGTCGGTCTTTGTCTTGTCTTTGTCGGGAGCTAGGTTCTTGCCATCAACATGTCCCCACACCTTTGACGAAAATCACAAATGAAACGCCCATGCACGAGTAGTTCTTGCCATTGAAACGAATCAAAAAACATCGGACTTATCGGAAGACATGAGGTCAACGAGAACTAGAACAAGAATAACCGAGACTAAGAAACTTGAGAGCAAGACAAATGGAAATTTAGAGCTATAGCTACGATACCATGACAAGAGTCCTTTTGAAAAAGTCTTTTTCTTCATTGACAATTGCCCATTATATAGGTAGATTACAAGCTATTTAGGGAAGAAAATACAAGGTGATCTTGACCCCTACCATATATACATCTATCTAAATATCTTGTCTGAGTAATATATCTTAATTAATGAAGGAATAAATCAGATAACTTGTCATAAATCAGTATATCTTAATTAATATATCCTGTATATATCTGTATATCCATAAAATCATCATAAATCGTATATAAATCATATTGTATATCTGTATATACATCATATCGATCAATCTGCTGATAATTAGTCAGAATCTCTATTGTAGATATTTAGTCAATAATCTAAGATATTAGTTTGTATCTGAATCAGAATGCTGCAAAGTAAATCAAAATCTTAGAAATTTGTAAATCAGAAATCAGAATCCAAAGTTGTAAATCTGCTGTGTAGATTGATATTTCCTTTGACATGATGATGGTCTCGTCTCTCAAGCCCTCAATTAATTATCCCCTTAGCTTTTAATGCAAGTGTGTAGACATCAGACATCTTAAATACATCTTTGAAGGCCAATTCTTTCTCATGTTTGGGTTAAAACCATTAAGATATCTTGGAATCTTTTGGCTTTCATATTCACAAAACCAAAAGATTCCAGGATATCTTGTCGCTCATTAGATGAGCTGGTGGAGACAGCATATTGTGTGTGAGTGATCTAGGGTTCAAACCTTGGTAGTGTTGCCTTCCAAAAAAAAAAAGAAGCCCTACCCGTGATGTCAATGTATGGAACTTGGTATTATTTATTTTATTGATTTGTTTCCTTAACGTAGATTGTGACATGTTTGATAGAGGACACAGACATAAGTCGCAGGCAGAAACTTTAAAAAAAAAAACATCTTTTTCATATTTTGCAAGAATTTACTTTGTACCTTGACAAATTAATTTGGCTAGGAGATTATCCCTCCATGTTAATGCATGGCTTTTCGCAATTTCCTTATACTTGGACACCTTTTCCACATTGCTTGCCCAATTGATGAAGTTGTCAAGATGCAAATGTCCAAGGAATTCTTAAAATTCTACCTTAATTCTAGGCTCTCTATCACGTTCCGACAATTGAAGGATTCAATCATTGGGGCTCGTTTGGTAGCTTATATTGGACTGAATTGGAATCTGAATCACAATTATCATAGAATCAATGTGAATTGGAATCCTCAGTTGTGTTTGGTAGCTTGTAATTGGAATGCACTGGAATCCAAAATTGTGTTTGGATACCTGTAATTGGAATGCATTCGAATTCTTTAATCACATGAACTTGAATTTGATTAACTAAATTAGCTTTAATATCCCAAAATTGCATTTGGATACCGGTAATTAGAATGCATTGGAATTCTTTAATCACATGAACTAGAATTTGATTAATAAGTCAACTTTAATATCCCAAATGAGTGTGCATGTCATATTTGACAAAATAATTGTAATAAGCCCATTGGAATATATAATTTGGCCAAAAATTGGCTCGGGTGGGCTACAAACATAAGGATCACAGACGAGTGGCTCGCCATTGTTTTTTAACTGTCCATTTAGATGGTCAACATTTGGCCAATTCAGATAATTCTATTGGTGTGATTTTAGTGATGCAACCAATAATTGGATTGTTTTGGGGTATCATCAGTATGCCATGTGTATGACAAATTAGTAGTCTAAACACATCTGTTACTCACGTGACTCTCTTGCCTTTGAAAAGGGAGCCTAAAAAGGCTTGTCACACCAATTACACTGAATTCACAACAAAACAAAGGGATTTCAAAACACACCAAAAAGGAACTTTTCATTTACCATCGATTCCATTTACCTTCAAGTACATGGCGCGAAATGCACCAAAAAGAGCATTTACACCCAATTACCACTGAATACACCCAAATACAAGGTGCCAAACAACACCTTAGTGTTTTCACAAACCAAGCCACTTGTTGCTTGTTAGGACCTGGGTGGGGACCTTCTCCTACGTGTCCGCATGCTCCAACTTCAGTCGTTGGATTTCCTCCACGCCTTAGTTCTTTCACTTGATTACTGAGATTTTGTAACGTATGCGTGAATTAATCTACTCGTTCTGTCTGTGAGTGCGTGAATCAATTGGGTTACTTGCACAAATTCTTCTTGTATCACCCCCTTCGAAGCTATTAGGAGATTATGCCAAAATTCTCCCAACGATCACCCACTTTGATTCCAAAATGTTGCAACCTGATAATTGAGTCAGTGAGATCTCGACATCGGAATTGCAAAGAAATGGACAAGAGTACACCCACAAAAATATTTGAGTGGAGAGGAGGAAATAACTTTATTGATATCAAACTTCTTTTCTTATAATACAATACTTAAGAAAACTCGCAACTCAAAATTTTTTGTAATGCCTACCTCCTACTCTACCCCCATTTTTTAGACCCCAATGACAAGTGGATCTTTAATTGGAACACTGCCACCCCCACCCCCCCGCAAAAAAAAAAAAAAAAAAATAAAAAATAAATGCTAGAGTGATTTGAAATCAATCTGTGGTTTTTTAAAGAAAATAAAATCCCACTAACAAAGATTTTGCTTAAAATAACAAAAACAAATCTACTAAATACTACCAAAATATTCAATCATATCTTCCACATCAGCCACCCTATCTTCCACAAACAGCAAATGCAATATTTGACATTTAGGCCCTAAATCTTGTCACAATTAGTCCAAAATCGGCACATGTTGGGCCCTACGGTGGGCCATGGGTCTACATCAATTGGACTGTTTTGTTGGAGGAGAAAAGGTCTTTAAACAGTTTGCCTTAATTAAAAAATAATAATAATAAAATTTTAAAAAACAAAAAGAAATGTGATTATGGGGGATCTCAATGGATGAAAAGAAAATGGAAAAGCATTTAAAACAACTTCTAAAATACCTGGAGGTAAAAAGATGGTCCTTTTGTTTTCTGATTATTTAAAATATTCACAGGAAAAATATTTTGGCAAGATTGGCATCCTTCTTCTTCTTCTTCTTCTTTTTTTTGTTCCCGAAAGGGTCCAGGTGCTATTACGCAAGCTGCACACTGAGCAGGAAACCACCATACATGCACATTAATTTTGGACCATCCAAATTGTGGCCCCATTAGTGGATGGAGCATAGCCTAACATCACACCCAAAAAAATAAAATAAAATTTGCCTCCACTCTTTCAAAAAACATGTTTTGTTTCCATTTTAATAAATTATGCATAAGACGTGCAAAGTAGCTTAGTAAGACGAGATAAGGTACTTGAGATGACACTTCCTTTTTCTGGTAAACAAGTCCAAGGCCTTATGGTAAGATCAGGAAGCACACACAAGAATGATGAAGGGAATGACCTGAGAGTCTAGATCTTAGAAGTCTACTAAAGTTGTTTTCTTAGGAAGCATAGCTTGAATATCCTTTGTTTATGATCTGCTCATGGTTTATATATATGTCATGACTCGTGGAAATATCAAAGTTTGGTTGGATTGTTGCATTACTGTTTTTGACTTTGTGAGAAACCTCTACATACCAAAACGTATGTGATCTTTTTTTTTTTTTTTTTTGGGGTGGAATTTCTCTGAGCTGAAAAGAAACGACCCATTGGGGTCCATGAGAATGATTATGGTTATTATATTTGAACCAATTTTTTTGTTGCACTATTATCCAGGAGTGGAATTCGTGCTCTGTGGGGTGTAAGTTTGGACATGATTCTGCATCAGATAAGAGACCTGATGCTGCATTTGGATTACATCAAGACCCAAAGACAGCTAGGGTCCTGCGATCCATGGAATCCTCGCACTACTATCCAGAGAACAACATTGGTCAGGCACGACGGTGGGTAAGCACAATCTGAATTGTCTTTAAAAAAAAAAAAAAAAAAAAAAAAAGAATTCGTGTACTGCAAACAAGAATGTTAAAAAATTAGGAACGTTAGTCTGACTGTCCCATGTTCCGTAGAGCAGAAAATAAAAGTCATGACTGTCTGGGACCATTTTACACTACAATGGTCGTAACCTCCTTTTCCTTTTCTATCTTTGTCGTTTTAACATCCTACTATGTTTTTAACATCCTACTATGTATGGCTGTCTTAAGTGGCAATAATTAATGGCTGCAAAACAACCATGTCATTGATATGCTGCTTATCATATGAAAATATTAAGACAATTGTCAGGAAAGTAGAGTTTATATGGACAGTGGGTTGCAAAATTTAAAATATGTATTGATGCATCTATTTTAAACTCTAAACAATCAGCTTATGAAGTTTTGTTAATCATTCCAGTTATCTTACTCTTCATCTCTGAAAATGGATACACATGTATAATCACTTGAGAACTGGTGCGCATGAGAGCTCTAATGTGACCCACCATGATTTGTTGCTGATGTCCGGACCGACCATCGAATGTGTCCCATAAAATTAATCCTAGGGCCCAAAATGAGGCTGATCCATGATTCATGTAAGCTACACCAAGGGAGACAGTTGGGAGGGGGACACCCACTGTTGATTATGTACGGGACCCACCATGCTATTTATGTGGAATTTGTACTCTACAGCCCCTTCATCTGCCATGGATGAATGGGCATGCATAAAATCAAGCCATTTTGCACATCAGGTGGGCCCTAGTGAAATAAAGGTTGGGCATTCCCTCCCAACTATTTCCCTTGGCGTGGCCCACCTGATTCATGAATCAGCCTATCTTTGGGCCATGGCCCTAAGCATCTGATGGTCATAGTGGATGCCAACAACAGATCACGGTGGGGCCCACCCCATTTGCCCCATTTAATGCGATCTCGTGTGCACCACTTCTCAGGTGATCATTAATACATACACATGTGCACACACATGCATGAATCAGCTCGATATTTGGGCCCTGGCCCAAACACCCTAACATTATGTGACACATCTGATGATCAGAGTGGATTCCAGCAACACATCACATTGGGGCCCACCCCATTTGCCCCATTTGGTGCATTCGAGAGCTCTCATGCGCACTGGTTCTCAGGGGTATATATATGATTTAATATAAGATTGATATCTGCTCGTGCATTTGGTCTCTACTAGAGTTTAAAATGCCACGTCAGCTTAGTTTATTGGGCAGTGCTTAAAATATTAGCCCATATGTATCAAATCGGCTCATATTTGTGACTTTTAAATGGGTAATTGGATGAAGCATATTTTATTACTAGTCGCAACATATAAATATTTTTCTCGGCATATACCTACCATTAAATTGATGGAAGAACTGATACCTTGCTTTCAGTTGGCTGATATTTAGGACCTCATAAATTCAGCTTCCAGATTTGGGTTTCACTTCTTCCTTGAACTGCATGTAAATGTCAAAACCAACTTTTAGGGAAAAAAAGTATTTAAATGTCAAAACCATGGTATGTATAAAAGATTCCAAAGTTGCAGAAATGTTGTTTTTATCATGGTTCTGAATCGGGCTCATATTGGTCAGATTTTATTTTATTTTTTAAGTAAAAAAAAAAAAAAGAAAAAATATATACAAATAGGAAAAAATGAGATATTCATGAATCTATCATTTTTTATTTTTATTTTTTGTTTTTTTTGTTTTGTATTTTGACCATGTATTCAATGATGTATCATACCATTCTTTGGTAAGAATCTTGTCCTGGTGGGTTGACCTACTGTAAGTTCTAGTGTTGATTTATATATATATAAACTTTGATATGTATCATAAATTGATATCGTATATTGCTAATAGTCTAATATATTATATTTCAACTATTGGGCTATTTAGTAGTAACTATTACGTGTCTAAGAAGTATCACTACTCACTAGTCTAGTCACTAGTGTTGTGCTTACTTGGAGAATGTGTGTGATAGGTGTATGAAATTGAAATTGAAGCAACTAAGAAATTTGCATCCCCCCGGACATGCATTACATTTCAAGTTTCAACATATTAAAAAAAAAAATGAAATTGAAGAAAACTACACATAATATTTGAAAAAATAAATAAATCACCAAAAACTACTTAGATCTGATGAAAAAACAACTAAAAACAACAAAATTAGTCCCCCCAAAGCAGTATATTTGAAAAAAAAATAAATTTATGGAATTTCCAAAAAATTGACAACCCCCCCAAAAAAAAAAAAAAAAAAACTTTATTTTTTTATCAGATTAGATCGAAAATGCCTCCCCTCTCCAAATCTGTGATCAAATTTAAAAATAAAAAATAAAAATTCTAGAATTTTCAGATTTTTGACAAATTATTTATTTATTATTATTTTTTTAAAAGCAACGGGATTATATTAAAAGAAGAAGGGAAACAATAGGGGCTGCCAAGATGACAGAAAATAAAAAAAGAAAAACTACAATCCTAAGAACAGGAAATTAAAATCCTTAAGAGAAGAGACATTAGCAGCCAAGGTGTCCCATATCCGTTATGATACGGCCGTATCGGCCGATACGTAACGGTAACAGTTGACACCGTTACGCGATACGGGGTCGAAACGGCCATTACAGAATTTTGTGACCGTAACGGCTGTTACGGGTCATAACGGCCGTTACGGACCCGTAACGGCTGTTACAGGCCTTTAAAAAAAAAAAAAAACACTTTTACCTTTTTCCTTTCTTTTCTTCTTCTTCTTCTTCCTTTTCTTTTTCTTCTCGGGCAAATTTCTGCCACATTACTGTGGGTCTTCTTGTTCTTCTTCTTCTTCTTCTCTCTCTCTCTCTCTCTCTCTCTCTCTCTCTCTCTTTTCTCTTTCCCTCTTTTTTCTTTTCTTTTTCTTTTCGGTTTCCTTTTTTTCCCTTTTTTTTTTTTTTTTAAATTTGCGGGTGTACCACGCACCAGCTACTATAGGTACGTGTCACGCTAAGACGAGCGCTGACACTCCTCGAGCTTCGAGTTGTACAAACGGTTCGAAGGAGATCAAAGTTACATGGGCTCCACAATGATGTATTTATTATATCTACACCTTTCATCTATTTTCAGATATCATTTTCGAGCACTACCAAAAAATTGAATTATATCCAAAGATCATCTGTACCACACCAAAAATAGTAGCGGAGATAATGATTTTCATTGTTAAACAATTCGTAGGGCCAGCGTAACGTTTATTTTCCATCCGATCAGACCCGAGTGGGCCCCACCATGTTGTATATATTTTATCCATGTTGTCCATCCATTTTGCCCCGTCATTTTAGGTCAGGATCCAAAAAATTAGTAATATCCAAATCTTAGGTGGACCACACCATATGAAATCGTGGTTGTAGAACGCTCACCATTAAAATTTTCTTAAGGTCCACTGTAATGTTTATTTTCAATCTAACCTATTAATTGGGTCACACTGACGTGGATGAAGGGAAAACACACATGTCAGCTTGATCTAAAACTTTTGTAGCCCCCAATAAAATTTTAATGGTGAACGTGTAATTATTATTGTTTCTTATGGTGCAGTCCACCTGAGCTTTGGATGTGCCTCATTTTTGGGCTCATGCCCTAAAATTATTTGGCAAAATGCATGGACGGTGTGGATATAGCACATTCATCATGGGTGGGGCCTAAAAAACTTTGACATGTGTGCTACACTTCACAATTCGAGTCCCGCCTAATTCGAGCCTTAAAAAATTGTACACGAGACATATATTAACTTAAAATTTAGCAATTAAATTATGGACTGCAATTGCTAACCCACAATGCCAAAATCAAATTGTTTGAATAGTTTTAATTGTTAATTTGTGGACTATTTTTTAAAGTAGGGCCTTTTGATTTTTTGTCATGATTCACTATCCAATAAATGTCCACCAATTCATAAGTAGGATAATGGCAATAAATTGCATGAATTTGAGGCTGATTTGGAGCATAGATTGGTCCTCTAAGTTAGCCCCAAATTGGCAACGCCATCTACCTGAATTTAATTTCATTTTTTTAAAGAACCGTTGGGAGAAATGATATCAAGTTGTTAAGTATATAAATTAGATATGTAGAAAATTAAATATATGAATTTTGTAGTCAAATTTAGGTTACCAGGTTCAAAAATTAATCAGACAGTCCGATACAACTTCTCACCAAAGAGTAGACCGTTACACCACCATAAACATGTTCCAATTTATAAATGAATGCATATTTGGAATGCTTAGAATATTTCGGATTTAATTCATATTTTTTCATATTTTGTTGGCAAAAAAAAAAATTTGCGCCGTTACGCCCCCGTATCCGTATCGGTTTCGGAGGGCACCGTTACGCCAACCGATACCGATACAGGACACCTTGTTAGCAGCCCATTCGATAAGTAATTTTTTTGCCATAGAGCCCACAACTTCAGCCGAAGATTGAGAATTGTTGAAGCATCTGTCGTTCCTCTCCTTCCAGACCGCCCACCAGATTGCGATGATTGCCATTCTCCAAACCTGGGATCTGATTTTACCCAACTTGAAGCCGTGCCAGTATGCCAGCAGATGGAAGGCGGAGGCCGGCATGCACCCGCTGATGTTAAATCTGTTAGAGAAATCCACTTGAATCTGGGATATAAATGAAAAGTGGACCAGCAGGTGGTCGACAGATTCCTCGCTGCCCATACAGCAAAGGCAGATATTGGCAAGCTGCATGCCTTTCTTTTTCAAATTGTCGATCGTAAGGATCCGATTCTTAGACGCAAGCCAGGCGAAATAGATGAACTTGGGGGGAGCTGGATATTTCCAGATAAATGGAGAGGCCAGGGATGTAGGGGAGGGAATGGGGGCGATAACAGCATACAGAGACTTAACCGAGAAGCGGGATGGTTTATCCCTCGTCCAGGTGATTCTGTCAGGCTCCGCCTGGATCGGAGACATGCTAGAAAGACAATCCAATAAATCGGCACATTCACTAACCTCCCAATCGTGAAGATTCCTGCAACATGGAATGTCCCAAACAATGCTTGAAACGGAGTGAGAATAGAAGCTGGCGACAGGACTTTCGTTGTTAACGGCGAGGCGATAAATAGATGGGAATTCGTCCTTCAGTCTCGTCTCCCCCAGCCAGTGGTCTTCCTAGAAATGAATCGTAGAGCTATTCCCCAAATTGAAACCAATGTTCTCAACAACAGCTTTTTTGGAACGAAGAATGCCTCTCCAAATGTGTGAAGCTCTGTAAGCTGAAGAATCCTTTGTCCACCAACCCCCCGGGGAAGACCCGTATTTTCCTTTAACAATACTACATCATAAGGCATCCGGTTCCGATCCCAACCTCCAGGACCTTTTGCCCAAGAGGGCCCTATTCATAACCTTTAGCTTTTCGATGCTCGCGCTGCCATCCTGGAAATGGCTGCAAACTTCTTGCCAGTCCAGGAGATGAAATTTCTTTTGGTTGTCCTTGCCGCACCACAAAAAATCTCTTCTTAGCTTATCGATCTGAAGCAGAACTGAAGGCGGGCATTTAAGAAGAGACATGAAGTAAATAGGGATGTTGGATAAGGCAGCTTTTATAAGGGTGAGCCTGCCCCCCATGGACAAGTACCTACATTTCCAACTGGCCAGCATCTTTTGAAAAATTTCCACTACCTTATCCCACATCGATATCCGGGGGGGGCGGGACCAATAGCGAGCGGCAGTCCAATGAACAACGTCGGAAGCATAGCAGACTTGCAGCCCAAGGAATCAACGAATGTGGAAAGGTTCTGATCCGATATATTCACCCCAAAAACCTTTGACTTGGTCATGTTAATTCTCAATCCTGTGACTGCATCGAAACATTTTAGAGTTGTGTGGAGATCGTTGATGGCTTTAGTATCCACTTCAATCATGATGAGGGTGTTGTCAGTGAATTGAATATGGGGAATTGGCATAAGAACACCTGATATAGAGATCCCACGGAAGAGCCCAACGCTTTGACCCTTGAGCAGCATTTGAGAGAGGGCCTCACAAATCATAAGAAAAAGAAGAGGAGAGAGAGGATCTCCTTGACGAAGAGCCCTACTACTGGGGAAAATGCCTTTCGGAACACCATTGAGAAGGATCGAAAAATGAGCTGATTTGATGCAAGACTTAATCCACTTCCTTCATTTTTCTCCAAAACCCATACGGAGAAGCATGTAATGTAAGAACCCCTAGTTCACATGGTCGTAATCCTTCTCAATGTCAAGCTTGCAAAATATGTTTTTCTTCCCCGACCTGTGACAAGTGTGAAGAACTTCATTGGCTATCAAGGCGCCGTCGATTATCTGTCTACCCCTTATGAAGGCATTCTAATACTTAGAGATCAACTTCCCCATTACTGTCGATAATCTAGTGGGTAGAATTTTGGCCAGGATTTTGTACGGACTGCTAATCAAAGTAATGGGCCTGAAATCTGAAAAGGAGTTTGCGCCAACTACTTTGGGGATGAGGGCGATGAAAGAGGCACCGATACCCTTGGATAACTTACCCCTAGAGTGGAATTCATTTAGGAAATTCATGACATCTGGGCGAACAGTGTCCCAGAAGGATTGAAAGAAGGTGATGGGAAACCCATCAGGCCTTGGTGATTTGTCACCTTCCATCACGTCTATAGCCGCTTTTGCTTCCTCTTCCGAGAATGGAGCTTCCAGAAAATCCGCGTCCGACCTTCGAAGAGACTGAAATGGGATCCCGTCCAATCGAGGTCTGGACCATCCTTCTGAAGAAAGAACGGATCTGAAATGAGCCACTGCTATTTCAAATATCTCATCTCTATCATCAACCTGTCTTTCATCTATGGTGATGCTAAGGATGGCTTTTGCTTGAGCCCTCATGTTGGCTAAGTTGTGAAAATATTTAGTGTTCCTGTCGCCTTCCGAAATCCACCTAGCCCTTGATTTCAACTTCCAAGATAGTTCATCTTCAAGAGTTCTAGTTGACAAAGATTGAATGATCTGAATGTGCCTGGATAGAACATACATTGGGAGGTCTTTGCCTTCAACAGAAGAGTCGATTTGTTGCAGTTCTACAAATAAAGCTTTTGTCTCAAACTCTCTCTTCTGAAGTTCTTCTTTCTTCCAATCTTTAATCTTCTCCTTAAGGGATCTGAGTTTGCAAATCAAACTATGACTAGCGAAGCCATCCACCTGGGAGGAGGGCCACCACTCTAATACTTTCTACTTGAAGCCATTGATGCGGAACCGAGCGGAGTTGAATTTGAAAGGTTTGGGACCCCAATTTACATCAACCACGGAGAGAAGGATAGGGCAGTGATTAGATGTCGTTCTAGGAAGTGCAATTTGATTAAGTGAGGGAAATTCCTCAATCCAGTCCGTGGATAAAAAAAAAAAACCTGTCTAGTCTTGACTGAATCAGAGATTTTCGTCTGTTAGACCATGTAAATTTGGCACCTGCCAGAGGAAGATCCACGAGCTCCTGATCTTGAATCCAATCGGAGAAGCATTGCATAACATGGCTTGTTCTCCTTTTGCGAGAGTGCTCCTCCGCAAAATGGATCACGTTGAAGTCACCCACAAAACAACACGGGCTTGAAAAGGACTGTCTAATGGTAGTCAGCTCGTCCCAAAAGTTTGGCCTTAAAGATTCATCATTAGGACCGTAAACAGAGATAATTATACAACGAAAATTGGAGGACTTATCTTGGAGAATGACCGCTTTCGAAAAGGTCCCCGTCAAGGTATTCTGCAAGTCCCACTTGGAGGACTTCTAAGCAATAAGGATGCCTCGTGGATATATAAAAAAAACTTTTTTTTCCCTGATCATATATATATATATATATAGAGAGAGAGAGAGAGAGAGAGAGAGAGAGAGAGAGAGAGAGAGAGAGAGAGAGAGAGAGAGAGAGAGAGAGAGAGAGAGAGAGAGAGAGAGAGAGAGAGAGAGAGAGAGAGAGAGAGAGAGAGATCAGGTGCAAATGCCCAAAAAATGATTAAACAAGAAGATCTTCAGATTTGGTAGAGAGAGAGAGAGAGAGAGAGAGAGAGAGAGAGAGAGAGAGAGAGAGAGAGAGAGAGAGAGAGAGATCAGGTGCAAATGCCCAAAAATGATTAAACAAGAAGATCTTCAGATTTGGTAGTTTTTGGTAGATCTAGGAGTATAATAAATATAAATATGAATTTCAACAAGGATCAACAACAAAAAAAATGGAATTTTTTTTTACCTCTTTTCCAATTTTTTCAAAACCGGCCCCAAACTGTTTTGATCATTCAAATCGGCTGAAATCCGATGTTTTGATCCTCTAAGAAGCTATTAATAGCACTGAAAATCCCTATAGGTTGATGTATTTGGTTGATTTGGAGGCTTGGAGGAGAAATGAGGGAGAGATTAAAAATGGGCGTTTTTTTTTTCCCCCCTTTTTATACCCCTATTGATCAGACCAATACGGGTACAACATATTGATGCCGATACAGCCCAATACGGTACAACCGATACCAATATGGCCAATACAAGCCCGTATCACGTATCATATCAAGCCAATACAGACGGGAGGCCCGTATCGGTCAATACGATACCGATTTTTTGATCTGTCTTATACAAGGTTTCTTCTACACGCCCCTCTAACAAGTGCCTGCATCGGCAGCCGCAAAGTCATCTGATGTGAATCAACTGCACATATATTGATTTGGGTTTAAAGTTACATTAAACTGTTAAATCATGGCCAATATTTAATGGAAAATAACAGTTTTTTTTTTTTTTTCCTTCATTGTTAACACTACACATTTCTGTAGGTAATTGGATTAGAGAGATATTTCATCGGAACATGTTGGTTTCCTTATTGTGGTCTTTTAATGCATTATCTTTAAAACCTACACAGAAATTACGTGGAGAACAAAATTATAGAAAAAAAAGGGTTCCAAAATGGGTCTAAAATACTGGCTGAGGAGAAGAAACTCAACAAGCATAAATACAAGGTTTTCAGATAATCAGGACTAGTGAGTTTCATACAGACAGATAGGCATATGTGATTTCATAGGTTTCAGAGAAAACTCTCACATCAGCTGTGAATATCTTACCTATTGATATCAGTTCTCGAAGAGTTGGAGTGGAACAACATCTCGGTCTGGCGACATTTCATCTATTTTAGGACACCTTGTAAGTTATAGTAAGAATGGGAGGGTTTTAAAATTGCATTGAAGTAAATAAAACTTATTTGCTAGATGTTAAATGATTTCTGTTGGTTGTTTAAGCCCAGCGGTCTTTTAAAAAAAAATAAAAATAAAAAATTATGTCAGTTATTTTCCACTAGATAATGGGATTTTTAACACCCACCCTTTTGATAGATACTCCCTTTTTTCATACTGCTGGTAACCCAATAGTACAATATGCACTACAGTATGTTCAAAAGTAGAAATAGTGCATATTTACCAAAAGGGGTGGTGTAAATAGTGTTTCCCTAATTGCTCTCATCATTCCCCATATTGTCACAGTTCCTGTTGTCATATATCAGTCATGCATGTTACTTGAACCCTTGCTTCATTAGTAATTCAAGAGACATTGATTGTTGTCATTTTTGCTTGTCGCAGGAGAGGGTACCATGTTGTAATGACAACAAGTCTCTCCTCTGATGTTCCAGTTGGTTATTTCTCATGGGCCGAGTATAACCTTATGGCCCCAATGCATCCCAAGTCTGAGAGCGCCCATGCGGCTGCCTTTATTTCCAATTGTGGAGCACGCAACTTTCGCTTGGAGGCCCTAGATATGTTAGAAAAGTTGAATATCAAGATTGATTCTTATGGTGCTTGCCATCGGAACCGTGATGGCAGAGGTATTTATTTATGCAAGTTTTACTACATTACAGTACTTTGCATCTTGTTAGTTACTCAACATGATAACAGAAGGCAACCCATTGATGTCTCTGCTACTTTATAAAAGCACTTGCACTTTTAACTTCATTAGCATATCCATGTACAAGCAGTGATATGGTAAGATTCTTCTTACTGTATTCCAGTACAAATTTCTGTGGGGTCCAAGTGGGCCCACTGCAATCGAGTGGAGGGGTCCACCACAGATTGCACATGGCCATAAAATCACCATGATTGGATGATCATTAACCATCTAATTAAGGGCCTGCAAAACGAACAGTAAGACTAAAATGGTTCCACCCCTGATTGCAAGTTGGCCCACCAGGACCCCGTTGAAAAATTTGCACCAAAACCCAATAAGCAGAAAGTGAGAGCCGAAGACATTGTAGATACTTGGTTGGGTGGCTCTTTTCATTACATCTTTTAGGGTTATAGTATTGTGCATAGAATAATGTACTTCCTGTTATTTGACAGTGGACAAATTAGACACTCTGAAGCACTATAAATTCAGCTTGGCTTTTGAAAATTCCAATGAGGAAGACTATGTCACGGAGAAATTCTTCCAATCTCTTGTTGCTGGTATGCCAGCTACACTTCATAATTACACGATTATTTTTCTGCTTCATTTGGGGGATTCAGTTTGGTCTGAATACATAAACCATAAAGAATCCTGCCTTCTCAATTTTAGGGATTTTGTGGCACTTCTAATTTAATGAAATCTTTATACTATTATTCTCATGCTGTTGCTTCCATACTGAAATGACGTTGCAGGTGCTGTCCCTGTGGTTATTGGTGCTCCAAATATCCAAGATTTCGCCCCTTCTCCCGTCTCAGTTTTACATATCAGAGAGCTGAGCGATGTTCCTTCCATTGCCAAGACCATGAAATACCTCTCGGAAAATCCCAATGCCTATAATCAGTCAGTAAGGTAACTCACAAACAACCAATTTCCATCTAACATATTGACAAGGGCCTCACACTTCTGCCTGCTACTTCCAGCTTTTCAAGCTACCTCCAACTTTTGAAGAGAACTGGATGCAAGATAAAAAAAAAAAAGCAGTTACATAATGGCCGTAATGGTAATGGTAGGACATGTTACGGGGCTGTAACGCCCAATCTGGGCAAAAAGGGTCCATAGTGGGCTTGTAACACCCGTAACAGCCATTACAGGCCTGTAATTGATCAATATGGGGCCGATACTTTTTTACCTTCAAGAAATTTTTTGACTGTTATAGGGCTCGTAGGCCCACATCATAGCAGTAATACACCCAGTCATTATGCTAGCTGTTACCGTTATTGAATACCTTTACTGGATGAAAAATAAAAAATAAAAAATCTGAGCAGTGTTATCATCTTCCACCACCATACACATGGCCAAATATATACTGGTGCACCACATGGATGGCCATAACCCATTGCATGGATTGGAAGATCCTATCCATTCAACCACTGCGAGTGCTCGAATTATGTTGAACTTTAAGACATCTGTCCATTTGCAAGCCACTGATAGGATGGCTCCTTCATGGATTGAAGACTCGGACCTGGTCGGACACGATCTGTTTTGACACAGAGGTCACTCCTGACTTGGGCGAGTCACGACTAGACTCGAAACTGAACGAGTTGCTGAGTCTTAAAGCCATGGCTACCATAGACCACTTGCCTTAATTGTTAGGTTATGATCCATCCACCTGATTCCTATCAAATTAATTGTTCCAATCATAGAAACCAAATGCCATGTGTCCAGTGGATGTGTTTTGGTGTGCACTCATGAAAAGTACCATTCCTTGTTTCTATGTCATTTTGTGGGTCTAAGATATTTTGTCTTCAGTAATTCAAGAAGGTTTTCGCATCTTGTTTGGTTTCCATTATTTGAGCTATCAACTACTAATATTGTCCTTGTCATCCTCCATAATTGTCCTTATCATCTTCCATAATTGCTCCTTGTTTGGATCCTTGTATTGGTTGATCCTAGATCGGTCAGTCCGGGATGTCACTGAACAAAAGATCGGCCAATCAAGGAGTCATCAATACATGATTGATCACTCCCCCAGGACTGGGAAGTCCATCGAGACAGGCCCTTAAATACTTTTAGCTGTCAGCTTGGGCTGAAATGAATTACTAAAATGGAGGAATTATAGTTTTTCCTCGAGCTGAAGATATGCACAGTATTCTCCAGTTTTCATTTTGAATGAGGACCATGTTTTATTGTTCAAGACCCCTGCATTGGTCTGTTGGAATGCGCCACTGAAAATGCCCTAAAAACTCCCCAACCTGAAGAGGCTAACCTTTCAATTTGCAGCCTGCAAATATATCTTAAAGAAGGGAAATATAGTGATGGATCACCCTCAACTGAAAAGAGTCCTAATCTTGGTGGCTAGGATCTTCCTTTCCGGGAGACTGTTTGGCCAATTTCAAACCAAGATGTTCCCCAACAGAACAGTGGTCTGCATCAATGAATCATGGGCCCCACTCGTAGTTTTATCCACTGAAAACCCATATGATGTCCATATTCTGGGGTCAAGGATCATATAAATCCTCAAAATGCATTTTGGTCCCCATGGAATCTCAAGGGATGCTGGTTGTTTCTCACAAAGTTGCGGGAGCCATTTTCCTTTTTCCTGGCTACTTTGATGAAGTTGATAGCTGGGCATCTATTGTGCATAGGTGGAAGTACGAGGGTCCATCCGATTCTTTCAAGGCCCTTGTGGACATGGCAGCAGTCCACTCATCTTGCCGTCTATGCATTCATCTCGCGACAAAGATTAGAGAGCAAGAAGAAAAGAGCGCTAGGTTCCAGAAACGCCCCTGCAATTGCACCAGTGGCCCAGGAATTGTCTATCACTTGTTTGTGAGGGAAAGAGGGAGGTTTGAGATGGAGTCTATCTTCCTGAGGTAAATTTCTTCTTCTTTTTCTTTTTGGAAGATAACAACATTTATCACCCGTAAGCTCAGCTTTTCCATGGAATATAGATATCTCCTCTGTCTAATCTAGCTGGAGTTCTAATTATGGGCATGCCCTTTGCAGTCACCAATGCTAGCTAACTGGGTCCTGGCTTTTGCCTCCTTTCCATTTCTCTTTTCGAAACAGATATGTGATCATGACATGAATTTCATAAGTACTATGAAATGGCATAGCCACTGCATCGTATGGCAAGCATCTATGTTGACCAGCACTGTTGATCTGGTGGCTTCCATATGGATGATGTATCGTCCAAAAATTGTAGTGATTGGGCAGTTCTGACTAACTGTGTTGTGTGTTTTGTGCATTGAATATGGACTGTCATTCATTTTTTGAGTGAGGAGTCCCTTTTTCAGGCCATTGCCAGTCTTACTGCCTTTCTTCTTAGGATGTGTCCCATCTACATAGCGACCCATCAAATTAACACTCCTCATCACCAGTGGAAGTGCCAATTGTAGAATATAGATGTTGCAGCGCTCATTTCATTGAACTTTTAACTACATTGATGACGCAGGGGAGAACGTGAGGTCGAGCACCGTCTTCCTCAAGAGGATAATTATTCCGAATCCACGGAACTTCTCCGGACTCCTCATAGAGACTTTCTCGAATCCACGAGAAAAGAGAGCAGAAAATAGAAATAAATTCTAAATAAATTCGAAATAGATTAATGAATGAATAAAAACGAGTTCACAACCCTTTAAATAAGGGTACTAAGCAATGGGAAAGAAATCAATCAAACTACAACTAGGACTCCTAGAATTATGCGACTTACTATAAATAGTAAACTTACTATTTATAGACGGTCGTGATGTCTACTAGTGCAAAGGTTTTCGGCCAAAATAGTAAGTGTCCTATTTGGCTTCACCAAACCGTTCTAATTATTCTAAGCTCTTTTCACGTTGGACGCAACTCCTAAAGCCCGACGGATGAAGAGTTATAAACAAACTAAAACTTACTATTTATAGTAAAAACGAAATTGAAACAGGGAAACGACCATCAAATCGGGGTTTCTCGTAATTCCAGCGTCGCAACCCTGCGTAGGCCGGGTTGGTTGGCTAAAGTAGCTCGTTCTCTACCCCAAAATCATATATTTTTCGTCGGCTAACTCATCCCGGATTGTGAGATACGCCCGATTTAAGGTCCGATGGTCCAGATCACTTCTTTCGCCGACCGGGCCTTTTCTCGATCCATCTTTGCCATGTAATTGTCCGCGACCCGCTCTACATCGGTCTCCTCCACTTCAAAAGAACTCGTCCTCGAGTTATCATTATCGCGCTCATGCTCTACTCGAAGTCCGCGACATTGAAAGTTCGAGAGATCGCCATATCATCTGGAAGATCAACAACATAAGCGTTGTCATTGATCTTTCTGGATGATTGTACCGATCCAATCTTTTTATTCTTCAACTTGTTGTACGTTCGGTCGGAAATCTTTCTTTGTTGCAGATGGACCATTACTTGTCGCCCACCTCGAACACTTTTTGTCGCCGATGCTTGTCCGCTTGCTCCTTGTACTTTTCGTTCGAGGCATGTAGCTTGTTCGTACCTCCTCCGCATGAATGCCCATGATTTTGTCTGCCATATGTTCTGCTGCAATGCTCATGCCTGGGAGCTTGGGCGAGGGACCAAGTCTAGTGTATGGCGAGGTACTCGTCCGTAGATAACTGAACGGAGATTTTCCCGTCGAGCGGTTCACCATGTTGTTGAATGCAAACTCCGCTTGAGACAAGGCCAAATCCCACTGCTTCGGTTTTTCTCCTGAAATACATCGAAGGAGGTTTCCCAATGTGCGATTCACAACCTCAGTTTGACCGTCACCAGAGGTGGTACGCGCATGCCGAATCAAGGCGTGTATCGAATCGAGTCCACAAAGTCCGCCAAAAGTGGCTTATGAACTTCGTGTCACGGTCTGGAAGTAATAGTCTTGGGAACCCCGTAGCCGCACAATTTCTCTCAAGAATAAATTCGCCACGTGTGTTGCATCGAGAGTTTTCTTGCATGGAATAAAGTGCGCCATCTTGGAAAAACGATCTACTACCACGAACACCGAATCCATGCCGCGTTGTGTTCGTGGGAGACCAAGCACAAAGTCCATAGATAAATCCTCCCAAGGGCCGTGCACCGGTACTGGGTGTAGAGGCCCGTATTATGAGATTGTCCCTTGGAAGTCCGACAAATATAATGGGTTGACCGCCTTTCCCACGTCACGTACCAATTGCGGCAATACTGTTCTTCCACAAGAGCTCGCGTCTTGTCTCGCCCAAGGTGTCCACCGAGGCCACCTCCATGTAGCTCTTGAATTATCTCGTTCCCTTAGCGAACTCTTTGGGATACATAGTCGATTTCCTTAAAAGGAACCCGTCTTGTATATGTAAGTCACCGGGGTGACCTTCCGACATCTAACCCATGCGTCCTTGAAGTCATCGTCGTCGGCATATGTCTTTGAGGCGATTGAACCCGACAACTTCATTGCTCATAGTGACTAACAAAGTTGCACGGCGACTCAGCAAGATCGGCTACTTTGTTCTGTTGCCCCGACTTATGCTTTAGCACGAATGTGAATTCTACAAAAATGAGATCCATCTACCATGCACACGGCAATGTTAGCTTGACTATTAATAAACTTGAGGGCTTGATGGTCCGTGTAAAGTATGAATTCCCTTTGAATCAAATAATGTCGCCAGTGTCGCAAGGTTCTGGACCACCGCGTACAACTCGATCTCATATGTAGACCACTTCTTGCGTGCATCACTAAGTTTCATCACCGTAGAAGGCTACCTACCTACCTTCTTGAGACAAAACTCCCCAATCCCGACATATGAGGCATCACATTCGACTTCAAACGCTTTGTCGAAGTTGGAAAGTACAAGAACCGGGTCGTGGATAATCTGCGCTTGATTTCGGCAGCTCTGTCGGCTTCAAACCCAAACGCCCTTTCTTCATGCAATCGTGATCGGTGACACAATGGTACTAAAGTTTTTCACGAACCGACGATAGAATGTTGCTAGTCCATGGAAACTTCGCACTTCGTGAATATTTTTGGGAACCTTGCCACTCTCTCGATTGTCTTCACCTTTTCCTCATCCACTCGAATGCCCGTGGATGTAACCACAAAACCCAAAACAATAGGCTATCACCATGAAGCTACACTTTTTAAATTGAGGTACGCTTTATTTTCGCGAGCACTTGAAGGACCTTCTTGAGGTGCTCCATATGGGTGGTTTCGTTTTTCGATCGTATATCAAAATATCATCAAAATAAACCACAACGAACACTTTTCAATGAAAGGTTTCTAACTTGGTTCATCAACCTCATGAATGTGCTAGGCGCATTAGAAAGACCGAAAGGCATGACCATCCATTCGTATAATCCTTTCTTGGTCTTGAAGGTCATTTTCCACTCATCACCCTACCGTATTCGAATCGATGGTAGCCGCTCCTTAAGTCCAATTTAGAGAATATTTTTGCGCTCTCTAGCATATCCAACATATCATCCAACCGTGGTATAGGAAACCCGTATTTTATAGTGATCTTGTTGATGGCCTCTTGTCGACACACATGCGCCAACTCTCATCTTTCTTTGGAGTTAGCGAGTGAAGTACAAAGACATGGGCTCATGCTTTCTCGAATAAGACCCTTGGATCGGTTCCTCCACTTGTCCCCTGCAGAATCTCGCACTCATTCGGGCTCATTCGATAATGAGGACGATTAGGTAAACTCGGACCCGTGGACAAGGTCGATATGGTGTTGGATATCTCGCATAGGGGGTAACCCATCGGGAAGGTCCTCAAAGCGATTTCTTGGAATTCATGTAACAAGGGCCTTAATCTTTCGTGATGATGGTAGGCTCGAGTTCTTCCCCTTTTACAATTAATGCATAAGTCTGTCTCCGTTTCTTTCGATTCTTCCACAAAGTCCCGAATGGTTAAGAGAAAACGACCCTCCACTTTAGAAGTTTCAGTGTGGTCCCTCTGGGATCCATAGGGGCCAATATAGTCTTCCTACTGTCCTTGACGAAGATATATATGTTATCTCGCCCCTTATGAGTGGCGTCACGGTCGATTGCTGGGTCGACCGAGTAGTATGTGACATGCTTCCATGTCAACCACATCGCATACTACTTCATCCTTATAATGTTTACCAATGAAAAAAGATATGGTGCACTTTGTTCGATTCTTACCTTTGTTTCGCCGACCTTCGATCCAACCGATTGTATATGGAGAGGGATGACGCCTCTGTTTTCAATTGCAATTTTTCCACCATGACCCCGGAGACGATGTTCTCGCCGCTCCCATCGTCAATGATCACGTCACAAACCTTTCGATTCACCGTACACCTAGTGCGGAAGATGTTATGCCGCCGTGGATGCACTTTTTCTTGGCGCATATAATAGTCGCCTCACGACGAGCGACTCGCCTTGATCTTGTTGAACCCAATTTGAATCATCTACCTCGTCCTGGCGATATGCTCCGTTCTTCAACATCTGGATCTTCATAAGCGTTATCAGCACTACCATCATTAATGGCGAGGTTTGTCACTTTTCGCTGGGGACAAGTATTTGACAGTGGCCGGGCTGGCCACAACGATAGCAGCTGTCGGGCCTTGGCCGAGCATAAGGGTTCGAATTCTACTTGGACCAAGAAGGTAGTGGAGACGCCCTTTGGGGTCTAGCTTGCCCGCTTCCGATCTCGGCTCTCGACGTAAGAGGTTGAGTGCGTGCTCCTACGGGCTCCTTCCCCTTAGGTTGTGGAGCTCCCGAGGTGGACCCGCCGGTAATCCGCGCGATGAGGATAGGTCCGTGTGTTAGACGTTCAAGTGCGCTTACCCGAGTAGCCAACTTAATCGCATCATTCATCGTCCAGAAGGACTGCATCTGAATCCGATCTTGAATCACCATACGCAATCCACCGTTGAATCGGGCGACTTGTTTGCGATTCGCCTCGACCAAATCGTTACGCGCCGCCAGCAAAAATTCTTCTGCGTACTCTCACCGACCGACTACCCCGTCGACAATTTTGGTATTGTTGGAATAATACCCGATCGTAATCGCTAGGGAGGAATCGGGCGTAGTAGAGCAATCTGCTGGTTCGTGCGAGTTGCGTTGTTCCCACCAAGTGATGCTCCTCCTTTCAAATTGTAGGCCACAAGCTTGACCTTCTTTGTTTCGGGAATGTCCATATAGTCAAAAATCGCTCAACTTCGAAAGCCAATCGAGAAAATCCTCAATGTGTGTCCATTGAAGTTAGGAATATCAACCCGTATCTTGAAGTCTCGATCCATTCGATCTACCCGATCGCCGCCTTGCACGGGGTGTTGGAAGATCACGTCATCGATCTCCTCTTCATCTGAGCCCCGTCCTCAGGCATGACCCTTGAATGCACTGTCGGTACTATCCTGCGATCAGGCCGATTACGAGTCTCAGCAATTGGTGGTGGAGGATTACCACCAGGAACACGGAGTTGCCCTAGGGTTTCTGCCAAGAGATTCGCTATGCGGTCCATGGAAGCCTGACCCTTGCATGGCTTGCCGATTCTCTTCTTCTTGGCCGCTTGAAAAGTTGCCGCTGTTAAAGGCAAATTTCTGGAGCACCGCCTATGGGATTGTTGCCCGCACCCGTCGTTAGAAGCCATCGACCCGAGGAGAAACCTCGCTTTGATACCAAACTGACGCAGGGGAGAACGTGAGGTCGAGCACCGTCTTCCTCAAGAGGATAATTATTCCGAATCCACGGAACTTCTCTGACTCCTCACAGAGACTTTCTCGAATCCACGAGAAAAGAGAGCGAAAAATAGAAATAAATTCTAAATAAATTCGAAATAGATTAATGAATGAATAAAAACGAGTTCACAACCCTTTAAATAAGGGTACTAAGCAATGGGAAAGAAATCGAATCAAACTACAACTAGACTCTAGAATTGCGACTTACTATAAATAGTAAACTTACTATTTATAGGCGGTCGTGATGTCTACTAGTGCTTGGTTTTTCGGCCAAAAATAGTAAGTGTCCTATTTGGCTTCACCAAACCGTTCCTTAATTATTCTAAGCTCTTTTCACGTTGGGCGCAACTCCTAAAGCCCGACGGATGAAGAGTTATAAACAAACTAAAACTTACTATTTATAGTAAAAACGAAATTGAAACAGGGAAACGACCATCAAATCAGGGGTTTCTCGCAATTCCGAGCGTCGCAACCCGGCGTAGCTGGGTTGGTTGGCTAAAGTAGCTCGTTCTACCCCAAAATCATATATTTTTCGTCGGCTAACTCATCCCGGATTGTGAGATACGCCTGATTTAAGGTCTGATGGTCCAGATCACTTCTTTCGCCGACCGGGCCTTTTCTGATCCATCTTTGCCATGTAATTGTCCGCGACCCGCTCTACATCAATTGATCATCACAGCATTTTGCCTTCCTTTTCCAGTATCTTTTTCTAGGAATTATAACATTTTCAGTATATTCGGGTTTTCAGTTTGTGCTTGTGGGGCCCTTGCGTCAATTATCCGGGCAATTGCTCTGTTGGGCCCCACTGTGGATGGACCATGTGCTGAAAATCTCTGCAACAGGACAACTCTGACCTTTCAACACATGGCCTAGAAATAGTCAGTTGAGAATAGAGAAAGCAGCAACCGTCCAGACTCCACATTCAACTGAGAAAAAGCTGGCGAGCTCCATCTTCTACGGAAGCCCAACAGACCAATGGTTTCGATTGGCAAACCCTGGGCCCCACATGTACAACATGAAAAACCCAAGTATATTGTAAACATCCCCAGTTTGGGGTATCGTATACATAACTCCTCTCTCCTATTGCAGCCACCAAAGAATTCTCCATGTTTAATTTAAATGGTCAGATAGCTATCATCTCATCCCTTGCACTGTTGACCAGGTCTGGCGACTTGACCTTAAAAGCTATGGAGTCTGCTGTGCTCGTGAAGTTTAAGTCCCTTAACCACGTACCCATCTGGAAACAAGAAAGGCCGGAAAGTATAAGAGGAGGGAACGAGTTGAAAGTTTACAGAATATATCCCGTCGGCCTCACCCAAAGACAAGCTTTACACACCTTCAGATTCAGCAGCGACAATGATTTCAGTAGATACGTGGAAAGCAACCCCTGTGCCAAGTTCGAAGTTATTTTCGTCTAGCAATCCCTCACCCCACCTAACTTTGGGCCCATCATGACAGCGGCCCCCACTGGAACCTCATTAGCTGGAGACTTGGAGTTCAGGTAATTTCCGTTGACATGTTTTGTTCTTCTCGTTTCACCTCTTGTAATCTACATGTTTATTCATCAAGATGATTGAGTTGGATATTCAGAAGAAAAGATGGCCTGGTTTTTTTGGCATGATGCAGTGATGATCCTGGTTTTGAGGATATCCCACTCGGAGGTTTTTTCGAAAACATATGATGAATTGCAATACAAAACATCCCGACTTATCCTTTGACTCTGGGTCATCTTCCAATGGTCAATGAGTGTCATTATTTATGATGGAGAGTCAACATTTAAAAGCTCTCAATTAGATTATTTCAACCCTTTGATAATTTGGATGATTTGCTTGGAACATTAACACAGTCAAAATAACCTTTGGTTAATCAAAGAGTTGAAATATTCAATAAGTGTGTTATTATTATTACTATTATTATTATTATTATTATTATAAATTCAGGCATACCCTATGCAAGTAGAGCCCTATGAAATAACTAAAGAGAGAGGGACTTGCACATCTAGGCTAGCCTACCCTTGCCAACATTGAAAGCAAATGCGATATTTGGGCCATTAATCAGGCCCTGCTGTGGGTGTCCCCTGGCCAAAATATCTTTCTGGGACACATCAAGTGAGCCACACCTAAGAAGCGGATCAATCTTCTCTATGCAATGAAAGAAGTTTGGCTCACCAAACAGGCAAACTGCCCTAACTTTGGGGCTGAAACAAGTGTTGTGTAGGCCCCACCCGGTGAATAAAACCAGTATGTCTTGCATATGACGGCACACGTGCTGGAGTTTGGAGATGCATTTCATTTTCCTACCATTTTTCATGTAATACAATAGCTTGCATTTATTTGGTGCATTGCACTCCTAATTGGGTTGGGCAACACCACGTAGCTACTGGGTGTAAGGTCTCTGTACGGCCCACCATGATGTATCTGTTTTATCAATGCTGTCCATCTGTTTCTCATTTGGGCATGAGCTCAAAATCGAACCATATCCAAAGCGCAAGTGGACCACACTAGAGGAAACAATGGAGATTGAACACCTACTGTTGCAAATTTCTTGGGTGTACAAAAGTTTTGGATCAATCTGATATTTGTGTTTTCCCTCCATCCATCCAGGTCTGTGTGACCTTAAACATCACTCTAGGCACTGGAAAGGTTTCAATGGTGGATGTCATTATCTCCACACTGTTTCTTGTGGTGTGTTCCACTTTAGCTTTGGATATGCTTCAATTTTGGGCTTATACCTTAAATTAGCTACAAAACGTATGGACGACGTAGATGAAACACATACATCACGGTGGGCCCCATAGAGTCCTTACACCTCGTTGCTACGCGGTGTTGGGTTCGTGACGCAATCCGCGCCCGAAACGTAGGAAACGAGGTTAAAGCCCAAACACGTGCTTCTCGTTGGTATAGCTGCTTGAGACACTGCATTTGACTTGTCCAGGCTTCGATTCCTTTGTTACGTTTGTTAAACTTGCCGGTACAAAAAAAAAAAAAAAAGACAAGAAAGGCCAACACGTGGTGGCAAAACCACTCCCTCACATGGATTGGCACCAGGACCTAGAGTCGAACGGTGTCATGTCAGGGGTTCTGCAGGGCCCACCGTGATATATATGTTTTATCACGCATTATATCTATTTTGACAGATAATTCTATGGCATGAGCTTAAAAAGAAGGCATATCGAAGGCCCGAGTAGACCACACCATAGGAAGCAGCGGAGATTGAACTCCTACAGTTGAAAACTTCTTGGGCTCACTGTAATGTTTGTTTGTTCTTCAACTTGTTCATAAGGTCACATAGACCTGGGGAAACAAAAATATCAGCTTGATCCGAAACTTCTGTGGTCCACTAGAAGTTTTCAACATTACTTCTTCAAGTGTGCTCCACTTGGGCCTTCAATCTGCCTCCTTTTTGGGCTCATGACATAAAATGATCATTTAAAATGGATGAACAGGCGTGGATAAAACATATACATCATGGTGGCTCCATGCAGCCCCCAGCTGGACCGTCAGTCTCATGGTGGGGGTAGTACCCAATCCGCGTCCGCTCTGCCCTTCAACCACAGCATGTGATTATTTAGACCGTTTATCTGTAAGCTACCACCGTATGCTCTCACAGTTCGGGCACTTCCTGTCAAAAACAACATTCACTTGAGATGTAAATGTCAATGCAATGCAAGTCCGAGCAACGGCCCAGGAAAGCATCTTCCATCTCATTCTCCACTGCATTGAGAGTTCTCATTAAATGACTTTTTCTCCATGTGGTATATATTTGTGGGGCCACTGTAGATGAACGGTCTGGATGATCACTTTATAGGCCATAACTAGCGAGCCTTGCTCCCCAAACCCAGTAAGTACTACCACGTTCCTCGGCTCCGCTGAAAGGGCATGTTGGCGTGCCGTGACGACGGCTCTTGGCAGCTTTACGGAGGCGAAATAGCCATTCTTTTATGCACGACACGATGCACAAAAGGCCAAATGAAAGAGAGATGCGAGAGACGAAACAACCCCCCATTCACCAGAGAATTACGAACTGCCCTGTCCATGGATAGATAAGGACTCGTCCAGGAATTTAAATCATCCGTTCTGTTTGATAGCATGATTTTGAAAATCTTGGGTTTTACAATTTGTGTTTGGAAATGCCAATGTTGATTTATTTTGTAATATATATTCGGGCTGATGATTGCGATATATTTTTAAATATTCTAAACATGAAATACATATATACAAGATAAGCTGATTTTTGTATTGAAACTGATTGTGATATATATATATATATATAGATGCTCACACACAACTAGTTGGACCGTGAGTTTTGGTCGAACTAGCTGGGCATTTAATGCTAATTAATGTTGAGAGAGAGAGGGGTGTTTGCTTCACGTTAGCCTTTTAAGAGGTCTTTTGAAAATGATATCTGACTTGGGTGGGCCCCACTATGGTGTTAATGTAAAATCCACCTTAACCATCATGTGTGTCACCCCATGTTAGATCTAAGAATAGAAAATCAACTCCATCCATGGTTCAAGTGGACCACACAATTGAAAATAGTGTTTAAAAAAAAGCTCACCTTTTAAAATAATTCCTTTCATGAGGCACACTTAAATCCAGTATAGGCCTAATTTTTGAGTTCCATGCCTAGATTTTGATGTGACATTTAATGGTTGGAATGGATTTCACTTACTCATGATCGTGGGTACTGTAAAAATCAAAGGTAGATGTCTCTCCCTCTACCTTTTCTATTGGTGTGTCCTACCTAAATCAAAAGTCAACCTGATATTTTGTCTCTCGATGTAAAATAAGATCACACATCTAATGGTCATAATGGATCTAACATGCACGTCAAGACATCATGGTGGGCCTAATAAAAATAAGGTTAGACATTCCTCTTCCACGGTTAAGCTTCTTCCCTTTTTTATAAGAAAAAAAAGAGACATGTTATGAAAAATATAAAGAGTGGTTTAAGTGCAGTACATTGTTTATGCAACACAGTTTGTCCCTGACCATGTCACCTACCTTCATGTATGTATTGTACATCCATGCGATCCATTGGTTTTTCGGCTCATTTTAGAACATTGATCCAAAAACGAACTAATTATAAATCTCGAGTGGTCCACACCAAATAGAAAATAGTGAAAATTGAACTTTTACCATTAAAATTTTCTACGGCCCACCGTAATTTTTTACTTGCCACCCAACTTATTGATAATGTCACAAAGACCTTGATGAAGGAAAATAAAATTAAAAATAAATTTCGGCTTAATTCAAAACTTTTGGCCCACAGAAAGTTTTTAATGGCCAATCACCACTATTTCTGTGGTGTGGTCCACCTGAAATATGTATCTATTTCGTTTTTGGAATCCTTTCTTATCATGAGCTAAAAATATAGATGTAGAGAATAGATATACAATACCTTTATCAAGGTAGGCCCAGGATGAGGGATGCAAAGAACTGCATATGTATAGGCGGCACCCAATGTACTCCCACTTTTTTTGGGAACAGGCACCTTTTCTCTCGGGGATTACAAAGAAGTTTAACAGCAGAAGAGGAAGCTTACCTCGATTTTTTATATGGCCCACCTTATCATGTACTTAAGATCCACTCCGGCCATTAGATGTGCAATCTCATTGTAGGTCTAAAGAGAAAATATAAGGTAAATTTGTAATTCAGGTGAGCCACACCAATGGAATATTTGAGGGGGAGACATCCACCTTTGATTTTGTACCGGATCCCAATCATGAGCTTGTGAAATCAGCTCCAACCATTAGAAGCGAAAGTACAAACTAGGTGCGAGACTTAAAAATTATATCCATAAGTGATTCAAGTGGGCCTTATCAAACAATCATTTTAGAGGGTGAGCTTTTTTAGCACACCATTTCTAATTGTGTGTTCCATCCGAGCTACCAATGGAGTTTATTTTCAGTCCATTAGTTTAACATGATGTGACACACTTGATGGTCGGAGTGGATTTTACATTAATATCACAGTGGGGTCAGAGATCATTTTCAAAATGCCTCTTAAAAAGCTAACGCTAAGCAAACGCCACTCTCAACATTAATTAGCATTAAATGGCTAGCTAGTTGGACCAAAACTCACGGTCCAAACTAGTTGTGTGTGAGCATTACTCATATATATATATATATATATATATATATATATATATATATATATATATATATATATATATATATATAGAGAGAGAGAGAGAGCCCAATCTTAAATGATTATGAATGTTTTAATGGGAAGGTAATCCTTCCCTCACAGTGTGTGTATGTGTCTGTGTGTGTGTGCGCGCGCGTGTGTGCTAAGTTAGAGAGCTCATTAGTTCTTCACTCACGGCCGTAAACAGGTTAGGTTTAGGTTAGGCCTTAAAGTACCCATGCATGCTAATCGGGTATGGATCTTGGTGAGTTTGGGTCTTACAATACCCATACTAGGGGAGCACACGGGTCAGTTCAGTCCGGTTCTGGGATGAAACCGGAACCGAACCGTTCCTTACGGTTCTAAGATTTTCGAAACCGGAACTGGACCGTTAGCACCTTAGAATTGAACTAGAACCGGACCGTGAATACCGATTCAGTTCAATGATTTGGGCTTTTTATAATCTAGCCCAATTACGAGAGAGAGAGAGAGAGAGAGAGAGAGAGAGAGAGAGAGCAGCTAGAGAGGGAGAGAGAGAGGATCGGCAGCGGAGAGAGGACCAGAGAGAGAGAGAGAGAGAGAGAGGGAGAGAGAGAGGATCGGCGGCGGAGAGAGAGAGAGAGAGAGAGAGAGAGAGAGAGAGAGAGAGAGAGAGAGAGAGAGACCGACCACAGAGAGATTGAGAGAGGGCAGCCACACGCAGCAGGGTCAAGTCTGGATAAGGACTTAGGGTTTTGTTTTTTTTATTTGTTTTAAAGGTTCGGTTCCTGATTCGGATCCACAGTTCGGTTCTACATACCCCCAAATCGAGAATTGAATCAAACTAAACGGTTCTTTGAGTTTTGGAATCGGAACCGGAGCACTTTAGAACCGGACCAAACCAGACCGTTTGGTCAGTTCCACGGTTCTACTGGTTCAATGTCCACCCTTAACCCATACCGTGCTATTCCGGTTTAGGTCTTGGTACTGGCCGGCATCATCTGCTTCAAGTTTGGCTCGGGTCGAACTATAAACAATTGTTGTCTTAGATGTATGTGGCTGATGTGTGTGGCTGAGGAAACCTCATTCCATTGCTAGAAATGTCAATATGTTTTTAATAGATGTACTAAATCTATTAAAACTAGCCAGACCCAACTCAAGACTCCACCTGATCCAAAATCTCACTAGATTTCTCAGCGGGTCCAAAAAAATCGCACTAGATTTCTCAACTAAGAAAAGATGGGATCCAAAATTGCACTAGATTTCTCGACGGTTAATGAAAGGACCATATAAGTTAGCAACCGGACTGTTTAAAAATACAGAGAGAAGCGGATTGCGTGGTGTGCCACTCACCTCGGTGGTGTGTTGATATCACCAAGTTCTGTGGGCTCCACCATGATGTATGTATTATATCTACACCGTCTAGGCACCCTGGTGAGATTGTTTTTGGGCTTGAGTCCAAAAATGGAAAAGATCAAAGCTCAAGTGCACCACTCCTCAAAAAGCAGTGGGGATTGAATGTCTACCGTTTTCATCTATGTGACCTTATGAAAAGGTTGGAGAGCAAATGAAAGTAATGATGAGCCCTAAGAAGATTTCAACCGTGGGAATCATTGTCCTCACTGTTTGCTTTCCATGGCGTGGTTCACTTGAGATTTGGGCCTCATTTTTGGGCTCATGGCCTAAAAAGATACAGTAGGGCTCATGGAACTTGGTGACGTCAACACACCACTGAAGTCAGTGGTGTGTGACACACCACGCAATTCGCCTCTTCCCCTCCATACATGGACACAAACAACCGTATATTTTGGGTCTTTTCTCTTGCTCCGGTGGTAAACTCTTAAAAGTTTCAACACCTTGGACAAGGGCTGGAGCACCGATAGGCGGTGAAATCCCACTAAGGCAAATCCCACTGAGGCGTGAGTGGTGTGTGTGCGTGTGTTAAAAAAAAAAAAAAAAAACCAACCGTATGTTTTGACACATATAAGAAAGGCCTATTCGCAAAGTGTCGGGCGGTCCACCAACTGCACCGATCAGATGGAGCTGAATGTTCTAAACCCAGCACACGAACGCAAAAGTTCACTTGGAAAGCTCTCTTAAGTGGACACTGTGGGGCCCACCTTGATGTATGGGATTTATATCGACGCTGTCCATCCATTTTTTCAGCTCATTTTATGCATGAGCAAGAAAAATGAAGCAGATCTAAATCTCAGGTCGACCACACCACAGGAAACAATGGTGATTAGATGGCCACCATTAAAAACTCTGTAGGGCCAACAGTAATGTTTATTTACCATCCAACCTGTCGATAAGATCACACAGACCTAGATGAAGGGAAAACACAAAAATCAGCTTGATCGAAAACTTTCGTGGTCCCCAAGAAGTTTTTAATGGAGAGCATTCAATCACACTGTTTCCTGTTATGTGGTTCATCTGAGATTTAGATATGCTTCGTTTTTAGGACCATGCCTTAAAATGATCATTCAAAACGAATGGACGGCGTGGATATAAAATAAATACATCATGTGCCCCGCACAGGCACAGATCCACCTAATCCACATACCCAGCTACGTGGGACTTTATTATCTCGACGCGCATCCCAAAATGACGTGAAGGTTACATCAGTAATTGTTGCGAAAACTCGGGTCGTCTCGTTCCCTAGTTAATCCAACGGCCTTTTGCGACATCGAAGAGCCCCCGAAAGCTTTCTTCATTCCCATCCACAGACTCCTACAAAATGCATCGCCTTTCTCCTTCCATGTTCCTAACACCCGCTTCATTCTTTCTAAGATTAGATTGCCCTCACGCACGCCTCACCATCCAACGGTCCGCGTCATGTCGTCTCTGCAACTCCTCCCACCTTCGCTGCCTGCCATCCGATCCAATCGGCGTCTCAGAGCCTCTCCGAGCCAAACAGCCGCACCATCTGCGCCTCCCGACGCGTCCCGGCTCCAGCCGAGAGTCGAGGAGAGGGATGGGTACTGGGTCCTCAAGGAAGAATTCCGGCAAGGAATCAACCCTCAGGAAAAGGCAAGTTCTATCTCCTGCTTTTGAATTCCTAATTCACTGCGCCACCTCATATTGTGCTCCGCTCAGGCATTGCATCATGTCTAGTCGTTATGATCGGTGGAGGGCTATCAATTTAGGTGGTCTTGCTGGCTATACAAAAGCGTAACCTGTTTTGTCGCATGCGTGGCGCGCAGGTGAAGCTGGAGAAGGAGCCGATGAAGCTGGTGCTAGAGCGGGGAATTGATGAGCTGGCAGCGATCCCCTTCAAAGAGATCGAGAGTTCGAAACTCACCAAGGATGATATCGACTTCCGCCTCAAGTGGCTTGGCCTCTTCCACCGGCGGAAGCATCAATGTAAGGCATTTTTTGTTTCGTACTCACGCGCTCTGCATCTACGCACGTGGCACACGTGTAGATCAAATTAAGCCGTCCAAATCATGGTCCCCAATCCCAGATTGGTTTCATGAATCTAACCTCAAATTAATTGGAGCCCGGTTTTTTCCCATTGGTTTCTGTTCATTTTAACCGTCCATTGTATGTCAGCCAATCGGCCGGTTACGATGGATAGATTGATGTAGCTTTTGGGTTATCATCCATCTAAAATGGGTCCCACGATCTGGATGGTTTATTTGAGTTACATCCATAACACGTGGACAACTGTGAAGTGAATATGTATGAATCATCACCGTCATCAGAGTATCAAAGTTCTTCCCATGCACTATTTTATTCATTGATGCTGATTATTTAATCACAATTATTCCGGGAACGCCATGGGATGCAATGGCTTAGGGTGTGATTGGTTGCATCGGATTAGATGAAATCACAAAATTAGACTAATTGATTATGAAACATCGTGATATTTTGTGCAACCAAACGCACCCTAGCTGTTTTTGAACATATTATCTTGAACTGCAAACGAGAAACTTATTCGATTGGGGGACATTTATTAGACAATTAAAAACCAAATATCATCCAATGGAGATATTTCATCAAGTGTATTGAAAGATTCGGATTGGTCAGCCCAGCACATTTTGGGTGCGGGTTTGGTGCGGCCCCGTCTCACCCAACACGTTGCCGTCCTGACCGTGGGGCCCACCTTGATGTATGTATTGTATATCCACGCCGCTCATCTGTTTTGCCAGCTCATTTTAGGGCATGATCCAAAACATCATGCAGTTCTAAATCTCAGGTGAACCACAACAAATGAAAGAGTGATGTTTGAATGCCCACCACTGAATACTTCCTCAGGCACACAAGTTAGATGAAGGAAAAAAACAAATATCAGCTTGAAAAAAAAAAACTTTTGTAATCCACTTGAAATTTGGACCTGCTTATTTTTAGACGCACACGCTAAAATGCATTGGAAAAACAGATGGATAACGTAGGTATAAAATATATACATCAAGGAGGGTCTGTCAGTCAGCGCTGCATTGTGTTGGGTGAGTTGGCGGCTGCACCTAATCGGCTCCCACACATTTTGAGACGTGACTGACGCAGGGGAGAACGTGAGGTCGAGCACCGTCTTCCTCAAGAGGATAATTATTCCGAATCCACGGAACTTCTCCGGACTCCTCACAGAGACTTTCTCGAATCCACGAGAAAAGAGACCTAGAAATAAATTCTAAATAAATTCGAAATAGATTAATGAATGAATAAAAACGAGTTCACAACCCTTTAAATAAGTGACTAAGCAATGGGAAAGAAATCAGATCAAACTACAACTAGGACTCCTAAATTGCGACTTACTATAAATAGTAAACTTACTTTTATAGACGGTCGTGATGTCTACTAGTGCTAAGGTTTTCGGCCAAAAATAGTAAGTGTCCTATTTGGCTTCACCAAACCGTTCCCTAATTATTCTAAGCTCTTTTCACGTTGGACGCAACTCCTAAAGCCTAACGACGGATGAAGAGTTATAAACAAACTAAAACTTACTATTTATAGTAAAAACAAAATTGAAACAGAAACGACCATCAAATCGGGGTTTCTGCAAAATCAAAGCGTCGCAACCTGCGTAGCTGGGTTGGTTAGCTAAAGTAGCTCGTTCTACCCCAAAATCATATATTTTTCGTATGCTAACTCATCCCGGATTGTGAGATACGCTGATTTAAGGTCCCAATCACTTCTTTCGCCGACATGGCCTTTTTTTCGATCCATCTTTGCCATGTAATTGTCCGCGACCCGCTCTACATCGGGCCTCCTCCACTTCAAAAGAACTGTCCTCGAGTTATCATTATCTTGTGGCTCATGATACTCGGTCCAGTCCGCGACATTGAAAGTTCGTGAGATCGCCATATCATCCTGAAGATCAACAACATAAGCGTTGTCATTGATCTTCTCGGATGATTAACCGATATTTTTATTCTTCAACTTGTTGTACGTTCCCGGTCGGAAATCTTTCTTTGCGCGAGATGGACCATTACTTGGTCGCCCACCTCGAACACTTTTGTCGCCGATGCTTGTCCGCTTGCTCCTTGTACTTTTCGTTCGAGGCATGTAGCTTGTTCTGTACCTCTGCATGGATGTCCATGATTTTGTCATATATGTTCTCCGCCGCAATGCTCATGCACAGGAGCTTGGGCAGAGGGACCAAGTCTAGTGTATGGCGAGGTACTCGTCCGTAGATAACTAACGGAGATTTTCTGTCGAGCGGTTCACCATGTTGTTGAATGCAAACTCCGCTAGAGACAAGGCCAAATCCCACCGCTTCGGTTTTTCTCCCGAAATACATCGAAGGAGGTTTCCCAATGTGCGATTCACAACCTCGGTTTGACCGTCGAATTTCTTAATCAAGGCGTGTATCGAATCGAGTCCACAAAGTCCGCCAAAAGTGGCTTATGAACTTCGTGTCACGGTCGGATAATAGTCTTGGGAACCCCGTGTAAATTTCTCTTAAGAATAAATTCGCCATGTGTTGCATCGAAGTTTTCTTGCATGGAATAAAGTGGTCCATCTTGGAAAAACGATCTACTACCACGAACACCGAATCCATGCCGCGTTGTGTTCGTGGGAGACCAAGCACAAAGTCCATGATAAATCCTCCCAAGGGCGTCGGCACCCGCGGTGTAGAGGCCCGTATTATGAGATTGTCCCTGGAAGTCCGACAAATATAACAACGTTGGACCGCCTTTCCCACATCACGTACCAATTGCGGCCGATATCCGTTTTTCCACAAGAGCTCGCGTCTTGTCTCGCCCAAGGTGTCCACCGAGGCCACCTCCATGTAGCTCTTGAATTATCTTTCCTTAGCGAACTCTTTGGGATACATAGTCGATTTCCCTTAAAAAGGAACCCGTCTTGTATATGTAAGTCATTGACCTTCCGACATCTAACCCATGCGTCCTCAAGTCATCGTCGTCGGCATATATGTCTTTGAGGCGATCGAACCCGACAACTTCATTGCTCATAGTGACTAACAAAGTCCACGGCGACTCACAGACGGCTACTTTGTTCATTGCCCTCGACTTATGCTTTAAACGAATGTGAATTCTCGCAAAAATGAGATCCATCTAAAGATGCACACGGTTAATGTTAGCTTGACTATTAATAAACTTGAGGGCTTGATGGTCCGTGTAAAGTATGAATTCCTTTGAATTAAATAATGTCGCGGTGTCGCAGTTGTGGACCACCGCGTACAACTCGATCTCATATGTAGACCACTTCTTGCGTGCATCACTAAGTTTCTCAAAGAAGGCTACCGGCCTACCTTCTTGAGACAAAACTCCCCAATCCCGACATATGAGGCATCACATTCGACTTCAAACAGTTTGTCGAAGTTGGGAAGTACAAGAACCGGGTCGTGGATAATCTGCGCTGATTTCGGCAAAGCTCTCTGTAGCTTCGTCCATATTTCTTCATGCAATCAGATCGGTGACACAATGGTACTAAAGTTTTTCACGAACCGCGATAGAATGTTGCTAGTCCATGGAAACTTCGCACTTCGTGAATATTTTTGGGAACAGGCCACTTTCTCGATTGTCTTCACCTTTTCCTCATCCACTCGAATGCCCGTGGATGTAACCACAAAACCCAAAACAATAGGCTATCACTGAAGCTACACTTTTTAAATTGAGGTGCAGTTTATTTTCGAGCACTTGAAGGACCTTCTTGAGGTGCTCCATATGGGTGGTTTCGTCTTGTTGTATATCAAAATATCATCAAAATAAACCACAACGAACCGCCCAATGAAAGGTTTCGAACTTGGTTCATCAACCTCATGAATGTGCTTGGCGCATTAGAAAGACCGAAAGGCATGACCATCCATTCGTATAATCCTTCCTTGGTCTTGAAGGTTTTTCCACTCATCACCCTATTGTATTCGAATCGATGGTAGCCAGCTCCTTAAGTCCAATTTAGAGAATATTTTTGCGCTCTCTAGCATATCCAACATATCATCCAACCGTGGTATAGGAAACCTTGTATTTTATGGTGATCTTGTTGATGGCCCTATTGTCGACACACATGCGCCAACTCCCATCTTTCTTTGGAGTTAGCAGAGTGGTACAAGACACATGGGCTCATGCTTTCTCGAATAAGACCCTTACGGATCGGTTCCTCCACTTGTCCCTGCAGAATCTCGCACTCATTCGGCTCATTCGATAATGAGGACGATTAGGTAAACTGGACCCAGGGGACAAGGTCGATATGGTGTTGGATATCTCGCATAGGGGGTAACCCATCGGGAAGGTCCTCAGGCCAGATTTCTTGGAATTCATGTAACAAGGGCCTTAATCTTTCAGGGATGATGGTAGGCTCGAGTTCTTCCCCTTTTACAATTAATGCATAAGTCTGTCCTGTTTCTTTCGATTCTTCCACAAAGTCCCGAATGGTTAAGAGAAAACGACCCTCCACTTTAGAAGTTTCGGATGGTCCCTCTGGATCCATGGGGCTAATATAGTCTTCCCCGTCCCTTGACGAAGATATATATGTTATCTCGCCCCTTATGAGTGGCGTCACGGTCAGATTGCCAGGGTCGACCGAGTAGTATGTGACATGCTTCCATGTCAACCACATCGCATACTACTTCATCCTTATAATGTTTGCCAATGGAAAAAGATATGGTGCACTGTTCAGTTACCTTTGTTTCGCTGACCTTCTTGATCCAACCGATTGTATATGGAGAGGGATGACGCTCTGTTTTCAATTGCAATTTTTCCACCATGACCCTGGAGACGATGTTCTCGCTGCTCCCACTGTCAATGATCACGTCACAAACCTTTCGATTCACCGTACACCTAGTGCGGAAGATGTTATGCCGCTGTGGATGCACTTCTTTTCTTGGCGCATATAATAGTCGCCTCACGACGAGCGACTCGCCTTGATCTTGCTGAACCCAATTTGAATCATCTACCTCGTCCTCGGCGATATGCTCCTGTTCTTCAACATCTGGATCTTCATAAGCGTTATCAGGACTACCATCATTAATGGCGAGGTTTGTCACTTTTCATTTGGACAAGTATTTGACAGTGGCCGGGCCGGCCACAACGATAGCAATTTGTCGGGCCGTTGGCGAGCATAAGGGTTCGAATTCTACTTGGACCAAAAGCGGTGTGGAGACGCCCCTTGGGGTTTAGCTTGCCCGCTTCCCTCGATCTCGGTTCTCGACGTAAGAGGTTGAGTGCGTGCTCCCACGGGCTCCTTCCCCTTAGGTTGTGGAGCTCCCGAGGTGGACCCGCCGCGGTAATCCGCGCAAGATGGGATAGGTCCGTGTGTTAGGACGTTCAAGTTGCGCTTCGCCCGAGTAGCCAACTTGATCGCATCATTCATCGTCCGACGGACCGCATCTGGACCCAATCTTGAATCGCCATACGCAATCCACCGTTGAATCGGCGACTTGCTGCGATTCTCGACCAAATCGTTACGCGCCGCCAAAGCAGTAAAATTCTTCTGCGTACTCTCTCACCGACCGACTTTCATCGACAATTTTGGTATTGTTGGAATAATACGATCGTAATCGCTAGGGAGGAATCGGGCGCGTAGTAGGCCGCTTCATCCGCTCCCATGTGCGGATTGGTGCTTTCATCATCACTGGTTCGTGCGAGTTGCGGTTGTTCCCACCAAGCCGATGCTCCTCCTTTCAACTTGTAGGCCACAAGCTTGACCTTCTTTGTTTCGGGAATGTCCATATAGTCAAAAATCGCTCAACTTCGAAAGCCAATCGAGAAAATCCTCAATGTGTAGGCCGGCCATTGAAGTTAGGAATATCAACCCGTATCTTGAAGTCTCGATCCATTCGATCTACCCGATCGCCGCCTTGCAGGTGTTGGAAGATCACGTCATCGATCTCCTCTTCATCGGAGCCCCATGGGTCCTCGGGCATGACCCTTGAATGCACTGCCGGTTACTATCCTCGCGATCGGCCGACACGAGTCTCAAGCAATTGGCGGTGGAGGATTACCACCAGGAACACGGAGTTGCCCTAGGGTTTCCGCCAAGAGATTCGCTATGCGGTCCATGGAAGCCTGCAACCCTTGCATGGCTTGCAGATTCTTCTTCAAGGCCGCTTGGAAAGTTGCCGTGTTAAAGGCAAATTTCCCAGCACCGCCATGGGATTGTTGCCCGACCCGTCGTTAGAAGCCATCGGCCCGAGGAGAAACCTCGCTTTGATACCAAACCGACGCAGGGGGAGAACGTGAGGTCGAGCACCGTCTTCCTCAAGAGGATAATTATTCCGAATCCACGAACTTCTCCTCCTCACAGAGACTTTCTCGAATCCACGAGAAAAGAGAGCGAAAAATAGAAATAAATTCTAAATAAATTCGAAATAGATTAATGAATGAATAAAAACGAGTTCACAACCCTTTAAATAAGGGTACTAAGCAATGGGAAAGAAATCAATCAAACTACAACTAGACTCCTAGAATTAGCGACTTACTATAAATAGTAAACTTACTATTTATAGGCCGTGATGTCTACTAGTGCGCAAGGTTTTCGGCCAAAAATAGTAAGTGTCCTATTTGGCTTCACCAAACCGTTCCTAATTATTCTAAGCTCTTTTCACGTTGGACGCAACTCCTAAAGCCCGACGGATGAAGAGTTATAAACAAACTAAAACTTACTATTTATAGTAAAAACAAAATTGAAACAGGGAAACGACCATCAAATCAGGGGTTTCTCGCAAATCCGAGCGTCGCAACCCGAGCGGGTTGGTTAAAAGTAGCTCGTTCTACCCCAAAATCATATATTTTTCGTCGGCTAACTCATCCCGGATTGTGAGATACGCCTGATTTAAGGTCTGATGGTCCAGATCACTTCTTTCGCCGACCGGGCCTTTTCTGATCCATCTTTGCCATGTAATTGTCCGCGACCCGCTCTACATCAGTGACTCAACCCAAGGTTGGGTTTAACATGTTAGATAATTCGATTTGAATTAAATGTATGCTATATATATATAGTGTAGAATATTACCCCAACAAACAAGTGCACTCTACCGTGGATTGGGTGGTGTATGTTGTTTTTTGTGGCCTGACTAACGTGACGATTGAATCCACCTTACCTTTTTTTATTTTTTATTTTTTATTTTTATCAATGTAATAGTCATTCTCGGGTGCATCTGGTGGACGGGTTAGATGTCATAAGAAAACCACGTGGTAATGCTGTACTCTACCTTTTAAAATTAAAAACAAAAATGTTAGAGGGCGTTTTTGTCATTTCATCCCTAAAAGTAGTAACCATCTTAATATTGTATTTGTATTGCATAACAAAAGTAATGAATTTGTAATAACTATAAATATTCTTATTTGATTAATAAAAGCTCTGAGGTTGCGTGGTCCACTTGGAATTCACTTTAGCGTGGTGTGGATTCTCTATGGGACCCACCATGATGTCTGTGTTTCAACCACGCTGCTCATCCGTTTTTCCAGCTCATTTTAGGCATGAATGAAAATTGAACCATATCTAAAGCTCGTGTACCACACCATGGAAAACAAAGTAACGGATTGCCTGTGACCCGGTCACAGAGATATCTCTGTGCGGGAGTTGTTTGTGTCCATAGAGATGTATGTGACAAATCTATTTCGTGCATCTATTTTAAAAGACCATAATAAGACATAATTTTAAAAGTTAGGCAGATCCAAAACTCATGTGGGAGCTTAAACACTGAACAATGACAAAGTTTTGTAGCAGGATGATATTTGTTTCTACAGTTTATCTGAGTGGAAATAATTTTTTGAACGCATTGGATGACATATAAACATCATGGTCAGCTCTAGGACAATGGTGAATTTCACTAGAACTCTGCGATAGTTTTTCTGAGTTTCTTCCATACTATTTCATATTAAAAAATAAAAATAAAGTATGAATAATGTTGAGTTGTGTGGAGTTGTCTATGAGTTTTGCTGAGTTCGTCAGGTCCAGTCGAGTTTTTCCTGAGTTTTGACAAGATCAAAAGGTTTTTCTGAGTCTTGGTGAAATCTGGCTGAGTTGAGTTGACTCAGGCGAGTCAAGTCGAGTTTTTCAACTTGGATTAAATCACCAACATGATATCAGAGTGATATGGACCGTTACATCCATGAGCGGCGGGTCCCAATGGAGCCTGTGGGGATTTGACAAAGTTCATAATTTGAAATGTGTAGATGGGCGATTCATGATGAGATTGAAACTGCCAAATGGGGTGACGACGAGCGAGCAGACCCGTTACCTGGGGAATGTGGTGCTGAGTTACGGAGAACATGGTTGTGCCGATGTGACGACCCGACAAAACTGGCAAATTCGCGGTGTGGAGCTGCCTCATGTGCCAGAGATACTGGATGGACTCGACCGAGTCGGGCTGACCAGCCTACAGAGTGGCATGGACAACGTGCGGAACCCAGTGGGAAATCCACTGGCAGGGATCGACCCGCACGAGATCGTGGACACAAGGCCCTACACCAACCTCCTGTCCCAGTTCATCACTGCCAATGGCCGTGGCAATACTGACATCACCAATTTGTGAGTTGCTCTTTTCATGTGTGCATTCTCTCTTTTTCCCTTTTCTATGTGTTGTTGATCTATTCTTAAGGTGTCTATTGGACCATGGCCCAAAAATATCCTGTGGGCCGTTGCCCTTGCAGTTATTGCTGACCATAGGGGAAGGGGGAGATGGGTTGGACGGTTAGGATGGCTTTTTGGCCTATGGCCAATCCCTTGGACCTTGTGGATCATCCAAGGCCACAAAAATCGAATTACAACGTGCAAAGAGCTGTACTCATCTCTTATTATTGCATCCCAGTCCTCACCGAGGACATGAATTTCATGCAAAACTCAGTTGCAGGAAGGCCCCGCAACAACCCACCAAGATGTCTCCATGACATCCACTTTGCCCATTAAGTTGTGCTAGCTAATGTTAGGACGTGGGCCTAAAAACCAGGTAGATCTAAAACTTGGGTCTGTTTGAATGATGGGAAAAGAAAAGAAAAATTATAGTGATTCTCTATCTATAATTTATCAAGATTTTCTAGGAGTGTAGATCCCAATGTATTTCATTTTGAGAATCTTATTTGGATAACAAGTGAAAATTTAAACAAAGCTTTCACAAAAGTCGTATTGTATTTGGTGAGTGAGAATTTGATTATGGTGTTTGAATAATGATTGCATTTTGAAATTCAATATTTCTTTTGTAATCTAAACATGATGAAATATCCCATTGTGAGAGAAGTAATTCATTTTTTTTTCCCCAAGTGGAAGACATCACAGGAAAAATTGGGAAGGGAATATGCCTACCACTCGAGCCTTCTTGAGCCCAATGAAGTTTATGATTTAAGCAAATACTTAGGATTTCACTTCATTCTAGTGGGACTTGTTATGTCATTAGGTTGAATGGAATATAAATATCATTGTAGGCCTAAGAAAGTTTTGATAGTGGGAGTTAGAGGTGGGCATCGAGTCGAGTCGGACTGAGTTTGGGCTAACCCGACTACCCGACTCGACCCAGTTTTGAAATAAACCTGACCCGAACTCGACCCAACTCGATACTGAGTCCAGCATGCCTGACCCGATAGGAGTCTGGGTCTAGCCTGGACTAACCCAGACCGAGTCTGACCCAGTCACAAATACCGAGTTGGGTTGAGTCAGCACCGAGTTGGGTCGAGTGTGGCGGGTATCCTTGAGCTGAAATCATACCTCAAAACACCTACCAGAATTGCAGCCTCTCCATCGGCTACACGACATTTCATATCTGAAACGTCAAATCTGATTTTATTTTATTTTTATGTACGAGTCGGGTTTCAGATCGAGTTACGTCAATACCGAGTCGGATTTCGGGTCAAGTCAAGTTGAGTTATTGGGTGACCCAAACTCGACTCAGTTTGATTTCGGATTGTACGAAGTCTACTCGGTTCAGATTAACTCACCTACTCAGTTCGGGTGGAGTCGAGTCTGATTCAGAATCAGACAAGTCGAGTCGTCCCGTGCCCAGCTCTAGTGGGAGTCCATCCAATTTATTTTACTATAGTTAAGTGACAGCCGTGTTGTAACAGTTACTGTTTTGTTTTATGAGGTTGTAAAGGTCAATATTGTGAAAATGACTCGTAATGGCCATAAAAAAGCTGAAATGCATTTAAAAAAAAATTTATAATGGCTGTTGCAACCCATATCGTAACAGCGGTGGCCATTACAACTACTGTTACCTAACATAGCCTGCTTGAATTTTGGATCTGCCTGATTTTTAGGTTTACTTCCTAACATACTGGCACAACTAATAGTTCGAGTGGATGTCAAGCAGAGATATCCCGGTGGGCCCATAGGCTTTTTGTTGCATGGACTCTTGCATTCATCGACTGGGCAGACTGGTCACAGGAGTGCTCCATTAATGTGATCACCTTTTACTTTCTCACCATGATATGGTGCTAATTTTTATCCAACAACTGGAATTTTCACACTGTGGCTAACACAAGTGATCACCCAATTTTTTTTTGACTTTCTCACCATGATATGGTGCTATTTTTATCAACATCACTTGTAGAATTTTCTCACATTATGTTCTTACGTCCTCGCTATCTTTGTTTTCTTTATTCTTTCATTCATCCACACTTTGCGTGAGTGAAGAAGATTGTAACATTCATAGTAGATTGTTGATATGGACGAGGTCATGGTTTTTACCTCTTTGAGGGTTTTCCACGTAAAAATCTCTTGTGTGGTGCGTGATTGATGCTTTGATTTATTTCATTGGTTTATTATCCATAATTCTGGTTTGTTTCGGGAGGCTAGATCCTAAGGTTTGTGCAAGGCATCCCAACACAATGCCGGATCTTGGCATGCATTAGAGGTTTAGAACACATTAAATGAATCTGCATTTCTCACAAAACATGAACATATGAGATAGAATATTCAAAACTTATATCTAGCAATTGTTCATAGAGAAACTAAAATGTGTCTGAATTGGTATGCGTTTTGTTCACATGTGAGCAGGCCGAGGAAATGGAATGTGTGTGTAGTGGGCTCCCATGATCTGTTCGAACACCCCCACATCAATGATCTCGCCTACATGCCAGCAATGAAGAACGGGCGGTCCGGATTCAATTTATTGGTGGGAGGGTTCTTTAGTCCCAAACGATGTGCAGAGGCAGTGCCTCTTGATGCGTGGGTCCCTGGAGAAGACGTGGTCCCCATCTGCAAAGCAGTGCTGGAGGCGTACCGTGATCTGGGCACCAGAGGAAACCGGCAGAAGACACGAATGATGTGGCTCATCGAAGAACTCGTAAGCGTCATTCATTCTTCTCCTTTTCACTAAGAAAAATGCATGTTGTGTGAAAAAGGAATTGCCCAATGCATGTATATACACCGATAAAATGGTGTATACACACTTAATTGCAGTCTCTGAGAGGTTGTTTGGATGGTGGTAAATGAGTTTAGTAAATGATTTACTAGCAAATCATTTACTACTTGTATTTCAATGTTCTAATTTACTTGTAAATGATTTACTAGCAAAGCCTCCCTATCATTTACTAGTAAAAAGGTGAGTTTTCATTTACTAGTAAATGAGGAGATGGCAACAGCTTTATTTTTTTTAAATGAAAGCCTAGAAAGCAGATTTCATTTACCATTTACAGGCTAACCAAACACTGTAAATGATTTACAAATTAAAGCTAAACAGACATGCTATAAATCATTTACAGCCTTTATGAGTGATTTACTAGTAAATTATTTACAACGTAAACCATTTACCACCATCCAAACGACCCTAAGATGCAATGGTTTTGTTACCTGTGTTGTATATGCACCTTAAATGGTGTACATGCTTTGCAATAGGCCGTTGTTTGATGGTTAGGCCCTATTCAAAAATTTTATTTTAATGGGCCATTCTGGCCCGGCCAATTGATAGCCTTGTTACGATTTATGGAATGTATTTGCTCACTTGTGTTTGTAAAAATGTAGGGAATAGAAGGATTCAGATCCGAGGTAGTGAAGAGGATGCCGGGGCAAGAACTGGAAAGATCGTCGAGCGAAGATCTGGTACAAAAGCAATGGGAGAGGAGAGACTACCTTGGCGTCCATCCCCAAAAACAAGCAGGCCTAAACTTTGTGGGCATCCATGTGCCTGTAGGCCGACTCCAGGCTCAGGACATGATCGAACTGGCCCGTCTAGCAGATGAGTATGGTTCAGGTGAGCTACGGCTCACCGTCGAACAAAACATCATAATTCCAAATGTTAAGAACTCTCAAGTGGAGGCCTTGCTCAGTGAGCCACTCTTAAAGGAGCGGTTTTCTCCTGAGCCAGCTATTCTGATGAAAGGGCTGGTTGCTTGCACGGGCAACCAATTCTGTGGGCAGGCCATCATCGAGACAAAGGCAAGGGCATTGCAGGTTACAGAAGAAGTACAGAAGAGAGTGGCATTGGAACGTCCGGTTAGGATGCACTGGACAGGCTGCCCAAACACCTGCGGTCAGGTCCAAGTGGCTGATATAGGGTTCATGGGGTGCATGACCAGGGACAAGAATGGGAAGGTATGTGAGGGGGTGGATGTATACTTGGGTGGGAAAATTGGAAGTGATTCTCATCTGGGAGATTTGTTTAAGAAGGGTGTGCCATGTAACGATCTGGTGCCATTGGTGGTGGACATTTTGATAGAGCAATTTGGAGCTGTGCCTAGAGAGATGGAAGAAGAAGATGAAGAACATGAGGGAGGAAATTAGTAGATTTTATGTCCTTTTTTCTTCTTTCTTTCTTTCTTTGGATAGGATTATGTTAAAATCATGAGGTTTTGGGGGAGGACCCATGTCTCTTTTTGGGCCCATGAGCCACCCAAACTGGTCTACTGAGAATGCAATTGCAATATATATAACTTGGAGCCTGTGTAATAAGAGAACTGATTCAAGAGCGCTGGTTAGTAATTGCTCGACATCCATGATGGAAAAAGATAATAAAATAAAACACTTTTTTCACAATGAGATGTCTCATTATCTTCGGACGGCAATTATAGTATTGTTTCTGCCTTCCCATTATTCTTTTTCATTGTCGATTTCTCTTGTACAACAAAATAGGTGACTCATGTCTTATAAATATAAGATTTTAAATTGTATCTCATAGTCTAGTTGAAAGTGTGAGTAATCCCTTAGCCATCTTGAGCTGTTGGAAACTTCATTACTTGATGGGTAGCCTCTTTAGGTCCTATAAAATTTGGTTCCTTAAGAAACCAAATAGCTTTAAGAATGGTACACCTTTGACATAACATGGAATTTTTACTAAAGAGGCTTTGCTAATTAGTGTTTAATGGCAAACCTATTACTAAATTTTAACATCTAAACACAAGGACATGCACGATATATTCTGGTTTCAGTTCATGGGATAATGGTTCAGGGTTCATGGTATTGGTCTGGAATTTAACAACGTGGTACACGTGTGAGATTTGTGGGTGTGCTAGAACTAATTTGCGGTCCGATTCAAATCAAACGCCATTGACCCTTGGTTTCGAGATAAAATCGTGTTTGATTGAATGATCGGAAAACCAACTGTCTATTCTACCAATTGTCGAGTGTGCTAATAAGGTGATTTGTGAAGGTTAGGGTTCTTTCTCCAATAAGTTCTTTTTTACCTTGAAAACTAGGAACTTTTGAAAGTGCAAAATTTGTATGGTTGAATGGAAATCGAAAATGGAGGCAGAAAAATGAAACTTACCACTACAACAGAATCATCGACCTAGTTGAGTGCAGTGGAGTGCTTAACCAAGTGGCACATTGATGAGCGAAGAGTGGGCAATACCAAAAATATAGCTACTATCGACCCAATCTATGAGTGTAGGTAATACAATCTTCTTTCAAATCCAATACACATATGCAGATGTAAAGGAATTACAACTATGAGTTACAACTAAGTTAGTCCGGCTTAGAGCGGAAATGAAACTAAGGATTACACGTTAGTAAGTGGTGGAGATGATAAGTGTCCTGGATGACTGAATTAGCAGCGTTGCTTTGGATTGATTGATTGTTTTGATATGTTATTAGGTTTTGGATTGATGTTGGGATCCCTTCATTTGAACTCTTATTTGCTATTTATAAGGTCTCGCCAATGTCGTGAGAATAATCATGGCTTGCATGGCAACTTCACATACTGATTGTTATAAGACGGTGATTGCTATTACCCGATCATGCCTTGTCATTGTCAAATGCATTCTCATCATGATAATGAGTCAATGAATCGTGCCCCGATGCTGCATAGCACTAGCGGTTACTCATTCTTATTTAGAGAATACCCCAGCGCTATGATTCTTTAAGAATTTGCCCATTAATGAACTGTCCTTCATATGTTTAGCAAACGTCGTGAAAATATCATACTAACCACAAGGCTGCTTCTACGCTGTTAACCTAGTGGTGTGAGATCTTGTCCAAACACATGATCGTTGGAATGATGGACCCACATTAGAAATACCTTGCTGAATAAAATTTATGAGTGTGATGGATGATGATAAAATCGCACATCAGCGTGTTCAAATATGGGTCTCATTTGGCAATGGATGGTTGTGATCCCTAGTCAGACATAAGAAGTGTGATGGATGATGAGCACGCCCTTGGAGTTACTTCATACTCAGCATAAAATTATTTCAAATTAAACTGTCCAAATAATAAGTCTCATTTCAGATGTATCACTAACAAAAAGTTATTAATTGATTATCTGATTATTTGGTTATCTGACCATTGAGTTGTAGGATATTTTGGACGGTTCATAATGTAAAATATCAATTGCTCCTGTTTCAAACAAATAAGTAACCACAAATCATGGGTTAGGATTTTTCAATAAATATAATTTTGAAAATACGAGTTAGGGTTTCCACAGCTTAGTGGGTTCGATTTTAGTTTAATGTATGCCAAGTGTACAATTTATGAGTGCCTGCGTGTCAAGCTTCATACTCTGCCAGAGTATCAAATAACTCCACGTTTCGGAAACGCATAAACAGATCCGAAGAAACGAAACAGAGAAGCATACCAGAAAAAACAGATAAAAAATCATCAACCACATCAGCACCGTCGAAATCTCGGCCATGTTCTCAACCATCTGCATTTACCCACCTCCTCTCCTCGTCGGTAAAAGCCCCTTCTCGGTCTTCTCCATTCCCTCTCTAGTCCGGACTGCACCCCGTTTCCCATCCCTAAAAACCGGAGCCAGACGAAACCGGTTCGGCAGCCAAACCGCTGCCGACCCGGTCCAGCGGAGAAAGCCCGACGGACTCGGCATTGAAAATACGGACGAAGATGAACGGCTGGATTGGGAGGATCAGATCTTGGAAGACACCGTCCCGCTCGTCGCCTTCGTGAGGATGATCCTTCAGCCCGGAAAGTAAGTCCTCTTATCTGCCCATCTTCCCCAATTCATCAGCGAATATGGACCGTTGGATTTGTCAAATCTCCTCGTCATGAAAATTAGTTGTAGGAGCAAACACATGGAGGTAGGAGTTTAGGGCAAATGCTGTGTGAGCAATTCCAGGCACATGTTTTACACGTGAGCAGGCCACATTCACCATTAGATGGGCCCCTTGATGATCACCTAGGCTGGCCGATTGGAGATCGGGCCAACAGATTACATATCGGGCTCAAACGTTTGTACAATCAAAGATCTTGATACATCACTTACCCGCCCCAAGCGATTCTCATTTCTTGTTGGTTTTTTTTTTTTTTTTGGTGCTTGGCACCTATTTATATCCTTTTGTAAACAGCAATTTGATGAAAATTTGCACTTACAAAATGCCGAAGTGAGGGAGCAAGCTATGAATGATGATGTTTGGGCCCATGGAGCCCATTGTAGGCAACCACTAGTGGGTGGGCCCACACATTTTCCCTCTCTCTCCCCATGTTGAATTCAACCAAATTAAAGAGTGATTAGAGGGGATAAGAGATAAGGCCTTATGCTCTTCTCTTCAATCCTATCTCTAAAGAGAAAAAAGTGTGAGAGAAGAGAGAGTAGACCATACCTCTGTCTGTTGGCTCAGATTTGACAATCCGAGTCGTTGATATTATCGGCAGGGGATCATGACCATGAATTTTGGAGTGGGGTTGTAAATGTCTGCCAATCTTGATCGTGTAGATACTGTTGGATCCCACAAACTTTCTATTAATCAGGCCTGCTAATGATTGAGTGAAAATACCTCGTTTCAACGCTGAGGTCTTGGTATCGATTCCCTAGTGGGGGTGGCTAACAATGGAGTGTGTACTGACAGTGGGTGTGTACTAACAAGCTAAATAAAAAATAAAAAAAAAATAGGCCTGCTAATGACTCACGGTTTAGACATACATACAACAGAACTTTTAGCTGGTTTTTGGTCAATCATCTCCTTCATTTGCTGTCTCAAAATGTTTCATTCTGTCTTTGGCTCCTCTTGGTACCTATCAATTGTATTTAGTGATAAATGTTATCTAGGAGGTAGTCTTGTATTGGGTACTTCTAATTCAACACCCTTCTACTAGTGGGCATTGGTTAGAATTTCTCCTCTTTTTTCTCTTTATCTTTGAGTAGATGGAAGAATTACTTCCACGAGCATGGGAATTCGTGATTGATCTTGGGGCAAGGGTTGCCCAATGCATAGCAAAGATGTAACTGCAGCTGCTTTGGTGTGCATATCAGCTATAATGTTAGCCTCATGCAATGAATGGTTCAACTTCTAGAGAAATATGCTAATCCCAAATTTCAGCAACAGTGCAATTAGTTTCCATGGAGTTTAGATTTCATAAATCACCCTTTGGCATAGGATGCTCAACATCAACTTGATGCTTCTAAATTTTCACACATTCTAGCAGTGTTCTTGCCCAAGAGTAAAAACCACTTTCGGTGTACTGTATCACTCACCACTGAAACTGATACATGTCAGTCGTCCGTATCAACCCATACAAGCTCATAGGCGATCCATAACATGCTACATTTCATTCATTGTGGATTGATTATTCCCCAAAAAACACACCCGTAGGACAATTTTAACCTTAACCTTTCGCTTTGTGGCCAATAGATTGACGGTTAAGAAGTGAATGTAAAACGCTTGGATTGATCAAACCTATTGACCATTGGATGTTTGGACTGAGCATATCAATGGGTACCATAGTAGTTGTGATTAGGTCATGGTGCATTTGGACTCTGCTATGTATCTAGAGTTCTTCAAATAATCACGGACTCTAGTGTTTCAATGAAACAATGGACTCTTGCAGAGTCATGAACTCTAAAAGCATAGAGATTGTCGGAGTAGTTGTGGTGGGTTGAACTGTTCCACCCCTCTTTTCTATAAGTATAGGTTTTGGTCTCCTCACTTATACAATATATAGAAAACCTCTTCTCCCATCTCAGGTTTTTAGGAAGGTGTGAAAGATCAAAGTACAACATCATCATCGACATTAAATATGGCTTTCTTTTCAGGTATGTGATTTAGATTAAGTATGAAATATGAGATTATCACAACAGGGATCCATCGCTCAATGTATTGAATTTGATTTTTAAAAAAACTTTTGTTCCACTGTATCACTCACCACTGAAACCAATACATGTCAGTCGTACATATGGGCCTATACAAGCTGATAGACTGATATGTACAAGCGTCTCAATCTCGACAAGCGGGTCCCATGTTTAGGTGATCCATAACATGCTACATTTTTTTCGTTGCGGATTGATTATTCCCCAAAAAACACACCCGTGGGACAATTTTAACATTTCGCTTTGTGGCCAATGGATTGGTGGTTAAGAAGTGAATGTAAGACTTATGTAAGGTGACGTCTACATGATCAATGGCTTAAATTGATCAAACCTATTGACCATTGGATATTTTGATTGAGCATATTAGTGGGTCCCATAGTAGTTGTGATCAAGTTAAATAAAAGGGTGGTGCGCTTGGACTTTGTTACGTATCTAGAGTACTTCAAATAAGCATGAACTCTAGTGTTTCAGTGAAACATTGACTCTTGCCGAGACATGAACTCTTGTAGTTTGGAGACTCTTAGAGGAGTAATTGTGATGGGTTGAACTACTCCACCCTCTTTTCTGTAAATACAGGTTTTGGTCCCTTTACCCATACAATATATAGAAAATCTGTTCTCCCATCTCAGGTTTCTAAGGTGTAAGGTGTGAAAGATCAAAGTACAACATCATCATTGACATCAAATATGGCTTTCTATTCAGGTATGTGATTAAGTATGAAATCTAAGATTATCGCATCGGGGATCCTTGGCTCAATGTATCGAATTGGATTCTCAGAAAACCCTTTTGTGCTGCTGCGTTTCGAACCAAAAATCCAATAGTGAAATAAAACAACAATTTGTCTTTATCTGATCTAGGATCTTCCAATCTGAAATGATTTTTGAGAATGCTCCATCCCTAGTGGGACAAGTTAGAATAATGATTTGAATTATGCTATTTGTGCCTTCCAATGAGATGTACCATTTGATTAAAAAAATAGGGTGTAAAATTTCAAGCTCCATATGAATTCTAGGATGATTCAGGGGCTAGACACCTATCTTAGTTTGCACTATCTAAATATTGGTCGTGACTCTTAAACCACGCACATGGCATGATTATATGACAATCCAGACCATCCAAACTGGGGGACTCAACTATGGATGGAGCATAACCGAAAATCTCATTAGGAATTTAACATTAGCAATTTGATTTGTCCCTTTGAATTTGGACCATTCACTATTTTACTTTTAGCCATCCTTTTGATAGTGTTAATTGGATGGATAGGATTACTTTATCAATATGATTTTAGAGATATGCTCCCTTTGATTTTAGTTCTACATGTGAGAAAGATGAGTCACCATCATTTTCGAAGTGGTGCTAAAATAACATAGCAGTCCAACCCATGAATCAGTAATTGGTATTTGATGCTATGGAAAAATTACTATACCGTTGAGCTGTTCATGGCCCAACGTGATGTGTGTGGGATCCAAACGTGCATCAGGTGTCCTTCAACAGGAAGTAAAGACATGCCAAATGTAAGGCTCATCCAAAACTCAGGTGGGCTGCACCATAGAAAACAATTTAAAAGCATGCTTGAAACCTCCAAATTCAAGTGGAGTGGCTCACCTTAGTTTTCAAACAAAATTAAGGATCGTTTGAAATGTTCAAAGAAAATATACTGCGATATTAAACACCAACCAACATTGGTAATGGTCACAACCATGTCAACATCAACACAAGTAGCTGACCTTTTGGGATGAAGCATAGTGGAAAAATATTTGCTTGGATCTGTGTACTTTTTGCCCTCGACAACCATGTTATCCAACAATCCCACAGCTGACCTGACAGTGATGATGGCCAACATTAGAGGCTGGTTTATGCCAGGGCACCTACAACTGGCTGTAGGTTAATTCACCTACGACCCATTTTTACATGCATTCTCTGCCTTGGGCCAAAAGTAGAGAAAACATCAAAAGGCATAAAAAGGGTTGCACCATACTTCTGATAGTAGTTGATCATTTCTCCTTTTATATTGCATTATATTTCCCTGAGAGTTTTAATCGACCCCTAAGCTTGATGGAACCAATCTATGCTTTTACACTGTTACCCCAACTTCTGAAATGAAGAGAATGCAAACACCAACTTTGAAGTATCCAATAAGCATGGTTATAGCTATTGACAATAACTATAACTTAGCAATTCTTTTGAAACCATCATCTTGTAATGAGGCTTTTTCAGTAGGGAATATATTACAGCATGGAACTTGCTCTTCTATTGCAGATATGAAAGTGGTGATAGACTAAGTGCTGAGCACGAGAACACAATTTTGGAGAGGTTACTTCCATATCATCCAGGGTTTGAAAGAAAGATAGGATGTGGAATGGATTACATCACTGTATGTCTCTCTTCCCATGTATGCCTTTATCTTTCCCTTTCTGGTATCTTGGAGCTGTCGCAATGCGTAGCAAATAAGCCTATCATTCCCTAATAGGAATCTCAGCTTTTGTACTGTTAATATTTAAGGCCCATTTGGAAGCACCCTCAAAAGGGATGTTTAACACATAAATGCCATTTTGAGCTAAACCCCACTTCGTGTTGTGCGTTTGGATGCACTTCCGCAAACCCCCGATTGATCCCTCACTTGTTGAAGTTGGCGCTAAGAAGCCCACTCACCGAAAACCAATCCAATTGGTTTTAACAAGTCGACTGACAAAGTTGCAGGAAAACTTGTTTTGTGGGAAACCCCCTTTTGCAAAAGTTGTGTCCAAACGTTAACATCTGTTGTGTTGCCCTGTTGATGGATGATGCTCCAAAAATCTCCTTAGGTGAAAGATCCTAGCCACCAATGACGGGACTTTTTCCAGCCGTTCTTAACCATCTATTTGCAGGCCATGAATAGAAAGGTTATGATTATACCATCAAGGTTATCTTTGGGGCATAATCCATCCATAGTTGGACCGAACTGGTCTGGAGTCCTGAACTCCAGAACCACATCCCTCACCTGTCAGTACTGAAAACCTGAGTACTGTGTGCAAAGCCTCTAGTCACATATCTCATAATTCTTCGGTGTTGTTCACACTCGTATTCTTGCATCTCATAGAAACGTGAGTGAATTAAAGCTAATGTTTTCAGTCGTTGAATATTGACTGAATTTCCTATTTATTCGACAGATTGGGTATCATCCAGATTTTGAAAATTCACGGTGCTTGTTCATAGTCCGGAAGGATGGGCAGCTGGTTGATTTCTCGTATTGGAAATGCATTAAAGGCCTTATCAAGAAGAAATACCCACTGTACGCCGATAGTTTCATTTTCAAACACTTCCGGAGGCACGAATGAAGGAAACCATGGAAAGGCGGCCCCCTCAAACCATTGTAAGATCTTTCTGTGTGGTTTCAAATATATTTGAATATAAAAATATGGAAAAATGTCAATGTTCTTCTTTGGCCCATTCAATGTGCATGCACATGGGATCAATGTGCATGCACATGGGATCAAGGAATTAATGGACTTTGAATGTTCTGATTCCTTCTGGAAATGACAAATGGGTTTTAACTTCCGTGTATCCTGATGTCATTTATTATTATTATTATTTTCCTCTTCATCTGGTATCGTGCCATAGTTCCCTTTCCCTGCCTGGCTAGCTTATGGTTGATACTCTGGCAAGAGTGTGAGTACCATGTGCAGGCACTCGCATCCAGTAGACATGTAACCCATACTGTAAGGTCTGGGTCAAAACCAAAAATCAAACTAGGGATCATTAAACTGCCTGATTTGTGGCCAACAAATGGATGGCTAAAAAGGAAAAATTATCAAATTAAATGTTAGGATTCTCTGATCAATATGATTTTGAGGACATGCTCCATCCATGGTAGGTCTCATTATTCGGATGGTTGAAATTGCAGCACGTATGTGCGCATGTAGAGTGACGATGGGAATGTGTGTGAATGGTTGTATGCTCTGCCAGTATATCAAATCTCAAATGGAGCATAGTAAGAGACGAAGAAGAGAAATGTGGGAAATCTCTTGTTCACATTGTTATTGTAGTTAAGCAGGCAATGTGAAACATATGCTGGAAAGGGAAAGGAGAACATATAGGCGGTGGTAAATTGCCACTTTAATACTGGTAAAACCATTGAATCGACAAGGTGAGTGATCTGGTGGGGACACCCTTTGGTGTGTACTTGCACAACATCTTCGTTTTGCCATTTTCAGTCCCAAAGTTCTAAATCTCTCTGAATTGACTTGAAACTTGGCCGAGTCAACTCGACTTAGCGAGGTTTTGGGATGAGTCCTTAGTAAACTCAGATTTGAGATGGACTTGGGATTACATGTCAAGTCAATTAGATGCAACTCATAATGATCTAAGCTTAGTCACATAGCTTATGAAATGTAGGAGCTCTATGCCTTCAACCAATGGGCTATGCTTTGTAATTTGAGTAGTGAAATAATCGGTTCGTCTATGTATCAATAATGGAGATTATAAATTGAAATTTTGAATGTGTACCTTAATGAGAACACATTCTCGATGTTGCAATGTCACCAAGAGGGAGTACTTGATCTTCCACACAGAAAACCTCTCAGTGGGATTAAATTTTATTTATTTATTTTTTTTTTATGACCAATACATGTATTTATAGAAAAAGATGACCGGAAAAGCTTACCTATCACACTTCTTCCCTCTGGAGTCTCTATGTTGTAGGTTTTTATATCCTTGTTAATAATCATGTATAGGGACCATGGTTCAAGCATCCCACCCCTAATATGTCTGCTATATGTATCAATCACAATTGTAGTGGGGACCTGTTGGATTGCTCAATCCAAATAATCATGCGGTTAGATAAACAACCAATGATCATGTGTGGCCCACCTAATAAGAGTCGCACACGCTTTATTGTTGAATTATCTTATTTTATAATACTTGTATTAGCCGTAAGTATTAACTTAAATGTTGATTTTTATCAACCTATCTAATAGATTATTCGATAGCAGCTGCAGTTATAGGAGCGTTGTGCATTCCTTGTTAGTCCCAAACCTAAATAAAGGAGGAGAGTTGTGTCAAGTTGGCAGCTGGTTCAAAAATTTTGTTATCGTTTTCGTCATTAATCCCAGCAATATGACATTCCAAACTCATACTAGAGTATTATCATGGTCCTTGATAGAGTGGAAAGGTGGAATAGGATTTGTGTATCCAATGCCATTTGGTTGGGATAAGGATTAGATGATGATATTACACCTCACTATTCTAAAACCTCTTTATCATTATAAATACTTTACATTTATTAATATTAAATACTGAGTCGGCCAAATACCGGATGAACATCGGGACAGGCCGAGCTTTCAGGTTTTTGAACTATGATATAATAACTTATGTGTAGATACCGGCAATTTAAGCCACACCATTCATTTTTTTTAATAGGGCTGTCAAATTTTTGAATAGGTCTCGGCTATAGTACACGGCCCTACGAGCTGGTATTGTCTATATTTGTGTGGCCAGACCAGCTTGATATGACTAGGTTGCTGTGGTGGCCTACATGGTACAGCCAGAAATCCATTTTCAATCATTGAGTAGAGAGGCCTGATTTTTGGATCGGGGACAGTTCATGGTAGGTCCCACCTGATGACTTTACTGGACCTTGCACACGTGTGTACCTTGGAAGAGTTTCACATTAGATGGTCACCTTAGCATTTGCCCTTATTTCAATTAAAAGCCATTGGAGCGGATCTGAAGATACCCTTAAACACATGCCTCTTTTAGCATGAGGTGAGGTGAGGTCCCTTTCAATTAGGTGGAAATACCCATCACCTCTCTCCTTAGATTTTTTCTTCCCATTGCCTCTCTCCTTAGATTTTCTCTTCAATAAGTACAAAAGCGTAAAGAAGCATTCCAATACCTGGTTTGGTAGTCCGCGTTCTACCGCATAAAAGGTATTTATTAGACTTCCATTGGACACCAACACCTTATGCACGTGTGGGTCCCACCATTCTAGCCAATGGGACTCCATAGATTACCATGCGCTTCCTGTGCTTGATTGTAATTCCATCTTGCAGTGGTGGCAATGAGACCTGCCATCAAGCACATAGGGCCCGAACGAAAGAAACGGGTCGCAATCTAGTCCACTGGCTACCTTCGTACGGTAGTCCGCGGGACTACTAGAATGTACCTTACGTTTACATGATTCGGTAAGATCTGACCGACTCCCACTAATGGGGGTATTGGAAATAATGGAGTTTTTTTTGTCGAAGGTTATGGACACATCATCATAAGGTAAACCAATACTTTACATCTTCGACACTTCCAAATCGGCACGCTAATGAGGTTTGCCAAAGTCCATGCGAGTGTGGAGCCCTTCACATCCACGCGCAGGCACACGTGTCAATACGCCGTACATGTAACAGATTCAAGCTCTCCATCAGGTGGACCACCCTATTTCTTACTCTACAAAATAAACAAACGGGTAGAAAATTTGTTCGTTTGTTTTGTACACTGTGCCCACGCCTGAGGAGTGAAACGGCGTGTGTGGATTGGATCTCACACACGTGTGAGGTGGATGGGCAATGGTCACACGCGTGCGGGATTAACAAAAACTTGAAGAAGAAAGGAGAATGCGCCCAAAACCCGTACCACTTTGTAATAATGCAACGTATGAAAGATGCTCCCGGCAGCAATGGCCAAGTGGTGTTAGTGCTGTAATTTTACCCTTTATGCCTGTCCCATGTATGCTGCTGCATCTTTTGAAAATTTTTAGAGAATTATATCATGACCCAGTGGGCCATGCATGAGTATATATTCACCATACACGTGGCAGGACATACGTGTACATCAATCAAGATCGTCCACATATTCTTCTTCTTCTTCTTCTTCTTCTTCTTCTTTTTTTTTAAAAATTTTTTATTTTTTAAATTTTGGTGGGCCAAACGCATTGCAACTTGCACGTAACTAAATAATTGTCTCTTGGGTCATGTGACCGAACCGTGCTGTTTCTTGTCTAAAGTTCCACGATGCTTCCATTCACACGCTACTTTTCTTCATTGTTACGCTTTCTGACGATTACTCACGGCAAGTATGCTGTAGATGGGACATTGATTGGGTACTACCTCTAATCTTTATCTAACTTAATGGATAAGATTTAATTGGACGACAGGTTGTTAGAGAACAATTTATTTAACCTACTTATAAACAGGAATTCATTTTCCACAACGGTCTACCATCCATTCAAACCCCACCACGGCAAGTTAGCAAGGAGATCAGTGTTAACACAAACAATATCCAATCAATGTCCCCTTAAATGGTGGGGACTGGATGGTGGCAACTTTTCCAAAAGCTACTGTACCAGGATATTATACTTGTAAACAAATATCACCAAGATTTTGAAAATAGTAGCAGAAAACTCATTACACAGTATCATTGGGAGAATATCCTGTGTTTTCGAATTTTAGTCGAATTAATTTCTGAAAGTTTAAATTAAATATTTTATCATTTTATATTTTAATATTATTTATTAATATAATTACTATTTTTTATATTTTATTTTAAACGTTAAAATCTTTAAATCTCCCTCTAAATTCTTGTCTCGAGAAATTGCTGAGAACATGATTTCTTTACTAGTGGTGACCCACCCATCATCCTACGTTAGGTATAAAGGTAGGATGATCCATGATTTCCTAATCGCATGATATTGGCATTGTGTTATGGACTGCTGAGCGTTTTCTTTCAATTGGATGGCTAGGATCCCCTCACTATTTTTGTTTATTTTTTTAAGACATGTTCCATCCATGAATGGCAGACGATTTGCCGGTCAGAAATAACTGGTGTACAATTATGTCACATGTTAGACTCCTTACTACCGTTTAAGCAATGGCACAAAAATAAACACCCGATGTTAGGGCTGTTTGGCAACATCGGCTGAGATGTATTTGAGTGCATTGAAGTCCAAAAGTTTAACGATATAATCTATGATATAATCCATGAATTGGAGAATTAATGGAACGGGAGGCTGGGGCTCATTTGGAGCTTATAAATAGAGTTAAATGAAAAATAGAATTGAAGGTAAATAGCTTAATCAACTGTGTTTAGATGCGAGTAAATGAAATGTATTTGAAATCAAAATAGTATTTTTGGATGAAAGTAAATGGGAGGAATGGGAATACATTGAAAATTTTTAATATATCTACAGGAATGGGAATACATTGAAAATTTAATATCTCAAATAAGCTTTAATAGTTAAATTAGTCTACATATGTGATATTTAACATAATGATTGTAATAAGCACATTAAAATATATACTTTAGCCAAAATGAAGAATTTGGAACCTTGGGCTGACCACAAACGTATAGATCATAAACAAGCAACTTGTTATCATTTTTTAACTGATCATTTAGATGGCCAACTTTCGAATAGATTAGATCATTCTATTGGTGTGATTTTAATGTAGCTAATAATTAAATTGTTTTCTAATATCATTGTCGTGCCACCCATATGGTAGATGTGTGTGTAGCAGTACCTTTGTTCACTCATGTGACTCTATAAATGAGCTCAAAAAGGCATTTCTTACTTTCAAATCTTCTTTCATGAGGAAGATGTCATTTACAAGTACAGTTACTCTCATTTCATTTATATGCATTTACTCTCATCTAAACATGCAATTGTCATTTACCTCCCTTTACTCCCTTATTTACCTCTATTTACTCTAATGGCCCCTAAATGAAAGTATATTTTTAAATATCACTCTTTTGCCAAGTGAAATATCATTTTTTTGCTCTCTTTAAAAGGAGAGGGGTCATACATGTAACAAAGGTGACACTAGTCTACTAATCCTAAATACACATAACATGCTAACATTACCCTAAAGTAATTTAATTATCAGCTATGTTATGGGAAGATCCAAGCCCCATGTCATTCTGAGGATCAACATCTTCTTAGTCCGATCAGACGCGAAAATATCCGATATGACAAGCACTGTTGATGGGAACGATATCCGAGCCGAGGGCTCGTCCTCATCTTCATCTTCATTTGAAGGAGGACCTCCGAGCCGAGGGCTCGAGCATCCGAGCCGAAGGTTCATCCTCGTCATCATCTTCCTCCAAAGAGGTGATGTCTCGAGCCAAGGCCAGAGTAGGATGCGGGTACATTACGCGCCAAACTTGGAAACTACCATAAGCGGACGTGGCTAGTAACTTCGCCCGCAGATGCACATGACGCGGTACACGATCCTTAGATTGTGTACAATATCACCACGATTCGAAAATCCTCCTGATTGAGTGAATCATGCCGAGATTAACGGACCCAAACCATCTGACAGTCAGGTATAAATACATCGAGATCCCATTGCTATAGGTATGCAATATCTTGCATTCTCCCTCTACCATTCAACTTAGACCCCGATTCACTTGACCTGACTTAGGCATCGGAGGGTCCCCGGCTTAGCCAGGGTCTCCTTTGCTCACCCTTTGTGCAGGACCAGGGTCCATCTGAGGAGTATCGCAAGGAGTAGAGGGTTTGGCTTGTGTGGAACCTTGCAAATCCACAGGCAAATGCACATGTCAATGTTCAACACGTGTGCAAGATATGAGCTTTCCACATGCAAATACAAATGCTGATGTTCGGCACATGTGCAAGATATGACCTTCCCTTCCCAGGACCATGCTATTCATAACTTTGTATAAAAAGGCCGGGATATGTTGGATTGCATGTGCCCCTGGTAGAGATATCTCTGTGCCCTAGGCTGAGTGGGGTCCACAGAGATTTGTGACTCTATCCATCTATTTTGAAAGACCATAATAAGATAGGATTCTAAAATTCATGCAGATCCAAAACTCAGGTGGGCCATACCAACAAAACAGTGGGAACAGCGATGTCCACAGTTGAAACCTTCTTAGATCTGACCATGATGTTTATATACCATCCAAACCGTTCATCATTACCGTTAGGAACAAATATCATCCTGGTACAAAACTTCTGTCACAACCAGGTATTCAATCCCCACTGTTTCGTGTGGTATGGCCCACATGAGTTTGGATATACCTATTTTTAGAATAATGTACTATTGTAGTCTTTCAAAACAGATGAACGGTGTAGATTAATCACAAACATCCCTATGGATCCCATACATCCCCGTGCACAGAGATATATCTGTGAACGGAGCACATGCAATCCGCTCTCCATCAAGACGCCTCTGGGTATTAAAAAAATACAAAAACGGATGCCTGAAAACTTGGTGCGGATACCGTGGTCCACCTGATGTGTGAAACGGCCTGCTTTCTGAGCCAGTCTATTCAGTGCGGCCTGCCTATTGAAAGCTCAGATCTTACAAGTGCAGTATTAGCGTACACTTGCACGTGGATATACTGGCCTGACTGGGTTGCGGTTTGCCTGCGACCCCCCACCCACGTGAAGTTCTTCGGCCGGAACGTAAGTGTGGCCGGAAATGCATTGGCTACGGCCTCTGCCACTAGCCCAGTGGTGGTCGGTGCTCTGTGGGTTTCGTCCATGATGTACGTGTTTCATCCATGTTGTTCATCCATTTTTACAGATCATTTTAGGACTTAATCTCCAAAATGAGAAGGATATAAATCTTCAGTGGACCACACTACAGGAAAACAATAGCGATTGGATATCCACCATTAAAATCCTCCTAAGGCCCATTGTACTGTTTATTTGACATCCAATCTGTTAATTAGGTCATAAAGATCTAGCTGAAGGGAAAAAACAAATATCAGCTTGATCCAAAACTTTTTAAACCCCCAAAAAAGCTTTTAATGGTTTACGTTCATTCAACACATGTTTCCGGTAATGTGGTCCAATTGAGATTGGTATATACCTCACTTTTGGTTTCGTATCATAAAATGATCTAAAAAAATAGATGGAAGACCGACAGAGCACCGACCACCAGCCATTGGCCGGTGGCATGGGGGAGTAGCCGGACGCGGATTGCCTCCTATAGCACCCACCATGATGTAAGTGTTTTATCCACGCCATTCAACGCTTTTTTCAGATAATTTTAATACCCGAACCAAAAAATGAGGAGGGTCCAAGGCTTAAGTGGACCACACCAAAGGAACCTACACTGATAATGACACCCACCGTTGAAACCTTTCTAAGGACCAACGTGATGTTTTTTTTTTTACCATACAACCTATTCATAAGGTTATGTAGACGTGGATGAAGTGAAAACACAAATATCAGCTTCATCCGAAACTTATCCGGCTCCTAAAAAGCTTTTAATGGTGGACGTTCAATCCCCACTTTGTGGTACACTTAAGCCTTGGACCCACCTTATTTTTTGATTTAATATTAAAATTATCTGAAAAAAGCGTTGAACGGCGTGCATAAAACTCTTACATCAGGGTGGGCCCCACAGAGCCATGCCCGGACGGATTACCGTCCGTGCGGGGGTAGGATGCAATCCGCGTCCGGAGTAGCCAATCCGTTTCCATGTGGCCACCGTGATACTTGCTAGAAATACATCTTTTCTGTCCGTTTTTACAACTCATTTCAGGACAAGAGTCTATAACTAGGGATGCATATCCAAAACTGGAATGGGTCACACCATCGAAAAAAGTAAGGGTGGAAATGACTAATATTCAAACCTTCGCGGGGGTACATTCACGAATGTTTCGATGGCAGGCATTCAATGCTGACTTTTTTATTTTTGCCGTGTGATCCAGTTAATCTTTAGATCTGTTTTATTTTTAAGCTTACGTCCAGCTGAATATTTTAGAAGAATGATTTCGACGACTAGTATGAGAGGAAATCTGCGTACGCGTTTGGGCGTTAGGCATTTATTTTTTTAATTTTTTATTTTTACCCAAACCAACAACCTTCTAATTTGCGACTTTGCTAAGAGACTCGATTAACTTGGACTCCACAAGATTGAAAGTAATATCTACGTAATTAATCAGGTGTAGACTCCTGTGATGATTTACCACCATTTTAGAAACGGTAGTTTATCATCTGCTCGCCCGGCCACTCGTACCCTTATTTTATTTTCCACACGCACTCCCACTCACACCCACACTCACACCACATTAGTTTTTCACTATAATGGGTACTGGACCCTGTCATCTTGAGTTGAAAATCTTGTGAGTTTACCACTTAGGCGTGAGTAAGGACCCCACATAGGGTTATCCAGACCATTCAAATTGTTGGATACAAAAGCCGATCAAGAAATCTTAACCATCCAAATGGTGCCAATAAAATGGATGCTTAAAACTAAAATAGCGAGTGCTCCAAATTCCAAGCAAAATTCAGATGACTACTACCATCTTCTCAATGTTTGTTCCTGGTGATGCTCCATCAACAATTATATCAGCCATTTGGACGGTCTAGATTGCTCTACAACTATGCCATATGTGTAGTTGGAGAGCGACCACTGTTTCCAAAACGATGGTGGAATGTTATAGTTTTATATACGACAGAGAGATATATATCTTCTCATTGTTTCGTGACTATGGTATCTTCTCATTGTTTCGTGACTATGGTATATGACTCCGTCAACCTCGATTATTCTAAAAATCGAGAATGATAGCTACACGTAACCATCGAAGTTTCTTGGAACTCTTCTAGATAGCATTAGAAGAAAAATGATCATATACAACCTTTCTATGATAATTTAACATACACCATTTCTTTTTTAAAACTGACGTGTCACATGTTTATAACATCTGAACCGTGGAAAATAGTGTGACACATCGCCAGGATCACTTTTCATGAAAACCAGTTGGTCCGTCCGTCAGGTGGGCCACACCACTGAAATTAATGTACAGCCGATTATCTGACTCCACGTTTGTGTGGGGCCTGCATGATGAGTGAATTGGCCATTAATTCAATTGCTTCCGGATGTCTTCATGGTATGGTCTACCCTTTTCACGGCCTGGATATCTCGCTGAAGTGACACGTAAGCAGAAAATAAAAAAACATTGTAGGTAGAAAATAGCCGACGTTGTCTTCCCATTCTTTATAAAAGTCGACTTTGAATAAATTGTGGAAGAGAGAGGTCAGATGCTTTGTTTCTCCTTCTTCCTTCGCCGGCTAAAATATTTATTAGAAATGCTCGCATCTGACAGGTTGGACAATAATTAACTGTCCGCACGGGATAATTTCTAACCAGTTATGTCTGTAAGACATCCACAGCCTTCAATAGGTTTGTCCCACCATGCGGATCATCGTGTGTGTGAAAATCAGCCTCATCCACTCATAAGATGGGCTACAACATAGAAAATGATACGCAGCCACTAATAAATAAATAACAAATACAAGTTTGGCCTACCTGATGAATGGATGGAGCTGATATTTACCTAAAGTAATCCTCGTGATGGGCCCAACCTATTGGACAGGTGTTCACATGATATGTTGGGAAGTTATATTGCAGGTGGAAGAATACTTGTGTGCCAAGGATGTGAGCATCTTTTTATTTTTATGAGTAAAAGGAAATTAGCATGCAAGTTCTCTTTGGTGTACCCTAAAACCACTAATATTTGTTTGTAGTTATCCAGTAGGGTGGGTTTGATTGGACCATGTACCGCTATCCCATATTAACATGAATAAGTAGTCACTTAACCTTAAAACTTTACACCCTGATTCATAGTTCAACTGGCAAGCTGAGTGGAGATACCTCGTTTTAACACTTGAGGTCTTGGTATCAATCCCTAGTGGGGGTTGGTAACATGGAGTGTGTGTACGGACATAGGTGTGTACTAACAAGCTAACCCACCAAAAAAAAAAAAAAAAAACTTCAAACTTTCAAACGTGTTTTGTTTGGGCTGCATCTTTGACAACAGTATATGGCTAATCAAATCCTGTTATGTTAAGTCATATAAAGGTTGGTCGTCTCATAATTCTCATACAATTCATGGTTGGAAGTTTATATTATAAGGGGGATCGACCTGGATTGCACGGTGATTCCAACACTATATGGTTTGGTGGTGTTGGGACATAATGAGATTTGATTGGACTAGTGCCACTATCATAATTGGGCTATGCAAAACATATTTGGAAGTTGTTAAGTCAAGTATATACTTTGAATAGGTATATAAAGATGGATTCTTGACCTTTGATAGCAACACTTGGCACAATTAAATCACACCACATCCCAACACCATAGGTGATGTAGAGCGGGTCGCGGACAATTATATGGCAAAGATGGATCAGAAAAGGCCCGGTCGGCGACAGAAGTGATTTGGACCATCAGACCTTCAATCAGGCGTATCTCGCAATCCGGGATGAGTTAGCCGACGTAAAATATATGATTTTGGTGTAGAACGAGCTACTTTAGCCAACCAACCTAGCTACGTCGGGTTGTGACGCTCGGAATTGCGAGAAACCCCTGATTCTACGGTCGTTTCCCTGTTTCAATTTCGTTTTTGCTATAAATAGTAAGTTTTAGTTTGACTATAACTCTTCATCCGTCGGGCTTTAGGAGTTGCGCCCAACGTGAAAAGAGCTGAGAATAATTAGGGGAACAGTTTGGTGAAGCCAAATAGGACACTTACTATTTTTAGCCGAAAACCTTGTGCACTAGTAGACATCACGACCGTCTATAAAATAGTAAGTTTACTATTTATAGTAAGTCGCGAATTCTAGGAGTTTTAGTTGTAGTTTGATTATGATTTCTTTCCCATTGCTTAGTACCCTTATTTAAAGGGTTGCGAACTTGTTTTTATGCATTCATTAATCTATTTCAAATTTATTAGAATTTATTTCTATTTTCTGCTCTCTTTTCTCGTGGATTCAAGAAAGTCTCTGTGAGGAGTCCAAAGAAGTTCCATGGATTCGAAATAGTTATCCTCCTAAGGAAGACGGTGCTCGACCTCACGTCCTCTCCTGCATCAGTTTGGTATCAAAGCGAGGTTTCTCCTCCGATCGATGACTTCTAACGACGGGTCGGGCAACAATCCCATAAGCGGTGCTCTAGGGAATTTGTCTTTAACGGCGGCAACTTTTCAAGCAGCGCAGCAAGAGAATCGGCAAGCCATGCGAGGGCTGCAGGCTTCCATGACCGCATAGCGAATCTCTTGGCAGAAACCCTAGGGCAACTTCGTGTTCCTGGTGGTAATCCTCCACCGCCAATTGCTGAGACTCGTAATCGACCTGATCGCAGGATAATACCGGCAGTGCATCCAAGGGTCATGCCTGAGGACGGGGGCTTCAGTGAGGAGGAGATCGACGACATAATCTTCCAACACCCCAGACCAGGCGGCGATATAGTAGATCGAGAATTCAAGATACGGGTTGATATTCCTAACTTCAATAGCCAACTACACATTGAGGATTTCCTCGATTGGCTTTCTGAAGTTGAGCGATTTTTTGACTATATGGACATCCCTGAAGAAAAGAAGGTTAAGCTGGTGGCCTACAAGTTGAAAGGAGGAGCGTCAGCTCGGTGGAAACAACTGCAACTTGCACGAATCAGGCAGATGAAAGCATCAATCTGCACATGGCAGCGGATGAAGCAGCTACTACGCGTCCGATTCCTCCATAGCGATTACGATCAGGTATTATTCCAACAATACCAAAATTGTCGACAGGGTAGTCGGTCGGTGAGAGAGTATGCAGAAGAATTTTACCGCCTGGCGGCGCGTAACGATTTGGTCGAGACTGAATCGCAGCAAGTCGCCCGATTCAACGGTGGATTGCGTATGGCGATTCAGGATCGGGTCCAGATGCAGTCCGTCTGGACGATGAATGATGCGATCAAGTTGGCTACTCGGGCAGAAGCGCAACTTGAACGTCCTAACACACGGACCTATCCTACTGCAAGGATTACTGCGGCAGGTCCACCTCAGGGAGCTCCACAGCCTAAGGGGAAGGAGCCCGTAGGAGCACGCACTCAACCTCCTACGTCTGAGAACCGAGATCAGGGAAGCGGGCAAGCTAGACCCCAAAGGGGCGTCTCGACTGCTGCTGGTCCAAGTAGAATTCCGAACCCTTATGCTTGACCAAGGCCCAACAGCTGCTATCGTTGTGGTCAGCCCGGCCACCTGTCAAATACCTGTCCCCAGCAAAAAGTGGCAAACCTCGTCATTAATGATGATAGTGCTAATAACGCTTATGAAGATCCAGATATTGAAGAACAGGAGCATACTGCCGAGGACGAGGTAGATGATTCAGATTGGGTTCAACAAGATCATGGCGAGTCGCTCGTAGTGAGGCCGCTATTATATGCGCCAAGAAAAGAAGTGCATCCACAGCGGCATAACATCTTCCGCACTAGGTGTACGGTGAATCGAAAGGTTTGTGACGTGATCATTGACAATGGAAGTAGCGAGAACATCATCTCTAGGGGCATGGTGGAAAAATTGCAATTGAAAATAGAGCGTCATCCCTCTCCATATACAATCAGTTGGATCAAGAAGGTCAAATAAAAAGAAGGTAATCGAATTTCTTCAAATTTACCATATCTTTTTCAATTGGCAAACATTATAGGGATGAAGTAGTATGCGATGTGGTTGATATGAAAGCATGTCACATACTACTCGGTCAACCCTGGCAATCTGACCGTGACGCCACTCATAAAGGGCGAGATAACATATATATCTTCGTTAAAGACGGCCGGAAGACCATATTGGCCCCTATGGATCCAGAAGGATCACCTGAAACTTCTAAAATGGAGGGTCATTTTCTCTTAACCATTCGGGACTTTGTGGAAGAATCCAAAGAAACAGGACAAACTTATGCATTAATTGTGAAATGGGAAGAACTCGAGCCTACCATCATCTCTGAAAGATTAAGGCCCTTGTTACATGAATTCCAAGAAATCTGGCCCGAGGACCTTCCCGATGGGTTACCTCCTATGCGAGATATCCAACACCATATCGACTTTGTCCCTGGGTCCAGTTTACCTAATCATCCTCATTATCGAATGAGCCCGAATGAGTGCGAGATTCTGCAGGGACAAGTGGAGGAACTGATCCGTAAGGGTCTTATTCGAGAAAGCATGAGCCCATGTGTTGTACCAGCTCTGCTAACTCCAAAGAAAGATGGGAGTTGGAGCATGTGTGTCGACAGCCGGGTCATCAACAAGATCACCATAAAATATAGGTTTCCTATACCACGGTTGGATGATATGTTGGATATGCTAGAGGGCACAAAAATATTCTCTAAATTAGACTTAAGGAGCGGCTACCATCAGATTCGAATACGGCCGGGTGATGAGTGGAAAACAGCCTTTAAGACCAAGGAAGGATTGTACGAATGGATGGTCATGCCTTTCGGTCTTTCTAATGCGCCTAGCACATTCATGAGGTTGATGAACCAAGTTCTGAAACCTTTCATTGGGCGGTTCGTTGTGGTTTATTTTGATGATATTTTGATATACAGTCAAGACGAAACCACCCATATGGAGCACCTCAAGAAGGTCCTTCAAGTGCTCACTGAAAATAAACTATACCTCAATTTAAAAAAGTGTAGCTTCATGACTGATAGCTTATTATTTCTGGGTTTTGTGGTTACATCCACGGGCATTCAAGTGGATGAGGAAAAGGTGAAGACAATCAGAGAATGGCCGGTTCCCAAAAATATTCACGAAGTGCGAAGTTTCCATGGACTAACGACATTCTATCGTCGGTTCGTGAAAAATTTCAGTACCATTGTGTCACCGATCAAAGATTGCATGAAGAAAGGATAGTTTCAGTGGACTGATGAAGCCGACAGGAGCTTTGCCGAAATCAAGCGCAGATTATCCAGGACCCCGGTTCTTGTACTTCCCAACTTCGACAAACTGTTTGAAATCGAATGTGATGCCTCATATGTCGGGATTGAGGGAGTTTTGTCTCAAGAAGGTAGGCCGGTAGCCTTCTACAGTGAGAAACTTAGTGATGTACGCAAGAAGTGGTCTACATATGAGATCGAGTTGTACGCGGTGGTCCAGGCACTGCGACACTAGCGACATTATTTAATTCAAAGGGAATTCATACTTTACACGGACCATCAAGCCCTCAAATTTATTAATAGTCAAGCTAACATTAACCGTGTGCATGCTAGATGGATGTCATTTTTGCAGGAATTTACATTCGTGCTAAAGCATAAGTCAGGGCAACAAAACAAAGTAGCCGATGCGCTGAGTCACCGTACAACTTTGTTAGTCACTATGAGCAATGACATTGTCGGGTTCGATCGCCTCAAAGACATATATGTCGACGACGACGACTTCAAGGACGCATGGGTTAGATGTCAGGAAGGTCACCCCGATGACTTACATATACAAGACGGGTTCCTTTTCAAGGAAAATCGACTATGTATCCCAAAGAGTTCGCTAAGGGAATAGATAATCCAAGAGCTACATGGAGGTGGCCTCAGTGGACACATCGGGCGAGACAAGACGCGAGCTCTTGTGGAAGAACGGTATTACTAGCTGCAATTGGTACGTGATGTGGAAAAGGCAGTCCAACGCTGTTATATTTGTTAGACTTCCAAGGGGCAATCTCATAATACGGGCCTCTACACCCCGTTACCCGTGCCTGACAGCCATTGGGAGGATTTATCTATAGACTTTGTGCTTGGTCTTCCACGAACACAACGCGGCATGGATTCGATGTTCGTAGTAGTAGATCATTTTTCCAAGATGGCGCACTTTATTCCATGCAAGAAGACTCTCGATGCAACACACGTGGCGAATCTATTCTTCAGAGAAATTGTACGACTACACGGGGTTCCCAAGACTATTACTTCCGACCGTGACACGAAGTTCATAAGCCACTTTTGGCAGACTTTGTGGACTCGATTCGATATACGCCTCGCGGTTCAAGACATACAGACACCCACTGGTGACGATCAAACTGAGGTTGTGAATCGCACGTTGGGAAACCTCCTTCGATGTATTTCAGGAGAAAAACCGAAGCAGTGGGATTTGGCCTTGTCTCAAGCAGAGTTTGCATTTAACAATATGGTGAACCGCTCGACAGGGAAATCCCCGTTCCAGGTTATTTACGAACGAGTACCTCGCCACACACTAGACTTGGTCCCTTTGCCCAAGCTCCCATGCATGAGCATTACAGCAGAACATATGACAGACAAAATCATGGGCATTCATGCGGAGGTACAGAACAAGCTACATGCCTCGAACGAAAAGTATAAGGAGCAAGCGGACAAGCATCAGCGACAGAAAGTGTTTGAGGTGGGCGACCAAGTAATGGTCCATTTGCGCAAAGAAAGATTTCTGACCGGAACGTACAACAAGTTGAAGAATAAAAAGATTGGATTGGTACCAATCATCCGAAAATCAATGACAACGCTTATGTTGTTGATCTTCCAGATGATATGGCGATCTCACGGACTTTCAATGTCGCGGACCTTACCGAGTATCATGAACTAGCGCATAATGATAACTCGAGGACGAGTTCTTTTGAAGTGGAGATGTAACGCCCCGAAAAATCGGGGGTCGTGCATAGACTCGACTCCCGAGTTCCTGAGTGTCACTTATCATGCATTTATGGTTTTTTTATGATTAATCAAATTTAACTGCGCAATTTGGAATTACCTGAGGCACGAAGCACAATCATACCAGTCTACTGAAATGAAGGATATCTCACATATATATACAGGTCCAAAATAATAAAGGGTCGCCCAATAGAACAACAAAAGAAGGCTATGTCCAAAAAGAGTAAAGCTGAGCCCGCGGCTCAGTAAATCCAAATTCAGCCCGATCAAGCCGATGGAGAGCCGCCCATCAGCTGCAAGTAGGGGAGTCCGTCCTCCTCTTCCAAGCTTTCGCCTGCCATCCTCATGCCTTGAGTCACCAAGCATCTATGAATGGGTCCTTGTGGTTGGTGTTTTAAAATACCGTCCCAGAGTGGGAGTGAGTGATCAACTCAGTGTGAACTATTGGTCTCAAGTTACAACAGACATCAATTTTAATATGAACTTAATGAAAAGCAAACAATCATCAACACCTAATAACTCTTATTTAAAATGCATGCATGCGGGATGATATGATGCATGCCTTCACCACAACACTCCCTCAAGCGACTCCATCTAACGATCGCATATGACAATACTCCCTCAGAGTGACTTCGACTTCCGAGTCGCCACCCTAACTAATGCGTACAATGCGATTGTGTTAGCCGAGTTATTAGTTAAGTCCATTCATCCAGCAGGTTGGAGATTCTGATTCACCCTACATATCAATGCCCTAAACTGGTTGCGAGCCCAAGACCCCATCAACGCGTGAGGCCGAGACCTCGCGGTCCGTGATCCCGTCAGGTTTCTCATCCCCGACACCAAGCACATGAGGAGTGCCGAAAGGAAGGGATCGCTCAATTCTCACTACGGGGGAGGCGCGGTACCCCGACGTAGAGGATCCGACAAAAAAATCGGACATAGTGTCCCATTCCACCATGCCCGGCTCACGAGGCTGTGGACCAGTTGCAAGTGGATTTTTGATGGGCTACAACGGTTGTAGGGTGGTTCAGGTTCCATACACATGTGAGCAAACAGGGTTAACATACAGGGTTGGTCAGACAGTAGGCTAGACCGCACGAGTCAAGCGAGCGTGAGACGAGTGACCTCGGGCACAAAAGACCCATGTATTCGAACTACAGCCACCCGAACACACCAGCCCAAACCCACGGGTTTAGCTTGAGGGTAATCCCATCAATGGGACAACCGTCTCTCGTCAGGTTCCTGACCAACCTAAGAGGGTAAAGGGGGGTCTACAACATGCTCACTACTCATGTTATCAACTATCACATCAATATCATATTCCCATGCATCTTAACCATACCAAACGAATACTTCTATCAAGCAAGCAACTATCATCACGAATTTAAGGTACATGTGAGTGTGTGGGTTGTGTGAGGAAGTTAACCACTTCCTCCATCTTGAGAAATCATGAGTATAAGGGTAAATAATCACACACACAATGAAGCACCACATGTGAGGAAAATGAATTAAACAATCATGAACATAATATCATCCATACGTAGTATCATGTGAAAGGTAATATCAATATCACATTTGAGAGCTAAACATGCACATCCAAACAATTCCATCAAACATGTAATCCCTAGGGTTTCTCTAGAATTTCTAATATGACATCCAAGCATTCAAAATCATTAAACCCACACTAAAATTGGTGCTAGGCCACCTAAGAGCAATAGTCCGCACCTATGGATCATTGGCGATTCGAAATACGTTCTAGGAAAGAGGGCTTTCGGGACGATCGGCCGGAATCCCTAAATCAAGCTCTTGCATGTTAGCTTTCTAAGCCAATCCCACCTTAATACATGGATTTCAAGAAGAAAAGGGGAAAGGACCTTTCCTAGACGACCAACGGCGATGGTTGAGGTTAGGGCGAAGAGTTTCCTTTGGAGAATGGTTAGGGAGATGGGTTGTTGGAGATTTGAGGAGTTATGAGGGAGAGAGATGGATTGTGGAAGAGTGGAGTTATGAGGGAGAGAGATGGATTGTGGAAGAGTGGAGTTACGAGGGAGAGAAATTTGGTAGTGGGAGATTGAATGAAGTTATGAGGGAGAGAGAGCTTGTTGTTGGAGAATGGAGAAGGGTTATGAGAAAGAGGGCCTTAGGGCTTTATTCTCTAGATTTGGTTCCTTTGGCCCCAAGCTTCCAAAATTCCTAAAATAGACCTATGGGACTCCTATTGGTGTTGGGGTGGCTCTAACACCCCTCTGGCCACCAAATTCAGCGTGTAGTTGCCTTATGGCCTTACTAGGGTCCATGAAAAAATTGAGGACGAACGGATGAACGGATATATGATCTGAGAAAGCATTTTCGTCCCATAAATGGCCCTGTGGGGGCCGATCTGGTGATTGGGGCAGTTCTGGCGACCCTCTGGCCATAAAACTTGTAGGGTAGGTGCTCCATGGCCCGATGAAGGGCCATGCAAAATTTAGAAACGATCGGATACGAGGTTTGGTCGTACGGGTCCGATTTGCGATCAACGGTCACCGTTCCACGATCAGGTCCCAGATTTGGTGGATGGGTGTAGAAAAATATATTAAACCGTCACCACAAATTTGGAAGGAATCCGACTTTACCGTAACGCCCGGTATCCCATTTCATTTGTAAGTGCCGATTCCAATTTTCGTGCATTGACGGGTGCATTCGGCTAGTGTCGATCCCGGTTCCGAGTGTCCATGGGTCATTGTCCGCGATGGACCACAAGCCCAAATGAGATCTATGATTTCCTAAATTTTTAGATTTTTCCGACCTTTCTCGTGCGGGCGGCCCACACGGCCGTCACTGTGTAATTTGGCTACCCGGCTTTTCGACGGACCGCACATGGTCTGATCGTGACCAGACAGGACCACTAGTGTATAAGCTAACATTGAGTGTCAATGGTTAGTAAGTGATAATATAAGTTAATTACATTTAAAAAAATTTAAGGATTTTTAGAAATCCAAAACAGTAAAAATCTGGGATGTTATAGGAGGAGACTGATGTAGAGCGGGTCGCAGACAATTATATGGCAAAGATGGATCAGAAAAGGCCCGGTCGACGACAGAAGTGATCTGGACCATCAGACCTTCAATCAGGCGTATCTCGCAATCCGGGATGAGTTAGCCGACGTAAAATATATGATTTTGGGGTAGAACGAGCTACTTTAGCCAACCAACCCAGCTACGTCGAGTTGAGACGCTAGGAATTGCGAGAAACCCCTGATTCGACGGTCGTTTCCCTGTTTCAATTTCGTTTTTACTATAAAAAGTAAGTTTTAGTTTGACTATAACTCTTCATCCGTCGGGCTTAAGGAGTTGCGCCCAACGTGAAAAGAGCTTAGAATAATTAGGGGAACGGTTTGGTGAAGCCAAATAGGACACTTACTATTTTTGGTCGAAAACCTTGCGCACTAGTAGACATCACGACCGTCTATAAAATAGTAAGTTTACTATTTATAGTAAGTCGCGAATTCTAGGAGTTTTAGTTGTAGTTTGATTATGATTTCTTTTCCATTGCTTAGTACCCTTATTTAAAGGGTTGTGAACTCGTTTTTATGCATTCATTAATCTATTTTAAATTTATTAGAATTTATTTCTATTTTCTGCTCTCTTTTATCGTGGATTTGAGAAAGTCTGTGTGAGGAGTCCAGAGAAGTTCCGTGGATTCGGAATAGTTATCCTCCTGAGTAGGGGTGTACACAAACCGGGCTAGCCCGGTTAGCTCGCTCGACTACCTAGAAAAAGCCAGACTCGGCTACTCCGACCCGAATCGAGTTTGGGTCGACGGGCCAATTTTTCTAGGCCGAAAGTGAGTTCAGTTCGGATACCTCCCGCTCGGCCCGACTTGGTTCAATCCGACCGCCCGCCCGACCCGACCAGGCCAGCCAGCCCGACCCATGTATGGTCAGTATTTGTATAAAATTTTTATTTTATGCTTTGTCAAATGTATGTAAATGTCCTGACTAGTTAGATTTTTTGTAGAGTCTATAGTTCAACTATCTAAACCATTGATCGAGGGCCTTGTAATGGGACGCGGATTACCTGTCAAAGCCATTCTCATGAACTTGTAAGGTTCGAAGTTCAAGTTCAAATCGGGCCCGATTCTCGGGCCGGGCTGAGATGTCCTTGGCCCGGAAGTTCGGCCTGTGTGGCTATTGAACGGCCCGAACGGCGACCTCACTCGGCGTGTACCCCCTTCCCTAAGACGGTGCTCGACCTCACGTCCTTCCCTGCGTCAACAGGCTACCTAGTGTGGTGTTGGGATCATCATGCAATCCTTGCTCAAGCTAAGGTAGGATTATATATTTTAGACTAAAAATGGGGCAACCCACCACCCCTTTTAGTTTGATGGAGTTTGATTGTGGTGTTGGAAAAGCTTTGTGATCCCTATCATGATGTATGTGTTCCATCCATAATATCTATTCATTTTGCTATTCATTTCATGGCATGATTTAAACAATTAGACAAATCTAAATCTTAGGTGGACCACATGATAGGGAATCATGGTGATTGAACTTGAGGGCTACAAATGTTTTGAATCAAGTTGATATTTGTGTTTTGCCTTTATCTAGGTTAATCGACAATTGGGTGACAGTAGCTTAAAAAGTTCTTATCGGTGGGCATCCAATCACCACTAGTTCCTATGGTCTAGTCCACCTTAGATTTAGACTTGGCACATGTTCAGAATCATTCCTCTTAAAATGAGCTGGCAGGATCACGTTAGATAAAACATATACATCACGGTGGGTATATAAAAAATTTTCAACATTGGTACGGCACATGGTATTAGATGAGATTAGGTAGAATGGAATTGCATTTAGTCCGTACAAATTTTACCCGGAGCTTAGGGAGGACTAGAATGGTTGATAGTAGGTGAGATGGAATTGCATTTGGTACTATGCAGTATTTTCATAGATTTTGAAATTTACTATACATGTGGACCCTACTTTAAACCATATATTTTATCCATGCCGTCTATCCATATACAACTTTTATATGTAACATTCTAGTTATATACATGTATATGTTACCGACATCCTTGCAAATTTGATTTGTAGATTGCAATTCTATGGTCCACCAAATGAGATTTTGGTTAATTTAACTTTTTGTTCCGCCAGGAATTTTATCCAAACCATAGGAATTAGATGACCCAAATACCGTAATATTTTCAAACATGCAATCAATCATTGTAAAATAACGGTGGTAATAGCATCCAGTACAATTCTATGCCAATTTGTTTTGCGCACGGATCGGAGTCCCAATTTGATAGAGCCGCCGCTTCCAGAATCCAAGGATGTTTCGGTAATTTCTCACGCATCGATGCGCATTTCAAGAACCCTGCCAGATCATCCTAGCGGTGGGCAGCCTACTTGGAGAAATGATCACATGCACCGACGGTATATAAACTTTCAGTGCATCCATTTCATTACCGCCAACGTGGCAGGTTTGCATAACATCTCGTCCGTGTAAAGAGTAGACTATACCATTATGCTTACTTGGTCCGAAAATCAAGCGATCGACTAATTCAATGGACTAACTAGTACACTGACTCACACCATCGGCCGTCTAATAAATTTGACATTGCGCCCAGCTCAGTGACTGGATCAGATTGATTTTTATATCCTGTGATCATCATAGCGTGGCCCACGCTTTGCAGAAATCGGATATTTTACAGTACGAATCGTCGGCAGGAAAGAGATGGATGTACTGAAATTTACATCGCGTACCTGACGCCAGCTCGACTGGATGCCACGTCAAATCCCCTTGCTTAGCTGGGAAACGGATTGGCTACTCCCTCTGCCACCAGCCCCGTGGCTGATGGTCGGTGCTATGTAGGACCAACCGTGATATATGTATTGCATCCATTCCGTTCATCCATTTTTAAAGATAATTTTATGGCTTAATCCAAAAAATGAACGGGATATAAATCTCAGATGGACCACACCATATGAAAACAATAGAGATTGGATATCCACCACTAAAATCCTCCCAAGCCCATTGTACTGTTTATTTGACATCCAATATGTTGATTAGGTCATACAGGCCCAGATGAAGGAAAAAAAAAACAAAAATCAGTTTGATCCAAAACTTTTATGGCTCCCAAAATGTTTTTAATCGTCGACGCTCATTCAACACTGTTTCCTGTAATGTGGTCCACTTGACATTGTGATATAGCTCATTTTTGGTCTCACACCATAAAATGATCTTTAAAAATAAACGGACGTCATGGATGAAACACATATATCATGGTAGGTCCCGCATAGCACCGACTACCAGCCATTGGCTGGTGTCAGGGGGTGTAGCCAATCCGTTTCCGCTTAGCTGGGCCAAACCCACCGGACGTGCTGGCCATCGCGTAGGTGTCACGCACCATATAAATATTCAACCGTTGACGCTATAATAAAAGTGGCAGAAGAACGTGTAGTCTGCGGGCTACAATGTGAATTTAGTACATCTCCGCCCATGGAAATTGACCCACATCTGCATCTGTGATGGGACCCACCTCCATACCGTGATTCCTGTGCTTCATTTTGGAACCTACTCGGATGGTGCCGTGTAGAACACAGCACGAGGCCAATACTATGCTGACGTGGCCAAGTAATGTAGCCCCACCATGATGTATGTGTTACATAACACTGTGCATCCGTTTTTCTGGATCAGTTTAGGTCACCAGCTCAAAATGAGGAAGATCCAAAGCTCTGGTGCACCACACTACAGAAAGTGGTGGGAACAATGACAACCACTGTTAAAACCTTCGTAGGTTCACCACGTTGTTTATTTACCTCCCTGGTTCATAAGGTAACAAAACTTCCATGAATAGTAAATATAAATATCAGCTTGGTCGAAAACTTTTGTAACCCCACGAAGTTTTTAATGGTAAGCATTCAATATCCAAGATTTCCTCTAGTATGGTCTACTTGTGCTTTAGATCTACCTCATTTTTTAGATCATGCCCTAAAATGATATAGAAAATACATGGCTAGCATGGATTATTTAACTCGTCCGACTCATTTAGACTCGACTCAATCCAAGTCGAGTGAGTAAGTCGATTCAAATCGAGTAGACTTTGTCCAATCCAAATTCAAACTGAGATGACTTCGGGTCACTGTGTGTGTGTAGAGGAGAGGTAGTGCATACGGTTGTAAAACGGATGTCTTTCACCGCGCTGCTCGAGTGGGCCGCTCGATCGGTCGAAGGGAGATGCTCGACCAGTCAAGGCTTGCTTGACTCAAAGTTCAGCGAACTCTATTTGTTGGGCTTGACCAGTCGAGGGTCAGGCTCAACTGGTCGAAAAAGAGTCCTTCGATCAGTTGAGGGTTATGCAAATTTTGTGCAGACTGTGTTAATTTGAGGCGGTTTCACAGAGGTGCGGAAGGAGAGTTGTCTAAACTATAAATAGGGGTCCCTAGAGCTATTCTAAGGCATGCTAAAACTTTCTAGAGCTATTGTGCTAAGGTGTTTTCACAACCAAGGAGAGAGAGAGAGAGAGAGAGAGAGAGAGAGAGAGAGAGAGGAAACTTATGGAAGGGAGGATTTTGCTCGTAGAGGTGATCTACTCCACAGTCAACGTCCTAGTGCTTTTATGTCCTCGTGATCGGTGAGATCTCTCCGTTTTCTTTATTCTCTTATTGTTCATACATTCCTGCGTGAGTGAAGAAAGTTTGATCTAAGCGGTGTGTACTTGTGATCGGTTGTAACGTTCTACTTTATAGTGAATTGTTGCTTTGGAATAGGTCCTGTAGTTTTTACCTCTTCAAATGTTTTTCACGTAAAATCTCTTGTGTCGTGTGGTTTATGCTTTGATTTATTTCATTGTTTTATTATATGTTATAATTCTGGTGTTTTGGGAGGCGAGATCCTAAGGTTTTTGTGCAACGCTCCCAACATATATAACTCCAAATTCGATGTTTCAAACCTGAGATACTATGTAAATAATGGAGAGGCTACAGTTCTGGTGAGTGTACTTAGGTTTTGACTTGTAATTTCAGGTATCAGCTTATGGATACTTGCTGCATTCAGTTCAACTGGGTACTTGCGATCAGGTCGGGCTTGGCTTGGTTAGGTTATGTTGCACTCGGTACCAAGCGGAATCAAATTTGGTAAGGTCCAGCTATTTCAAAACCAAATCGAATCAGGTCAGCCCCAAATCAGACCGACTGGACCAGTCATAACTCAGTCCAACACGACCCGATGCCCAGCTCCACCGTGAAACATCCCATAACGGTGTCCCACGTACCACCCACTCAGAAAGGGACAACCGTTTGTTTCCAATCAAGAAAGATTTCTGAGCTATCGCCCCATCCACTAGTCCCTTACATTTAATGGTCCAGATGGCCGAGCCAGTATGGATTCCGCACATCTGGACACTTCACACGTGGAGCCCATGTTGAGTGATCCATGTCATTGATTCGACGGGACCCAGCTTGGATGAGGGTGCTCCAAAAAATCTTCCTGACCAGAATATCCTAAAGCGGCCTAAAAATAGATGATGGTTAGCAATGGTCCTGATAAAAAGACTAAAGATTGGATGGCAAGGGGTAGCATCTTCAACCATACAAAATGGCCCACTTGTACAAGATCAGTTCATTAAGAGGATAATCACGGTACGCTGCATCAAAATTCAATAGTTTGGGCATACGGACCGTTGATCCAAGGGAATCCACAATCACAAAAAACATCCAGATAACAATGTTCTAAACATTTGTTATCGTGTCCTACATATAAATAGTTAGGAATCAACCATATAAAAAGTTAGGAATCAACCAAAGCAACGGTCTGAAAAAATTGCCATAGTTGGAATGAATAGAATCGCCAAACAGGAATGGTTGGGCCGAATACTCCCTCTCCATCGGGACCCATCATATCAACGGTCTGGATCACCGTGGGCCCACTCGAACGGAACGGATGCATCAATAGAATATTCGGTCTAATGCAACATGACCCTTCAATCCCTCAACATTAAATGAGGGTCACCCAACTGGGAATCGGTGGATTCCTGACTGTGGAGCCACCCTGATGTATTTCACTTACATCCATGCTGTCCATCCTTTTTGACAGCTCATTTTCGGCATATTTCCAAAAATGAAGCTGATCCAAATCTTAGATGGACCACACCGCAGGAAACAGGGCGATTGAATATCCGTCGTTAAAAATTCTTATGGACGACCAAAATATTTATTTTCCATTCAACTTGTTGATAAGGTCACAAAATCTGGAGGAAGGGACCATAGAAAAATTATCTTGATGCAAAACTTTTGTGGCCTACAAGGTTTTTAATGGTCAATCACCACTGTTTCATGTGGTGTGGTACACATGAGATTTGGATCTGCTTAAATTTTGAGATAGTGTCCTAAAATTATCTTTTAAAACGGATGGATGTAAGGAACATATATCAAGGTCGGAACCACAGTCAGGGACCCGGATCCACCGAAGCCGGGTCCCACCCAACTAATCCTCCCGTCCGCGGTAGCCAGGCGGACCAACTAACATAATAGTCCGCTGGACCATCATCCTTTTCCGTATTCCTTCTCCAAATTCGGAAGGAACCCGTAATTTACAAAAGAAAAATAACAGGTCATCATGACGCGGACCAACCAATGTTTTCGGCCCTAATTGCGTTTTCTTTTACGGCTCCTTAAATGATGGTGGCGACGTGTATATCAATCCAGAGAGCCCAAGTCATGGGCCCATGGTTGTTGGAGCATCGTCTAGAATCACATATGATCTCAACCATTATTCAATTTGGACAGCTAAAATAGATAATTATCAGCCGCCCATTTTGAACCACCAAATGGTTGATCGGCACTGCCTTCATAATTTCAATTTCATCAACATGATCATACAGGTTGAGCATCGCTACCCAACGGTCTAGATTGACGTAATTTTAGCCACGCGTATTAAGGAGGAGCTACACAATTTAAAAAATATGGTGAGAAACGCACAAGCTAGTTAACAATTGCTTGAGCGGTCAGTCATGTCAGCCCTCGTCCACACGACTTGAACGCTCCAGCCCTTAAAAACGCCTCCTGCCCATTTAGAACGGAACCCTAGCCATCGGCTCGTATCGGAGCGCCTCAATCCCCCCATCCGATCCAACCCCCGTCGGGGGGGTGTTGGACGGGGCTTCCATCGGCGGCATGTCGGACCCAAGACCGCTACCGCTCTGCAAGCAGCGGACGTGGTCGCCCGACACGTATCGGGAAGAGGTATGGCTGCGAAGGAAGGGTAACAGCAAGAGACGGAGCAAGAGCGTGACGGACGAAGATCTTGATGAGCTTAAGGCCTGCATAGAGCTGGGGTTTGGGTTCGATTCGCCCGTGAAGGATCGGAAGCTGTCCGATACGTTACCGGCTCTGGACCTCTACTACAAGGTGAACAAACACTATAATGATACCGTCTCCAAATCCACTGCTTCGTCTGAGTGCGACGCGTCGGACGTTGGGAGCCCTCAGAGCATATTCGGTCTAGGTGACTCTCTCTCTCTCTCTCTCTCTCTCTCTCTCTCTCTAACATGCGCCGTTTTGGTTCATGTGCTTAACCGGAGCCAGATTATCCGAGCCGAGGTTGTTTCTAGTTTAAAAAAATATCTCGTCTGTTAGATCGGACATTTCATGACCTTCAGAAGGTCCTGCCGTCTCTTCCGATCACTTTGGTTGCTTCTTGCTAAAATGCGCCGTGTGCTGCTCGGCGTTAGCCGGAGCCCAACGATCTCGGCGGGTTTGAGTCGCGCGTGTGGGCTGCCTCAATTTCTAAAATACGCAGCCTTGTGATTAACACCGCGTCGATCCAACGGTCGAGATCAACGGTGTTCCTCGTGCTCCTGAATTACAACAACCCCTGTTTGATTCGCACCGTCGTTTTACCTATGCTAATATAAAAACGGTTATGGTTACGGTTAAGAAGTGTTCCCCGGCAGGCGTATTCTAGCACTAACCAACGTTAAAATTTTGTTTGAAGGTGATAATCCACAGCTGATGAAGACAAGGTTAAGGCAGTGGGCCCAGGTCGTTGCTTGTTCGGTGCGGCAATCTTGTTGAGTTTTTCAGGAAGATGCGATGGAATTCCCGCCAATCTTGTGATACAATTCCTGTCAGACTCGTCTGACTGAAAGAAGAACCTCTACTTGTTTTGATCTGACGTTAGTTTCTTCGGATGATAAGATTCTTTTTCTTCACTTAAATTTCTTTCGCACCCTTTGTTTGTGTCCGAAATTAAAAGTACGTGATGGTCTGTTGATGATGCCTGGGAGCTGCTATCTACACCCATCCTTTTGATAGACACACCCCTTTCTTTTAATTTCATTGTTGTAATACTGTTGTAAATATGAATTTACCTTTTATTTTATTAGGGAATTTGATGATACGATGCCACCTAAAATGATAAATACACCCTTTCCTTTCTACAACTCTGGACTATTGTATTGCCCATGAGTAAAAGGCTGGGTGTAAAGTTGCAAGGAGTAGCTCCCGGGTTTTGTTTTTTTTTTTCGTAGTAGAACCACCAGATCATAGCCTTCAAATCCAATCCGTCGAATTTGGTTGGTTCAAATCGTAGCATCAATCTGCACAGTTGGTGTTTTCAATCTTTTCATTCCATGGACTACAAAACACGGTTCAAATATCGTGTATCATATCTGTATCGGCGGATGTGATTTATTCATCCGGTCAGTGTGAATTTTTAAAAAGACAAAAAATGAAAAAAAAAAAAAAAACACAGTGTATTGTATTTTTGTATATATTTGTTTTCAATTAAAACTAATATTTATTGATTAATGAGATTAATAATATTTCATTGAAAGGTTAAGTAAATAAGAATATATGTATTTTTTTTCTTGTGATTTTTATTCACGATGATTACCGATTAATCTAGTCGATGATGACTGAGACGTGATTAGGATGTTATCCTCCGATATTTAAAACCATGCTATAAAATGTCAATCAATCTAAGTATTGAGATTTTGCTAATTCGATTCAATTAGTTAAGTGCATATGATGAATTATGCTAACTTACTACGGCCGTTAGAACTAAGTTTATGTTTCAATCATCCAAACAGTTCATATGCACCACCGTGGAAAGGTTTACCCACCAAAATTGAATTCTCATGTTGGAATATTTCAACACTTCTATCCATATAATCCATTAGCAATAAAGTAATCTTAAAATGTAACCATTACTAATGTTTATAGTCAAATCACTGGCTTTTGAGGCTCAAGTCAGGGCTATTATATATTTGAAGTATCGATGTAGGGATGGGGTGATGAGGTCGATCACCATTTTCCTCAAGGATAACTCCAAATCCATGGAGCTTCTCTGGACTTCTCACATAGACTCCTCAAATCCATAGGGAAAAAATAGAAATAAATAAAAATAAATTTTAATAAATTCAAATTTTCATTAATAGATAATAAAAATGAAATTACAATCCTTCAAATAGTGATACCAAACCTTTGAAGAAGTTTCAAAATCAAAATTCAACTTAGATTCTCTAAAATTTGTAACTTACTATAAATGGTAAATTTAGCATTATTCACCTAATTTTTCTAAACACTTTTCATGTTGAACACAACTCATAAAGCTTAAATGATGAAGAGTTGTAATTAAATTAAAATGTACTATAACTAAGAAAAATGGAAATAAAATGGATTTTCAACTGTTGATCTAATGGAATCTCACAAATTTGGCATGGGCAACCCATCATAATCAGGTTGGTTGGCTAAAGTAGCTTCTCGTATATCAAATCATATATGGTATGTCGAGTAACTCATTCTAGCTTGCGAGATATGCCTCTTGTAAGGTTTCTATGGTCCGGATTACCTCCGCCTCTGATTGGGTCTTATGTGGTCCATCCTAGACGTTAAAGTGTCCACGACCCGCTCTATATCACGTATCCTATAAGGGCTCATTTGGAAGCTTGTAAATGGATTTAAATGAGAAATGAAGTCAGAGGTAAATGAATTGTGAGTGAATGACTTATTCAATTATGTTTGGAAGAAATTAAATGAAATACATGTAAAATTAAAATGTTTTAAGTAAATGAGAGGAAGTGGAATGCATTAGAATTTTTAATATATTCGCATGAATATAGTGATATTTCAAATCAATTTTAATATTTTAAATTAGTGTATGATTGCAATGAGCTCATTGAAATATATAATTTTACAAAAAAATGAGGAAATTTCAAACCTCAGGTAGTCCACAAACGTAACTACTATAAATAAGTTGTTAACATTTTTTTAACTATCCATTTAGATGACTAACCTTTGATGACTTGGATCATTCAATTTTTATGATTTTAATGATGTATCCAATAATTAGATAGTGGAATATTATCATCGGTCCTGTTCATGTGATGAATTTTTATTCCTCCCAAATAATTCAAAGAGGAAGGGGACGTTTTCAAAGGTGACCTAGGTTGCCAACCCGGCAATTTCTCGACCTGGAAATTTCTCAGAGGTTTCAAATTTTTGGCGACATTTCAGAAATCATATGACAATATCATGGTAATATCGTTGAAGTATCGCGAGATTTGTCGCATGCACTTATGATTATAAAGACCCTTAGTCTAAAAGGGCCCCACCAAGGAAGGGTCACATGTCAAAATCGTCGGTCTGGTGCGTCAAGGAGCGGGCACCTTGGGCAAGCCATGCTGAGTACCAGGAGTCTAAATTGGATTGGTGGAGACTGGTGAGTTAGATTCCTTTCCCTGTATTAGTAGGGATATCTGTTCTGCCAAATGCTTCAAGCAAAGAAGAATTGTAGCACAAGGCAGATGATCAGCATGGCTCGGCAGCACTCAATCCAAACCATCCGTATTACGGGACCCATCCAAAGATCAAACTGATCGGATGCCGTTAATTGATCAATCAATGGGTAGAGTGCGTTTCAGCACTGGGGTCATTGGTTGAGTGCCTATGGGGAGTGTTTTTGAGTGTGTAAATTAAAAAAAAAAAAAAACCTTACCTTGCATTTGTTAAATTTGGAAATGTGCTTCCAAACCGTTCATTCTATGGCCAAAAAAAAAAAAAAAAAACCGTTAGGAGATCCTGATCGGTGCATATTTTGGCCAGCGACTCACGGAAGCTGTGGGCCAAAATTTGGACAGACAGATCGAGTCAACGATGGCTGCATATATGTGGGTGCGTGCAAGAGTATGATCCAGCGTGCACAGCCAGAAAATTGTAAAAAGATACGACCCTGCTTCGGTGGATCCCCGGATGCACCGGGGTGCGTGGGACCCCTTGATGTATTTGGCTACATCCATGCCGTCCATTTGTATAGAAAACTCATTTTAGGGCATGATCCAAAAAATGGAGCAGATCTAAATCTAAGATGGACCTCTCGTAGTAATTGACTATTAAAAGCTTCTTGTAGGCTCGAATCAAGATGATATTTGTGTGATCTCTTCGTATAGGTCTTTTTGAACCCTATCAACAGTTTGTGTGGCAAATAAACACTCAGTTGCACTTGATGTAGTTTTTAATGGTGGGGATTCAATCACCACTGTTTCCTGTGGTGTGGTCCACGTACGATTTAGGCATGCTTCATTTTTGGGATCATATTCTCAAATGAGCTTTGAAAATGGTTGGATGGTGTGGATTTAAGGCACATATATCACTGTGAGCCTTAAAGTCAGGGGTTACACCCATAGCAGGTCGTCTAGTAACCAGGGGGTTCGGTCGCCTATGATATTAGGACCAATGGGTCAAAAATGAGTGAGACAGAGAAAGCGAGAGCTTCCTAGTAAACCCTCATCAGAAAATGGGTTTCTTCATCTTCCAAGAAAAACCCATTTTCCGATTTGGGTTTTCTGGGAAGCTCTCTCTTTCTCTGTCCCACTCATGCCGCAGTGGGATTTCACGACCTGAACTCTTTAACAAGTGTTGAAACCCCTGTGAGTCTACCACCAACCAAGAACAAGAACCCAAAGTGTTTTCCTTTTATTTATGTCTTCGTTAACTTACCAACTTATTAAATCTCAAACTTACATTACCATGAGCCTTAAGAAGCTTTTAACCGTTGGTGTCACTGTCCCCAATATTTTCTATATATGGGTCCACTTGAGTTTTGAATATGCCTCAAACATTGGCTCATGCACTAAAATGATCTCTCTAGATGGATTGAAGGATGTGAATACAGCACATAGATAAAGGTGGAGCCCACAGAAATTAGTGGCGTCATCGCTGCTCAACTTGTCAAAACAGTAGCTAATCCCCATCCGTTTGCGAGCGTGTAAAATTTAATCATGTCCCACTAAGATAATTCTGGGGAATCTCGCCAATTAGAATTCAGGAGAAAATGCAGATGCACTGCGGGACCTCCCTGAAATATGTCGCGCACCCTCTTGCCTGCTGCAACTGCTGTAAGCAGTGGGTGCAAGAAAAAGCTCCAGTGGCCCCAACGTGATGTGTTTACAACATCGACTCCATCCACCAATCGGGTCAGATAATACTAGGACGTGTCCAGTGGGACATACCACAGGGCGAATTGAGAATGGGAATGGGGGAGCGCCTACCATTGAAAAACCACATTTCGTATAGTTTCCCTCCATCGTGGCGAGACTTACTCTATGAACAGGGTTGGATGACGTGTAAACATCACGGCCGGCCGCCCCAGGAAGGTTTCCGTGGTGGGCGTCTCCATCCTCACTGTTCCCTGTCTTGTGGGCCACTTGAGCTTGTATCTGCATGATTTTCGTGCCCACGTCCTAAAATGTGTTGATGCCAATGATAGACGGAGTAGATGTCACATGCGCACATCACAGTGGGCCCGCCAAATCTTTCTGATGTATGGGTTCTCTCTAACAACCGTTATAGGAAATTCGTGTCGGCCACAGTCCGCTTTCATGAATGGCTGTTAAAACTAAACTTCTCTAGTTGGGATGCGGCTTCAGTCCATCGGCAACCACCACTTCCAGGATTGCGGGGCCTACCTTGATGTATGTATTTTATATCCATGCCATCCATCCGTTTTTTCAACTCGTTTTATGACATGAGACTAAAAAATGAATCAGATCCAAATCTCAGGTGTACCACCCCACAGGAAACAGTGTCGATTGAATGTCCACCATTAAAAAATCTCTAGGGCCCACTGCAGTGTTTATTTTCTATCCAACCTCTTGATAAGGTCACACAGTCCTGCATGAAGGGAAAACACAAATATCAGCTTGATCTAAAACTTTTGTGGCCCCCAGGAAGTTTTTAATGGTGGGCATTCAATCACCACTGTTTCTTGTTGTGTGGTCCACCTGGAATTTGCATCTACTTCATTTTTTCACTCATGTGCTAAAATGATTGGGGACAACGGATGGATGGTGTGGAAATAAAACACATGCATCACGGTGGGCCCCACAGTCCTGGAACCACCAATCCTGGTGGTTCTCCGGATCCACCGTAGCCGCCTCGCTCCAGTTGGCGTGATATCAGTGGTGGATTTAGTTTTAATGGTAGATTTCAGGGCATTACTTGGAGGGCTAGGATAATCGGATTAAATCTCTTTTTGGCCGATCCCATCCATTGCAAGGCTACCTCCCCGCAGACCACTAATCCTGCCGCTTTATACGGACATTTTACTGCCTGAATTAACTAATCCAAGATGCGGGCCCAGCATTGTCAACCCCCGGCCCCGCCCCGACTGAAAAGCCAATACCCGATCTTAGGAATTAGTTAATGGACCTGGGCCTTTAAACTCACGCCTAGGACCTTCTCCCAGAAATAGACCCCCAAGTCTATCCTAAATCAGTGTAAGCCGAGGCCATTTTCGGGCTACACTTGGCCCAGATGCACCCACGTCCACCCAATGGATGAAGTTAGTAGGGCAACTTGGGTGGTGGGGCCGGACCTCAAGGGACCCAACCTACAATCTGACCCGACCCAAATTCCCAACAGAGCTGCTTAAACTGGTTCCAATCCGAACTCCTCTATACTTAACCCAACCTGACCAGACTGAATTTATACGGGTTCCATGGTCACGACTCCCTGCAAATAGGCCATCGTTGGCCGTTGGGTCACCCAAGCTGATGATCCAGGCCTCACTTTGGAAGGACCATGCTGGATGAATTTTCATATGGGACAATCCCAACCCTTAATCGCTGGCCCTACTCATATATATACAGTGTGTTCATGAAATGGCATTAATAAGTTACTTATGCTTTAAGTAGCTTACCGTGATTTCTAACTTATTAAATTGAAGTGATTAAGTAACTTTAAAGGTGGAGGAAATGTGTAGTCATGGCTAATCAAAGGTGGAGGCTGCAAGATGCCTGTTTCGGATGATCATATATGTGTGCCACGTGTATCGTACAGGGACAAGAGCTTCTCCTGCAGCTTAAAAAGGCCAACGATATCTGAGTCGTAGAAGATTAGTGGGCCATGGACATCCATCGGATCAGCAGATAGCTTTTCCTTGGATCAGCATATAGCAATTTCGATCACTGAACATGGATTCCATTTGTACACGCATCCAGAGTGGAGGACAGCATGCCAATGGCCTGCATTATCAAACTACGCCTCCCACCTGTCACCACCTAAAACACGTGCGCACTGGGCGCGGATTCGGTGGATCTCGCGATCCAGCGAGGTGGGTGAATACCAGACTGTGTGGCCCACCATGATGGATGTGCCTTACGTCGACGCCATCCATCCGTTTTTGACAGCTTGTTTTAGGGCATGATCTCAAAAATTCGGCCTCACTACAAGAAATAGTGGTCATTGACCATCAAAAACGTCTTGTGAGCAGTGAGCCACAAAAGTTTAGAATCAATTGATATTTATATTTATGTGGTCTTTCATCCAGATCTTTGTGACCTTATCAATGGAAAATAAGCATTCAGGTAATCTCATGAAGTTTTTAATGGTGGTATTCAAATCACCATTGTTTCTGTGGTGTCCACCTAAGATTTAGATCTCTTTTATTTTTTAGATCATGTCCTTAAATGAGCCTTCAAAATGGATGAATAATGTGTATGTAAGCCACATACATCAAGATGAGACCGATAGTTAGGGATCCACCCACTCCGATCCATTGAAGCCGCTCGTGCACATCCACATGTCACTGATAAAGGAATGGTAGATACTAGGGTGGTAGATGGGTAAGTGGACTCGATCAGTATCTGGACCCGAACCATTTAGATCCAATGTTTTTGTTAAATGGTATGGGTCTAGGTCTAATACCAAACTCGACAGATTTAGCCTATGTTGTAAGGAATTCATCCAAATTCTATTTTAAACTCCATAAAAATGCTTATATATCTTTACAGTTTAAAAAGTCCGGACTAATTAGATATGCACATTTATAAATGGATTTGAGTGGTTCTTCTTCTATCCGGACCTAACCGCACCCATTTAGTAAAAGGATCCAGGTGAAATTTTTGAACCCAGACCCTTTAGTAAATGGGAGCGTCAGGTTTTGGCTAAACCCACCGCGTGCCTAACCGTCTACAGTCCTAGTGGGTCCCACGTCGCATTAGTCTCTGGAGAGTCTGCATGATGAGTTTCATGAGAACGAAAACAAGCTAGGGAGAAGGACGAGAAGAAAACATTCGTTGATGCCATGGCCTCTGCGCTTCTATTCCAAGAGAATAAATATAGGGTTTGGGTTTTCCCCCGCTGCAAGACCAGCAAATCCGATACAGCAGAAGAGAAGAATGTGGTTAGAGGCGAAGAGGTAGGAGAGGGAAGTTCTCATGCTGCATTCTTGATTTTGGAATTTCGATTCTCTCTCTTATCTATGTTGGCTGTGCGTCTTGGATTTTGTAACTGTATTCCTTTGTTAATTTTCAATCGAGCCGGAAGTTTTGTCATTTGAACTGCGTTTGGATGCACTATTTGATAGAATTGCAATAATTGGTTAAGGATGTGTTCTGCCATTCTTGAAATTCTGCTCGGGCGGAACCCTAAAATGACACCCGGGGTTACAGAAATCCCCTGTAACTCCAACCTCTGTGGGGCCACCAAGATGCCTGCGTTATATCTACTCCGTCCATCCGTTTCACCAGCTCATTGTATGACGAGAGCCCAAAAATGAGGCGGATCCAAAACTTAAGTGGGTCACACCACAGGAAACCTCATCATTGAAACCATCCTGGGGCCCACCGTGATGTTTCTGTGCCATCTCACCCGTTCAGAAGGTGATTCCCACCAGGATGAAGGGAAGACAGAGATATCAGCCCGATCCAAAATTTCTGGTGAATCCCCAAGAAGGTTTCAATGGCATGCATTCAATCCCCACTGTTTCTTGTGGGGTAGTCCACTTTTTTATTTTATTTTATTATTATTATTATTATTTATTTTATTTTATTTTTAGTTTTTAATTTAACACCCGCGCTCACACCCACTCACTCGCACCACAGGGACTTTTTGTTATATACCACAATGGGTACTCGAACCCATGACCTCGTGTCGAGAGTCTACCACTGAGGCATGAGTAAGGACTCTTGAGTTTTAAATCTGCTTGGATTTTGAGATCATGTCCTTAAATGGGTTAGTGCAACCAAAGGACGGAGTGCATATAACACAGACATCATAGTGGGCCCCACGAAACTTAGGGTCGTATGGGATTCTTGTAAGTTGTAACCCAAGGTTCCAGGCAACTCACATCCCGCCAAAAATCATTCCACTCGTTTCCTATCAAATTGCATAATGACGTTTTGACTTTGGAGCCAGTTAACAGAAGGGGGGAAAAGAGCACAAAGAAAAAACCATTGCTCATGCCTATATATAAAGAATATTTACTTTTTCCCAAACGCACTTTGTCAAGGACATGTGCCACCAATGCCTTCGAGGTTTGAGATATGGTCATAGAATTTTAGTTAAATTCCTTTCAAGTTGTACTGAAAGTAATGTAGTTGATCTTGGAGTCTAGTGCCACAAACTTGCTAACTCTCTAGCATGCTCATCCATGCGGCAATCAAACAATGCTCCAATGCTACTCAAGTAATTGCACTAAGTAGAAAAGATTACAACTCGGAGGAGTGAGTTCCAAATGGCGATTATCCTATATAGGCCTAGGAAATCTCTGGAAGTATATATCAATGGCCCAAATGATGCGATGTAGCATCCATCCTACATTTAGTAATTCTCTTGAAAGTTTATAGACTAATCCACAGAAGTTTAGGTGGAACCTGGTTATCGAGTCAATGAGAACTCAACAGCTGAATCATAAAGAAAAGGACAAGAGTGCACCCACAAGAATATTTGAGTAGAGAGCCCGAATATTTAACGAGGACCCCTCTAATTAAGAGATTGATTTCAAAGCAATCTAATCTACCTAAAATGGTAAGAACCAGATGATGATAAAAGTAGATCTAGGAAATAATCCTCCAAATCTCCAATCACATCTTCAAATTGCCCCCCTATACTTTCAATTACATCTTCCCATATCTTCAATCACATCTTTAAATCAGCTCCTATATCTTCAATTTCATCTTCCATATCTTCAATCACATACTCCTATATCTTCAATTACATCTCTTATATCTTCAATCACATCTTTAAATCAGCTCCTATATCTTTAATTACATCTCCCACATCTTCAATCACATATTTAAATCAGCTCCTAATTCTTCAATTACATCTCCCATATCTTCAATCACATCTTTAAATTACTCCATATATTTTCCACAAATAGTAAATTGCAAATCTTGATATTTAGGCCCTAAATCTATAAATAAATAATTCAAAATCAACACATGTTGGGCTTTATAGTGAGTTGTGCGCCTACATCAGAACTCTAGAATATTCTAGGATTCTATACACAATTCTACAAGACTCTAGCCTATTCTAGATGTTTTTGCACACTATGTACATTGTACAAGCCTCTTATGTATAATGTGATAAAAAATGGCTATGTCCATAGAGGAGCCTCCAAGTCCATAACTTAAATCCGTCGATATGAAAGCTAAAGAAGGCAACTACAATTTGGTATCTTTAAAAAAAAAAGAAAAAAAAAAAAAAAAAAAAAAAAGAAAAGAAAAAAGAAAAGAAAAACTACAATTTGGTCATTTATGCTTAATTGAACCATTCAATGCAATTCTACTCCACTGTGCATCCAGAAAAGCATCCTTAGTTGCACATTGGATGCATAAATGCTTTTGACAAGAATAAATATTTTTAGCATTTATCTCATTGACATGGTATTGTAGTTTTTTTTTTTTTTTAAGGATACATGGCATTGCAGTTCATGTCATGCATTTCTAGATTTCATTTCTTTCAAGGAAAAAAAAAAAGGAAAAAGAAAACATTTGAACTAATTTCTGTCAAATGTCACATCAGCTATTATTAGGAAAGAATTTATCTCCTTCCATGTTTATTGTGATTCAATATAATCTCTTTGATATATGTATTTGGCGTCATTCCCTTTGTATATATACATCACAATGTATTGAATAGAAATACAAGAAAATCAATTGTCTTCTCCAAATCTTTTTTTGTTCTATATAGTTTTTTCATGGTACCGGAGCGTCTGATTCAGAGCTCTTGATTATTCTTGCCAGATCCTGGCATTTCTTAATCTTTTAATCATTGAGCCCTATTGCTCTACACATTGCCGTTGTCGTTGTTATTGTCATCCAGGCTGTCACTCTTAGTGGTTACCTACCCTCATTGGCACCTTTCAGAACCCATCCCCGAGTACCAAACCTTGCAGCCCTTCTGCACCACCATCCCCGCTAGCAACTCAAAACTGGCAGCACCAAACCAAGAACCCACCATTACGCCTACCGTGCCACGTCCCAATCACCGCCCACCCAAAACGCCCTGATCCATCATTGCGCCTGCCTCACAATCAGTCTGCAAAAATCACCACTGTTGTTGTTAGGGCCTGTTTGATTTGTGGTAATTCTTATGGATTAGTGTTGACATATTACTGCTGTGGGCCACAGTTGAGCCGTCTGATCATTCACACATTCCAGATCTGTCTGTGGATTCACACATTCCAGATCATTCACAATTGGAATTGTGTTTGTTGCTGGTTGTGGATTGTTGTCCAGATCCATCGTTGTAGGCTTCATTGCTGTTTTTTTATTTTCTCTTTGCCTTAAGTCATTGTGGGCCCGTCATTTTGCTAGAGTGTGGCTGATGTTGGTGGGCCATCCGCTCTCTATTTTTGACCATGATTCAATCGGAGAAGCTCAACCTGGTGTTGTAGATTATTTTTTTTTGGTGGACTATTGAACATTGAACTCATCATACCGACAACTGCTCTCCTGGTTCAAGAAATTAGTTCATGAATCTTCATTCGCTGCTCACGCTTCTTTATATCCACTTAGGCTTTTTTTACATGTGATTTCTCTCCTATTTCATGGCCACTTCATCTAGCATGTTGGCTTTTTCTTTTCCAATTCTAATATCTCCTCTCCTCCCACAACTTGGATCATAGACAGTGGGACCTTTGCTCACATGACACCAATTTATCTTCTTTTATTTATTTACAAATTCCACACAAACATCTTATGCTAAACCTATCACATTGCCCACTGGAGATGTCACCCACATCACTCGTGTTGGCTCGGTCTCTTTCTCTCCAAATTTGGTCATACATGATGTTTTGTGTGTTCTAAAATTCCATTTTAATATTTTATCTGTCAATTAGCTCACCAAAAGTTTCAATTATGCTGTCATTTTTTATTTTTTTTTCCGGAACATTTTATGTTTTTCAAGACCTGTCCTTGAGGAATCTACTTAAAGTAGGTGAAGTATGAGATGGACTCTACCACTACCGTCCAACCCCAGTCCTTGCACCAACGGCCATTCTAGCTACTCAATCTACAAGCCCTGACCTTTGGCACATGTATCTTAGTCATTCATTTGCATCTCGGTTGTCTCAGATATCATTCACTCCACATTTCAGATATCATGGCCACTTCATCTAGCATGTCAGCTTTTTCAAAATTTTTTTTTCTTTTCCAATTCTAATATCTCCTCTCCTCCCACAACTTGGATCATAGACAGTGGGATCACATGACACCAATTTATCTTTTTTTCATTTTTACAAATTCCACACAAACATCTTATGCTAAACCTATCACATTGCCCACTGGAGATGTCACCCACATCACTTGTGTTGGCTCGGTCTCTTTCTCTCCAAATTTGGTCCTACATGATGTTCAGTGTGTTCCAAAATTCCATTTTAATCTTTTATCTGTTAATTAGCTCACCAAAAGTTTCAATTGTGTTGTCGTTTTTTTTCTCCAACCTTTTGTGTTTTTCAGGACCTGTCCTCGAGGAATCTGCTTGAGGTAGGTGAAGTACGAGATGGACTCTACCACTACTGTCCAACCCCAATCCCTGCACCAACGGCCATGCCAACTACTCAAGCTACAAGCCCCGACCTTTGGCACATGCGTCTTAGTCACCAATCTACATCTTGAATGTCTCAGATATCATTCATTCCACATACGAGTTTTCCTTCATCTTCTTCTTGTGATATTTGTCAAAGGGTGAAGCAAACCCGTCGTCCTTTCCCATTAAGTTACACTCGCAGCGCATTTCCTTTTGATTTGATTCACTGTGACATTTGGGGTGGGTACCCACACAATCTCACACTGGTGCACACTATTTCCTCACCATCGTTGATGATTATTCATTCCAATGTTTATGTTTACTTTTCAAAAACTTTTGTGCCATGGTTAGGACTCAATTCCAATGTTAGGTTCACCAAATTCGCACTGGCAATGGTACCAAGTTTCTTTCCAATTCAATGTAAGTTTATTTTCGAGAAAATGGCATGCTTCATCAACAGACTTGTGTTGAAACCCCATTGCAGAATGGAATCGTTGAACGTAAACATCGACGCCCCCTTGAGGTTGCTTGAGCTCTGCGATTTCAAGCAAACCTACCTTTATCATTTTGAGGAAAATGCGTCTTAATTGCTACTTATCTCATCAATTGTATACCTACTCCTAATCTAGATGATAAAACTCCATACAAAATGCTTTTTAGCAGTAAACCATCCTATGATCATCTTCAGGTTTTTGGATGTTTATGCTATGCCCCCACTCTTACTTCTCATTGGCATAAGTTTGCTCTACCAAACCTTCCTCACGAACAAATGCGTCCAGTGGAGGAAGCGGATCTGGAAAGGCAAGTAGATGAGCCTAGAAAGCCTACGTATCTTATTTCCATGTTAGTCTCATATAGGTCATTAAAGTCCGCAAATGCATGTACACGTCATATCCATGATTCTCATGTTGAAATTAGAAAACAGATTAGCATGAGCAATGAAACGTACACGATATTCGTCGACTCTCATCACAGGTTTAGAAAGTTTCAGGTAGGTGACTGTGTGATGGTTCATAGAAGGCTTAAACGGTGTCCGCAAGGGACCGTTAAGAAACTACAAGCCCGTAGTGTAGAACCTTATGAGATACTAAGTAATTTGGGCCATGATGCATATATCGTAGATCTTCCACCCGACATGGGTATTAAATCTACATTCAATGTGGAAGATCTCGTATCTTTTAAGGGGCCAATATCTATACCTACCAGCTTTTATTCAGATCATCACCTTGATCTCGATGATATCCCTCATGACCTGTCCTATGACCCTTGGCTTATACCTGACTATTCTTCCTAACATTTATCTCTTTTGTCATACACACCTACCAAGTGAGAAAGGATAGAGGATATCTGGGATGAGCAAGTGGTTTCCACGCGACATGAAGGTTACGTGGAGTACCTCGTCAAGTGGAAGGGCAAACCAAAGTTAGACAATATGTGGATCACGGAGGCGAGCTTCATCAATGAGACTTGAATATCCTCAAGCGTCACCGCAACTTTATTTTGCTAGAGGCGAAATCTCCTCAACCGAGGGGAATTGATGAGGACATTCCAGCAACATACTAAAGGACGAAGGCTGAGCCAATTTCCTTATGGCTAGACGACTATTACATGGGGCTCACTTGGCCCAATTCACATTCCTAGCCCCCTCACGTGCATATTCGTACATCTTTGAAGACCCCACACTGGGAAAATGCACGTGTGCTGTAGATAGGAGCTTGATATACACATCGAACCATTGGATCGAGTGGACACGATGATTGGATTGTTGGATTTCGACCATGGATCATTCTGATGGTTAGATCATCATTGGACATCTTGATCATGGACCCCCATGTGCCACGAAATAGTTGTTGTTTAGTTTTTTTACATGTTTCGTCATTTTTGTATAGCTCATAGTTGTGGTAAGATTAGGGAGTTGGGAACAACATTTAATTCATTAAGTGTCTTTATGTTAAGAATCTTATTTGAGAGCTCCTTTTTGTAAGAGATATTTTCTAAGACTATAAAGGGCTGGATGTCTCCACCCTAGCCATTATGCATGCTATGGATGAAAGAGATTTCTCTCCATTTGCTTTGAGATTGAGCAAAAATAAATAAATCATGTGATTGGATTGGTGGTGTGAAACCACGGGAAGCTATTCCCTAGTTATCTTTTCTTCTTTTCTCTCTTCTCAACAATGTATCATCTTCTCTTATCTTCTTCTTTTCTTCCTTCTCCATTCTCTTCTTTCTTCTTCTTCTTCTTCTTCTTCTTCTTCTTCTTTTTTCCTGTTCTTTTAAACCTTCATTCTTCTTCTTTCTATAACCACTAATTCATCCAAACCTAGTTCTCAAAACCCTAAATCCCTAAAACCTAACACTAAATATCTAAAACTCTAATCCTAATCTCTCCAAAACCCTAACCCTAAAATTCCTAAATTTCAAAATCCCCAACTTTTCCAAACCCAAATCCCCAAAATCTGAAAATCCCTTTACCAAATCATAAATCCCTAATTCCGATAACCTAAAACCCATATTCCCAATTCTAGAAATCCTAAATCCTTAAACCAAAAATCTGAAATCCTAATCCAAAACCTCAACCCTAATGTTCCAAACCCTAATTCCTCTTAGCCTAGTTACCCCAATTCCATTTCCCATATTCCCTAGCCTTTAAACAGCCATAACACATCAAAAGTCTTAACAGATCTAACCCTATGCTAGGATGGGGGTTCTATCTCTCATAGGTCCCGGTTAATAAATAATTTTTGAGATTAGCATGGCAGGACTGTCATAGTCTTGAATTTGAACATGTCACGAATACGAAATTTCTGAATTTATAGTAAATTAGTTTTATTTTGTTGTTCCATTGCTCTAGTTAATCTGTCTTTTAATTTCACAGTATCATATTAGGTTAGATCATTCCACCCTGCATCAATGGGAGTTGAACTCTATGAGATCTAATCCCCCATTGTTCCTCAGCAAATCAGTAGTACAGCGGTTGTCTCTCACTTGACTGGCGATACGTTTGAACCTTACTCGGGGAGATTTGATGAATTCTTATCAGTTACTGATGAAGAGGATTGGTGACAAGGTGTGAATCTTTGAATTGAGCCCAAATTGCAGGCAGACAAATTCTGATTGTACGTATCAGATTTGGAGCCAGAAAATCCTTTCCTACTAAAAAAACCCACATATAGGAAGCAAGGGAAGCAGGAAATACAGAAGTACAAGAGAAGATAGTTCTAGGGCATAACACACTAGTTTAAGGAGCGTCACACCCCTAAATCAACAACCCATTGCAGGCTATTGTACTAGTCTTTTTTTTCAAAATCGAAGTAATCATCTCTAGTCCATATGCAGGGCCTTGCATCTATAAGCTTTCATACATCCCTTTTCCTATATAAATAGACCTCTTTGCAAGTCGAGTTTCCTGAAAAAAGAAAGAAAAATATCTATGTAATAAAAAATAGGGCACTAAGGAAATCTCTTAACTGTGTGGCCAGAAGGGTTAAGTGGGCTGAAAGGTTGATCCCATACTCAGGTGTTGATCCTGTGGGTCCAACATATCAATTGGTCCACCACATAGGCCATCTGACCAATTACTTGACTGTTTTGGATATCCAGTTGGTCCTGTGGGTCCACCAGACCTACTGGGTGACCTTTGGACCAGCAAGTGGGCCCAGCCTTGCCCTTGCATGCATCCATGTGTGATAGATGGTTGAGATGCATCCACTGGAGGCCCAGACAGCTGCACCTTTTGTGTCAGGCAGGTTGGAGATATCCCTCATGTATTTGTTTTTTTTCTTAACTGCATTCTTATTACATAAACGTGCATCACTGTTGCAAGATCCGACTGCTAGGTGGAGGGAATGTCTAAATTAAATTAGATCAAATTATCTATTAGGTGAAGCTTTCCAATTCCTCACATTTCCTGGTGACAGTTCACAGCTCAGCAGGTCTAGCTTGTATGATTATGTTAAACTTATAAGGCTTTGTCATTTGTGTGGGTAATCAGCACTGTTCAAGAGGTAGGGCTCACCATGAATGGTGCATGGGCAAAGTAATGGTTGCCACAGACCTGTGCTTTGTTGGCTGAGTTGCTAGGACTCTGCTTGTAATGTATTTCTATTTTGTTTTTCCTTTTAGATTCTGTTATTAATGAAGAAAGTGTTTCCATGTTGTCCTAGCCATTCGATCTGTTGACAGTTAACAGGATTTGCATATCCGACCCCAAATAGCAGGGACAAGGCTTGAGGATGATTGCTATTATTATATGGGGCATGCCACTTTCTTGGTGAGGCAACCCTTATGGAAGGGTTGGATTCAGTAAACAAACCACAGTGGGCCCATGAGCAGAGTTATAGAACAAGTTTCTTCTACAAACCTTGTAAAGGATCCAGCCCCTTTTCTTTTTGTTTTGATACACTGGTAATAATTTACCTTCCTAGAAAACGTCAGTGCAGCATAAGCCAAAGTAGGAGCAGGAGCTCTCGAAGATGCTAACCATGCTCCCGATCTCCTAGGTAATTATTAGGTCTTCTGATTTGTGGAATTATCAATGACTTACAATATTAGCGCTCATGAAAGAGATCCTGGTATTGCAGGGTCAGACACTGTTCCAGAGACTGTGATGTTTCAACCTGTGGGAGGGTGGAGCATGCTGGTAACACATCCACGCCAGTAATACACGCTTAACAGGATTCTCCCTTGAAAGTTTTTCTTCTTCTCAATTGGCAGTGCATGTGGTCTTGCACCCTTGATATTTACAACAATTAGAAAGCAGTATCTTTCAAAGTACTATAGTCTTTTTTATCATGACGTGATGCTGTCTTCTTCACTTCAATGCTAATGCACCAGCATTTTTTTTCTTGAGAATTGATAAATTTATTGAGAGAGTGATGGGGACATCACGCGCACACGCACGCCCCCCTACGCACGTACGCAAGGAGGAGGGTCCCACTATCAATCTGGATCGATAACAACGTCTAGGAAGGGCCTCCCAATTAGAGTGCTGTGTTTTGGTTCGTTGGAGTGGACCCGATAGTCATGTGAATCCCACAATGGGTTCTCATGATCGTGGCCCACTATTCTAATTAATCTAGTACTTTGAATTTTGCTTATTATTGTTATTAGGAGTATCATGGACGGTTTAGATTGCTTTGATTAGTTGTTATTGTTGATTACTTCGTCTCCAAGTAATAGGTTACGCACATGGCGCGAATTTTGGGGTATAGAGTTTTATTATAAATAAGCACCCCTTATAGTCTTTTTAATTCAATAAAAGGTTAATAAAATTGCTGCATTTTTTTGCTCCTCTAAATTTCTGAGTTGTGGAGATTCAATTGGGTGCGAAACCCTTCTTTCCTCGAAGGGCTGACTACCGTGGTGCGAAGTCACACTTATCTCGATTCGCCCCCACCTTCTTCCATCCACATTTCTCTCCTCCTACAATCATCTACACTTCAAATCTATCCTCTATTGCAGCCGTTTTTCTCTTTACAACAGATTTCCAGAATCTGGCCCTGCAGGAGGGCTGAAACTTCAGCGGAGCACCATGCTCAAACCGTGCATCAGATCGAGCTGAGATTTGGGGTTTTGGAGTCCATCCCTGACCGACTAGGGCTAAGGTGACCTTTTTCTGAATAGTGGGCCCCACACATGCGGCCAGGATCACACGCACGTGCGTCCGGGCCATTGCTATTATCCACATGTGCAGTACTTCTCTGGTTCGTCTCTCTCCTCTCTTTCATTCCTCTTTCACCAAAAATCCCTAAACCTAACCCTAAATTATTCAAATCCCTAATTTTATGCCATTTCTTCAACCTTTGGGTTCCGTGAATTGAAAATTTTGAATTCCTTGGATTGAAGGAATTATTTCTGTGCATGTGTGGATGAATTTACCCTCCTTTGATTCTTGTTTGGTCTATAATTTTGATTGATCCGGCCCTAACATGTGTAGGCCTGGATCCGCATAAGATTCCCCTTGATTGAGTGTTTGAACTTTTGTGTGGGATGTGGAATTTTGTGTAATTGTTTCTGAAGTAGTGTGATCTAAAGCTTGAAAATCTTGCACATCATACTTGACTTTCATGTCCTGCATCAAATTTGGTATCAGAGAACAAGGTTTTTATAGGGGAATGCATTACATGTTTAGGGTTTAGTTTATTTGTATACATTATGCATTAAGTATCATCATATAGAGTTGTTTAGAGGTCCATAATTTCTGATATAAGCTACTGAATTTTCTGCTATTAGAAAATTCGCACATCTCTTTGCTGGATTTTCTGTTGACAGATTTTTTTGGACAGATAAGTTGCTGGAAATTGAGTAGTATTGTGTCTTTTTCTCCATATAGAGTCCTATAAGAGCATTTAGTCCTATCTAGGCGCATATAGTCATGGTAGAAGGTCCTTAGATTGAATTAGTAGTTGTATGCCCACACGTACGGGTCATGGTTTTAGCTTGTACCCTACACTAAAAATGGAGCAATTGCAAGAGTTAATGAACAAGCTGACCCAGCAGTTTGAGTTTTTAGGTAAGCGCTTTGAACAACGTATGGACCAACGCTTCGAGCAGCTTGATGTGCACATTACCCAACTAGAGACCTCCGTCAAGGCAAACTCCACCATTGGGAAAGATGCCCAATCTCAGGCAGGTGGTCAGGAGGATTGACTAAGGAATAAAGGTGACCAAAGAATCGGTTATGAGCGTGCACCCACCCCGTGAGGGACATCAAGACCACTATGACCCCAATTGTTAATTCTCAAAGGAGTTAGAGTAGATGCCCCCACGTTTGAGGACCACTCGGACCCTAAAGCTTTTCTAGATTGGTTGGCAAACACGGACTACCTTTTTTAGTGGTACAACATGTACGACCTTGTGGCTAGAGAGAGTGCACCAGAAGCTAGTGTAGAGTTACCCACTGAGGCCATTCCGGTAGTGGATGAGTTTCGTGATATCTTTCCTGATGATCTACCACATGAGTTTCCCTCCTATGAGGGATATACAACACACCGGGACGTGGGACACCGTACTACCTATAGCCGAGTTTGTATATAATAGTTTTGTTGATAGGTCCACAGGTCTAAGTCCTTTTGAAGTCATTACTAATTATAAACCTAGGAAACCTATTGATCTTATCCCTATGTCCTTATCCCATAGGCCGTCAAAGTCTACAGTGTCTTTTGCACATCACATTCATTCATGGCATCAAGAAATCAGGCAGAGCATTATGACTAGTAATAAACATTACACACTTTCTGCAAACCAACATAAACGTTTCAAGGAATTCAATATAAGAGACTTTGTGATGGTCCGCATCAAGCCAGAGCGGTACCCTTAGGGAGCCGTTCGTAAATTACACATGCGTAGCGCTGGACCATTCAAAATTATAAAACGAAATGGTCTCAATGCGTATGTGGTAGATCTTCCACTCTCCATGGGAATTAGTTTCACATTCAATGTGGATGATCTAGTTGCATTTCAGGGGGTCACTGATGTATTATCTAGCCTTTCGCCTAACCATCCTGATTTCCCAGACTTTTCCCTTGATCCATGGTCCTTTCTCGATCCATCTTCCCAGCCTCTACCTCCCATACCTACCCTGCCCGACCCATTTTTTCAGCCTCTACCTCTTATACCTATCCTTCCCACACCTATAGTGGAGATAGAGGATATTTTGGACCATCAGATAATATTTACGTCGGACGGCAGGTTTCAGAAGTACTTGGTTAAGTGGCAGTCACGACCAGCTTTAGACAATACGTGGCTCACTGAGGAGGAGCTTTAGAGACTTGATCTTGACATCTTGGATCGGTTCATGAGTTTCATTTCGCCAGTGGCAAAATCTTCGTAACCGGGGAGTGTTGATGGGGACATCACGTGCACACGCACGCCCCCCTACGCACGTACACAAGGAGGAGGGCCTCACCATCAATCTAGATTGATGACGACGTCCAGGGAGGGTCTCCTAATTAGAGTGTTGCGTTTTGGTTCGTTGGAATGTACCCAATAGTCATGTGAATCCCACCATGGGTTCTCATGATCATGACCCACTATTCTAATTAATTTAGTATGAGTTTTGCTTATTATTGTTATTAGGAGTATCATAGACGGTTTAGATTGCTTTGATTAGTTGTTATTGTTGATTACTTCATCTCCAAGTAATAGGTTATGCACATGGCGTGAGTTTCGGGGTATAGAGTTTTATTATAAATAGGCACCCCTTGTAGTCTTTTTAATTCAATAAAATAGTAATAAAATTGTTGCGTTTTTCTGCTCCTCTAAATTTCTGAGTTGTGAAGATTCAATTGAGTGCGAAACCATCCCTTCCTCGAAGGGCTGACTACAGTGGTGCTAAGCCACACCTATCTTGATTCGCCTCCACATTATTTCATCCATATCTATCTTCTTCTACAGTCATCTACGCTTCAAATCTATCCTTTATTGCAGCCGTTTTTCTCTCTAAAGCAGATTTTCAGAATCTGACCCTGCAGGAGGGCTGAAATTTCGGCAGAACACCATGCACAAACCGTGCATCGGATCGAGCTAAGATTTGGGGGTTTTGGAGTCCATCCCTAGCCGACTAGAGCCAAGGTAGCCTTTTTCTAAATAGTGGGCCCCACACACGTGCGGCCGGGATCACACGCATGTGCATCTGGCCCATTGTTGTTGTCCACACGTGCAGTACTTATTTGGTTTGTCTATCTCCTCTCCTTCACTCCTCTTTCACCCAAAATCCCTAAACCTAATCCTAAATTACTCAAATTTTCAATTTTATGCCCTTTCTTCAAACTTAGGATTCCTTGAATTGAAATTTTTGAATCCCTTGGATTGGAGGAATTATTTCTGTGCATGTGTGGATGAATTTACCCTCCTTTGATTCTCATTTGGTCAATAATTTTGATTGATCCAGCCCTAGTATATGTAGGCCTGGATCCGCATAAGATTTCCCTTGATTTAGTGTTTAAACTTTTGTGTGCGATGTGGAATTTTGTGTAATCGTTTCTAAACTAGTGTGATCTAAAGCCTGAAAATCTTGCACATCATACTTGACTTTCATGTCTTGCATCAGAGAGCTAAAAGATAGCACAGAAAACAGAAAATCAAACAAAACAAAACAAAAACAAAAACAACCAGCCCCACAGGTTAGGAACCCCAATCCCTACTAAACAAAAAGACCTTTCTAACTGTAGACCCCAAAGGCTCACTTCTATCCCTGTAAAATCTCGTTTCTTTCTAGCCAAATACACCACAGAGCAGCCAACACAGCGAGGCTCCAATTCTCCCTATCTTTAGAACAGGGCCCCCTTTCATGCGAAGACCAAAACAGCTCCTCCATATAATTTGTCATTACCCCTGACTCTTTGAAAGCAGAAAGGATGTTGATCCCACACCCCTTCCGCAAAAGGACAGCTGATAAAGAGATGGATGGATGATTGATTCCTCCTCCATGCACATAAGGCAGACATTAGGAAGGACCATCCCTCGCGGTGTTTATCAACTGTCAAAATTCTGTTTCTACGCTCAAGCCAAGCAAAGGCCACCACCAACTTCAGGGGAGCTTGCTACCACCAACCACTTGGCCCAGAGCACGGATAACATCAAGAAAAGACCTCATTGTGAACCCACCCGATCTGTCCTTCAGACAATACAGCTCATCTGGGGAGGCTGGATCAGGCCTGAATCCTTCCTAAAGGGAAAGCAACCCCGAGATCTCCTCCATCTCACCTTCGGGGGAGCTAGTGCACCAGCATTGCACATCTGGTTTTGCCATTTTGGGTTTTCTGCTTCCTTCTTGAGATGAAAACATCTGTTTCAGAGACGATACTTTGTTAGGTGGCTTTTCCCCGGAAAGGTAGTACCCGAGCATGTGCAATGGATTTGTCTTTTACAGAAAATTAATTATTTGTCTCTCCGAAAATGGAAAAAAGGACCAATGATTGGAGCGTTAGTACAGGAACCCATCAATGAAGAACCAAAACAGTTAAAAAGAATGGTCCTGGAGGCACATGTGATGAGTGTGCATTTTCTCTCTTGAGAGAACGGTTGGGAAACATTGTTTCTTCAATGGCCTCTTTTAGAACAGCCGTGCCTTTGGAGTCTAGAAAGTTCTAGTTATAGGTGTCTCACTGAAAAGAGAGTGGAGCATGATTGGTTCATTGCTATGGGCACTCCACTGAAGTGCTAACAAAGACATTGATACCATATGTTTTTTAGTGACAGATCTGATTTATATGCATGAGCTATTCAGTTTGGCCTATGGATTAGATGGAAATTTGTACAAGTTCTTTATGATCCAGATGGGCAGTTACCAATGAGAATTATGGTTTGTGCAGGATTCTGATATCTTGAGAAGCATGGAGTTTCTTCAGATTCGAAGGTAGGACATCTCCCAGTGTCTCCAAGGTGATGATGATGGTCCACATGCAGCCATGACACAGGTTTAATAGCTATACCACAGGAAGTCAAAAACAAACAGACTCTTCTCAGCAATCGGGTACAGGCGGATCGTAAAGAAATGACATTGATTACAATGAAACCTCTCTCTAGTTGTAGAACTCATGAGTGTTGAAGTCGCTTAAAATAAGTTATTATGATTGTTGGTTGATATTAGATGCATTAAGTTACTTTCTCAAATGAAATGTAAAAGATGGCATGTGCAGGCATTGACTACAGTGGTACCTCACGAAGGGGAGGAATTATGCAGTGCTAGAGCTGAGAGATTGTACAATGCAAGTGGAGCTATTGTTCTATTATCTGAACCATTCAATTATGGGTGCTGTTGTTTATGGTCCACTAGCCAAAAATTTCCCAGGTGAAGAAATAAAAAATAAAAATCCCAAGCCTTTCAATTGGTGGCCGACAAAGAAATGATTGATGAAGAAAGTACAACAACGGTTCCCATTTGCTGGACTTGACTTTAATGTTATGCCATGGGCCCAAAAATCAGCCCTCCATGTAAACTTGGGCGGGCCACACCACAGGGAGCAGATGGATGGCTTGTGGGGCCTGCTGTTTTATGTTTATGCCATTCAATTCATCAGAAGCATCCCATGAGGATGAAGGGACAAAAATTAGGCCATTCCAAAACACAGGTGGACCACATGAATTTTGTCCCCACCAAGTTTTCAATCCGCCTGATTTTTGGTTTCCATGGTGAGCATGAGGGGGAGAACAAGACGTACAGGTATGTATAATGCAAACATCACATGGGCCCGACAGGAGCCCGGTGTCTCCGCAAGTAATAGTGGCGCCAGGCTGAAATCACCCTAGTAAGAGAATTTCAAGCTATAGATTTACTTGTTGCATTTTGGAATGCTTGAACGGATTGGATAATCTGATTGGTGTGAATTTTGCTTTGTACCCCATGAAATGTGTGTTTCACCCAATATACTTTTGGGCTTGATCAACAGGAGATTTGAGTGTCATTGTGTGTGGCCTGCCATGATATGTGTCAGACATCTGAACCGTGCGTCATCAGCTTAGCTGAAACTCAGGCTTGTCCACACCACAAGAAACAGTACCAAATCATGCATAGAACCACTAAAATCATGTGTTGGGGCCCACCTGAGTTGGGCGCACAAAATGAATGATTGAATGTCATATGAACATGGCCTCACACACACACACCTAAAGTCAGGTGCCCCCTCTCCACTGATGTGTTATGGCTCACCTAATATAGGGATTGACATGATTTTTTGGGTTGCAGGCCTGAAGAGGATGGGTCCATCAGGTGGAAATCTTGAATTTCCAGCATCCATCGTGGTGGGCCACAGGGGTCAACTCTACTATGACTTCCGATAGTGTCGACTCCATGTGATTGGGACCCACATACATACGGCGGCCTTAACGATGACCTCAAGTAACCAAATTTTTATACCAATGGTGACTAACAGGGAGGCAGAAAATAAAAAGTCAAGCATGCAGTGTCCTTTCCAATTGAATTGTTGCTAGAATAAAAACAAATCGTGGTATTTGGTTGTCCACAATGCTAGCAAAGTATATTGTAAGATTCAATAATACAAAATAAGTCTCGTGCCTTAGAAAATTGCTTGTCTGAGTTCATGCAAGGCTGTCATCAGATTCTTCTGTGGGGACGGACTTCGTCTTCATCCGACACCTCTTTGGCGTCTGTGTGGAATTTATTTGATTTGATCCCATTTAAACAAATGTCATTATTGAGATCTCTAACATAAAACATTCACCAATGTAGTTTTTGAAGGGAGCGAATTCCGTCAATGTCTATGTCAGCTGCCGTCATCTACTCACGTTTATATAACTATACACAGCAAGCTCAGTGTATACACCACCTCTGTCGCCGCATCCACTCTTCATCTATTAGAAACGTCTGATCGAAAGCCTCCATCTTGAGTGGGCCATAGCCACGAAAACTTAATAAAATTTACGAACAGTGGTCCACGAAAGACTAATCAGATGGCCAGTATATTTCAATTGGTGCATTTTTTTTTTAATTTTTTTTTATATAATCATCCAATCGAAGAGATGGCCCACCCATCAGACGGTAGAAGGGCCATACACGAATTTGTGGTGTAGAATTCTTATAGACAGTGTCATTATTCATTACCCATTGTTTGATGATTGAATGTAGTGAATGATGAAAAAGCAACAACCCCATTCGTGATCTGTCCTCATACAAAGTGTGGTCACGATCAAAGGCACGGGAGATGACAGGATTATGAGGGGCTGCATTAAATCCAACCCAAATGGTGGTGTCTTCCAATCCAAAGACAAACAAGCAATCCCTTGTCTACTAACTAATAAGAGAAGCCTCTCACCAGACAAGAGAGGCCAATGTGCCCACCTCCCCTAGAATACAATCAAACAAGAGTAACAAAAATTCTATTTTGTACGGATGTGATAAAATACCCAAAGCGAAGGAGCTTGAGTTGGCATTGAGAAAATCCAAATTCTCATGTCTCGGGACCCTTGCTGTAATTTGAAGGCATCTTCTGTATGCAGGCGGGGCACATGGTCCACTGATGGCTCCCGCCTTGGTGGGCCATACCCCCCAAAAATCTGCTATTAGGACGCCGTGTCTATAGCAACTGTCTACTTCTGACTTGGGTGGTTTTTCGAGTGCGGTCCAACTACACTCGGGCCCTTAGATTGGTGCTGAATTAACAAACGATGGGCCCCACGTGTACAGATTACATATAAAGGACAGGAGGATAGTATATATATTCCAACCTATAGATCCAAGCCGTCCATTACATGCAGCAACATTTCATGGGGTACTTCGCCCCTAAATTGAACTATATATATATATATATATATATATATATATATATATATATATATATATATATATATATATATATATAGGAACGCTCACTTTCCTATTAACCGTAGGATAAGGTAGACGGTTTGGATGAAGGCGCTCTTAGCGCAAGCCTAAAAAAGCGAGTTTCCTTCTCTCGCACGCCTCTTCACCCCCTCTCCGAAGGATGCGGCGAAAGCCTTTTACATAAAATTCTTTTGCTAGAATGCTAGGTGGGTCCCACCAATATGTTAATGACAAATCCACGCCGTCCATGCATTTTTAAAAATAATTTTATGATATGACCCTAAAACTGAGGTAGATCAAATTCTTAAGTGGGCCACACAGTGCTGATTGAACTCTCACCAATAAAAACTTCCTGGGGCTACCAAATTTTAAGATCAAGCTGATATTTGCTTTTTTTCCATCATCCAGGTCTACATGACCTAATGTACAGGTTGGATGTCAAATAAATATCACGATGGGCCGTAAAAAATATTTAACGGTGAGAATCATTATCAGCGCTGCTTCCTGTGGTGTGGTCCACTTGATATTTGGATCTGCCTCAGTTTTGGGTTTATGCCCTGAAATGATAAGGAAAAATGGATGGACGGGGTAGATTTCTCAAAAACATCATGGTTGGCCCCACATAGATTTTCAACGAACCTTGCAAATTGAGCAGGGGCAGATTTGATTTCACGTAAAAGCCTTTCACAAAAAGTCTCTGCGCAAGGATGCTGGGTGGGGCCCACCACCATATTTTTAGGAAATATACTCCGTTCATCCATTTGTCAAGCTCATTTTAGGAAAATCGACCAAAAATGAGGTGGATCCAAAATTAAAGTGGGCACACGAGAGGGAAAATTAGAGAAAGAAATACCTACCGTTGAAACCTTCCTAGTTCCTACTTGATGTTTATATGCCATCAAAACCGTTTATAAGGTCATTAACATAGGGATGAAGTGAAAATATAGAAAATTTATCCTGAAAAAAAACTTTTATGATCATAAAATGTTTTAACGGTTCTCACTGAAACCCTACTGTTTCCTCTCGTGTGGCCCAGTCAAGTCTTAGATCCACCTCATTTTTTGCCGGCTATCCTAAAATTAGCTTGCAAAACAAATGAACGGAAAATATTTTTCAAAAATATGGTGGTGGGCCCCACCCAGCATCCTTGCTCAAGGAATTCTTGCCAAAGGCTTTGCATGAAATCCGCGTCAACCTCAGAGGTTGATGCGGATTGATCAAGCACGTTGAGGAGCCACCGTCATCGAGTAAACTTCGTGGGGTCCACTATGATTTATGTATTTTATCCAGTCTGTCCATCCATTTTATAAGATAATTTTAGGGCCTTAACTCAAAACCTAAGCATATCAAAGGCTAAAATCAACCACACCAAAGGAAACAATGTGAATTGAATTTATACCGTTGAAAAATTCTTGGGGGCCACAGAAGTTTTGGATCAAGATTATATATAAAAATATTTTTAACCTGCATCCATGTTTTTTAATCCTTTGAACAGTTTGGATGAAAAATAAACATCACTGTGGGGCCTGGAAAGGTTTCAACGGCGGAAATCATTATTTCCACTGTTTCCTGTTGTATGGTCCACTTGAGATTTTTACAAGCTTCAATTTTAGGTTCAACGCCTAAAATTAGATGGAAAGACAGATGGAAGGTGTGGATAAATCACGTAAATTTACAGTGGGCCAACTGAATTTTCTCAGTTTGTAAATCCAGTTTCATGGCCGAGCGGGTGCACGGCGGAAACGGAGAAAGATCTGTTAGCGGATCTAATGGAGTAGCATTTAAACTCAGGGAACATGCCAATGGTATCTAACCAATGCCGTTTTGCCACATCACTTCAGCAGCGTTTTGGTACGCGGATTTCATGCTAAAGCGGCCTTTGTTTTCAGTAGCGTTTTGGTACACGTTTTGAGCAAGGATGCTGGGTGGGGCCCACCACCATGTTTTTTGAAAATATATTTCGTTCATCCGTTTTGCAAGTTAATTTTAGGATAGGCGGCAAAAAATGAGGTGGATCTAAGACTTGACTGGGCCACACGAGAGGAAACAATAGAGTTTCAGTGAAAACCGTTAAAACATTTTTATGATCATAAAAGCTTTTTTTCAGGATAAATTTTCTATATTTTCACTTCATCCCTGTGTTAATGACCTTATAAACGGTTTTGATGGCATATAAACATCAAGGCGGAGCCCAGTAAGGATTCAATGGTAAGTATTTCTTTCTCTAATTTTCCCTCTCGTGTGGCCCACTTTAATTTTGGATCCACCTCATTTTTGGTCGATTTTCCTAAAATGAGCTTGACAAATGGATGAACGGAGTATATTTCTCAAAAACATGGTGGTGGGCCCCACCCAGCATCCTTGCGCAGGGACTTTTTGTGAAAGGCTTTCACGTGAAATCAAATCTGCCCCTAATTGTGCTCAATTTGCAAGGTTCGTTGAAAATCTATGTGGGGCCAACCATGATGTTTTTGAGAAATCTACCCCGTCCATCCATTTTTCCTTATCATTTCAGGGCATAAACCCAAAACTGAGGCAGATCCAAATCTCAAGTGGACCACACCACAGGAAGCAGCGCTGATAATGATTATCACCGTTAAATATTTTTTAGGGCCTATTGTGATATTTATTTGACATCCAACCTATACATTAGGTCATGCAGACCTAGATGATGGAAAAAAAACAAGTATCAGCTTGATCTGAAAATTTGGTAGCCCCAAGAAGTTTTTCAATCAGCACTGTGTGGCCCACTTGAGAATTTGATCTACCTCAATTTTAGGGTCATATCATAAAATTATTTTTAAAAATATATGGACGGCGTGGATTTATCATTAACATAATGGTGGGACCCACCTAGCATCCTAACAAAAAAATTTTATGTAAAAGGCTTTCGCCGCATCCTTCGGAGAGGGGTGAAGAGGCGTGCGAGAGAAGGAAACTCGCTTTTTTAGGCTTGCGCTAAGAGCGCCTTCATCCAAACCGTCTACCTTATCCTACGGTTAATAGGAAAGTTCGCACATAATGACGTGCGAACCGATGCGTAGCTGAGCGTTCCTCTATATATATATATATTTGTCAGGTATTTATTTTAAAGCCATAAAGGAGATGGTTAGGATGGTTTAACGGAAGTGATTCTTTGATTGGACCTACTTTTTGTAAGTGATCTACAATCCATTGATCAAATGCTTAGATTTGTCTGTTGGTGCTTTATTGACGCAGGGATGAACGTGATGAGGATAAATACTCCGAATCCACGGAGCTTCTCTGGACTCTTCACATAGACTTCTCGAATCCATGAGGAAAGAAAGCAGAAAATAGAAATAAATTCTAATAAAATTCGAAACTGATTAATTCATTAATAAAAACGAGTTCACAACCCTTTAAATAGGGGTACCAAGCAATGGGAAAGAAATCAGAATCAAACTACAACTAGAACTCCTAGAATCCGCGACTTACTAAAAATAGTAAACTTACTATTTATAGACGGTCGTGATGTCTACTAGTGCGCAAGGTTTTCGACCAAAAATAGTAAGTGTCCTATTTGGCTTCACCAAACCGTTCTCCTAATTATTCTAAGCTCTTTTCACGTTGGGCGCGACTCCTAAAGCCCGACGGATGAAGAGTTATAAGCAAACTAAAACTTACTATTTATAGTAAAAACGAAATTGAAAGAGGGAAACGACCGTCAAATCAGGGATTTCTCGCAATTCCGAGCATCGCAACCCGGCGTAGCGGGGTTGGTTGGCTAAAGTAGCTCGTTCTACCCCAAAATCTTATATTTTACATCAGCTAACTCATTTCGGATTGTGAGATACGCCTGATCTAAGGTCCGACGGTCCGGATCACTTCTGTCGTCGACCGGGCCTTTTCTGATCCATCTTGGCCATGAAACTGTCCGCGACCCACTCTACATCATTTATTAACATAGCAGCCCTTGAAATGTTATTTTTGTATCTAATGGAAAGTTCAAAATGATGAATTGGACCAACAAAGGATACCAATACAACTAGGAGTACCGTAAGGTAGAGCCCTTTAAGGGCATTGCCTCATTTCTCTTTCTTAAATTATTATGAAATGAATATTAGAAATCAATATCTCTGTTGTACTTTTTATACCCAAGTTACACCCAACCAGATATATATATATATATATATATATAAAATTTGATTTATTCTTTGAATTTGGATTCTTTCTGAAGAGGATCAACTTGGAGGGAATTGTATGGAAAGCGAAAAAAACTAATAATTGAGTATTTCAAACCTGGTATTGTGATGGTAGATATTGACACCAAAAGGGCTAATATATGAAGGGCTGAAATAATCCAATGTAATAACTTTTATTTCCCTTCTATCCACCATACAAATTGAGATCGATGGTATAAATGGTTTAAATCATTGGATTTCACTCTAGATTTCTTAGGATAAAGCCCTGTTTGGAAGCTTGTATTGGAGTGTATGGATTCTAAATCACAAATCAAGGAGATTTTGAATCTTAAGTTGTGTTTGATAGCTTGTAATCAAAATGCACTCGAATCCAAAATAGCATTTGCATTAACTTATGGTAGTATATTAATAGGATTTGTAGGGTAGATATGTGACATTTGATGAAATGATTGTAATAAATTTATTGAAATATATACTTCAACAAAAAATGATGAAAATTTAAGCCTCAAATGATTCATAAGCTTGGGATAAAAAACCAGCAACTCACCAATGTTTTTAAACCATTGATTTAATGGCCAATGATTGGATTGTTCAGATAATTCTACTGATGTAATTTTAATGATACACCCAATAATTTAGTTGTTTTACAATATCATAAGCATGCCACGTTTATGATAGATTAGTAGTTTAGTGGCACCTTTGTTAAAAATGACTTGTGAATTCCGTTGCACTTTTGCCAAACGATCTAAACTCCATGATGCAAACCCTTCAATATATAAGGTGTAAGACCCTTTAATGATCGAGACCCAGATCCATATCTCAACTGGCAGACTCAGTGGAGATACCTCGTTTCAACACTTGAGGTCTTGCTATCAATCCCTAGTGGGGTGGCTAACATGGAGTGTGTGTTCTGGCATGGAAAAAAAAAAAAAAAAAAACGACCCTTCAATGAGAGCTAAAAATCTGTTAATCTGTTATGGTGTCAAAGAAAAAAGAAACGTTTACGTAGAAGTTGCTTTATTTCCCCCCAATATGTAACTATTGCAGAATATCCAAGCCACACAAAAGGTGGAGGGTAGGCCACACAACAAAAGGCCCCTGGTGCAATAGCAGGATATAGTCCATTCATCAAGCAATCCAGACCTCAGGAATCAATGCACCCATTGATGGTCAGATTCAAATGTACGAGTGTGGCCCACCTAACGAGTGAATTGGTGCCATCCTTTTACACGGGCTTGGATGCTCTATACAAGTGACATATTGGTGGGAAAGAAAGCATTGCACGTAACATTCCTCATAGTATCACCAATTCACCATAATTGGGTCCTTACTCTTGCCCGGGTGGTAGACTCTAATGAGTTTCAACTCCCGGTCAAGGGTTTCGAGTGCCCATAGGTGGTGAAATTTCACCAGCGTGAGTGGGTGGGGGTGTGTGCGCGTGTGTTAAAAAAATAAAAAAAGAAAGCCAATTCACCATAACGTTTGGTTAAATTCATTCAGCGATGAAATAAATTCAAATGGATTTTGAACTTTTGTTAAGAAACAAATAAGATGTAGAAATCTACATAAACAGATTTTAAAAATGATTTTTTGAGAAACGGAAGGGAGATGTAAAATCTGGAAATGATCGAGTACAAGGTATTGTATGATGATGCCATCCAATGACAGTTGGGTTAGGTAGAAATCCAGAAAAATCAATTTGGTAATATCTTCTCAAGATCTTTTTGATCCGATGGCTTTAATTGTTACTGGAAGGTACTACCCACCACTAAAAAGGCTTTGTACTTTTATCATTTGGTACCTTCGGTTGTATGGGAACTCCCGTAGAACCTAACTTAACAACCGTCGGATCAGCTAGGTTAGAGTGCATAAATTAATTTAAAATTCGGTCCTCTTTTGGGCTGATCCAACGGTTGTAAGGTTTGTTTAATGCCATTGAGGCACTATAGTGTTGACATGTTGGAGGTTTGCCATTTGCTAGCCCTACATGCACCATTTTCCACGATAATGCAGTCTGCCTGAGATGCGAACAGCATATTAAGGTGGGCCACACGGAGAATGTGTGAAATTCAAGCTGCTTCAATGATCAGGCGGACCACCCTGCACAAAAACTACACGTGTAGGCCTGCCTGATGAATGGATGATTCTGATCAGTGTGCCAAGTCTTCTGCATTCCCACCGTTACTTGTGTGGCCCACTTGGGTTTTCTATCAGCTTTATGACGCAATCGCTGGGATGAGCTGGAAAAACGCATGAATTTTTTTTCATGGGCTTTACCGGTCCATTCACACTAGGGACGTACACTTGTTGTTGGTGTACGGCAAAATTTTCCCGAGGAATCCGCAGCTCCAGTCGTCCATTTATTAGTAAGTATATGGCCACCAGTGGACTAATAAAGGTCATACTTGCATTCCAATTTATGGGTAATAATCCATGTGCAGTGGAGCCCACATTTTAAAAGCCAGGGATTAAGGTACATCCATGTGCACAGTACAGTTGGGGAGCCTTACTTGGCTGGTGACAATATTTATTGTAGCTACAACAGCATATTAGATCTTGGTTCATTAGCGTTGTTTGCGTGCTGCGCAACATTGGGTTAAGTCAAGTTGGGATGGCCAAGCTTAGCTTTGTTTTTTTTTTTTTTTTTTTGCATACGCGCACACACCCCCACACACTCACGCTAGTGGAATTTCACCACCGCGATCTCTTTTAACTTGAGCTAAGCTCACCCTTAAGTTTACCATTGAAACTTAGCTTGACTCATCCATGTTCTTCTTGAGTTCAAGCTCAAGTTCACCCTCGAGCTCACCATTCAAGCTTTCAAATCCGACTCTTAAAATTTTCAATTTGCAAATCATATATTTAAAATTTCGAAACTTAATTTTAAAATTTGAAATTTTCTTATTTTCAAACAATTATATAAATAAATAAAAATTAAATATTAAATTTAGAAATACATTGTTGTTGAGATAGAGTGTGCATGCGTGTGTGTGTGTGTGTGTGTAAGTGAGTGAATTTGGTATGTGCAGGTCATGCCGCTGAGACGTTGAGTCAAGCTCGGAGGAGTGGCCAAGTGGGGAGGAGAATCTCGGATAGACACCGGGAGAGTGGAGCTCGGGCAGGAGAGAGGATCTCGGATAGGCACATTTAAAGGAAAAATAAAATAGAGAGATGGACTACTATAATTAGACCTTTATATATATATATATATATATATATATATATATATATATATATATATATATATATATATATATATATAGAGAGAGAGAGAGAGAGAGAGAGAGAGAGAGAGACTTATCTACGCACCCGTTCTCACGAGAACTCATGAGAACTTTTTTAAAAAGCATCACACATGATGTGGGCTCAAAATCTAAACCGTCCATGTGAGGTAACATCCCATGAAATCCCCTTGGCCAGATTTTTACTTTGATCCAAAGCTTTGGTGGACAATGGAAAAAGGAAATAGTTTCCTCTCTCGATGTGTCCATCTCTTTTGCCATGGCCCACCAAAGTTTTGCATAGGGTAAACCTAGGGTGCTGCATCACATGGAAGGTTCAGAATTTGGACCCACATCACGCGTAATGAGTTCTGAAAAAGTTTTCACAAGTTCTGGTGAGAACTAGTGTGCAAGGAGTATTACTGTATATAAGTCGAGCCGACCTCGTGCTAACCAAACTTGAAATTGAGCTTCGAGCTTTGAGCTTTGAGTCGAGTATGAACCGTTACACTTAGCCAAAGCGTTCAAGTTAATCGATGGCTTAGATCTCACACACGTGTGAGAAAGTAACATGTTAGAACATCTCAGGATGAGAGAAAACGGAAAGATCAGGAGAAACTGAAGAAGGGACAAATGGTAATGAATGACGGGTGCATGGATAAGGGAGAGAGGGCATTGAGATGAAGACATTAGATTGTAGGAGACATATGGACCCTTCACTTCAAATGGACCTATCCTTTGCAATTCCCAGTCATAGAAATATATAATAAAAAGGGACGGAACGGGGGAGGGACAAAGTGGGGTGGTCGTTGTTTGAGCCTGGAAAGCGACTCTCTCTCTCTCTCTCTCTCTCTCTCTCTCTCTCGGTCGCCCTTTTGTCTTTAGATCCGCAGACACGAAGGGAGAGGTAAGCCATGGCCCATACCCATGTAATAAATCTCCACGCTCTCTCAGCCACTATCAACTTCTTATCAGGTACCACTTTTCGGACATGCTTCAACCTTAGTGGGGCCCATGATTTCCAGGGTGGGGATAGGAGCAAGTGTTTCTTGTCTCTGATGATATGGTCGAAGTGTTGACGGAACTTATTCGCCATTAAAAATAGTAGGCTGATTAGGAAGTTGTAGTACACATTCGAACGTGACATATGCATGAGAGATCTGGGCCATTCATCAGGTGAAGCTACTTGTTGCATGCGTAATGCATACAGTACCTGGATTCTGTGGGGACTAATATGTTGTGTGGGACATCCACTCCGTCCATCAGGTGCACCTTTTGTTTCCACCGTACAGTTAAAGAACTAGCCCGATCCAAAACTTGGGTGGGTCACACCACGGTGGCCAATATAAAATCATACCCAAAACCTTTGACTATTACCAAGTAGTCGGTGAGGATGATTTTTTGGGCCCTGGCCGTGTTAGGAGAAAATTTCTCAACAATCATCATATAACAAGCTATCATTTTAAGGCTTGTTTGGTTGACACTTTAAAATGAGTGCATATTTGATTAGAGGCTAATTCGAAGCTTTCGCAAAAAAACAAAGGCCCTGTTTGGACACCTAAAAATGAATTTGTATTTTAGTCACTGCTACCTATCATTAAGACAACAACAGCTGAATGTATTCCTTATATAGTAAAGATCAAAATCTTTAATACATTGAATATTGTTAACTAAAATGAGATGAACTTATTTTTAATTATTATTTATCCCCGAGTGAAGCTGAGGTATCATGACCTTAGCTAGCAGGGATAAAATTATTAACTCATCGTCGTAGAGGATAGCTGCTTCAAATTTCATTCGCTAAAGTCAAATTAGGTTAAGTTTTTAAATTAAATTTTATATTTAAAAATTGATGGTCATAAAATTCTCAAAAGTAACAGTAGAAGAAATTAGACTACTGAAAATGATGTGTGAAGAAATTAAGAAAGAACTAATTGAGACAACTGTCATTCAAAGAGCAATGTGCATAATTATCTATGATGATCAAGTACCTGTTTAAATGGTTTTGCCGGATATGGTAAAGAACAACGACATAACGAAGGGAGCATTGATTAGGATTGTAAGTAAGAAGACGTGACCAAAGCCTAGAATGGCTCAAATCAAGGACTCCATAAAAATTACTAGAGTAAAGGTATAGCGATTTGTCCTCCTATTCTGACACGTGTCCACTTCTTCCCACCAAGGCAGCAATTCCAATAAAAAACTCAGTGATGCCATGTTGGTGCATTTGTGACATAAATTTTCCGACAATTTTTTGTGGGCGGGGATTGGTATTACCCCACCACCAAGAACGGATTAGCTACTCCCTCTTACACCTGCCCCGTGGCTGGTGGTCGGTGCTCTGTGGCCCCCACCATCATGTATGTGTTTCATCCATTCCGTTCATCTATTTTTACTAACCATTTTATAGCTTGATACCAAAAATTAGAGGAATATAAATCACAGGTGGACGACACCACAGTAAAAAATAGTGATTGGAGATCCACCATTAAAATCCTCTTAAGATCCACTGTACTGTTTATTTGACATCCAATCTGTTTATTAGGTCATACACACCCAGATGAAGGGAAAAAACAAAGATCATCTTGATCCAAAACTTTTATGGCCCCAAAAAGTTTTTAATAGTCCACGAAGTTCATTCAACACTGTTTCATGTAATGTGGTCTACATGAAATTGGGATATGTATCATTTTTTGTCTCATATCATAAATGATCTAGAAAAATAGATAGACAACATGGATGAAACACATACATCATGGTGGGGCCCATAGAGCACTGACCACCAGCCATGGCCGGTGGCACGGAGCCAATCCGTTTCCCCCACCAACACCTAGCTAGAAACAGAGTGTTATCAAAGGCTTTCTTGAGCTAACATGATATATGTGTTTTCTCCACGTTGTCCATCTATTTTTTACTTTGTCCATCAATTTTTTTTTAAAATCATTTTAGGTGATAGAACAAAAAGAGGTAAATCGAATGTGATGGAGATTTTTCTCCTCATTGTTGGTATTGATGAAATCGAACAGGTTTCGATATCATTGATAATTGCGGGATTTTTCTCTGCTGGTTGCTGGACAGTTTTTTGTCCTGTCGATATGATCGAGAGACTTTCATATCATATCGAGGCTGTCATCGAGAGTGGCTCGATATGATCGATAATTGTTGGAATTTTCACCCCTAGTCGCTGGACAGTTTTTATCCCATCTCGATGTTATCGAGAGACCTTCAGATGATATCGAAGCTGTTATCGAGAGACCTTCGATATGATCGACGAGTTCCACAGATGCGATTGCGGAAACGCCGATTTTGCGGATTTTGTTTCCTATTTGGATTCTACCTCTTTCTATTCTTATATAAAGGGGTGTATGCGAGATTGGGGTGTATTCTAGGGATTCTAGAATTTCCTAAAGGTACTCTAAGAGGGCTTAAGACTATCAAAGGTGAGAAAGAGAGAGAGAGAGAGAGGAAGCTTGTGAAAGGGAGGCTATGCTCGTAGAGGTGATCAACCATATCTCAGTGCTTCCACGTCCTCGTAATCGGTAAGATCTCTCAGTCTTTTTTGTTTCTCTTATTGTTTATCTACTCCTGCGTGAGTGAAGAAGGTTTGATCCAAGCGGTGTATGCTTGTGATCGGTTGTAACGTTCTGCTTTATAGTGGATTGTTAATCTGGACGAGGTCCCGTGGTTTTTACCTCTTTAAGGGTTTTCCACGTAAAAATCCCTGGTGTGGTGTAGTTTATGTTTTGATTTAGTTCATTACATTATTATTCCATAATTCTGATTTGTTTTGGGAGGCTAGATCCTAAGGTTTTGTGCAAGGCCCCCAACAAAGTGGTATCAAAGCCAGGTTCATTGAATCGGTAGGATCGGTTTTGAATTATGGAAGGTGGCTCATCAAGGATGATCAACCTCAATGGTTCTAACTGGACCATATGGAAGGCTAAGATAGAGGACTTACTTTATTACAAGGACCTATATTCTCCAATTTTAGGCATATCAGCAAAATCCAAGGATATGACTAATGATGATTGAAAGAAGATGGACCGAAAGATGATGGGGTTTATTAGACAATAGTTAGATGATTCTGTGTTCCACCATGTATCTATAGAAACCTCAGCCGCTAGCCTATGACTGAAATTACAAAGGCTGTATGAGAGGAAAACAGTCGGTAATAAGATTTTTCTGATAAGGCGACTTGTGAATCTTAAGTTCAAAGATAGTGGTTTTGTGGCCAAGCACATGAATGAAGTCAGTAATATAGTAAACCAACTCTCCTCTATGAAGATGGTATTGGATGATGAATTACAGGCTTTACTATTGCTTAGTTCATTGCCTGACAGTTGGAAAACATTGGTGGTGTCTCTAAGTAATTTCGCGCCAGACGGAAAGATATCCAAGGAACAGGTAACCAGTTGTCTCTTCAATGAGGAGACAAGGAGGAAGTCTCAGGGGTCTACTCAGCAAGAGGCCCTTGTGACACATGAACGTGGGAGAGGAAAGAACATGAATGGTGGAAGGCCCGAGATAAATCAAGAGGCAAGTCGAGTAACAGAAAGGATGTTAATTGCTGGAATTGTGGCAAGAAGGGTCACTACAAGCATGAATACCGTGGTAAGAAGAACAACAAGAAACGAAAAGGGAAGAAAGATGAATCAGATTCCACTGCAGTCGCATTAGATGGCAACGTTGTAGTTGTTCTTTCTGCAAATCATGATGTATGTCTCACGGCTACGAGTCAGGACACCAACTAGGTGATAAACTCGGGAGCTTCTTTTCATGCGACTCCACGTAGGGACTCTTCATAAGCTACAAGTCAGGTGACTATGAGATTGTGAAGATGGAAAATTCTGGTATATCAAAAATCGTGGGAGTCGGTGATATTTATGTGAAGACCGATGTGGGCTGCACATTGGTTCTCAGGGATGTGAGGCATATCCCAGACCTTCGCCTCAACGTGATGTCGACGGGAAGGTTGGATGATGATAGCTATGAAAGCCGGTTTGTTGCTGGGCGATGGAAGCTCATCAAGGGTTCGTTGATCGTGGCCAGAGGAAAGAAGTGTTGCACCCTTTACAAGGCAAGTGTCAGTGTGTGCAAGGGTGGGTTGAACGTAGCAGAAGATTCAGCTATTGACATGTGGCACAGGCGTCTAGGCCACATGAGTGAAAAAGGGCTTCAGCTACTAGCAAGGAAGTGGCTCCTTCCAGACGTGACAGGTACACCTCTCAAAACCTGTCTTGATTGTTTATCAGGGAAACAACATAGAGTTTCATTTGTTAAAACTGTTTCTCATGTTAATAAAGTGCATGCATTAGATTTGGTTTATTCTGATGTTTGTGGTCCTATGAGGACAAAAACCTTGGGTGGGGCATTGTATTTTGTCACTTTTATTGATGATATATCTAGGAGGGTTTGGGTTTATGCTTTGAAATCCAAGGATGAGGTCTTTGGTGTGTTTAAATTTTTTCATGCTATGGTCGAGAGAGAGACAGGTAGACCATTGGAGTACATCCGCACTGACAATGGTGGTAAATACATTGATGACTTTCATGAGTACTGCAAGTCCCTGGGTATACGACATGAACAGATGGTTCCCAAGACTCCCCCCCCCCAATATAATGGTGTAGCTGAGCGAATGAATCGCACTATTGTTGAGAGAATCAAATGCATGTATTCCATGCGAAATTGCCCAAGACGTTCTGGGGAGAAGCAATGCATACGACGGTGTATTTGATAAATAGGTCTCCATCAGCCCCGTTGAATAGAGAAGTACCTCACAAGGTGTGGACTGGACAAGATCCATCGTACAGTCATCTCAGGGTGTTTAGGTGCAGGGCATCTGTTCACGTACTAAAGGAAAAGAGGTTCAAGCACGATATGAAGATCAGGCAGTATGTGTTCCTAGGGTACGGTGATGAAAAGTTCGGTTACAGATTGTGAGATCCGACCGAGAGGAAGCTCGTCAGGAGCAGAGATGTGGTTTTCTTTGAAGATCAGTGTATAGAAGACATTAGTAAGTCAGAGAAGAACCAGCCTAATTCAGGTGAGCTAGAGGACATGGATCCGGTTATTCCTCCCGTGGTGCCTGATTACGGGGGAGTACAGCAAGGTGCAGAGGACGAGGGAGTTCCTTCAGAAGATGGACCAGGGGAGCAGCCCCCACTTGATCCACCTGTTGAGCCATAGGTGAGGAGGTCATTTAGGGACAGACAGTCGTCCAAGAGGTACTCGCCGGATGAGTACATTATGCTAACCGATGGGAGAGAGCCAAAAGATTATTCTAAAGCCCTAGCCAACGAGCATAAGGTGGAGTGATTGAAAGCTATGCAAGAGGAGATGAAATTCTTACATAAGAACCACACCTATGATATGGTGAAATGGATGCTGCGGTATCTAAGAGGCTCATCCAGATTGAACCTATACTATGGTGACAAAAAACCTGTGTTAGAAGAGGTTCCTACAAGAACTTAGCCTGAAGCAGGAGCAGCACATGATCTATTGCGATAGTCAAAGTGTTATACACTTGAGCAAGAATCCAAGTCAACACTCCAAGTCGAAGCACATAGAGATTCGGTATCACTGGATCATGGATACTTTGGAACAGAAGGTGTTACAGCTTGAGAAGGTCCACACGGACGATAATGGGTCAGACATGATGACCAAGGCTTTGCTCAAGGGCAAGTTTGAGGTTTGTAGAAACCAGGTTGGCTTGAAGAAGGTGAACTCCTCTTGAGTCGAAAAGGGGGAGATTTGATGGGGATTTTTCTCCTCATTGTTGGTATCGATGAAATTGAACAGGTTTCGATATCATTGATAATTGCAGAATTTTTCACTACTGGTTGCTGGATAGTTTTTGTCCTGTCGATATGATCAAGAGACTTTCAGATCATATCGAGACTGTCATCGAGAGTGGCTCAATATGATTAATAGTTATTAGAATTTCCACCCCTGGTCGCTGGACAGTTTTTGTCCTGTCTCGATGTCATCGAGAGACCTTTAGATGATATCGAAGCTGTTATCGAGAGACCTTCGATATGATCGACGAGTTCCGCAGATGCGATTGCGGAAATGCAGATTTTGTAGATTTTGTTTCCTATTTGGATTCTACCTTTTTCTATTCTTATATAAAGGGGTGTATGCGAGATTGGGGTGTATTTCAGGGATTCTAGGGTTTCCTAAAGGTACTATAAGAGGGCTTAGGGCTATCAAAGGTGTAAGAGAGAGAGAGAGAAAGAAAGAGAGGAAGCTTGTGGAAGGGAGGCTATGCTCGTAGAGATGATCTGTCATATCTCAGCGCTTCCACGTCCTCGTAATCGATGAGATCTCTCAGTCGTCTTTGTTTCTCTTATTGTTTATTCACTCCTGCTTGAGTGAAGAAGGTTTGATCCAAGCGGTGTGTGCCTGTGTTCGGTTGTAACGTTCTGCTTTATAGTAAATTGTTGATCTGGACGAGGTCCCATGGTTTTTACCTCTTTGAGGGTTTTCTACATAAAAATCCATGGTGTGGTGTGGTTTATATTTTGATTTAGTTCATTACATTATTATTCTATAATTCTAGTTTGTTTCAGGAGGCTAAATTCTAAGGTTTTGTGCAAGGCCCCCAACAGAATGCTCGAGTGGACTATATTACAAGAAAAAAATGGAGATTAAATGCCTACTGCTAAAGGTCTCTTAGGATCCATAAAAGTTTTGAATCAAGTTGATATTATGTTTTCCCTTCATCCATGTCCATGCGACCTTATGAACAAGTTGAATGGCAAATAAACATCATGATGGACCTTAAGAAGGTTTCAATGGTGTGAGTCATCGTTACCATTGCTTTGTATGGTGTGGTCCACTTAAGCCTTTGATTTACCTCTTTTGCAGCTCCTGCTCTAAAATAATCTTTAAAATTGAATGAATAGCTTATGTATGTATCATAGTGAGTCCCATAGAACCTCTGAAAGGACCGTCAATCTCTAGCTAGGTCCTGGTGTAGTACCCAATTTGCACCCATTTATCTTAATCTCAATTGGGCTACACCATAAGGAGTAGTGGGTATGAGATGCACACGGTTGACACTATCTTGAGAACAATAAAAGATTTGAATCCTACTTTTTTTGTTTTTCTTTTGTTTTTTTTTGTTTTTTTTTTTTTTTTTTTTTGTTTTCCCTTCATCTTAGATGTTGTCACATTATAAATGAATTGGATGTAATATAAATACCACCGTTGGCCTTTGGAAGGTTTAAATGATAGGTATTCTATTGATGTAAGAATTTAAACCACCCTCTTCATACCTTCAAGCACTTGCACAAGAGAAGAGTAAAGGAGACCCTGGCTAGAGCGGGGGACCCTCCGATGCCAAAGTCAGGCCAGGAATCTGGGTCTGGTTGTGTTGATGGGTTTAGGGTTAAAGATTATGCGTACCTTTTCAGTGTGGGTAGATCATTTATTTATAGTGTATGTAGGATAGGGTAGTTCATAGTCTCAGGCATAATCTTAGCCATTAGGCGAGATGTACGCGAGTGGTGAATGTGGACAGTTACCTTGAAATTACACGATGGATGGTTACGCACAGGTGATGGATGCCAACGGTTACCTTGGAGTCACGCATACCTGAGGTAAGTTGACACTGCTCTGATCGGAGCATCATAGGTCGGCACGGAGTATTATAGGTCGGCACGGTCTGGACTGCTTATTTCACCCGAGGTGAACCCCATATATGAGTGATCCGAAGAGGCTATCAGGACTTATGAAGAAGTTAAAGGCTACAGAAATTGAACATCATAAAGACCTGAACTGAATCTTCATTTATTTGTGTCAAAACCAAGCTGAACTGATCAATTAATCGGATGGAGCCGACCCAAACTGAGCCGAGCTAAACCAATCAATTGATCGGATGAAGCCGAGTTGAACCAATCAATTGGCCGGGGATGGAGCCGAGATGAACCAATCAATTGACCGGATGGAGCCGAGCCGAGCTGAACGTGATGAGGATAACTACTCCGAATCCACGAAGCTTCTCTGGCCTCCTCACAGAGACTTCTCGAATCCACGAGGAAAGCAAGCAGAAAATAGAAATAAATTCTAAGAAATTCAAAATTGATTAATTGCTGACTAAAAACGAGTTCACAACTCTTTAAATAGGGGTACCAAGTAATGGGAAAGAAATCAGAATCAAACTACAACTAAAACTCATAGAATCCACGACTTACTATAAATAGTAAACTTACTATTTATAGACGGTCGTGATGTCTACTAGTGCGCAAGGTTTTCGGCTAAAAATAGTAAGTGTCCTATTTGGCTTCACCAAACTGTTCTCCTACGTTAGGGGCAACTCCTAATGCCCGACGGATGAAGAGTTATAATCAAACTAAAACTTACTATTTATAGTAAAAATGAAATTAAAGTAGGGAAACGACCGTCGATCCAGGGGTTTTTCACAATTCCGAGCGTCGCAACCCGACATAGCGGGGTTGCTTGGCTAAAGTACCTCGTTCTACCCCAAAATCATATATTTTACGTCAGGTAACTCATTTCGGATTGCGAGATATGCCCGATCTAAGGTCCGACGGTCCAGATCACTTCTGTCGTCGACCGGGCCTTTTCTGATCCATCTTGGCCATGAAACTGTCCGCAACTCGCTCTACATCAGTCCCCTCCACTTCAAAAGAACTCGTCCTCGAGTTCTCATCCTGCACTGGTTCATGATACTCAGTCAGGTCCACGACATTGAAAGTTCGTGAGATCGCCATGTCATTTAGAAGATCAATAACATAAGCGTTGTCATTGATCTTTCGAATGATTGGGACGAGTCCAATCTTCTTATTTTTCAATTTGTTATACGTCCCGGTCGGAAATCGCTCTTTGCATAGATGGACCATAACGCGATCGCCCACTTCGAACACTTTTTGTCGCCGGTGCTTGTCCGCTTGTTCCTTGTACTTCTCGTTCGAGGCATGTAGCTTGGTCTGCACTTCTGCATGGATGCTCATGATCTTGTTTGCCATATGTTTCGCTGGAATGCTCGTGCCTGGGTGCTTGGCCAAAGGGACCAGGTCAAGCATGTGGCGAGGCACTCGTCCATAGATAATCTGGAACCGTGATTTTCCTGTCGAGCAGTTCACCATGTTGTTGAATGTAAACTCTGCTTGAGACAAGGCTAAATCCCACTGCTTCAGTTTTTCTCCTGAAATACAGCGAAGGAGGTTTCCCAACGTGCGATTCACAACTTCAGTCTGCCCATCAGTCTGTGGGTGGTAAGCACTGCTGAATTGAAGTCGTGTATCGAATCGAATCCACAAAATCTGCCAAAAGTGGCTAATGAACTTTGTGTCACGATCAGAAGTAATGGCCTTGGGGACCCCGTGTAGCCGTACGACCACCCTGAAGAATAGATTCACCACGTGTGTTGCATCGAGGGTCTTCTTGCATGGGATAAAGTATACCATCTTGGAGAAACGATCTACCACCACGAACACCGAATCCATACCGCGTTGTGCCCGTGGGAGACCGAGCACGAAGTCCATTGATAAATCTTCCCAAGGACTGTCAGGCACAGGTAACGGGATGTAGAGGCCCGTATTCTGAGATTGCCCCTTAGAGGTCTGACAAACATGACAACGTTGTACAGCTTTTTCCACATCATGTACTAATTACGGCCAGTAATACCGCTCTTCCACAAGAGCTCGATTCTTATCTTGCCCAAGGTGTCCACCGAGGCTACCTTATGTAGCTCGTTCTACTCCAAAATCATATATTTTACGTCAGGTAACTCATTCCGAATTGCGAGATATGCTCGATCTAAGGTCCGACGGTCCAGATCACTTTTATCGTCGACCGGGCCTTTTCTGATCCATCTTGGCCATGAAACTGTCCCCGACCCACTCTACATCACATTGGCTTTATATGTGTGTGGAACGAAATCAGATTGTTTACTGAGTTACTCTGTGCCTTCTTATCATACTGAGTAAACTCGGTTGGGCCCACTGTGATTTTATTTGATTTATCCACACCGTCCATCTATTTTTCCAACTCATTTAAGGGGTTGAGCCCAAAATTGTAGCATATACAAAGCTAAAGTGGATCATGCCACAGGAAAAAGCGGATATAATGATTTCTTCCATTGAAACCTTGCTACACCATAAAGTGATGTTTATTTGTCATCCAACTTGTTCATAAGATCATACAGGCATGGATGAAGGGAAAACAACAAATATAAACTTGGTCTAAAACTTCCGTAGCCCCCAAGAATTTTTTAACGATAGATGTTTAATTCAACTGTTTCCTTTAGTATTGTCCATTTAAACATTGTATGTGATTCATTTTTTGTCTCAAGACTTAAAATTATCTGCTAAAAGATATGGACAGATCGGATAAAATACATAAATCATGATGGACCTCACAGAGTTTACTCAGTACGCCAAGCACAGTGAGTTACTCACTACACAGTCCTCTTCCGTTCTATATATGACTATAATCAAGTGGGCCACACTTGTATTAATTAATAATTAGTTATAAGAGTTTGGCTCACCTGATGATCATGCATACTTGCCTTTGCAGTTATGACATTGATTTCTCCCGTCATATATCGTTTTGTTTGGAAGCTGGGCTTGCAAGGTACGCTTGAAGTAATGTAGTTAGCATTTCTCAAATAATTGGGACTCTTTAACCATTATTTTCTATATAAAATCAACGGGAACATGTGGTCCACCGATGCATCTGATGGAACGTACGTGGGCCAGTTGCACGGCAGCACTCAAGATGTCCGCATTTTTTGTTTTTGTGCGGAGATGCGTGCGGTCACATTCCATCTTACAAGAACAAAAGTTCAGATCCAGCAAGGATATCTCGATTGATTTCCCATCGGACTCGCATTGTATTGGCGGGTATGGGCAAAAGACCTACTGCCACGTGACAATTGCGACAGGTGTCGGTGTATTCACGTGCTGCAGACAGGCACGGGAAAAGCCGGATCCTGCGGTGGCACCACACGTGGTATCAACCGTCTATCCTTTTGTATGTGACCGTTGGAGCATTAATTTCACCACTGCCACGTGGCACCGAGGGGAGAGTGACCGTTTGAACTCCTCCTATTCATTGCCCTGCTCGTCTCGTAATGGGAGCGGATTGTCTGTGACCCCGGGCGCAGAGATATACCTGTGCTGTGTGGGGTCCACATAGATGTGCGTAACAAATCCACTCCGTCCATCTATCTTGAAAGACCAAGATAGGATAAGAGTCCTAAAAATAAGCAGATCCAAAATGGATTTGTCACTGACATCTCTTTTTCTTTTAGCCTTTTACACACACTGACCGTCCTAACCGCCGTTCACTATAATTTCCGACTGTGGCTCTTACACAGCAGCATACAGAAAATGGATGGTTAGGATGATCAGACCACCACAACATATGGCCCCAATAGGATTACACTTGCTGGCAATGCTAAGACGTGACGTAGGCTAAACCATCATAAACGATTTTTTTATTTTTTTTTTTAAATGAAAATTTACATGTGAGCGGCCCGTGTTGTCACGGTCGTCTAGGAAAAGGGTCTCTAGCAACAATCTCCCGAAGGCTAGCCAAATCTGCTGGTAACGGATTTCCTGCGAGAGCCTTTTGCAGTAAGTATATCACAAGATATTTATGAGAAATTCTATCTGTATATTTGTTTTACGAGCTTATTTTGGTACATGCTATAAAAAATGAGGTGGATACAAAAGTCAAATGGGTCACACGAGAAAAAAAAAAAAAAAAGAGAAATTAACGCCTACAGGCTACAGTTGAAACTTTCTTACGTACGGTCAACTTTGATGTTTATATGCCATCTAATCCATTTATATGTTCGTTCTCATTAAGATGAAGTGAAAACAAAAAAAGGTTAGACTCATACAAAACTCTTATACTATAAGAATGTTTCAGTGGAGCTCTTTGAATGCCCACTGTTTTCTCTGTGTGGCGAGTTAAGCTTGGATCCACTTCATTTTTTACACCGTGTCCTAAAATAAGTTATCAAAACGGGGGTTTATTTCTCACAAACATCTTGGTGGCCCCACCTAGCATCCTTCCCAGGCTTGTATTTGTTGTATATGCATGTAGTTTATATATTTTTTTATATCATTTTAGGACGCAATCCCAAGCCTTAAGTAGATCTAAATTTTAGGTGGATTACACCACAGGAAATAATAATAACCATTCAAAAAATTGTGGGCCACAGAAGTTTTAGATCAAGTTGGTCTTTGTATTTTCCCATGGCTAATAAACATTATGAAATCCTTAAGATGGGCTTAGGAAGTTTTTAATGGTGGTGGAGCTTTCAATCACCATTGTTTTCTATGATGTGGTTCGCTTAGGTTTTAGATTTGTTTAATTTTGGAGACCACGTACTAAAAGGAACTGAAAAACGGATGGACGGTGTGGATATACAACAAATGAAAAAGGTGGGCCCATGGTAAGGGTAATAACCATTAAGTGTTACCCGAAAAGCACCTAATATTCCTCCCCCCTTCTGCCCGTCTTGCATTGATGCTGGCGGGCAATCTCTTATTTCTAACAGGCAAGAACGGATTGGATCATCACAAGATATAAATGGGAGAACTTTCTAGAGAGGTTGCAACATCCTCTGTCCGAAATGAAACACTACATCGATTTTATGGGCATCCCAAATAATCGTGTTTCTCAAGCAGTTTTTCATAAGTATATATCATCTATCTGTTAGGTGTTTAAATTAAATTTTAGATAAGATTTAGAAAAGATGAGATTGGATGATATCGGATCACTTTTAATCTTATCCAAACTCTACAATTGATGGGAAAGTGGATTTTGGCTGCTCTACCACACACCACCGACTTGTCTGCTGTTAAATGTTACTAAGTTACGTGGGTTCCACCGTGGGGTATTTGTTATATCCAAATTGTCTATCCAATTAGTGAGATCGTTGTAAAGTTTGAGCCCAAAAATAGAATAGATCCAAATATCAAATGGACCACATTGTAAAAGGCAGTCGGGGTTGAACATCTGCCATAAACCTTTTTATGGTAAAGGAAGTTTTGGATCAATTTGATATTTGTTTTTCTATTTATCTAGGTCTGTGTGACCTTATGAACAGATTGAAGATAAATGTTATGTGGGCCCTATGAGTATTTTAACCGTGAAAATCATTGTACCATTTTATTTATAGTGTGTTACACTTAAACTTTGGATATGATTCAATTTTGGAATCATGCTATAAAATGATCTCGCTAAGTGGATGAACAGTGTGGATATAATAAATATATCCTTGTGGGGCTTATGTAAGTTTGATCACCTTTGAACTGTTCGTACAGTAGCAGGAAAAGCACAATCGCTCGTCTTCACATGACACGTATACACACCAGCCAGGTCGGTGGACACCAGCCAATCCGCTTCCATTGGATGTGCACGGTAAATCTTTGTCATGTGGCCCAGTTAAATTCCACTATGTTCAGTTACCAAGGATTCTGCTTTCCTAACATGTGAATTCAAATTGAGGGGAGATGGGAGATAAAATTAACTGTGTACATTCACACAAGAGGAAGTTGGCAAAACAGATGGCTAGAATTTTCTGGGTTTTGAATTATAGGCCATTATGGTGCAGCCTAGTTGGTAGTCCATTCCATCTAGAGGTGTACACGAGTTGAACCAAGTCGACTTGGGCACGACTCGACTCGGCTTGGCCACTTGCTGACCCTAATTCGAACTCGGCTCGGATCGGTTCAGTTAGCAGCTCAAGCCACTTCGGGCCAAGATTGAGCCAAGTTTGCCTATGCAGCATTTTCAAAAACATATGAATTACATTTTCAAAATTTCACTATATGTAAAACATCAGCAGTGGTTTTACAGGTATTTCATCAAATACCTTCCAAACAACATTTAAAAAAAAAAAAAAAAAGTATTTGTTTCATATGCATACCTTCATTCTCACCAACCACACTTCGTTGAGTCATTTCATCAAACACTTGATGAATAACATCATTGTCGGACGCTGGAGAATAGCGAGAAATAGAGGAGAGGAGTGATACTGATTGTCGGTGGCCGTTCGGGCGCTGAAGAGAGTTGAGTTCGAGCTGGGGTTAAGGTTTTTAGCGTTGAGCAAACGACCAAAAAGAGAGGGCGCTAGAGGGTTAGGGTTTTCTTTAAAAACTTATTTTGGGCATTCAATTTTTTTTATATATACTTACTCAAAAATCAATTCGAGCTGAACCGAATCAAGTTCAAGCTCAATACCGAGTCAAGTCCAATCGAGTTGAGCTAGGTCCAGTTCGAAGCCGACTTAAAAGGCTCCGAGCTTAATAAAATCGGCTCAACTCAACTAGAACACAATTTCAACCCGAATCGAGTCAAGCTTTTCCAAGTTGATCCAAGCGAGATAAGGAGCTAACTTGACTTGTGTACACCTCCATCCCATTCCCTAAGCACAGACTATGTACACCATGCGTGAGTGGACCATAGTCCAAACCCCAATTATCGTGTCCTACCATGGATGGAGCCCGTTGCTCAGTGATCTGAGACGTTGATACGATGGAACTAAACGTAGATGGTCCACTTACCAAAAATCCCCAAATTAGAAGTTCCTAGGTATAGAATTTTTGTCCCACATTGTCTGAATAGGAACCATTTCTGTATCCATTCTCAGTAACCAACGGCTTGGATCACTGAACAACGCCGCCCACCTTCTACTAACTGAAATAATCCCTTTCGGCCCAACCATTTTATAATACCTATTACCTACAGCTCAAAATCAGACACCATCACCGTCTGTTTGTCGCAGTTGCACCGATTTAGTTCCATTTCTATGCTCTAAGATAATCGGAAATAACGATCATCCCATATATTCTATATTTCAACCACGGATGAATTACAGTAAGTATAATGATTTTAACGGTTTGGATTGGAATATACGTATTCCAAGTGTATCATATCCATAGGCATGCGTACGAATCTTCATACTCTACCAGCGTATCAGAGGAGCAACCTAGTTGCTAGGAACGCGTGCGCGTGCGATTAGATGGGCACCAACGCTCTAAGCCGTTGTCTTTGGATGCAACACGATAGAAGCGGGCGTCAAAGAGATGCCACCTGGCAACAACAATCAATGTACGGATTGCCTGAGCAGCTGGCGACATCACGTGGACCACCGCAGGCGTCGGGATGGAAATGTCCGAAACACCCTTGTCCTGGAATTTCCGCGTCCCTTTTTGTTTCCCGAGACGGTCAGGTGGGCCCGTCGACCATCTCGCATGCGGACGCGGCTTCGGCGGCGAGCCGCCGAGGGCGGAGGATCCTTGTGGGGCCCACCTTCATGTATGTGTCATACATCCACGCCGTAAATCCGTTTTAACAGCTCATTTTAGTACATGATCCATAAAAATGAAGCAGGTCCAGATCTCAGGTGCAAAACACCACAGGAAACAGTGGCGATAGAATATTCACCTTTAAAAACTTCATAGGGCCACCGGCGTATTTATATTCCATCACCTTGTTGATAAGGTCACAAAAACTTGAATAAATGGACCACATATCCAAAACTTGTGGCTCATAAGAAGTTTTTAATGGTCAATCATCACCGTTTCCTGTGATGTGGTCGACCTGATCAACTTCATTTTTTTCTTGTACCATTACCTCGTTTCAACACTTGAGGTCTTGGTATCGATCCCTAGTGGGGTTAGCTAACAAGGGAGAACGGATTGGCTACTCCCCCGACACCAGCCAATGGCTGGTGGTTGGTGCTACGTGGGCCACACCATGATATATGTGTTACATCCATGCCATCCATCTATTGTTACAGATCATTTTACGGTAAAAATCCAAAAATGAGACATATCCAAGTCCCAATTGGACCACATTACAGGAAACAGTGCTGAATGAGGGTTGACCATTAAAAATATTTTGGGGGCCATAAAAGTTTTGGATCAAGCTTATATTTGTTTTTTATCTTCATCTAGGTCTGTGTTACCTAATCAACAGATTGGATGTCAAATAAACTGTATAGTGGGCCACAGGAGGATTTTAATGGTTGATATCCAATCACTATTGTTTTCATGTGGTGTGTTCCACCTAAGATTTATATCCCTTTCATTTTTAGGATAAAGCAATCAAATGATCTTTAAAAATGGATGAACGGAATGAATGAAACACATACATCATGGTGGGGCCCACGGAGCACCGAACACCAGCCACGGAGCTGGTGTCAGGGGGAGTAGCCAATCCGTTTCCCTAACACGGAGTGTGTGTACTGACATGTGTGTACTAACAAGCTAACCCTTAAAAAAATAATAATAATAATAAAGGCATATACATCAGTCATCACCGTTGGCCCCACCGTCAGGGATCCACCGACCTCGGTCAATCCGGAATCCATCGAAGCGGCGTCCCTCGCAAACGGACGGTAGGTCACAAAGAGATTGCACATTGCGCCTATTAGGCTGAAAAAAGGGAAGGCCCACCGATTGGATGGCTAGGATCATGGCTACGCCCTGTCGGTTGTCGTCGGGCTAAGTTGACGGTCAGGATTTGGGATTAGTGGACAAAATTGACGGGCCATTGATCGGAGATTTCAGGTGACATCTCTTGAAATTTTAAACCTGAAGCCCAACGATCAGGTGGTCCCCATGTTTATTCGCGGCCAAATTAGCTGTTGGTGTTAGTTCAACACCATTTTAGGGAAAAGGGTGAGTCGTTCTCCTTATCTGTGGCACACGTGTACTGCTATCCAGACCATCCAAAATTACGGGGTGAAACGCGAAAATCTCAGTGACCACTGACCAACCGATCGTAAATACCAAATTTTTTACCATTGAATGGACAAAATCAAAATAAAGCGGTAGAAATTCAACACCAAAATCAGATTGTTATCCTCCATGTGCTTTGTGCCATGGCCCATCCACAATTGAGTCTGCAATTGGAGGGTCCAGATTGCCTTGCAGGTGGGCGATATGATCGGTGGATGAGTCACCATAATTTCCAAAGAGCTGCCATAGCCTAACTCGCACTTGGTACATCGCACAACGAGAGCCTCTTGGTTGGAAGTTGGAACTTTCATGAGATCTACCCCGTACATCGGGTATGCTGCTTCATTTTATTTTTAACAAAAGAACCCAAACAACATCGCTCAAAATCCAGAAAAGGCCACACCGTGAACTTTATATACAATCCAATCCATTCATCTGATGTTCTTCATCATAATGAAGGAATAACCCAAAAATTAGAGTATTCAAAAACTCAGGTGGGCCGCACCACGTGATTTTAGAGGATTTCAGGCCTAATTTTATGGGTAGCCCACGTGAGTGTTGAATTATCCTGATTTTTTACATAAAGGCCAAACAACGTGTGATGTACCTGATGGACGGGGTGGATCTCATGCAGTTTAACTCGTTTCCCACGTTAGAGGAAGTGCGTCCGGCTCATATGTAACTTTGACGTGCTCAATTAGGTTTTGCTTTTCTACCGTACACTTTCCACTTGTAGGTGTGGACCAAATGACTGTTTGGCGGGCCATCAGTTTGGGCTATGCAATTCAACATGGGCCCACCGAGGGAATGATCGGATCTCTCACACGTATGCCACTTTAGGAAATGCGAAACGATTTTCGCACCAACAAATGGGCCTAATGTCAGTAGCTTTTCGTTCTCGTTTGTCATGTTGCTTTTTACGTTGATCGAAGTTCGAAACTCGAAAGCAGCGAGGTTCCGATGCCCTTGCTTTTACCTTCTCGGTTTTGGACGCTTTTGTAGAGTACGTCGTTACATGCACATGCATAAATAATATCTATATATGTAAAATAATGGCATCAATCTAAACCGTCTAAATCGCAACATCGACTACAAATTCATCACTTAAAAAACCTAAAACTGAATTGACGATCCCCCACATTCACTTTAGTGGCCATAAAATCAACGAAATTCCAACTTCCAAAAATCTAGAAACTGAATTTAGTAAAGTTACGATCTATTTGGAGGCCATACATCTTCCAAGATGGGGCCCACGTTTTGGACAGAGTTGATTCACGTGCGAATCTTGCACGTGTGAAATGGCCCCACGAATGCGTGTGGACGGTAACAATCTGCGACACTATCAATGTTCCTTTCGTTATCTTTGGAGGAGACGTCGAGAAGCCTTTCTCAGTTTCGAAAAAGGGACGGCAGGCGCGCCCCCTGACATGATGAAAATGGCCCACTGGTAAGTCTCGGAGTTTGGAGTGTTACCCAGCCTACAAACGTCTATATATGGGCGATAAAAGCTTTGATACTCTGGTAGCATGTTAAATGATACGCAGACACTTAAATTTACTTCGAAATTGTCCACGTGGCATACAATTAATACAAATTAAGCTCTCCAAACGATGGTCTCAGTTTAGATGTATCATTAACTAAAAGTTACGTTTATTTGATTATCTGACCATCCGGTTGGTACGAACATTGAAAATTATTGAACAAGTGTCCATGAATCAAAGGTTTGGATTGTTCATGCATTCTGGTTTTGAGACGGTTGATTCAGCGATGGCGTATTTCATAACTTGATCGGTTTAAATTTGAGTTAATATTGCCACGTGGACAGTTTCCAAGTGCCTGTGTATGGAGTGCCATACTCCGAATAGAGTATCAAATAATTCCCATACAGGGACATTTCACGGAATGGATCGTCAAATCAAACTATCTATCTACCTCTCTTAATAAATATTCTCTAAAGGGTAATTTTTGGCTACTCCAATCCCATGCACTTTCAACATGGCACAAATGGGACGCGGATTAGCTACTGAACCCGACGGTATCAATCTGACCACGTTTTCTGGGAACCACTATAATATGTGTCGTATCCACGCTGTACGTGCATTTGGAGAGATCATTTTATGGCAGGAAACAGAGAAGGAGGCGGATCCAAAATCAAGCCGACTCCACCACAAAAAAACAGTGGGTATTGATAGCCTACCATTAAAACATTCTTCGGGCTACATAAGTTTTCGATCAAGCTAATATTTATGTTTTCCTTTATAGCATGTCTTTATTAACTTATAATATTTATGTTTTCCTTTATAGCATGTCTTTATTAACTTATAAGCAGGTTGGATATCAAATAAACATGTTTCAACGCCTTTATTGTTCCAACTATTTTCTAGGTGGGTTCATTTCAACTTTGGATTTTATTTATTTATTTATTTATTTTAACACGCGCACATACACCACCACGCACACAAGCCTTAGTGGGATTTCACCTCTACGGTGCTCGAACCCTTGTCAAGGTGTTGAAACTCTTAAGAGCCTACAGTGCTCAATGGTTCATTTGAACTTTGGATCTGCCTCATCCTCTTGTTCGTGCTGTAAAATGATCTCTCTAAGTAGATAGATGGTGTGGATACAACAAATACATCATGGTAGGCCCAAAGAACGTGGTGACTTCACAAATGTATTAAGTCCGAGTCCGGCACAAATGTATTAAGTCCAGACCGTCCAAATAATAGACCTTCCTGTAGATGTAGGAAAATCCTAACCATTGAGCAGTGTGATTTGTTGGTAATAACATATATCGATTTGGACGGTTTTGAATGATGGACATATGTGATACAATTAAAGTGACATGTGCATGAGTACGGATCTCCACACTCGGCCAAAGCATCTGAATTTTTTCTTACTTCGCGAACTACCGAAAAGTGCGCGTCCTTCGCTTCTTAATGGGCGCGAATCAGATGTTACCCGGTTAACAGTTCAGCGGGTGTTACCCCTAGCGTAAGGCCCACCTTGATGATGTGTTGTATATCAACGCCGTCCATCCGTTTTTCCATCGCATTTTAGAATGGGTTACCTAAAATCATAAATATCTAAATCTCAATTCGACCACACCACAAGAAACAGTAGTGATTGATTGCTTCACCGTTAAAAAATTACAAAGAGCCCAACGTAAGGTTTTTGTAATGCTTATCTGTGGATATATAAAAAATCATCAATGTTACCCGCACGGAAAGGGTAACAGCTACTAATTAGCTGTTGCCCAAGTAACAACTAATCCGTTCCCGCAAAAACACATTGATGATGGAGAGAGCTTTTGGCCAACACCCAGCTGCCCACACGCTCCAAGGCACATTTTAGCTGTATCCATCTCTTAGCACTTAAGGCACTTACCTTTTATGCTCTCTTTTTTTTTTTTTTTTTTTTTTTTGTTTCCATGAAAGGCCGAAAATAGATTTTTAGGGCATGGAAAAAAGATTGTGGATAAAAATACCTTTAAATTTTAAGGTAAAATAGCTGAAAAAAGAAAAGGGATTTTTATCTTTACGAGTTCGTCCATATAAATAGAGTAAGTAGGTTTTGTTCAGGTCAAATAAAAAAAAAGATGGAAGACCGATCACATATATAGTAAAAAATTACCCTAGCGAGAAAAATTTAGCAACCACCATGGCTCGTAAGATCACGCCTACATGCACCTCCTGTGCATTTTAGCATGACTAACTAGCCAAAGTATGCATGGAGCAAGGATCCATCTGAACTTTCTTTTAACTGTCCATACTCAAATGATGGATTAGATGGCTATGGGCTTTTTTAATCAGCGCAATCTTTGGTCGGATTCATCCAAGAGGCGGACTACTGATTGGACGGTCCGGATCCACATCCACTCGCTCAAAAGACGCATAAAGTGAATAAAATTTACAAAAGGATCCTAGTGTCACCGACCGACCCAATCTCGTTTTTTATTTTATGGGAAGATACAGTAAAATTTCCCAAAGTGTAGCTGGCTCTCATTGGTCCTCAACTGCTGGGCCCACTGACAAGTAATCAAAACATTATAAAATGACGAAAGTAATTCTTCGTGGGACCCACTGCATTATGAGGTGGCTCCTTCCTTCCTGAGCCGCACCAACTCCATTCGCGAGAGAACTGATTTCTTGGTACGCTATCTGATCATGGATGCCCACAAATGCGAGATCCAAACCGCTTATCTGGGTCAAGCTGTGTAGATGCATCATCTAATCTGCTCATCAGATTATTCACAGGTGTATGCACGAGAAGGTTAAAATAACTTGACCAACGGTTCAAATCCAAAATGCATGATTAGTTCACCACGTGAACCAGAACCCGAGAACAATACGGTGGATCCCGCCAAACGAGAGGCTCGGATCCGTGGACGCGGATTGCGTCCTACCCCGCCGGCTCTAGCCACAAAGGGACAGTTCTGTGGGCAGGCCCACCTTGATTTATCTGTTTATCTAGGCGGTCCATCCCTTCTCTGGTATCATTTTAAGTGTTGTGCACAAAAATGAGGTAGATCAAAGGCTCAAATGGGTCACACCAAATAATAAACTTAGCTGCATTGTACACAGCATTAAATGCTCACTTGATTGTTAGGTCCACCTCATTTTTATCGAACCTTAATGAAATGGAAGGAAGGCGTACGTAAACATATACAGAAGCAGATTGGCTGGTGTACCCATACCAGTTATATAGCTGGTGTATTCATGTCAGCAAGTTATGTGGGTCCCATCATGAGGTATGTATTATATCTAAACTGTCCATCCAATTTTCGAACTCGTTGTAAGGCTTGAGACGAAAAATAAGACAGATCTAAAGATAAAATGGACCACACTGCGAAAAGCAGTGGGGGATTGAACTTCTACCATTGAAACCCTTTTAGGGTCACGAAAGTTTTGGATCAACATGAAATTTGTTTTTCCTCTTCATAACGGTATTTTTAGCCTTATGAGCAGATGGGATAGAAAATAAATATTATGGTGGGCCCTTCAAATTTTTTAACGGTGAAAATCATTATTCCTGCTTCTATTTTTGGTGTGGTCCATTTGAGCTTTGTATATGATTCATTTTTTGGCTTATTTTCTAAAATGATCTCAAAAAATTGATGAACAGTGGATATAATAAATACATCATTGTGAGTCAATATAACTTTGATATCCTTTAAACTATTGGATCATCTTCACACGTACCTTGACCAGCTATATAGCTGGTGTGTGGTACATCAGCCAATCCGCTTCCACAAATACATCACGGCTGACCACATAACTGTGTGTCCTACCTTCCCGAAGCGGATTGGCTCGCGTACCCCACAACAACTATGCTGTAGGTCCATGTCGTGCGACCACAGCAATGAACGGTATAAAGGATAGGGGTGCACACGGGTCGGTTTGGTCCGATTCTGGGGTGAAACCGGAACTGAACCGTTCCAAACGGTTCTACAATTTTTTGAACCGGAACCAGATCGTTAGCACCCTAGAACCGGAACCAGAATAGAACCGTGAAAACGGAATGGAACCGGAACCGAACCGAAACCGGCGCCATTGAAAACCCATTTCAACAGAAAAAGCAAAAAAAAAAAAAAAAAAAGAAGGAGAAGAAGAAGAAGAAGTTATGGGTCCGTTTGGATGTTCAATCAAAATCGCAATAACTCCATTAAAGGTTAATGACCAAAGCAAGACCATCCCCAAATTGCAATCACATCGATTTTTTAGTTCAACTTCACTGAAATGGTGACAGCCCCAGGGTATCATTTCATATAGGGTAAACTAAACTGTATGAATTGCAAATTGTTTCAATTGAGCATCCAAACGCACCAATATAAGTATATCAGAGATTGGGAATTTGAAAGCAGAAGAATGAGAGTTACTGACCACAAATTTCTTCTAGAAACAACAGAAACGAATCATGCAATGACATTAAAACCTTACTTCTTCAAAGCACTCCTAAAAAGTAGGAAGAGTCGCATTTTTCATGCCGATTCCTTCATCGTGGCATCCTTGCGTGCCATGGAATATTGTGAAATTACAGGACTTCCCCGTCGTGGCAATGGACCGGGAATCGGATTCGGGAACCAAATACGACAAGAGAGAGAGAGAGAGAGAGAGGGGTCGGACCTTCAAGGGAGGGCACTACACGGTTGCCGGCGTCTGGGACGGTAAGAGAGAGAGAGAGTCTGAGAGAGAGGGAGAGAGACTGAGAGAGAGCGAGAGAGGGCAGAAGGACTGAGGGAGGGCAAGAGAGAGAGAGAGAGAGAGAGAGAGAGAGAGAGAGAGAGAGAGACGGCGAGGGAGAGGGTTTTTTTTTTTTTATGGGGGCGAGAGAGACGGTAGAGAGAGAGGGTTTTTTTTTTTTTTTTTTTTTTATGCAGGGGTGGCAGGGGGGCGCTAAAGATGTAGGATGTTTAGGGTTTTTTTTATAAAAAAAAACGATTGCTTGCTTGGTGCCCGTGTGGCACATGGTTTGGATCCACGATTCATCGTATGGTTCGGATCAACGATGCGGTTCTACGGTTCCGATCAACGGTGCGTTCAACGGTTCGGATCTACGGTTCGGATCGGTTCTACAGAGCCCTAAACCAGAACCGATCTGTAATCAACGGTTTCGGGGAGTTTGGAACCGGAACCGGACCGTTAGCATCCTAGAACCGGACCAATCCAATGGTTTCAGTCCGGTTCCACAGATCCAACGATTCGTTGTGCACCCCTAATAAAGGATATTAAAGTTACACGGCCCACAGTGGTGTATTTATTATATTTACATTGTTCATCTAATTTTAGAGATCTTTTTAAAGCATTATCCAAAAAATGATCATATCCAAAAATCAACTAGACCACATCATAAATAACAGAGGAGATAATAATTTTCACCGTTAAATAATTTGTAGGGCCCACCATAATGTTTATTTTACATCCGATATGTTCATAAGGTCACAAAGACCCGAATGAATAGGAAAAACAAATTTTATATTAATCCAAAACTTTTGTGACCCCAAAAAGGGTTTCAATGGTAGACGTTCAATCCCCACTGGTTTTTGCAGCGTGGTCCACTTGATAGTTAAATCTATCTTATTTTTCATCTCAAGCCTTAAGACGAGATCGTCAAATGGATGAACGGTTTGGATATAACACATACCCCGTGATCAGACCCAATACAACAGTTATACAGTTAGTGTGAGGTACACCAGCCAATCCACTTCCATACCCTCCGGTCTCTAGCCCTGGACGGGTGGTTCAGTGGGCAGGCATATGGTTTTATCTACGCCGTCCATCTCTCATATCAGATTATTTTAAGATACGTACACACACCAAATAATAAGCTTGGGTTGTGTGAAATTAGAAAGCATTAAATGTCAATTTGTAGTGTGAAATGATCTAAGAGGAGGAATGGATGGCGTGGATAAACCGACACATCAAAGTGGGCCCGCCCGCTAGAGATGGGCTAGGTAGGACGACATCCACATCCTCAAAGGGGAAGTGGATTGGCTGGTGTACCACACACCAGCTATATAGCTGCTGCATGTCGTCCGAAGATGAGCACCAACGCTCCTCGAGCTCGAGTTGTACGAACGGTTCAAAGGAGATCAACGGTACATGGCACCACAGTGATGTATTTATTATATCTATACTGTTCATCTATTTTTAAAGATTATTTTAGAGCATTATCTAAAAAATGAATCATATCCAAAATGATCTGGACCACACCACAAATAACAGCGGAGAATGATTTTCACCCTTAAACAATTCGTAGGGCCCACAATAATGTTTATTTTCCATCCAATCTGTTCATAAGGTCATAAAGATCTGAATTATGAGGAAAAACAAATTTCATATTGATCCAAAACTTCTAGAACCCAAAAAGAATTTCAATGGTAGACGTTCAATCCTCCACTGCTTTTTGCAGTGTGATCCACTTAATAGTTAGATTTGTCTTATTTTTCCTCTCAAGCCTTGAGACTAGGGGTGGGCATCAAGCCGAGTCGAGTCGAGGTGGGCCAAACTTGGCTCAGCTTGTCCATGCTGTACTCGAGTTCGAGCTCGGCCTTGAGCTCAACATTGAAGCTTGGCTTGTTTGCTAAAGTTATCGAGTCGAGTTCGATTCGAGCTCGAGCTTGTTGGGTGAGAGAGTAATGGATTTTGTTCTTAATCCTCCTCCATTGATTCAGAAGAGAAGCTAAATAAAAAAATTTTAAAGATGCATTTTACACGACGCTCCACCAAGCGAAATTCATTTTTAGTTTGGCCCGGCAACCGAAACTGGGTGTAGTCCATCTTTCAGCAATCCAGAAAATCCATCTGTGTGAGCCCTATGATAGAAGAACCATGGGCCAAAAGCATCCTCAATTGTATGTTCTGAATTACCCATCATTAAGGCCATACTTTCCAATGGATAGGATTTTGAATAGACCTGGGACCACAAAAAGTGGGACCCACTTGTATTGTTGCTACTCAGACAAGTACGCAGTTGCCGTTACCTTGCAAATGATTTGAGGACTTGTAGCTCACAACATATTCAAGAAGGATATGTCTATTCATGTGAGTGCTCCATATAATATACCATTTTGGATTCAAGAGATCGTCAACACCAACATCAAACTCTTTATTCTTGGGGTGAAAGCAAAGAGATCCCACTTTAACTTTTTTTGCATTCCCTACAACTTTAATATATTTATTAATCGAGCCGAGTCGAGCTTGAGTTTGAGCTTCGAGTCGAGTCAAGTTGAAATGCCCTTAGGTCGAACTCGGCTTGAACTCAACTTGAGCTTCAAATAATTAGCTTGACTCGGCCCGAATCGGTCATTCAAGCTGAGTCAATCCGAGCTGACTCGAGCCGAGTCAAGCGAGTTTTTTGAGCCAGCTTGACTGGTGAACAGCCCTACTTGAGACATGCTTGCCAAATGGATGGACGGTTAACACGGTGTGAGGTACACCAGCCAATCCGTTTCCCCTTACGTGTCAGGGGTGACAACCAGTAAATGTACTCACGCGGGTCCAATTCGCATTACTCCCCCTCTTTGGTTGCATGCATACCGAGGGACGCGGATTGGCCGGATCTCCCGCAGCCATAGGCTCTGCGGGGTCCACTCACGTTTCACCAGCTGTTTTTAGGACATCGTCCGAAATACGAGGGAGATACAAAGTTCAAATTGAACAGAGAACAGTAAACAATGGGAATTGAATGCTGGCCGTTGAGAACTTCTGGGGCCCAGAAGATTTGGATCAAGCTGATACCTGTGTTTTCTATTTTTCCAGGTTGGAGTCACCCTTGGATGGCATATAAACATCACGGTGGGCTCTTTATGGCCACTATTTCGCATTGTGGGGTACACCTGAGCTTTGGACTCGCTTCATATTTGTTCTCATGTCCTAAAATCAGCCGGCAAAACAGATGGAAGGAACGGATACAACACATATATAATGGTGGGCCCCACAGAGTTTAGTGCTACAGGAATCCCCTGGAGCCGGGGACTACCGTCCATCAAGAGGTTGTTCAATAGGATATGTAGGGAGGGGAGTGGACTCTAGCCGTTGGGGTTTCAATGACTAAAACAGTTTATAAGATGGGCCTCATCATGGATAGGGGATCACCAACAAAACTCATCACATTAGATTCCTTTGATAATTCCAATCATATAAATAGCTTAGATTCAAAGACGACCCTAGATCCAAGCCCTAAACTCTCGGGTGCATTTGATACTATTCTAGCAAACCTCTCTCAAAACAGCCGGTTCGAAAACCGTGAGAAATGGAATCGCACGAGTAGCAAAAGGAAAATGGGATTCCAAAATAAGAACGAGAAAGCCGAGAAGCATCTCAACGGCTCTTTTTGAAAATCCGGCAAAACCATGCGTGTGATGTGAAACCAGAGGCAGAGAGAGAGAGGCAGGAAGAAGGATCGATATCCGAGAACAAATAAAAAAAAAAGAAAGAAAAGAAAAACATATGAGATGTTTACGAGGTCCGGTTCAGTAGCCCGCGGACCACCAGCCCTTTTTCTTTATAATATAACGTACATGATACAACAGATATATAGTAATCGTTTCTTTTTTAAGCCTTTATACGCTTTTTAGTAGTACAACGCACTCCCCAACTCTTCCTGTACCCGCAGCAGCGCAAACGCCTCAACCCTCTTTTTCAAAAAAATAAAAATAAATTAAAAAAAATCACCCTTTCCGGTATCTGGTTTTCCGTTCGTCGGAAAACTACCTTTCAAGACCGAGAAACATACTCTGCCAACTTCCCTATCTTCTCAACCAGCTCTGGCGACAGTTTCTTTGCCGGTTTCCGTTCCTTTTCCGGGCGGAAATCGAACCCTAACGCCTCGGAAACCTCCTCCGAGCTCCAACCCGCTCTCCTCAGCGTGTCGGAAAACCGGTCCGCCCTCAAAAGCAGAAAGTCCAAAACCGCCTGACTGTCTACCAAAGCCACCTCCTCTTCAAGGAACCCAGAGGCTGACACGTGCACAATCTCCTCTACCTCCGATTCCTCCCACCCGCCTTCCTTCAACACGGACCCGATCCGCTCCAGATACCCTTCCACCCATCTCGGCAGCTTCGGCTGGAATACCGGCCGAGGGATCTCGAACAGACGCTCCGGCGATGACGACGAATTCCGCCTCCGCCGGTCGCCGGCAGCGTCGCTCCAGAACTCGATCCACCGCGGCGTCTTCCCGCCATTGCCGACGGAATCCAGGCTCCTCCTCGAGAAATTCGATATCGGCCCAGCCGATTTCTCTGATACGGACCTCTGCCGCCGGAGGCGGAGATCGGAAGAGCTACGGAAGACGGATTCCCTCTCGAAGAAATCCGCAAGATCGAGCCCGCAGCAAAAGATCCGGCTTTCGTCGAGGAAGAAGATCGGGTTTCCAGCGAGAGAGGGATTGCAGGGAATGTAGCAGCGATTGAAGAGTGGAATTAGCAGAGGAGCTCTCCTGAGAGCGACACGGGCGATACGGAGAGCGCGTTCGGGATCGGACGGCCGTGGGCCCCAAGATTTGGTCCAGAAAGCGTTCCGGGCGATCTGAAGGGAAATGGCGGCAATCGGGACGTCGAGCGAAGCGCGGAGATGGTGGCGGGAGCGCCAGTCAGGGAAGCCGGGGCCGACTGGGAGGCCGGCGGAGAGGACAGCTCGGAGATCGGGAGGGAAGGCGAAGTTGAATTCGGCCTCTGCGCGGGCGAATTCGGCGTCGGAGAGGCCTGGATCGACGGTGATGCCGGAGTTTCGGAGGTGGGAGATGACCTTTTCGGAGAGGGAGGAGAAGGAGAGGAGGCCTTTTCTGATGGGAAGGGAGGAATTGGTGGTGGCTGCACGTGCAGAGAGGCGCCGGAGGCCCGCTATGTGGGCCGGGTTCAAGCCCGCCATCGGACGGTCCACGTCGACCATGATGGTTGTGGTTGGGTGTTTGGAGGACGGTTGATGATGGAATGTAGGCCGTGGATATTTATCCTCTTCTCTTCTTGCGTACGTGCGTGAGTTTTGATGGGTTTTTGAAGGTGGAAGGAGAACGAAAGGGAGAGAGGCGATGAAGTGTTTTTTTCAGACCCTTTTGCTACTTTGCTTGTGAAGAAAGGAGGATTTATAGCTGTTCATATGGAAGATGGGGCCCACCTGAGATTTTGCTCTCTCTCTCTCTCTCTCCCCTGGGAAATTATTATTATTAATATATGATATGATCCTCGACCCGAGGATGTACATAGTAATTTTGAAGTTTCAGTGAGGCCCCCTCTGTTCACTGATCCATTTTGTTGGTCTGATGAGCGCCCACCTTTGATGGACCATGAATTAAAGATCTCAAATATTGGCAGATCCTACCCGTCCATTATTTTCATTTTCTTTCTTTCTTTCTTTTTTCTCAACTGTCTATTCGCAGAGGGCCCAAATCAAAAGTTCTAGGATTGTTCCATTGAAAAGATCATGTTCCGTCCAAGGTGGGTCCCATCAGAGCTACTGTCTGGATCGGATCACCTGAAGAGGGATCCATGCCTCTCCTGGGGAATGGTGTCATTCGTATCATACAGTGCTTGGCCAGAAGGTTGTGCAGGGACGTTTGTCTTTCAGTTTGTCCCAGTTGGACCCATGTTTCAATGATCCAAACCGTTAATACGATGGATCTCACCGAAGGATGACGACCCGAAAAGGAAATTACCTGGAATATCCTAAATATGTTAATATCTGGCCCTTTCCCTGGTTGAATGTGTACCGTTGCCGTGTTTTTTCTTAAACGGACCACTATTGAATGGTGAAGATCTTTCCAGTCCAGGGGCTTTCAGGGCATGGGCCTAGTAGGGCTAATACCACCTTGACGTATGATAATGGATCCCACTTGCCACCCTTTGCAAGCTACGAACCGAAAATGTAGTGTGCTGTACAAACTTTCGGCCTCTGCAGTGTACAATACGTCAATACCTCTTTTTGAGGGATTGTAAGGGGCGAGAATATCCGTGCGAAGGAGAGGCTACTGTTACACGGTGGTAACTTTACTTGATTGAATGGGCATCTGGTATTGGTAGTCCGACACATCACTGGGTCCCATTGCGGCCCACCTAATTTTGAATTTTGAGTACAAACACATGCAAGCATGGCCTGTGGGTCCCACAGCTCAAGTTTCAACAAGTGTATCTTCTGTAGTCACGCAGAGTACCTTCCTAATGGGCGCTACGCCACCAAAAAAGATCCAGAATCCAGCGGTTGATATGGTGGGACCCCAAATATCTGGGACCCGCGCATGTCCCATCATTCACACATGGTTAGATCATTCACCGGCTGGAGGGAAAGGAGACAACTGATTGGTGGTCTACTATTTTCCCCAATTTTCAAGGAGATTTGCTTGGTAGTTTGCTAGACCACGTGAAATAATCTTATGCACCCATCTTTACCGTGCATGTGATGCCGTAGGGTTATTTAGACCATTTAATCTAGTAAGACCATTATGGATGTTATGGGAAAACATGAACCGATCACAGTCAAGGACAGCTCAGCTCAACCAAGTTCAAGAACAGCTCAGCCGGGATAATTTACCTAGGAGAATTGGCATGAGGGTTGCATGCACAGTCCCTCGGTGGGTTGAGCTCTCAAGTTTGTGGCCAATCGAACTCACTGGAAACTGGATGATGCTAACAGGACACCAAATGTAGCTAGATTTAATGAAAGATCACACCCAAATCCATAGCTCAATAGGTAGACTGAGTGGAGATACCTTGTTTCAACACTTGAGGTCTTGGTATCGATCCCCAGCGGGGGTGGCTAACATGGAGTGTGTGTACTGACATAGGTGTGTACTAACGAGTTAATCCAAAAAAAAAAAAAAGGATTCAATGAAAGATCAGCTCCTAGCCATAGCTCAGACCAAATTGCTCATGTTTAGGTCTACTCGGGTCTTCCTTAACCAAGCAATAGGGCTCGGTTATGGAAAGGCCCTTCCGAATTGTCCTCGACCGATTTGATAGAGCCCGGCTCAGTCAGTTATTTCTGGACTAGGAGGGCTCAGCCAGATCAACTAGGCACTGGACTCCCTCCCATTAACGCCCGATGCATGATCTTAGGATAACCGATAAAATTGTTGGTCGTGCACATCTTATCTAATGGATGAAATCGTGCTCGGAATGACGGGCCATTACGTCTTATGAGTAGTATAAATGAGGGACTCCCTTACAGGAAGAGGTACCCAAAAACATCTCTCACCCTAAACCATTCTACACTTCTAAACCTAGATTCCTAGCCTAACTTTAGCATAGAGGGTCCCTGCCGTAGTCAAGGTCTCTTTGTTTTCTTCTGTGCAGGTGCTTGGAAGATCAATGGCTGAGTGAGGGAGCACCATATTCTTGCATCAACAATAGATAAGGAGCAGATGCATAGTTTAAAATGGAAGGATAAAATTATAATGGCCGACAGTTATGAAGTTTATTTAGAGTTGACCGCTTGCAGATGCTGCTAAACGGCCCTTTCGCATTGCTCCTAAAATGTGAACCGTCAGATTAGGACAGTTTACCAATTAGGGTAGTCCAGCCACGTACCATTACTTTCTTTCAGTTGGGGGCTTGAAAGTTCACGGCTGTGTACTCATGAGCATACGCATCTTTTATTTTGCCTTTACTATCAAGGAGTTATTGTACGCGGAGCGATTGTACGTCGTCCAAGCCAAGGGTGGGGCTTACCTTTTACAGATCCAATCCGTTGATACTATTGGCCCCACTGTTGATGGTCCATGCACCAAAAATCTTCAACACCGAAAAATTATCTGGCCAACAAAGAAACGGTTAAGGATGAAATACATCAACGGTTCCCATTCAACCAAACGGATTGGCCATCCATGACTATCAACGTTAGGATCACAGAGAAACGGTACCCACACGTACAAACTCAAAGCTAGAGCGTTCGTCGTGGACAGTCTCCTAACCCGAGCATTGTAAAACAAACCACGAGTGTAAAGTAGGCACCGGCGGCCGGCATTTTCTCTGCCTCTTTAAACTGGATTCACATGGAGGTGTCGTCGCCTCAGCTCATGTGCGACGCACGTGACAAACGGTAAGAAACATATTCGAGCAACATGGCCTGGAGACAAAACAGCCGGAAGACTTCTACTTCCATGCAACGTTTTGAAAAAAACGGTGCTATGACTTTGTAACGGTCCAGTGGCCTCATTGATAAACTGCAAAGGTCGAGCCCATATGTAAATAAATAAATTAATAGATAATGGTTCTTTAACGGTAACTGACGTTAGATTCCCTAACTCCACGCTACAAGCCATTATTTTGAAAGCTAGTAGCTGTTGTTTAAGAGTATTTTTCAGTTTTCAGTGAGAACCTCTCCTGTTATAACGGATCTTATAACATTTCATGAGTATTTGTATTTTTGGGAAGATAGATAGGGGACCACCTCTTTTTATTAAGAATCGAAGAAAAACTTGGATACACTTGTAGAAGGTGATGGATGATCCAAATCATGGATCCCATTGGGTCCCTGCTCATGTGGCAGTGGGACCCACATGTGCTAGCTTAAGTAGTTTTTTATTACTACATGTGTGGGGTTATTTTGATCTTTTAGCTAGGGGTTGTTTGGATACTTAAAAACTTATTAAGTTGTAATCTGATTATAAGTATAAAGTATTTACATTTGGTTATGTTTGGCTTGATATTGCAATCTAATTATAAGAAAATAGTTACCTATGTTTGGATAAATTAAAATATGTTTGCAACTTGTAATTAAGTATTCACTCATAACAGAGCTTGGAGTGATAAATCCTTAAAAAATAATCAAACGATATATACAGTTTTCATGTAAGATAGATCATTAGGATAAGCCTAACTCAATAAAGTCTATTGTCAATTTTTATAGTAAACAAATCATTTGGTGGGCCACATGAGTAAGCCCACTAATTCAAACACGGTACAAATGTTTGATAACATTCCAACATATGAGAAGTTTCAACCCTAACAACAATAACAAAGAGCGAAAGAAGGGATGTTTGTCTCTCTTTTTTTTTTTCTTTTTTTTTTTCTTTTCTTATTTTTTTATTTTGGATTCTTATAGCCGTTGGAAGATGATATGCAACTCTTCCCACTTAGAAAAATTTTCAAATATTATAATTATTGCCTGAAAATTTTTTACCTGTAATGTGAAATATGACTTTTTTTTCATGTTTTAGATATAAAAGTTGTAATTGTATTACAACCTACAATCTGATTACAATCAAATATACCCATCTAAATGGCCCTTGTAATCTGATTATCTGTAAACAAATTCTTACTTAAGGACTTTACAGGCATCTAAACGACCGCTAAGAAAACTAAAAGAATAGAAATGTCTTTTTTGTTTGGAGAGAATTTAAGTAAAACATTTGGATTTTCTTTCTTAAAGGAAAAAAATGAGAAAAAAAACAAGAGAGAATGTCGTAGAAAATGAAAAATAAGAACCTTCTGCCACCGAAATCTTTGCATAAGGATTCATCCACAACAAAGTCTTCTTCGATTGTTTTCTCCAACAGTTGTGTTGGGGATCTTTTACAATATCTAGTTGTTGAGATATTTATTTCTTTCATGTTGCTTGTAATCCATTTTCTAATGATATAGTTTGGGTATTCAAGAGATGTATCTTAAAAATTATACTTTCATTATTTCTCTTATAGTGGATTTGTGCTCGAGGATTTTTGTAACGTCTCGAAAAAATTCGTACAAAGATCCGAGTATCACCTCAGGCAGAAATCGCTCAGGACCAAATCCTTTAGTAATTAAACGAGGATTAGTTAGTGCTAAATTAAAGTATCTGTGAAATTAGCACTAATCACTTTAAATATGATATGCGACCCAAAGCGTGAAGAATCATTGACGCTACAGTACTCTGAAACTTAGGATCAATCTCTAAACCCGGTTACTCTCGAGAACACCTTGAAACTCCGTATCGGACCTGGACCGCAAGTCGAAAGTCCGATGACCGCGAAACTATACCGTTATAACCACCTTACTGGGCTTGACAATCATCTCAGAAATCAAGTCCTGATTGTGTCCAGAAATGCACAACTTAAGCCCGGAGCGAAGTGTGTGAGAAATGTGAATATCTTTAGGAAACGTGCTCAGATTTAAGTGAATTGAGTCGTTCACTTGTAGACCAAATATAAGAATTCAGACCGTCAGAATCTGACCCAATTACACCCTCGGATCAGGAAAAATTTTCAACACATGTCAGTATACTTGTAACACCCCGGATTTTTGCCAACCTAGAATGAGACGTCCTTAGGCAATGGGTCGATCCTAACACCTTAGTAACTTGTCAGAACTGAATCCCACAGTCTAAAATCGCTCCTTAACCCATTTCCTTCACAAATCCAACCCTTCACCACCTTGATCTTCCAATTTTTCAAAGCACTTTCGCCCTAGACACTATCTTAAACTAGCTAAGTAGTATTACTTGGATCACTTTATATACAAACTACAAAGGACTAAGTACCACCTCAGACGGAAATCACTTAGGATTAAATCCTTTAGAAATTTGACAAAGTTAACTAAGTGCTAAACTAGATTAGCCATGAAATCCATTTGAATCGCTTTAAATACGATCTGCAAGACTCAAAACTTGTAGAATCATTGACGCTAGGTTACCCTAAAACTTAGGATCAATCTCATTACCCGGCTGCTCACGGGAGCATCTCGAAACTTCGTATTAGGTCTAGACCGCACATCGAAAATCCGATTAACACGAAGTTAAGGAACTAGGACCGCCTCACTGGACTTGACAATCATCTCAAAAATCAGGTCCATCCGATGTCCCACGGCCATTCGTTTCGATTCGGAGCGAGGGTGTGTGAAAAACACTATTCCCATTTCAAAATAAATATCAGGAATAGTGATCTGGCACCATTCGTTGACGCGTCAGTATTAAGCAACCTGACCGTCAGAATCAGACCAAATTACACCCTCGGATTAAGAAAAATTTCAGGAACATTTACATGTACTTGGAATTTCTGATCGTGGCCCACTGACCGTCGAACTGAAAGTGGTCCGCCACGTGCGATCTGGGAATCCGATCGAGTCGAAAACGTAATCCCACATAGATCCATAGGTGGTGAGCTTAAGTCTGACATTTGGCTCAAGGAGGGCCACCAGAACCTCTCTTTTGAGCCGGAAAAGTGACGAAATACCTATATTAGCAGTAACCCTTGAACCTGAGTCTATTTTGGGAAGGTTTTAGGCTATAAAAGGACCTTAAACCCTCTCCCATTTCAGCCATACGAATTTGGATTTGAGAGAGAGAAAAGAGAGAGAAAGTGAGGGAGAAGTGGGAGCTACTCCCTGCCGCTCCACGGGCTGCACCGCCTCTTTCTTGCCGCTTTCCCGGCGATTCCGGCGTCATTTCTAGGTAATAAACCCTAACCCTAACCTGTTTGGGGGATTAGACAGTTGTAGGTTAGGAAATAGCTAACCTATTTCATTCTCTAGGTTGCCAAACTCCCGTATACGGAAGCTTAGCGAACCTATCGACTCTGTTACGATTCTACGACACAAGGTGCGGACTTTAGGTGTATAGGTTATGGTTTTCAACGCTTTCAATGTCAGATAATGATAGATTCATGATCTGCATGCAATTGCACATGTACAAAGTGCTTTCCGTTTTCTGTTTCGATTAGAATTGTAGAATTTGGAATTTCACATACTCTAGGTATTCGTATAAAATACCGTATACGTATTTTTTTATGGAAATGTGTTTGACATGTTTATTTGTCGTATGGATATATGACGTATGGATAAAATACTTATTTGGCGAAAGGATTCGCCTAAATACATGTTTACTAATAAACACTATGTATGTAGAAATACGGTATTGTAAGAAGTACCGTATACATGTATATTTTAGCGATGTGTTTGTCATGATTAATTGTCGTATAAATATATTATGTGCGTATAAAATATTTGCTTGGCGAAAGGAATCGCCGTAATACATGTTTGCTTGTATACTCTATGTATGTTGAAAATGCGTATTCTAGAAAATACTGTATACGTATAAATTTTGGAGATGTATTTATCATGATTATTTGCTGTAGTAATATATTATACATGGATAAAATACTCACTTGGCTAAAGGATAGCCCTAATACATGTTTTGCTAACATACACCATGTATGTTGTAATAGTATATTCTAAGTGTTTGTGAAAATGACTGAATGAGTATAGAATTCTCATTCGTGCTCGCCATGATTAATTGTCATGGATTCATGATTGTTGTATTGGCGATACCCTTTTGACGAAAGGATTTTCCCTAAATCACGCCACGGCCAATATACACTATATATGCTAAAATGTGTGGCCCAAGTGTTTGCGAAAATGACTGAATGAATATGGAACTTGGATTCACCTTGCCATGACTATCACATGTGGGTGTACGCGTGTTATGATTGGGGCAACTCCCTAGTGAAAGGATTTGGCCTAATGCCTATGTGATCGACATATGTCATGTATGTTGATGCATGTTGTTTAAGTGTTTCTTGAAATGTCTGAATGAGTAGTAGTTAGCAAGTTGTAATGTTTAAGGGTGTTGAGATATGATTCTCAACCTCTTTTAACTATGTGTATGATCTCCTTGGATTGTTGTGTGATTAGAAATTGAACATGTATAAACTCATGCTTGTGTTGTGATTCATAACATGGTCAACTACTTTATGATTATAACTATGTAATGCATATGTTTAAATTTATATTTACGTTGTATGATCCGTCATGGGTGATGGGGGAGCGGAGCAACGAGTGCGTGCAACAGCCCTGGCAGCCCTAAACGGATAATACCATACCTTGATTGTATGAGTGGAATCTTGATCCATTACTGCTTTATCTATCTGCAAGTTATCATGTTTGGGGCTATGATTATAGTCCAGACAATCGGTACCAGAATTGAATTCGTGGCTGCGATCCATTTGCCGCGTGAGATGTGTTCGACGAACCCGAGTCGTACTTTGGTTGGCGATAGTGGTTGGCCACGCGAAGTGCTTATGCACTTCATGTCGTTCAACTTGTTGTGCGCTCGAGCTAGCCGAGCTCGTCAAGTAACCCGATCTGTCTTATGTATGTTCACCATGTTTGGTCGTTACTGCTTGAACCTAGGGTACTAAACTTACCAGTGAAATCCCTTTTAACCATGGTAACTCGATCCGCTAAGACTCATGAGCCGGGCATGGTGGTATGGGACACCGTGGTCGAGCTGTCGGCCTACGCTGGGGCCACGTGCCTCCCCGTAGTGACCAGTGAGCAACTAGACTCGTGAGCCGATTATGGTGGTATGAGACACTATATTCGAGCTGTCGATACTTACGGCGAGAGCCGAGTACGGTGAGACCTATGCTCGTGCTGACGGGCGACGAGTCCTCCGTAGTATCTTCGAGTATACTCCAAGAGTCTGTGATTGGCGACGAGTCTTTCACAGCAACTAGAGTATGAGTTGAGCCGAGTACGGTGAGACCTGTACTCGAGCTGACGGCTAGTGATTGAGCCGAGTACGGTGAGACCTGTACTCGAGCTGACAGTCAGCAATTGAGCCGCATACGGTGAGATTTGTATCCGTGCTGACGGGTGACGAGCCCTTTGTGATGCCTTCGCTACGCCTCTCAAACCATAATATCGTATGAGATTAACTAGGACTGACGACCCTAGAATGGATCATGTTTGGGAATGATACAAGGGAGGTACCTTAGTTTTCCAATACTGCTGTTTGAAATGGACTAATAATAACTCGGTAATCATGATCATCATCGCACCGCATGTGCTTAGTAGATGTGGCGCACCGAGGAGTTAAGCATTCGCGAACGTAAGATGATGTCGCCGAGGGTGGTTTGGCAAGGGCATACATCATGTCATTTCATACTTGCATTTAATAAGAGTAGTTAGAATTGTTTGATTTGTCTTGTTTTATCATTCTTGCTTGATTGAATTGATAACATGTTAACCTATGCTTTATTGTTCCACCGAGTTGATCACTCACTCCCACGATACGGACGGTGTTCCAAACACCCACCGGACTTTGTCGATTGCGATGGCGACGCTATTTCGAGGCGAGCCGGACTTCTATGACGACGGAATGCTTTCTCGTATATGCTCTTTTCTCGGCGGCTTCGTGAGAGCCGTACCTTGATTGTCGGGGCTACAGGGATGTTGACTAGATCATACTACACAACTTGGTATAATTTACTTGTAATTATTTAACCTGGTAACTTTATCACACTCTGGAGACTCACCACAGTTTATATCTTTTATCTACCTATCACAGTCTTCCGCTTGCTAATTTATTGTCTCTGGAGTATGATATTCTGTTTTGGCTTAATCTCACTCATGTTCAATGCACAAATACAGTCAACATTCAATCATCATTCATTTTGTTGCATAAGTGGTGTTCTGGAACTCGGGAGTTGAGTTTATGCTCAACCCCCAATTTTCAGGGCGTTACAATACTTGTAGCCCTGATCGAATGCCGATGACCGTTGAACTGAAACTGGTCCGCCGTGATCAATCTGTAAATTCGATCGAACTGAAAACTTAACTCGAGCTAGATCCAATGTTAGGGAGCTTAAGTCCGACCGCACGCAGAAAATGAGCCTCCAGAAGTGCTCCGTTAGATCGAAACAACCCCTATTTGGCTATAACCTAAGTATACAATGACCCTGGGGCCATTCTCATCAGTTCTAGGCTTAAATAAGGGCCTTAAACCCTCTCTCTCTCATTCCATACGAATTTGGAAAATCCTAAGAGAGAGAAGAGAGAAAAGGGAAGGAAAGAGAGAGAAAGTGAGGGAGAGAGTTGGAATTCGTTCCTGGGATTCAATCCCATCACTCCACGGGCTGAATCAATCATTTTGAATCATCATCTCGGCGATTTCAACGCCGTTCTTAGGTAAGTAGAACCTAACCCTAATCTGTTTTAAGGTTTCAAGTAGTATAAGTGATAAAATAGCTAACTTATTTCATGTTGTAGGTTGCCGTTGTGCTATAGACAAAGACTCGGTATACAAACTGAGTTCAATACTTGTTTACTGGGGAAAGGTGCAGACTATATACATTTAGGTTATAGTTTTCAAGACTTTCAATGTCGGTTATTAATTTATTACTGACGTGGGTGTCATTTCACATGCGAAACGTGATGTTTGTTTCGCTTTATGAATACGTATGAACTATGTCAAGTATAGTGTATTTTATGTATTTGTTGAAATAAATGAATACGTATGATTTTTGGATTCACGGTTGACATGATTATCTGTCGTACATATATGCTTATTGTATCTGCGACAACTCCTTGGCGAAAGGTTCTTGCCCTAATACATATTATAACCAATATACGTCATATAAGTCGGAATGTGTAGACTAAGTGTTTGTAAGAATGTCTAAATGAACCAGTAGTCAGTTAATTGTATTTTGTATGAGTGTTGAGATATGATTCTCAACTACCTTAATTATGTGTACTATAATGTCTGTTTAGGCATGGAATGCATATGTGTGAATTCATGTTTAAGTTGTATTCCATAAAATGCTCAAATGATTGTATGATTTGAATTATTGATCCATTACTACTTTGTCTTTCTCATATAGTTACTTGTTGTAATTGAATGTTTGAGACTATGGTATAATGCCGGCAATCGGTAACAGACCCTGATTTGGTGGCTGAGGTTGTTTCGCCACACAGGACGTGTTCGATGAATCCGAGTCGTACTTTGGTTGTCGACGGTAGTTAGGCCACACGAAGTGCTTACACACTTCATGTCGATTAACTCGAGGTGTGCTCGTACCAGTTGAGCTCGTCAAGTAACCCGATTGACCCGATGTATGTTCACCATGTATGGACGCTACTGCTTGAACCTAAGGTACCAAACTCACTAGTGGAAACCCTGTTAATCGTGGTACCTCGATCCGCTAAGACTCATGAGCTAGACATGGCGGTATGGGACACCGTGGTGGAGCTGTCGGCCTACACTGGGGCGACGAGCCTCCCCATAGTGTCTAGTGAGCAACACAGCCTAGTGAGCCGAATATGGTGGTATGAGACACTGGATTCGAGCTGTAGGCCTACACTGATAAGGTGACGAGCCCTTTGTAGTGACCTCGAGCATACTCTGAGCCTATGTAGAGGTGATGAGCCTTCCCGAAGCAACCAGAATATAAGCTAGGCCTGCACTGATCAGGTGACGAACCCTTTGCAGTAACCTAAAACCGTAACATCATATGAGATTTTTTAGGACTGATGACCCTAGAATGGATCATTGCTTAGGAAATTATATAAGGGAGGTACCTTAGTTTTCCAATCCTACTGTATGAAAAGGACTAATAAGAACTTGGTAAACACGCTCATGCATCGCATTGCATGTGTCGTTTGGCGTTGGATAGAGCACTGAGGAAGTGACTGACATGCGCGACCATGAGATGAAGATCGCAGAGGGAGTGTAGGCAAGGGCATGCATCATTTATACATACCATTCTTGCATTAACCAGAGTACCTAAGAATGCTTGTTGTATTGCCTTATCATTACTGCTTGACTGAATTGATAATATGTTAACATTTGCTTTATAGTTCCACTGAGTTGATTACTCATTCCCACGTTACGGGACGATATTGTACACACCAACCAGACCCTGTCTTAGTTGCAGGTGGTGGTGATGCCTACGAGGAGGAGCCGGACTACGAGGATGACGATGAGGCATTCTCTTTCATGCAGTTTGCAGGCGGGTTCATATGAGCCGTATCCTGATCGATGGGGATTTCTAGGATGTTGACTAGATGACATTACACCTTTTGTATATTTTGAAATTGTACATGTATTTATTTAACCTGGTAACATTATCACACTCTGGAGACTTACAATAGTTTATATGTTTTATACATCTATCACAGTCTTCCGCTTGCTTAACTTAATCGTATCTAGAGTATGATATGTTGTTTTAGTTTATCTCATTCATGTTTAATGTGCTAATATGAACAACATTCAACCATCATTATCTATGTTGCTGTAACATCCCGAAAATCGGAGGTCGAGTAGTAATTTAACTCTCGAGTTCCAGAACATCACTTATGCAACAACATGAATGATGATTAAATGTTGACTGTATTCGTGCATTGAACATGAGTGAGATTAAGCCAAAACAACATATCATACTCCAGAGACAGTTAAATTGCAAGCGGAGGACTGTGATAGACTTATAAAATATAAAAACTGTGGTGAGTCTCCAGAGTGTGATAAAGTTACCAGGTTAAATAATTACAAGTACAATTTTAAAACTTACCAAATGTGAGAAAGTATAATGTCTACTATCCCAAGTATCATAGCCCCGTCAATACATTACCAGGTCTTCATATACCTGTTAGAGAGTTATAAGTAGGAGAACTCCTCAACATCATAGTAGTGGTCCAGCTCTGCTTCATAAGCATCGCCGTCACCTGAAACTCAACAAATTTAGTTGGTGTGCACATCACCGTCCCGTAACATTGGGGTGAGTGATCAACTCAGTGGAACAGTAAAGCATAGGTTAACATGTTATCAATTCAGTCAAGCAGTAATGATAAAGCAGTATAATCAAACAATTCTAAATACTCTTATTAATGCAAGTATGAATGCAGTCATGATGTATGCCCTTGCCAAACCACCCTCAGCAATAACATCTTACGTTTGCGCATGCATTCATCCCTCAGTGCCCCACATCTACCAGGCACATGCAATGCTATGATGAGTATGATTACCAAGTTGTTATTAGTCCATTTCAAACAACAGATTGGGAAACTAAGGTACCTCCCTTGTATCATTCCCAAACATGATCCATTCAAGGGTCGTCACTCCTAGATAATCTCATACGATATTATGGTTTGAGAGGCATCGCGAAGGCATCACAAAGGGCTCGTCGCCCATCAGCACGGATACAGATCTCACCATATGCGGCTCAATTGCTGACCGTCAGCTCGAGTACAGGTCTCACAGTACTCGGCTCAATCGTTGGCCATCAACTCGAATACAGGTCTCACCGTACTCGGCTCAACTCATGCTCTAGCTGTTGTTAAGGGCTCGTTGCCAATCACAGACCTTAGAGTATACTCGAAGACACTACGGAGGACTCGTCGCTCGTTAGCACGAATACAGGTCTCACCGTATTCGGCTCTCGTCGTAGGTGTCGACAGCTCGAATATAGTGTCCCATACCACCATAATCAGCTCACAAGTCTGGTTGCTCACTGGTCACTACGGGGAGGCACGTGGCCCCAGTGTAGGCCGACAGCTCGACCACGGTGTCCCATACCACCATGCCCGGCTCATGAGTCTTAGCGGATCGAGGTACCATGGTTAACGGGATTTCACTGGTAAGTTTGGTACCCTAGGTTCAAGCAGTAGCGTCCAAACATGGTGAACACACATTAGACAGATCGGGTTACTTGACGAGCTTGGCTAGCTCGAGTGCACAACAAGTTGAACGACATGAAGCGCATAAGCACTTCGTGTGGCCAACCACTATCGTCAACCGAAGTACGACTCGAGTTCGTCAAGCACATCTCACGTGGCAAATGAATCACAGCCACGAATTTCATCCCGTTACCGATTGCCTAGACTATAATCATAGCCCCAATCACATTCAATTACCGATAATTAAAGCAGTAATAGATTAAGATTCAAATCATATAATCAAAGTCTGGTACTATTCGTTTAGGGCTGTCAGGGCTGTTGCACGCACTCATTGCTCCACTCCCTCATCACCCATGACGGATCATACAACGTAATTATGAATTTTAAACATACGCATTACATAAATAAAATCATACAATCAGTTGAGCATGTTAACAAGCATATCATAAAGTATATTATAAAGCATGTTATAAGCATATTATGAAGCACTATATAAACAGGAATACAAACACATATATTTCACAGGTAAGTGGTTAAAGTGAACAACCTCATGGAGGAAATCATATGTCTCTAAGGTAGTTAAGAATCCCATCTTAACACCCTCCTAAGGCATCAACATCCAAACACTTACTCACACAAGCATTTTCACAAACACTTAACATACACTATTTCAACATACATAGTGTATGTTAGCAAACATGTGTTAGAGCGAGTCCTTTCGCCATGTAAGTATTTTATGCATATGTAATATATTTATACGAAAAATAATCATGGCAAACACATTCCTAAAATATATATGTATACGGTACTTTCTACAATACGGTATTTCTACATACATAGTGTATTTTAGTAAAACATGTATTGGGCGAATCCTTTCGCCAAATAAGTATTTTATCCATATAGCGTATATTCATACAACAAATAATCATATCAAACACATTTTCAAAATTTATACATATATGGTATTTTCTACGAATACCTAGAATATGTAAATTTCCATAATCTACATCGTTAATCAAAACAGAAAACGGAAAGCACTTTGTACATGTGCAATTGCATGCAGATCATGAATCTATCATTATCTGACATTGAAAGCGTTGAAAACCATAACCTATACACCTAAAGTCCGCACCTTTTATCGTAGAATCGAAACGGAGTCGATAGAGTTGCTAAGTTTCTGTATACGGCAGTTTGGTAACCTACAGAATGAAATAGGTTAGCTATTTCATAACCTACAACCTAAACAACCCAAAACAAATTAGGGTTAGGGTTTCTTACCTAGAAACGGAGCTGGAATCGCCGGGAAAGTGATTAGAACGGAGTGGTGAAGCTCGTGGAGCGGCAGGGAAGCATGGCAGGGAGATTCTCCCTCATCTCTCTCACTTTCTCTCTCTTTCCCTAGGGTTTTTCTCAAATTCGGATGGCTGAAATGGGAGAGGGTTTAAGGTCCTTATATAGTCTAAAATGTCTCCAAAATAGACTTGGGAACAAGGTATACTTGGGTTTTGTCCAAAGGGCATCTGTTTCAGCTCAACGGAGCATTTCCGGAGCCCCCTTGAGCCAAAGGTCGGACTTAAGCTCACCGACACCGGATCTACATTTAGTTAAGTTTTCATTTCAGTTGGATTTCCAGATCACGCGTGGTGGACCAGTTTCAGTTCGACGGCCAGTGGGTCTCGATCGGAGATTCCGAGTACATGTAAATGTTTATGAAATTTTTTCTGATCCGAGGGTGTATTTGGGTCAGATTCTGACGGTCTGGTTGCTTAATACTGATCCACAAGCGACAAGTCTCAGATTACTATTCAAGATATTTATTTTGTAAAGAAACAAGTGTTCTCACACTCTCTCGCTCCAGACTCAAGCGAATAGCCGTAGGACACTATCTGGATTTGATTTCCGAGATGGTTGTCAAGCCCAGCGAGGCAGTCCTAAGTCCTTAACCTCGTATTATTCGGACTCCCGATGTGCGGTCTAGAACTGATACGGAGTTTCGAGATGCTCCCGAGAGCAGCCGGGTAATGAGATTGATCTTAGATTTTAGGGTAACCTAGCGTCAATGATTTTACAAGTTTTGGGTCTTGCAGATCGTATTTAAAACGATTCAAACGGATTTCGTAGCTAATCTAGTTTAGCACTTAGTTACTTTGTCTCATTTCTAAATGATTTAGTCTTATAAGATTTCTGTCTGAGGTGGTACTTAGTCCTTTGTAGTTTGTATATAGAGTGATCCAAGTTATACTACTTAGTTAGTTTAAGATAATGTCTAGGGTGAAAGTACTTAGGAAAAATTGAAAGATCAAGGTGGTGAAGGGTGGAATTTGTGAAGGAAATGGGTTCAAATGCGATTGTAGACTTTGGGATTAAGTTCTGACAGGTTCATAAGGTGTTAGGATTGGCCCATTGCCTAAGGACGTCGAATTTCAGGTTGGCAAAAATCCAGGCTATTACAGTTGCATAAGTGATGCGTTGGAATTCGGGAGCTGAGCTTCTGTTCGACCCCCGATTTTCAAGGCGTTACAATTTTCCATGTAAAAAATATTTCAATTGCACTATACGTGTTTGATGATTTACTCATGTTGAAAGTGATTATCATCCATTAAATCTTTTATATTGTTAATTTCATTGATTTGCACATGGAAAAGAAATGTGTATGGTTTTCCTACAGTTTAGATATATCATGAATCAAACATTACTTTTATTACATTATTTGAAGTTTATTGGACAATTTAAAAAATGAAAAATACTCAATGGTTCCCTTTCTACAAACAAGTGACCACTAATCAGAATTTAGGTTGCTTAATCTGTATGATTTTGAGATAGTGCGGGTCCATAGTTTATTTAGTTTAATTTGAGCTAGTATATATTTCAAGTGTACGGGTCCTTGTTGGGGGCCTTGCACAAAACCTTAGGATCTAGCCTCCTGAAACAAACCAGAATTATGGAATAATAATGCAATGTTACGGGAGGCTAGATCCTAAGGTTTTGTACAAGGCCCCCAACAAAGTGGTATCAAAGCTAAGTTCCTTGAACGGGTAGGATTGATTTTGAATTATAGAAGGTGGCTCATCAAGGTTTATTAGCCTTAATGGTTCTAACTGGATCATAAGGAAGACTAAGATGGAGGACTTGCTTTATTGCAAGAACCTATATTCTCCAATTTTAGGCATATCAGCAAAATCTAAGGATATGTCTGATGATGATTGGAAGAAGATGGACCGAAAGGCGGTGGGGTTTATTAGACAATAGTTGAATGATTCCGTATTCCACCATGTGTCTACGGAGACTTCAGCCTCTAGCCTATGGCTGAAATTGGAAGGGCTGTATGAGAGGAAGACAACCGGTAATAAGATTTTTCTAATAAGGCGACTTGTGAATCTCGAGTTCAAAGATGGTGGTTCTGTGGCCAAGCACATGAATGAGGTCAGCGATATAGTGAACCAACTCTCCTCTATGAAGATGGTCCTGGATGATGAACTGTAGGCTTTGTTATTGCTTAGTTCATTGCCTGACAACTGGGAGACATTGGTGGTATCTCTAAGTAACTTCGCGCCAGACGGAAAGGTATCCATGAAACAGGTAACCAGTTGTCTATTCAATGAGGAGACAAGGAGGAAGTCTCAAGGGTCTACTCAGCAAGAGGCCCTTGTGACACAGGAACGGGGGAGAGGAAAGAACAGAAAGGGCGGGAAGGCCCGAGATAAATCAAGAGGTAAGTCGAGTAACAAGAAGGATGTTGATTATTGGAATTGTGACAAGAAGTGTCACTACAAGCATGAATGTCGTGGTAAGAAGAACGACAAGAAAGGAAAATGAAAGGAGAAAGAAGATGAATCAGATTCCACTGCGATCGCTTCAAATGGCGACGTTGTAGTTATTCTTTCAGCAGATCACGATGTATGTCTCACGACTTCGAGTCAGGACACCGACTGGGCGATAGACTCGGGAGCTTCTTTTCATGCGACTCCACGCAGAGACTTCTTCACAAGCTACAAGCTAGGTGACTATGAGACCGTGAAGATGAGAAATTCAGGCGTATCGAAGATCGTAAGGGTCGGTGATATTTTTGTGTGAAGAGCGATGTGGGCTGCACATTAGTTCTCAGGGATGTGAGGCATATTTCAGACCTTTGCCTCAACTTGATGTCGACGGGAAGGTTAGATGATGATGGCTATTAAAGCCGGTTTGGTGGTGGGCGCTGGAAGCTCATCAAGGGTTCGTTGATTGCAGCCAGAGGAAAGAAATGTTGCACCCTTTACAGGACAAGTGTCAGTGTGTGCAAGGGTGGGGTGAACGCAGCGGAAGATTCAGCTATTGACATGTGGCACAGGCGTCTAGGGAACATGAGTGAAAAATGGCTTCAGCTACTAGCGAGGAAGCGGCTCCTTCCAGACGTGACAGGTACACCTCTCAAAACCTGTCTTGATTGTTTATCAAGGAAACAGTATAGAGTTTCATTTATTAAATCTGCTTCTCATGTTAATAAAGTGCATGCATTAGATTTGGTTTATTTTGATGTTTGTGGTCCTATGAGGACAAAAATCTTGGGTGGGGCATTGTATTTTGTCACTTTTATAGATGATACATCTAGGAGGGTTTGGGTTTATGCTTTGAAATCCAAGGACGAGGTCTTTAATGTGTTTAAATTGTTTCATGCTATGGTTGAGAGAGAGACAGGTAGATCATTGAAGTGCATTCGCACTGACAATGGTGGTGAATACATTGGCGACTTTCATGAGTACTGCAAGTCCCTGGGTATACGACATGAACAAACGGTTCCCAAGACCCCCTAGCATAATGGTGTAGCTGAGCGAATGAATCGCACCATTGTTGAGAGAATCAGATGCATGTTATCTTATGCAAAATTGCCCAAGACGTTCTGGGGAGAAGCAAAGCACATAGCGGTGTATTTGATAAACAGGTCTCCATCAGCCTCGTTGAATGGAGAAGTACTTGAGAAGGTGTGGACTGGACATGATCCATCGTACAGTCATCTCGGAGTGTTTTGATGCAGGGTATCCGTTCACGTACCAAAGGATGCGAGGTCCAAGCTTGATATGAAGATCAGGCAGTGTGTGTTCTTGGGGTACGGTGATAAAAAGTTCGGTTACAAATTGTGGGATTCGACCGAGAAGAAGCTCGTTAGGAGTAGAGATGTGGTTTTCTTTAAAGATCAGTATATAGAAGACATTGGTAAGCCAGAGAAGAACCAGCCTAGTTCAGGTGAGCTAGAGGGCATGGATCCTATTATTCCTCCCATGGTGCCTGATAACGGGAGAGTACAGTAAGGTACAGAGAACAAGGGAGTTCCTTCAGAAGATGAACCAGGGGAGCAGCCCCCACTTGATCTACCTGTTGAGCCACAAGTGAGGAGGTCATCTAGGGACAGACAGCCGTCCAAGAAGTACTCGCCACATTAGTACATTATGTTAACTAATGGGGGAGAGCCAGAAGATTATTCTGAGGCCCTAGCCAACGAGCATAAGGGGGAGTGGTTGAAAACTATGCAAGAGAAGATGAAATCCTTACATAAGAACCACACCTATGATATGGTGAAACTATCTAAGGGCAAAAAAGCTCTGAGCAACAAGTGGGTGTTCAGAAAGAAGATTGAGCAGAAGAATTCACAGACAAGGTTCAAGGCCAGACTGGTGAAAGGGTTTGGTCAGAGGAAAGACATAAACTTTGAGGAGATATTCTCACCAGTGGTGAAGATGACATCCATACGGGTGTTGCTTGGGTTGGCGGCTAGCATGGATCTGGAGATAGAGCAGTTAGATGTTAAAACTGCCTTCCTCCATAATGACCTAGAAGAAGAGATACACATGCACCAACCAGAGGGGTTCGAAGTCAATGACAAAAAGCATATGGTGTGTAGGCTAAGGAAGAGCTTGTATAGGCTGAAACAAGCTCCACGGCAATGGTACAAGAAGTGCGACTTGTTTATGTTGAAGCATGGGTATGACAGAAAGGAGTCGGACCACTATGTGTTCACGTGTAAGTTTTCAGATGGTGATTTATTAGTTCTTTTGTTATACGTTAATGACATGCTCATTATGGGAAAAGATATCAAGAAGATCGATAGACTGAAACAGGAGTTGGGTAAGTCATTTGCAATGAAAGACTTGGGCCCAGCTAAACAAATCCTAGGAATATAACCCGTGACAGAAGCAGAAGGAAGCTTTGGCTGTCACAAGAGCGGTATATTGAGAAAGTCCTAGAGCGGTTCAATATGAATATAGCGAAGCCGGTCAATACTCCACTGGATGATCACTTCAGATTGAACGACATAGCATATGTGGTTAGTGTTATCAGCCGGTATCTTACCAATCTTGGCTAAGAGCATTGGGCAGCGGTGAAATAGATACTGCAACATCTAAAAGGCTCATCCAGTTTGAGCCTATACTATGGTGACGGTAAACCTGTGTTAGAGGGCTACACAGATGCAGATATGGCAGGTGACATAGACTTTAGGAAGTCTACATCGGGGTTCATGTTCACGTTTACAGGGGGAGCGGTCTCCTAACAGAACAAGCTACAGAAGGTCGTAGCATTGTCGATAACAGAGGCCGAGTACAGTTCAATCACAGAAGCGTGTAAAGAGATGCTTTGGATGAAAAGGTTCCTACAGGAACTTAGCCTGAAGCAGGAGGAGCACGTGGTCTATTGTGATAGTCAAAGTGCTATACACTTGAGCAAGAATCCAAGTCAACATTCCAAGTCGAAGCACGTAGAGATTCGGTATCACTGGATCAGGGATACTTTGGAACATAAGATGTTACAGCTTGAGAAGGTCCACACGGATGATAATGGGTCAGACATGATGACCAAGGCTTTCCTCAAGGGCAAGTTTGAGGTTTATAGAAACCTGACTGGCTTGAAGAAGGTAAACCTCTCCTGGGTCAGAAATGGGGAGTTTTGATGGGATTTCCTCCCAGGACTCGACCGGTCGTGAGCCTCGCTCGACCGGTCGTGGGTGGCACTCGACCGGTCGAGCGGGGCTCGACTCAAAGTCCAACGACCATTTGTTTATTTTTCCCGAAGTGCTCGACCAGTCGAGGAAGGTCCTCGACCGGTCGAGTGAGCCGCTTGACCGTCGTGGACACTGCTCGACCAGTCGAGGTTACGCAAATTCGTTCCGTGATTTTGTGAGGATTTCGGATTTTGAGTCCTTTCGTAATAAGGATGCGAAAGGAAGTTTCCTAAAACTATAAATAGGGGTCCCTAGGGTTTTCTAGGGGTATGAAAAACACAAGAGGGCTATCAAAGGTGTGAGAGAAAGAGAAAAAGAGAGAGAGGAAGCTTGTAGAAGGAAGGTTATGCTCATGAAGGTTATTTATTATGCAATTTATATCTCAGCGCTCCTACGTCCTTGTAATTAGTTAGATCTCTCCACTTTTCTTTTATTCTTTCATTGTTTATCCACTCCTGCGTGAGTGAAGACGGTTGTAACGTTTTACTTCATAGTGGATTGTTGATCTGGATGAGGTCCCGTTGTTTTTACCTCTTTAAGGGTTTTTCACGTAAAAATCTCTTGTGTAGTGTGTGCTATATGCTTTGATTTATTTCATTGCTTTATTATTTTATAATTCTGGTTTGTTTCTGGAGGCTAGATCCTAAGGTTTTGTGCAAGGCCCCCAACAGTCCGTGTTCTTGCTCAGTGGTAGACTCTTAGGAGTTTCAACACTTGGTAAAGGGTTCAAGTACCCATCGGTGGTGAAATCCCACTACGGCGTGAGTGTGTGGGGGTGTGTGTGCATGTGTGCGTGTGTGTGTGTCAAGTGTACAATTTTTAAGTACATGCCTACCAAACACTATGCATTACAAAACATGAAATACTTCCTTCATGGGTAGGATTTTGTTTGCCTAACCTGAGTAGGCATGCAAACGTCCTGACTTGCTGCTTGAGACTCTATAAGCTGTGCCCCTACATTTTCACTGCGGATCCCAAACATCAGTCCAATTAAAGACTGAGGTGGGCCACAAATCATACGAAATGGTGTAAAATAATACCTAAAACCTATAAATTAATGTGGTTTGATTTAGGTGAGTTCTGAAAAATCTTGATCTATGGGGTGTCTGTCTGTCCTAGTGGGGCGGATGAGATGAATAGATTGGATGGCATATATGCAACAAGATGGCCCTAGACATAATTTGAATGATTTTTATGGTGGAACTTCCCATCTCAACTATTTCCATGATTTACCCACATGAGATTATGAATCAGCTTGACTTTTAGACCCCCATCCACATCACTGGGAAGTCACTGCCCCCATCCTCCTACAAAAGTCGCACACGTGCTTTCGTTTTCAAATCGTGACACTTCATCCTCTTTGGATGTAGCACACACATCATGACCATGGTACTATACCAATTGTCGACATGTTGTGGATAGTAGCTCCAAAATCACATTGATCAACCAATCATAACCATTCAATTGGTGGCCATCAAAATGGATATTAAAAGTATAATACTTAGTACTCCAAAATGGCAAAATGCTTTGGTTATATCATCTTCTGATTACAATTTTTGGGTTATCTTCAATCCACAATTCAGAAATGTCGTATGGTCTAGATTTCCGACATCTATCCCTGTTGCTTTCTATGGTGGGGTCCACTTGAGCTTTAGATTTACTTAATTTTTTGGCCCATGCTCTAAAATAATCTTGATAAATGGGTGGACGGTGTGGATATAGCCCACACATCATGGTGGGACCTACACAACTTCCCAAACATTGAGTGAAATTAGCATGGGACCCAATGCAATTTCATTTAATGTAATTCCACGCTTTTCCATTCTTCCCAAACATGGAGAGGAATTGGCACAGGACCAGATGAATCTCCCACCTAATCCCTTCTAATCCCACCGCCCAAACTGACCCTTATATACAGTACGCATCGGTGACATATAAAATCATAGAAATTTGCAGGGTCGTCGTTCAAATGCTAGAAACTGTATTTTAAGGTAAGTAGCACATGTTCCTGGTTTTCTTAATATCAGTGCTTTAAATTTAAATTCTAGGAATCGGGGCTTGGGTTGATTGACTTGGGGAAGGCTAACATGGTTATTGAATTTTGTTCCTCTTCATAGAAAACAATATTAAAGATCTACATATAATCATTTGGTTGCTAAGATCAGGAAGAAAAATGGCTTAGATTTGTTCACGAGATATCCTTAATTTTCTACTCCTTCCCAGCCCTTAGAACTCCAGCAAACATGAGATAATTATGTGTAGAAATCTAGAGATAGATTGTCTGAAATCCTTGGACCACAACTAGCAAGTGTACTTTAGATGTTAGGGCCACAAAGGTCATGACATGGCTCCGAAGGGTTGCATAAAGATGGTGCAAAGGGTGCACCATGGGACCCAATGGAACGGATCACACATCAATGTCTATCTTGTTGGAGTGGACGTAGGCTGATGCCTGCCCAACCACCATCTATGAATGGTCCGTCTAGACAACCTTTTCTGGCATAGTTTTAAAACTCATTAACTCAACTCGGAACAACCTTTGTTTTTCGTAGAGTTCTAAAACTCAGTAACTCAACTCGGAACAACCTTTTTTTGTAGGGTTCTAAAACTCAGTAAACTCAACTCGGAACTTGGCGAGTCAACTTGATTTGGCTAGGTGTTTGGCCTAATTTCCTGAGGACTTGAAATCTACAAGGCATAGCAATAGACTTCGTCAACTCAGATGACTCACCCTTGACTCGGTTAACTCGAAGTGAGTCACTCAGTTGGAAGATAATATTCGCGTCCTTTTTAAGAGACATGACATGGTCCATCCAACAAAGAACAAGCCGGTATATAAATTATTGCTTTTAACAATCATAATACACACACACACACGGAACGCTCACCCGCGAGCCAGTTCGTACTACGTATGAACTTTTTTGAGAACCCATCACACGTGATACATGATGGGGATCCAAAATCTAAACCGTTCATGTGAAGCAGCATCTCGTGAAACCTCCTGGGCCCAAGTTTTACTTTGATCTAAAACTTTGATGGGCCATGAAAAATGAAAACACTTTCTTCCCTTGATTTGCATTTCTCTTTTCTATGGCCCACCAGAATTTTAGATCGGGGTGAAAATTTATCACATGGGATTTCATGGGATTCCACATCACATGGACCGTTCAGATTAGACACCCATGGCACGTGTGCAAAGGTGCGCACGTGCGTAGGTGCGCAGGGGAGCATGACTCTATATATATATATATATATATATATATATATATATATATATATATATATATATATATATATATATATATATATATATATATAGAAACGGTACTAAGAGGTCGAGTTGTGTGGGCCCTACCATGATGTGTGTCAAACATCAACACCGTGCATGTGATGGGTCCCCTTTAGCTTATGGGATGTCCCAAAAATCAGCAGTGTACAGAACTCATGTTGGCCGTAACATCTAAAACCATGTGAAGACATGGCTAAAACATATAAAAGAACTTGGTGGCGCCCACCTGAGTTTTGGATGCGAATGAAACTTGGTCTAACCCCTAATCCAATTGGACACACACAATGGATGGGCTAGATTTGTGAACCACATCTCAGAGGGCCCAATAAATGATTGTGAATGTTTTAATGGAGAGTAACCCCTCTCAACTGTTTTATGCTGTGTGGCCCACAAAAGTTATAGATTGACTTTATTTTAAAGCCCGTGGCCCACCATGGAATGGTGCATCTGTCTGATGGGTAGATGTTCGACACACATCACGGTGGGGCCCACACAGTTCAACCTCATGGAATTCCCATGAGGTCGACCTCACAGTGTTTATATTTATATATATATATATATATATATATATATATATGGGAAAAGGTACTATGCGCTCGACCGTAAAGCGGTCGTCCGAGAGGTCGAGCTGGGGTGGGCCCCACCATGATTCCGTTCGAAGATCCACACCGTCCAGCAGATGCACCGTCCCATTTTGGGCCTGGACGGCCCAAAATCGTCCGTTCAGCATGATCAGGTGGGCCATACCATCTGAAAACATAAGTATATAAGTAAAAACATGTAAAAGCACTTGGTGGGCCCCATCTAAGATTACTTTCAAGTGGGACACACATGATGGACGGTTTTGATCATGAAGAAACCTCTTGAAAGGCCCCCACAATTGGTTTTGAATGTTTCAATGGTGCACGGCCCCTCTCCACTTCTATACGTGGTGTGGCCCACAAAAGTCACGGATTGAGGTGATTTTCAGCCGTATGGGCCCCACCTGGGATGATGCATCTGACTGAGGGGGTAGATGTTCGAACGGCATCACGGTGGGCCCCACACTAACTCGACCTCATGGACGACCGTATGCGCTCGAGCGCATAGTACCTTTTCCCTATATATATATATATATATATATATATATATATATATATATATATATATATATATATATATATATTCACACACATCTACTTCCAACATTGATTACTAATCAAAAACTCATCTTAGTTTTTGAGTCAACTTGACTCGGTTGAACATCGAGTCAAGTTCGAGTTTGACTTTCTAACAAGGGAGTTCACTGATTATTAGCACCAAGATTTCAATAGCATTTAACCTATCATTTCTATCAATAAACTTGATTAAATTGTGTAAGCCCAATTGGGTCCCTTCTTCTCCTAATAACCATTCAATAACAATCATTCCGATCAATCCGAATGGTTGAGATGCGTTGAAAAGTGACATGGTCATGATGTAATGTTACAATTAAACAATGTTGGTGTCCATATAAAAAGGAAACCGCGTGCTTAAAGGAATAAAATGGTCGCATAGAGTAGAGACCTGCCTAAGTCTGGTATAATCTATTTTATATGCTTATGGATTAAGCCATGAATTAAGATAATAGAAGAGGGATACACCACCCATGTGCTCTTCCAATACTAAAACACTTGTAAAAGTAAGTCTTTTTCCTTAGCTTAGGGTTGTTAGATCTTATATTTTATCACCATCGAATAATGGATGCTTAAAAGCCTATAAAAGTGCTTAACAGGGTATCATTGCTTCATTATAGATCAATATAAAAACCAATATGAATGCTAATTGCACTTGCCTCACACATGGAAAGGATGCTTACATTCGTGCAATCAGAGCCGTGTCGCAATCTCAACGGTATAGATGCCGTAGCTGAAAGGTCAGGCGTATGAGATCTATTAGATCAATGGTCATGAAGCCCTCTTGATCCCGACCAATGATGGTAGAGACCCAAGTAATTCCTACAATGGTTTGCTAATCTAAGACCTTTGAAATTATTTTCAATGCTATTGTTATTATAACTAGTATTAGTTATATCTAAAACTTCTTTTTAACCGTTCAAATCAAAGGTTAATGTGGATTAGCGTTTTCAAAGTGTGAGGGAGAGGGAGAGGGAGACGTTGCACTATGGAGTATTGAAGATCCTACCATTAGGATGGGGGATTGGAGTTTATATTGTAAAAAATCACAAGAAATCATCATCAGGTGGGCCACATGAACGAAATAAATGAAGATTAAGAGAAACTGACCGTTGGTTCAAATTCCTGGTGCTGATTATATTTACCATTTTGGATGGAGTGAATCCATCCAAAGAGGATCATCGACGAGTGGGTCCTATGTTTTGCGCATGTGAATTGGCTTTTAAAAGTGCACATTTCACAAAAAAGGTAGTGGTGGTGGTGATGGACGGTGATGATTTTTTGATGGTTCAAACGACCGTTGTCCCATAGAGAGGAATATGGGTGGGGAGAGATTGAGCAATCATGCAATTCCTTGTTGATAAAGATGCTATATATGCTTTACACGCCATTAATCAATTGATTCTATTCGTGTGATGGCCTACTTTGCATTTGATTATTATGGCCTGAGACACCCTCGAACCGAGGCCGTGTAGTGTACTCTGGTTTACGTTTCTGACAAGTGGAGCCCATGGTTAGGTAATCCAGACCATTGGTCTATTGATTGCCACCTTGGATAGACGATGCCGTAAAAATCAACGATATTGAACGATCCTAGCCACCAATTTTGCTTGAAAAGTTGGGACCGTTGTTGTATTTCTCTTCTCAACCATCTATTTGTAGGCCACAAATCAAAGGGTTAAGATCTTAAGATTGTTCTATGTATAAGATTTTTGGATCACAGTCCAACTATAGTTGTTTGCGACAGACCAGTGACTATAGATTGCAGAAAGATCGGACCCACTTGTCAGAAATTAACACCGAGTATATGGTGCAAATACTCGTGTGGAGGATCCTATGATTCCTCATCACCTAAAGCCACTAGCCAGACAAACGCTCATCTTACGTCTCTCTAGATAAGGCTAGGTCTCTCTCTCCCTCGATTTTGGTAAAGTACATACTGCAAAGAATCTCTATAGGGTGAATTATTTGTTGCTCTGGCAGAGATGATGTTTGGTACGCAGGCACCCTAAAATTGTACACATGGCATGTGTTATCTCCAACTAAACCGACTAGATTGTGGAACTCACTGTTGCTAATTCACAATCACAAAATCAGATCAATTGAGAGATCCTAACCACTGATTTATGAACACTTACCATTGGATGATTTTCACTTTCAACCTTCAATAAATGTCTACCAATCCAATATTCAGATAATCAAATAAGCATAATTTCTGGTTCATAATACATCTCAACTGGGACCCACAATTTGGACACTTTAATTTCACTCACTTATATGCCAGAAACGAAATTGCTGAGTGCTTTCTAAGTGCCTGCGTATCATCCATCACATTCCACCAGAGTAACAAAGTTTCTCTCTTTTGATAAAGCGCATTAAGAAGGCAAGATAGGAGTTAAAAATGCACACGTGTGCATTGAAATTTATGTTTAGGTACTTAGCGTATCCGGGGCGTATCCGAACCCGACACTTTTAAAAGTGTAAAAGCCATGGTCCCGTATCCGGGTATCATAGTTAAATACAAAAGGAAATGCTAACCTTACAGCAAAATCCACACACCCTTTGTACTTTCGGTTAGAAAACATGGGCACTTGATTTTTAAGATTTTATTAGAGTATACTAAAGAAGATCAGAGCTTCAGCTGAAGATGCACTCGTGTGCTCAGTAATTTATTATTTCTTACTCATTTGGAAGTTCCAATTAGTAATTTAAGCCTGAGTTATAATCTAAGTATCTAACTGCCGGCTTCTTTTGTCTGAGGAGGGGATGTGGACGCACTACGGCAAATAAGATTCTCACGGTGGATAATTTGAAGAAGCACCTTTGCCGAATATGTGTTTTATAAACACTTATATCTAATTTGTGGCATGAGTTAAGAAGGGCACTTGGACCACCAATTTTGTGGTGTTTTCGGCTCAAGACGAGTGAAATAACATTCAGAAGTAAATCAAATCTTTGATTTCATTAAGCTAAGTTGAGGTGTGTTATATATTAGGCTGGTGTTTTGAAAAATCAATGTGTATACTAAAAGCATGGGCCATATGGATGAAATATGGACAATTAATGTTGTAGATCATGATGGTCAAATGTCTTTGGTGCACAAGTTATGATTCTTAGTTAATTAATGGTGTCATCTTAAACACGGTGAGTATGAGTCATGCAAATGATTGATTCCTCATTTTATCCTTGAGAATTTGAGATTTGACACATGATTATTGACTAGGGAGAGTTATGGTCCATGGTTCTCAGTGATCCCATGTACCGTGATCATTTCATATACTTAGGATATGCTAATAAGGGTCTTTACTCTTACCCGGGTGGTAGACTCCCTGGAGTTTCAATACCACCAGGTCAAGGGTTCGAGTGCCCATGGTGGTGAAATCCCACGGTGTGCGTGTGTGGGGTGTGTGTGCGTGTGGCGTGAGTGTGTGGGGGTGTGTGTGCGTGTGTAAAAAAAAAAAAAAAAAAAAAGGATATCCTAATAAGGATTGGATTATAAGATGTACGGGCATGAGTGCGAGAGGAGTAACTTATGGCAAAATGAATAGTCTCCATTATAAGGAGTAACTAGTGTTTCTGTGCCTTTTTTCTTACCTCACGTAGGAATATGTGTACCATGGATATATAATCCAAGGCGGACCTTTGGGCACTTATATTGGTACGATCGAGATTAAGTTACTAGTCCAAGAGGCCCTTTAGCCTGAACTATGATCAATTGGTTATAAGAACCATGATACATGAAAGATGATAAATCCTAACACTTATGTAGGTGTAATGGTCACAATTTTGATTGGTTGGCTTTGACTCCTTACGTGGTCCGTGAAGGAACCATTAAAGTAAATGTAATGGAATACTTTCACAAGGGGTTATTGATTCTTGCATGGCACAAATGATTCACTGGATTTACCTAAGAATAAGTGTATGTTTCTATATCTAATTAAATTATTGTATAATATGCTCAACATTTAAAAAGTTTTTAACAGTTTTTTTTTAAAAAGGTTTTTAAATGATTATATTTTATTTTAATCATTGAAATGTCATCAATCTCACTTGATGATGATATTGGGGGTGTTTGGTGCATGGCATCGGGAAGGATTAGGTGGGATGGGATTCAAACAAACTTAATTATTACACATGGCAGGGATTGTACCCTCTTACCATGAGATAAGCTTAATTCCATGCTCTATTTGTAATACAGTGGTACATTGAATGGATATACCCACCATCATTTGAAACTATTTAAAATAACACATGTGTTATATCCAAATCGTTCATCTGTTTTGTAACCTCATTTTATGGCATGAGCCTAAAAATGAGGCAAATCCAAAACTTATGTGGCCCCAAAGAAGTTTTCAATGGTACGTATTCAATCCCCGCTGCTTTCTATGGTGGGGTCCACTTGAGCTTTAGATCTACCTGATTTTTTTGGCCCATGCTCTAAAATGATCTCGAAAAATGGGTGGACGGTGTGGATATATCCCACACATCATGGTGGGATCTACACAACTCGCAAACATTGAGTAAAATTGGCACGGGACCCAATGCAACTCCATGTAATCTAATTCCAAGCTTTTCCATTCTTTCCAAACATTGAGTGGAATTGACACAGGACCAAATGCAATTCCATCCCACCTAATCCCATCTAATACCATGCACCAAACGCTCTCTTATAGTTTAGATCTAATGGTCCACTATTTGATCAATATGAGATATAAATATTTGGTGGATGGTCATGGCAGTGGAAAGATTAAATCATGACTAGATATATAGATAGGGTATTTATCAAACTTTCTTCATAGTAAGATATACTTAAGTTTGTAAGGTGGTGGAATAACATATTTGACATACCACTGAAACTCTAAATCCTCTTTATATATATGATCACATCCTAAGGAGAGGGGTGCAACTAGGGAGCCCTAACATTCAACCTTTAGGCGTCACTTAGAGAGAAAACAGAGAATGCCTTGAAAGAGTTGTCTCTCATATCAATCTCTACACATTTTAGTGATTGTGTATGGTCTCGTGTGGATGAGATATACGCTCCCACGGTCCCTACCAAAGCCGTAAATGGTGGCTCTCTAACCTCTTCCACCTGAGATAAATCAAGGAGAGGCCTCCTGGCTTAGAGGATCAATATTAATAACTTGACGGTTCTCATAGTGACCAATTGTGGGAAGGTAAAAATCTAAACCGTCCTTATGTTTAGATTAATTAAAAATCTGGTATGATCAAACCGAGAGATCCTTCAGGACGCCATATCATGATTTTTGTGAAAAACACATTCGATTATACTATACATGTGAAAAACCATCATAATCATTACAATTTAACTAGGTTACTCTATTCTAACTCTTTTATAGAAAATAACTTAAACTAAAATACGTAATAGCATGCGTTATATTTATACAAAACTTCTCCCTGAGCACATGTAATCATGAAGCCAAAGATGCTCAATTGAAATCCATTCCACAAAATAATTTGAGAGCAAGCTTCGTTGTGGCCAAGGTTGTAATTAATGCCAAAGGAATTATTCCTTCAAGGCAGATAGAGGAGAGGGTCATAACTATCTATACCATAAAATTGATTGTCAACGGAATGAAAAAGACATGGTAGAATGATAACTATAGAACACAAACCTAATGCAGTCCATTTGTAGAATGATAACCATAGAACACACCCTAATGCAATCCAGTTGTATCTAACATATCATATTGGGCCTAAAAAGATGAATATTATTGTATTGTATTCCAAAATTCTATGAGGATGTCATGCTTTCTTCTTCTTCTTCTTCTTCTTCTTTTTTTCATTCGCCCTTGAAAGTTGCTTCTAGGGCAGTTTGGGGTCAGGTTGCTGTTTGTGTGTTTGTATTTCGGCAGTCTGGGCATCTTTGTGGGAACAAAGTGACGAGAAAATCACTTGTTCTTGGCCTAGCCTTGTATTTGTTTCCCCTTTGGTTTCCTTAGCAACTTAATGGCTTGATCATTGCACAACTACGACCAAAGGGCTTCAATTTTAGCCCAATCGAAAAGCTAAACCTTGACAAAAAGATTTTTTTTTTTAAAATATGCATGGCCTTGTGGTGAACTTGCAATAAGCCACTTTATGCGGCTTGCACATGTAATAGAATGCATTTGAAGCATTTGAATGCACAAATAAACTGAATCAAGTATGTTTAGTCTTAATCACCAGGAAACCATGAACAGTTTCATTACATACCCCAGCAATCACAATTAGGAAGTGACGCTCAAATTGCAGTCACATTTTTTTCAAATCATCATCTAAGCTTTATCCCAATTAATTGGGGTAAGCTAAATGAATCTTGTTCCATCCTTCCACCCAATCTTAACTGTTTTTTTTTTTTTTTTAATAATCCAACTTGGATGCAACAAAATGGTCAAACTGAATATGGAGCCTGAATTCTAAGGAACTAAGGAATTTCGATTCGGTTAATTGCAATTCAATTCAATGATGCATCCAAACACCCACGAGCTGCAAGCTCAGGTACTTCCTCACATGAGCTTGCACAGTTCTCCACAACTGTCATAATTCTCACCCTACTCTCCTATTCAAAAATCCCACAAAAGGGTGCATCCATATGAACTTGCAGAACTCTTCATGACAAGGAGGCTTCTTTTACAGATGGCACACAACAGTGCCCTGAGAAGGCACCCATGCAACTGAGAAAATTACAGTCAGCCACAGGGATCCCACCAAACAAGCCTAGGGCTCCTTGCTAAGCCCATTTCAGCTGCTATTGTTGACACTTAAAAGGGGTCTTTGATAGCTAAAATCTTATATCAAAATTCTCATGCAGTTGAAATATATAACATATTGACACATCTACAGCTATGATATAAGACTGAATATTGTGGAGAGACAGAAAGAGATACTGGGCAGGGAATGTTTGTATTCGAATCTTCCTTTCAGCTTTTCTTCGATATACAAAAAAATATTTCAGTATCCGTCTCCTAAATGGGGTGAAGATGAATTAATCTATACACACTGCTCCCATCTCTAGTATGACCTTTAGTTTTGATTGATATCAGTGGCAAAGAGCACCACTACATTGTTCTGCCTGTTTGCTTTCATGCTGTACAATTTCACTGTACTTCAAACACAGTAGCCGCTGCTTGTCACGCTGCTTGTAGAATTTGATTATCGTTCTTCATCCCGGTTTCTGGAAGAGCTTTCAGCACCTTCACTCGAAATGCAGCCTGCAAAGACATCCATCTGACAGGTAAAACTTCTATACCGAATAATGAATATTATTATTATACAGATTTGGGCAACGCAGCAATTACAGTTGCCTGCAGACGCGGACTACTAAGATTAACATGAAAACTTTATTCCTACCAGAAAAGAAAAAGAGACTATTCTTCTCTCTCTCTCTCTCTCTTTTTTTTTTTGAAAAAGATACTACTCATTGCCTGATTATATATGTATGATGCAACTTAATCTAAAACTGTACACTTGGCCTGCATGTGAAAGGCTTGGACTGTCCATCTTGGGAAGGGAACTGTGGATGGGGCATAGCTCAAAACATGCACTAACGTACGGCCTGAAAATAGTCAGGTTGAAACAAAAAAGCCCAACCATCCACATTGAATGGTAAAAGGTCCTACAACCAGATGGTAGGATCAATCAGCGCACCTTTGGGGGCATCTCCAATTCATGGACCCCTGCATGAACAGTTGGGATCCCGTACATGAGTCCCATGTGTATGTCTCAGATTTTTGGCATCCCTCAAGGGAAAAAAAGGGACTTGTGGAAGTATGTGGATACTGTGAAGGACTAGTAATACTCACTTTTATATAAAACCTACATGGAGCAACCATCAGAAAATAGTATTATCCCCTGTTCTATTCTTTGTCTACGTTTCTATCTTCTCTTTACTAGAACTTACATGGTATCAGAGCACACAATAGAGCAGGGCATGATTCCCTTCCCCATCCTTTCATCTTGGTAGTTATCTTCTCCTAACTCTCCTTTCCTTTCAAAAAATCATAATTACTTCTTGTCTCTTCACTATTTGCCTCAATCTTTATGAAGAGATGTCTGCCCTTCACCATTGTCATAATTGTGTTATTGTCCCTCCCCCAACCAGTAAAAATGTAGTTGGTTTGCAAATGGGTTTACAAAGTGAAGTTCAAGCAGGATGACAGTTACGATGAAATATTTAGTCTCATTGTTAAAATGGGCATGGTCCATATTGTTATATTTTTGAATATTACATAAAACTGGAAATTCTTTCAAATAGACATGAAGAATGTGTTTCTTCATGGGTGACCTCAAGGAGGAAGTCTACATGGAGTTAAACCTCCTGGACATGAAGTTGGGAACCTGGGTTCGATGGTGTGCAGGTTGAATAGATCCATATCTAGTCTAAAACAACCATCAAGGCCATGTTCAACAGCTTCTGTTCTGTCATGATTGTACAGAGTACTTCTGATCATTCGTTGTTTATCAATTGAGCATCATGATTTTGTTACTATATGTCGATCATATTGTTCCAGCGGAAGTTGTTCAGAAAGCATACAAAGCATCAAACAGACTTTATTTCAGGCATTTCTGATGAAATATTTCCTTAGCCTAAAAGTTGAACAGAGCATCAATTACTTTGTCTGTCAGCAATGATATGCAATGGACCTTCTAAAACAGTCTAAGATGATCGATGCTAAGCCTATTGGAACTCTATCAGTGTTGAACAGGAGATGGGGGAATAGTTGAAGATTTTGTTGAATTGCTCAGTGATGGATCTAGTGTTGCTCAGGATTCATCCGGCCAGACCATCTGTGCAGTGAATCAAATTAGCCAGTTCATGCATAGTCCACAAGTTGAGCACAGGGAAGCTGTAAAGAGAATCCTTTGGTATATCAAGGGTACACCCAGTGATGGTCTACTGTACAGAAAAAACGAGTTCCACATGGTTAGTCTGCTAGTTACATTTGTCACTTTGATAGTGACTGGGCAAGTGATCCGACTAAAAGACAGTCAGTTACTGGTTATTGTATTTTAATTGGACCTAATCATGTCTCATGGAGTAGCCGAAAACAAAAGACTGTTGCAAGGTCAAGCTGAAGCAGAATATAAGACCGTGGCAGCAGCCACCATAAAGATTTGCCTGAATAACGAGTATTGGTATGAAACTAGGACAAAGGTTGCAACTGATGGGGACATCTCGCACACACGCACGCCCCCCTTAGGCACGTGCGCAAGGAGGAGGGCCCCACCTTCGATCTGGATTGATGACAACATTCATGGAGGGCCTCCTAGTTAGAGGACAGTCTTTTAGTTCCTTGGGGTAGACCCGATCATCATGTGGATCCCATCATTGGATCTCATGATTGTGGCCCACTACCCTACGTGACCTAGGACTTTGAGTTTTGCTTATTACCATTATTAGGAACATCATGAACGGTTTAGATTGCATTGATTAGTTGTTATTTTTTATTACTTCGTCTTTAAGTAATAGTATACGCACATGGCGCGACTTTTGGGGTATAGGTTTTTTTTTTTTTGAAAGATAACTTATATTAAGAGAAAAGAAAGAACAGAAAAAAAAAAAAAAAAAAACACAAGGCACTGCTGCGATAGCAGAAGAAAAACTAAGCCTCATGGAAGGCTAGATCTACATCAGGCCCATCCATATGGGAAACCCATTCCGCAATCAGACACTTGACGGAGGAAGCCAAGACGCGAGAAGACTTCGATTCGTTGCGGAAACAGCGGTTGTTTATTTCTGTCCACACCGGCCACCATATTGCCATAATCGCCATCCGTCATAGACGAGATTTCAGCTTACCTATTCTAATGTCATGCCAAGCCTTTAGAAGCCCTTCTACATCCCTAGGGAAACACCAACTGACCTTGAAGCATGAGATGATGTCTGACCAAATGGATCGAGCAAACGAGCAGTGGATCAACAGATGGTCCACAGATTCTTCCGCTTTCAGGCAACAGATGCAAACATTGGTTAAAACCATGCCTTTTCTTCTAAGGTTATCAATAGTATGGATTTTCCTGTTCCCAGCCAACCACCCAAACATGATTAATTTTGGAGGGGCAGCATACTTCCAAAGGAAATGAAGACTCTGCGATGAGGAGCTGTCGTAAATGAGAGAGAGCTGCTTGTAAAGGGATCTGATCGTGAAGAGTGAGGATTTGTCAGCTTTCCACGTTAGATTGTCCTTCAACGTCTGGTTCGGAAGAGCATGTTGCACGCAATCCATCAGCTCCACCAACTCGCTGATTTCCCGATCCTCCAAATTCCTACGGCATTGAATATTCCAAACCACTTTGTTTGCTACGATAGAATAATTATCAGCAATGAAGCTATTTTTCTTCACAGTGAGATGGAAAATGGAAGGGAATTTGTCTTTCAGCGGGATGTCTCCAAGCCAGATATCTGTCCAGAAGTGAATGCAATCACCTTTGCCTACTGCAAAACCTATCCTTTGGAGGACCTCTTCTTTTAGGCGATAAATGCCTTTCCAGATGGCGGAAGCCCTATACAAGGAAGACTCCGATGTCCGCCAACCTCCTTCCGAACTCGCATATTTGCCTTTGATAATTTTATTCGATAAGCTATTCTTTTCCGTACTAAGCCTCCAAATCCATTTCCCTAAGAGTGCCCGATTCATCGTTTTTAAATCCTTTATGCTAGCTCCCCCATCTTTTATCGGCTTGCACACTTGTCTTCACTCCATCAAATTGAAACTCTTCTTGTCATCCTTACCGCGCCTGAGGGAGTCTATGGATTTAAGGACCGTAGCAGGGCAGCAAAACAAAGACATGAAGTAGGTTGGAAGATTGGATAACGCTGCTTTAATCAGCGTGAGCCGACCACCGATAGATAGGTAACGACACTTCCGCGCAGCCAGATGATGATGAAATCTCTAGATGACCTTGTCCCATTGGCATTTTTTTTGGCCAGCCGATGCATAAAGGGAGGCCCACGAATGTAGCCGGGAAAGATCCCGAGGAGCACCCCATAAGGTCTGCCAAGACGCTAACCTCCTGATTGTCCATATTGACTCCATAGATTATGGATTTGAACATGTTCACCTTCAGCCCCGCAACCACTTCAAAGCATCTAATAATTGTATGTAGATTAGAGACAGTTTCAGTGCTGGCCTCAGAGAATATTAGGATGTCGTCCGCAAACTGCACATGAGAGATCGGATCATGTAACCCTTTCACTTGGACACCCCTGAGAATACCTTCTGTCTGACCTTTAAGAAGCATCAAAGATAAGGCTTCGCCGATAATTAGAAAAAGAAAGGAAGATGGAGGGTCTCGTTGTCTTAGGCCGCGCGAGCTTTTAAAGAAACCTTTCGGCGATCCGTTCAAGAGAATAGAAATTTGCGCCAAGATGATGCATTCCTTGATCCATCTCCTCCATAACTCACTGAAACCCATATGTTTCAGCATATAAAGAAGGAAGTCCCAATCGACGTGGTCGTAGGCCTTCTCCATGTCCAATTTGTAGAAAATAAATTTCTTCTTCGATCGATGACTGGAATGGAGACATTCATTGATGAGGGCCCCGTCGATTATCTGTCTTCCCGGGATGAAAGCGCATTGATTAGGATTGATGATTGATCCTATAACTTTCTGCAGACGGATAGCTAGGATCTTAGCCAAGATTTTATATAGGTTTCCAACGAGACTGATAGGTCTGAATTCTTTGAATTCTGAAGCTCCTGAGAACTTAGGCACCAGCACGATAAAGGTCGCCCCAATGTTAGTTGAGATTCTCCCTCTGACGTAAAATTCATTGAGAAAGTCAATCACCTCTTCCTAAACTAGGTCCCAGAAGACTTGGAAAAATTGAATCAGATAACCATCAGGGCCGGGCGCTTTGTCTCCTCCTAAGGCGTTCATAGCCTCTTTAACCTCTTCTACTGAGAACGGCAGCTCCAGGGCCGCTGCATCTTCTTTGCTTATAGTCTGGAACGAGAGGTTATCCAGCCAAGGTCTGGACCATCCCTCCTTTTGAAGGAAACCTTGAAAACAGGAGATGGCTTCCCAAGTGATAGTCTCTCTGTCCTCAGACCGATTGCCATTGGTCATTATGTTGTTAATGTGATTGACCCTAGCATGCATACTGGCAATGTTATGGAAGTACTTCGTATTCCTGTCACCTTCCTTGATCCACTTTGCACGAGCTTTTTGCTTCCAAGAGATTTCATCTTCTAAGACTTTGGCTGAGAGACATTGGATGAGCTGAATTCTCTTCAACAGGGAATCCTTTGTCATTGGACTGCTTTCTGCACGACTGTCAATCTGCTGAATTTCGGACAAGATTGAGTCCATCTCCACTTCAGATTTTCTTCTTTCCTCCTTGTTGTGCCACTACCTGAGTTTTTCTTTTAGCATCTTTAGTTTGGAACACAGTCTGAAGCCTGCAAAGCCTTGAGCCTGAAGATCCTTCCACCACTCTGCCACCATAGCTTTGAACCCTGCATGATGCATCCAAGAAATATCAAAACGAAAAGGCTTTAGACCCCAGTCTACCTCCTCAGCAAAAAGAAGAAGGGGCCAGTGATATGATGTAGTCCTGGTAAGGACAAACTGAGAGGAGGAAGGCAGAAGATCCAGCCAATCGGGTGAGAGGATAAAACGATCCAGCCTAGACATAATCGGGGATAATCTCCCGTTCATCCAGGTGAAGCGAGAACCGATTAAAGGAAGATCAACCAAACCATTGTTGTCAATCCATGCGGAGAAGGCTACCATGTGGGCCTTCGTCTTAAGCCCAGACGATTTCTCATTCGCGAACCTGGTGGTGTTGAAATCACCAACGAAGCACACTAGTCAGTTCTTCCCAGAAGTCGTCCCTTAGAGCATTGTTAGTAGGGCCATAAACTGAGCAGATGAGAAAGTTCATTGCCGAGGCATTGTTTCTCAGAATAACTGAAACCGAGAAATCACCTATTCTACTCTTCACGAGAGACCAAAGAGCAGTTCTCCAAGCAATAAGAATACCCCTTGAACTACCCGACGCATCTTTAGCCACCCATTTAGCATCCAAAGCCTTCCAAAGCGATCTCATCAACCGGTTGTCGAAAACTTTTACTTTGGTCTCCTGGAGACAGATGATCTGAGGGTTGCATCTGCTACAAGAGCTCTTGATGAGTCTTCTTTTTTGTTATAAATAGGCAACCCTTTGAAGGGTTTTTTTTATTATTAAAGATGATTAATAAAATTCTGTGTTTTCCTACTTCTCTAATTCTCTGAGTTGTGGAAACCTAATTGGGTGAGAAACCCTCCCTTCTTTGAAGGGCTAACTACCGTGATGCGAAGACACACCCATCCCAAATCGCCCCCATCTCCTACCCTCCATATTCCTCATCTCCTACAGGCATCCCCTCATCAAATTCACCCACGTTTGCAGCTAATCTTTCCCCTGCAGCAGATTTCCAGAATCTGACCCTGCATGAGGGCTAAAACTTCGGTGGAACACTGTGTTCAAACCGATCATCCGTTTGGGCTGAAATTTGGAGGGAAGGTGGCCCATCCCTGGCCGACCAAGCCCTAGCTGGCCGGTTCCAGGTTCGTGGGCCCCACACACGTGCGTCAGGCCGGTTTGCTGTCCACACGTGCAGGCTAATCACAGGTTTCCTCTCGTCTCTATTTCACTCCTCTTTCATCTTGTTTCCATAACCCTAACCCTAGATCATCTCAAATCCCCAAATTTTATTCCACTTTTGAAACCCTAGGTTTTCCTGAATTGAAACGTAAGAATCCCTTAGATTGGGAAATAATCCTTTGCATGTGTGGATGAATCTACTATCCTTTGAGCATTGTTTGGTCTATAATTTTTAATTGATTCAGCCCTAACATGTGTAGGCTTAGACCCTCGTAGATTCCCCTTGTTGAATGCTTGACTTTATGTGGGATGTGGAATTATTGTGATTGTTTCTAAATTATTATGATTTGAAGCCTAAAATCTTACAGATCATATCTAATTTTCATGTCCTGCATCAGCAACCCAGGATCATATTGTGATAATGGAAGTGCTCTTGTGATATCTATGGATTCGGTTTTACATGGGAGAACAAAGCATATCCAAATCTATCATCACTTTATTAGAGGGAAAATAGAAGGCAAAGCGCTTGAAGACAGATCTATTGGCACAAAGGAACAAGCAACAGTCTTTCAGAAATGCATTAATGAAGGAAAGGCGTCGCCATTTGAAGAGCAAGTTGTCCATGTGAAACATCAATGTACAACTTGAAGGGGAGTGTAAAGGAATGGGTTAGTCTACACATGAATAGATATTATTGTTTATTAAGGGTATTTGTGTGATTGTACTGGCAATACATCACTTTTATAAGCACCCTCATTTTGTTATGTTGTGGATATATTTCAGTATGTGATGTTTTCATCAGCAGTGATTGTTTTGCAACCACCTCTATAAGTTGGTACTAGCATGTAGGTTTCTAAATAGCAGGATGAAAATGGCTAATCAAGGTGGTGGAAATTGCAGTACACTACCTTCATATGTTAGATTTTTGTAATATATCCATCTATCATTAAAATGCAAGATAAATGGTATGGACATGTTTTGCATGTTTGCTCCCCATCATTGAAATGCCTAAAGCTTTTTGTCCATGCATGAGAGCTGAAAAAATGACTCATGCAAACATATGTTTCAAGCATTAGTTGAAGAAGAATATTTTATTACCTTATCAGAACCAAACTCAATGACATCGGATGGATGGAATCGAACAGGGAAGTTTGGAGGCACTCGGTATCGTCTCCCCTCGATGCTGCAAGGATTAACAGAGTCAATATTTTCAGACATATTCTGAAGATAAACCACAAGATCTCACTTTCCATAACTTACTCAGTAATCCAGGTGCCATGATCACTGCGCAGATCAGTCAAGTAGAAGGCATTGTCTTTGCAGTGGATACGTGCATGCTTTTCAGATACCTGGAAAAAAAAAAAAAATTATCCTTCTTAACCATGCCAGGAATCATAATTCTCAACAGAAAAAAGGGGGAAAAAAGAACCTAGAACAATGCTGAGAATCAGATCTTGAACAAAATTTTCTTTTTCCTGATGGTTTTAAATATCCAAAAATAATTTACATCAATTTGCCAATAAAGCCCCTGCATTCCTCAATATTATGCTTGGAAGAATGACCTACGGAAAATCCTTCGTAGTAAATTACAGAAATGACATCATAACATACAAAAGAGTGTCCAAGATAGGACTAGATAACAATGAACCTCAAGGGATGTATTGGAAGGTAAGCTTATTCATTGTTTGTTGAGAGAGAAGAGAAAGGTACCCTTCCAAGTACCATATCAACTAACTCATAGTGCTCCCTTGGTGGGGACAATGGAACACCACTGAATTGGTGTGGCCCCCACATGCGTCCCATTGTTTCTGCCAAAAGGAGCCTGCAGATAACTAATTTGGTCTGTCGGCAACCAAATTGGACCCTTGTTTTCATATATGTACAAAGAACATCATGGAAAATATAGTTTTCAAAAGTTGGGTAGGTCCATCCTGCAGCTGTAGTTACATAACAGTATTAAGATCAAATAGAAGCATGCAAGGAAATATAACAAGCAAATTATGGGAAATATGTCAAATTCCATATGAACAATTTTATAATAAAGTGGAAAATAGATCATAAAGAGGGTCTCAAGTCCAACGGTTGGACCACAAGTACGGTCTACCCAATGGATATCTTCCAAACAATTAAGTGCATGTGACGTCCAACCCTTCCTATAGGTTGGTCCCACCATGAGGATCATCCAGTGCAAAAATAAGCCGTATCTACTCTTGTGGACTACACCATAAAAAACAATGTCTAGCCTCAGATAAATAGCAAAACACAAATGCCATCCACTCAATGAGTGGATATGGCTGATTTTTGCCCAAGGTGATCCTCGTGATAAGACAAACCTATTGGACTGGTTGGATGCCGGACACACATGAAAGGCTGGAAGTTATTCGCTGGGTGGACTGTAACTTGCAGTCTAACCAGTTGGACTTGAGACATTCTCAAACATAAAATAAGCTTTGAATAGTATTTCTTTCACCCTTTTCTTATGTATTTCTAAAAACAAAGCTAGTGAAATACCAGTAAATTCAACTCACCTGTGGTAAAGATATAGCTACTGAAATTCCAGGCAAATCTCCATGCGAAACACTCCTGCAACGCAATTCATTCAAACATTACACTAATGGCTGTTAGATGAAATGGCAGAACAATAGGCTATGAAAATATATTCTCACGGGCATACCCAATTATGCAGGGCTTATGCTCATCCCTACTTAAATGAATACGTTGCAATGCACCATTAGTTTCATTTTTCGTGGGGAGAAGATACCACCTACAACACAAATAAGATAGTCTCATTAAAACTAGTGAACAGTGAAATTACTAACAAGAATGAAATGAAATTGATAGGGGCTAGATTCGTTGATGGCACGTCATACTCCGCATTAAGTGCACGCTCCAATGAATCATTGTCTTCAAACCATCTCCGTAACTCGTTGCTTGCCTTCAATAACAAACAGATATATTGGCTTTCTGAGTATGAGGTGGATCTTTCCTACAGTTTCTAGCATCTAACCAGCAATAAGATTTGTAGAGAGCATTTCTCCAGATAAATTTTTTATTAATCAAATCTTGTGGAGTCTAATAAATTTTGCAAGAAACATACTTTGTCAGAGAGTCGGCAGCTTAGTGGTCTCCCTTCAAGATTTGAGCTGCAAAGGAAATATAGATTTTTCAGTTCAGCTTAAACAAAACTGCAGAACCTAATAGTGCAACTGGTTTCCTTGGCAGGAAAATTCTATAATCTAGAATTGAGAAGCTTGCGAGTGAAAATGGATTTGTTTTATAAGCAGTACTGATGCAGGACAATTAACCACTTGCTCTAAAAGCTCGAACTGTTAAAGTATGACGAATTAATCCCTTTATCTCATTGCCCAGGCCCCACGTCTCATGGGTTAGGCCCTCGGTCGAACCCCCCTCATAGGCCCCAAATCACATGGGTACCGCCTCACACAAGCCGCCCACCCCGAGTGTGCCCCTGCATCTCACAGGCCACCCCACTCGAGCCCGGTGTGAAAATGCCCCCGCATTAATCACCCCCGGTGAGGAGTCTCGAACACAAGACCTCCCGCTCTGATACTAATTTAATGCAGGACAATTAACCACTTGCTCTAAAAGCTCGAACTGTTAAAGTATGGCGAATTAATCCCTTTATCTCATTGCCCAGGCCCCACGTCTTATGGGTTAGGCCCTCGGTCGAACCCCCCTCATGGGCCCCAAATCACATGGGTACCGCCTCACATGAGCCACCCGAGTCACACGGGTGGGGCCTGCATCTCACGAACCACCTGCCTCACACAAGCCGCCCACCCCGAGTGTGCCCCTGCATCTCACAGGCCACCCCACTCGAGCCCGGTGTGAAAATGCCCCCGCATTAAGTACGAACAACAAACATAAAAGATCCAGGAACAAGAAGAAAACAATATAACACAGAGGAACAAAATCATACCTGTTACCACCTAAGACCCAACTCAGCATCAAAGGCATTCCAATATCAATAAAAAATCTCCCACCAACTCTTCCAGGATGTGGAATCCGGAACTTGGTCAAAAACTACAAAAGAGGTGTTCGGCAGTTATGAAATGAAGAACCCAAAGCCCATTGAAGTATTCATTACCCACATCTACTAATTCACAGTATTAAACCATTCCCTACCATATCAAGCCTTTCATGTTCTTACCGATAGTGGTCCAAGCCCCACACCCAAGTATGGTTTGTAAGTGGAAGCCATGATTGCAGCCATCCTTGCCAATCCATAGATAATAGCAACACGCAATCTTCTTTCTCTCTCATAACTGATACAGAAAGTACCATAAATAACAGATGTCAGTCGAGCAGCACTGGAACAATTAAATAGGACTCCCCAACATGGAAACCCATGTCAGCCTTAGCTATCAAAAACATAGACAACTTTCTAATATCCATGCTGAAAGACTAAGTTCAGTCTAATTACTCAAGTTTCAAATTCAAATTTTATTATTTACTTTAGACTGGAAGATGTTTACCGCTTTAGAGAAGATGGAATATCAATAGGATTTCCTGAGTCAACACTCTCTCTCCAAGCTTTCTCAAGCTCTAAAGCAAGTTGATAGCTATCCTACAAGAAGAAAGTACAATAAGCAAACATGTAATAAGTTAGAAGGGTGCCTAATAAATTAGATCATGCTAACAAAAGCAATACACTGAAAAAAGAACCTTAGATGCATATAACATGGAAAAACAATTATATGTTTCCATCATTACTTGATCATGGTCATGCATACACAGTTCCCACAATCAAGATACTCATACAACCAATATTTCTATTTCATTAAAAAAAAATTAAAGTAGAAATTACTCATGAGCAAGGGTTAAAATCAGTATATCAGGTGTCCCAAGTCTGTGACCAATACCCAATATTTATCAGACGATACGCTTAAGTTTTGCACAAAAATAGTCCAAAAAACCCCCTCAAAATGCAACCAAATATGTTAATAAACATTTGTTAATACTTATCTCCCTCAAATAAGTGATTTAAAAAGTGAATTGACAAGTCATGTGCAACTGATGCGTATCGTTGGGCTCCAAAACCGATGAGTATCGAGGAATACATACTGGTTACTGCTGATACTTCAAACCCTGCTCATGAGTGGAAAGGCCCATGACTACTTAAAAAAGCATACCTCAATAGCCATGCAGCCACCTTGACCTAAATTTGGCTGCATAGCATGAACAGAATCCCCAAGCAAGGTTACACGACCTTTTCCCCAAGTAAAAATAGGTATCCGATCATATATGTCACGACGAAGAACCGTTTCCTCATCCGTAGCTAGTATCAAGTCAACAACATTATCACACCAGTTCCCAAATATCTTAAGCAGTCTTTCCTTTTTACCTGCCAAAATAACACAAACAAGTTACTGTGGCGGATGATTAATGAAGTTGTATTCGACATTCTCTACAGTTATTGGAGTTTATCGATGCACAAAAAACCACCCCATGTCACCAAGTCTTTGCTTTTCGCTGCATTGCTTTACGTTCATTTACACATGCAATATGTTACATGCCTCAATTCCATATGGAGGTACAATGAACGAAGTGAAGTCCTTGTTCTATCAAAAGGGGTATGAGGTATTATTATATGCAATCTTATTGGAAATAATGATTATCAGAAGAAAAATCATTATTTCTGATCATAAAATATTTGCTAAGAAAACCTCTATGTAAAAGCAACCAACACATATAGACATGAATCTATGATAAATAGATGAAATACAAATGATGGGAAGCCATAATGATTCAATTCTATGGTAATATATTGCAAATCACCATTGCCGCCGCCACCATCATAGACTCGTCCCACCTATTTTTTGTGGCAAATACATTAGAGTAACAAAAAAGATAGAAGAAAAAGGAAATGCGGTGAAGAATACCATTGGGAACATCAACACCACCCGGTGGCTCCTTGTGAAAGGCATACCATTGCATCTTTCCAGCACCCACATCTGAAGAAACGAAGTATTGTTTGTGGCCCAAAAATACCCGGTACCTTGAGAAGAGAAATAATTTATATATCAGACAGTCCATTTTCTGCTGCCTACGATATCATATGTTGGGAGTAATAACAATAACTAATCTAAACTATCCACTATCTAACTTGCTAAATAGTTCATACGGCCTGAAAATTCCATAGAGGCAGAAAAATGATACAAGGTGCCAAACAAAAGGAAACATACCCAACTGTTTCAATATCCGCGGGCACAAAATCTGCAATACCAGTGTAGCACGTGTAGCCTGAGTACGAGGCCTCTTTGGGCCCAAACAATCTCTTCCGCACCTATTCATCATGGAATTGTCATTTCTCTGATTTCTGTGAGAAAAAAAGTAAGCCATCTTTCTCAAGTTTATGGAAAGATTTTCAAATCCGTGCATCTAATATTACCTTTGACCATATACCATCAGCACCAACAAGAAGGTCACCTTCATAACGCTGTCCATTCTCAAGTATCACAGTAACCTGAGTTTGGTAAAAGTGAAATTAAAAAATAAAATTATGTTTATATTGATAGAGAGAGAAAAAAATCTTCTAGTAATAATGGTGTTTTACATGTACAATACAGGTAATAAGAATCAGGAAACTGTGAAAAGACTCGTCATACATTCTAAGGCTGCATTTGGATGCACCCCTCAGTTTGAATGCTAAAGAAATAGTTTTTTCTTTTCTTTTTTGTTACTAATAATTGCAATTTGATTCAATAGTGCATCTAAATGAATCTAAAAGTTTACGGGATATCAAATATACTGTCTGATTGACTTTTCACGGGGCTAAAAGCAGACTGGCTGTTTGGATTACCTTATCTCCACCATCTTCAAAATCAACAACATTACTTTCATTCATAATAACATCTTCACCAACTGCCCGAGCCAGTATTTGTTGCAAAGTCATTCTGCTAATTACCCTCGTGACGGGGAGGCCCCTTTCCGCTGCAGGAGTGAATGTATCAAACTTGATATACCTGAAGGCCAAAGTAGGAATTACTGGATGTATCACAGGGAATCGAACTTTTGTTCGAGCAAGATAATGAGAGGCGTACCGCATAATTAATACTTGTTTGAGAAACAAAACAATCATTCCATTGTTACCACTAATTTACTCAGAATAGGAAAGTGTCATTTGTCATCTTATTCTATACCAGGGTATTATGGGAAGAAACAATATACACTCTATATATATATATATATATATATATATATATATATATATATATATATATATATATATATATATTAACTAGATAGATAGAGAAGATCTACAGTTCATCATGATATGTCTGTGCATGTGTGCGCGTGTGCGTGCGTGCGTGCGTGTGTGTGTGTGTGTGTGTGTGTGTGTGTGTGAACCCTCTTCTTGATCCCCACACTAAACCTGTTGAAATCATCACAGTCAAAATCTCTCAAGAAAGAGCAAAAAAAAAAAAAAAAGTTACCTGGATAAGAAAAGGAACAGGCAATTTGGGTGTAGTTTTCTTGGTAAAAACTTTACTCATGCGAAAGACAGAAGAAGAAGATTCAGTCTTCATTCAACAATAATTTGAAGCAAACATCCTCATGGTCGCTTGGTATAAGCTTAAGACCAGATGCCCATGTGACAACAACCCTCATTTATCCATGCTAGGGACTGGCTAGTGCGTTGCAACCAGGCAGAGTTTCCATTGCATGTATTGCTGATATGGGCACCATATTGATCAAAGTACACAATACCGATAGTTTAAAGCTCTAACCAAATTCCGCTTAAGAGCAATATTTATGAGAAATATCTTTCTCCCTTGTCTCGACCATCAGTTCAGTGTAGGTTTATGCCAAAACTAAATCAAGCCAGCCTTCAACTATCAGTAGTCTTAAAAATAGGATTGTTCATGTGTCTGCATGTTACCTTTGGAATATAGCCGTCATTAACGTTACAAAGTGTGGATTCGGGAAGTATTCCACAAGGCAATTGAGCACGAGTCAAAAAAAAAATCCAAAATATCAGGGAGTTTTCTTAAAAATCAGAACATTTTTTTCCTTAAGGCTGCATTCATTGCAACGATTGCAACCAAACACCGCCAAAATTGACTGAATGATTCAGGACAAATTCAGGTATTTATTCCCAAATGAGTTGCAAATCACAAATAGTTTGTCAGTTAATCAACAACATGCAAATTTCCCCCAAAAATCCACTACTAGCTAGTTGTTTATTTTTCATAATTTTGTAATTGGTGAAATCACATAGAGTTTGTGAATAGAGTAGGTGGCCACTGTCGGATCTGGAAAGGTATTATGAATTTATGCCTGATCTTTGAACTGCTGGTGTTGTATCTACTAGGCCGGGCCTATTCAATGCTTACCTTTTGCTCAGCCCAAGCCCAACCCATTCCAACTGCCATCAGTAATTCACATCCAACATTTAAAGTATCATCCAAAACTGGTACATATCGCCTGACATGAACTGGTTTCATCAATAAATGATAGGGTTGAATCAACCCATTATAACAGCTTAATACAGGGCAATACCGCCCAATATCAGTGGTGATCAATGCGGTGCACTGAAATCCAATTTTCAAACCTTAATTCATATCAAAGGCACGTTATATCAACTTAGATTGAGCTCCTACTCTGATAGCTGTGTGGAAGTATTCATGCAAATCATTCATAATCAAATTATCAAAGGTGGATCATGAACAGAAGCCAAGAAAAAAGAGGAATGCTTACCAAGCACCAGAAATTCCATCAACCAGTCCATTAATCCGATCTCCCGTGATGCAACCGGCCGCCATGATCTCCTCAGCGACTGCTGGATCGATGGCTTCCAACGCAGCCAACGCATTGCTCTGTATCTGAATTGGGCCCCTGTACTGCCCTTCACCTCGGATCGCACTCACATCCCTCTCGAACACCATCACATCAAATCCCTTCCTCTTTGCAGCTAGAGCGAAAACCAGCCCACCGATCCCACCCCCGGCTATAAGAACTCGAACCTTCCGCTGCTGCGGGAGGGCCCCGCCATCACGGGTCACTGTCGAAATGGTAACCGGACCTTCTTTGACAGCAGAGGCGGCAGTCACCCTTTTCTGCGGACTACTTCTTTCGATGTCATTACTGGCAAAGGAGTGCTTGTGATGGAGGGAAGCTGGGAAGTGGTCAGGGTAGTCCTTGGAAATGGGAAAAGAATGGTTGCTTTTGAAGAAGAATGTTAAAAATGGATTGAGGGTGGTGCTATGGAACAATGAAAAAGCCATAATTGAAGAAGAAGAAGAAGAAGAAATGGAAGAAGATTGAAATTGGGTTTCTTTCTTTCTTTCTTCTCTTTTAAATTTTAAAAAAAAAAAAAAAAAAAAAAAACGATTTGATGAAGTAGAAGTATGAAGAAGATGCGAGTGTTTTCTATTTCAAGCAATTGAGCTGAAGAAATAGTAGAAAGAAGAAGTGGGTGTTTCTTTATTTCACTCAACTGAGCTGAGAAATGTAGTAGAAAGAAGAAAGTGGGTGTTTATTATTACATCCAACTGAGATGAATATTATTTTAAAAACAAGAAGAAGAAGAAAAGAAAAGATGTGGGTGTTTCTTATTTTATGCAATTTAGCGGAAAAAAGCCAGAATTTTTTTTGCTTCCAACAGAGAGAAAGAGAGAGAGAGAGAGAGAGAGAGAGAGAGAAGGAGATGTGATGGTGGGGCCTGAAAATACACCAGCCAATCCGTGGATTTTCTGTGTCCGGTAATCCTTTCTGCGGCTTCCACTCCTCAGCGCCCTACTTGTGCAAGCAAGAATTATTTGCCACGTGGCAGGCTCCTGTTTGTCATTGGGCACCGAAAAATCTCGACGGAAGATGCTGACACTTGTATCGCCATGCATGTGGGCACCGGTCCTCCAGATGTTGGAAATAAACCATGTTTGAGGATAATAAGAAAGAGACAAACTACCACCACAACTCTGGCGGTGCGATGGATGGTCCACAGCTACTTAGAAATTGCACGCGTGGCACATGCAACTCATTCAAATTGAGTAAACCTTCCAAACTAGGGTACTGGTTAAATCTACCCTTACTCACACTTATTTGATATCTCACTGTGATGGTGGTGGATGTTTATTGGACCTTTAGAAACAAAATACGAATCAGAATTTGATTGGACGATGGAGGGTCGGCCTAACAACCATTGCGTGTTCGCGGACTCTCTTTGAAAACGGTCTGTTGTTCAGTTAAGTCCCACAAGTACCAGGAGCAGTACTCTATGTACATGGTTTGTAGCAGGAACATTACTAAGTCTGCTGGACCCAAATTAATTTTAGAATCGTTCGCTGATCTGAATTTTCAGAGGCGTTTTAGCAGTCTATCTTGATCTTCTATTTTTTGTCACAACAGAGAAATACTACTTTTGTACACGGTAATTGGTCCAAATCATTATTGACATTATTAGCGGTACTTTAGTGTGTAAATGATATAGTTTTATTAGATTTAAATAAATAAGATTTTTCTGCTTGTGGCTAGCAAAAGATCTGAATTCTTTAATGATATTGTGTTGAACAATTTATTATGTTTGGCTTGACTTAATTGCCATGTGTCTCTGTTGAGTTGAGACCAAGATTTGGTACTATCCTACGAGAACCTGACGAAACAGACGGATGGTGGGGCCTCCATAAGCCATCCATCAATCTTGATCATTTTACAAGTGTAAAAAGAAGGTTGATCAAAAAGCTCCAATGTATGATATGGCCTCCACAATTGAAACCAACCTAATGTCATCCAACTTTTTCATAACAATCACATATATTAAAATGAAGGAAAAACATAAATATTAGATTGATTCAAAACTTCTGTTGCTTTCAGGAGGTTTTCAACCGTGGGAGTTCAATCTCCATTATTTCCTGTGGTGTGGTCCACTGGGCATTTGATCTGCCACATTTTAGGACCTATAAATTACTTATAAATTGCATGGTTTCTAATGCAAGTGAAATCAAAATGTACAAATTACGAGTCCCTGTTTGGATGTATCAAAATTAAGCTTACATAATCATCTTACAATCAGATTCTGAACATATATTGGATGATTAAAAATGAAAATATCCTTTAACCTATTTCAAATTCAAGAATCAGGGGTTAGTTGCTCAACTGATTAGATTTTGTGACCATGTCTGTTTAACTTTAGTCAATATATGCCATGTAAACAGACCCTGTTTCAATAATACACACACATATTTTTAAAAAAATAAAATAATTAGTACCAACGCATTAGAATCATAACTCCCCCTTTTGTAACCTTTACCCGACTAGGCCTCCACTGATAGACCCGTAACCGTGCAATCAAGGTACAATTGGTATATTGAATTATAATCAGGCCCATCCATGGTATGCTGTCAAGAAATCCTATGCATTAATTGCCTCTTGATTATTTAACCATTTTCATTTCTATCTCCTTTCAACGGAGGCCTGTAGATGGATAGGATGTCTAATGGTTATAATTTTTTATACATGTCATCCATACCATGTCCCAATATGTGGATGTATCATATTGGGGCACACATGCATCATCAAAGGAGGACTATGATATTTCAATACTTATTATCTTCCCCAGCTATCATTGGCCACCTTGAGCAGTTGTAGTTTGCAAAAATATATTTTTTCTTGAGAAAATCTTTGATACTCTGGCAAAGCATGCTAGATGACATGCAAGCACTTATAAATTGCATATGCAGTGCATTTGTAATGTAAATCAAACCGTTCAAGTAGTGAGCTCCACTTCATGGGTTTTATAAAACAATGACTATACTTAATTGATGCCTTTATTTGACAATTATGCTAGGGGTGATGGCCTATCATGTTGGCTTTAGGTGAAGGGCATTTTTTCAAAGGCAAGAATTTTCATTTACATGTAAGGTGAAGGTCATTTCTAAGGATAAAAGTTCTTTTCATCTATAGTTTTTTTTTTTTTTTTAATCTTAAAGTTGGGTTATGTTATACTAGGTAAAAATATTGTATTTTTTGTTTAGAGTCTAAGAGAGTTTTTCCTTATAATAACAAAATAGAGATGTGAGAGAATGTTTGACGCAGGGGAGGACGTGAGGTCGAGCACCGTCTTCCTCAAGAGGATAACTATTCCGAATCCACGGAACTTCTCTGGACTCCTCACAGAGACTTCTCGAATCCACGAGAAAAGAGAGTAGAAAATAGAAATAAATTCGAAATAGATTAATGAATGAATAAAAACAAGTTCACAACCCTTTAAATAAGGGTACTAAGCAATGGAAAAGAAATCAGAATCAAACTACAACTAGGACTCCTAGAATTCGCGACTTACTATAAATAGTAAACTTACTATTTATAGACGGTCGTGATGTCTACTAGTGCGCAAGGTTTTCGGCCAAAAATAGTAAGTATCCTATTTGGCTTCACCAACCCGTTCTCCTAATTATTCTAAGCTCTTTTCACGTTGGGTGAAACTCCTAAAGCCCGACGGATGAAGAGTTATAAGCAAACTAAAACTTACTATTTATAGTAAAAACGAAATTGAAACAGGGAAACGACCGTCAAATCAGGAGTTTCTCGCAATTCTGAGTGTCGCAACCCAGCATAACTGGGTTGGTTGGCTAAAGTAGCTCATTCTACCCCAAAATCATATATTTTTCGTCGGCTAACTCATCCCGGATTGCAAGATACGCCTGATTTAAGGTCTGATGGTCCAGATCACTTCTGTCGCCGACTGGGCCTTTTCTGATCCATCTTTGCCATGTAATTGTCCGCGACCCGCTCTACATCAATGTTTTTCTCCGTGTGAGATTTTTCTCCAATGATTTCTTCATAGTACATGATAAGAAGAGTGAAGAGATGTATGTATTATTTGTAAGTGCATGATGCTTTTCTTATATCTTGTATTTTTCTTATTTAATAGTTGAATGATTTATTGGTATTTTTATATGAATGTGTTCTAATGTGATGAACCATGTTATTTTGCGTCTTTTCCTCTACTCATTTTTTATGTCCACCAAAATCCATAATAATAAGTTTCTTATTATATTGGTTTTGCAATATTATATAAAAAGACAGTCGAAGTGGGAGCCCGCTCCTTAGCTCTATCTAATTTAATAGAATAAAATTTAGGGATGTCAAGACAAAGGGAATGACAGTAGCTTTCCCTCTTTTTGATTTCTCCCTTTTTTTTTTCTTTTTTTTTTAAATGTTTTTCAGTAACCCCTTCATTATCTCTCTTACTGATGTACAAGTTACTGATTGGAGTTTTGATAATACGATGAATAAGTTAAAGAATGGTGCTTTGATTACATTGGCATACACATTAAAACGATGTCTATAAGAAATGGTTGCCTACATGATGTCCAATCTTTGGTCTAAGACGTGTTAAAAGTGGAGTCCACATGTTGAACAACTAGAATCTTATACAAACATTGGCATATTGTATATGGCCACACATTGTGCAGTTTCTGCTAGCTAAAAACAGACTAGAAATTTGAAAGATAAAAGGAGAAGGCTTACAACCCTACAATGCTTCTTAACTCACATCATTTCACTAAAAATAGATAAATGTTTTTTGGTCATTTCACCCCAAAAGCACTCTGGCATTTACATTAGTTAATGCATTGTTTGATAAAATGGCAATCCTATAGGTATGATCCTATAAAATTTGACCCATTTTCTCATTGAGCAAGGGGTATGAAATAAATCAGTTTGATTTTTTTTATCAAAAATACTATGTGAAATCTTTGAATTTTTTATTTTTATTTTTCTCTTCCTCTATCCCTATTCCATAGGTATAGTGTTTGAATTAATAGAGAACCTTTCTTCTATATGAATTGATGTTATTATATTCTAATTCCTTCCCAACACCTCCCAAGGAAAATAAAATCCCAAATTGATGGGTTGGTGTGGGCTTATCCATGCAATTATTCAAGTTATACACTCTTCGAATAGGAATCCATTGTCATAAAGATCCTAGCTTTCGTGCTTTGATAGGTCACCTGAGATCCTTTTGATGACCTATGTTGTGTTGAACAGATATCTATATGATCCGATCAATTGCGTAAGTCAAAGGTGGTGAAAATCTCTATTCTAGCATTTTTTTTTCATTTCTAAAAGCATTTATTCTTTGAGATAGTCAACGTACTTTCTCTTTGGATCTAATTTGGTCATAGGTTTTCGATGAGTAGCATTGTGTTATGTAACTCAAATTGCCCAAGGTATGGGATCCACTTCAAATATGTCAATTTTGGCTAATTGGTTGATGTCTAACGAATTGTTGAAATGGAAAGTAATTGACGGTCCAAATTCAACAAACAAACATCCATTAATCGGAGATTCTAATCACTTAATCAACCGAAGCTTGTAGCTATGACCTATCAATAGGAAGTTTGTTTCCGTGATTAATTTGATTGATATGTATGTGTTTAACTTGAAATTCAGTTGTTTATGCATTGTGTTAGGCATGCCAGAGCCTTTTATAGCTCAATTCAAATCGAGCATCTATAACCCCAAGTATTGAGATAGATAGAGAGACCATGAGCAATCATCTATGACGGATAACTAAAGTAGTTCGATCATCTATTCAAACCATTTGAAAATAAAATCAGGCAATTTTCGAAAGGAATGGTTTGTCCTTCTAATAAATTCTTTTTGCCTTTTCAACCAAAATAACATTTTCTTACCATGATACAGAGATAACCAAATTCGTGCAATGTAAAAGTGGAAGAAACTCAATTGTATTGAATTGAATTGAAAGTTTAAAAAAAAAAAAAAAACTCTTCCAATAATATCCCTCAATGATCCAACGTCTGTGGCATAAATGGCGAGTCTCTAGATCTAAGTCTTCCTTAGTCCAACAACTTATGTGTAAATTAAGAAAATTACACTGTTAAAAAGAAAGAAAAGTTCTTCCTTGCGATCAAATGCTTCGCATAGATGGAAGAGAATTATACTATTCCTAATCTAAGTCGGTCCAACATAGCAGTGTAAACAGATAGAATTACACTATTCTTATACTAAAGTCAGTCCAACATAACAGTTTAGACATATTGTCCTAATCTAGGAAAAGCTATATGTTGAGCGTCAAATATTGCATATTAGACCCTAATTATTACCTAATTTTACGAACACGATACTGTTTAACGACCTATTTTAATCATGTTTGTGCTGCAAGGTGAATTTAAGAGCCTAGACTGAAAAAGAGTACTAAAAGCATGGATTTAAGCTCTGAAGTCACCAAGGCAAGGGACGGACCCCAGGGGACCAAGATCGAGGAATTTACACGTCCGAGATCCAAGAAAATCAAGTCATTCATGTTAAAGAGGCCTAAAAAGCGTCTTAAATGCAAGATCACAGGGTTCCCACCATCCGTTCGCTTCGAAACTTTGTATTTGGCCTGAGGACCCTAAATTAACCGTACACATCGAATTTCAGCCATTGGATCATTGTTCAAGTTATCCAACGGACAAATAACCCTATAAAACACCGATCTGGGGCCCACCTGATATCTGGATATGCTTCAATTTTGGTATCAACGCCTTAAATGCGGTGAAAAAATGGATGGACGGAGCGAATTTCTCATCGACATCATGATGGACCCCACATGGGGATCCGCGTGCACACAACACATGTGCACCGGCCGTGCACCGAATCTCACAAAGTCGGTCAGCGCACGCTAACCGACTCTTATCTTCAAAATTCAAAATTTTCGCTAGTACCCGTACCCGTCCGGCCAGTTTTGAGTAGTGAGTCCCACCCATCATTCCGATGGACGATCGGGACCGTCCATTTCGTCCCTGGGGTAGGGAAGACCCTATCCATGGTGGCCTTTTAGCCCATACACACGTACACACGTAGATCGCCAGAAAATGCATGATAAGCAGTGAATTGATTTGATATAGTGGACTACACCAAAACTCGACCAAAACTACTCCTTTCCAATTGAAATTTCTCCAGGAATCCAATGAACGGGGTGGATTTAGCCAAAAATATCACTGTGAGGCCCACCGAACATGTCAGCGCAGGTCCGTTCGCACCATAGCACATCCAATTTTTTCGGACGTTGCGAGGAGTTGTGGGCCACTGTTTGTTGTCGGATAGGTGATCAAAACCGTTCAGAACCTTCATAGGGGGTTTTTACCCCAACCATGGAGCCTAAATTGATTTCTTGGATGTCTATTAGCAGAGAATTCAGTCCAAACGCAAGTTGGTGTGTTTCTTGCGTCCTTGCACGTAAACACGAATTCCACCGACCTCCAGCCCTCTAAACTGCCCCTGGTTCCTATATAAAGGAGAGGAGAAGAGAGAGAGACCATCATCTTGGACGTGGGAGCAAAGGAGAGAGAGAGAGAGAGAGAGAGAGAGAGAGATAGAGTGTGTGTGTGTGAAGCGGGTCGGCAACGAGTTTGTTTTATTTATTTTTTCTCCTTAGTTTTTTTTCTTCCTTGGATGTTTTTAAAGAGATTTAGTTTGAGCATCCATGTCTGGCTAAACCTCTTAGCTAGGGCTAAGAGGTGAAGCTTGTAGCGTGATGGGTAGATTTCTACGGCTTTGATTCATGTTTTATGGATTATCTTTGATTATAGTTTGATATTAAGGAATGCTTTCAGTTTTTAATGGTTTGTTGTGACTTAAATTACAATGGATCTGCGATAACTTTGAGCATGTTCTTAGCGTTATAGGGATTATGAATTTAGGAGTCCCTATTGTTCACCATCGTCTCCTAGGCATGGTTGGATGATAGAATCCTTCCTAACATTCATACATCCCTCAGATTGGTTGTGGATTGGTTAAATTCTGTTGTTTGCTTTGTCTCATGGGCATGGTTTTGTGAAGGAATCAAGTCTAATTCTCATACCTTTCATCTCTTGATAACTAGATCAAAGGAAGTTCATAGTTAATTTTTATGGATATATCCTCCAACTGAATGAAAATGGGACTCTAAATCCAGTTGTGTTCATGATCAAGCATAGATCTCCCTGATCTCTACAAGCGGATCCTTGGCACCCTAGTTTTCCACCTTTGAATTTTACAAGTTTTAGTTTAAGATTTCACAATCATTCCCTTAAATTTTCCCTGATTTAGATTACATCTTCGCCTAATTCTAGTTCAAGTTACTCTTAGATTACGTACAAGGTTCAGTCCCTGTGGATTCAACCTCGGTCTTACCGAAATTATTACTACATCACAACCCTATACTTGGGGTGTGAACAAGTTTTTGGTGCCGTTGTCAAGGACTGACGGTTACGTTTTTCAGAGATTAATTAGTTTTAGAATTAGGATAAGATTAGGGTTTTTCTAGATTTAGATTTTTCTATTTGATTTCTAAAAACTAACTTAACTTTCCTGTTTTGTAGGACCCTGATATAGGCTTTTTGATTTGGTAATCTCTTCCCGATTTTTCTTCCTTTCTATTTCTATATTAGGATTTATTTTATATTTTTAGGAATTTTCCTGATTTGATTTATAGGACTTCTTTTACTTTAGAAACTAACTTCCTAATTCTAGGTTAGAACTTTCCTGATTAACTTTTAGAAACTAGGTTAGTTATTTCCCTTTTTAAAAAACTCTTTTTAAACTAACTCATCTTCCCTTTATTTTATTTTTAGAAACTTCCTAATTCTAGGATTTCTTTTATTTTTATAAACTTTCTTAATTTCTATTTTAGGTTTAGAACTTTTCTAATTAGTTTTGAAACTTTATATTTTCAGTTTTTAGAAATTTTTCCCTTTTTAGAAAATAGTTTACTTTCTATTTTAGGATCTCTTGTTATTTCTAGACTTTCCATCTTTAGAAACTAACTTGTTTTGTTTTGTTTTACAGGTTTTTAACTTAGGAACTTCGAATTTCATAACTTCTTTCCAACTTTTTTCTCTTTATTTCTAGATTTCTATTTCCTTTCTTCTTTTTAAGTTAGGTTTAGAATCTGAATTGAAGGCTGAGAGTGTTTCATGTCCAAGTGGGTTCATGACAACACTCGACGTCTCTTCACTGAAGGAGGATTGGTTGGGGGGTTGACTATCCATCGCAGGACTAGACACTGCTCGAGATCCCCAGAGTTAATTGAAGTAATGACTACAAACCAACCTCTTTTACCCCAACCTAGGGTGGAAGACATCCAGGATGAGGATGAGGTGCATCAAGCACTCCCGCCTCGTATTTTACGAGATTATTTACAACCGGCGGGGGTGAGCACGCCCTCATGCATGATTTTTTCTGAAAATATGGGACACATAGATATCAAGCCAGGGGTGATTCAACTCCTTCCTAAATTTCATGGGCTTGAGTCAGAAAATCCATATTTACACCTGAAAGAGTTTGATGAGATCATAGCAACTTTATATTTTCCAAACGTATCTGAGGACACAGTCAGGCTGAAACTCTTCCCCTTTTCTTTGAAAGAGAAAGCTAAGACGTGGTTGCATTCACTATGTCCTAGATCTATTGGCACATGGAATGATATGCAAAGGGAGTTCATAAAGAAATTTTTTCCACATCATAAAAGGAACACCCTTAGAAAATCAATCATGAACTTTGCCCAAAAGGAGGATGAAACATTCTTCCAATGTTGGGAAAGATTCAAGGATCTTGTCAGTTCATGCCCACAACACGATTTTGAAATGTGGTGCATTACACACTTTTTCTATGATGGACTAACTTCTTCCATGCGGCAATTGGTTGAGACGATGTGTAATGGGGAATTCATGAATAAAAATGTCGATGATGTGTGAGACTACTTGGATAGACTTGTTGAAAACGCACAATCATGGGACACATACCCCAAATCAAGCACTATGTCTAGGCCGACTCAATCTAAGGAGAGGGGTGGAATGTATCTCTTGAAAGAGGACAATGATATCAATTTTAAAGTGACTAATCTCATAAAAAAATTCGAGGCCATGAAATTAAAGAAGGATAAGGTTAATGAAACTGTTTGCAGTATTTGTGATGGCAACATTCACACAACTGAAAATTGTCCAACAATACCTGCCTTTCGAGGGTTGCTGAATGAGGAATCCAATATCGTGAATAGTTACCAAAGATCTTTCAATGGACTTATCTCCAATACATACAATTCTAGTTGGAAAAATCATCCACACTTCAGTTGGAGGAATGGACAAACGGCTACCCCTCAAGGTTTCTTCAATCAAATTTTAAATCAAGTGAAACCTCAAGAGGATCCAGTTCAAAAACATATTCAAGACCAAGAGCTACTCAACCAGGACATCAGTGCACCTTTGGGATCACTTACGACATTTATTCAAAGAATAGAGTCGCAATTAATAATTGGGGGAAAGGGGATGTTTCATGTTCAACCTCTCCCCAATCGTAAACCGCAATATGAGATAAGTGATCCAAGCTCTTCAAATCAGATGGAGCAAGCTAAGTCTATTACCACTCTTAGGAGTGGGAAGCTAATTGACAAATCTATTCCAGTAAGGGCTGAAAAGCTTAAGGACCTGGAAGAGGATAACGATAATAGACCTAGCACTGCTCTGATCCACAAGAATTGGACCCGGAACCTCGAGAGAAGACAGTTGCTCCATTTTCCCAACGGTTAGTTACACTAAAACCTCTCTCTAACTCTCAGGATATTCTAGAGGTATTGAAACAAATGAAAGTCAACATTCCTCTACTTGATGCCATGAAACAAATACTTTCATATGTCAAATTTCTGAAAGACTTGTGTACGACCAAAAGACGGTAAAATATTCAAAAGAAAATCTTCTTGACTGAGAAAGTGAGTGTCATCCTAAAGCAAGATGTGCCGCAGAAATTTAAAGATCCCAGTAGCCCAACCATATCTTGTGTAATCGGGAATTACCAAATTGAGCATGCGCTTCTTGACTTAGGAGCGAGCGTCAATCTGATTCCCTGCTCGGTATACAAACAGTTAGGTTTAAGTGAATTAAAACTCACCCTAACCACACTGCAACTGGCCGATCGCTCTGTTCGTGTACCGAGAGGGATAATTGAGGATGTGTTGGTCCAGGTTGACAGATTTTATTACCCTGTAGATTTTATCGTCCTGGATACCAAACTCATCAGTAACATGAGCACTCAGCTTCCCGTCATTCTTGGTCGGTCATTCCTTGCCACTTGAAACGCAATTATCAATTGCAGGAACGGTGTCATGAGTATGTCTTTTGGGAATATGGCATTAGAGTTAAACATCTTTTTCAACACTGGTAGACGGTTAAAGAATGATTACGATTTCCACGACATTAACATAATTGACTCTTTCGTACAAGATAGGACACATTTGACCTTATCCTCTGACCCTCTAGAGACGTGTCTGGCCCACTCCCATGATTTTGATGATGACATGATTAAGGAGATGGTTGTCATGCTTGATACTGCGCTAGTACTTGAAGTTAACCGGTGGAGGCCACAATTTGAAGAATTACCCCAAACCGAAGAGTGCCTCTGCCGTCTAACCTCAAGGCACCGAAGCTTTACCTAAAACCTTTGCCTCCTGATTTGAAATATGTCTATTTAAATCAAAATAAGACATACCCGGTGGTAATCTCTACCCACCTGGAGAAAGAACAAGAGAGTATGCTCATATCTACTCTCATTGAACATAAGGGAGCCCTCGGATTAATGATTACGGACCTCAAAGGAATCGAACCTTTGATTTATATCCGCCGCATTTATCTTGAGGATAATGCGCAGACTTATCGGCAACCATAGTGTGGACTAAATCCAAACATAAAGGAAGTGGTTAAGGCCGAGGTTCTTAAACTATTGGATGTGGGTATCATATACCCTATATCTGATAGCCAATGGGTGAGTCCAACTCAGGTAGTTCCTAAGAAGTCTAGAACCACCATCGTAGCCAATGCCAATAATGAACTTGTGCCAATTAGATTACTACTGGTTGGAGAATGTGCATTGACTATAGGAAGTTAAATACCGTCACTAGGAAGGACCACTTTCCTTTGCCTTCATTGATCAGATCTTGGAAAGGCTAGCTGGTCATTCCTACTACTATTTCCTTGACGAGTATTCGGGCTATAATCAGAGAGAGATAGCCCCTGAAAATTAGGAAAAGACTACCTTTACATGTCCTTACGGCACCTTTGCTTACCGAAGGATGCTATTCGGACTATGTAATGCCCCCGCCACTTTTCAACGATGCATAATGAGTATTTTTTCTAATATGATGGGGCAATATCTAGAGGTCTTCATGGACGATTTCTCCGTCTTCGGTCCATCTTTCAGCGAGTGCTTAGAGAGTCTTAAATGTGTGCTGAAAAGATGTGAAGAAAAGAACTTGGTACTTAATTGAGAGAAGTGTTATTTCATGGTTCATAAGGGAATTATCTTTAGACATATCATCTCTTCCAAAGGAATCGAGGTTAATAAGGCTAAAATCGATCTTATCTCAAACCTATATCCCTCAAGAACATACGGGACGTACGATCATTCTTAAGACACGCCGGGTTTTACAGACCATTCAGAAAGGACTTTATTCTCATCTCTCGCCCTTTATGTAATCTACTTCAAAAGGATGCACCATACGAGTAGATTAAACAATGCTAAGAAGTTTTCACTATGCTTAAAGGCATGTTTACCAGTGCACCTATCATATAGCTACCCGACTGGAACCTGCCTTTTAAACTTATATGTGACGCGTCTAACTATGCTCTTGGGGCGATTTTAGACCAGAGAAAAGAAAAGAAATCCTATGTTATTCATTACACAAGTAAGACTCTAAATCCTGCCCAAGTGAACTACTCGACTACAGAAAAGGAACTCTTAACCATAGTGTTCGCTTTGGACAAATTTAGGTCCTACTTGATCGGATCTAAGATCATCATTTACACAGATCATATGGCGCTCAAATATCTTCTTGCTAAGAATGATGCTAAGCCCCGTCTGATAAGATAGATCCTTCTACTCCAAGAATTCGATTTAGAAACTAAAGATAAAAAAAGGGAATAGAGAACGTAGTGACTAACCATCTTTTCCGCCTTAATCCCTCTGATTCCCTTGAGACGGCACATATTAATGATATGTTCCCTGACGAATAATTGTTTAGAGTCTCCCATTCACCTTGGTTCGCTGATATTGCTAATTATCTTGCCACAGGTTTCATACCGACACATTGGACTGTACAAGATAAGAAGAAATTTTTCACCGAGGTGCACAACTCTTTCTGGGACGATCCATATTTGTTTAAATATTGCTCAGACCAAATCTTAAGGAGATGTGTGCTAGACGATGAGCATCAGAGTGTCATCTCTTTCTGTCACTCACAGGCCTGTGGTGGTCACTTCTCTGCTAAAAAGACCATGGCCAAGATTTTGTAGTGTGGCTTTTACTGGCCCACTATGTTCAGGGACATTCATGAGTTTTGCAAGGTTTGTGAGCGTTGTCAGAAATTTGGAGCGTTGTCCCGTCGAAATATGATGCCCTTAAATCTCATTCTTATCATAGAGGCATTTGATTGTTGGGGCATTAATTTCATGGGACCATTCCCCCAATCATTTCGAAATCTATATATTTTACTCCCCATACACTATGTCACTAAATGGGTCAAAGCGATTCTGTGTCGAAACAATGACCATCGCATGGTCATTAAATTCCTAAAAGAAAACATCATTTCCTGGTTCATAGTGCCTCGAGTCATCATAAGTGATGGGGGCTCATACTTTTGTAATGGATCATTCGAAAGTTTAATGAAGAAATACGGTATCTCTCATAAGGTGAGCTCCCCATACCACCCACAGACAAGTGGGCAAGCTGAGATTTCCGATAGGGATATCAAACACATCCTGAAAAAAATGATTAACCCTGACCATAAGGATTGGTCAATCCGATTGACCGATGCCTTATGGGCTTACCGTACTGCATTTAAGACCCCTATTGGAATCTCCCTTTAGAGTCGTTTATGGGAAGGCTTGTCACTTGCCTGTGGAGTTGGAACATAGAGCCTACAGGGCGATCAAAAATCTAAATTTTAATCTGGACAACGTTGGCTTGCTACATAAATTTCAGTTAAATGAACTTGAAGAAATCCGGAACGATGCATATGAGAACTTGAGAATTTACAAGGACATGATGATGAAAATGTTTCATGACCAACACATTCTGCGAAAATTATTCACACCAGGTCAAAAAGTCATTTTATATAATTCTCAGTTACATCTCTTTCCAGGTAAGCTCCGATCTCGTTGGACCGGCCCTTTCACCATTATAAATGTTTATCCTCATGGGGCTGCCGAGATTCGGAATCCAGACAATGGTCATGACTTTAAAGTAAATGAACATCGATTAAAGGCGTTTGTCGAGAAATTTGATTCGGAAGACATGTCCATGTCTCTGAATGATCATGTTTACTAAGATTGATCTCCTACTCTGACAGAGGTATACATAGGTTTATTGCTTTCATAGGACTAGGGTAGTTTGCTTTTTGTCATTCTAGGTTAGTCGGCTTTATGTCGTTAGGTTAGTTTCCTTTCTAGTTGTTTTAGGATAGTTTGCTTTTGTTGAATTAACTCGTGCAGAGCCGCCTTCACGCTGAAATCTGTTTGGGAAAAAGTCACTTAACTTTGTCATCAGGTACTATCTTTTCATCACTTCTCCTTTACTTTCATTGTCTCTCATGCATTGTATGTGTATATCTTTTTTATGAGGGTCAAATATTGAATATCGGACCCCAATTATTGCCCTAGTTTACATACATGATAATGCCTAACATCGTATTTTAATCGTGTTTTTGTTGCAGGATGTAATAAGGAGCATTGATTGAAAAAGAGTATTAAAAACGTCGATTTGATGCTCCAAAGTTACCAGAGCAAGGGACGGACTTCAAAGGACCAATAGTGACGGATTTACACGCCAGGGATCCGAGGAAATCAAGCCATTTGCATCAAACGGGCCCGAAAACCAGCCAGAATGCAAGATCATAGGGGTCCCACCATCCGATCGGCCTGAAACTTCATGCATGGTCTGAGGGATATAAAGTAACCGTACACGTCGAATTTTAGCTCTCAGATCTTTGTAGAAGTTGTCCAACAGACAAATCAGCCCCTGAATCGTCAATCTGCAATCCGCCTGAGATCAGGATATACTTCAAGTTTGGTCCCGACCGTTTAAATGAGATGAGAAACATGATGGACGGATTGGATTTCTGAAGAACATCACATTGGGCCCCGTATGTGTGGCATGTGCATTGAGCACATGTGTAGTCGCGCCACACCGGACCAAAGGACTCGGTCAAAGTCAGTTTGACCGACCGACTCCAGCATAAAAATGGAAATCTCCGTTTTTTTTAAACAGCGTTAACACCTGTTTGTGTTCGGACATGTTGTGGGCCCCACCTATTGTCCATATAAGCAATCCAACCCGTTCACCAGATTCCCATGGCCCTTACTACCATCGCCTAGGTGGAAGTATTTCAAATGATAATAGATATCAGTTTTTAATCGTCCGAACACAGGATGGACGACGGAGCAGAAATCAGGTGGACCGCATCAATGGACACCCAAAATTATCCCTTCCCGAACGTTTTTTCGAGAGGAATCCAATGTACGTCTTGGATTGATAAAAAAATATCGAAGTGGGCCCCACCAGTGCCACAACGAAAGAGATCCGCGTCCCTGTTTTGGCGTCTGCGTAACGACCGACTCTGGTCCATTTTTCGGACGATTGTGGGCCCCAATCATCACTTGTATGGATGATCCAAGTCATCCATCGTGTAGAGGGCTTCGAAATCCTCCAATCCATGCTGACCTTTCGCACCCATACGTGCACACGTGTGCGATACAGAGTCCACAAACAGGCGCTCATGTGATGTTCAAAATTAATTTTACTGTGATTTCTTCTCTGGGCCGCGTCAATGGACATTCAAAACTACCCATTTTTTACTGAAATTTCATCCTGAATCTAATGGACGGGGTGGATTTCCTCGAAAACACTTCTGTGGGGCCCACTGAGCATCGCAGCGTTGTACGTGCGTAAGCTTATCCACGTCCGCGAGTTCCGGAAAATTCGGGCAGTTGTGGCCTACCATATTTGATCAGATGGAAGATCTGATCCGTCCATCGTGTAGCCCATCCACAAATACCCCAAGGGACGCTAATATTTCAGACAAAAGGCAAGAAAAAAAAGGAATTTGGAAGCCACGAATTTAGCTGCGTACAGGAGTTGTGTCGCTGTGCTGCGAAAGCTCTCCCACCGACTTCAGCAATTCTTCCACCGCCTGGAGCAGGCTATAAAAGTCTGAGGAGAGTTTGGAAAAGGGGAAGGAAGAGCTGGGAGGAAAGGAGGGCGAATTGGGAGCCGATCCAGAGAAGAGAAGAAAGGAGAGAGAGAGAGAGAGAGAGAGAGAGAGAGAGAGAGATTGGTTTGATGTTCCCTTTTTATGAATTTTATTTATCCATCTTTTTAATGGATTTTATGGGGTACTAATCCCTTAGCTAGGGCTGAGATGAAGCCCCTAATTTGATTAGCTCTTTTATTTGTTGAATTTACTTTGACTTGATTGATTTGTTTCTCCCTCTAGTGTGCTTGATTGGTTTGAATTTTGTACTTCTCCATCTATGAACTTGACCAAAGTATATATGTGGATGTTGTTTGAATGCTTATTCTAGGTGCTTGTGTCTGATCATGAACAGGTTTCTTATAGAGGAAGAAACAGGGTGCTTTAATGAACTGTACATTCCATGTGCCCGACCAAGGATATGGGATATGTTATTCATGGCATTGCTTAAAGGAATTAGACATTCTGTATGCCCGATTAAGGACACAGATTGTGCTTTCTCTATATAAGTGGTATCAATCTAGATTAAGGTGAATCAACAGACAAAACAAGGGTTATGATAATTATGGGTGGATTCGAAAGTCCTAGTGCTCTCTCTGATTGAATTTTCTTCCCTATTCTCAATTTTTTTTTTTCATAAAATTGTGCTTAGTAATTCGCTCCATTATTTGTTGGATTAGTTAAGGAGAATCATAGATTTGAATTGTGACGACCAGTCCTCGTGGGAACAATCTCGTAATACGTACCATATCTACATTTGATTCGTATACTTGCGAGTTTAAAAATTATTTAAATCATGTTGGTTTAAATAAAACATCACTTTTACATTGAGGACAATGTAGATTTTAGGTTGGGGATGGGAGATTAGGTTACCTAATCAGTGTTTTCTCAGACTTGAGCAAAAATTGTGGAAATTTTTTAAATTTTTTTCTGAAAATTCTTGTGAATTCGAAGTGATTTTGACGACTATCTTTGATTTAGAATTACAAGATACGTATTGTTGGTAATTTATGACTCTTAAATTCAGTTATCTGTTAGATTTCACAGTTAAGTCGAATTGTTAATCCATGATTAAAAGTTTTAAACATTGATTGAGTCATGATTTCACATGTCACACCTAGCTTGTACAATAAGGCTTCAGTTCGATATTGAATTGTTAACCTGGTAGTCACTTGACATGGAAGGAGTCAACTTGGAGAATTTGTCCATCATGTTCAAAGAAAAAAATAATACCTACCTAAAAAACAGTTATCTTCGGAAAGGGTTGGGCGAATGGTCTTCACCATGGGTTTGCTCCCTATAGGTGAGGGTTCAATTCCCCTCCTTGGGTTTACCTTTAAAAGGTTGACATAGCGTGAAAGCCATCAATGGAAAAATCAAAAGCTGGAAGAATGAAAAGTTGAACTGTAAGGTAAGTTTTGGTTTTGATTTTGGTTATCCTGAATGCACTCATGATTATCAATTTTATCATGAAAATAAAGAATTGAGTCTTTTATTGTGATAAGTTTAGGTTTCACTATACACCAGTGGAACTCAATGTTTAGAATTTTTTCTAATCAATAGATTAATACTTTGAACTTGACCATGAAGTTTACCGTGCGCTTGAGTCCAAGAGAAAGTAATGCCTAACATTCATGAATCCTAGAATTCTATTGACTGGATTATTTTTCATATATCACTTGGGTTTATAAGAATTGTCTTGTACTTCTTAAATTGTTTTTTGCATACTTTGCTCAGGACTAGCAAAATGCTGGTTAGGGATAGTGTTGAGGGTCAAATATTGCATATTAGACCCCAGTTATTACCTGATTTTATAAACATGATACTGTTTAACGCCTTATTTTAATCATGTTTGTGCTACAAGGTGAATTTAGGAGCCTAGACTGAAAAATGGTACTAAAAGCATAGATTTAACGCTTCGAAGTCACCAAGGCAAGGGACGAACCCCAAGGGACCAAGATCGAGGAATTTACACGCCAGAGATACGAGAAAATCAAGTCATTCACGTTAAAGAGGCTTGAAAAGCGTCCTGAATGCAAGATCACAGGGTTCTCACCATCCGTGCAGCTAGAAACTTTATATTTGGCCTGAGGACCCTAAATTAACCGTACACATCGAATTTCAGCCATTGGATCCTTATGGAAGTGGCCTAACAGACAGATCAACCCATAAAACACCGATCTGGGGCCCACCTGATATCTGAATATGCTTCAATTTTGGTCTCAACACCTTAAATGGGGTAAAAAAAAATGGATGGACAGAGCGGATTTCTCATCGACATCACGATGGACCCCACGTGGGGATCCGCGTGCACACAACACATGTGTACTGGCCATGCACCGAATCTCACAAAGTCGGTCAACGCACGCTGACTGACTCTTATCTTCAAAATTCAAAAATTTCGCCAGCGCTCGCACCCACCCGGCCGGTTTTGAGTAGTGGGCCCCACCCATCATTCCGATGGACGATCGGGACCGTCCATTACGTCCCTGGGGTAGGGAAGACCCTAACCATGGTGGCCTTTTGGCCCCATACACACATACACACATGGATCACCAGAAAACGCAGGATGGACAGTGAATTGATTTGATACAGTGGACCACACCAAAACTCAACCAAAACCACTCCTTTCTGACTGAAATTTTGCCGTGAATCCAATGAACAGAGTGGATTTCACTGAAAACATTACTATGGGGCCCACCGTACACGTCAGCGCAGGTCCGTTCTCACCATATGCACGTCCGATTTTTTCAGACGTTGCGGGGAGTTGTGGGCCACTGTTTGTGATCGAATGGGTGATCCAAACCGTACAGAACCTTCATATGAGGGTTTTTACCCCAACAATGGAGTCCAAATTGATTTCTTGGACGTATATTGGCAGAGAATTCGGTCCAAATGCAAGTTGGTGCGTTTCTTACGTCCTTGCTGCGTAAACACGAATTCCACCGACCTCCAGCCCTCTAAACCGCCCCTGGTGCCTATATAAAGGAGAGGAGAAGAGAGAAAGACCATCATCGTAGACGTGGGAGCAAAGGGGGGGGAGAGAGAGAGAGAGAGAGAGAGAGAGAGAGAGAGAGAGAAGCGGGCCGGCAACGAGTTTGTTTTTTTTTTTCTCCTTAGTTTTTTTTTCTTCCTTGGATGTTTTTAAAGAGATTTAGTTTGAGCATATCTATGTCTGGCTAAACCTCTTAGCTAGGGCTAAGAGGTGAAGCTTGTAGCGTGATGGGTAGATTTCTATGGCTTTGATTCATGTTTTATGGATTATCTTTGATTATAGTTTGATATTAAGGAATGCTTTCAGTTTTTAATGGTGTGTTTTGACTTAAATTACAATGGATCTGCGATAACTTTGAGCATGTTCTTAGCATTATAGGGATTATGAATTTAGGAGTCCCTGTTGTTCACCATCGTCTCATGGGCATGGTTGGATGATAGAATCCTTCCTAACATTCATACATCCCTCAGATTGGTTGTGGATTTGTTAAATTTTGTTGTTTGCTTTGTCTGCATTGGTATGGTTTTGTGATGGAATCAGGTCTAATTCTCATACCTTTCATCTCTTGATAACTAGATCAATGGAAGTTCATAGTTGATTTTTATGGTTATATCCTCCAATTGGATGAAGATAGGACTTTAAATCCAGTTGTGTTCATGAATCAAGCATAGATCTCCCTGATCTCTACAAGTGGATCCTTGACACCCTAGTTTCTCACCTTTGAATTTTACAATTTTTAGTTTAAGATTTCACAATCATTCCCTTAAATTTTCCTTGATTTAGATACCATCTTCGCCTAGTTCTAGTTCAAGTTACTTTCAGATTATGTACAAGGTTCAGTCCCTGTGGATTCGACCTCGGTCTTACTGAGATTATTACTACATCACAACCCTATACTTGGGGTGTGAACACTATACTGAAATAAAATAAGATAAAATATAAGCAACATTGGGTATAGATTTAATTTGATATGCATTAGGGTGACAAGAGCTCGAAGTTATTTAATCTTCCTCTTATTTATAGAATTTTAGGATAGTTGCATGAAGAAAGATTTTCGTAGTCATTTCTTTTGTATATTGATGTGGAGATAGTCATTTGGACCCAAAGGCAATTGTGGCCTATTAAACGACACCACATATGTTGGCTGTTCGTTATGAGTTGGCCATTGGTTACACACGTTGTACTCCTATTATGTAGGCGAGAGTTTCTCTCGAGCTGCCACATGTTGGTAATAATTGTCCAATTCTCCACATGAACGTGAATGATGCCGTGAAATTAGGCCAACTTAATGTAGTCATTGTTTTTGTCATCAAATTTTTTCATTCATAAAGTCTCTATGTGACGCTTAAGTGCATCGACCAAACTCATCACTTGTCATGATCATGTTTTAGTCAAGACCCAACTTTGGTCATGAAGCCGTTGTGGTGGTTAGCTACCTTTGCCACGTGAATGAGATATGCTACACATGTATCCTCATTGTAGCCACTCAGATACTTATCTTTCCTTTTTTTTTTTTTACTCATGACTTTACAAATTCTAATTTTCTTCGACCTTAGAGCAGTTAAAGAAATTTTCTATTTGTCTCTTGTAAAGATTTCGCTACCATGTGGTATTATCTGAGTCGTTGAATGTAACGCAATCAAATCAAGCATAAACAATATACCACATGGACAACTTTAACACCCCATCATACACATGGCATATATTCTCTCCAATGAAAAAGATTAGATAGTGCGGTCCGCTGTCACCGAGTCACAATTCCTATATTTGGTTAAACAATCTTAACCTCTTATCCCCAACACTTGTTTATAAAAATAGGAACATTAGATAGTTTTCAATAAGTCAAATAACCAAATAAGCTTAATTTTTAGTTCATTACAAATCTACATTGAGCACCATAATTTAGACAATTTAATTTAATTGCTTGCATGAGACGTATGCAATTTCAAAGTAATTTCTAAGTTCCAGCATATCATTTGTCACAACCAAGGAGAGTAACTGTTGTACCATATTTCTAATTGTTCCTAAAATAACTACTGATAAAAGGACGACACGTGTCATTGCACAGAATTATATAGCATGAGTAAGACATTTAGAGATATGCAAAGTGCTTTTCACGGAATTACAACTGGCACAGTCAAGAGGCCCAAGAGACGAAAAGCATTCGAGTGAAGAGGAGAAGCCCAAGAGGCGGAAAGCAGTCGAGTGGAAAAGAATGGTTAGAGGGACACAAAGAGACATGAGGATCTGAAAGACTAATGTAGTAACGATTCAGCTACTGTAACGATTAAAGTAAAGAAGAGAAACGGATATAAAGTATTTGTATAGCAGAGATGTTTTTAAATAACAAGGAAAATCAATAGAGTAAGACGTCTCATACCAATCCAACAAATCTAGCCAAATTTATGTTATCTTATCTTAGCACAATCTTTTCAGCAGTAGCTCTATCTTAGGAGTAACAATAATATTTTAGTTGTAATTAATTAGTTTTAATTCAAGTTTACGCCCATACAATGGACCTTATCCATTCTCAATACAAACAATTCTTCATTCAGAAAGGTTTCTTGCAATTGTGCCTCGACCGACTGTGTGTATTTCCTTCTAGTTTGATGACAGTTAGGCATAAAAAAGTCTTCGTACAGAATACAAAGTTGAACCCATCTCTAGAGGAAGAACCTCACTTCGATTATCACCTGATCACTCTTTAAAACAATTTGCGAGTGGTTGAATAGGCAACCGATCTGCTCAGATCTCAGTCATATACGATCACAGTCATCATATTTGCCTATATTGGCACTTGGGGTCAAGTTGTTCAGTTGGAATCGAACTGCATAGTTGGTTTTGACATGTGTGCATTCACCACACGTGACCACAAAAACTCAAATCGAAAAAAGTGTTGAACAATATCAAAGATTTTCTCTTCAGAAAATCTCTCCCAAGTTATAGGCAAGTGGCGTAAAAAAAAAAAAGTTCCTTATTCATGCCTCAGTGGTAGACTCACAAGAATTTCAACATGAGGTCGAGGTCATGGGTTCTCCAGTACCATTGTGGTGAAATCTCACTGTGGTGTGAGTTTGTGGGGGGTGTAAGTGTATGTGTAAAAAAAGAAAAAAAAAATGGCCTCAAATAAGGAGAGTGTGATTTGCGGAAGTGATTCTGTACCAAAATATTATATGCACCTAAAACACTCAAGCTCATGTGGAGATCATGTTTCATATGCAAATCAACTTCATCCATCAAGTGTAAACCATCGTTTCAACCATACATCCATAAATACAAAAGATTGTGCCAGTAAAGAGTTTTATGGACACATCAACTGAAACAATATAAAACTACTCCTAAAATCTTAAAGTTCAGGGCCTGTTTGGATACCACCAAATAATTTACTTTTTCTGCTTACTGCAGTAGATAAGTAACTTATTTCAGATAAGTAAGATTGGTTTATGATTAGTTAGAAGCAACTTTTTTATTTAAAAGTATTTAATCAATTTGGTTTTAAAAAAATTATAGCTTTTCTACTTTTTATAAGTTGTCAAAGGCAAGCATATAAGAGATGAAAGAGAGGAGAAGCTTATGCAACTTAGGCTGTGTTTGTTAACGTTGGATTTTTGCACTTAACGCGGAATGAGGAAAATTTTCCGTGTTTAGTGGTGTTTGTTAATGCGTTGTTAACGCGGAAGACGGAAAGCGCTAAGTGGTTTTTCACTGAATTCTTTCTGTGATAGGAGTCTAGCTTAATGGTGAACGCAGAATGCGCTCCGTGATTTTTCATTAGATAAAAAATTTTTGCTTCCAAAAGTACCCCTTTTCAAGGTATTAAGTTGTTTGCGCAATACAAAATCAACCTTTAACCTGTGAAACTTCGTTATGCCCCACAATGATTTATGTGTTTGATCCACACCGTCCATCAACTTTTTCAGATAATTTAAGGTGTAATCCAATAAAAGAAGTAGGTCCAATGATTAATTGGACCATAAGGAGGGGATTGAACGTCCACCGTTAAAAACTTATTGAGAGCTGGAGAAGTTTCGGATGAAGCTGATATTTGTGTTTTCACTTCATCCATGTCTACATGACCTACTGAATACGTTGGTTGGTCAAAAAACATCACAGTGGACCTGTGAATTTTTTAATGGTGAAAATCATTATCCCGCTGCTATTTTTGGTGTGGTCCATTTCAGTGTTGGATTTGCCTCATTTTTGTGATCATGCCTTAAAATAATATGAGAAAAGGGATTGACAGTTTGAATGTACAGATACATCACGGTGGGCCCGCCCACAGAACTGCCCGTTCGGAGCAGGGACAAGCGGGGGTAGTACGCAATCTGCGTCCTCGCGGAAGGCTCTCGCATGAAGTTCCTGGGCTGGGAACTTTGGTGGGGCCTACCATGATGTTTGTGAGAAATTTCCCCCGTCCATCCGTTTTTTGATATCATTTTAGGACTTGAGAGAAAAATTGAGAAGGATCCAAGATTCAAGTGGGCACAATAAAGTAAAATGCGTACAGGGAAATTCTTGGCGTTGAAACGTTCCTGGCGTAGACAGTGATGTTTATCCATCTATACCGTTTATAATGTCATTCATACTGGGATGAAATGAAAATAAAAATATTATCCTGATTCAAAGCTTCCGTGACCACACAAATATTTCAACTGTTGACGTTCAATACTCAAATTTGTGGCCCACCTGAGTATCAGATACAGTTCATTTTTGCTCCTATGTCCTAAAATAAACTAACAAAAATAATGAATGGAGTGGATTTCTGACAAACATCACGGTAGGCCCCACCTAAGTTCCCAGTGCGGTAACTTCACGCGAGAGCCTTCCGCGAGGAATCCCCGTCCCAGTCAGGGACGAGATTGGGAAGCGGATTGGCTGGTGATTGACGTAAGCAAGTTATGCGGGTCCCATCATGATGTTTTTGTTATATCCAAATCGTCCATCCATTTTGCGAGCTCGTCGTAAGACTTGAGCTGAAAAATAAGACATATATAAAGATAAACTGGACCACACTGCAAAAAGCAATAGGGGATTAAACATGTACCATTGAAACCCTTTTGGGGTCACAGAAGTTTCAGATCAATACGAAATTTGTTTTTCCTCTTCATCAAGATATTTTTGACCTTATGAATACATTAGTTGGAAAATAAATGTTATAGTGGGCCTGTGAATTTTTTTAACGGTGAAAATCATTATCCCACTGTTATTTTTGGTGTGGTCCATTTGAGTTTTGGATATGATTCATTTTTTGGACAATGCTCTAAAATAATCTTGAAAATTTTATGAACGGTACGGATATAATAAATACATTATCGTAGGGCCCATGTAACTTTGATCTCCTTTGAAACCTTCGCACATGGCGGACCTCAAGGAGCGTCTTTGCATGACACCTATCCACGTATCAACCGATTGGCTACTCCCCTAGCCATCAGCCTGGTGGGTGATGGTCAGTGCTATGAGGCCCCATGATGTATGTGTTTCATCCATTCAGTTCATTCATTTTTTACATAACATTTTATATCTCCATCCCAAAAAATTCCACCACACTTATACATACAAATCATTAATTTGTAATATATACTCATGAATAATGATATTTTAATTTTCTATTAAGTATTTTATAGTTTATTTGAATCAAATAAAATAATTTCATTTTCATTTAATAAAAAATAATTTCTTAATAATGTAAAATATTTCGAAAGAGGAGATGGGCAAATGTGTCAAATCAACATATTTCAGACAATTCATATGTTTGTTAACAAACAGAGTGTTTCAAATTCAGGACTTAATTTTCAGACTTCAGCCATAATTACCAAACAAGTTTTTTGACTTCAGATTTCAAATTCAAGCTTCAGATTTCAGAATCAGCTTCAGATTTCAGATTCAGGCTTTAGACTTCAGATTTAACAAACGGGGCCTTACTATCCAAGCAAGCCCTCACCACGCTAATTGGGTACTACCCCCACCTATCCCAAGCACATTTGCGGCTTTGAGGGCCACCATGATGTATGGCATTTATCCACACTATCCATCTACTTATGCATGCATGTTAGGTTATAAGCTCAAAAATTAGGCAGATCCAAGGCTCGAGTGGACCACACAGTAGGAATTAAATACAAACAATTGAAAACTTCTTGGGGACCACAAAAGTTTTGGATCAATCTGATATTTGTGTTTTCCCTTCATCCTGGTCTATATTACCCGATGAACAGGTTTTTTTTTTTTTTTAACACACCCTCACACACTCACGCCGTAGTGGGCTTTCACCACCTATGGATGCTCAAACCCTTAACCAGGTGTTGAAACCCCCGAGAGTTTACCACCCGAGCAAGAGCAAGGATCCACCTGATGAACAGGTTGGATGGCAAATAAACATAATTGTTAGTCCGAAGAAGGTTTTAACGGTGGTGTTATTGGCACTGCTATTTCATGTGGTTTGGGTCCAGCTATGTAGCTTAGTAATAGACAGGCTATGTTTCAACCTTGGGATCATAGTATCGAGTGCCCTTGTGATGTAGGTGTGCGCGAAAAATAAAAAAAATTAAAAAAAAAATTTTTTAAAAAAAAGGGCAGAGTGGATTTTGTAATAGCTTCTTGAAGTGCATAGGAAGTGTCTTTTGGCAAACGATTCCATCAGATCAGGGCCTTTGAAAAATATAATTTTTAATTAGTTTCTAGATTAAAAAATAAAATGAAAATTTTCTTTTTCTACTATCCAGAAACATTTTCCGAATAAACATAGATAGGATGTTCCTAGCTATCTGATAGGCAGCCTTGGAAACAGCTGTAGAGTCACAGTAAATTAAAGGAAAGTGATAAAAAAAATATCCAGGTCAACTTTAGGTCCATTTCATAGAAAACCTCTCAGTCGTGGAAACTTAGGCTCACAAACTGAAAGATGACTGTGGATTGGAATTTCTAACGTGAAAGTATCTTTTTAAGTGGAATCGGTGGTAGCGTAGACGTTGATAAGGTCAAGTTGGCTATAGCACATCCCATCTCTAAGCGATGACATGGGTTACACTAGCAAAGTGGCATCATACATGGGCAGGCATTTTGAAATTGCATACATGGCATATAATTAAGTCAAATAATTAAGCTGTCCAAATTATCATCTCACTTTAGATGTCTCATTAATTAAAAGTTAGTTTATTTGATTTATCTAATACAAATGTTTCTAAAATTAATGCTAAAATCAATGTATGGGTCCCACTTTGATGCTTTAATGATATGCAATCCATTCATCATGTGTGCCTCTTCCTATTCTCCTTGGCACCCAAAACTCAAGTGGGCCACACCATGTAAAACCATGCAGAAAAGGACGTGGATTGCGTGTGAGTGACATCAGTGGTGCGTTGATGTGGCAAAGTTATGTGGGCCCCACCACCATGTATGTGTTATATCCACACCATCTATCCATTCTTTGAGATCATTTTAGGGCATGAGTTAAAAAATGAGGTGGATCCAAAGCTAAGTGGACACACCACAGAAAGAAAGTAGTGGGATTGAATGCCTACTATTGAAATCTTCTTAAGGGCTAACGATATTTTGGATCAAGTTGATATTTGTGTTTTCCCTTCATCCACGTCTGTATACCTCATGACTATGGACCTGGGAAGGTTTCAATGGAGGGTGTTATTTTCCCTGCTTTATGTGGCGTCGTCCACTTGAGCTTTGGATCTGGCTCATTTTTGAACTCATGCCCTAAAACGATCTCACAAAATAAATGAATCGGGGTTGATATAACACACACATCATGGTGGGCCTACAGAACTTTGCCACGTCAACACCACCCATGTGGCCCATCTGAGTTTTGAAAGGGCCTGAATTTTTTCTGATGCCCATGTATCCTGGTGGGATGCATCTTTCAAATGGATTTAGATGGAATTTACAAAATATACTGGGCCCACATACGATCTGGAAGGCTTTTAATGGTGGGGCATGTGCATGGCAACTGGTCGCTATGATCCGGCACACCTGTGTTTTGGATCGGCACCGAGGAACACGTTAGGCTATGCACATGATGGATGGATCGGATGTCATTAAAACATCACAGTAGGCCCCACATGTCAATTTGTACAATCAGCTCATCCAAGAGATGTTTGTGTTGGATCTGGCCTCTATTTGATCAAAGGAGGTTAGGAATGTTCAAACAATCTGATTTTAGCAATGTGACGTAGTTAGTTACGTGGTTTAATTGATTTAATCTGAGTAAATGTATGCAACGTTTGCAATTTCCAAGTGTCTAAGTATCAAGTGTCATGCGTGGGCAGAGTAACGTATAACTCTTTTAAAAAAATAAACGGGTGGTGAGGCGTGAATCTAGAAAATCTTGATAAGACAATATATATAGATAAAAGATTTTAAATGGTTCCCCCATTTTCTCTCTCAACATGTTACAAATATCACGAGAACTTCCTCTCTTTCCCACTATCTTTTTCCAATCTTTTCAAATGTAATAAAAAATAAGAAATTTCACATTCAATAGCTTCGACGATACATTGCGGTCCAACATATGAATGATTTTCAACATGTCATGTGCGCGTGGCATCCAACCCGTCCTAATATTCATCCTTCGTAAAAATAGACTTCATCCGCTCATCAGCCGGACCACACTTCTATTTTTTCTAATTTTCAGTGGCTATACTTTTTTTTAGTGTGGTCTAGTTGACAAGTGAATGGAGTTGATTTTTGTGTAAGACCATCTTTATGGTGGGGCCAATCTATTGGACGTTGTGGATATCATCCTTATATGATATGTTATAAGTTATCAGCTAGGTATACAGTAGCTTATCGTCCGAACGGTTGGATGTGCCATTAGAAATAGCGCACCAGCTCCTCCGCTTTCCGCAATCTTCTCCACTATCTTACGAGGATCCACGTGTCCGGCATTCCTCCACTGGATTCGTGGGCTGCGCATTAGCTAGGGAAAACAAACGGGCGCGAGTGTACTCCACCGGACTTCGACGCGAAGCACTGTGGGGCCCACCGCAATGTCCGTGTAAAATCCACTCTGTCCACGAATTTGGCCAGCTCATGTTTGGGATGATAGCCAAAATGAGGTAGATCGAAGACCCAAGTAGGCTATGCAACAATGGAAGCAGTGGGGATGGAAACGCTCGCCAATGAAATCTTTCCAGTGCTTACGTTGGTGTTTATATGCCATCCAATCCGTTCGTAAGGTCATTCCCATCAGGATGAACGTAGGATAAAATTTTCAGGCAGATCCAAAACTTATGTGGGCCCCAATAAGGTTTCAATTGTAGTCATTCAGTCACATTGTTTCTTGTGATGTGGACCGTTTGGTTATTGTATGTGCCTCATTTTTCGCTTATCAAACTAACATGAGCTAGAGAAACTAACGGATGGAGTAGATCTTTCATGGACATCACGGTGGGTCCACAGAGCACCGTGTTGCAGGAAACTCAACTGCCAAAACAAACAAAACCCAAATAATATTCGGTAATCCAGACAAAGACACGTCTGGATGAGACAGCTTCAAGTAAACCGGATGAGATAGCACTGTCCATTTCGTTTTTTCTAGGGAAGGCAAATCGAAAACGATTTTAGAATACTGATTTTTCGGATCCAACACGATCCAAACTGGCCCTGGTTGCCACTTAAAAATGAGTTCATCTCATTTTAGTTCATATCAACTAAGTAGTAAAGATGATAGTTTATATAAATTGTTGGTTGTATTTTTAATCCCTACTAAAAAAATTGATCTCCAATACATAATTATAAATAGCTAGAATGAGATGAACTCATTTTTTAGTGGCAAGCAAACAGGCCCTAAAAATTCGATTCGGAGTTTAATTTAATGCTGCTGGTAACATCTGTTGAATCTATGCAAACGGGCTGGTAACAGGGCTCGGGCCTAAGCTGGGCCTTGATAAAGACCTGGCTCGGCCTAACTGAGTACACATGTTCTTCCCAGACTATGGGCTAGGCAGGATCAGGGCCAGACCTTTACAGCTCGCGGGCCAGGCCTGGATAATCCTCTATCCCTGCGCAGCCAAGTTTCTACATGGCACTTACAATTTCGCCTTATGAAATCTCCATCCCGGCACAGCCAAGTTCCTACATGGCAGTTACAATTTCACCTTATGAAATTCTCGTCTCGGCATAGCCAAGTTCCTACATGGCACTTACTGTTTTCCCTTATGAAGTAGCAATGCTTCTGAGAAGTTTATTATTATTATTATTAACACACGCACACATACCCCACACACTCACACTGCAGTGGAATTTCACCACCTATGGGTACTCAAACCCTTGACCCAGTGTTGAAACTCCTAGGAGTCTACCACCGGAGCAAGAGTAAGGACCCAAAAAATGTTATGAGAAGTTGCACATCCATATAACTAAATATTGCCAGGACAAAAAATTGATGCAACTGGTTATTCAAGACCGTTAAACAATGCAATATAGAGGACAAGATGGTTTTTAAATAAAAGAAGGCCATTTTTAGATCATTAGCATGAAATCAAAAGCAGAGGTTGGGGTTCTTGAGGCGTATAGACCTCAGGTATCACCCACCAAGTTTACTCGCCGCAAGCAAACCTTAATTTGCAAACTAGACCTAGGGTTGTACGGCTGAACCAAAAAGACCAAAATACCCCTCCCTTTTCAGGTGCTTACCCTAACAGTCAAGGGGTATTTTGGTCTTTTAAGCAGGTGCCGAACCCTAAAAAGTCTATTTGCCCATAAAAAGTTTCCGCCCAGCGAAAAACCTAAAGGTGTCATACGGACTCATCCGTTCGCCCTATTATTTTGCAGAGGTTAGCTTGTAAGTCCCAACATAACATTGTAGAACAAGTCTACCTATGGCTATTGGATATGGGGTTGTATTTGGTAATCCAAACCATTGATCCAACAAGAAATATAGTTGATAGTGGTTGCCTTTAAAATATTCAATATCGAACGATCCTTTTAACTTCCAATAAATGGCCCCACAAAATATCATGTAAGAGAGGGTCCATATTCAAAAGAAAAGAGTCTAATGATCAAATGCTGAAACCATTCTAGTCCAAGTTACTTTTGGTGTCCTCCACCCACAGTGAGGCTCACGGTATAAATGGTTTGGATCTTTCAAATATGGCCGGAATCCAACTGCAATACTGTCCCATGTATCCCACAAGAATAGGTCGAGGCTGTAAGGGAGCAACCCACCACACACACACAATGCTCCAATGAGAAATGCTACAATGCTCTCATAGCACCATATGTTATAGTGACCCTTGTTGCATTATTCACTTAGACAGTTCAATCAATTGATCTGAAACGTCTATCAAGTACAGAACACATTTCATGAATTACCATGCAAAAATTGTACAGATTGGATGATCCAATTCATCTTTGATTTGGGTCTTATTTTCTATACTTATCCTCTTTCCTAGTCCACGAATGGGATGGCTAAGATTGCCTAATGAAAGTGATTCTAAAATTCTTTAGAATCATAAGCAATCCATGATGTGTCACAAATTGATGGAGCAGCCTGTTGATTGGACCTTTTTTTGTATAAGCACCCACATTAATAGCTATGGATCAAATGGTTAATATTTGTCAGATTGGTGGCACGTTTGCATGGTAGCACATGAAATGTGATTTGGACATAACTTACAGTCCCGATGAGTGGATAGTGTCCAAGTGCAACCAGGGGCTCTATAACTTATAGTGCTCCGAGAGCGCAGGAGCACTTCTACTGGTATCATTGAAGGAAAGGTCAATCAAGGTTAATTTTGGTAATTCACAGAAATTTGGATCCAAGCAAATGTTCCATGGTTAAGCTTCTTTATCATGTAATAACTAAAATGGGTCAGTTAGCTATACCTTAATTCAGGTTATTGTATGTGTGAACAAGAGAAAAGAGGAAATAAATGAATAATGGAACAAACGATCATCACCAATAATCCCCACAAGAGCAACTCCCTTCTTTGAAATGATGGAAACGGTTTGAATCCCTAACGATGATCTCCCTCTCAGTAATCACTGATATGAACTTAGTAGCATTGTGGCAATCCCCACAGACCCGCAAGTTCTTGAAGATTTGAATCGGAGTTTTAGGCGGCATGTTGATAATACCAAATGCGATAGCCAATCGCTCACTATGGCTTGTAAGGATATGCTCCTTTTCGTCTTCCTCCACATCTTGCAGCACAAAGCTATAATCAGGCACATAACCAAGGCTCTTCATCTTAGCCAACAAGAGCCCAAGCTCTTTGTATATATCTTCACATTGAGGGTGAGATCGGTTACCGGTAAAAAAAACATGGACCCGATTGTTCACCACAATTGAGCTCCATCCAGGAGTCTTCTTCAATCCCCTTTCTCTCGCCAAAGATCTCACCTTATCAACCCCCTCCCACTTCCCGATTTTCGCATATATGTTTGACAACAAAACGTAGTAGCCGACATTCTCCGAATCTATTTCAAATAGCCGATCCGAAGCCAATGCACCCAATTCCACATTTCCATGAATTCTGCATGCACCAAGAAGAGCACCCCAGACACTAGCATCTGGCCTTACTGGCATGCTCTCTATAAATTCATATGCGGTATCCAAGTGTCCAGCTCGACCATGCAAATCCACCATGCAAGCATAGTGTTTTACAGTAGGTTCAATCTTGTAGCATTCACGCATTAGTTGAAAGCATTGCTGACCTTGATCAACTAAACCCGCGTGGCTACAAGCAGATAACAAAGAAACAAAGGTGATATGATCTGGTTTAACCCCCTCTTGTTGCATTTCTCCAAAGAGATATAGTGCTTTCTCACCATGTCCATGAATTCCATGCCCTGATATGATAGCATTCCAGGGGACTGAACTCCTCCTTGGAACTTGGCGAAATAAGAGCATTGCATCATCTAACCTCCCACACTTTGTATACATATCTATAAGGCAAGTGCCCACAAACACATCCAAGTGCAAACCAACCCGGATAGTTCGGCCATGGATTCTCATCCCTTGTTGCAAGGCTCCTACATGGGAAAGAGCAGGCAGAACACTTACCAGTGTCCCTTGATCTGCCACTATTCCTTCATACTCATCCATCATGTGATAAAGTTCTATTGCCTCGTTTGCAAGCCCATTTTGAGCATAGCCTGTGATCAAAGTATTCCAAGAAATCACATCTTTCATAAGCATTCTATCAAACACTTTCTGTGCATCATCTATCTTGCCCATTTTCGCATACATATCAACAAGAGCATTGCCAACAAAGATATCTTCTGAAATCCATCCCCTTCTCATGACAAAACCATGCACAGACTGTCCATTTTGACAATACCCAGACTGAGCAGCAACAGATGCCAAGCTCACTACAGTCAGCACATCAGGCCGCAAACCATTCCCTTTCATCTCATGAAAAAACCCCAGAGCAGCAATCGGTTCACCAACCTGCTCATATGCAGCTATCATTGAGTTCCATGACACCAAATCTCTTACTTCCATTCCATCAAAGACCCGCTGTGCATCCCTCATATAACCCAATTTTGCATACATGTTGATCAAAGCATTAGACACAAAAACATCAAAATCCAATCCATGCTTTATCACATACACATGAATCAACCTCCCCATCAAATGATCTTCCAACGGTGCACAAACAGGAAGAATACTAGAGACTGTAACCGAGTCCATCCTCTCTCCGTCCAACAACACCTCTTCAAACAACCCCAATGCTTCAGCTGCCTTACCATTCTGACAATACCCAGAAATCATTGCATTCCAAGACCCCAAATCTCTCACCAGCATTTCATCGAAAACCCGCCGGGCATCGACCACGGGCCCAAATCTCGCATACAATTTAATCAAAGAAGCAGCGACAAAGAAATCAGATCCGAATCCCAATTTAAAAACCAAACAGTGTACCTTCCTCCCATCTCCCAATTCCTCACAAGCTTTCAAAACCACGGGAAAAGTAAAGAAATCCGGCCGAACTCTAGAATTAGTCGACATTCTATAATAACAGTCGAGACCTTCACGGAAAGAACCATTCCGAACATATCCGGAGATGATCGAATTCCATGCAACGACATTCTTCTTGGGAATTTGATCAAACGCAAGGCGGGCATGGCGGACCTCACCGAGGTTGGTGTAGAGGGTGACAAGCTTGGTGGAGAAGAAGACATTTTGGGTGAGGCCGGATACAAGGAGGAGGGCATGAAGGCGCTTGGCAAGGTGGGTTTTGTTGCAGGAAGGAAAGAGAAGGTTGAAATCCATGTTCCTGCTTTGTTCTTTGCATGGCGATTCGGTGAAAATTGCAGAATTTGTGTTTTCCCTTCATCCAGGTCGACGTTACCTTATGAACAGGTAAGGTGGCAGATAAATATCATGGTCGGCCGTAGGAAGTTTCAACGATGGGCGTCATTGTCCCAACAGCTTTCTCTGGTGTGGTCCAATTAAGCTTTGGATCTGCCTCATTTTTGGGCTCCTGCCTTAAAAGAATCTGAAAAAATAAATAAATAAATGAACGGTGTGGATCTAACACATACATCGTAGTGGGCCCACAGAATTTGCCGCGTTAACACAGCACCGGTCTGCTTGCTGTGTGCAATCCGAGTCGTGTGTAACATGGGTGTGTGACCCGGGTCACACCGTAGCGAGTGTTTCGCTGACAGTAGGGCTCATCTTCATATATGTGTTGTACATCCAGGACGTTCATAAGTTTTTTCTAGATCAATTTAGGGAAAGGTCCCAAAAATGAAGTAGATCTGGATCTCAAGTGGACCACACCACAGGAAGCAGTAGTGATTGATCATTATAAAAAGTTTAAAATAAGCTGATATTTGTGTTTTCCCTTTATTTAGGTCATTGTGACTTTATCAACGCGTTGGATGGCAAAAAATCCATTCCGATCGGCCCTGGAAAGTTTTTAACGGTGTGAACTCAATGTCTACCCTTTCCTGTACTGTGGTCCACTTTAGATGTAGATCTGATTCATTTTTGGGACCGTTCGCTTGAATAATGTGTAAAAAGTGATAAATGGTGTGGATATACAGCACATACATGAAAGTGGGCCATGTTCGGGGAAGCACGATACTACTTTGGTCATTGGATATGTAAGAGGTACGCCCACCATCTATATTTGTACCGGGCCCACCGTGATGTGTACCTGTGATTCACTTCAATCATTGGATGTGTAATCCCGTTTAAGGCCATAGCCAAAAAGTTAGGCTGATATGTAATTGAAGTGGGACATACTAATGAAAATGGTTGGGGAGAGACTTCTGCCCTTGATTGTTACTGGGCGCATCGTGATGAGCATTTGAAATCCATTCCAACCATTAAATGTCCTACAAAATCATATGCCTTGTGCCTAAAATGCAGGCCATAAATTATTCAAGCGGGGTATTCCAATGGAAACAATTTTGAGAGTAAGCTGGTACCTTTGCTTCATTCAATAGTCTAGTCTACCCAAAGGTCTGATTTCAGCCTGGTTGTATCTGGGTGACTTATTGACATAGGGATGAAGGTAACGAGGTTGATCTTCCTCAAGAATAACTACTCCAAATCCTTGTGGCCTCTTTGGACTCTTCACATAGACTTTTTAAATCTAGGAAAAAAATAGAAATAAATTTTATAAAATTTGTAATTTGATTGATGATTGAAATAAATGAGTTCACAACCCTTTAAATAATGATACTAAGCAATGGGAGAAATTTCATAATCAAATTACAACTAAAACCCTGCATAGCTAGGTTGGTTGGCTAAGGTAGCTCGTCCTACCCAAAATCATGTATGTTATGTTGAGTGACTCATTTCAATTTGCGAGATATGCTTGTTTTAAGGTTTCGACAGTCTTGATGACTTCCACCTCTGACCAGGTCTTCTCTTCTTCATGTTGGACAAGAAAGTGTCTGCGACCCACTCTACATCACTTATCTAATGGGAAATGGTACTTTAAGGTAGGGCTATACACGAATCAGGCTAGCCCGGTTAACTCGCTCAACTCGGCCGGAAAAAGCTCGACTCGGCCTTACCCGGAACTGAGTTCGAATCGGGACGGGCCATTTTCTTCAGCCCGAAACTGAGTTCGAACAGAGTTCGGATAAGTCCCAATTCGACCCGACTTGGCCCGAAACCCGACTCAACCTAGCTCGACTCGGCCTGACTTGGTGTGTGTGTGTGTGTGTGTGTGTGTGTGTGTGTATAAAACCCTACCCGTCCCTTTTTCCCTTTATCCTTCTGGGATAGTTCACCGCCCATCTTTGAAGTGACAGTGACTCATCCACCTCACAGACGTATAACTTAAACGCCTAGATTCATCCAAATACAAAAATGAATTATAATGTCCTGACTAGTTAGATTTTTTATGGAATTTATAGTTCAACTATCTAAACCATTGATTAAGGGCCTTGTAATGGGACGTGGATTACCTGCCAAAGCTCTTCCCATGAACTTGTTGTAAGGTCCGAAACTGGCCCGAACTTGCTCAATTGCTGATCGGGCCAAGTTTGGGTTAGACATGTAGGCCCGGTCACCGGGCCGGGCTGGATTTGGCTGGTGACTGGGTCGGGCCGGGTTAAGCCCAGTTCGACTCAGATCGACTCGTGTACACCCCTACTGTAAGGTCGACCTCATGAGAACTTCCCATGAGGTTGAGCTGTGTGGGCCCCACCATGATGTGTGTCTAAAATCAATACTGTGCATTTGATGGGTTCCCTTTAGGTTATGGGATATCCCAAAAATAGACATATATGTAACTTAGGTGGGCCATACCATCTAAAATTATTTGAAGACATGCTTAAAACATATAAAAGTACTTTGTGGGACCCACCTGAGTTTTGGATGAGTCTTAAACTTGGTTTGACCCCTCATACATTTGGGACACATAGAATGGATCGTCTACATTTGTGAACGATATCTTGGTGGGCCCAATAAATGATTATGAATGTTTTAATGGGAGGGTAACCCCTATCAACAATTGTACGTGATGTGGCTCACCTAAGTCATGCATTAACTTGATTTTTAAGCATGTGGCCCACCATGGAATGATGCATCTGACTAATGGGGCAGATGTTCGACGCACATCATAGTGGTGTCCATACAGCTCGACCTCATGGGAAGTTCCCATGAGGTCGACCTCATAGTACCATTTCCCTGTCTAATGATTACGGTGAAATTTATATAAAAGCCATGGTGTGGCCATCTCAAGTCAGCAATGCTTTTTCTTATTTGAATTATCCTTTTCCATGACATCGTTTATTAATATTAATTAGCTCTTAATTCAGATAACCAGTTAATCCATCCAACTAGTTGTCCGTGAGCATTTCTCTTTGCAATTTTGGCTATATTTGTCTCAATGTCATGAGGTCAGAGTGTATAATCTCTGAACGCATACGTTTGAACATTCAAAAATTGCACAGTATTAAAGTTTTTCGTAGGAGTGTACATCGAGTCGAATCGAATCAAGCTGGCCCCAGCTTGGCTTGTTCAGCAGGTACACCCAGCTCGAACTCAGCTCGGCTTAGTGACCGAGCCATCTTCTCCAGCTCGACTCGGCTCAATCAGTAGATCGGACCAATTCAAGCCAAGTTCGAGTTTGACTTTTCGAGCTAAGTTCGAGTTATAGTTTCCAAGTTTTTAAGTTTGAGTTCGAATTTAGTTTTTGAGTGCTTACCGGCAGGTAGGGCAGGCGACGGCTAGACTATCAAGTGGCGGCAGGAGGAGGGTGAGCAACAAGCTACAAACGGCCAAACAGTCGAGTTGTTGGTCGAGCAGAGGCCAGACTCTAGAGAGAGAGGTAGGCAGAGTCGTTGGCTCGCTGGCCGTTGCTGGACAGGCGAGACGAGCAGAGAGAGAGAGGCAGCCAGGCAGAGTTTCTCGCTACAAGTCGGGCGGGACGAGCAGAGAGAGAGAGAGAGGAAGAGGGAGAGTTGTTGGTCAGGGGACAAGCAGAGAGAGAGAGAGAGAGAGAGAGAGAGAGAGAGAGAGAGAGAGAGAGAGAGAGAGAGAGAGAGAGAGAGAGAGAGAGAGAGAGAGAGAGAGAGAGAGAGAGAGAGAGAGAGCTAGGGTCCGGCGGGTTGTGGGTTCTTTTTTCAAACAAAGGGGAATGGGTAAATGTTAGGATTTTTTAAAAACTTTTTATACCATTTGACTGAGTCAATCCGAGTCAATCCAAGTCGAGCCAGGTTCGAGCTATATATCAAACCGAGTTGAGTCGAGTTCGGGTTAGCTTGAACTCGGCTCAAATGTAGTTTCAAGCTCTAAAAACAAAGTCGAATTGAGCCTTTTCGAACCGAGTCAAGTGAGTTGACCGAGCTAGCTCGGTTCGCGTACACGCCTAGTTTCTGAACGGACAGTTGGTCACCTAAATAAGAAACAGCCAAAAACCAGTTGGTCACCTAAGTAAGAAACAGCCAAAAACAACATTATCCAATATGAAGCTCCTTTGCGAGCTTTGCTAAGTCACAGGCCTACAGCTTATGTGTACAGTACAAATGTGCCAGCATGACTTGATGACACACGTGCAAGATCCAACCCATTCATCAGATTGGTCTTAGGGTCGGGTCGGGCCTAAAATTTAAACCCATATATTAATTGGGTCACCATCAGACTGTCTAAGAGCCCGTCTGTTTGGCCCGGCAACGCCCATTTCGGTTTCAAGGGCATTTCTGCAATAATCATGCATGATGAGGCGCCTGAAGAATAGTCCATATCTAACACAGAAGCAAGCGGGTCAGGCCTTGGGCTCGGGCACGCATAATCATCTTGTGCCGATTTTGAGCGTGATTGTTTGGCCCAACATAGCCCAGGTTGGACTGAGGCCTAGGATTTTTTATCGGGGCTGGGGCTGGCCTGTTGATAGCCCTACATAATTTAGATGATCCTGTCCATAGATTGGATAACTTCTGATATTCATAAGAAATGGAAGGTTAGTTCTCAACACTGATACATGCTCATGCGGGAAATTTCTTATGTCACAGCTAGAATCATCTGGGCTCCCCAATATTGGGGGTATGTGCCATTCACAGAAAGCTCACAGATTGACGGTCCAGATTCCCTACTTGTGGCCTGCATGTACAGAGAGTGTTAAACAACTAACCTCCATCCATCATTTAACCCCAGTTCCCCAAGATTCCATGAATTCTTTTGATAGAGGTAGCAATAGGCCGAGCCCTAGCCCAGTCCCTTAGCCGCCCAAGCCCTAAAAGGCTTAAAAAATGTTGGCCCTAAACCTGGCCATAGTGGGCCGGCCTAGTTCCTGGGCAATGACCCCTCTAAGAACGTGTTAAGTGACTGAAGGTTTTTAATAGATGTATATAAAAGATATTCTCTATCAACAATCAGTCCTACATATAAACGGTTTCGATCTTTGAAGCATGACATCAGATCCAATGATTATATGTAAACTACACATGTAAATGGATAGAAACCAGTAATAAGTTCTTTAAACCATTATAATGGTAACTAACTTAATGATTGGATTGGACCAACTAACTAGGTCAGGCCACTCATCATTGACCCTTGCTCAGCCCTGCCCTAGCATTAGGCCCAGATTTTAGGCTGAGCCTGGCCCTTGGGCCAAGTTTAGTGGCCCATACCCTCGATCTACGGGCCGGGTCACCAGGGACAGACAGCCTATCCCATTGCCATGAAAGATCATTCACTCAAACCGTCCACGTTTTTATTTCACGTGATTGATTAAGCAATGGCCCAATGTTATTTATTTATTATTATTATTATCATCATAGATCCATAACCATCCGATCATTGAATGCAAATCATCAAATTATTCATTTTCAACCGTTCCTTGGTCAAAACCTAACTTCCCTGCTAAAAGACAAAAACCGTTCATCAGTCATCTAATGATCAAGATTTCCAACCCAGCGTAATTTTCAAATCATGTCCGTGAAAGATGGGGCCAGAAGGTCCATGAGAGTGGAGATGGCCCTAAATTCATCATCACATACCCCAATAACTTCACTCGAACAACACCACTTGCCAAACACAGTAAGACAAATTCTGTACGAAACACTACTATTTTTAGACTATTTCCACCCATGTCATAATCCCAAGAAATCGCGAACGGGTGTCAACAAGACTCCAAGAGAGATGGCTCATGCAGATTTCAATACAAACGGGAGAGAGATAAATCTGAGGTTTGAAAAACACAGTTAGAGTCGCTTTTGACTTTTCCATTTGTTTACATCGCAAAACACAAAAAGGACAAAAGCCATCAATCGTCCTTCATTGTAGATAGAACTTCGAACGGAAGTACTTTGACACTCTGGCAGCGTGTCATGGATCATACGCAGGCAGTTAGAAGTTACTCAGAAATTGCTTTAATGTCAAATAAATATTTCAAATTAAACGGTCCAAATAATGGGCAGTAGTTTAGATGAATCATCAACAAAGAATTACTCTTGGTCGTTTATTGAAATTTTAGATTTCTGGACATTTATTGGACGGTTAAAAATGAAAAAAATCCAATGTCTTAGTGTTAACCAATCAGAGGTTAGGATTGTTCAACCGACCTGATTTTTATCCTGTAACTTAACGATAGTGGATTACACAATTTAGCCGGTTTAATTTTGGTTAATATATGCCACATGTACAATTACTGAATGCCCGCGTAGCAAGCGTCACACACAGCAGGAGTATCAAATAACTTCCCAACTTTGAAAGATTGAGCCATCACCCGCTCAGAAATTTGTGGTCTATATGCGCTGCACGCACTGCTCATTCTTACCCGAACCAACCATTACGAATTCCAGCGGCCAATCTTCATGCGCCAGGCATAAACGCACCATAAATGCCAGCGTGGCACATATATCCTGACACGTGTGTTCATCAAATGGTCCCCTTGGTGCATATATGCCGAACCAAAAGTCAGTCCGGTCTGCTCATCAGGTGAGTGATACATGTACGTTAAATGTCGGCCATGGGTTATCATTTTTGTAACCGTTCATTTTTCACGCGTGCTGTGAACTTCATAAATGGACCGTCTGATTTTTGACAGATTATATTTGCTATGAGGCGAATGTGACACGTCGGCATTGGAACTTATGCTGCGGGTGTATTTGGCGCTTGAAGGTGGGCGCAGGGAGTAGCACTCTCATTAGGTAGAGTTTTGCTAGAATACATTTCAACTTATTGCAATAGGATACCTCGGGACTTTAGCCATTGAATTGGATGTCCGAAGCCGTTTACATGATGGACCATGCCCTGGATGGGAGATAGCCAAACGAATCTTAGATTGAAATATTTCAACCCTTTTTTTTTATTATTCATAGGTTAAGAAGACCGTCTAAATTCGAAGGAAATGAGTTAAATATTAAATGTCAAAATATTCGGGTTTAAAGTTCTCTTTTATTTCTAACATACTCCATCGGATCCTAGTTTAAGCATATTAACGGTCTAGATCATGGAAACATGGCCTCAAATCATATAGCAATACGTGGAATGTTTTTAGCCAATCGTGCTGCTCCCGCGTGTAGGTTTTTAATACTCGCGAGCACACCTACCAGCATTTCAGCGCCGCCCTGGTATAACTCCCGCTAGGTACCCACCGGGGTTACTTTGGCAAACCTAGAGCCATATGGGTGTAACTTTCATGAGATCCACCCCGTCCATCAGGTATTATGAATCTTTTTAACCGTTGAAAAAAAATTATTACAATCATTCAAATCCCATGAAGGCCATATCACAGGAAGCATTTCAGATGGATCGCGGACCATTAGTTTCGAGTAAAACCTACCGTGGCTTTTATATGCCATTCAATCCATACATCTAATGTTTCCTACTAGGATGAAACAATTACCGAATAATCACAATATTCCAAAATTACTCTTGGCCATATCACGTAAATTTAGAGGTTTTAGATATAATGTTTTTGGTTCGGCCCAACTAAATATGAAATCATCTTTATTTTTTAGAATCAACGACTAAATATGCGTGAAGTACGTGATGGACGGCATGGATATGATGAACGTCGATTCGTTTCTCTCACGTTAGTGAAACGAAACCCCGCGAGTACACAGCGGGAGGTACCAAGTGTTTTTCCAGCATTTCACGTCCCCGAGATCCGGGCATTCATAGGGGAGTTCTACGCCATGTATGTGCGGTGGCCCAATACTCAGGAAGATCCGGAGCTACAGATGTACGAAGAAAAATAACGGGTAATGGCTTAAAAAGTATCCAAGCCAACGTACTGATCATAGGTTGTATACAAGATGGGCCCCTCTTGATGGACGGTGCATATCTAACTTGATCGGAGTAAGACCCAACCCTACTCCCGCGAGTAATCTTTCCATCTCTCGATATAATTAAAACTACAGGACATCATCAAGCGGTTGCATGGACGACCAGGTGGACGGCTCAGGTCTCCCCAGGTAGCGAAATCTCATTGGCCGGACGTCGTAGAAATGGCTCCATTCGCACTCGCTAGTGGCTGTACCACGTAGCGTAAACCGGTTGGATCTACGGGCATTTTTATATTGATCAATTTCTCTTGAGCTTCGAGAAATTGACCCCTGTGGATGCAATTTTTTACCCTGTGTCCTTTTTTGGAGAGTCCAACATTTACCTTCCCAACTTGGACGTTGGACGTACGGACAAGTTTTTGAGGACCAAAATGCCCCTGCGTTCCTTTCGGAAGGGGATTGGCTGGTGTGCGAAGACGAGCGCTGACGCTCGTGGGCCCCACCATGATGTATTTTTTTGTATCCGCACCTTTCATCCATTTCTAGAGAGCATTTCAGGGTAATATCCAAAGAACGAGTTAAATCCAAATCTCCAGTGGACCCAGCACAGAAAACAGTGGGTCAGTGCCACCCACCATTAAAAACTTCTAAAGGCCACAAAGTTTTAGATCAAGCTGATATTTGTATTTTCTATTTTTAACTTTTGACGAGGTTGGATTTCAAATAAACATTATGTTAGGCCTTAGGATAGTCTCAACGTGGGAATCACTCTTCCCATTGTTTTCTTTGATGGGGTCCACTATAAATTTTTATTTGTCTCATTCTTTGGTTCATACCCTAAAATGATATCTAAAAATGGATGGACAGTGTGGATATAATAAATACATCATACATCATAGTGAGGCCCACAGAACTCGCTGACATCACTTTAGTAGTCGACTCCTACTCACCCTGTTAGTATCTACTCCCCGTCAAAACGGATTGGCTATTCCCCTGCTGATAGCTGCTCTGTGGCTGGTGGTTAGTGTGGCTGGTGGTTAGTGCTTTGTGGGCCCTACCATGGTGTGTATATGTTTCATCCATTCTCTTCATCTTGTGGCTGGTGGTCAGTGCTCCGTGAGCCCCACCATGATGTATATGTTTCATCCATTTTATAGATCACGTTATACCTTAATCCCAAAAATAAGAGAGATATAAATCTCCAGTGAAACACACTACTTGAAAACAATAGTAATTAGATATCCACCAATAAAATCTTCCTAAGGCCTACTATACTGTTTATTTGACATCCAATCTGTTTATTATGTCATACAGGCCCAGATGAAGAGAAAAACAAAGATCATCTTGATCGAAAGCTTTTATAGCCCTAAGATGTTTTTAATGGTCGACCCTCATTCAACACTGTTTTCTGTAATGTGGTCCACTCGAGATTTGGGTATAACTCATTTTTGGCATCATGCGATAAAATGATCTGTAAAAATAGATGGACGGCATGGATGAAACACATACATCTTAGTGGAGCCCACATAGCACCGACCACTAACCTGCGTCGGAGCTCGTCTTCGCACACCAGCCAATCCGCTTATAAAAGGAAGGCAGGGGTATTTTGGTCCTCAAATGCGCGTCCGTACGTCTAACGTCTAGGTTGGGAAGGTAAGTTTCGGACTCTTTCGAAAAGAGATTAGGTAAAAAGTTGTATCCACTGGTTAATTTCTCCTGAGCTTTTGTATAACAGAGAAATGATCCGTTGCTCTCAGAGCACTAAAAGTTATAGTACTCCAAGTTGCATCCGTCCATTTGGGAAGCTCTATAGATCAATCTAAACCGTCTATTCAGTCTGTAGCACATTTCATGAACTATGAAGAAAAAAGTCAAATCCATTCTAGATTTGGCCTTATTTTGTGTAGCCATTCTTTTTCCAGGCAATGTCTGGAATAACTGTTATTGCCTAAAAAAAGTGACGATTTAGAATCATGAGGAATCTGAGGTGATTCCTAACACATAGATGGATCAGATTGTTAATGGGACCTACTTTTTTTGAAAACAATCCTGACTGTCCATATTAAATCAATGGTTAATATTATTTTATTTGCTATGATATTGGCATGGTAGCCAATGAAACATGGTTTGGACCTAATGAATAGTATGGATCAATGAATTGGATTGAATTGGATTGTCCAAATGGACTGATGCAACTAGGAGCACTGAACTTTGTAGCGCTCTAAGAGCACTGGAGCATTTCTCTATGTAAAATGCTTTTTAATTGAAGCGTCTTCACTTGCAAATGCCGACTCTCAGCTACTCTTCTAAGTCCGAGCCCTAAAACGCGACACTTGTCAAGCATCTACAGCCCCTCGAAAAATCGTGAAAAAAAAAAAAAAAGAAAAAGAAAGAAAAACGCGTAAAATCTCTTTCTCATTCTCTTCCATTTTCCGCTTCTCTATATAAATAAAATAGAGAAAAAACAAACCAAAAAAAATCAGAATTCTCGTTTTCTTGATTGCTTTTCCATTTTCAGGGAATTCCTATGTGAAGTAGAAAAAGAAAAAAAAAAAGAAGAAAAAACAACTGATAATTCGATCCGTTTCTGTTTTGGATGTATATATGACTGAGTTCGTTCATTGTGATTACTTCAGTTTCTGAGAAAGGGGGATCTCACATGAACTTCAAGAACATGACCGGCGGCAACGCGCCGCCGTCCGTAAATCTACCGTCGCTTGCCCGGCAGCCATCCGTCTACTCGCTGACGTTCGACGAGATTCAGAACACTCTTGGCGGGGCCGGCAAGGACTTCGGATCAATGAACATGGACGATTTCCTCAAGAGCATCTGGACCGCCGAAGAGACGCAGGCGATGGCGGCCGCGTTTGGCACTGTAGATGGTGAGGCTGCCTCTGTTGGCGGTGGCATGCCCCTGCAGAGGCAGGGCTCGTTGACGTTGCCGCGGACGCTGAGTCAGAAGACGGTGGACGAGGTCTGGAGAGACGTTTTCAGAGAAGGCGGCGGGAAGGATGGGAATGCGAATTTGGGGGCGAATCTACAGCCGCGGCAGCAGACGCGCGGGGAGATAACTTTAGAGGAGTTCTTGGTGAGAGCTGGGGTGGTTAGAGAAGATATTCAACAGACGCCGGCAGTTAGGCTGAATGATAGCGGGTTTTATGGAGAATTGCCGCGTTCAAATAACAACGCTGGTTTGGGTCTTGTGTTCCAGCAGCCAGGCCGGTCGAACGGGATTGTGGGAAATCGGGGTCCGGAGAATTATCATCAGATTCCTCCTAATCAATCACCTAATCTGGCGATGAATGTAAATGGGATCAGAACTTCTCAGCATCAGCTCTTTCAAAAGCAGTCTAACCCGGGTTATGCATCTTCTATGTTAGGAAACAATGTTGAGTCAGGTAATCAGGGTATGCGGAGTGGAATCATGGGACTCAGTGGTCCAACGGTGAACAATGGCTTTGTGCAGAGTGGTGGTGGTGGTGGTGGGGCGCAAGGAGGAGGGGGGATGGGTATGGTAGGCTTAGGAGCGGGCGGGGTCACCGTTGCAATGGAGTCTCCCGGGAACCAGCTTTCATCAGATGGGCTTGGGAAGGGCAATGGGGACACGTCATCGTTGTCGCCAGTTCCGTATGCATTTAATGGAGGCCTTAGGGCAAGGAAATGCAGTGGGGCAGTGGAGAAGGTTGTCGAGAGGAGGCAGAGGCGGATGATTAAAAATAGAGAATCAGCTGCAAGGTCACGGGCTCGTAAGCAGGTAATTTTTGCTGTTATTCTTTTTCAAAATGTCCATGTGTAACATTTTGAGATGTACTTGTATATAGGCATTGGTTTAGATTCAAGATATCTTATGTCATGCATTACTTCTCCATTCTTTAGTCATGGCATCTATAAACATATCTCTACTATATATAATGATAGTAACTACAGACGTTTGTACCTGCGCAGTTAGTTTTCAGATGAGGTAAAAGTTTTGCCTTATTTAAAGGAAATGGGGGGAGTTTTCCTATTTAGGGAATTTAGATATGTACAATGACTGACCGACTCTTAGACTCTCCTCTTCCCCTTTTTACGAGGAGAAAAACTTTGATACTCTGACAAAGTAAGATGGCTGATACATGGGCACCAAGAAATTATACATGTGGAAGACAATGAACTGAAATTTAATCATGCAAATTGTACGTTTAGATTCAGATGGTTTTTCATTAAACAAACATATTGATTTGATTTTCTAACTGGCTGATTATTGGATATTTAATGGATGGCAAAATGAAAACCATCAATAGGCCAAATTCAACAAGTAGATGCTCTTATTAATCAGATAATTAGAAACTTTGAATCAATTTGAAATTTGGAAAATAACCTACCTATCTAATAATGTAATTCTGACAACTTGAACAGTTGATTGAGGTAATGTATGCCACGTGCACAATTTCAAAGTGCCTGAGTATCAGCCCTCACACTGTTCAATGAGTTCATTGGTGCTTTGTGATTTGGAAGGTTTATGTTTTTCATTTTCCTAATTTTCTTGGAATTAGGTAGATACTGAGGAAAGGGTGAAAAGTACTTTTTTTTAAAAAAAAAACATAAAGAAACAGGGGGAAAAAAGCATAAAGAAACAGGGGAGAGTCAACCTCCAAGGTAGCACAGTGGTATCTTGGTAGTTGAGAGCCTCTAGCTGTTATCATGTCATGGACATGCTGCATGTAGATGCTTCCCCATAATTCTGTTGTTTGAAACAGCAGCATTGTTAATGGCTAAGATGTGTTGGTGATATAGCAAGAGGTGGAGGAATATAGAGCTAAAATTATTTATACCAGCTTATAGGTAATTCATTTTTTGAGTTGTGTTATCTCTTAAATCCGACACCAGGTATGCAAACTGAAACCCATACTACATCTTAAAAAGGACACGCAAATCAAATTTGATACCTACGATCTTTACTCCTTGAAGCTATGGGGATATGGAAACCAAAGCACACTTGATGCTGCATTGATTTTTTTTTTTTTTTTTTTATGTAACCACCTCAGAGTTTACAATATTTCATATCCTGGTATGCATGCTTGTGTTTTATCTAATTTAAATTTTCTGCTAGGCTTATACCATGGAACTGGAGGCTGAAGTTGCAAAACTTAAAGAGGAGAACAATGAATTACAGAAGAAACAGGTATCCATTATTCAATGCAGTAGGATCCTTCCCGTTATTAAAATATAACATGGAGTAGGATGTGCATGTTTGCTTATCATAATCTTTTCATTAGCTGACTGTGATTATGCATAGAAGTTAATGAATTGTCAACCTTCCTTAACGATACTTCAGTTGCTGCAGGCACAAATTATGGAAATGCAGAAAAATCAGGTATATGGGCTTTTCCTCAGGATTCTTTTTATTCTCTAAACTAAAATCAATGAATCTGGCAACTTGCATGAGATAACTAGGAAGCTTAAAGTCTTGCCAAAGCCTTCACGACATATGAAGGAATATTGTTATCATATAATTATTCTGCTTCGGTCTTCCTAATCTTTTTACCAAACTGATCTGTTTGACTGCTGCTTGATCTTGACTTTCTCAAGTCTCAAAATTGAATAGGTTCCATCAGTGGAAGCCAACTCTGAATTATGCAGCTACAAATAACTGAGTTTCGGCCTAGTCACTGACAGTACAGCCACTGTCTAGACCAACTTTCTTTGAAGCATTGGCATGCAATTGTTAATTGAAGGTAGCTACCAAAGGATATCAGGTCAAAGATAATGAGTGCATTGGTGGCTTTGACTACTTCTGCTTCTCAAGGGAATCTGTTCACACCAAGTGATTGGCCTCTGACTTTGGTAATTGTACCTGCTCCAATGCCATGAAAGTTTTAATGCATATGGATTGTTGGATTCCGTATGGATCAGTCCACAAAACAAATCTTTAGAAATGAGAAGAGTAAGTTCTTTATAGAGTTCATAGTCAACCTCGAAAGGCAATATGCATGCGCTCCAGAACTGTAAGGATTCAAGAAACACCTAAACCACCTATACTAACTATAAGGGCCTGTTTGGGTTCATGGAAAGAAAAGGAATGGAAACATTGCTTCCCATGAAACAAACTTTCCATTGTCTGTCAAGCCTTTCTTTGTGGGAATTTGTAGGAAACACTATCTCCCACTTTCTTTGTTAGAAAATAAACAAACTTATTTCCACCTCCATCCCTAATAAAGGCATTTTCCCACAATGGAAGGAGCATGGTTTTCCAAAGGTTAAGCCCAAATGTGCCACCATACATCTTTGATCGTCTCACATGCACCACTTGTGTCAATGTGTCAAATGAGCCATTATGCATCTCTGGTTATGCCCCACTATGCGACATGTGCCAATGTGCTACATGTGTTACCATCCATCTTCTCTTGCGCCCCACGTGAAAAGTATCCCGCGTGTGCTAATGTGCCACATGTAAAACCATCCATCTTTTCTTGCGGTCCACGTGTTAATGTGCCACATGTACCACCATTCATCTTCTTTTGTAAACCACTCCACATGCGCCAATGTGCCAATGTGCTACATGTGTCATTGTCCATCTAAAATCGTTCCAAATATGCCCCATGTACCAATGGTGCCAATATGCACAAGTGTTGCCATCTAGCTTCAAGTGCCCACATGTCAAATGTGTCAATGCATGTCTTGTGCCACTGTTCAGCTTCAATCACCACACATGTATCATGTGTACCACAATTCAACTTCAAGCGCCCTCATATATCGTGTATGCCACATGTGCCACTATTCATCGTTAAGCATCCCCCATGTGCTAATCTGGCACATGCTAGTGCCTACCTAGAATTTATTATTATTATTATTTTGCCAAACATTAAATTAGAAAATAGATCCTAAATTTGTAGGAAAATCTTATTAAAAAACAAACAAGGAAAACAATGTTTCCTTTCCCACAGTTTCATGGAAATAAGGTTTCCCAAGAAATATCATTTCCTTTTCTATGCTTTCCATGAATCCAAACAGGCCCTAATAGGAAAATACTATGGATAGAAGAAACTTCAAAACAATTGTTATTTTCTCAATAGAACCGTTGCATAATGGAACAGTGGTTCTTTTGCATTGAGGCTGTTTTTTAAACCATAATAGCATTCCATTGTGGATTGCAACATCTTTTGTGCGCTAAAAAGCATGTTATTTCCCATGGCTTGGCAATTTTCAATTTCCTGTTTTCATTTTCTCATTTTTTCCATTTTACAACAGTCCTTACAGTTAGATAACTGTAACGTCTGCTGGCTGTTATAGGGTCATAAGACCATTTGTTAATCTTGGACTAGCATTTAATTCATCTACAGCGAGTACAAAATGGTAAGTGCTGACCCTTGATGAAGACCCACTGCTAGGTAATTCATTTGCCTCACCACAAGCTGTTATCACTCTTGTAAAAATGCCCCCAAATCCATCTTTGATGATGTTGAAATATCATCCCTGGCTCCTCATCACCCACTACATAACCTCCCTATGTACACTATCATAAGATATCTCTAGATCTATAAAAGCAACGTTCGCATTGATATTTTCTCTACTTGTTTTCATCAATTATATCAGTGTAAAAGTATCTTCGATTGCCGATTTCACATTTTCACTGCACGAAGCCAAATTGATTTTCCAATATCCTTGTTTCTTATCTTAGCTGTTGTTCCACCGTCCTCTTCCAAGGCTTCACAGTGTGACTCATAAGTTAGATACCCAGATACTTGGTGCAACGTTGTGCCTCCTTCTTGTAAGTAGGTATTAGAATGTGATGCAAACAGATCACAAACCAACAGGAATCTAAACAATGGACACCACTTAGAAGCCAGAACATCACAGTAGACTATACAATTAACGAAGATTGAAGATGGTTGGAATCCTCCAAATAATTTAATGCTAGAAGCATATTAAGCAACACATGCTTGAAAAATGGAGAACACGTGCTAAAATCAGCAGTTTAATCTCAAAATAATCTTCTTTTCATCTTATAGGCATGGATTGTGGTTCTTGCAAAGACTTGCATAACCTTTCTAAAGATAGTTCCAGATCTTTCTCTAACTTAGTGCCTCTATTACAACCACTACTTTTCCTCTGTTCCTGTAAAGAAGATAACTAATTAAAGAAACTAAACATTGGAGACCACCATCACTAAACAGTACACATCCTCCTTTCCTCTGCTGTATATAAAGCTGTATGGGTCTATATGATTACACAGTTGCCATAAACCTTCTAAATGTGTCAACCATCTATTTATTTTCAAAAGTTTCAGAAGTAGCTCTGCTGATTGTATAGAGCTGTGGCCAACTGTATACACTACTAAAAATAGCATCTGTTGAATTCTGCCGAAAATGGAAAATTTCCTGCTGGGAATGGGTTATATACACTTGAAGATATCTTGCTGGAAATATGACCCAATTGGATTTATTGGCCCATGTCTAACTGTTTACCAATATCAGCCATCAAGACAAGTCCAATTTCAACACGGGCCACTCCAATCAGATGACACATGGGGCCTGCTTTTGGACCCGGGATGCTTCTCTTCTACTCATCAGGTATTTTCTGTCTTTGTAAAATTTTGTTGAAAAGACTAGTCAACCAACATGGTTTCGCCTAGAAGCTTCTCCACCTCTGTTGTTATATCATCAATCCCCACCGTCTTTCCTATTTTCATCCCTGGTAGGCCTACCTCTTCTTTTTTTTTTTTTTTTTTTTTTTGGGGGGGGGGGGGGGTGTTACCTTGTTAGTACACAAGCATGTCAGTACACACACTCCATGTTAGCCACCCCCGCTAGGGATCGATACCAAGACCTCAAGTGTTGAAACGAGGTATCTCCACTCAGTCTGCCAGTTGAGCTATGGATCTGGGTGTCTGGTAGGCCTACCTTAACTTATGTGAATTCTACTGTAATATGCATGTCCTCCCAACCTCCCATAGTCCGAGGCCCTTATTTCTTCTTTACCTAAACAACTTTTGAAGGTAACATCTACTTCTCTCATCTTTCAAAAAGAAAAAAAGAAAAAAATACTTCTCTCCGCAATTTCACCGTCTTTCTCTAGGGACCCTCTGGTCTTCACTCTTTACTCCTTCCTGTAGCCTTTCCTATTTTCTTCTTACTAGCGATACCTTCACTTAACATACCCAAACTTTAACATACATCTCTTCACAACCTCCTAGAGGTGTGACCTTTCTTTATTCTGTCCCTTGACAACTTTTGAAGGTAATATATGCTTGACCTATAATACAGTTTGTTATATGCCTTACATCTGCCAGCTTTACTGCCTTCTTTGCCTTTTTTTTTTTTTTTTTTTTTTTTTTTTTTTTTTTCTTTTTTTTTTTTTTTTTTTTTTTTAAAACGTTTTCCTTATTTCTAGTTCTTTTCACCAATCCTTATGACAGGACCTTTTCTCTAAATAACACACCAATCTTTGCCCTTTTGGGTTCCATCACCTATATACTTGGATTGCTTCCATCCTCCCTCCCCTCTTCCAGTTCTTGATGCACACATCAGATATCAGTAACCTATGTTGCATGATCAGGTTCATCTGGTTTGGCTTTACAGTTCTTGCATGTCGATGTCATCTTCTGAGCAACAAGAAAGTCAATTTCTGATTAGTGTGGTCCTCTTTTGGAACTCACCAATTGCTCATCCTTCTTCTCGAAGTCTTTGCTATATGACATCATGTGCACATTATTGTATTAATGCTCCGTCAACAATACTGTCCACATTCTTGACATTAATTTATAACTTAGCATTGGGAATCAAGACAGCCCTCTAAAGCATGACATTCAATCTCATAAAGTATGGCTGGTCTTATTGCTATCCTATAGAATTTCCCTTCAGTTTGAATGGTCCAGGACGATCACATAAAACTCCAAAGGCACATCTCCATTTCCTCCACCCAGCTTGAATTCTATGGGCAGCATCCCTTTCAATCTTTCCACTCTCATGAATTATTGATCCAAGGTATTGAAAGTGATCATTTTGGGAAGCTTCTTGGTCAACAATCTTAACTAATTCCTCATTTTCACTCCTATTATTACTAAAATTTCTCTCCATATTCTCTGTTTTAGTCCAACTAATTTTAAATCCTTTAGATTATGAAGCATCCCTCCATAAATATTGCTTTGTGTTTATGCCCTCATATTATCAATCAAAACTATGTCATCTACAAACAACATACACCATTGGATCTGTTCCTGCAAATGCCTTGTCAACTCATCCATAACCAATGTGAAAAGATACACGCTCAATGCCGACCCCTGGTGTTAGCCTATAGTAATTAGGATCTCACACCTCTCTCCACTAGTGGTCCACATTTGTTACTGCTACCTCATACATCACAATGTCAATATATTCTCTTGAGACTATTTTCTTTCCCAACACCCACTAGATTAACTCTCTAGGGACCCTATCATATGATTTCTCTAAGTCAATAAAGACCGTGTGGAGATCGTTCCTCCTCCGCTATTTGTCATTTTTAACTGTCCAATAAGTGCCCAGAAATCTAAAACATAGATTTCCAAACAAGAGTAAAGTTTGGTTCACGATACATCTAAACTTATACCAATAATTTGGACAGTTTATTTTGAATTACTGATATGCCACATTTGCAATTTCTTGGTAATATATAACAACTGCCTGTGTGTATCCATCACACTCTGTGAGAGTACCAAAATATTTCTCATCTTTCTATTTCATTTTTTTGAATCCATATGATGACTTCCACTCTAACATTCATTGGTTAGTGGTTGTCTCAACCAGTTACATACCTTGTGTTTGCATTCTTGTCATTGGCATATTACCATGTATTGTAGATTGTTTGGCCCATATGTGGGTCTTAATATAAACTTGGGATGAAAGGTAGAAACAATGAGTTTTGGAGCAACTTCCCTTCAACAATAGAAGTTTGAAACCCTGGTCAGGTTAGGAATCTGCTATAAAACCTTGAAAGATTTATAGAGAAAATTTTATGGTAGGCTTCCATTGCATTCAACATCAATGTACATAACAACTAGCAAGGTTAAAACGAAGGCCGAAATGCATGCAGATTTCGATGGGAGAAGTACATGAAAAAATAGAACACTAACTGATGTTAGAAACTGTAGTTCTTTGGAATCTGTACCATGTTCTTGTACCAGTTGAGTGAGAAATTAAGTGCATGGGGAAAGCAATAGAAATGTTTAATTGAGTGAGAAACTAAGTGCATGGGGAAAACAAAAGAAATGTTTAATGTTACCAAATGTATCGACCTTAAACTTCTAAAAGGAAGAAAACTTCATTGGCAACCATCAGCAATGCTTTCAATACTCCCAAGTCCTTCCGTGCATCTGCTTGCTTAATCAAGGCTGTGGGAGTCCTTGTGAATTTTCTGTCTGGCCATCATAGGGGGCGCATCATGTAGCTTTCTATGGAAACTTCAGAATTTAGAGGCCATTTTACTTTATTTCAGCTTTCACTGACTTGGGGTTTGAAACCCATAAAACGGAGCAGTAAAAACCCAATTCTTCAGTGAGGAATGGCTGTCTAATTTGGTAGCTTGTGTGCTGGCATATGAAGGTAGATAGTGGATCCATTGGCTGTAGTAATGAGCAAGGTCCCTCTTTATGTAGGGACCCATGCAATACAGGTTTTCCCATCATTTCATGGGTGTTCCCATCGCTCTAACCAATCATAGCTGTCATGCCACCCTCCTTTTTCCACATTTAACAATTTAAGAGCTAAAAAGGCATTTGTGGCATTTGCTAGACAATGCGGTGTGGTTTGTGGCATTTGGGGCCCGTTTGGATACTACCATATAAGTAGCATTTTTAACTTACATAAGTTAATAAGTTACTTTTCTTAAATAAGTTAGTTTGGTTATTAAACTTAAATAAGTAATTTTGTAGAAAAAGTAACTTATTTTTATCAGTTTTTTTTTTTTTTTTTTTTTTTAAATATTGTTTTACAACTTCCAAAAGTAACTTATTTCCTTCGTTTTCATTGGTGACAAACAACTTCGGAAATTATTTAAGGGAGTACGCTCTGTGGCCATGAACCCCTTCTAAGTTCATGAGATTGGAAAATCATCCAATGAATAGATAAATGATTTAGTGGGCTCCACATGATGGACGATCCACTTTAAAGGTCCACCCTTAATGATAAATGGCCCACATCTAAGGCAAGCCCTGCATGACGGGCAACCCACATCAAAGGTGGGCTCCACATGATGGGCAATTGATAATGATGGGCACCACATGATGGACAATTCACATCAAAGGTCAACTTAATGATGAGTGGCTCATATCCATGGCGGGTCCCGCATGATGGATGACCCACATCGCATAGGCTCCACATGATGCACAGTGGATATTAAAGATGGGCTTCACATGGACAATAACATTGATGGTGTGCCCCACATGATGGATGACTAACATCAAAGGTGGGCCTACCTAATGAACTGTGCACATTAAAGGTCAGCCCCTAATGATGAATGGCCCACAACCAAGGTGGGCCCTACATGATGAATGGCCCACATCAAAGGTGGGGCCCACACAATGAGTGATCCACATCAAAGGTTGGCCACACATGATGGACGGTGGATGTGAGGGGGATGAAACAAACTTTCGGATAATTACTTATGATGTTGGAAACCAAATATGTTTTTTCTACTTTTTGGATGATAAGTTTGTTGTTTACCAAACATATTTATCTGTTGATTAAGTAGAAACCATGATAAGCTACTTATGATATAAGTAGCCTATCTAAAGTAACTTGCGATCCAAACGCCCATATATTCCTATATATATTATTCAGTAACCAACCCTAATTGGGATAAGGTTTAGATGGTGATGATGAGTTCTGTTTTATTCATGTCTTTTTCATCTTTTTATCTTATATATATATATATATATATATATATATATAGCCGAATGCTCAGCTGTGCACCTGTTCGCATGTGAACTTTTTGAGAACTCATCATATGTGATGTGAGTCCAAAATCTAAACAGTCCACGTGATGCAGCACCCCATGAAACCCTGACAGCCCAACATTTACTTTGATCCAAAACTTTGGTGAGCTATGAAAAAAGAAAACAGTTTCCTCCCTTGATTGGCATCTCTCTTTGCTATAGCCCACCAGAGTTATAGATCAGGGTGAAAATTGGTCCATTAGGGTTTCATGGGATGCAACATCACATAGACAGTTCGGATTAGATGCCCATGACACATGTGCAAAGGTGCGCAGGTGAGCATGCCTCTCTCTCTCTCTCTCTCTCTCTCTCTCTCTCTCTCTCTCTCTCTCTCTCTCTCTCTCTCTCTCTCTCTCTCTATATATATATATATATATATATATATATATCCGAATGCTCACCATTTCACTCAGGCCACAAGGAGCGATACTGTGCAAATTTTTTTGAGAACTCATCATACGTAATGTGACTCCAAAATCTAAACGGTCCAAGTGAAGCAGCACCTCATGAAACCGCCCGGGCCCAATTTTTACTTTGATCCAAAACTTTGGTGGGCCATGAAAAATGAAAACAGTTTCCTCCCTTGATTTGCATTTCTCTTTGCTCTGGCTTACCAGAATTTTAGATCATGGTGAAAATTCGTCCCCTAGGGTTTCATGGGATTCCGCATCACATGGACCGTTCGGATTAGATACCGATGACATGTGTGCAAAGGTGTGCAAGTGAGCATCTCTCTCTCTCTCTCTCTCTCTCTCTCTCTCTCTCTATATATATATATATATATATATATATATATAATAGTATGTCTATTGATCCAGACATTGAATCCATTGGCTAAAATTTTTGACATGGTGCCTACAGGTTCTTGAGATGATCAATCAGCAATGCGGGCCCAAGAAGCGATGCTTGAGAAGGACCCTGACGGGGCCTTGGTAGAGTACGGATCACGACGTGAGAGGGTAAATTGATTATATATATATATATATATATAGCTTATTTTACTGCGACGGTTAGCTGTATATATACAAGGGAAACGATCGTGTGTTGTACATTAAGGATCCAGAGTAGTGTTATATCCTGTAGATTGAGTTTCCCATTCTTTGTTCTCTACATATGTTTCTCCGTTAATCTCCTTTGTTTGTTTTTTTTTACATCGAGGATAGGAAACCAAATTGTAGTGCAGCACGACCGTTTTCGGGATGTTCATTGTCAACCTGTCGACAACATAACATTCTAGGTGTATTTTCCCCCAGCCATATATGCATGTGGTTAGAACTTAGATCAAACTGCTGCCATCCTACAAAAATGTGTATACATATGCATACACGGTGGCTCTCTTCCGTTCGTGTTTTCTTCTGCAACTGGTTTATTTGAAATATGATCCTTACATTGACCTGGTGATCTGTTCAAACTAACTTCTACGCCAGAGCTGTTTCAAGTTCCTTCATCAAATTCAACCTAAATAAAAAATACTTCTGGCAGCTTCTACGCCAGAGCTGTTTCAAGTTCCTTCTTCAAATTCAACCTAAAAAAAAAAAAAAACTTCTGGCAGCTTCTACGCCAGAGCTGTTTCAAGTTCCTTCTTCAAATTCAACCTAAATAAAAAATACTTCTGGCAGCTTCTCTTACAAAATAGAAGCCATTCTAAGGTGTAGAATGGGCTTCTGTTTTGAAAGAGAAGCTGCTGCCAAACACACCCTCAGTATCCTCATGCGTCATGCCACCTCAATGCTATTGATTTGCAAGCCTAAAACCTGTTTCTCAAAATTGGATCGTATCTTCTTTTTTTAAAATTTAAAAAAAAAAAAAAAAACAAACAAACAAACGAAAGAAATGATTTTTTTGGAAGGTAAACAGCTGGATATTCTTTGCGTAGGGAAGGGAAATGCAAAAGCAATCCCTGCAAGAAGATACTGAAGAGGCAGTTTGTCGCACGTGCCATGCAAGATCCAGGCCATTCATCGAGCGTGGCGTGGCATGCCTTGAACTTGACCTAGCACAAAAATAGGCCAATCCACCCATCTGTCTTTTTCTTGCCATCCATTTCCATGTGCATGTGTGGCCCACTTGATGAGTCAACCTGGCTTGTTTTGCAGGCCAGGACATTCAGGGTGTCACAGGCCTGATGGGATGGCCCGCATCACATACGGTGCCATTTTGGCAGGTGCACTTACATGGCCTTTTCAACTTTTCATAGCAGTAATCAGTAATCCTTTTCATAGCTTTTCTCATGTGTATGAAACGGCAGATGTAAATTTGATACGCAGGCATAGTATAGTGGATCTGACTCGTGATACACATCCACCGCACATGTGCAGTGAATGCAGGCCATCTAAGTTTTACGATGGAGTCTTATGTAGGGAATAGAATAGGATGGTGGATTGGACTGTCCGTACTGGTTAGCAGATGGGACATGACCCACAAACCACATTGGACGATCTTAGCCTTATAACCTGGAATATGGAAAGAGAGAATTCAACACTAAAAGGTCGGCTGGTTAAACTCGCCTGATCGTAGTGGAGTGCCTTTGGGCCATTCACCGTCAGCAATGGGCCCACATTGATGCAAGAGCATAACATGCAGAGTGACTACGTGCAAGAGCATGATCTACATGCTCTTCCATAGTATAACTCCTCACAGATTGAACCGTCGCCATCCCATCCGGTTAGATTCTCATGTCGCATCCACCTAATCTCTTGACTCCATCTAACATCTGGCCCTTCAACCGGGGTAATTTCTGTCATTTCCACTTGTCTTTCGCGAGAGCAGCACAGCACCCTATTCTCCCTTCCGACTTCACAGCTCCTCGTGCGTGGACCCACCATTATGCCATTGTGAAATCCATTCCATCCATCAGTTGCTGCATCTCATGTTAGGATAAAACAAAGGTAAACCCAAAGCTCAAATTAGTTATAACATCAGAAAAAGTGAGCACGAGCTGCCCACCGTCAAAACCGTTCATATGTGTGTGGCCGCACACTTTATAAGCCAGCTTTTTCTTTTCCATTTCCTTGGAAGGGGAATGAGGGAATGGTAAGGAAAGTGGGAGGAGCTGAAATACAGGTTTGCTTCTGCCCAAGGGAGCATCAACAGATGCAAGGAGCAATGAAAACATGCATATTTGTACGTTAAAATCGATTCCAAGTTGTGGAGCTCAGTCGTGAATGGAGCATGGCCCAGAATATGCAACTTTTCCTTTTAAATTTGGATTGTTGAAGATTTTCTTTTGAACTGCCCATCTGATGGCCACCGGTTGGTTGGTGGGGATCTCTCCATCAACAAGATTCATGGGCTATGCTCCCTCCACATTGTTAATATGATTCGGACATGCCTAGCGTACCGTCGATGTCTCACAAATTCACACTTTAAGCTACATGCATAATATCTATACACACGTACAGAGACACAGAGACGGATGTTAATTTAAATGGTTCGTATTTTAAAATTACACAGATATGGTTTGCTCATTTGCGGATTGGTGATGCTCAGTCGAGATGAAACCTGTTCAACGGTCCACGTTCAACTAGAGGGAAGACATTGATACTCTGGTAAATTGTGATGGACCATAGGCAGGTAATTAAGAAATTGCACATGAAAATGTGCAGCTCTGCGTAAAATGTCGAGACAGTAGGACTCATTGTTTACACTTGGCCTGGTAGTGTTGGTATTGCATACTGAGGAGCCACTGCGTGTCAAAACCACGTACGATGGGAGACAATTCTACTAGTATTATAAGAAATTAGTAATCTTAATCTTTAGGCGACACATAACCTGTCAAAACTGATTTTGTTGAGAGTCACACATACATATGCGACAAAAAGAAGGAAACACCACTCGAAGATATGTGACTGACACACGCACGACACGACACATGTGACCCCTATTGTAGGTAGGAAGCTTGCTATTTTTTATTTATTTTTTTTGGGTTAGCTTGTCAGTACACACTCCATGTTAGCCACCCCCACTAGGGATCGATACCAAGACCTCAAGTGTTGAAATAAGGTATCTCCACTCCGTCTGCCAGGCAATGTCGTCCCTTAAACCCATACCAATAAGAGAAATATTCAGGGAAAATCAATATCTTCTCGGAGACAACAAGTGATTAACGGAAAGTCTATCCATAATTAGAAGTAAATCAAATCATAATAACAACACAACAAGGAATCCAAATCCTGTTAGGACAGACCATTACACATTTAAATATTCACAAGAAAACGATGACACGATTATCGCATCTCCAAGCTTATAAAAATAGCATTTGAAAAAGAGTTTCAGGTCCTCACCACACACAATCAGTCTCTCTACAATGTAATGCTGCTTATATTTAATTTAGCTTTTTAGATTAGACACTTTACTTTTGTCCAACCACGTTGCGGTAAGTCCAAAGCCCTTTGCTTATATTCACTACCGTCTAGCACCATCGCCATAGTACACCCCCTTGATCATAAGATCTATTCATCGAGTATAGACGAAGTCATGAAAGTCAACCTTAGTGATATGATAATGCAAGTGAATGTGTCATCCCTCAATGGATAAAAGTTTTTTTTTTTTTTTGTTAGTACACTCACTGTCAATTGACACTTCACTGTTAGTCACTCCCACTAGGGACCGATACCAAGACCTCGGTGTTGAAACGAGGTATCTTTCACTCAAGTCTACCACTTGAGCTATGGATCCAGGTGTACAATGGATAAAAGTTACTCTAGGGATAAAAGTTGATCTTCCCCTAGGAATTTACTGATGGTTTTTTTTTACCCGTTGTCCTTTCGCAACGGGGATGTGCAAGTCCTTTCGCAACTAGGATGCGCAAGTCCTTTCGCAAGTAGGATGCGGAAAGGAGTTTCCTAAAACTATAAAAAGGGGTCCCTAGGTTTTTTCTATAAATATTGTGTTGATGAGAAAAATACAAGAGGGCTATCAAAGGTGAGAGAGAGGGAGAAAGAGAGAGAGGAAGCTTATAGAAGGGAGGTTCTGCTCGGGGAGGTTTTTCTACTTTGCAATTTATATCTCAGCGCTTCTATGTCCTCATAAACGGTTAGATCTCTTCGTTTTCTCTATTTCTCTTATTGTTCATCCACTCCTGCGTGAGTGAAGAAGGTTGTAAACGTTCTACTTCATAGTGGATTGTTGATCTAGACGAGGTCCCGTGGTTTTTACCTCTTTGAGGGTTTTCCACGTAAAAATCTCTTGTGTGGTTTGTGATTGATGCTTTGATTTATTTCATTGCTTTATTATCCATAATTCTGGTTTGTTTCGGGAGGCTAGATCCTAAGGTTTGTGCAAGGCATCCCAACATTTACATCGTTGGAAAAGCTTCCCACCTGACACCTTATGTTGGCTATTCATCCCCTAAGTTGGCAGTGTGTTCCAAAGGTTGGGTTATTCACCCATAAATTGGTATAAGTGAGTTGGGTTTAGAACTTTATGAGACGGTTCAGTCCATATTCAATGTGGGCGTTAGAGCATTATGATACCTTAATGTAGCAAGAGAGGGCAGGGAAGGATGCATAAAATGAGTTGGCAAAAATGAACTGACGGTGTGAATAAAACAAATACATCAGGTGGCCCCGTAGCGCCCAAGTGGTGTTGGGTACCCACTGTGGTGAAATTCAAGTATGGTGTGAGTGCGTGTATATTGATTATTTAAAAAAAAAAAAAAAAAAAAAAAAAAAAATCTTAAGCATGGGTACCATCATTCGGTCAGTTTGAGTTACTTACATGACACGGACCATTTTCAACTGCCTATTTATAATCCATCAGAGAATCAGACTCTGCCAGAGTATCAGATGCCTCATCTGTCAATATAACTTTTGGTTGATGACCTGCCACGCAATTTGAACGGTTTAAATTGATTGTACATTTGCCAGATGTGTAATTTCTGCATGCCTGCGTATCAACCATCACGTTCTGCCAAAGTAACGGTCCTGTTCATGCGCCCGTTACACATCAAAAGAAAATCCCTGTTACCCCACCACGGGATCATCAGTTTCAAATGTAAATCGGTCTCATAGGAAATATATCACCGTTTGAAGATGCTCATTCTGTGGGGCTTACGTTGAGTGAACGGTTTGTTGGGGATTTTGACCTGCGGAATCACATAGATCTAGATCTAGGATGGTAATCCAATGGCACCAAGCACACACAAGAGAACATAGATTTAACGTGGAAAACCCTTACGGGAAAAAACCACAGCACAAAGTGACAGATCTCCACTATGAAAATAGAAATTACAAAGAGAGAGGACTTACCTGATTCGAACAATCTCGAATCTCACCATTGCTACACCCTTTAGAAACCCTAAAATCCCTTTAGGAACCCTTGGAACTACTTTAGAAAGCCTTAGAATACATCTCAATTCCGCATACACTCATTTATATAAGTTTAGAAAGAAGCAGACTCGGAATAGGAAACAAATTCCGCAAAATCTGCGTTTCCGCAATCGCATCTGCGGAACTCTTTGATGTCATTGAAGGTCTCTCGATAACAGCTTTGATATCATCGACAGTCCTTCGATGATATCGAAACAGGACCAAAACTGTCTAGCGACCAGAGGTGAAAAATACTGTGAATTATCGATGGCACCGAGACCCTGTCGATGACAGCCTCGATATCATCGACAGTCCTGTCGATATCATCGACAGACCACTAGACAGATTTAAGACATTTGTCTATAACAACCTCCACCATGTCTTCAATCTTCATCTGTGTAGCTTTTTGTCCTCCTCTTATTTCTACACCATATCATAGCTTATCTTGCACACTCCGTCTTCCTTTTACGCCATCGCCAAGCCTAGAGAAGTTACCAGAACTGGAACTTCTCTAAAGGAACATTCTTGTTGATCATGTCTGCCGGATCTAAATCCACATGCTCAACCACATTTGCTCCTGTCTTCCCAAAAGAAAAGACGTAGTCTTCTTACCATCTCACCGCTACCTAATATTGCTTGCCGGGGTACTTGCTCACAACATTGATAGCCTGTGAAATAACCGGTCTAATCCAGACCATGGCATATACTGCTAACCGCATTCGAAATAAGGCTCATGAGATATCCTGCTTTTCCTCATCTATTTTGGGACATGTCCTAAGGAAAAACTCGAGGAGAGACGCGTAGGGAATGATCTCCGGCTTTACTTGACCCATCACATCCTTGATTAATACCTACACATAAGGTATTCTTCCTGTGATTACCAAAGCCTACTCCTCCTTCAGTCTCAACGCCGAAAAACATCTTTGCAGCCCCCTCGATCCTTCATCCTGAATGTCCCACTTAACCGAGTCTTCAGTACATTAATTTCAGACATGTCATAATTGGCTATCTACATGTCATCAATTTCTGACTCACCATGAAGGAATCAAACCACTGCCTAGGCGACAGGTCGAACCACGACCTCCTGCAAAGTTTTTTCTCAGTCCCTTTAACTTCGAACCGCTCTAGTTGCTTCATGTAGATCTGCTCTTCACTTTCCCTTGCAGAAGTGCAGACTCCACATCCATCCTTCCAGCTCAAGATCACATTGGCCAACCAGCGCCAATCACGGATCTAATAGACACCTGCTATACCATCGGCGCGAATATCTCTGAGAAGCCGATCCCTTCTCTCTGAGCATAACCCTTCGCTACCAACCTCACCATGTATCTATGTTGTATCCTCCTGAAGATCCACCTGCATCCAACCACTTTCCAGCCCACTGGAAGCTTCACCAGCTCCCATATGTCAGTGTGGTACAATGAATCCATCATATCGCCCATAATCATCTTCCACTTCTAAGTATCAGGCTCACCTAGAGCCATCTGAAAAGAAGATGAATCCCCTGCGATATTGGAGTTGTTCATGTACCTCGCCAATATCCTGCGATCATGCCGTGTGATTCTTTTCACATGTGGCTGCTCCACCTGATCTGTATCCCTGTCCGCACGTCTCAGCCTTCCTGCCTTGTCCGCTTATGTGGACATGCCCAACATGCCACACACGTACAGAGGTGGAATCCGCTACATCCACTGCAGCTCCACCTTTTGAACTGCTCTCGATCAACTTGTACAAGTTACCGAGTCGTTGTGCTTTCATGATTACCCGTGCCCCCTTGGATACTGTAAGAGTACCATCAATACCTGTGTACTTGCATCCTTTTGCCTCAAGCACACCAAAAGAAATCAGATTCTACTTCAAATCAGGAACGTGCCTGACATCAGTCAGGGTACGCTCCACCCTATCAAACATCCTGATGCGCACCGTACCGACAACCACAACATTACAGGCAAAGTCATTGCCCATAAACACCTGTCCACCATCACACTCGCTATAGCTGGCGAACCAACTCCGATGAGGAGTCATTTAAAAAAATGCCCCTGTGTCTAGCATCCATTCATCCTTACGATCATCGTATGACCGTCTGAGCGAAGACACAGACAAAACATCTCCATCACATCCACTCGATCCATCTGACGTGGCAACATTGGCTTCCCTGTACGAAGCCTCAGAATCTTCTCTCTTCAATTTAGGATTTTCACAATCCTTCTTTACATGTCCTTCCTTCCCACAGTTCCAGCACTTTACCTTTCCTTTGTTCTTGCCCTTGGATTTGGATCTAGAACCTGAAGAACCTGTACCTTGTTCAGAATTCCTACCCACTGTAAGCAGTGCATCAGAAGACGTCTCCATGTCGCTATTTAGTTGTCTCATAGCCTTCCCTTGAAGGGCTGAGATAACCGTATCGAAAGACGCCGGGAGAGAATTCAGCAACATACATGCCTGTTCTTCATCTTTCATCACTTCCTCCATATCCAGCAATTTACAAACTAATTTATTAAAGTTGCTGATGTGAGCCTCCAAATCTCCACCCTCTGCCATCTTGAAGTTATACCACTGCCGCTTCAAGTGCAGGCGATTTTCAGAGGATTTCTTCGCATAAACATCCTCTAACTTCGCCCATAACTTAGCCGCAATTTTCTCCCTCATGATATTGTAGAGAACCTCATCCGTAAGACATAAACGGATCGATGATAAAGCCTTCTTATCAAGAGTATTCCATTCATCATCTTTCATAGTAGACTTTCGCTCCTCAAGAGCACCATCTTCGCCTTGCTTGATTAAGGAACTCATCATCTTGATCTTCCATAACTCAAAATTATTTTTCCCTGAGTACTTCTCAATCTCATACCTGGTGCTCGTCATTATTACTAATCCTGCAGATTCAGATTTGTGCCCCAAATGATTGCTCTGATACCACTTGTTGGAGATTTTAACCTGCGGAATCACACAAATCTAGATTTAGGATGGTAATCCAATGGCACCAAGCACACACAAGAGAACACAGATTTAACGTGGAAAACCCTTGCGGGAAAAAACCACGGCACAAAGCGACAGATGTCCACTATGAAAATAGAAATTACAAAGAGAGAGGACTTACCCGATTCGAACAACCTCGAATCTCACCATTGCTACACCCTTTAGAAACCCTAAAATCCCTTTAGGAACCCTTGAAACTACTTTAGAAAGCCTTAAAATACATCCCAATTCCGCATACACTCCTTTATATAAGTTTAGAAAGAAGCAGACTCGGAATAGGAAACAAATTCCTCAAAATCTGCGTTTTCGCAATCGCATCTGCGAAACTCTTCGGTGTCATCGAAGGTCTCTTGAGCAGCTTCGATATCATCGACAGTCCTTCGATGATATCGAAACAGGACCAAAACTGTCCAGCGACCAGAGGTGGAAAATACTGTGAATTATCGATGGCATCGAGATCCTGTCGATGACAACCTCGATATCATCGACAGTCCTGTCGATATCATCGACAGACCACCAGACAGATATAAGACATTTGTCTATAACACGGTTCAGATCATCATAGACATGCCACGTGTGCTTCGCAAAGTAGCACATGGTACCGTGACCAAATTCATAGGCCCGGTCCGCCTTGCATGGAAACAGATTGGCTATTGACCCTGCCACTAGCCAATGGCTAGTGGTCTGTGCTCTATGGGCCTTACCATGATGTATGTGTTTCATCTATTCCGTCCACCCATTCTTCCAGATAATTTTATGATATGAGTCTAAAAATAAGTTTGATCTAAATCTCGAGTGGACTAGTAAAGTGTTGATTGAACAGACACCATTAAAAACTTTTTGGGGGCTACAAATTTTTTCCCTTCATCCAAGTCTTTATGACCTAATCAACAGGTTAGATGTCAAATAACGATTACAGTGGGCCTTATGAGGTTTTTAATGGTGGACATTCAATCACTACTATTTTCCAAAGGTGTGGTCCACCTGAGATTTAGATCTACCTCGTTTTTGGAATCAAGCCTAAAATTATCTTTCAAAATAATGGACGGCGTGGATAAAACACATACATCATGGTAGCGTCCACATAACACCGACCACTAGCCACCTGGCTGGTGGCAGCATCACCTGCCAAACTGCGTCCGCCTTGCATGGGGCATGTGCGGAAGAAGACCTTTCATGTTGGAAGATTCTTACTCTTTGATCAAGGGCTAATAAATAGACAGTGGAGACGGAAGTACTGCAATCGTATGGTCAATATCCATCCAAAACGTAGGGTGCATCAGATTAACGGTTTGGGCCCGAACCATGGCCTCAAATTAACACAATCCGTGCACCGTACTTTTACTGATCGGACCGCACCCGCATTCGCTCGCGCAAGATGGCCTGCAGCTTTGACACACACGTGCCAAATGACATACGTATTAGAGATCTGAAGCTGGGTCGCACTAGCATGAGATTGATGGTTGGAAGATTACCAACCGTCGTTATTCAATGCATGTGTGCCCCACCGTAGCTAGTTTCTAATTTTGGGGTTAGAGTCTGCACATTGCTTGATTGAATGGCCGTTCTCAGACACGTACGCCACGCTGGCATGTGTGCAGTGAAAAAACTCTTCCATCTCTATTACACTTCTTTCACTGAATATGAGCTCTTATTTTTTGTCCATCAATGTCCCAGTGATCGAACGGTTAGAATAATCTGAACGATACCTCAGAAGCCTCGACTCGATTTTCAACTGGGCCACGTTATCCGGAAGATTAAAAGCGATTCGACTGGCTATTTAAATAATTAAATTAAATATTATTTATGTTTGGAATGGTTCGGTTCCATTATCGAAAAAAAAAAAGAAAAAGTCAATCTTTGACAAAGACAGTGAATGGCAAGTTGGTGATGACACGTGTTTGAACAAGTGGTTGTGTTTGATTTGTATTTTCTTATTAAAAAGTCAATTAGCGAGTAACTCACTTCGAGTCGTATTGAGTTAACTCACTTTGGTTCAGCGAGTTTCTAATCGATTCAGTGTTAAGAGCACTACTTTTTATGTGATTCCTCTAGTACACCTGGTAAGTTTGGCCCAGGTACCGAAAATCATCCAAATCCATGATTCAGGTGGGCCAAACACCAGCGAACGATGGGGATAAGACACAGACCATAGGTTTATGTGGGCCCACCATGGTGTGTATCTTTTGTCAAACCGGCTCATCAGGTGTGACTCACTACAAAAGTAAGCCTAATCAAAAACTAAGAGAGAGCCACAATGCTCCATATTAGAGATTTTACCCTCTATTTTACAGTGTCCACATTGTGTGGCCTCTCTGAGTTTGTTATCAGGTTGATCTGTTGTAGGTACGGTGAAAATGGAGGTTATCACCTAATGAACGGAGTGGATTTCACATAGACAACATGATGGGTACTGGAGAGCTTTAGCGTTCTATGGGATGCCTGAAATTGATGTTGCATACGATTTCGATGGACTCGGATTCTGCGTCGGTAGAGTTAGTGCTGTGGGAACCACCATGATATATGTGTTTTATCTCTGCCATCCGTCCATTTATCCAGTTCATTCAGGGAATGAGTCCAAGACTGAGGCGGATCTAAATCTGAGGTGGACCACACAACAAGAAACTTTTCTTATAGTAATTTAACACCCACCATTAGAAACTTCCCACTGTATTGTTTACTTCCCATCCAACCCATTGATTAGGTAATATTGACTTGGATGAACGGAAAACACAAATATTATCTTGATCTAAAACTTTTTGAGGCCCCAAAGAAGTTTTTAACGGTGGGAAATCAATCACTACTGTTTCCTATGGTGCGATACACCTTAGATTTGCCTATTTTTGTGTTAATTCTCTGAGGGCCTGATTGATTTTTCAAATTCACTGTAATTTCCCTGTACGTATACCTACTTGATATAATTTCAACCTGTTTGCAAATAGGCAGCTACTTCTGCTTGAAAAACTGTCTAAAAGGATTAACTTTAATTTGTGAGCCCCACTATGATTGACATAATCGTGATGTTCATCTGCTTTATTATGACATTTTGAGGCATGAGCTGAAAAATAAGGCAAATCCAACATTGAAATGACCCACACCAAGGTAAATAGTGTCCCTAAGAAGTTTTTAATGGTGAGTGTTCGATTCACTTTTTCCTGTGATGTGGTCCACTTGAATTTTATATCTGACTAATTTTTTTGTTCATGGCCTAAATTCAGTTGGCATAATGGATGAACAGTGTGGATAATCCACATACATCACAGTAAATAGTTATTACCTATTGAAATGGCTCCACAGATATTTGGCAATTACCCTCCATTTCATCATCGTTGAGAAAAGTAAGAGTCAAATCAATCCTAGAAAACGATGCCGTAATTATACATGTAAATAATTATTACCTATTTAGCATTAGGTTTACTTTAAAAAATCGAACATGCCCTAATGGATGGACAGTATGGATAAAACGCATAGATCATCGTGGGGCACACAGCACCGACCACCGTACCGAAGGGCAACTACCGAATCCGAGTAGGATTTCGATACCTGTAACACACATGCAGCAATCACATGGAAGCACGGTACTTTCCATGGCTCTCGAGGCGTCATATCAGCTCCATGCCGCGGCTTATATTATTAGCCAGGGACTACGACGATCTTGTCCATTTGGGAAGCCTAACTTCATCCAAGCCATCCATGCATATATTCAATAGGGTATTGTAGAATTAACCAAATCCTTCTTAGTGACCTACGATGGCCATCAGATGGATAGTAAAAACTCAAAAAACCAGTGGTCCTACTTTAGCAAACAAATGTACATCAACGGCAAGTTACAATCATCCAAGCCATCCACTTTTGAACTCAGACCCATTTGCAGTGGACCACACGATGTGAATAGTTTCAATGGATGTAAATGAGCACAGGTGTGGAGACAAAGGGAGCAGGGCCTCTAGTATTCCTGCCAAAGTACAGTAACGTGGATATCTATGGCCACTACTGTGATTTGTGTTAGACATCCATCCCATCCATTCGAATGGGTCCCCCATTTTCGACCTAGAGCCTAAAATCTAGTGCGATCCATGACTTAAATAGACCACACAACATTAAACATATGAGAGAGGACGCCCACTCTTAAAACCTTATTGATTGTTTGTGGAACATGGTTTAGACTCTGATCCATTCATTGTATGTGTGTCTTCACTGGAATGGGGTCCTATCAAATTTCAGGATATTGCAAAACTCATATGACCCTAATGAATAATTTTAAATGTTTTAGTCATGATTTTTCAATGTTCTAACATTTTAGCTGAGCTTCAAATGCAGCTGCCTTAGGAGAAATCACACCTTAGAGGGAACTCGATGCAAAATTCAATTCTCCGACACAAATCATGATGCAGCCGACAGAGCACGACGCTCCAACAATGCCAACCTTATAGGAACATTTTGTACTTATAAGGTCGACTGTATAAGTTATCATAAGGTTGAACTTTGTAGACTTCATCATGATGCATGCTAGATGATGGGTCCCCCTATTTTTGGCATGGAGCTCAAAATCCAGTGCCATCCATGGCTTACATGGCCCAGAACATAAAATAATTGAGAGAAGACAACCAACTATTAAAACTTTTTTTTTATAAATTGTTTATAGCTAGGGGCTATTGAGATGTGGTTCAGACATCTAACTCTCATCCATTGTGTGTGTCCCTCCTTGATAAGGGGTCCCACTAAATTTAAGACTATTCCAAAACTCAGATGACCCTACAAAATTATTTTAGATATTTTAGCATAATTTTGCAATGGTTTAGATGATCTGGCCCACCTAGCATTTTATGTTGCGGATGAGCCTATTGTTTAGGAACTCCTATCACGTGAATGAGAGTCTCTGGATGCACAATTCATATTCAAGACAAAAATCATTATTGGGCCAATAAAGCTTGATCTTGCCGTAAGCTACAGTAAGGTTATACCGTTCCGTGTGTAAAATGTTCATGTAAGGTTGATAAATGATTTATTCGGGCCTGCTTGGATACCACCTAATAAATATTTTTTTAAAACTTATATTAAGTTAATTTGACGAACTTGTTATGAGAAGATCCCAGCCCCTCATGATTCCGAAGCCCCTGCAGCATATGTTAATCCGATCGTAAGAATAATCGTCCGTTCAGTTCAGACAAATGTTGACAAAGGCTTATATCTTTGGCCAGTCGAAAACCTTATCTACTGAAGGGTCCAATCTGACTCCATACTCTGAGGCGGAAGTTGAGGCGAACGTACCTCGGGCCGAACTTACCTTACCTACTGAAAGGTCCGAGTTGACCCCATACTCCGAGGCGGAAGTTGAGGCGGACGTCCCTCGGGCTGAACTAACCTTGCCTACTAAAAGGTTTGAGCCGACTCCATACCCCGAGGCGGACGTTCTCGGGCCAAACTTAGAAACTACCATAAGAGGACAAGGCCGATAATGTCGCCCGCAGATGCGCACGATGAGCATCATATATTACGTAATCCTTGGATTGCGCGCAGTATCTTCATGATCCTAAAATCTCTCTGATTGAGGGAATCGTGCCGTGATCAACGGACGCGGATTATCATACAGTCAGGTATAAATACACGAAGACGTCATGGCTACAGGGAGGCAATATCTTACACTCTCCCTCGACCCTTCAACTTAGACCCCGATTCCCTTGACTTGACTTAGGCATCGGAGGGTTCCCCAGCCTAACCAGGGTCTCTTTTGCTCACCCTTTGTGCAGGACCAGGGTCTATCCGATCAACATCACGAGGAGTGGAGGGTGATCCGGATTTTTGCATCAACAGAACTTATATTATTAGCTTGGCACGTACAAAAGTAACTAATGTGATTAAAGTTTCTCATTCTGATAAGCCGTTTTTGTTTTTTTGCTTTTGACCCACAACTTTTCTCTCTCTCTTTCCAAGTAATTGATGGTCCATATTAAAGGACGTCCCACATGATGGGTGGTTCACATCAAAGGTAGGGCCCACATGATCCAAATAAATGATGGCCCCATATGATAGATGACCAGTATCAAAGTGGCCCCACATGAGAATAGTTCACATCAAAGGTCCACCTCCAACAATGAATGGCCCACATCCAAGGCAAGCTCCGCTTAATAAACAACCTACTTCAAAGTCAGGCCCTCCATGATGGATGGTCCACACTAAAGGCAGGCCTGCATAATGGACAACCCATATTCAAGATGGGCCCCACATGATATATAACCCACATTGAAGGTAAGCCTTATAAGGTGGATGGTCCACCTTGAAGGTAGGCTTATACCATGGATAATTCGCATTGAAGAGAGGATCAAGGTAGGCCTAACATAATGATAAGTCCACATCAAAGGTTGGGCTACTTGTTGAATAGGTAAAAACTAAAATAAGTTACTTAATACATAAGGGGGTGTTTAGCGCATGTTATTGGGAAGGATTAGGTGGGGTGGGATTTTTTTATTTTTTTATTTTTAAAGAGAAATTTACCACTGTACGACCAATTTATGGCTCATTTACCTTTTGAAGCCCACTTCTTTTTACCTCACCGGAATAAGCCCCAACTGTACGGACGACTTGACAAAGGTTGAAAATGCCCCCTGCTTTTTCCTTCAAGCAGATCGGCTGGTGCTCGAAGGCGAGCGCTGACACTCCTCGAACTCTAAGTTGTATAAATAGTTCAAAAGAGATTAAAGTTATATGGCCCCACAGTCATGTATTTATTATATCCACAACGTTCATCCATGTTTCGAGATCATTTCTGAGCATTATAAAATATTAAAAATAAATAATAATAATAAAAATCATATCCAAAGATCAACTAGACCACACCACAAAGAGCGGCAGAAAATTGATTTTCACCGTTAAAACTTTTGTAGAGCCCACCATAACATTTACTTTCCATCCAATCTAATCATAAGGTCACAAAGACCTAGATGAAGAGGAAAAACAAATTTCATAATGATCCAAAACTTCCGTGACCCTAAAAGGGTTTCAATGGTAGACATTCAATCCTCCGCTGCCTTTTATAATGTGGTCCACTTAATGGCTAGATTTGTCTTATTTTTCATCTCAAGCCTTAATACGAGTTCGCCAAATAGATGGACGGTTTGGATATAACACACACCTCATAATGAGACCCACAAAAATCGGTGGGGATTACAATAGGAAAAAAAAAAAAAAAAAAGCCAACAAGTTGGGTTACCAGGCCAACTCGGTCGATCGGGTCAGAGCTATGCCTATGGCTACGGATTATAACCGTAGCCATAACCATAGTGCTATGCACTTTTTTCTCTTCTTTTTTTTTTTTTTTTAATTTTATTTTTTACATGGAGAACTATATTCTGTCTACATTTTTCTCTAATACATATTTATATAAATATGTATGTATACGTGTGTGTGTGTGTGTGTGTGTGTATATAAATCTCTCCTTTTTTTTTTCATTTCTCTCTTTATTCATTTAACAAGAATATCTTCTAAACCAAAATTAGTTATTTGACGTACCACATATGATTTTGGGATAAGAAAAGCTATTTTAGCCAACCAACCTGGTTATTTTTCAAGATTTCATCAAGTCAATGGTCGAAAATCCATTTCATTCACTTCGCGGTCAATTTCATTCATTTTATTCACTTCGCGGTCAACTCAATTTGTTTCATGATCAATTCCCTTCACTTCACGGTGAATTTCATACATTTTGCGATCAATTCCCTTCACTTCACGGTCAATTCCACGCATTTCATGTTCAATTCCCTTCACTTCACGGTCATTTCCATGCATTTCATGGTCAATTCCGGCGATTCTGCTTCACTTCACGGCCATTTCCATGCATTTCACGGTCAATTCCAGTTAGGGGTGCACATTTAACCGGTAGAACCGTGGAACCGGACCGGAACCGTTGGATCGGTCCGGTTTAGTCCTGATTCGACAAAGACCGGTTGCCTCGGCTTCCTGCCCAAAATTACAAGAACCGTTGGATATGGTTCTGCTCTAGTTTAGGCGGTAACCGACCAACCGTGGAACCGTGGTCCCCACCACTTCTTATACGTTAGTCGTTACTATGAAGAGGATGAGCGGAGTAGATCTCCGAGAATACCATCAGAAGTGGGCCCTACTTATTTTTTTTTCAAAATATCCAAACCATGCAGAAACTGTCCAGGGACGGACGTGCATGGATTGGGTTTTGACAGTGGGCCCCACCCATCATTCCTTTTCATGATCTGAACTGTCCATCATGTAGGGTGCTAAAAAACGTCCCAAGGGATGTTCCCCTTTTCAACAGAAAGCAAGGAAAGATAGGGGTATCTGCCTGTCCATATTTGAAAAACTCAGAACCGTGGAACCGATCCGGAACCGAACCGGTTTTCACGGTCCGGTTCTGGTTCGATTCTAGTATGCTAACGGTTCGGTTCCGGTTCCAAAAATCCTAGAACCGTTAAGAACGGTTCGGTTCCGGTTTTACCCCGGAACCGGACCAAACCGACCCGTGTGCACCCCTAATTCTGGTGATTCTGCTTCACTTCACGGTCATTTCCATGCATTTCACGGTCAATTCCCTTCACTTCACGGTCATTTCTATGTATTTTACTGTCAATTCCATTCACTTCACAATCATTTCCATGCATTTCACGGTCATTTCCGGCGATTCCGCTTCACTTCACGGTCATTTTCATGCATTTCACGGTCAATTCCCTTCACTTCACGGTCATTTCCATGCATTTCAGGTTCAATTTCATTCACTTCACGGTCATTTCTATGCATTTCATGGTCAATTCCGCCGATTCTACTTCACTTCACGGTCATTTCCATGCATTTCACGGTCAATTTCCTTCACTTCATGGTCATTTCCATGCATTTCACGGTCAATTCCCTTCACTTTACGGTCATTTTCGTGCATTTCACGGTCAATTCCGCTGATTCCGCTTCACTTCACGGTCATTTCCATGCATTTCACGATCAATTCCCTTTACTTCACTGTCAATTCTATGTATTTCACGGTCAATTACTTTTACTTCACGGTCATTTCCATGCATTTCACGGTCAATTCTAGTGATTCTACTTCACTTCACGGTCATTTTGATGCATTTCACGGTCAATTCCCCTTCGCTTCACGGTCATTTCCATGCATTTCAAGGTCAATTCCCTTCACTTCACGATCATTTCGATGCATTTCACGGTCAATTCCCTTCACTTCACGGTCAATTTCATGCATTTCACGGTTAATTCCCTTCACTTCACGGTCAATTCCATGAATTTCACAGTCAAGTACGATGATTACCCTTCACTTCACGGTCAGTTACGGCGATTCCCCTTCACTTCACGGTCATTTCCAAGCATAGTGAAGGGAATTGACCGTGAAATGCATGGAAATGACCGTGAAGTGAAAGGAATTGACCGTGAAATGCATGGAAATGACCGTGAAGAATTGAATGTGAAATGCATGGGAATGACTGTGAACTAAAGGGAGTTTACCTTGAAATACATGGAAATGACCGTGAAGTGAAGGGAATTGACAGTGAAATACATGGAAATGACCGTGAAGTGAAGGGAATTGACCGTGAAATGCATGAAAATGACCGTGAAGTGAAGCGGAATCACCGGAATTGATAGTGAAATGCATGGAAATGACCATGAAGTGAAGGGAATTGACCGTGAAATGCATAGAAATGACTGTGAAGTGAAGGGAATTGACTGTGAAATGCATGGAATTGACCGTGAAATGCATAGAAATGACCGTGAAGTGAAGGAAATTGACCGTGAAATGCATAGAAATGACCGTGAAGTGAAGGGAATTGATCGTGAAATGCATGGAATTGACCGTGAAATGCATGGAAATGACAGTGAAGTGAAGCGGAATTACTGGAATTGATCGTGAAATGCATAGAAATGACCGTGAAGTTAAGGGAATTGACCGTGAAATGCACTTCACGGTCATTTCTATGCATGGAAATGATCGCGAAGTGAAGGGAATTGACAATGAAATGCATGGAAATGACCGTGAAGTGAAGGAAATTGACCGTGAAATGCATGAAAATGACCGTGAAGTGAAGCGGAATCGCCGGAATTGACCATGAAATGCATGAAAATGACCATGAAGTGAAGGGAATTGACCGTGAAATGCATAGAAATGACTGTGAAGTGAAGAGAATTGACCGTGAAATGCATGTAAATGATTGTGAAGTGAAGGGAATTGACCGTGAAATGCATGAAAATGACCGTGAAGTGAAGCGGAATCGCCGAACTTGACCGTGAAATGCATAGAAATGACCGTGAAGTGAAGGGAATTGACCATGAAATGCATGAAATTGATTGTGAAATGCATAGAAATGACCGTGAAGTGAAGGAAATTAACCGTGAAATGCATGGAAATGACCGTGAAGTGAAGGGAATTGATTGTGAAATGCATGGAAATGATAGTGAAGTGAAGCGGAATCGCCGGAATTGACCGTGAAATGCATAAAAATGACCGTGAAGTTAAGGGAATTGATTGTGAAATGCATGGAAATGACCGTGAAATGAAGGGAATTGACCGTGAAATGCATGGAAATGACCGTGAAGTGAAGGGGAATCGCCGTAATTGACCATGAAATGCATGGAATTGACCGTGAAGTGAAGGGAATTGACCGCGAAATGCATCGAAATGACCGTGAAGTGAAGTGGAATCGCCGGAATTGACCGTGAAATGCATGAAAATGACCGTGAAGTGAAGGTAATTGACCATGAAATGCATGAAATTGACAATCAAGTGAAGGGAATTGATCGTGAAATGCATGAAAATGATTGTGAAGTGAAGGGAATTGACCGTGAAATGCATGAAAATGACCATGAAGTGAAGCGGAATCGTCGGAATTGACCGTAAAATGCATGGAAATGATCGTAAAGTGAAGGGAATTGACCGTGAAATGCATAGAAATAACCGTGAAGTGAAGGGAATCAACCGTGAAATGCATGAAAATGACCGTGAAGTGAAGGGAATTGACCGTGAAATACATGGAAATGACCGTGAAGTGAAGCGGAATCGCCGGAATTAACCGTGAAATGCATGAAAATGACCGCGAAGTGAAGGGAATTGACCGTGAAATGCATGGAATTGATCGTGAAGTGAAGGGAATTGATCGCAAAATGCATGGAATTCACCATGAAGTGAAGGGAATTGACTATGAAATGAATTGAGTTGATTGCGAAGTGAATGAAATGAATGAAATTGACCGCGAAGTGAATGAAATGGATTTTCGACCATTGACCTGATGGAATCTTGGAAAATAATCAGGTTGGTTGGCTAAAGTAAGTTCTCCTACCCCAAAATTATATATGGTATGTCAAGTAACTAATTTTGGTTTAGAAGATATTTTTATTAAATGAATAAAGAGATGAATGAAAAAAAGACAGAAAAAAATTTATATGCATATATATACATATTTATATAAATATATATTAGAGAAAAATGTAGGTAGAATAAAGTTCTCCATGTAAAAAATAATTTTTTTTTTTTAAAAAAAAAAAAGAGAGAGAGAAGAAAGTTATAGCACTACAGCTATGGCTACGGTTATAATCCGTAGCCATAGGCATAGTTCTTACCCAATCGACCAGTTTGGCCGCTCGACTCCAACTCACTGGCTTTTTTTTTTTTTTTTTTCCTGTTGTAATTTCCATCGATTTTTGTGGTTCTCATTATTAGGTATGTGTTATATCCAAACTGTCCATCTATTTGGCAGACTCATATTAAGCCTTGAGATGAAAAATAAGACAAATCTAGCTATCAAATGGACCACACTGTAAAAGGCAGCGGAGGATCAAACGTCTACCATTGATACCCTTTTAGGGGTCACAGAAGTTTTGGATCATTATGAAATTTGTTTTTCCTCTTCATCCAGGTTTTTGTGACCTTATGAATAGATTGGATGGAAAATAAATGTTATGGTGGGCCCTACAAAAGTTTTAACGGTGAAAATCAATTTTCTGCTGCTCTTGGCGGTGTGGTCCTTTGGATATGATTTTTTTTTTTTTTTTTTAAATGCTCCAAAATGATCTCGAAACATGGATAAACGTTGTGGATATAGTAAATACATAGCTGTGGGGCTATATAACTTTGATCTCTTTTGAACCATCCATACAACTCGGTGTTCGAGGAGCGTCAGCGCTCGTCTTCGTGCATCTGCCGATCCAAGTAAAAAAACAGAAGTGGCGTCAAAAGGTAAATGGGCCCTAAATGAGTCTTACATTGGTAAATTTTTGTAAAAAAAGTTGTAATCCCTTACGGTGGGATAAGCCTAATTCATGGTATTTTTGTAATACATAGTGCATTGAATACATATACCCACCATCATTTGAAACTATTGAAAATAACACGTGTTATATGCAAATCGTCCATCTGTTTTGTAATCTTATTTTATGACATTGCTCTAAAAATGAGGTAGTTCTAAAACTTATGTGGCCTCAAAGAAGTTTTTAACAGTAAGTATTCAATTCTGTTGCATTTTATAGGGTCTACTTGAGCTTTAGATCTACCTGATTTTTTGGCCCATGCTCTAAATGATCTCAAAAAATGGGTGGACGGTGTGGATATAACCCACATATCATGGTGGGACCTACACAACTTGCTAACATTAGGTGGAATTAACACCATCTGATCTAATTCTAAGTTTTTCCATTCCTCCCAAACATTGAGTGGAATTGGCACGGGACTAAATGCAATTCCATCTCACCTAATCTCGTCTAATACCCTTCGCAATACGCCCCCTAAATGTAACTTACCTATCCTAATACCACTAAACGTCTATCAATGGAAAGCCAAAGGGTAAGTAATCTTTTTTTTTTTTTTTTTTTTGGCATAAGATACACTCGTATTTTGGACACTTTAACTTGAATTGCAGGTGGGCCCAGCATGCAATTTTAAAGTAATTTACCCAAAGAAAAAAATAATAATAATAATCGTTACTCTTTAAGTGCCAGCGCATTCATTCATCGCACTCAAATAGCGAGAGTATCAATGATTTTGTTTTTCCTCTCGGCGCGAATTTACTTCGTTTGTTTGGAAGACGACACAGAGCGGAGACTTATACAACTGGTTGGATGAGATATTGCGTGACATGGGCGATATATCGCGAAGCTCATAACTTCTCAGGCAGGCGGAGAAATAAAACTATTCCTCGGGAAATGAGCTCACGATGTCCTGCTCGAAAATAGCTGGGCGAGCAGTCAAACCTCGTGGGGCCCACCTCTCTCCAGGTGGTGAAAAACAGTTGCCTATTAACTCGAAGCACATGTTAGCAACTTCTACAGTTCAATCATGGAAATTGCTATTGAGACCCACCTCGTTTGATGGATACACACTTTGCTCTTTACCTTTGGGGCAATGTACTGTTTGCAAACCAAAGTTAGAAAAGAAAGGAGGTTTACGAATATTAAAACGGTAGAAACAGTAGCTCTAAAGTTGAGAAGGCAAAGTGGTGCCTAAAAAGGGACATGACCCATGTGATGGTTTACCGTTTGCCTCAAGGGACTTACCTGGATACTTGGTTTCTTGGCCCACACTTATGTATGTGTTTTGCCCGCGCTGTCCATCTCCTTTGCTGGATCATTTTAGAGCATAACCTAAATTGAGATAGATTCATAGCTCAAGTTGACCACACCACAAGAAACAGTGGGCTTGTTGAAAACTTCTCAGAGCAGAGGAAGTTTTGAATCAAGCATTTGTGTTTTTCCTTTGCCAGATCCATTTGACCTGATGAGCAGGTTGTATAGCAAATAAATATCATTGTAGGCCCTAAGGAGGATTGATCTTCCTTACATATATATTTCATTTGCATAGATGGTGTCATAGGTAAAAATGAACTAATTAAAGAGAAGAGGTTAGCTCTGACATCTCAATGGGATGTGAGGTCGGCCAGTGCCGATCATGACTAACAAGCTCCTCAATGGAATAAAGGTCGGTCACCTACTATATATGAAAGCAGGTCGGCATACTCCTCAATGGCCAATAATAAGGGGAGGCTTAAAGCTTATCCGAGTATTCAGGTCAGGTCAACATACTATTCTCGGGTCAGGTCGACATATTACCTTCAAGTTAGGTTGGCCAAAACCACCTCGGCAGGTCAGTCTCGACAAGTCAGGTCAACCATAAACCTCAACCTTTGCCATCTTCCTCAACTTTTTCAGGATTTGACCACTTGATCTTATCAACAACCAAAGTTCACATGAAACGGTTGAGAGACGTCCGCTGAATGCACTCCTATAATTCAAGGAACGTCTACACCCATATAATTAACTCTTACCCTATAAATAGAGGACCTATTTATGGTGAAATGTATGTAGAATCTCTTACCTAAAACCCATCGATATTACTAGACCCAAATTCTCAGCCTGATTTTAGCATCGGAAGGTCCCCTGCTCTAGTTAGGGTCTCCTTTGTCTTCTTCCCATACAGGTACTCGAAAGTCTAAAAAAGATACACCAAATTTTTACATCAACGAATGGCTATGAGGGGTGCGGATTGGGTGTACCCCACCCTTCCTTAAGAAGGGTCAAAGCCTCTAAGGGGCCACTGTGATATATGGGTTTTGCCCTATCAATTATAGGGTTCTAAAGCACAAAGTGAGACAATTCCAAGGCCAAAGTGGAGCACCTAGTGGGGATTAAACACCTGCAGAGTTTTAGATAAGCTTATATATGCGTTTTGACATCATCCATGTCTATTGTACCTTGCGCATAAGTTGGAGTCACTGTGGGAAGGAATTGTCATTATCAATGCAACTTCTTATGGTGTGGTCTACTTGAGGTGGAATCTTTAAAAATTTTTTTTTTTTTTTTTTAAACACACACACCCCCACAACTCACGCCTAGTGAATTTCACCATCTGTGGATGCTCGAACCTTTGACTGGGTGTTGAAGTTCAGAGAGAGTCTATCACCCAAGCAAGAGTAAGGATCCTTGAGGTTGAATCTACCTCATATTTTTCTAGCCTATGAGGGCAAAACTGATGGACAGCGTGGATAAAACCATCCGCTATGTAGACCATCCAAATTGTTGGGTACCCTGATTGTGCATCGTAACCGTCCAATCATCGGCTATCAAACAGTTGGTTAAAAGGAGAATGCTGTGTGTACAAAATATCATATGGTTGCTGATTATCTACTCAGTTACTACGATTTTCTGCTCATGCTCCGCAGGCAATAAATCCAAGATTTGGGCGGTGGGTATTGCTGTACAATCATGCCGTATGTACGGTGAATGGTCCCCTTCATTTCCAAAATGGTTGACGACTATCACAGGATTCTACCCCGTGGCATATTACGAAGAAATTCCACTTGCAGTCTCTCGACTGCACTTTGAAAGTGCACTCGCTTCACACGTGGAAAGGATGCACATGTGTGCGGGATCAGAGCCGCTTCTCAGGTGATACCAACAATGCAGAAGACCTATCTAAAAAACCAGGCTACATGACCGTCAGGGTTGGTCACACGTGCACAACAGGAATGAATGGCGAAGAGATATTGACCAATGGCCCAAATTCCCTGTACATGTGTGGCCTACACGTGATTACCATATTTGTCTGATACAGGCATAGGATCATCTGACGCCTGATGATTTGAGCTGATCTTACACACGTATAGTCCTTTTCCACGTATGGAGGCCAGTGCAATTGGCATATCTCCCGTCTTTGAATAGCCTCTGAAAGGACGATAGTCTGCCGAACCACGGAACATTTTGGTACGCGGGTCCTATCTGCCGACCGAATGGTCCCGTCTTTCTATCCTGACCACTGCGCGGGTGCCGTTGTCCACACGGCCTGGCGCGAGAGAGACGAATAATTTGGCGGGAGAAATTACACATCACTCTTCCCTTACAGACGATAGCAGCCGTTCATTATTTCGGTCCCTGAAATAAAGATTACTGTTTGTTCCCGGTCCGCCGATTGCGCCAACTCGTATCAGGGAGATGAGCCCAAGAAAACTGACACATCCAAAACTAAGTAGGCCATGTTAAAAAAAAAAAAGAAAAAAAGAAAAAAAAAAAGGAAGGCCACACCACAAGCAACAGTGGGGTTGGAGAAGCCCATTATTGAAACCTTTCTAAGTAGCCACGGTGATGTTTATATACCATTCAACCGGTTGATAAGGTGGGTCCCACCAGGAAGAAGGGAAAACACAAATATTAGACTACTCAAAAATTTAGGTGGGGCCCGAGAATGTTTCAATGGTGAACGTCTCTATCCTCACTTTTCCTGTTGAGTGGCGTGGATCTGCTTGAGCTGGCTCTATCGATGGACGGAGGGGCCCATAGAGCTCTTTGTTGCACGGATGACATTTGCGTCCTGATAGAAGCATCTGACTAAAATACCCTCGTCCAATATATGCGACATCCAAAAATCCAAAGATTAATTGAGGGTGTTGAAGTCATTTACACGGTGCTTTTGGCTATTTCCAGGACTTCCTGTCTGCAGTCCACGCAAGGGAACGCCTCATTAACCAACCGAAATCTCCAACTAATTTAGAAAAATTGATGCGGTACGACTCTAGTGGATGTGCACAACTCAATTGTGGCAACTCAGCCATCCTGCACGTGGCACGGATCGAAGCCAATCTGTACCGTTGAATCTTCAGCTAAGTTGATATAGGTGGACCATGAGATTAAAAAAAACATACTGATCGGTTAATCGTAAGATTGTTAACTACCCAGTTGATTTTCATAAAATGAACGGTGTAAAGAAAAGATGGGCTTTGCTACTCAAAATGTGACCATTTATGGTTGGAATTCCAGATGATTAACGTCCTCAAAATCATTGACAACAAGCTCCACTCAAAATGAGGTTAAAGATTTCGACGGTCCAGATTGGCGGGAATGCATGTGTTCGGTGAGTAAGCTCCTACGAGTAGGTTGACATCAACTCAATGTGCAGTCTTAACAAGAACCATTTGCAGGGGCATATCAGTCATACCAAAAACAAACACAAACTCTTCACCCGCCATTGCAGCTGTATTTTTTTTCAGCTCAAAAGCAACCTCATCTCTCTCTCTCTCTCTCTCTCTAATGCGAAGAGGTCGAGAATGCAAGGGTTAGGGTTTCCAGACCAGAAGCTCCAGAGACCGTCCATCAGAGCTCGAGACGACAGTCCCGACTCTGTAATAATCTCATCTACCCGCGAGTCATCCAACTTCAGTAGTCTCTTCTCGTCCGCTTCTGGGAGTGTCGTCGATCGGTGTTCCTTCGGATCCGACATCCACGATCCCGATTCTCTCCTCTGCGAACTCTCCAAGGTAACAACGGCATCCATCTCACTTGCATTTCGTCTCTGAAGAGATTGCATTCGAGAGGGATTTAGATCCGGGATCTTAGAAGCGTTTGATTTTTGATCCAGCATCTGTCAGGGCGCGATCTCCACCGTGAATCTTCGTGTGGTCCAGATCTGTCCTCCGTACCTAAGAACAGCAAGCCTATCAAAGATAGAGACAAAGCAACAGAAGTAGAAGGAGAAGACGACGAAAAGGAAGCAGAAAATCCGTCAAAGAACTCTTTCTCTCAAGCTCTGAAAGGTACCAACCCTAACCCTCTCTCTCTCTCTCTCTCTCTCTCTCTCTCTCTCTCTCTCTCTCTCTGTTTTTCCGACCATTCGTTTTGCAGAATGTCAAAATCGGCGGTTCAGATCTGAAGCTTTTCCCAAGAAACACGAGCGGCGAAGGCCCGCTTCTCTTGATCTGAACGGCAGAGGAGCCGATGCCGTCAGTTCTTCCCCTCGATTTGCAGCAGCAGCAGCAGCAGCAGCCATGAAGAAAGCTCCTGCTCCTTCTTCTCGACGAACGGGGACATTTCCCAGCCCTGGGACTCCAAATTACCGCGGCACGGGCAGCGGGCCTGGGTTTCAGAAAGGTTGGAGCTCAGAACGGGTGCCACTGCCGACGAATTGCAGCCGTCGGTATGCCAATGCCATTCCATTGCCTTTCAACAATGGAAGGAGCTTGCCGTCCAAATGGGAAGATGCAGAGAAGTGGATCTTCAGTCCAGGGGATGGCGCAAGCCGGCATGCGGTGATGCCGCCGCCACATAGGCGGCCAAAGTCAAAGAGTGGGCCGTTGGGTACGCCAGGGATGGCGTGCTATGCATCGCCATCGATGATGGTGCCCATGTTCGATGGCGGGAGGGTTGGGAACTTCGTGGGGAGTTCTCCATTCTCAGCAGGAGTTTTGGGTGCAGATGCATTGTCAGGTCGGGGATGTTGTGGGAGTGGGGGTGCAGGATCTTATACTGCACACATGGAGCCTTGCATAGCACGATCTGTTAGCATACATGGGTGGTCAGAGTTATTGATCGAGTCTTCACTGCCTAGCTCCCAAGGTAGATGATACATTGTTCTTGTTCTTCGTTTTTCTTGTTTTATGACTGTCTGGTTATGGGTTTGGCTAACTTGAGTTGGTGGGATTAGGGTAGCTTTCTGTTCACTTCCAGTAAAATATCTGATTATAACCTCCTGCTTGTGCCGGTTGTGCATTTTACTCATCAGCCCGCTGATCTTAACCATCTGATCTGTGGTGTGCAAAATGGAGGTCAAACCGAAGTGTGTGCAAGTCACCAATTCAACGGTCAGTATCATTTGCTCAGCATGATTTTAGGGCTTTGACCTGTCTAGCCCCACCATATTGATGGTCAGATCTATGCGTGGCATGTGCAATTGATGATTTTAGGGCTGTGACCTGTCCGGCCCCACCAGATCATTGTTCTTCTGTTGAAAACAGGAACCTATCAAATCTAATTGCATATGGGATTGTTTCTAGCTTGTTTGGATCTGGTTGAGAGTTACAAAGTTTTTAACTCATTTTCAAAGATATGCCATTGAACTGCTGATTTTAGCTTGTTTCTTTTCTTATTTTCTTGAGTGTGTCCTGTTTCTTGCTGATTTGGATCGATGCCAGATGGATAGATGGTTTCTGATGTGGATTTTGAAATGCAAGTGTGTAATGATATACGAGCATCGAATATTTAAGCATTTGTAATTTAAGAAAGAATGATTTTTGTTTTAGAAATAATAATTTTATTAAGGAAGCCAAAATGCCAAAAACAAACATAACAAAAGATGGACCAACTAGCACCTGGAAGGCTCAAGGATCCCACTCCCTGAGCAACAAGAGAACCTTTCTAACAATTTTGACTATGGAACTGCTACGGTTTCTGAAGCATCAGTTATTCTTCTCCCTCCAAAGAGACTAGAGACCTGCAAACAGGTCAAGCCGCCATTTCAACCTGCCTTTGGACTGGTGCCCCCCTTTGTGCCATGAGGAAAAGCCCCTCAATTGATTTCAGTATAACCCACGGAACCTTGAAGACTGAAAGAATGCCATCCCACACCCCCTTAGCGAAAGAGCAATGGATGAAGATATGCTCCACCGATTCTGCGTCTTTCATGCTTGTCGATAGAATGATGTAAATCTATGTTACCTAAACATCTTTACGGCATCGGCACAGATGGAAAACTATATGATGGTCAGTGCATTGTACATAATATGTTCAATAACATTAAAGCACTGTATTGTATGAAGTGCTATGGGTAACATTGTATTATGTTTTGCATGATACATAGTCAAATGCTGCATAATGTTTTATAAGCAATTGATGATCATGGATATTGGTTCAATTATCTTTTTTCTGTGGTGTTGCATGTTGGGCTTACATATTCAGGTCAATATGCCCTTTTGCTTGTTAAATGGTAGTCATTTTGCACTGTTGGAGTGATGCAGACCATTCAAGAAAGCAAAGCCAAGGGAGCATATAGAAAGCCTTTTTCAAATCTCCTGTTCCCGCCTTTGGCAACTTAGCAATTTTAGATAACAGGAGAAACTTGTTTTGCACTGTTGGAGTGATGCAGACCATTCAAGAAAGCAAAGTCAAGGGAGCATATAGAAAACCTTTTTCAAATCTCCTGTTCCCGCCCTTGGCAACTTAGCAATTTTAGATAACAGGAGAAACTTGTTTTAGTTAGTAAAACATAAGCTTAATTTTTTATCATCTTCCTTCTGATCTTAGCTAGTGCGATTGGATCCAATTGCAGATGAGAAAGTTGACGGCACCAAGGATGCTGGAACCATGATTTCACCTGTTGTTTCAAGAAGAGATATGGCAACCCAGATGAGTCCTGAGAGTAGCAGCCGCTCCTCTCCCCAAGAGAGACCTTCCTTTTCTCATTCTCCTGCATTGGTCCTTCCCATTGAGGAGCTGCAGAACCACCATTCCCCTAAACAAGAGATCAGGGATGTGCAGGTAGATGATCGCGTCACTGTGACCAGGTGGTCCAAGAAAGATGGAATCCGTGGGATCAGTAAGGGCTCGGTAAACATTGGAGAGTGGAAGAAGAAAGCTGTGGAAGCTCGTGCTTCAGCTTGGGAAGTTGCAGAAACAGAGAAACGTATATCAAAGTAAGCTTCACAGGCTTTCCGCTTTTTATTTTTCTTTTCTTTTATTTTTATTTTTTTATTTTTTGTTTTTTTGGTTCAAGCATCACAAACTTATGAGCATGTCATGATACTGAAGTTCCTAACTCTGAGGAAGTTGGTAAAAACCACATGAATGTTTGACTTCAGCTGATGAAACCACATTCTAGATGCCTCTGTTCATCTCAACTCTCAATTTGTAGAATCGATAACTCCCTCAACAAAGGTTCTGGTCGTACAGGGTTGTCAACAACTAAAAAGATTCGGGTGGTGTTGATTGAATAGGTATTGAGAAAAAATTATTGATTCTACTGCCACTACTGCATAGTTATATATATATATATATATATATATATATATATATAGAGAGAGAGAGAGAGAGAGAGAGAGAGAGAGAGAGAGAGAGAGAGAGAGAGAGATGCTCCCCTGCGCACCTACGCACGTGCGCACCTTTGCACACGTGCCATGGATGTCTAATCTGAACGGTCCATGTGATTCGGAATCCCATGAAACCCCATGTGACAAAGTTTCACCCCGATCTAAAATTCTGTTGGGCCATAGCAAAGAGAAATGAAAATCAAGAGAGAAAACTGTTTTCATTTTTCATTTCCCATCAAAGTTTTATATCAAAGTAAAACTTGGGCCCGGGGGGTTTCACGATGTGCTGCTTCACATGAACGGTTCAGATTTTGGATCCCCATCACGTATGATGGGTTCTCAAAAAAGTTCGTACGTAGTACGTACGAACTGGCTTGCAGGTGAGCGTTTTCCTATATATATATATATATATATATATATATATATATTTGTTGTTGTTGTTGGGGGAGGAAGTGCATGAACACAATTAAACACATGCACACACAGACACACACCAACAAGTTATCAAACCCTTATAGTTACATGCAATAGAAACATCAACAAGCTATCAAACCCGTCTTTGTTTACACCATGCTGCACACACAGGCATGCACTACAAGTGCTAGTGCATAGTTATTTGCCTGATTAGGTAATAGAAAGAAACAAGCTATCAAACCCTTCTTTGTTTACACCATGCTGCACACACAGGCATGCACTACAAGTGCTAGTGCACAATTATTTGCCTGATTTGATAATAGAAAGAAACAAGCTATCAAACCCTTCTTTGTTTACACCATGCGGCGCACACACGCATGCACTATCAGCGCTGGTGTGCAGTTATTTCCCTGATTAGTTAATAGAAAGATCAACAAGTTATCAAACCTTTCTCCTCTTGTACCCTGGTGCACCAGCAAAAGGAATGAAGTTTACTAGAGAAATCTAAGAATCTTTCTGCCTTCTTCACATGTTTAAACCGTGCAGGTTTAAAAGAGAGGAGGCCAAGATCACAGCATGGGAGAACTTGCAAAAGGCAAAAGCTGAGGCAGAGATACGGAAATTAGAGGTGCTCCTTCCTCAATTCCTGATGCCCATGTATTTAAAAAGCTTGGCTGAGGCAGCATATCAGCAGATTCTGATACATCGCAGTGTAGACAGTGTAGTTTATTTTCCTCTGCTAATATTTAATTATTTTTCCAAATAAGTTTCCGAGTATTCTATTAAATGGTGCACTATATATGGTATGTGCGTATGTGCAAGCAGAATGGAATTTGTTGTGATTTTGAGATTTGATACAGATGAAATTGGAGAAAATACGAACTTCATCAATGGATAAGATCATGAACAAACTGAGAGGCGCTCAGAGGAAGGCCCAAGGAATGCGGAGCTCTGTATCTGCTAGCCAAGCCCATCAGGTTGCCAGGACCACCGAGAAGGCTTCATCCTTCCGCAAGGCTGGACAGATGAGTTCATTGAGTGGATGTTTCACCTGCCATGCCTTCTAAACCATGCCAACACAATCCATCTTGCTCAGCTTCAAACAGCCGGTCGGTACAATTTTCCAACAGTTTCCTATATAATGCTCTCCAGTTGCTTGGTTGAGTTAATTATCACTGTATATCAAAAATGGTTGGTCATAGTGTTTAAGACCGGGCAGCATGTGGTATAAAGCAATTCAAATTAGTTACTCTGTTCCCTTTGCCCCACCTCATCACTATATCAAGGAGACCTGAGCCTCCATCATGCCTGCGATGAGTATAACCAGCTGCACTTAAGTAGCTGGGTACTATTAAGAGGTTATTTCTCTGATACAAATAGTGTTATGGGAAATGATCCATTGCAAAACACGGTAGTTTTGTTTCATGTTCCCTTCAATCTTAGGACATGGTGGGCTCAAATGATTGGGGAAAATATTAATCAATAGCTAAAGATTTGCAGACAGATGCTGATTGATGCATATTTGGGCATTTCCTCTTCAAGTTAATTTAGCTGGAGTTTGCTGTATTGAAATAGCTCTTTTCTTTTTTCTTTTTTGGAACATTTAGTAGCTCTTTGCTTTTAACGTTGCATTGATAAAATTATAATTCGTCAAAGAAGAAGAAGAAAGAAAGAAAAAAAGCTAAACATTTGCTACTGGTGTCGTGTAGTGGAGATGGTGAGAATATTTACCCATAGCCATTTCCAATTGGAGTTACTGGATAATTTCCCTACTTGAAAAATGGTGTTTCCTCTCCTTGATCTCAAAATTTATGAGTAGCTTGTTACCTCCCCACAGTTGACTCTGTCCATAGGGTGAGTGAGCCAACCCAATAGAGTTGGAACTTGGAACAAGTAAAGAAAATACCTGTTCTTGGCTTTTACTTTTGAGTTACTTAGGTGCCAAAGCAGTGTTTTTATCTGTTTTCTTTCTTTTTATTTTTCTACAAGTCCAACTAGTTTTTGTCATTCAAAAGGGGATGTTTGGAAGCGTTTTCTGTTGTTCTTTTCTAATGTGGGCGACTATTCTCTGCTTTTGGTCATTCTTTTGAATTAGGTTTGTGTGTTGAGTCCTCTCTACCATGTGATTGGTGCACATGGCCATCGATGGAAACCATTTAATTGGCAGCCCATTTCTTAGATGATCCATGGGAAATCTCACCCTGCGAACTATCGTAACCATTCTTATTGACGGACATCATTTCTTGACTGGTTTCTATTAATGGAAATGAACTGCAAAAGATAATTTTCATCGGCAAACTAAAAAGAAAAAAAGAAGAAAACTTTCACTGTATCCTTGATTCTTAGGCCAGGGCCACCTCTTAGATGTGCAGTGCACCCATCTCTGTGGAGATTGCTTATAGTTTGTACACCAAGGTTTCATGTTTGTTTACTACACAGCTTGCTTACTATTTTTGTCTTTCTGGTTATTTCCTGTATAAAATATTGCTTTTCTGTTCTCATACATAAGAGGGAAATTGTAGGGCTGTCAACGGTTTCTTATTTGAACCTAATTGGACCTGGGGCTGATTCCCTTAGGTCTATATACATGTGCACCGGTACCTAACCTATTGACAGCCCTAGAAAAATCACACTTCATAATTCAACTCACTCCAACACAAGGCTCAATCCAATTACCGTGCTATCTTCAGCAACTAGAACGAAATGCAGTATCTTTTTGTAGAAAGAAAAGAATATGCATCATCCATCTCTTTATCAGTATGTGACTGCTTCTTTTGTTAACAGAGGCTGTAACTCTGCCAAAGTGTATTCTCAAGCATCATCAGTCATATGTTTTGGATTTGGGATCGGCCTATGGTGCAGCAAGCTCCAAAAGTCTAATCATCTCATTGCACTATTCCTTGGGGACATGTCCGGAATTTCTTAATAATGTATAGCTCTCCCAAGGATTGTATCTTAACATGGAGTTTGCAAATAATTGACCCTCAACACGATATTTGGGCGTGGTTGAGTCCTCTCTATCCAGCCATTGTGCCCATCAGAAGGGGATGTAGAAGAATAACATGATTGGTGATCTACTCATTTCCATTGGTATATTTTTCTTGTATGATTGTTTTAGGTGTTCTTTTTAATTTTATGAATGTTTTTAGTTGTTAATGTTGGGTGTAGTACTATGAATATTGTAGTGCTTGAATTTACAGCATTTCTAGCAGCAGATATATCCTTGCATTTTGCAGATGGGTGGATGAGGTGATAAAGATGCATATTTGCAGATGGGTGCGAAATCATCAATTTCAAGAGTTAGGTGGCAAACCTCTTTTTGTTTTTGTTTTTTTCTTTTCTGTAGCTAAACCTCTTTCTTTTTCTTTAACCCCCTTTTGTTTTCTGTCTTTAACCTCTTTCTTTTTCTTTAATCTCCTTTTGTTTTCTTCTTTTCTTTAACCTCTTTTTTTCTTTTCTTTTGTTCTTTCTTTCTTTTTCCTTTTTCTTTTTTATTTTTTATTTTATATATTTTTTGACAATTTTGTGCATATAGAGTTCTGCTCCTGGCAAAAAGGCTTTCTTTCCTAACTAGAAAAAAAGATTCCGGGGGTCTGTGGTTCTTCCGTTTTTTTGTATTTCTATTTCTTTATATACTACACACAAAAAAAAAAAAAAAAAAACCTTTTCTGTGGCACTGATCTTAGTATCCTTTTCACTGAGTGGACCCTATCATTGATGGCCACATGTTTTATAAATGGGAAAATCATAAATTTTGATTGGGGACCTGATCATATACCGGCCAAAAAAAATCATGCTTATTGCTTACAGTCAACAGAAATGATCCAGTACTCTCAGATCACTATTAAGTTATGGTGCTCCTACTTGGGTTGGGATGCTTGGATAGTTCAATGGATTCAACTGGACTAATAGGATCTGTTTATCCACGGCCTTCTTTTTAATGGTCACTTGTTATCCAAGCCATGGATGGGGGAACTGATGATTGCTATACATGGTGGGCGGACGTCTTTTTCTGTAAATGACCTTGTCCGGCCATTTTACAGTTGATGTGATGATTAGAATCGTTCCGTGTGACCTTCACATGGTAAACCATGACGTGTGGTCGGCCAAATGGACATCCCAGATTATACTGCCCAAGTGGGGCCTGATGTAGCTACGAGCCCAGAGAGACCTATACTGCTCAGAGAGTCACTGGATCATTTCTCTACCTTCAATGTGCAAAATAAATTAGTAAATAAAAAGACCTGTAATGGCCAGCTGAACATATTTGTTATTTCGGCTGCAGCCCATCTACGTAACACTCCACCCATCATTCACATATTCCATCTGTAATGGAAGCTGACTACTCCATGTTTCACTCTCAACTCTCAAGATTTATAGATTTATAGGAGGAACATATCTTTACAGTATTTGGCTCTTCCATTTTTACCTGTGCAGTATCTGCCTATAAATGCGGGGCATTCTGATCATTGCGAATTTTTTGGACTGTTTACGGTTTGATGGAACATGCCGGAAAAATCTTATTGACAAGACATTCCAAACTCTTCCATTAGTAGCTTATAAATAAATGGCAAAGAAGCTATGCGTCAGTAGTCCACATTCAACTGAAAAGGGGCCCAAGATCTGCTAATATGGGTGATGCATCCACATTCAATTAAAAAAGGGCCCACGACTGTGGGACCAGGATCTTCCCGTCTGATAGATATGAGGCATTATCCCTCGATCGTCGCATGCAACATACCAGTACTGGATGTGGATTGGGCGGTGTTGTAATGTGGTGGGCACTGTAGGGCCCATCATGCCCACCATGATGTACGTGTCCATTCATTTTGCTAGCTTATTTTAGGGCATGAAGTAGATCCAAAACTCAAGTGGGCCACACCACATGAAATGGGGGGATAAAGACACCCACCATTGAAACCTTCCTAGGCCCCACTGTATAGTTTATTTGCCATCCAACCGGTTGATAAAGTCACAGTTCTGGATGAAGGGAAAACACAAATATCAGCTTGATCCAAACTTTTGTGGCCCCAAGAAAAAGTTTTTATCAGTGGGCGTTCAATCACCACCAGTTTCCTGTGGCGTGGTCCACTTGGGCTTCAGATCTACCTCATTTTTGGGTTCATGCCCTAAAATGAGCTGGCAAAATGGATGGCTGGCTTGAATATAAAACACATGCATCAATATAGGCTCCATACCGTGGGTGATCCAAGTCCACCAGTAATTTGGATTACTGAACCATGGGCCCAAAAAACTGGGGTCTACTGCACGAACCCTTGGAGCCAGGATCCTGTAATTCCTCTATGACATTACTGCACAATGGCCCCAACCCTTGGTCAATATCTAGGTTTCCAGTTTTGTTTGACATACAAGTACACCCGCTGCAGGAGTTTGCACAGCCCAAATAGTTTTCAGTTTGTACAAGCAGGTTCCATGACCCAGCAGATGTGGCCCATGGACCATGTGTCACGGATATCAGGGTAGCTTGAAAACCGGACTGCAGACACAAAACAGACCTCGCATGCATTCTTAGTGCAAAATTCAGAACTGGATGGTTAAGAGGGTGGCCCATAACCCATCCAGTCACTCCCCTTATCAAGGGTCCCTATGACTGTACGTGTTTGCCACCTCCACGGTGAGGAACTCTGCATAAACTTCTTTGAGAAGCCAAGCATAATAGCACTTCCCAGACGCAAATTTCTGCATTTGCTTGAGAAAGCAATATAAGATGTAATGCTTTGATAAGGAAATTTTGCTACATCCTGAGTCGTATCACTTGAATTTTTATATATAAAAAAAAAAACAAAAATCACACTTCACCAATCATTTGAAATAATAAAAGAAAAATTAATGATTTTTGAGGATAAGTATAACGACTGACAGTCTTTATTCCTATTAAGGCTGTTATGCGCATGGCTACAAGGTTGGAAGTTAGGGAAGTTCGCAAGATAATTACTTGCATTTCCGGATAAACATTACCAATAAAATGGTAGGGAAAAAGAAAAAAAAACAATCAGGGTCCTGGATTCGTGAATAATTAAAAATCTCAATCTTCTTGTTTCTATGAAATTAATGAATTAATTCAACAAAATCCTGAATCATTTAAGAATTTGATCAAACGTGAATGGTACTAAGGATTCTGTAATCCTGAGAATTTTCACCTCAACCTTGTTGTCTAGGGTTCAATTTCAGTCTCGGAGTTTTTGAAGGGGTTTGCATTTGTTATGACATTCACAAAGATTTGGAACCTTTTAGATTTCCCTTGGCCTGGCAATGTGAGGCCCAGGGCCCTACGTCATCATACCCCTGGTCATCATGAACCAACGCCCTGCATTTCATTTTGGCCTACGTTAGAAATGCAGTCAGTGTCTCCAACAAATGCTTTGATAACATGGAGCTTTGGACCCAGGCCCCTTATAAGGACACCAGTTACAGATATAACCGGCAATTGGCATTAGACAACGTCCTCAATGAATAGAATGAATACATCCTCAAGGAATACCAGGACAATATTCAGGAACTGGTCATGGAACATGGAGCCGTATCAACAACGAAATGCATCACAAGAGGCAAGAGGCAAAAAATTGGCAATGCACAATCACTGGGGTTAGGGGCCAGCAACGTTTCCAAAAACTGCCAAAATCAAACCATGGAAGACACTTGAGAAAGGAGGAAGTGAATTCACTGCTCTCAAATACGTAGCTCTTGAGATACAGATTCTGGTCATCTAATGAGAAATGGAAACTAAGCAAGAGAGCCGCATACAATCTCGAATAAAAATACTTTTTGATATGAACTTAGAAAGCCACTTTAGCAGTTGGCTGAGAAATATGCTCCAATGTGATCCAAAGGATTTGCAGTTTGAACTTCAGCATCAAATCTATTTCACTGAATTTCTTCTTAACTAAATTCATGACAATAGTTGTTTTTTTCCTTCTCTTTTTTATTCACTTTCTAGAACCCCCATTGATAAGCTTATTTATTTATTTTAGCTATCCGCACGCTCACAGATTCTCTTTATTAAATAGATTAATGGCATGAGTCGCATTAAAGTATGCATTAAGCCGAGGAACAGTCAGGGTCATAGATAGGGCTGGTAATGGGGCTGGGGTGAGCCTGGGCCAAGCAAAATCAGAATTTCAAACAGGGCCAGCCCAATGGGCCCAGCCTGACCAGTGCAAAATCTGGGCCTAAACCAACCCAAGGCTCATCCATTGCCAGTCCTAGTCAGAGAACCTCACCTCTCTTTTTTTCATGTTTGAAAATGTTACTTTCGCTAAGGAATATACAAGTTTAGACGATTGTTTGTTGTTTCACTACAGCCATGGAAATTTTGAGATAATGCACTCACAGCATAAGCATCTATAGCAGCAGAGCAAAGAGAACCCGACGAAGCTAGTCCTTGTCCAGCCGTGGCCTCCTGAAATGGATGGAACTGCCCATCCAAAATCCTGCAACGTACAAAAGGCAGATGCAAATAATTGATGAGCTGCACTAGTTCTGTAGGCAGGTAAGAAATCAAGCAAGGTAATAGAAGCAAGACAAGCTCATCAAGTACAATAAATACACTGTCATCGGATTACGGCCGATAATGGGTCGGGCCTGCACAGAGCAAAATTAAACTTTTGAATAGACTTGGCTTGAAATGCCATGCCTGGCCAACCAGTTCAAAATTTGGCACCAAACCAACTCAGCCCTAACCTGTCAACACCCATAAGAGTCTGTAGACAGGCTGGAAGAACTTCATACTGTTGTTCAAACAATGGGCAATGTGTACCAATTAGTAAAAGATTCAAATTGGCTAGTCAAGTGATATAATAAATAAATAAATAAATAAATAAATTTTAAAATAAAAAATAAAAAATAGCAGCATGACATACCAACGGAATTTTTTTTTTTTTGAAGGGTGACATACCAATGGATATTAGTGTTGTCATAATAGTTTCTGCACACCATATTAGATATGTATCCAGAATACAGTACTGAATACTGATGCTAGCTAGAAATCACTATGCAAACCTGCATGCAATAATGTTCCTCATTACCTTGATGATGCTGAAGACTTGATGATGCTGAAGACTAATAATTGATCAGATCCCAGATTATACTGGCTCATTGGGCTGCAAAAGAAAATATTTTTTTTCTCCTCTCATGGCCTTCTTATAGCATTTTGATTATTGTCAGCTATGAACAAGCACAGGCCCTTCTAGCTTCTTGGGTAGTCAAAAACAATGCCTTCTGCTACACTTCTTGCTCTTGCATGACCAAACAGCTTGCTCACAATAGCCAAGGCAAAATCCATTGCAGTTCCAAGGCCTCTGCTTGTAATCACTTTACCGTCGATGACAACTCCAGCACCATCAGCAACTTGGCCTGTGAGTTTGTCAATGACAGAGGGATGGGCCGTGGCTCTTTTATCCTGTTTGACAAAGAAAGAGCTGTTTGATGCAGTCTCAGAGTTTAGAATAAAAATCCTATCAACCTAACGTAGATTACCTTGAGTAAACCTTGCTTCTGTAGGACAGCTGGAGATGAGCAGATGGCTCCGTATATTCTTCCTGCTGATTTTTGTTCTTTGAGCAGCTTCTTCAGAACCTTAGACTTGTGCAGCCGCTCAGCTCCAGTAACTCCTCCCTGCAGATATGATGTCCATCACGAATAGTCGGATAACACCAGCAAACAATAACAACAACAATAATGAGTCCTCCCCCAAGGGCGCATCACTTCCTACCACTAATTTTAAAATTAAAGACAAGAAGCACATTTCATGAGAGGCCACAACAAACCTAACATGACTTGAAAGCACTCAATATCAGGTGAGGTTTTCTTTTCTTTTTCTCTTTTCTTTTTAAATAAGGTAATCTGGGCCAAAACCTAGGACCTCAATGTTGAAAAGAACCCTGTCTACTGCTGACCTACAGGCTCAAACCCAGGTGAGCATAGTTCAAGCTTGGATACTAAGTTTGAAGAGAATAAAAAGCAACACGTGAAATCAGCCTCGTTTGAGCTCCTTCATGCTTACCTACATCTCTACCTCATTAAAATCTGCGTTCCCAATTTGGCCCACATAAGCCAAATCTCTCCCTATTCACCCCAAATGATCCCAGCCAGACTGAGGCTAACCATAGCGCTACCATCAAAGTCAAGCTTCCACATCCCAGAAGGCAGACGAACTGAATCCAAATGGATCTCAAGTGTTTCTCTAGCATCCTCAATAACCTCCAACCAACGTCTTTTGAGCTTGTCTCCTTGGTCGCTAACAACTGTGAGGCAATCTTGCCTCACACTTTCTCCCACCTGACCTGTTGATTTATTTTTTTTAAATGGTCCACCTGATCCACCTGTTGATTTGGACTTATTAAGAAGGCCCTAATACTGTTTCGTTTTTTCTATAAATTTAGATAATAAAAAACTCCCTTTTTTCCAACTGAATAGTTAAGGAGAAGGAAGAATACAATGCAGATCCATCCTAGGACTGAAGCATGTGATGAAGGAACACATCAGATGCATTATATGACAAAGCATGGGGATGAATAGTGACTAGCTTAGTACATTGTGCTAACTCAATGCAGCATGCATGATTTCAAGCACACATGCAAGTATATATGAGTATGCGCATGCATGTGGATATAATATGCATGTATTTACGCAGTTGAATTGTAAAAGCAATCTCTTTCTGGGGGGAACTTGCTCTAAAGAAATTTAATCATGATACTACTCATAATCCTAAAAGGAAAATTAAAAAAATCAATGTATGTTATAGTAGTGTTTATCTCACTGGAAGAATGATTAAGTCATATGTTGACTCCGCAGCAGCATCCATGGACTTATCAGCAATAATTTTTGTTTCTCGTGAAGCCACAATTTGCATAGATTTTTCAACTGAAGCAACCACAACATCCACCTTAGCCCGCCTCAAAATATCTACCATCATTACTATCTCCATCTCTTCAGACCCATTTGCAATTGGAACAAGAACCTGTTGTGCAATTTAATCATTCAAACCATATAAGACAATTTCCAATTTCTATTTCTCACAATCACTAACAAGAAAATTAAGCATAATTCAAACTTTATCTGCCAAAAAGTTGTGTGCAGGATGGATGATAACTGCTGCACTTGATTTATCGAATGAGAACATAAAAACAAAGAAAAAAAAAAAAAAAAAAAAAACAGAACAGCTAAGAAATGACAGAATAAGCCTCAGTTTTATATGAAATCCTAAATTGCCTAACTTATGGTTTAAATACCTCACAGGGGTTGTTTGGATGTGTGAAAACCTTTGCATAAGGCAAAGGTGTCCATGGATAACTAAAGATTCCGAAGTCTGGCTGCCTGAAGTATGGTCGACAATAGGGGTGCAAATGAACCACGTCAGGTCAGGTCGAGGGGAGCCACGAACCCGACCCATTTAAGAATAGGGTCAGAATTTTGGACCCATACCCAAGTCATTATAAATTCAGGTCAGGTTTGGGTCAGGTCGAAGCCAAAAATAGCCGATCCATTAATTTAGCAAGTCAGATCTAGGTCCTCCTAGACCCAGTCCCAACCTGTTTATCACATGGGTCGGGTTTGGATCAAGTCTATGTTGGGTATAGAAATACAATTGAGTATTAACACAAATGCCGTTCCATACCATCCAATTAGTGGTGGCTATTAATTTTGATAGCAAAAATAAAATGACTAGTGGTCCAAATTTAACAAGTAAAATAAAATGATTAGGGTAGTTCAATTAATGTGAATTTTGGTATATTATCCATCTTGCATGGTCTGGAATGTCACAAAGTAGTAAATGGGTAATTGCATTTTAGACAAAGGAGGTGAACTATTGCTATAGTCTAGCCCAAAAGGGAAAAAAAAAAGCCCGCATATGTAATTAATAACTTTTTCGTGGGTATGGGTATGGGTCATGTCCATTTTAATATGACCCAAATTGTACCCATTTAAAAACTGGGTTTGGGTTAAGTTGGGTCAAGTGGATTTTGAGAGGACACAGACCCAACCCATATGGTAATTAACGTCATTTTTGAACCAACACCTGTCCATGGGTCTAAATTTTGGACCCAAACCCACCAGTTTCCAGGTCGGGTCCAATGACCCATCAGGTCAACCCAGCCCATTTGCAACCCTAGTTGACAAGGGCTTCCATTGGAAAAAGGTTTCGACAAAAATTTAATATTTTGGCTTCCAACGCAGCAATTGGAATGAAGTTTTCCATGGACAAAGGAATCCACTTGAGAGGTCCCCTCCATTCTCATTGAATTTTATACTAAAGCAGATGTTCACATTTTAGGACCACTTGGTCCACAGCTAAGATTTTGCACGTGTGCCACAGGTGACCACTTCAATATGCTCCTCTGGTCACTTTTGGATTCTCAACCATGGACACAACTAGGAGCTCTCATCCAAACATAATATCTCAACATCAATGGAACTCTAAATGTGGGCATCCAAATGCGAAATTCAACATCCACTGCATCCCTTGTCCTGGATATGAATATAGATGGGTATGGACTTGCTCTTGCAAACCCTCTTCCACACATTCAAATACATGAATGACCCCTAAAACACCATCTATTCGATATTTCTAATGTGTTAAGCCATTTCACACAATCTTTTTGGTTTGGCAGAAGCTGACACTGGAGTATCTCCGTAATAAATGCAACAATCATTCAAGTTCATTATGATGTGCTTACCTGAGGGGCATGGTCAAAAGACCAATCGACCTTATTGAATTCTTCCTTTCTAGGATGGCTGCCATCAGCATGCATCAGCTACAAAGTAAAAAAAGAGCAAATGAATCTCAGACAGTATATGCCCAAAGATGATTAACCATGCAGCAACAACGAAAGCAAGATAATGATTTGTGTTAATTTCATTTGGTGAAAATGAGTATTCAATTATTGATCCTGGATTCTGAAAGCATATAAAATGTGAAAAGCTAAAAGCTCAAATAAATCAATGCAAATCACTAAAAGAATAAAAACAAGAAGATGAGAAAACATGCACGATACCTTTCAATATACAATCCAGCAAGAATCGAAGTGCAAACTTAAGTTGCCCCATGGATACCTAAACCAACATGCAGTAAGCTGAGAATGCCCAGCAGTGCACCATCAATACAAAAGCGAATGAAACTTCCGAAAAATCATCATAGCCTTCTGCCATCTATCTGGAGCGAGCTCTACAAATCCTGTTTTGCCAGCCATTCCTATCTAAGGCTGTAAGCAAATGAATTGGATCATCATCTACGCCTTATACCAATTAATTGGCGTTGGCTACATGAATCCTTTTCTGCCATTCCACTCTATCAATTCAAGGGCCATAAGTTCAGTTAGACCACAGGTCATTAAGTTGTTTGGAATGTCATGTAGTCCGGACTCTTGATGAAAAATATGGCAAAAGTTTGACACCGGCTGCTGACCTAACACAACCCTCTCCTTTATCAGGGCCAACAATGAGAGCGAGCACAAAACTCCCACAGGTGCCATGTAAATAATAGACTATTACATAGGTTGATTTGAACCAGCACTGTCTGATAATACATTACATAGGTTGACTACAATCAACGAGTTAAATGAGGCAAATATAAATTAAATTTTTTTTTTAAAAAAAAAACATATAATTGCTTAAAAAGAAGCCCTACCATTCGAGTAAATTCATAGACCAGTGCATTTGCTTCAAATAAGACGAAGAAGAAGAAGAAGAAAGGGTTTTTGACATACGGCCCACCTATGTCCATTTCCAAAAAAGAGCACGCTTTTAAACTCTTTCCCAAAACCCGCTTAACATTTGGAATATAGTCGAAAACCCACCTTGACTTTGACTAATAGATTGCTAATGAATTCAGGCGTTATCTCGATTTACCCCTGTTCTAAATTAAATTCAACTACTATATCCCACCAACGACAGATGCGGATTCCACACATATAGTGGACTATGTCGTGGGCCCCACAATGATGTGTGTTTGATCTATGTTGTCCATCCTTCGTGGATCATTATTTCAAGGCATGAGCCAAAAAATGAGGAAGATCCAAATCTTAGGTGGACCCCACGATAGGAAAACAGAGGTAATTGAACGACTACCATTAAAAATTACATGGGGCCTACCGTAATGTTTATTTGTCATCCAATTTGTTGATTAGGTCACACAGACCTAGCTGAAGGGAAAACACAAATATCAGCTTGATCCAAAACTACGTGACCTAAAATAATCATTATAGTGAACACTGGGATTTTTTTATATGGTGGGCATTCAATCACCAATGTTTCACGTGGTGTGGTCCGCCTGAGATTTGGACCTGCCGCATTTTTGGGCTCATGCCCTAAAATAATTATCCAAAATGGATGGACGCCATGAATATAACACATATATCATGGTGGGGCCCACAAAGAGCCGTCTTTATGATGACAACATCCCTTAACAATAGATTGCAACCGTGTCAGGATTGCAATCAGTGTCCTTTCGCACGCCATCAAAATTTGAGGTGGCCCATTGTGATGTGTATGTAAAATCCACCCAACCCACCACTTCGTCACCTCATGTTAAGCCCATAGACCAAATTTCTTGCCAATCCATGATTTTAGTCGATCACACGATTGAAAAGAGTATAGGGTAACGCTTACCCTCAAAACAGTTTCCATTCGTGTGGCCCACATGAATCACAATTACACCTTATTTTTTGTCCTTACAAATAATTTTTAGTAGGCTATTTCATGGTTGGATTAGATTTTGTACAAGCATCACGGTGGGCCACGTGAAAATCAAGGGTGGGCTTCGGAATCCCAATTGTTTCCCATTTGTGTGGCCTATTGAATCAAGGACCACAATGATTTTTGTTCCATATGGTTAATTTGGGACAACACACCTAATGGTCAAGGTTGATTTCACATCGACATCATAATGCAGGGGCATTTTCACACCGGGCTCGAGTGAGGTTGCCTGTGGGATGCAGGGGCACACTCGGGGTGGGCGAGGCCCACGGGGGAGGTCTCGTGTTCGAGACTCCTCACTGGGGGTGATTAATGTGCATGTCACACCGGGCTCGAGTGGGGTAGCCTGTGGGATGCAGAGACACACTCGGGATGGGCGGCTCGTGTGAGGCGATACCCATGTGATTTGGGACCCACGAGGGCGGTTCGGCCGAGGTCCTATCCCATGAGATGTGGAGCCTGGGCTATGAGATAAAGGGATTAATTCGCCATACTCTAACAATTCGAGCTTTTAGAGCAAATGGTTAATTGTCCTGCATCAAATTGGTATCAAAGTGAGAGGTCTCGTGTTCGAAACTCCTCACCAGGTGTGATTAATGCAAGGGCATTTTCACACCAGGCTCGAGTGCTATGAGATAAAAGGATTAATTCGCCATACTCTAATAGTTCGAGCTTTTAGAGCAAGTGGTTAATTGTCCTGCATCACATCAAGCTACGGCTCACCCGAAAGCCTACTTCTCTTCTTCTTCTTCTTCTTCCTTTTTTTTTTTTTTGAAAGGTAACACTACCAGGGTTTGAACCCTGGATCACTCACGCACACTACACTATCTCCACCAGCTCATCTAACGAGTGGGAGACAAAAGCCCACTTCTCTTCTTTCCATTTCGATTAAAAAAAAAAAAAAAAACTTAAAAGTGTTTGTTCACCATAATTCAATGCCTGCGAGCCGTGTTGTCATGTGCGACCGCATATGCGCATATGCGATCGCACATGCGCATATCCATATGCAAATCGCATATGCGCATATCCATATGCAAATTGCATATGCGATCATGGCACATATGCGATCACATGTGGCATGTGCGAAAATAAGCGATCGCGTATTGGCCATGGCACATTAATTTTTTATTTTTTTTGAAAAAAACAGCATTTTGCCTATAAAAGGCTTCTAAATCTCCTCCATTTGCAATATTCTCACTCAAAAACTCTCTTACATTTCTTATTACACTCTCTCTCTCTCTCTCTCTCTCTCTCTCTCTCTCTCTCTCTCTCTCCCTACATTCCCTCTCTCTTGGAAGTTGGAAGATCAAGATTCTAGCACTTTCAAGTTTCAAGGAAGATAGCTTGTTGACTTTCTACAATAATAAATAAATAGCTTGTTGATTTTGTTGTTACTTCTTGTTAATTATATTGTTGAATGTCGATGACTTGATGTATAATTGATTTTATCCCTCTCAAATCTATTTTAAATGTATAAAATTAGTTATCTATTAACTTAGAAAAGTTCCCCTTAGTTTCTTAATTTTTTTACATTTTTTTTTTTTAAAATTTCCCATATATATATATATATATATATATATATATATATATATATATATATATATATATATATATATATTAAAAAAAATTATTTTTTATTTAAAAAATATGCGATCGCATATGCGATTGTGCAATCGCATAAGCGCATAGGCATATGCGATCGCACATGATCGCATATGCGATTGTGCAATCGCATATGTGCATAGGCATATGCGATCGCACATGATCGCATATGCGATTCGACAACATTGCCTGCGAGTGGATTAGGTGCGGCCCATACCATGGGGCTCATCTTGATGTATGTATTGTATATCCACGTTGTTCATCCGTTTTGCCAAATCATTTTCTGCCATGAGCCCAAAAGTGAAGCAGATCCAAATCTCAGCCTCAGGTGGACCACACCAAAAGAAACAGTGGTGATTGACCATTAAAAGTTTCTTGTGGTCCAGAAGTTTTTTTTATCAAGATTATGTTTGTTTTTTTCCCTTCATTCAGGTCTATGTGACCTTATCAACTGTTGGATGGAAAATAAACATTATGGTGGGCATTACGATAGGCCTAGGAAGTTTTTAATGGTGGGCATCCAATCACCATTGTTTCCTATGGTGTGGTCCACCTGAGATTTGAATTTGCCTCATTTTGGGCGCGTGCCCTAAAATGATCTAGCAAAATGGATGGACAGCGTGGATAAAACACATGTAGCATGGTGGGGCCCACAAAGCACCGACCAATAGAACTCGCTACTGGCATCGTCGGTAGGCAATCTGCATCCCTGCAGATCATCCATTTATACATTTTAAGGCATCCCCACCTACATGGGGCCGATCAAACCAACGACCTGGATCTCTAAACCATGGGACCCACATGTACCTATCCTGTGTACCTCCAGATTTGATGCTAGGGACCTATAGTTTACTCCACTTTTAACCATCCATTTGCAACATCACATCTAACAGTTAAGATCACCCAGCCACAGTAACTTTCACGAAATGGAATCTACATGATGGAAGCTTGAGAGATGAGCAGTCCAAATTACAAATCCATGCATAAGATTTTGATTTTAGATTGAGGAAAGAGTATCGTCCCTCCGTTACATGGAGGGCCCCAACAAGTCAGGTAACCAGGGGAGCCCAAAGAGAAAGCTTTCACTAACACCGATGCATGCACACACACAGAGGAACGCAAGAGAGGTGAGAGAGATGAAAAGGGTTTTGCGGTCGGGAGGGAGAGATGAAAGAAAATGAAAATAGGTTAAATGGCATGAGGGAAATCCCGTCTTTTTGAAAATACAATATATTAATGCATAATTGTATCAGACGGTGGAAGGTTAAATGAATAACGGTGGAAAGGTTAGGTGGGTTTTTAGAAAGAGTTTAAAAGCACGCTCTTTTTTGGAAATGGCCCAAAACATAGGCGGTTGTATGACAAAAACTGGGGGGAAAAAAAAAAAAAAGTAAAAAGAAGTACTGAAACATTAAAAAGGTTAGATTCGACCTCAACCTCTCATGTTACGAGCAAAAAATGGTGTTAAGACTTTTGTCGTGGATTAGAGAATAGTCGAGCACTGGTTGTGCAATGGAAAATTAATTAACCCTGTCTATTAGTGCGAGCTCAAGAATTTCAGTTTTAGTGTATGATAATAATCTATAAAGTATCTCCTCATTTATCCATTATGTTTCACAATGAGAGAGAGAGAGAGAGAGAGAGAGAGAGAGAGAGAGAGAGAGAGAGAGGATTATATTGATGAAAATGACTATGTACGTCTTAACTCAGGATGTTTTGTATGCTTGCAATAACCAAGAATTGCTTTTTCCAACAAATGATAACAAGGCATTATAGAAGTAACAGTAAGAATCATTACATTATTTGGATCAGACCATCAAAGCTTCTGAATATGCATTCTTGAATATACATATTTCAGGGATGTTGATGTGGACACTGGATACAATATGAGTTGGAGAACTACATTTCAGAATTCAGAAAAGATCTGAAATTTGGAGCAAAATGACAAAATAAGATCTCTGCAGTTTGCAGACGACACCCTTATTTTTTGCAAAGCAGATTCAGGTTATCTGGACTACTCATCCAAGATCATTTGGTGCTTCGAAGCTGTTTTTGGCCTTAAAGTCAATTTGTCTAAAAGTGAGCTGTCAGGGATAAATTTGGAAGTTGGGGAAGTGGCATCTCTAGCAGGGATGTTGGAGTGTCGACCGGCTCTTTTCCGTCTTCGTATGTGGGTATGCCTATGTGCATTGGTAAACCTGCCAAGCATCTGTGGGATGCAATGATAAAAAGGATGGAGAGGAAATTGGCCCCTTGGAAGGGTAGGCTTCTCTCTCTGGGTGGGAGAATCGCCCTTCTCAAGGCAGCCCTATCAAACCTCCCCGTTTATTTCATGTCATTGTTCTGGTGCCCAAAATCAGTCCTTTTGAGGATTGACAAGCTCCATAGGGAGTTCTTATGGCAATGGGGAGCTCTTCAAAGGAAATTTCACCTCCTCAAGTGGGATGAGGTTTGCAAACTTGCCCAAGATGGGGGGATGGTATTAGCAACCTAGAATAAATCAACTCTGCACTCCTTGCAAATGGATTTGGAGATTTGGGGTGGAGGAGAACAACCTATGGCACAAGGTTACCACCAGAAAATACAAACTGGCAAACTCGGGAAAATGTACCTGAATCCTCCCCTTACAGAGCGTCTACTTGCTAGAATCTATTGCTTGTATGGCAGGCAAGGTTCTTCTGGAGATTAGAATGTCTGCTGGAAGTGGATCTAATGTAAGCTTTGGGGATGACATATAGCTAGGTGACTCTTCTCTTAGATCACAATTCCCTCGCATTGCGGGCGTCTATTTGAATCAGTGCATCACGGTGGCCAATTGCTTTTCTATCCAAGGTAACGTCGGTGTTTAGCTTCCCCCTTACAGAGGATCATCAACCAAGTTGGAAATTGAAGAGTTTACGAACTTGCTAGCTGCTTTGGATGGAATCAATCCCAATATGGCTATTCCGAATAAACCTGTCTGGTTGCAGGATACATCTAGGGGATGTTCAGTTCAATCTTTTCTCAAGGTCATCCGTGAATCTGGCCGGCTTCCAGCTGCTCGCATACAGTTACAGGATACATTTCTGTGGCTCGCCGGCAGAAAAAGGATTCTCACAGTGGATAATCTTCACAAGAAAGGAATGATTCTCCCCAGCATTTGCCTCTTGTGCTAGAAGGATGAGTAATCAGTTGAGCAACTGTTCCTTATGTCCCTACTCTTTAGGTGTTTGGAACACTGTCCTGGCCTCTTTTAAGGTGCCTTGGGTGTTTACAAGCAACATGGAGGAGCTATTCTTGGGATGGCATGCAGAGGGGCCTTCCTCTTTAGAGAGGTGTCGGTGGCATCTGGCCCTGCTGGCCATTTTATTGAGCATCTTGATGGAATGAAACAACAGATGTTTTAGGGACAGGAAACTTTGGGTTCTCTTATAAGAATTTTTTTCACATTCATCAGTGAGTGGGATTTGTAATTGTTGGGGATTTCCTCTTTTGTTTTCTTTGCCTTTGGCTGTTGCAATAAAATTCTCATTTCTCCGAAAAAAAAAAAAAAAAGAATTAAAGAAAAGAAAAAAAAAGGTATTATATAGTCACCCTCTAAACATCAAAAGCAAGAACGCATGCAAACACACACATCAATGAAAGAGAAGAACCTGCACCAACCAGAAAAGGCAAGAAAGCAAAGACAACACTATCAGCACTCACCAGCGTTCCTCCAATTTCTTCAGCCAGCGAATTCCCAAAGAGCTGCTCAACAAATGACAGAGCAAACTCAAATGCAGTTCCTGGGCCACGGCTTGTAGTAAGCTCTCCAGAGACTTGGATATTTGACTTAACTGCCCAGAATGAAGGAAGCTTGTCCATGAAAGCAGGGTGACCAGTCATCTTGCAATAGTAAACTATATCCAAATGAGAAAAAATAAAAATACAGATTGGTATGTGGAAATACAGCGATTTGAAGACTCGTCATGAACGCAAAATGTACATGGATTACCTGTTTCCTCCTCATAAGACCCCACGGTTGAAGAACGACAGCCGGAGCAGCACAGATAGCACCATATAATCTTTTCTCCTCGGCTTGTTTGCTCGTAATCCTTCTTAGGATTTTGCAGTCTCTCAGCCGAGCAGAACCTGGCATTCCTCCCTAAAAATGAAGTTTCAGATGAAAGATTGTTAAGGCACACAATTCCATAAGACCAAATAACAAGGGCCTGTTTGGATGCATTCTTGGAATGGGAACGAGGTGTCTCACACATCAAGGAAAATGTGGATGGCCAGATGCTCTCTAGGTTCATGCTTGCAAGAAAACAGACCCAAATAGGAATGTGATCATGGTGGGTCGGAGCATTAGGTGTGAGCCGCCTTGAATTGGACAGGGCGGGCCCAAACTTGGATTGACCACAAGCCAACTATTCTGATTCGATGTTCCTAATGGCCTAATGAATGTTCATTGGGTGTTGAATGCAGATCACTGTCTACAGATTTCTCTTGACCACCCATTTCCAGGCTCTTGATTGGACGGCTAGGATTGTCCGACCAGTGAAGACTCCGAGACAATGGGCAATTCAAGGTGGAGCCCAACTATCCAAAATGTTAGCGAGGCGGTGAGGCCTGTATTCACGTTTCTATCTTAACTTAAACCGTATCATCAGTTAACAATTAGAGAGCAGTGATGTAATAGAAAACCCGCCCTCCACGCTCTGGCTAACGGTAGCATAACCGGCCCTACAACATCTAACATGAACTGTGGGCTTTAATTGCTTACCGGAAGAGCGACAAGATCGAAAATCTCGTCGGAGCAGGACGAGATGCAGGCATCTGCAACGAGTTTGGTTCCTGCAGAGGCCTTAATTTCGAGCTGTGGTTCGACTGATGCAACCAGCACGTCTGCACCAGCTCGCCGCAGGACGTCGACTAAGATCACTGCTTCCATTTCCTCTGTGCCGAATCCGACAGGAACCAGGACCTGTACAGGCAGAGACTTTAGGATTATGGTTTCGATTAGAGAGATTTTAGGGTTTGGGGGAGAAATGGAAGGGAGTGAAGTGATAAACCTTCTTTTTAGGAGGAGAGGGGGCAGGTGAGGGAGTGAGTGTGGTAGGTTTGGCGCTCGTCTTTGAAACCGAGCAAGTCATCCGTGGGTGCGCAGCGAGCGGTGCGCAATATAAGGAACGAAAAACCGCGGCAGCCATTGAGAGCGGATTGTGAGCGGGAAGGCAACGACCAGAGGCAGGGACCGCCACTTACAACTTGCAACAGAGATTACTTACGGAATAATTGCAAACACCTCCCATCTGGTCTGAATTATTGCAAAACCCTCCCTCTGGTTTAGATTATTGCCAGTGCCTCTGATTTTGCCGGGCGCGCCTTATGTGGATCCCCAATCCCTGATTGTGGGGCCCATATTGATGTATTTATCTTGCATCCACGCCGTCTATCCGTTTCCCTAGATCATTTTAATAAATGACCTAAAAATATAGCAGGTGTAAATCTTAGGTGGACCACACCACAGGAAAAAGTTATGATTGAATTCCCATTATTAAAAGCCTCCTGGGGCATACCGGAATGTTTATTTTCCATCTAACCTGTTGATAAGGTCACAAAGTCCTAGATAAAGGAAAATATCAGCTTGATCCAAAACTTTTGTCATCCCAAAGAAATTTTTAATAGCAATCACCGTTGTTTTCCTTGGTAGTTCCCATTTGAGATACGAATCTTCTGCATTTTTAGTCTTATTCTCTGAAATGATCTTAAAAACGATTAACAGCATGCATGCAAGACACATACATCAAGGTGCGCCTCACAGGGAATGACTCACCTCAGTGGATCGAGGGATCCACCAATGCGGGGCATTGTGTGGACCGTAGAGCCCATCTTTAAGTTTAAATGGTATCACACCTTGATCCATAGCTTAAGTGGTAAACTGAGTGAAGGATACCTCCTTTCAACACTGAAGTCTTGGTATCAATTCGCCAACAGGGTGGCTAACAGTGAAGTGTGAACTAAAAGTGTTGTCTACTTGCTCAACAAAATCGGTCACGGATTAGCTACTGACAGGTTGAGTAGCCACACTCACTACTGAAGTGATGTCACCAAGTTCTATGGGCCAGCATAATGTATGTGTCGTATCCACACTGTCCATTCATTTTAAGAGATAAGTTTGGGGTATGGGACAAAGAATGAGGCAGATCAAGAGTAGCAGTGGACCCACTGCAGAAAACAGTTGGGAGAGTGACGTCCACTGTTGAAACTTTCCTAATGTCCACCTTGATGTTTATTTGAGATCCAACCCGTTCATATGTTAACAAAGACATGAAATAAGGGAGAAAGCAAATATCAGTTTGATGGAAAACTTTTGTGGTTCTTAGAAGTTTTTAATTGTGGCCTAACTGCCCTATTTTCTGTGGTGGGGTCCACCACTGCTCCCGATCTAATTCATTCTTTGTCTAGTACCCTAAAATGATATCTCCAAGTGTATGGACAGTGTGGATACAATTAAATACATTATTGTGGGGCTTACAGAACTTGGTGACGTCACTTTAATAGGCTGTGTAGCTATTCTAGCTGTTAGTAGATAATCCGCGTCCAACCGAATCAAGCAAACCCGGTGAGCCACGGAAACGTATAGGCTACTCCCTATGCCACTAGCCAATGCTCTATGGGCTCCACCATGATGTATGTTTTTCATCCATGTCGTCCATATATTTTTTCTAGTACATTTTATGGTATGAGACTAAAAATGAGGTATATCCCAATCTCAAGTGGACCACATTACAGAAAAACTTTTTGGGAAGCATAACAATTTTGGATTAAGCTAATCTTTGTTTTTTTCTTCATTTAGCTCTGTATGACTTAATCAATAGATTAGATGTCAAATAAATAGTACAATGGGCCTTAGGAGGATTTTAACGGTGGATATCCAATTACTATTGTTTTCCTATGGTGTGGTCCACCCAATATCATTTTATGCTAGTTTATCCATGTTTTTCGTCTGCTTTTTCAGCTTATTTTAATGGTCCCAAAATTGAAGCACATACAAAGCCTAATTGGACCACACCACATGAAATAATGGGGATAATAATTTCCATGGTTGAAATCTTCCTATGGCCCACACTGATGTTTATTTGTCATCCAACCTGTTTATAAGATCACACAAACATGGATGAAGTAAAAACATAAATACTGGCTTGATCCAAAACTTTTGTGGCCCCCCAAAAAACAATGATAAACATTCAAGTCACAATGTTTTCTTGTGGTGTGATCCATGCGAGCTTTAGGCATACTTCTGTTTTTGTCTCAAGCTACCAAATTATCTGATAAAATGAATGGACAAAGCGGATAAAATACAGAAATCATGATGGGTGCCACTGAGTTTACTCAGTCAATATCCTTAGTGTACTGAGTTACTGCTTCCACATATAATTAATTAATTAGTTTTGGAAATGGCCCATCCACAGCATGGGAGTACCAGTGAATGATCTTAGCCATCTCAACAAAGAACTTTTTATAAACGGTACAGCTGCTTCATCTTTCGAGAGAGCAAGGACGCAATGCACTGCAGCGAATCTTATTTGGTCATATACCTGGTTGAATTTAGACCGCAGCTGCATTTTACTCCTTGAACTGTTTATCTGTTGTCCTCCTAACTGGGATTTTTCCAATACAGTGGATTTTCGGCTCATGAGCGATCTACTTTGGGTTCAGCCATATCAACTGTTTAGATCATTGGACTATGGGACCACTTGCCTGCACCTGTACAAGCTAAAATCAGGCCCATCCAGTCATTGATCTGGCCACACGTATTTGGATTGGTTGGTGAAATTTGATGGTGGTACCAGACGCTGATCTGATGAAGATCGGCCCTTCGAGGTTTTAAATTCTACGAAGAGCTGTTGCAGTTATATCATTAGAGGTAGACAGCTATTAAGAAACAGTGGTCCACAGTTTCGAAAATGGCCAGATTAGAGGAAATGATCCGAAACTCAAATGGATATTGTTGAGGTCAAAATCTGGTCAGCCCTCTTTCCTTCTTCACATATTCCGAATAGATGACAGACCTGGTTCCCTGTACATAAACCGTGAGCAATAGAGACCCTAGCTAAGTCGGGGGACCCTCCGATGCCTAAGTCAAGACAATGGAATCTGGGTCTAAATTGGGGAGGAAAGGGAGAGTGCCAGATGTTGCGTACCTGTTGTCATGAGACGATGTGATATTTATACCTCTTCATCGCTTGATTCGCATTCGATAATCTCGGCACGATCAGTGTGATTTACAAATCATGGAGATACTGCCCAGAATCCGGAGATCATGTGTTACAGCGTGCGTATCTACGGACGAGATAATAGGACACGTCCATATATGGCAGTATCCCCACTTAGCGCGCGAAACCTTTATCCTCGGAGATGCCTCGGCTCGGCCAAACCGAGGACAACGGCATCGCTCCGAGTTGATGATTGACTGTGCCAATCCCGAGCCGAACCTTGGTCCGTTCATAAGTAATACAGCTGGCCATCCTTGGTATTATGATGGATGTTGATTGTACGACTTAAATGTTTTCCCTTCCGACTGCCCTTGAAAAGAAGGCGGTCAAGAATGGAAGCTTCGCCCATCTTAACCCACATTCCTAGTATTATGCCGAGGCTCGGACTCTCCACCCGGACTAGCGGATCGTCTCTCTCTCCGATTGTAATCGGCTCGATCTTCCTATAACAGATATGATATTCCAATCAGATATCCTCTTCACGTGTGTCTTGTCCGCGGCCCACGATATCATCAGTTCCAATGATTTTCAGCGAATGATTTTTGTGACCACGCAGCACACGAGACGGCTATTGTATCCCATCACACACATACTGCGGCCCGCATGACGAACGCCCCCGATCTCGCACAGGCATGCTACACGTGGGGGGGAGAGTAGAATTAACTTGGTCATTTATTCGAGCAGCTAAGCTGCTACGCTCTTCGATGCTGATCCCATTCAGATCCTTATCTCCACGAAACAAGATTAACACGAAGACGAGGCGGAGAGAGAGAGAAGCCGATACAAAACACACAATAATCACATCTTACATGTCTTGAACGGTCGAACCCCTTCCAAATCCAACCTATATTCAAAAAAAAAAAAAGTAAAGAAAAGGGGAAAAAAGGAAGAAAATGCTGAGGACTTTATCAAAGAGAGCAGCCTCAGCAGCAGCAGTTTCCTCGATTCCATGGAAATTTCCTCCTTCAATCCTCCACAAACGAGAATATATCCTCGGAGTCCTCTCAGACGGCATCGACAGGAACTCCGATGCCTTTGTCCGCAACTCCGACACCATGCAAGAAATCATCACCCAACTTCAATCCCACATAGACAAGGAATTGCTCCCTTTCTCTACCCCTTTCCATACATAAATACATACAATACCTTCGTATTCGAATTTCAACATTCCTGCAGTTATTTCAGGTTCTTAGCGGTGGCGGTGCTGAAGCCGTGAGGAGAAACAGGAGCCGGAATAAACTGCTTCCGAGAGAACGGATCGATCGCCTGATCGATCCTGGTTCGTCCTTCTTCGAGCTCTCTCAGGTCGGATTTGTCATTTTCTTCACTATATATATATATATATATATATATATATATATATATATATATATATATATATATATATATTCTTTTTTTTTTTTTTTTTTTTTTTTTCGAGTAACTGTTGAAGATTCGCATTTGGAATGGATGTTATATTGGTGGTTTTCTTTCCTGGTTTTTACGGATCAGTTTTCTATTTATTTTTGGCTGAGTATCTTCTATGTACCGGAAAGGGGCGGAATGCGTTTGGATGCAGTATTGGATTGAATTTCAATCATCAGTCTAATAAAGTGGAAATAAGCAAAATGTATTTTTCTTAGTATTCATTTGAGGGTTCGGGTTGTAATCATATTTATACTACTTTCAGTTTGGACTTGAAAGTAATGTAACCACAAGTTCACAGCTAAATCCTGAAGCTATCTTTGGTTGTAATTTCTCATTCTGCGCTTTTCAGCTTCAGTTGCTCCTTTTCATGTTTACTAACCATTTCTGTTTTTTTTTTTTCTTCTTCTTATTTTTAAAATTTAGTTGACTGCTAAAGATTGTTGTTTAATGTTTTTGATGGATGATGATAAATTGAACTGATTATTTTTACCAAGTCAGAGAGATTGCTATTTTTTGAATTGTAGATTTATTATTTATCTTTTAAATGATGTGAAAAAAAAAAAAGAAAAAAAGATAGTCTTTCTTCTTGCTTATGTTGCTGCCCCAATTTTTTTGAGCAATATCACTATCAAAATCCATGTAACTATTTTTGTTAGTCTAATAGTGTAAGCATGAAGTATTGAACAACATCAACAATATTTGTGTAGTTCTTGGTTTCCGTTGCACATGTTCAAACCATCCAAATCTAGTTTCCCTCGTCTTATTACCTATGGGTGCTACTCCTAAGTTCCCTCGAATGCATTCATTTTTTATTCTGTCCTTCCTCATCTTGCCACTGATCCATCTCCACATCCTCATGTCAGCTAAGTTCATCCTGTGAGCATGTTGTTCCCTAAATGCCCAGGGTCCCTTAAAGCAAGGCTTGCCTTATAGCCATCCTACAAAATCCCCCATTGGGTTTGATTGGCATGCAATGTGTGCTTCTGTTAATAGTATTTTATCTTCTTCTATCTTCTTTGTTCTTCTTCTTCCTCTTCTTCTAATTCCTCTTTTGCTTTCACCTATCTTGTGCAAGCTGTTTTTTGTTGCTCTTCCTTACCTTAAATTGTATCAATGAAGCTTGCAGGTCACGAGTTATATGATGAATTCTTACCATCAGGGGGAATTATCACTGGAATAGGACCAGTGCATGGACGGCTATGTATGTTTGTGGCCAATGACCCTACTGTGAAGGGAGGAACATATTACCCCATCACTGTGAAGAAACACCTTAGGGCACAAGAGGTTGCAGCACAATGCAAGTTACCATGCATATATCTTGTGGACAGTGGAGGTGCTAACCTTCCGAGGCAGGCCGAGGTCTTTCCTGACAGAGATAATTTTGGTAGAATATTCTACAACCAAGCACAAATGTCTGCTGAGGGTATTCCCCAGATTGCTCTTGTTTTAGGTTCTTGCACAGCAGGAGGTGCTTATATACCAGCCATGGCTGATGAAAGTGTCATGGTCAAAGGCAATGGTACAATATTTCTAGCAGGACCTCCTCTGGTGAAGGTTAGTTCTGACCTCTCATATCAAAATTGGTACATGTTATTACAGTAATAGCTCATGCTTTCTATATGAGCAATTCCAGAGTATGTTCATCGCAGAAAACAATATGAAATGTATCTTTTCAAAATCTAGGGTATTTACAAAGGATCAATTTTGGTAGGCTGCTACAGGGGAAGAAGTCTCGGCGGAGGATTTGGGTGGCGCAACCATGCATTGTAGGACATCGGGGGTTTCAGATCATTTTGCTCAAGGTTCTCTCTCTCTCTCTCTCTCTCTCTCTCTCTCTCTCTCAATCTTTTGCAACTGACTTCTTCTCATATAGTTTTTTTTTAAAGGTATTATTTATCTTTTTCTCCTGTTGTAGATGAACGGCATGGACTTGAAATTGGGAGGAATATTGTTAAAAACTTGCACATGGCTGGGAAACAGAAGATGATGGGCGGCTTATCCAATTTCTCCCCTGACTATAAAGAACCTTTGTATGATGTAAAGGAACTTCGTTCAATAGCACCAACAGATCATAAGCAGTCCTTTAATATCCGATCAGTAATTGCTCGCGTTGTCGATGGAAGCGAATTTGATGAATTCAAGAAGTTGTATGGCACTGTGAGAGCATTTGATCTCTTGAATTTTAAGCTGTACTTAATGCCTTTCTATGACCTTTTCAAGGCATGCTAATCCTGATTACACTTTTGCAGACTCTAGTAACAGGTTTTGCAAAGATCTTTGGACAACCTGTAGGAATAATTGGAAACAATGGAATATTGTTTACTGAATCTGCTTTAAAAGGGGCCCACTTCATTGAATTATGTGCTCAGCGTAACATCCCACTGATATTTCTTCAAAACATCACCGGGTTTATGGTATGGTTTTGAACTTTCTGATTGCTTTTGTTTATCAGAAGACCCATCTTTCTTGTTTCATGTCATCTTTCTTGTTTCAGAGACATGCATGTCTAGAAAGTGTGATGCATGACCACCAACTATGCAAATCCATTTCCAACATTAAGGATAAATCTATATTGCTTGTCGTATGTTTGCACCAAGTTCTCTTTCCAAACTATAGTTGATCCTTATAGACAGTTATCATTCTGAGGATTCTGCAACCAGTGAGGCAGTCATTTGGAACAAACTCTTGTGATCATATTGAGAAGACTGTTGTATGTTGTGTTTTTTTCGGTATTAGTAGAAAATATCTTATTTGATCTTTCTATTATTTGGAGGGATGAATAGAGCACCATTATCTCAGTACAACCAATAGCAGCAAGAATATGTTTTGGGCATAGGCATCCCTTCCCTTCTCATAAGCTGTGTTGCAGTTGTTAAATTCTTTCACATATTATCATAGAGTTGGCCTGACTGGAATGAACTAGGATTATTCAGTCTTTAAGTACTACCAAGCTGTTTCTTTTGAGAAAAATTTCATGCACACACTAGTGCCCTGCAATATCTTTGAATGTAGTGGCTCATTTTCAACCTTTTGCCCCTCAATTTTGTTGAAAAGGTTTTGACACTAGCACTCGCTGACACGCACACATACACACTAAATAGGTTTACTATAGCTCTGCCATTAACTGGAAGTTGAACTGGCCAGCTATTGGAATGGCAGTGATACGACCCTTTTTCCAACACTGGATATAACTGAGAGTGACCATCCTGCTTTTAAAGAAGTATTTCAAATGGGGGGCTTCACATTTTGCTTTTAGCGAAGAGAAGCATTCTAGCAGGGAGAAATCAAGTTAGCAATTTACCCATAAAAAAATCAAGCTGGCAATTTTGTGGTCCCTTTCCAAATTCCATACTGAGGAAACAAAGTTTAGAGTGAGGAACTAAGGTATGAATAACTAGTTTAGGCATTAGTCATGCTCACATATTGTTAGAGGGCGGTTATTATTTTTTTTTTTTTAAGGATGACAATTTATTAATGAAAACAGCAAAGCTGAAAGAAAGATGGCGGGCAGTAGGACATCATATACAACAAAGTTCCCTGGTCTGCACCCTTTTTTTCCTTGTTGCTTTAATAGAAGCGTTAAAGTTCATCTAAAGTTCTTTATTGTTGAAAATAAAAAAAAAGGCTAATGGTTTTTTTATTAGTTTTCTGGTGATCTCTTATTTTTGTATTGGTTCATAGTTCAGCACTTTCCACCCATAAAGCTGACCCCAAATAACTGGGACATGGCTATGGTGATGTTAGTGGTGGTGGTGGTAATGACAAGGGTGATGTGGTGAATGTTTTGATTAATAATCAGATGGCTCTTTCTCATCTCCTATGGAAAAACTTAATGATCTATCCATGAATAAATAAATGATCTATTTTTAGGTAATAAATTTTCTCCCTGGAATGTACATATTTTTATTCTGGACTATTTGAAAGGGTTTTTGTGATTTTCCTTTTATTGAGGAGAAGTACAACCTTTCAAATCTTCCTGTTGAAAATTCAGGCAAGAAAATGAAACTATTAATGTGATCCCCACAAGTTCATTGATGGTTTGAGTTCATTTGACTTGTAGGTTGGCTCAAGATCGGAGGCAAGTGGTATTGCCAAAGCTGGAGCGAAAATGGTGATGGCAGTTTCATGTGCAAAGGTTACACTTTCTCGTTGCCTTATTTTCATAAATTTATTTTCAAAGGCTTTATCTACTTTGAAATGAATTCTCTTTGAACTCTTTGCTTTAAGGCTGGAGGAGAAACTTTGGTACAAAAACAATTGTAGCAATCTCAGTTATGTAGATGTACCTTAAAGAGAGACTGTTGTTCCTTTTTCTATTCCACCTCAAGGGACCTGATTCTGATAATCACTTCTTGGTTTCCTGTCCATTTGGGTGTACAACGCTACACTAAAGTTAATATTCTGCCACTACATCAGCCTGCCCTTGGAAGAAACCCTCAAAACCAAGCAGAAATCATTTGAGGTTGCCCACATTTGAAAAGGCAATGTGGCCGGAGAAACGCAGAAAAAATGGGTTCCACATCGAGTGGACTATCTTCTCTTATCAAATCAACCCCAAACAACAATTCCACTTTTTCCTATTGGGCTTTCTATTTTATATGTTTAAAAAATAATAATAATAAATCTTTTTCATACAAATGAACAGCACCTGGACAATATTTTAAGGCACCCAAAAGCACCCTTATGCAAGCATCAGACAATTAGTGGCTTGTCAGTTGCTCTTAAAAGTCAGATGATAAGATGTAACAAAACCTAGCAGGACTATCGATCAAAGGGGAGAAAAACATGAGCAGGTTTTGTCCAGAGTTTGGGTGTTGGTATGGAGAACAGTGGACTGGGTTTGAATTAAAAAATGTTTATCTTCAATTCCTTATTTTGTAACTAAACACTAATTTGGTTTTTATGAAATATACAAGGGTGTTTTTAACCAATCATAAGCTGTTAAAACCAGTAATCAGCTGATCCCACCTTACAGAAGGTCTAGGGATCGAATAGCACAACATTTACAAATTCAAAAAAAAAAAAGAAGAAGAAGAAGAAGAAGAAGAAGAAGAAGAAGAAAAATAAAAGAAAAGAAAAGAAAAAAGAGGGAGGTGTCTTGGCTTTCTTTATTCCGTCCAATGTTTTGTTTTTTTATTAATACAAATCTGAAGTCTTCGTTGAAGTAACAGCTATCACATCCTCGTGTCAGCATTGCCCATTAGACATATGTATGCATGTGAATTGATTTAAAGGTCGTAGCAACAGTCATGTGTGAATATGGTCTAACTATACAGTCTAACTATAACATTGGTAATGTGGTTCCATTGCGCAGGTTCCTAAAGTAACAGTTATTGTTGGTGGAAGCTTTGGTGCTGGGAATTACGGAATGTGCGGACGTGCATATAGTCCCAATTTCCTGTTCCTATGGCCCACCGCGAGAATATCTGTGATGGGCGGAATTCAGGTAGCTTCTGTACATGTATTGGAATAGCTTCTGTGTCAAATGACAATTTGAAGATAATTTATACAGAAATGAAAATTCCGATGATATTTTCTTGTAAAAAGAAAAAAAAAAAAAAAAAAACCGCCTCAAAGAATTTAAAATGCCCTACAAGTTTGCTGTGGTAAGCAGCAGAGTGGGTCCACGCCATCATGATTCACAACACTTCTGCAAGAATAGTTACCGGACAGTAATTCTTTATTGGAAGAAAAACTGACTGTTATCTCATGGTGCTAAAAATTATATTATGCAAGAAACAACCATTTTGATAACCCCTAAAACTCTAGAAACATATCCTATAGACATCATTACTCGACAAAACTGTCTCTGTAGAAGTTACTTAAACAGGCTCTCTGTTTGGTTTTTGTTACTTTTGAAGGCTGCTGGTGTCCTAGCGCAAATAGAAAGGAGCACCAAAAAAAGGCAAGGAGTTGAGGTAATTGAATTAAATATGGCTCTCAAATTTCGGTCTTGTTATTTTTGTGAGGTTCTTTTTAGGTCATCTTCAGTGAAGAACAGATGAGTGTGCTGAGCACTAGCAGAACTCAAGCTTTCAAATGTTTGGATGTTGTTGCTGCAGTGGAGTCAGGAAGAAGAGGAGAAATTCAAGGGTAGGGTTGTGGAGGCATATGAGAGAGAAGGAAGCCCTTATTACTCTACTGCAAGGCTATGGGATGACGGCATCATAGACCCTGCAGACACAAGGAAGGTAATAAGCTTCTGTCTGTCTGCTTCCATAAAACATGTCCCAGATGACACTAAGTATGGTGTCTTCAGAATGTAAGTTATTTAAGATTCTGAATAAAAAAACACTGCATGTCATTATTCCTTCTGTTCTTGGTGTTTGGCTTCCTGGCGCAATCACTTATTGCTTGCTGGCTTCCAAGGTCAAAAACTTGTGGAATAGATTCCCTTTTTTGTTTGACTGATGCAACTGTAGTAAAAGCTGTCCAAAATGACAGAAATGAAAGAAAACCATTTTCAAATTAATAACCTTACAAAGTTCACAACCCGGGGATTTTCATAAAATACAATGTAGGGTGATGGGAACCACTGTTTGTTTTATTCTCATTTCTGTAGCATGGTTTTCTTAGAGCCTTTATTTTTCTCCTTGTTAGTAAAAGAGGTGGGGTTATATTTGACACTCATTCTGGTTTTGCCGTCAACCGCGCAGGTCTGTGTTTGGTTGCCTTTGTCACTGCATATGCACAACTGGCCTGAGCCCAATCATGTAGTTCCTAGTCAGTGTCAATATACCTTGCATGCAAACATTATTGTCACCATGGCTAAAATGGAGACTGAGTGGGGCAGACTATCGTGCACTCATGAAGCCCCAATTTCACAAAATTATGACTGTTGATTTTCAATCCCTTTCTTGCCCTGCAATTGATTTCACTCTCTGTAATTAGTTTTGGCCCATGGGAATCCTTCAAGGAAAATGCTTTTGTATTCCAGAAATCATTTAGCCTCTTCTGTTTGGGTAGGGGATCTCACAAAGTCCAGGTTAAGCTTAATCCTAATTTTGGTGGGCCCCATGGCCTCCATGTCAGACTCGCATCACTAAAGTGGCTTTCTTCGGCTTAATCACAAGTGATTAGGCAGAAGCAGAACTTAATGAACCTTTAGATCCTTGTGAAGACTACTTATTCCGGAACCAAAATGGAATTTCAGGGGAAGAAGTTTTGAGCTGGTCAAATTAATGGGTTGAATTATTCCAAGTATGAATGAATGGGTTAAAAGTAGCAAGTAGGGTGCATACATGGAAGAGTAGGTTCACGCATCTCCACCATCTAAAGACTGTTGGAGGGAATCTTGCAAGCATTTCAAAATGTGAATATTTGACAGTCCATTTTGAATGGTTGTTATGATTCCAGGTGATTCATTATTAGATGGTGGGAAATATCACTCTTCTCAATGGAAGATTTCTCCCTTTACCCAAACATGTGCAAGTTTTAGGCCATCAGTTAATTTTTGTGACAGAACAAGCAATGCCTTTGCCCTTGTGAGCATGAAACTGCAAGTGTAAAATGGCAGGGCTTTGGAACATGGAATATCGTTCAATGAGAAGCCGTCATGTGAGTGGAGTGGACAGAACACGTGTTAGAGATCTGTGCTTTGGAACATGTCCTATACTAAAAATTTTGAATTTTCGGTTTTACAAGTTTTGACCCACCTGTTCAACTCAACAGAATAACATTTGTTTTTATCCTTGTAATGTTATCAGTGTACCATACCTCATAATGGCGACTCCGGATTGGATTCTCTGCTTGCTAGGAACATGGATTTCCCGTTTTCCTGCACTGTGGTTGGGCAATGTCATCACTGATGACGACGTGAGCACTGTTGCATTAAATGTGGTCTTACATAGTCAGTGATGATTCACTGAACTGATGTGGCTCAATCACGTTGCAAATAACAGGAAATTACTGTTCCGGCAAACAGAGGATCTCCACTCCTTTGACACTAGCCATCCTACTACTGATCTAGAAGCGAATTACAACCCTCGTGCGTTGGATCTGCCTCAATTTTTTGGCTCATACCTTAAAAGGAAAATTGGATTGCGGATGTAGACTTTGTTGGGCCCACTGTGAATGTATGTGATTTATCCACACTGTCCATACAATTTTCCAACTCATTTTAGGGGTTGAGCCCAAAATTGAAGCTCATCCAAAGCTCAAGCGGACCATACAACACGAAACAGTGTAAATAATGATTTTCACCTTTCTAGGCCCTGCAGTGATGTTTATTTGTCAGAAAACCTGTTGATAAGATCATGCAAACATGGATGAAGGGAGAAAACAAATATAAGCTTCATCCAAAACTTCTGTGCCCCCGATATTTTTTAATGGTAAACATTTAATTCCACTTTTTTTTTTTTCTTTTTTTTTTTTTTTTTTTTTTTGGTGTGGTCCATTATAGATTTGTATATACTTCATTTTTATGCCACAGCCCTAAAATTCTCTTGTAAAATGGACGGAAGGATTTGATAAAATACATAAATCACGGTGGACCCCACAGTTTACTCAGTACGCAATTCGCCACCCTTAAAATGATCTGAAAGAAGGGATGGACTGTGTAGATAAACAGATACATCACAGTGAGCCCCCAGACGGATCTTCCTGTTCCTTGCTAGAGACGGGCGGCCCCGGACGGACACAATCCGCTTCCGATATACGTAGTTTCTTCCCCTAACATGTGAAGAGGATTGCGTCCGAACCCAGTCGGACAATAAGCCGTCCGACCAGAGCTCCTGTGGAGTCCACCGTGATGCATCTGTTTATCCACGCTGTCCATTTATTTTATCAGATCATTATAAAGTACTAGCCTAAAAATGAAGCAGATCCAATGCTCAAATGGACCACACCAGATATGACTCTTGCATTTAATGCAACCCAAGCTCACTATTTGGTGTGGTCCACTTGAGTGTTGAATCTGCTTCATTTTTGGGTTCATAATTTAAAATGATATAAGAAAATGGATGGATGGTGTGGATAAACAGATACATCATGGTGGCCCCACAGGAGCTCTGGTCGGGCGCAATCCGCTTCCCCTAACATGAGGGGCTCCTGATTGAATCATTACCTTTTTGACATGCCAGGCCTTCTATAAGCCCTACAAAATTTAAATTAGCTATCTCTAATCTCAGCCCTTGACTATGTACTCGCCATATCTGTTTACTAAAGTCACTTTAAAGGGCGTTGATCAGATGACTATGATCATCTGATGAACATGCATTTTTGACCCATTCTCCATCAAGATGATGGGAAATTAGATCGACAGTCCCAGTTTATATCACTCATGCTGTACGGTATTCCAGTGTTACCTGCTCGGGCATATCATGTACCTGCGACAATTGGAGATTAGCAAGCCTTTAATATCCGACCACACCGCATATGCACATTTCTGTCAATCCTGTGGCGCTGATTACTCTAAGACCTTGCCTTGATAAGACAATCCTAACCGTCTGGTTGAGAATTAGCATGTGAATGGGATCATCACTTCTTTTTAACTGTACATTTGCGAGCCACCTATGACATCCGGGATGATGCCTAATAGGAAATGTTTCATCGAAGCTGGTCATCAGGCTAGCGCTTATTAGAGGGATTAGTGGGCCCCAGATAAAAAGATCACCCTATTAAGAGAAATTGATCAATGATCCAAATTCATTGGAGAATTGTCTCATCTGTGATCATCATATCACCCGATTTTTTACGAGATTGCATCTACCCTAGGGATTCTCTGAACACGTGCTTCCATAAGACAAGTGTGTGGCAAGCAAGCACAGCATGTCTCATTTTATTCTGCAGGCTCTGCCATCTCAACCACCCCAATTTCATACGGACGTGCCACATGTAAAGTTACAGATAGCAGGCGAGAATCTGGTGCTAGTTACATGCGGTGCCACATCTTTGTACATGTGCCCAAGTATGTACGATATCCCAACATTTCATACCTTTGAAACCTATTGTGGATAGGGGTGTACATCGAGTAGAACCAGTCGAGCTGGCCTCAGCTCGACTCAGCTCGGCCACTAGCTGACCTCAGCTCGAACTCAGTTCAGTCAGCAGCGTGGGCCAGTTAGAGCCAAGATCGAGCCAAGTTCGCCATTGCAGCATTTTCACAAACACCTGGACTACATCTTCAAAATCTCACTGTATTTGCAATAGCAGCTACAGTTTCACAAGTATTTTATCAAACACCTTCTAAGCAACATAAAAATCAAGAAAAAAAAAGGGTATTAATTTCATATACATACCTTCCTTGCCACCAGCCACACTTCTTTGAGCCATTTCATCAAACACTTGGTGAGCAACATCAATATCAAAGTAACTGAGTCACCAAACTTGTTTGATCCGAGTTCAATTCGAGCTGGGTTCGATCTGAGTCGAGTCAAGCGGGGGCCAGCTTGAACTCGGCTCAGACTCATTTTCGAGCTCAAAAAATCAGCTCGACTCAGCTTGAACTCAGCTTCGAACGGAGCCGAATCGAGTTTCTTTGAGTCAAAGTCGAGCAAGGTAACCGAGCTAGCTCGATTCGTGTACACCTCTAATTGTGGATGAACCTCCCCCTAAAACCACAGCTTGGATGGCAATTGGATGATTTTGTGCATTGTGGGGTCTGGCAAGCCCTCGTTAAGTTCAAGGGAAGGGAAGGAATTTCCAGCAATGTTCTAGCACCAATAGGAAAAGAGGGGTTACTTTTCTCTGGCTGTTAAAAAGAGGGGGTATTTTATAAGTAGAAGGCAAAAAGAGAGGGAGGGGTACATGTTAAAAAAAGAAGAGGAAATAAAAACTCAAAAAGTGTATATGCAGATTCGAAACAATACGATCTCAATCATTTCAATTCGTAACACGGCTGCTTCTATAGAAGAGTGAATGGGGGCAATTTGTTTCCTTTTCTTGTAAGCAGCATTTTTTGGTTTGTAGTGAACCGTTAAACAATATCCCTTGCGCAGATTATAAGAATGCCAACCAAAATACTAATTGAACTCAATAAAGTCTTCCAAACAAAGCGAGGGTTCTACTAGGAATATAATTTCAATAAACCATCCACCATTCAGTTAGTTTTGTTAAGTTTCTGAGAGAGAGAGAGAGAGAGAGAGAGCAAAGCAGATGCAGTCAAACTCCTCAGTATGGCCTATACCTCCAATCCATTCTTGAAGACCTGCCGCCACTTCCACTGCTGGCATACCCTCCCCACTGTAGAAGAAGAAAATTCACCCCCTCAAGAAATATTCAAGATCACATCACATGGTTAAAAGAATTGTTTTAAGATGAAAACATATACTCACATCATCAAAATCAAGGCTCCCATAGAGCCTGCCATATGTACGCATGGGACCATATCCACCAAATGATTCAGCAGGATCCATCATGTAACTCGTGCTTGTACCAGCATCATCAAGCGGTGTAGCTGAGTCTATGGCAACCTGTTAAAAAAAAACACGATAATAAATGACGAGCTGAAGGACAGCTGCAAAAGACTTCACTGGGGAGGGTTCTAGCTCCTGGATTTGATGTCATTTGAAATCCCCTGACTAAGCCTGCACACAGTCACAGCAGGGCTAGACATGAGGAAAGCAGACACTATTTCCTGTGGTTGTCAATGGGCCGGGCTGGCCAATTAGGTTCCCAGGATTGGCCCACTTCGGGCAGAACTTAGGCAGGCATATGTGGCCCAAGGGCCAGGCCTAAAAGTGAAGCCCATTGATTAATCAGGGCTGGGGTGGGGTTGGGCTGTGTACAAAAGTTTGTCAGTCTGGCCCTTGGTACAACCCAGCCTCGCCCATTTATGGTTTCTAAGGGTGTATTTAAAAGTTTCACCTCATTTCTCATTTTTTCAATGTCTTTTTAAATACTTAATGACTAAAGTAAATTAGACAACTTGTTAATAACGATTAATATTCTCCTGGATGACTTTTAATAGCAATTAATATTCTCCTGGATGACTATTCCAACTCCAAAAGCAGTAAATAGGTTTAGGCATGGGCTGGGTGGGTTATTAACTTACGGATCGGACATGGGCTTAAGTCCAATGTGAGACGGGCTTGGACTGACCTCGGCCCGGTCCGAACCCAGCCCACTGACAGCCCTACCATCTACCACAGATAATTTCTCCATCAAACTAATAACAGAAAAACATTATATATATATATATATATATAGCACAAAATCTAACTGGTCCACCAGATAAGTCATGTCATGATGTTGATGAAGCTGCCAATAGCGACATTCTCCAAGGAGAATATCTCATGTCAATCCTCAGATAAAGCCATAAAGGTAAATTTGTATGTATTAAGTTTCCATTCCAATACCTGCTGTCCGCAAATCTCATGGGATCTGCGTGAAACGCGGTCTGCCACACCATCCTCAGCAAAAGTTACAAAGCCAAACCCCCTGTGGCCAGTTCTCTTTGGATCCTGGTTTAATGAAGCAAGCTATGTCTCAATTGGCTACCATGAGTGCAATCACTTGATGCATCCAGAAAAAAGACCACTATTTACCTTAGGAACATACACATCTAAGATACGGCCAAATCTACCAAAATACTGGCGTAAATCTTCAGCAGTGGCCTCTTGTGGAAGCCTGCCTACAAATATTTTCTTGCCCATTCCACGAGACGGCTCAGAGACCCCTCCTACACCATGAAAAGTAGCATTTAAAGACATTTAGATATTGCCCAAACTGGATATTGTAGTAGATGGTTATTTAGTAGTACTGAAAATTATATGCAACTATACATGCAAACGACAAAAACTTACTTCCATAACCCGAGCTTGGATGGTCATACAGTGTCGGAGCACCTATTGCCGCATACCTAGTTGCTGCTGTAATATAAGCATTGTACGCACCATATCCACCGCCGCCACCGCTGCCGCCACCACTGCCACCACCACCGCCACCTTGATTTGCTCTGCTTAGATGTCTAAAATCATCATCCTGGCAACATAACACCCAACTTAACTGATTTTTTCCACCAAAGTCTAAAGCATATAAATTTGCCTACAAACATTAGAAACAAAAGCTACAATGCATCCCAGATCCAAACTCATGGATTTGGTTACAGATCATAGGAACAACAATCTCCCACAGCAGAGAAAAATAGACTAGCAACACAGTGAAAAGGCAGTGGTGCTATGCCTTTGGGGTGGCTCGGTCAACAACTAGTGTAGAACCTCCCAAGTCATGAGTATCGGTCATCAAGGTGTCCACAGAATCTGCACATGAAAAAGTAAATCGCCTTCATTATTCAACAAGTGAAAGAATAAAAGAAAAGCAATAAGAACAATTCTCTTTGAAAGGAAGGCTGGTCTATGTGGACTACTGGCATCAAGGACTCAAGGTACACCGCTAATATTGCCGGATTAAAACTAAACGGGGCATGTCTGATAATGAGACAGATAAACCATCTTAGATTTGCACTAAGACATGCATTAAATTTTGGTTTAAAAAAAAAAAAAAACAAAGAAGGAACAATACTTCACCGTGATCGACTATAAGATAAATAAAAATCTTGATGAAAGGACTATGGACTCATCCAGACCATAAGAAATTCAAATCAAGGACTACTATGCGTAAATGGCATACTTCTATCAAATCAAGAACAAGGGTACATATTCCATTTAGTCCTTCAGCAGCAACCTCGAAAATCATGAGGGCAAAGACACGAGATACAAGGCTGATAAATCAAGCATGCCAATGATAGCCCTCAGCTATTTACTGAAAGAATAGCTATACTTGTTTAAGTTATTTTACAAAACAATTTCGTTGAACATAACTTTGGTGTTTTAAATTTAGTAATAGATCAGGGGCATTCTTCAGCACTGCTTCTAATGGTTTAATCATACAAACTTTGTACAAGATTACAATTGTCGTTAAGTAAATTTAATATACCCTGACCTGCACTTTCAAAAGTGATAAAGCCAATTCCACGGTGTCCTTTTGAGCCTTGATCCTGCAAGATAATTATTATCAGGCAATCACTTGCATTACATTAAAATGGTTAGTCTAGGTTTAAGACTGGCATCAAAAGATGTGTGATAAACATTTGAACAGAGCTCCCTACATAAATCAAATATCACAAAATTGAATTCAACGCTGAATCATATGAACAATGTTAGATGGTGATAGATGATCCAGATTACATGGGCATTTAAGTGTAAGAAAAGCACATAAGAGTTCCTTAGAACATGTATACCTGTGAGTAACCCTTCAAAAATTATATACTTGTGAGTGCTTGCACACTTCTGTAAACAAGAAGGAATTTGGAGCAGATGTGCATATGGTTAAATGCTAGCTACCCTTCTAAGAACTCCTCGGTTGTGTGATGAGGCAGCATAAGTTAATCTTATTTTCCAATTTGTGGAAAATTGAAAAAAATCAAAATTTTCCAATTTCTCGCAAATCGTTTGCAATCTGTGTCCAAACATCAAGTGAAACATGTATGTAACTTAATCTAGCGATTCTTCTTTTGCTTTTGAATGTACTGCTTGTGTTTCCACAAGTCTTCTTACATTTATAAATTATATGAATTGACTAGAACATACTTGCAACAATTCAGTTAGACAATGCATAGATTGGGACTCCATACAAAGAAAACCTATTATGTGTATTTGTTTTTTGCAATGTTTTGATTTAGAAGTGTGTATTGATGTCTTTTTTAGCAATCACCGAAGTTTCATTGAAAAATTCAACCAATTTCCCAATGCTTCCCCATGTTTGCAACAACAGCGATACATTACATGATACGGCCGATATATCCCATACGACCGATATAACCAACACGTATCCTTATCCCAAGAATGCGAAACGAAACGCGATACCAATATTTTGAACACTGGTTACAGGGCCATTTTCCATAACAACCGTAACAACCCTGTAAAGCATAATGGTTACCACAATCACCATTACGTAACCACTTTGGAATACCTTGTGTCCTAGTGACATTGGGGAGGGAGGGGGTCCAGAGGTTGGGACAAAGAGTATATAATTAATTATAATAGTGTTGCTCATCATGTTGGACTCAATATTGTTATTGTTCGTTGTGTCCTTGGCAGTGGTGGGTGATTTAATTCAGGAAGTGATGGGGACACCATGCGCACGCGCACGCCCCCCACCCTACGCACGTACTCAAGGAGGAGGAGGGCCTACTATCAATCTGGATTGACGACGGCATCTATGGAGGATCTCTTAGTTAGCGGGGTATGCTATAGAGCATTGGAGTGGACTCGATCATTATATGGATTCTACCATTGAATCTCATGATCGTGGTCCACTACCTTAGATGATCAAGGATTTTGATTTTTGGCTATTATCATTATTAGAAATATCATGAACGGTTTTGATTTCGTAGACTAATTATTTTAGTTACTTCATCTCGAAGTATTAGTGTGCGCACATGGCGCGACTTTTGGGGTTTAGGGTTTTCTTATAAATAGGCAACCCCATGTAGGTATTTTTCATGGAAGTTTTATGAATAAAAATTCTGCGTTTTTTTCTTCTTCTCTCTCTCTCTCTCTAAGTTGAAGAATCTAATTGGGTGCGAAACCTTCCATTTCTCGAAGGGCTAACTATTGTGGCGCAAAGTAGGGGTACACACGGGTCGGTTCGGTCCGGTTCTAGGGTAAAACCGGAACCGAACCATTCCTAACGGTTCTATAATTTTTGGAACCGGAACTGGACCGTTAGCACCCTAGAACCGAACCAGAACCGGACCGTGAAAAAACGGTTCGGTTCCAGATCGGTTCCACGGTTTTGGGTTACTTTGAGAACTCCATCTGAGAAGAAAGAGAAGAGAGATTGCTTACCCCAGAATCCTAAACAACAGCATCATTGCATGCCAAAAATGAGATTCTTAAAAATTAGAGCGGTTGCATGAACATATATTCCTATCAAACTCCAACAAATAACATATGAAAGAAATGCAGTCAAAGAAACCCTAGCAATTGAAAATCAGAAAAATCGAAAGATGAAGGAAAACACTAACATATGAATAAGGAATAGAGGGACTAAAAAAAACCTAGAAATCAAATGATCCGAAATGCAAGGAGAGGTTGCTTACCCCAGAACTCCATCTGAGAAGAGAGAGAGGGAGGGAGAGAGAGAGAGAGGGGGCGGCAGTCCGCAGTTGGTGAGAGCGCAGGGGTAGGGTGCTAAAGGAGTTAGGGTTTTAAATAAACTTTAAAAAAAAAAAAAAAAAAAAAAAACTAAAGCTCGAATCCAGTGTTCGTGTTACGGTTCGGATATACGGTTCAGATCGGTTCTACAGGGCCCTAAACCGGAACCGATCCGTAATCAACGGTTCTGAAAATTTTGGAACCGGAACCGGACCGTTGGCGCCCTAGAACCGGACCGATCCAACGGTTCCGGTCCGGTTACACGGTTCCACTGGTTCGATGTGCACTCCTATTACAAAGCCACAACCATCTCAAATCATCTTCACCCCTACACCCGACATCCATCATCTTCCACAACCCTCCCATCTTCATATTCACTTTTTTTTTTTTTGTGTACCCAAGTTCTCCTTCACAGCAGATTTTCAGATTCCGGCCCACCAGACGGGCTAAAACTTCGGCGGAGCACCACGCCCAAATCGGGCAACGGATCGTCTGAGTCAACTAGACATAGTCAAATCCCATCTGGTTCAATACCCAATTCACCCCTTAGGCAAGTCATAACTTGACTCGATATGAAACAAGCCACTCCGAGTCGCCAACTGATTTAACCATGGTTTCAACAGGTCATGACAACAAGCATCTTCTTGACCAAAGAATAGCTGAGACACCACTCGAATTTATGTCAAAAATACAAAATGATATATTCTTTTGTTTTCCATTCTTCTTCTAGCGAATATTTGTACACATTCGTTTACCGAAAAATATGCCAATATGGGACTTGTATATGGCCAGTATTGTATCAATTTTTGGCTGGGCCGATACACCTACTGAACCGACTTTCAAAACCTTGGTCCAAACATATTCTAGGCCGATACATTTTCTTCCTTCAATTTTAAAATTTTTTTTTTTTTTTAATCGTTACTAGGCCATAATGGCCACCTTTACCGTTATTGAATCTTGGTTTGGTAGGCTCCATGAGTGGTCGGAAAGATTGTGGACCCACCATGTGAGAACTGTTTACATCATGGCATTAAAAAATGGTGATGCAACGGTTGGAGCTGTTATAAGATACAGGGCTATAACGGCCATTGTGGGGAAAAAAAAATGGCCCATAATGGCATTGCAGTGGCTGTTACGGATACAAGGCTAATACATTTTCTTTCTTTCTTTTTTTTTTTATACCATTACAAGGCCAAAATGGCCGTTATAGCCTGTATTGTAACGGCCATAAGGCTGGTTGTTATGGTCTTTGTCAGGGTGTCCCGTATCCGTTACAATACGGCCGTATCGGCCGATACATATCAGTAACGGCAGTGGCCATTGCGCGATACGGGGCCGTAACGGGGCACCCCTCGATTCTGTAGCAGTAACCGCGGTCAGGGCATAACGGTCAAAAAACGGCCTCTTTTTTTTTTTTTTTTTGGCTTTTTAAGGTCTGTTTTCTCACTTTTTTTTAAACTTCTTTCTTCCAAACTCTTTCTAAAGCATTCTATTGCTATTTTCGACCACTCTTAGCTTGATATTATAGATAAAAACAACTTCTATTAAGGATTTTCTTGATTCAAAGCTCCGTGGGCCATTTTTCAGAAATTTCTCAAAAATAGGTATTTATATTTTTTATTCAATGTTTTGTTATTTGAATGGTAGAATATGATGTGTTAATTATAATAGAAGATATTAATGTCCAATTTACAGATTGTTGTTGTCATTTTATATTTTTTTATAAATTTTTTCTATTTACGCACTATTTTAGGCCTTTTTTGTAATTCGAAAAATCATTTTTTATTCAATGTTTTGGTAGAATATGATGTGTTAATCATAGTAGAAGATATTAATGTGCATTTTACAGATTGTTGTTGTCATTTTATATTTTTTTATAATTTTTTTCTATTTACACTATTTTCGGCCTTTTTTAAAAAAAAAATCGAAAAAATTTTTTATTGAATGTTTTGTTGTTCTAATGGTAGAATATGATGTGTTAATAATAGTAGAACATGTTAATGTCCATTTTACAGATTGTTGTTGTCATTTTATAATTTTTTTCTATTTACGCACTATTTTCTGCCTTTTTTTTTTAATATATTACACACGTAAAATATTTTCGTATTACATTCATTCTAATATATCTATCATTGATAGAAGATAGTTAGAAAATTAAACATATGAGTTTTGCAGTCAAATCCAGGTTGGTTGGTTCATAAATTCATCAGACAATCCGATACAACTTCTCACCAAAGAGTAGACCGTTACACCACCATAAACATGTTCCAATTTATAAATGAATGCATATTTGGAATGCTTAGAATATTCCGGATTTAATTCATATTTTTTCATATTTTTTTGGCAAAAAAAAAAAATCACCGTTACGGGCCGTTACGCCCCCGTATCGCCGTTACACCCCCATATCCGTATCGGTATCGGAGGACACCGTTACGCCAACCGATACCAATACGGGATACCTTGGTCTTTGTTACCATTATTGAATACCTTGGTTCACACTGATTAGCGGGTGATGGGTTAGCACTAATCCAAACTTAAGGGCGAGTTCTTTCCAATCCAAGGGAATTTATGCATCCAACCACCGATTGCAAATAATCTGCCACCTATGATTAGACTGGTGGGCCCCGTAGGCAATCACGTACCTATGATTAGGTTGGTTGACACCACAGTTGATCAAATACCTATGATTAGGTTGGTTAATCCCACAAGTGATTGGGTCAACTTAGTGGGCCACTAGGTGGTATGGATAATGGACCCCACAAGCCAGCATTGTTCACATGTGTGCATAGTTCATCCATGCATTATTCACACGTTGCACTAGTAGTCAGTATAGTGCACAGATTAGCATACCTAGCAAGTTAGTTTCCTGTTTCTGCCACTTATGTCTTAGATTGGCAAGCCCCACAGGTAATCGGATCAGGTTGGTGCATCGTATTCAACAACGGTTACATAATGGCTGTAATGGTAGAAACTTTTATGTGATACAGGGTTGTAATGCCCATTTTGGAAAAAAAAAAAGAAGAAGAAGAAGAAGGAGGAGGAGGCTTGTGAGCCAGTAACAGGTCGATATAGGGCGATACATTTTCTTCCTTCGAAATTTTTTTGACCTTTACAGGGCCATAACGGCCACCGTTACCATTATTGAATACCTTGGTTTGATGGGCTCCATGAGTGGTTGGAAAGATTGTGGACCCACCAAATAAGCATTGTTTACACCATGGCGTTTAAAAACAGTAACGTGATGGCCATAACGTAGCAGTAACGGTGGGAGCCGTTACATGATAAATGGTGTAACCGCCATTCTTAAAAAAATGGCCCATAATGGCCTTGCAACGGATCCTTCAAAAAAATAAAATAAAATAAGGACTTGCAACATCTGTTATGGGCCGATGCATTTTCTTCCTTTTTATTTATTTTTTAAACCATTACAAGGCGGCCTGAATTGTAATGGCCAAAAGGCTGGCTGCCACGCCCACTGTTATCGTTATTGAATACCTTGGTTCAGACCGATTTGTGGGCGATGGGTTAGCACTAATCCAAACTCAAGGGTGAGTTCTTTCCAGTCCGAGGGAATCGATGCATCCAACCACCAATTGCAAACAATCCACAACCTACGATTTATACTAGTAGGCGATCAGATAACTATGATTAGGTTGGTTGACCCCACAGTCAATAAAAAAACTATGATTAGATTGGTTGATCACACAAGCGATTGTCAACTTAGCGGGCCACCAGGTGCTGTGGTAAGTATGGACCTCACATGTATGCATAGTTCATTCATGCAATATTCACATGTTAGCACTGCTAGTTAGTATAGTGCACAGAATAGCATAACTATATGCTTAGTTCTTCTTTTCTTTTCTTTTTTCTTTTTTTACTTTTCAAAAAAACTATATGGTTTGTTTCCTGTTTCTAATCAAGTTTCCTTTTCTTTTCTTTTTAATTAAGAAACTCTTTTGCAAGCCAAGACAATTAGAGTTATGGTTAAAATAGGAAATAGCTGTATGAGGGCCAATACATACAAGACCCTGCCTATGAATCTAGACATGCTTCTTTTCACTTGTTTTGGTGATCAAAACTCCTTATTTATTTATTTGTTTATTTTTGTAAGGGGTGTGTGGTAAGATTAAGGACCTCACATGCATGCACAGTTCATTCATGCAATATTCACATGTTAGCACTGCTAGTTAGTATAGTGCACAGAATAGCATAACTATATGGTTAGTTCTTTTCTTTTCTTTTCTTTTCTTTTTTTACTTTTCAAAAAAAAACCATATTGTTAGTTTTCAGTTTCTAATCAAGTTTCCTTTTCTTTTCTTTTTAATTAAGAAACTCTTTTGCAAGCCAAGACAATTAGAGTTATGGTTAAAATAGGAAATAGCTCTATGAGGGCCAATTCATACAAGACCCTGCCTATGAATCCAGACATGCTTCTTTTCACTTATTTTGGTGATCAAAACTCCTTATTTATTTGTTTATTTTTGTCTGTGTTTGGACTGGTGGAAAATAATGAAACATCGTGGAAATGAAATTGATTTCCACAGATGTGACACTTTTCCCTGTTTCTGAATACACAAATAGGTTTAGAAATTGATTTCCATTTCCATGGTTTTCCTTGAAAAGTAGTGAAATCAGTTTCTACTTTACAACCTGTTAAATTTAGATTTTTATGATTACAAGAGACAATCCTCACTAATTGATCGCCAACCTTTTAACATTTCCTTGAAAATCATGCGTGCTTAAACAAACAAGTTAATATGGGTTCTTTTCTACACATTACCCTGTTCTCAGTTTTCCACGGTGGATTTCCATATCCATGTTTTGGTTTCCACCAATCCAAATAGGCAAAGGCCCATGGCAGGGTATATTGTGATTGTGATGCTTCATAAGCTATTGGTGTGATCATGGTTATGAATATCAGTATCAGTGGGACATTGGCCAGGCCCCACTGAAAACTTATATGATATCAATATGACATCGTGAATTTGTTTTAGCTCCATATCAGTCTGTCTTAGATTGTATCGGACAAATTTTTTAAACCAAAAAAATTACAGATATTAGTAAGGAAAAAAGGAGATATTCAAGGATCTAACTTTTTTGTGTTTTTGAACATGTATTCAGTGGTGTATCGGACCATTCTTTAGTAAGAATGTTGTCTGTTGGGATGACCCAAAAAGACACAAAATTAAAATCCAGCACATAATTGGTCGATCTGTGTTCAAAATACATAATGCAGGACGGATGAGCTAGCCTAGAATGATGCAATGTGATCATCAACGGATTAACTAGAACAATTTAAAGCACAGAATAATACTAATCAATCACAAGCTTAAATAAACGACAGCTCTCCTTCTCTAGTAATACATACATCTACCTAATCTATCATTCCCCTAAACTAATTTTGGGAAATTTTTAAAGTCAAATAAATGGCCGAAAATGGCCCAAATATACACAAATGATTAAAATCCAGCACATAGATGGTATACCTATGTTCAGAAAAAAAAAAAAAAAAGGTGTGCCTAGATCCATTTTTCCCCAAAACTAATATTGGATTTTTTTATTTTTTTTTAAATAAAATAAAATAAAATAATAAATAAAATCCAAAAAGGCAAAAAATGACCTAAAAATATGCACACAATTGAAATCCAGCACATAGATGGTAGATCTATGTCCAAAAAACATGGATCTACCTCGATTAATCATTCCCCTTAATTAATTTTCTGAAAAAATTAAAATAATTCATAATGTCCCAAAAATACGAAATAAAATAAAAATTGTCGTAAACTATTGATTTAAACAATGCATCTGCAAATCTAATATATATATATATATATGACAACAGGGTGTCCCCACTCCTTTTTAAGGCGAGACTAATCCCTGTGGATGCATGCAATCACATGCAAACCATGTGCATCGGATAAAACACGGGGAAGGGAATCGATCTTGCATCTATGGGAAGCAAACCCACGACGCTAGCCGTTTGCCCAAACCCGGGCAGTAAATCTATAATATAATGTATTCATGCAACAATGCGAAACTGTTTTTTAACAAATACAAAAGTAAGAAAATTGCTAATATTTTTGAAAAGACACAAAAATAAAAAGAATTATGCAAATATCCAAAATCGAACACAACTAAAGCATGATTTGATCGATTTGAGGTTATCATGTTGATTCAACACCATAACAGCAAGATTAAACAAAAATACATTAGATTTTTCACCCATTTTTTAGATTTTCCCCAAATCTGCCACCAAACGTTTGATTAATTTTTTTTATTTGAACCCAAAAATCTTGTGTTTTGATCTTTGAAACAGTTGTAAAAAATTGGTTTAGAAGAAACCCTAAGCAAGAAAACATTCAAAAGGGATGGAAAAGACGAGAAAAAAGTGAAAATAGACATGTCCAACGCACTTACATCTGATACGCATGGTAAATACTGGTGCCAATACGGCCCATATCGGCTGATACAGGCCAATACAGAACTGCTTTATTTGAAACGAGCTGATACAGACCCTTACCATGTACTATACCATGCCGATACGGACACAATACAGCCGTAATGGCCGATACAATATTGATATTCATATCCCTAAGTGTGATGCCCTAGTCCTATCCCTTTCTAAAGGTGGTGTGATGTCCTAGAAAGTGTTGGAATCGCATTCAACAGCCCTTTATTTTTCTTTTCAGGAGTTTCTGCTACTTTGTTGGCTTCTTTGCCGAAGGTTCATGTAGCCCTAAATCTGGTACGTGTGATATACCTAATTTATTTCACCTTTGCATCCAAACTCTTCACATTGCATCATACATTCTGGCAACCATGTAAAATATGAAAGGCATATATAGTCTCACCTTTGGCATGTACAGATCTGTAATCTCACCGTACGTCTCAAAGTAACTGCAAACAACCCAAAGAGGCAAGTTAGTAGTGTAACATGGTGAAATATCGTGCTAAATGAGCGTAAAACATCCAACCAAGCAGGTGTTCCATTCTTAATTCACAATTTACCTTCGGAATGTTTCTTCTGTGACAGAATGTGGAATTCTTGCAACAAAAATCCGGGTAATTTTCTTTGAGGGTGCCCTCATCTCTTCCTACAAAACAAAAGGTTCAGCTGGTCAAACTTTGTTAATTCAAGTCACTTGGACGCATGGAACTGCAACGGAAGCAATTCAAGTTCCTAGGACTCCTAATTTTATATTGAATGTCTCCAACTCCACAGATCACTCAGTGAAACTCTCTCCCTCTCGCGCATGCACACATACGCAACAACACTGAAGGTGTGCCCACATGATGAACACTCCAGACCGATGATCAACCCTTTTCTAGTATGATCAAATATGGACTGTACATTTCCCAAGCCTGATATGGAGATTGGAACATCCGATCAAAGAAAATTTTCAGACCAACGGGCAATTCAAGGTCAGTCAAACATGATGCACAGTCCATTGACCCTTTATTGTATAATCAATATGTACCATCTATTTTTGGAAGCACTTTCAGATGGTTAGGATCATTCAATTAAAGTGATTTTTGAGGGGGATGGGTAATCAAAGGTGGGTCCCACATGAAGCGTGGTTTCATATCAACCTAATAAGTGGATCAACTTCTCCTTAAATAATAATAATAATAATATTATTATTATTATTATTAGTAGTAGTAGTAGTATTAGTATAGTAGTAGTTGTTGTAAGTAGACCAACCTAGATTTCGAGACAAGGCATGTTCACAATCACATTTAGCATCATCTGGTACATGATCCAGATCTCGCACACATGCTATATTGGGGTACGTGTTGCGATTCATCTCTTCATTATTTAGATGAATTCAAGACAATTGACATCCAAGCACCCAACCCAAGTTCCACAGAACTTGAGAGTTGTCAAGCAAGCAGCATAACTATAGTTCTAGGAACTCTTCTTCCAGGGAATTAAGTGCCATGGATCTAGAGTTTTTTCAAGGAGCTCCAGTTCTATGCATCCAAATGAACAACTCAACCAAATTATCTTTTTATAACAGCATCACACATGCAGAGAAAAGCTTCCTTGGAATTTACCCAAATGGTCGAGAAGGAACAACACAAGATCTAATAAGATAATGAAATTTGACATGAAAATACCTTTGGCGTTGCCACTTTCACTTCCAGCATTCTGTTGCCTAGAACATGCTCAGCTTCAAGTGCATTCTGCATAACCAAATTCACGTTATCAAGACTAAGAACTGATGCAGGAACTTTTGGGTCATCAATCATAGTCCGCCAGGGGGGGCCCAACTACCATTAGAGAGTTTTAGGCCAAAGATAATCTGATGGCACTGTGGGGCACATAAATCCAATTGGATGACTGTATAACTGATCAGATTGGGCAGTGGGGCCAACAGGTCCAAGAGGAAGTCTTTAAAGGATTTATATACCAATTGTTTTGGTATTTTGCAGTTCATAAACTAACCGTGTGGCTTTATAAATCTTACAGGTTGCGGCTGTATATACACCCAATCCTGCTAGTATATAAAGGAGTTCCATGATATTTGGACTTTCAATTATCTTCCATATTTGGTGTCTATTTTAGTCCCAAGTTGATATAGAAAAATAGAAAAGGGTTGTTTGGGCCAATAGGAATTTTAGCCTTACCTTCTTTCATTTTAATTGGGATGACACACGCATGCATGCACACATACATATGAACTGCAAAATAACAATGAACAATGGTGTGATTTTTTTTTTTTTCTTATACATGCTCCCATGAGTCCACACACACAATCACCCACGCATACAAACTTGCACATACATACATAGGGACAGAATCATAGATACATAGGTAGCAACATGTGTGAGACTTGTGCCAATGTTGTGACCATTTTTTTCTGAACAATGTTATGATAATTCAACTGAATGATTATTATTTTGGCCCGAGATGGATACTTCTTCCAGAACCAAGTTTTGAGGTGCCTCTAGATGACTAGATCCCTTTGGTGTGACTCGTAGGGGTTTTCTTTGTGGTGTGATTCCACATTTCTTATACTTATTTTATCTACTTACTGCTGCAATCATCTCAACTTAGAAATTTGGAGTATTTCTTGGAGGAATCGATCTTCAGAAGTGGTTTGTATTCCTAACTTTGCAAATAGGGCTTAATTTCTTCCCAATGTTCCATCAGAAATCAGGAACAATGTCACAAAACACATAATTGTTGGAAGTTTTGGCATAAGTTTGACACCAGCTGCCAATCTGATGCAACCCTCCTTTATCTGGGCTGGGACCAGCAATGAGAGCATAAAACTCCCACAGGCACAATGTAATAGACTATCACATAGCTTCTAATAATTTATTACATAGGTTTATTACAATCATCAAGTTGATTACAATCAACAAGTAGAAAATATTTGTACATGACTTGTTTGAGAATTTTAAAACTATAAAAGCAGTTACTCTTGCATGTGAATTTCACTAGTTTTTTTATTTTTATTTTTTGAAAGGCATTTCACTAGCATTTCCAAACCAAACTTTTTACTTACCACAATAATAATACTCAAATGTAATCAGATAGTATTTTGCATCCTATTACAAGATACCTTTGAGAGCCTTTTAGATTATACTGAAATTAGAAGTTCTCAAATTGATTTTTGCATGCCAAACAAGATGGAGGTGTAAACACAACGCTAGATTTATGCAAGGATGCTCTAGAATTTAAAGAATTTAAAATGTAGTCGGACTAAAACAGAGTATGGAGTGCAATTTTAATACTTATAGGAGTGAAAATGAGGTATTAGTTAAGATTAGTGACAAGTTTCCCAAAATGACCACTTTCGATACCTTGGGTCAATAATTCATGAGTGGAGAGATTGAAAAGGATGTTGCCTATATAATTCAAGCTGGGTGGAAAAAATGGAGATGTGTCTCTAGAGTTTTATGTGATTGTATTGTACCACTCAAACTGAAAGGGAAATTTTATGAGATAACTATAAGACCAACCATGCTTTATGGGACAATATTGGGGAGTTAAAGAATGGCATGTTCACAGGATGAGTTTGGCCACAAAGAGGATATTGAGATGGATGAGTGGCAAGACGAGGAAGGACAAATTAGAAATGAATGCACTTGAGGGAACTTAGCAGTAAAACCAAAATGTAGAAAGATGGGATAGATAGTTTGGCCATGTACAACGGAGACTAAGAACCATGCCGGTTAGGAGTGAGTTGGTACAAGTTGAAGGCTCTAAAAGGGAAAGGGAAAGGGAAAGGGAAAGGGAAAGGCCCAAAAGGAAGTGAATAGAGGTCGTAAGAGAAGACTTGATGACCTATGGTCTAACTGAAGGTCTGGCCCTTGATTCATGTAGCCAACCCCAATTAACTGGGATAAGGCTTGGATGATGATGAAACAGATATTTCAGGGCTCGGATCAGAAAGACATAATGTATCATCAGCACTTGTCAATTTCCAGCCCATCTAAAGATGTTCAACTTCTATACAAAAGACCAACAGATCTCAAACAGCCAATTGCATCAAATATTAAAGGGGATTTTTTGTAATTCATACCCAGAAACCCTCCGCTGTCCTTCCTCTTCAAGTGCTTTGTGGTGTTTTGGGCTTGTATTCTTTCTCACTTCGGCATTTCTTAATAAAATTTGGTTCTCTCTCAAAAAAAAAAAATTAATAATAATAAAATAAAATCTTATAACAGGAAGATAACCAGGAACTGTGATTATCAAAACGGAGGTAAGGTAAGATATAGGTTGCTCAGGTAGGCATAAGGCAGGTCTCAGTTGAAACTTGCTTGGCCTCCAAATCTCAGGTTACAGGGTAGCTATACATTTAGTAAAGATATATTTAGATATAGGTTGCTCAGGTAGGCACAAGGCAGGTCTCAGTTGAAACTTGCTTGGCGTCCAAATCTCAGGTTACAGGGTAGCTATACATTTAGTAAAGATATATTTATTTTTTTCAATGGCAACTTCACTTTTATTGGAAGAGAGCCAACAAGCTCAAAAAAGCTATATAAAAAATAATAATAATAATAATAATGGGATGATAAGAAATCATCCAGCAAACAACATAGAATCAGGCCCCAAAGAAATTGGTTGAGATGGCCCAATTCTGGGCCCTCTCAAAACTTCCTGCCAACAACTATAAGAATTGTGGAATGTTTGGTAATCGATCTCTTTCCAGAGCCCATTAAATAGCATGAAGCGAAGCCTCCAAGGTGATCCCCTTCTCTTTCCTTTACAATCACCAACCCATGCTGAAAATAAACTTCGAATGTCACTTGGCATCACTCACTTGATGTTGGAAAGCTGCAAAAACCCCACCAAATGCCAGAAACAAACTCTCAGTAAATGTAAACCCATCAGCTAGCATATTCGAATCCCAGATGACAGAAAGAACACCCAACACTGCTGTCGCATCCAAAGCTTCCCAATTGGGACAGATCTAACGAATCACTAACCCCTGCATTTTCGTCTCCTGAAGTGTAAAAGTATGAAGCTTTTGCTTCCTGCAAGCATGTTTCATCTAGACCCTTTTTTTAATGACAACCCAAACCCCTGATTTTCCATGATAGGATTTTTATTGGCGAACTGTCCACCTCCCTGTTACCTTTCCCTGTGATTCCCCCTTCCCCTTTGTACCTTTTTTTGTACGCGGCGGCGCCCTTCTCATAATTGGTGAACCTCCCTCATTCATACTCTTCATTTTTTCGCTTGACTATGAGGCAATGCCTTATCTCTGAACCATTTGTCTTCCATCTCTATCCTCAAAAGGCCACCCTACCAATTGATTTCATGTATCCCGTCTACCAGCCCCTTTCTTGACTGATCACTTCCAACTGACTTGGATTGCTTCGGCAGTGAATGCACACCACCTTCTAGCTAGGGTCCACCTAATGATAATGGATGTGCCTTTGTCTGAGCATCCATCAGCAGCAAACAATGCGAGACATCCATAGGTGCATCAAGCTCCATAACCGGATCAACACCCACTATAGATGAGGATGGACAACAGCACCCCTATGTCCTTGAGTCTAGCTGAGGGGATCCAGATCTTTTGCCCATGTCCCCATACACCTACGATTTGTGAGTAGAAATACATTTGTTGTTGCCTTCCTCCAGCCAAGGGGATGAGACAATACACTCATTAAGTCACATCTCGGCTTTCACTAGCAATTGGATGTTGTTGGAGTCCCCAGCTTCTAAGAGGTAAATATTTACACGGTAATAATGGTAGAGCAGGAGATTCTTGTAATGCCCTCTGAAAGCCTCATCACATCTAACGAACATGTACATCTTCCAGTATCCTTTTGTTTTTGTGAAGTCTTATTAAGTTCTACCTAACACCAAAGGAAATGTGCTTGTGTATTACATGCGGTGTTCGAATTATCTCCAATATTATCTTTATCTCCACCTCAGCGATACTGATAACATTGGTAGCGATATTGATAATGCTAGCAGTATCAGAAATTCTAAGTATTAGCAATCTATCGCTAAGTGTTGCCAATGTATCAATATCGCTAATGTAATCGCCAATATTTTCAACTATGTAAATTCTAGGTGTTGCTTGTATTGCCAGTGCATCAATATCACCAATGTATCACCAATATTTTCGACTATGTAAATTCTAGGTAATGCTCGTATCATAAGTGTATTGACGATATTTCAATAGTAATTTTATTTTTTTTCATTTTTTTTTCATGGGCACATGGTTGTATGTAATGTTCAATGCGTCATTGATAATATCTCGATATTATTAATATCGCAACATGCGCGATATTGAGACCACAATCTTTCGTTTCCTTTCTAATTATTAATGATTTCTTGGTGAAATATCATGTGTTGTTGATATTTTGCAATATCGATGATGTTTAGATGGAAAGTTGGATAGTTAAATAGGCCAGATGGAATGGTTGGACTTATTTCTTACAACAACACATGCTTTTAAGGCCTCATTAAATGGAAACTTGTTATGTATGCATATTCTTTTTGCAATTTTTTTTTCTAAATATGCAAATATGTAATTTTTAACATCTCCTAAAGTTTCGCTGAAAATTCCACCATTTCCCCCATGTTTCTCCGCATTTCCGGTTATCAGCGATATTATCCGCAATATCGATATTGTTTTTGTATCCCTGGCTAGCGAAACTTGTAGCGATACCGATACTTCGAACACTGATTACATGTAGCACCCTCAACTGCATTACCCCATGCATTTATGTGTGACTGCTATGTGAGATTCCGGATTGCAAATATCTGCCACATCCACTGTAAATTTAAAATTCAAAATAATGTCCTTGGATTAAATGGATCCCACCGTCCATCTCACGAGAGCAGGGTGATTGTACACCTCTCGGATATGGATTTCCAAAGGCAAATTGTAGTGATCATCTTTTCTTTACTTCTTTTAACTAAATATTCAAATTAAAGAAGGGGAATAGAAACCCAATAGCATAAGCAAGGACTCCGCCCCTGCCATAGCTAGCTGGTACATATCACAATCAGCTTCCCTAGCAGACTGAGTAAACAAAATGTCCAGTCACGAAGGACCTAATTTCACTAAAAACAGAAACTAAGTTTCTAGGGCAACAGGGCTTCCTGAGACACATTGCATGAATTCGGCTCTTATGCCTACAACCTCAACAGAAAGCTGCTGAAAATTACTAAATACAAGTCTGACCACTTCCCTGAAGGCCCAAGCCAACAAGTAAGGAATGACACTTTGATCGGGCCTCAGAGAGAAAAGAAAGTTCTTCCGTCATTGCTAAAAAGATTCCTCCAATACCAGCCTTCTCTTCTAGACTCAAGAAGTCAGCTTTAAAGGAAAACAGCAATAAGAAGGCACAGGAGCTAGACTAGTATCCATATCCCTGCTCCTCAGTATTATGCTCCAATGTCTAAGAATGTCTTCTAAGCATAGCCCCTTAAAAATTTTATGGCTAAGAGCCCATAGGCACGAAAAGTCAAAAGGACTCTGCCAGCCACCTCCTGAACTGCAAGCTTTGTCTTTGAATATCTTTTGATTCTGCTCGAGCTAAATTCCCCAGCATATTGCTAGAGGCAGCATCTTCCACAAGACTTTTCCCCTTGCCTTAAAAGGGGAAGCTACCCCAGCTCTGAAGAGTTTCCATCACATATCCTCTAATGCACCAAGCGACTCCTAAAGCCCTGAGGCACGTGTGCAGAAGGACAGCTCAACAGAAGGTGGTTTGCCAATTCCACCTCCTGTTTGCATGCAGAGCACACATCTTTTCAGAATAGGGATCCTGCTTTTCAAAAGCTAATCAACCGTGAGAATCTTATCTCTAGTCGTGGTCCAAGCAAAGGCTGAGATGCAGTTTGGGGCTGGGGTGCATCAAATAAAAGTCGAAAAGTTGCTGTTGGAACTGCCACCCAGTTTGTGGAAAAAGGATTTTGCTGTATGTTACCCTGATCTAGACCATCTCCATATCTTTAGATCAGGGTACTCAGTCAAAGGAAGAGTTGTTTCTAACAATAGAAAGATTTATAAGCCATGACGTGGAGCACCAAATTAAGGACTTATCCCTCGGCCCTCTTCTTCATCCTTTTTTTTTTGAAAGGATAATCTTATATTCTTATCTTTATTCAAAGGAGAACAAAATACAACACAATACCGGCCTGCACAGTAAAGGAGCAGCAAAGAAAACACAAACCACAAAAATAGGGACAAATGCAAGGACACTAGCCACAATGGCTTAAGCGCAAAACATGAACAAATATAAGATACCTCAAAAGCACTTGTTGATCTGCTCCAGCTTTAGCCAACTAGTCCACAATATCATTTGCATCTACTCGTCGAAAAAAAAAAAAAAAACCATCATTTGCATCTCTATTCATCTAAGAAATTTGCAGACAGCAACCCCTTCTCAAGTCTAGCAGTTCCTCTACTAGGTCTACAATCGTTCACTGATATTTTCCAGAAGAGGCCCAGGCTTAGTATAGTCACCCTCAATCACTACAAGAGTGAAATTGTACTCCACTATCAACTTCACTGCTTTTTTTACACACCGACGCACTCACACCACAGTGGGATTTCACCACAATGAGTACTCGAACCCATCATCTCGGGTTGAAACTCTTGTGAGTCTACCAACGAGGCATGAGTAAGGACCCTCAACTTTGCTGCTTGAAGAACAGTTGCAGGTTCTGCATAGGAAGAGTCTTGGATACCCAAGGATCCAGAAAATTCCAGTAGGATTTTACCATTGTGATCCCGAATGCAGCCCCCTATTCCTGCATATTCCATATTCCCAAGCAAGCACATACAAAATTAACTTTAAACTGACCTGGGGGAGCAGATTCCAGACAACTCTGGTAGATATTGCTTTTGGATTCCCATGGAGCACTTCAATCCAACCCGTCAAGAATCGCTTGCAAAATCTTGCTCCACAGGGTGTTGATTTTACTCCACTCCTTTGATAACATGAAATTTTTTCCTCACCATGACGTTTGCCTGGAGCTTTGATGTTTTTGAAGATTCTCTTATTTCTTTCTAGCCAAGCCATTTTCCAAAGATTCTTAACCACAACTCTCCACGCTGTCGTGGACCAACCACCTATGAGATCAGCGATCGAACCCAACCATGACCCAGGAAATATTGAATATCTGCAAAACACAATTCCACAATTTCACCAATTCTGGTCGTGTCATGAAGATTATTTACCTTCTCATCATTTTTACAGCACATGGCACCTCTGTTAGGGATGATCATTCCCTGCCTCTTCCCCAAGCACGCCACCATACGAATTGCCTTGATTTTCAAAGAGCCAGCCTATGTGTTGACGCTCATTTGCATCTAACCACTCAAGTCCTCTCTCCGACTTGAACCTTCACGGATTCAGTTCTCTCCATATCTAAATTATGGTTGGATTCTCACCCTGGCGAACTGTTATCTTCTTTCTTCCGCGATCCACCATCTATCTCCGTCACCTCCCCCAGACATGAGACCACCACCTTGAAGACTCCCTCAACCCATGCATCCAATTTGATGCCGAAAAGTCACACCTGGAAGCAATGTTTTAAATAGCGGTAGCGTGTTGCGTAGTGTTCAACCCTCTGTAGCGTGTAGCGAAATAGCGTAGCGTAAGCTACACAATACTTCGATTTCTTAATTTTATATATATATATATATATATATATGATAAATAAAAAAGCAAAATATATAAATGTCACATTCTTCAAAATAAAAATCCCAAGTTAAGAGCATTAAGTACAATACAAATGTCATATTCCTCAAAATCAACATCTCAAATTCTCAATAATTAGTCTGTAGACTCTAGTGTCTAAATTCTAAAGTTCATCTATATCTAATAGGTCATCGTCGTTGTCGTCACCCTCATTCACTTCGTCACCAGGTCTAGGCCTTTCATCATCAGCATCAGCATCTACATCTGCATGTACATCATCTACACCATGAACGCTCATTCCTATATCTCCTTCCTCTCTTATAGGAGTAAGAAATCTTCCCATGGGATCACCTACACATTAAAAAAAAAAAAAAGTATAAAAAAATTAAAAATTTAAAATAATAATAATAATAATAATAATAATAATAAAAAAGAGAGAGATTCATTGGTCTTTTACTTTCTTTGTTAAAAATGTTCATGTAAATTAGTCTATAACTATAAACACTTACTTAAAGTAGTTGCCTTCCTTTTCCTTGAGGAAGGGGGGGGGGGGGGGGGCAATCTCCTTCAGAAATATTAGATGTTGATGCTGCATTACTGTCAACTGGATCATCAAACTCCAGAATAGTTGTAATGGCACTAATATCAAAAGCCATATTTTGATCTTCGAGCCACGATGGATCAGTTGGGAGAATAAGGCCTTCTTTCTCAGCAATTCATTCATCATCTGATTCAATGTGGTCCACCAATATTAGATCCATTGCCGCCCTTCTCTTCATGCTTCTTTCTCTCAGTTTCATATTATACATCACATATGCTAGAGAGTTGAGTTTTTGTTGCTCTAGCCGATTTCTCTTCTTTGTGTGGATCTGATCATGTGATGATCTATGTCAGTCAATTATCAAAGACTTGCTAATCTACTAAATAAAAATTAGCCAATTTAGAATACTGAATGGTACAAAAGTCACATGCTCAAAAGTACTCCAATTTCTCTCACAAATGTAAGCACCGCATGTGAGGCTTAAAACTCAGATCTTGCAAACTTCATAAGTTGTGGAGTTCTATCTCCAAAGCGTTCCCACCAATCAGCTACATAAATTAGTTATAATTTATAAATTAATTAAATACTTTCACCAATTATAAAAATATAATTTACATAACAATGAAAATATCAAAATATAAAATTATAAATTACCTGGGGAACGCTTTGTCATGGTTTCGAGTGCAAGGCGAGAGCCAAAATCCCCTCTTCTCTTGTTATATTCATCCAACTGAATATCAGCATCAGCATGCTCTTCACGAGGGATCATCCTATCCATGCACTCAAACAACCCCCTTTTTATCTCAGGGTGTGTAGAGAACTTATCTAAGTACCGTATTTGAGGATTCAGATAGTACCCAGCCGCATGAAGAGGACGATGAAGCTGAGGAGTCCATCTTTCATCTATTTTGTTCCAAATTGGAACATATCTCTTTTTTACATCATTACAATTAAATGCAATTTTCTCCTTCGCTGAGTCCAATTCATAAATGAACCCCATTGCTAGCCTCTCTTCCGAATCTACTTCTCTTAAAACGCTTACCAATGGCATGGTACTCTTAACACATAAGGCAACATGAGGCCAAAACTTCGAATCAAACATTATAATAGCCCGTACCTTTATTCCTTTAGGTTTTTTAGCCCAAGAACATGAGCACCATTGTTCCGATGCAAACATGGCTATAAGACCATTCTTTTGCTTGTAAATACTTCGAAGGGTGAGGTATGATATTGCAAAGCGTGTTACTGCTGGCCGTAGAAGCTCATGGTTATTCGTGAAGCTTCTCATCATGCTCAATACAATTTCATGCCCATAAATAAACTTCATCACTATCCTTGCCTTCTCAAGCGTTTCAGAATATATTTTCATTTTTCCAATATCCTCCAACATCAGATCTACGCAATGTGCAGCACACGGAGTCCAATATATCCTTTTCCTCTTATCCATCAACTTCTTCCCAGCACTCACATAGCTTGAATGTTTATCCGTGATAACCTGGACCACATTTTCTTCCCCAATTTCTTCCACAATTTCATCAAGATATTCGAATAACAAATTCCCATATTTTATTGAATTTGAAGCATCAATAGACTTGTAAAACATTGTTCCAATCGGAGAATTAATCAAAAAATTAATGATGCTTCTATTCTTTCCATCCGTCCAACCATCAGACATAATTGAACATTCGTAAGTTTTCCAGGAAGCTTTGTATGCTTTCATTAAACTATCAGTACCAGCAACCTCCTCTTTTAGTATCCATGTTCTCATCTCATGCATCGATGGTGGCTTCAATCCCGGTCCAAACTTGCCAATGGCCTCACACATTGCTGAAAAGTATGGGGTATTACACAGGTTGAATGACAGAGCATTCCTAAAAAAAAATCTTCCAATCACCCTGCATACTTCTTTTCTTTCTTCCTTCTTCCACCTTGAATTCAATGTGGATTGACGTTGCTCACTACTAACAAATTGATCCATAGGACCCCTTGCTCTTGCCATTGGTTGATTACCAGAAGATCCACTACCAAGTTGGTTGCCAATAATAGCATCATTACCCACACTAGCGCAATCACTTGCAGAGCCAGAACCAGATAGATATGTCGATCCCCCTCTCCCAATATCTCAAAACACCTCATTTCTTTTATTTTTTCCATCATGATATTCCTTTAAAGCCTTTCTACACTCCTCATTGGCTTCTTCCGTCACTTTTGGGCACGACTTTATCCCATTGTGGGTTCCGGCCAAATGATGCTTTAGGCGAGTCACGCCTCCCGTACATCTTTGACCGCAAAATTTGCATAGCACATAATTTCTATGAGATTGTCCAAGTGGATTATCAACCACATATTTCCATGCAAAAGCTCTCTTTTTCTTCAAACATTCTTCTCTTTAGTTTACTACTTGACCAAAAAAAAAAAAAAAAAACCACATCACAGATAAATTAGTGAATCACAAAAATAAACATACGCACACCACTTACACTCATACGCACACCACAGTGGGCCCACATAGAAAATAATACAAATCCACCCTTTCATGAACCTCAGTGGGCCCCACGTGAGTCACCATAGAAAATAATGCACATCCCACCCCTTCACGCACCTCAATGGGCCCCACGTGTGCCACACCATAGAAAATAATGCACATCCCACCCCTTCACGAACCTCAGTGAGGCCCAGGTGGGCCACATCGCAGAACAAAAAAAGTATAAAGAACAACAAACCGACGGTAACTAGTATTTTAAAAGGGAAAAAAATGAGGAAAAAATTGAAAATACCAAGTTATTTTCATTGTACATCGAAAAAATTCAAAAAAAAAAGGAGCGTACCTGTTTTTGTCTTGAGAAGAGGTCGGTTTGCGCATGGCAGCTGACTTTTGATCATAGCATTGAAGGGTGGGGAGAGAAGCAGCGTCGGATGGCCTCTCTGAGACGATTTTAGGTCTCCAAATGGATCGGAAGGGAGAGCAGCAGCGTCGGATGGCCACTCTAAGACGATTTTGGGTCTCCAAATGAATCGGAAGGGAGAGTAGCAGCGTCGGATGGCCTCTCTGAGACGATTTTATGTCTCCAAATGTATCAGAAGGGAGAGCAACTACGTCGGCTGCTGCGGTTTGGGATCAGAAGCCCTTTAGAATTAGGTTTTTTGTTTTTTTACTTAAGTTTAGCTTGTAGTGTGAGTTCACCACTGTTTCCTACACTGAAAAAGCAAAAAAAAAAAAAAAACCAAACAGGTAGCGTATGCTACCTACGCTACACGCTACACATCCGTAGAGTACGGGAAAAACGCTATTTCCAGCGCTACGTAACGAAATCGCTACGCTACGCTACGTAACATACGCTACCGCTACACTACGGACGCTATTTGATACACTGCCTGGAAGCCCTTCAGCTCCTTTCACATGATACTCCCATCTACTAATTTGCCTACTTGGGCAATTGAAAAACACCTCTCCTCCTTGCATCATATGGCCTCCTCAATCGACTCAAACTCCAATAGGACCACCTTTTCCAACAGATGATGGATGGAGAAATTGTACAATGCATGGACCACTAATGCGTTGACCATTGTTTCACGTCTTCTCCTTCCATCAAAGAGGATACGACTGTCATCGCCAAACATTTCTTCAACTTTTCCCTCTCCTCACTACTCATTCTTCCACCACCACTTGTTTTGAACCCACTATTTCCTCCACCCTAGCTTCAATATCCTCTTTCTTCAACACTCTAATTCTATGTTCCTCCTGGCTGCAGCCACACCAGTCTATCGTCCTCACCTGTGTCTTGGGTGATGAAGATCTCCCGCCCTCCATTATTGCCCCTCTTTGCTTCTTTAGAACCCTCTCCTTTCCCCTTAGTGACTCTATATCCAGCACATCTTTACAGTTTTCAGGTCCATACTTGGCCCTCTTCATCCAAATCTTCTTGCCTTTACCCTCTTTCTCATTGAACATACTAATTCATTTGTCCACCTCCTCCGACAATCCATACTGGATGGAAGTAAACCCTCTAATAGCTAGAGTCTCTCTGCCTCTTGCAAGATGCCAATCTCTTATGAATCTCACTCTGTAGAAAAATCCTATGCAGGTCTGGGGCAACGATATCCCCCAGGAGATTTGAGACATGGAGCATGATCTATGAATGCAAGGCACCAAACCATCAACCCTATCAAGAGGCCAGAGACTTTGCCCCGAATGCAAGGCGCCAAATGCTTTATATTATTTTGAATTATTTGGTAGGGCTCATGTATGCCTCAAATCCCATGCCTCTGTCCAAATTGTGTCTATACAATACAGGCACCTAGTACATTTGAAAGAATATAGGTAATTGGCATCATAGGAAGATATTTCTATACACGTCAAATAAGAATACACACTTAATGGCAAAATGATATTGTGAGCCAAGCACTCCATCGGGGGAAAAGAAAAGTAAGGAAGAAAGAAAATTAATAATAAAGAAAGAAAATAAAACCAAATGCTAATATATCCGTACAAATGACATGCAACAAAATGATGATCTCTTTGATTTGTCTGTCCTTGTTGCCATAAAACATACATAAAACCATGGGTTAGAATCAAAGAAGAGCTGTCCAATTGACATATTTGAATTGATATATCATTGTTTCAGAAGTTGTACATATTGTGCTTGTATATTATATGGAAGGACACAAGGTGAAAAATGGGTTGGGATGTCAGGTAGGAAGAACAAATACCTCTGCATACCACACAACAGTGGGAAATAGGTTTCTAAGCACTAATGGGAGAAGCAATACAAGCCATTTAGTGGTGTTTCCAAGATGCAAGCATCACTATAAGATCTATGCAAGTTGTAGAAAGAATAAACAAAAGAAGATCAAGCTAAACGAACCAACATGTGCATATTTGTTACACAAATGTTTGGTCATTAAACACACTAGGATTTAGATCAGGCATGGTCAAGCTTTGACGGCCATGCAGTATTATAATGAACAAGTGTAAATTAAGAGCAATGCATGTTTTATTTCCCAAAGAAAGCTGCTTGTTGTTCAATACAAAGAAAGAAATAGGCCATCTCTAGTGGTCGGCTTTTCTTATCCATTACCTCAATGTATTTGTATCTTTGTCTAGTATATTAATAAAATTTTGTTGCCTGCAAAAAGGAAATAAACTAGGTCTACTGTATCCTATATCAAATGGACACATAAATGACTCCACAAGATAGTCATCTCTAGTTCCAACAAAACAGATAATTAAGAAATTTATTTGACATTGTTTTTTGCTTGTTAGTGTGGTCCTCTCACACGTAATAATTTACAATGGAGAAAGAAAACCTAACTAGCTCAAAGAACTAGTGTACACACATGAAAAAGGACTTAGCCTTCCAACAGCTAGAAGAAGAAGACCGCACAATCTCGCAGGACTGTCATTTTTTATAACTGACCAAAGTAAGAAGAAGAAGAATAAGCAACATCAAAATTACTTTAGTTCAAGTCCAATAGTTTTCCATATTCTTCATGTAAACTTCATCTCAAAAGATTCTACCAGTATATTCTACTAATATTGATGTAGAATGACACAAATACAGGAAATGCTGAACAAGATTATCTTAAAGAAATGTTACCTTTGCATCCTCAGCTGATGAAAATGTCACGTAGCCAAAACCACGAGATCGTCCAGTCGATCGCTCCTAAAGTTGTTTACATTCAATTAAAAGAATAATTCTTTTAGCAGATTAGTTGATTAAACAATAAAAAGTAGATATCTTGACCAGCTCACAGAAAGATGCAAGAGCACTTGAAAACAACAAGACTTTTTTCTTCTTCTTTTTTCATGTGAAAATGACAAGACTTGATCAGTACAATTCAACAACATAGAGGTTAAAGATATTAAAGAGATTAGTCGGAGATGACTTTAAGAAGTCAACAAGCTGCTTAGTTTCACATAGAATGTTTGGCCTGCAACAGGTATGTATAAACTTGGTCGAGGGTAAGATATCATTCAGCAATTGACAAAAAAATTGATCATTAATTCCCAAAATTCATTAAAGCTAGAACAACGTGACCAAACACTAACAGTCTATAGAGTAGAACAGGAGTGGTGATTCCTGCAGTGCAGAAGCTTTTTGGTGATAAGAGAGGTCTTCGTCTCTTCATCTCTAATTCCATTGGGCCAATTATTGCAAAAGAGGACTCCATCAATGTTATCAAATTGGTTAGTAATGTTCAAGGTGGCCCATGGAAGCCAGCATTCTACTTGATGAAATTAGCCACATTTCGGCAAGGTGAAACATTTAGTTTATCCTTGTTGAGAGGGGACAATAATGTGGCAAACTCCTCTGTGAAAGGAGCAGTCAATTGATCCTCCATTTGTATCGGACCTCCGGTTCCTTTACCTTAACGAGTTCTTTTGCTTTTTTCCATGAATCAGTTATTCCTCAAAAGGAAAATAAAAAATAAAAAAATCTAGAGGAAAAAAGTCATGAAAGATGTGCCAAGAGAACCCACACTCGAGGTTTTGCACTTTGCATTCCTACTATCCTAGTGCTCTTACAAGTTCATACCAAATTTTGGAAAGAAGACTGAAGGACCACTAATTGCTTCTGCCCTTATATTTCTAGATGACCCAAAGGACAGGGAATGCATCTTATACTGACATGGACTGATAAAATTTCAGAGTTTCTTCAAGATCATACATGAGGAAAATAACAAGACCTGATGTAGTGCATTTTTTAACCAAACAAGGAGTTTCTAGGACTTCTCTAACACACTAAAATATTCATTACATGTCCTTGGACAATATATGTACATGTTCATTATGAACTGAATCTACAACTTCTTCACTGGCTCCATGAAGACATTCTTTATACAATTTGCATGTTTGCCTAACATCAATCCGTTAGGACCAAAAAACCAAAAACATTATATTTCACCTCACTGCGAACTTCATGCAACTCCTAACGGAAGCAGCTATGCTTCCAGGTTTTCCATTCTAGAAATCTGACACTTATTCCTATGTCTCTCCAGTGTAATTAAAAGGTGCTAGGTGGATCACTTGAAACGCCTAGGCGCACTTGGAGCATGCTTGGAGATTCCAAGCACAATTTATTTTTTTAAAATTTTATTTATGTTATATATAGATTCAAATTGACCTATTTAACAGTTTTCTCTACAACTAATTTAACATAACAAAAAAACTAATTGTAATGTTACTAGGTATTATAAATGAGGATAGTTAGACACCACTTCAAAAAACTACATCTACCCAAAGATTCCAATGAATCCACAGAACCTAGAAGTTCAAATTTACCCAATTTCCCAAACCTAAAAAACCTTTATTTCATAAAATTTTGGATTCCTCTTAGCTCAAAACCCCATATCCCAAAATTTTCATAAATTCCACTAATTGAACCATAATAATGTTTCAATTTCCCCAAATCCTAACCCTAATTTTCCTAATTCCCCAACCCAAAATCATAGTTTTGCTAAAATCCCTAAATTTTCCAGACCCTAAAAATCCCACTATTCCCAAATCCTCTAATCTAAATCTTCCGATTCCCCTAAAATTTCCAATTTATCTTCTATCTCTTATATGGGATAAATGAAAACTCAGTGCTTTTAAGAAGTCCAATGTAGTACTTGAAACACTAATAGAAGAAAGAAATCAAGAAAAAGTCTCACGAGTCTATCTAAGAAATTTGGGAGGAGATTTTTTTTTCCATAAATCAAGCCTAAAAGAAATGGGTAAAATATGCTCAAAAGGAGCAAATAAGGCGTCTTTTCACCCTTGGCCTTAATGGATGTCAACAAACCAAAGTCTTTTTTTTTAAAGTACTCGAAAGGGTTACATCATAATATTATGCAGCTGTCACCTGGGAATCAGGCGCTAGGTGCACGCCTGGGGATAGCATCTTGCCAAGGGCCCAAGTGGTGCGTAGGTCACCCAAAATGCCTAGGAATATGCCCGGAATGCCTTTGGCTACACTGTCTCTTGCTGAACACTGATCCCTTGTATCAATCCTTAATTTTCCCAAATTCCTTCAACGTAGCAGCTTGCAAAGAGAAAGTCATTGAGGACATGCAAACCTTTTAAATTGAGTATGTCACTGTCGATGCTCCATAGTTGAGAGAGGGAGAGAACAGTTCCCTTGGATTTTATGATTTAATAGACTGCAGTTAACTCGGAAAGGATAGAGGAATAGCACTAGATTGTCCTTGCTAATTGTTTGAGTTGATCGAAGTACTCTCTTTTTAATTTTAAGGATAATTGATAAGAATAACGATGGTCACCTACATTCCGAAAACGCTGGTTAGCTCCCCAAGAAGAGCATGCCAGTGATTTAACATGTGCCCATTACAATATACAAGGGGAGTTATTAAATTTCCTTGTATCGCACATAATATTGAAATGTATCACCGATATATTGCGATATATAGATACATTCCGGTATTTTGTCAAAAACCATTCGTAAAATTCCTGCATATCATCGATACATGCAATGTGTATCAGCAATACATTGCTGTACATGCCCCCACTGGAAATTTAAAAACAAAAAACTCACAAAAGTCCATTTTCTCCCAAATTTGTTTGGGGAATCTGTTTTCATACTCATATTGTATACTTTACGAATTATATGAACTCATTTTGAATATAATTGCATCATTTCTGTCAGATAACACAGTTTAGGATCCTGTGCAAAGGAAACTTGTGGTGCATAATTTTTTTGTGATCGTTTGAGTTCAAAGTGTGTAATCTGTCTCTTTCAACATATCCAGAGGTTCTATTGAAAAATTCCATCATATCCCAATGTTTCCCTTGAACAGCAGTACATTCCCTGTTACATGCGATATTTTCCACGCGATACCTATATGTTTCCATATCCCAAGGGTGTGATACGTATAGCAATCCTAATATTTAAATCACTGGAGCAAACCATGACTCAGCAATCAGCATTTCAAAAACATATGCGAGCCCTCATCAGGAACAGCTGCAAAGCAATTATGGCAGGCCGCTGCCTTCATGATCATTCATTTGTTTTCCAAAGCCCAGACTATTCAAGATAATAGGTCCAGGGATTCAATCATAAAATGATTGCCAAATCCACAACTAATAAAAAATAGAATGACAACACCATAATGTATTTTCCAAGAGAGTTATATCTACAAGAGAATAACCTGAAGTCCCCACTTTGCTATCCTAATTGCAACTAACATATGGAGACATCTAAGCAAAAACATCTTGAAGTCAAACAAACAAAAGAACTATAAGTAACATAAGGCCTTAGGCCAGTTTGGACAGATTACTTTCCAAGAGTCTGATTTTCAGATAATTAAGATGCGGTGGGCGGCACGCGCACCAGCTCAGACTTTTCTCATCGTTTTGAGCACAAAAATTCTAAAAAGGGAACAAAGTTCAAATTTCAAGCTTTTGTGGATTTCTCTCCGCATTTCAAAAAAGAACAAGAACAAGACAGGAAGCCTGATCTGGCAGGCATGGGGCTCACCAAATCCCGATTCTCCCAAATCATGCTTTTGGGAAGTTTGGCATCCAAACTGACCCTCACACTTAATTATATAAATTGATGAAAATGGCAAACTTAGAAGAGATGCAATGCAGACCCAGGTCAGAAATCATCCTACTTTAGAAAGCAAGCATGCACTTTCATCAAATCGGAAGACATGAGCATTGTACAATCCAACATTGAATCTTTGCCAAAGGTCAAGAGGAACAAAAAGATCAGTGGGTAGACACTAACCTTCATGACAATAACATCTTCCAACTCTCCAAACTTGCTCATATACTGCTTCAACCCATCGGTATCCACATCCCACGGGATTCCAAGAACCTGCAAGACACAAAATGCAACGAGGCAGACAAGAAAAGAGATGCCATTTTGCTCAAAAGGAAAAACGACAGAAACAAGAAATCGTTAGGATACTAACCACGAGCTTTGTTGCCATTATTAGCAAGACCGTGATAATCCGTAAAGAGAATTAGAGTAATACAGAAAGCAATACTCTCACTTTCTCTTACAAAAACAGACACTCCCCCTCTCCCTCTCCCTCGCTCTCCTCTCTCCTCTCCCTCTCGCCCTCTCTCAAAAATGGAGTCCCTGCACATGAGCACACACCTCTTTCTCACACACACAACAAAAACCTAACAAGCAGGAAAAAACCCGTCAATTTCATAGAAAGATTGTCCGCGAAACGCACGAATCTGTGTTTTCGTTTCTTTTTCTTTTTTTCTTTGGCCTCTTAGGTGTTCGACCTAAGGTCGTAGTGAGGAAGGGAAAGAAGAAATAGGGCATTGGAGCGCGCTCTCACTAACCTTTCTCGTATTCACAACCCTTGCAGCTCGCTCTCGCTCTCGCCCTCTCTCGCTCACGCGCGCTCGGCCTCTCCCGCTCGTATATCTCTCTCTATCCCACGCCGCTCTCCTTCGCCTGCTGTCCGCCCACAACCTCCTTCGGATCCCTCGTCTCTCTCGCAGTTTAGGGCCTTAAAGTACGAGTAGACCCTTCTTCCTGAGGAACGTGTTGGTGTCCCTGCGAAGCACTTGAAATGGTGGTTCGCCTCGTTCTGTATCATACACATCCCCATCTTACAATGGATCATAACCGTCACTTTTGATGATGAGCCCCATAGTTGACGGCCCACCTTCGTAGAGGCGAAAACGGTTTGAACACAGACGACCTTTACTGTTCACATTTACACGGGCTACAGTCCAACGGTTAGAATGATTGGATCAGTTTAGTTTTCGATAGGTTGTCCACTGAAAATGAGGCGATCTAGGCTGAGCTAGGAGTTAAGGCTAACTACCAGTAAAAACGGTGTGGCAGGCGGAAGCGGATGGGCTGCTGTACCCCACACCAGCTATACAGCTGCTGTAGGTACGTGTCTTGCGAAGACGAGCACTGACGTTCCTCGAGCTCGAGTTGTACGAACGGTTCAAAGGATATCAAAGTTACATCACAGTAGACAGTGATGTATTTATTATATCTATACTGTTCATATATTTTTAGATATTATTTTAAAGCATTATCCAAAAAAAGAATCATATCCAAAGATGATATGGACGACACCATAAATAGCAGCAGAGATAATAATTTTCACCGTTAAACCATTTGTAGAGCCTACCATAACGTTAATTCACAAATACCTAAAGAAAGAAGAAAAATAAATTTCATATTGATTTAAAACTTATATAACCCCAAAAAAGTGTTTCGAAGGTAAACGTTCAATCCCCCGCTTCCGTGGTCCATTTGATAGTTATATCTGTCTTATTTTTCTTTTTAAGCCTTAAGACGAGCTCGTAAAATAAATGAATGGTACGGATGTAAAACATACCTGATCAGACCCACATAAGTTATATAGCTGGTGTGAGGTACACCAGCCAATCGGCTTCCGTGGCAGGCATGGATCCTGTCCGTACCGGAATTAAACAATGGATGAGTGCACGTACACAATGTTTGTACGGTACCTTTGGGGCTTCATGTTGTATAGGTGGACACCATGTTTCAGTGATCCAGACCATAGATCTAATCGGCCAAAGTGTAGTTGCCCATTCACTTAAAATTTCTTATTTATAAACTTCCTAACATTTTAATAAATGACCAAACAATTAGACAGTCGAGCAAATACAGCAATTGTTCACATTCAACATTAAAAAGGGCAAACATTCCGTTTAAGTCTCATCCAATCTGGGCATTTATTGGAATAGAGAATCTAGAGTGAGGCCCATTGTATCAACGGTTCCGATTAAGTAGGTATGGGGCTCACTTGTACAAATACTGTACAACTCGAAACTACACACTATCGACACCGAGTATTGTAGGAGAAACAATGTTGTCTTTAATATGGCTGTTCATGGGCGGAAGTAGATTGGCTGGTGTACCACACATCAGCTACATTCTATGTACGTGGATTGCGTCGTACAATCCGTTCGGGCAGGTATATGTGGATCCCACCGTGATGTAAGTGTTTATCCACGCCATTCATCACTTTTCTCATATCAATTTAAGGTATGGTAATAAAAACGAAGTAGGTCCACAACTCCAATGGACCACACCAAAGGAAGCTGCAATGATAATGACATCTACCGTTGAAACCTTTTTTAAGGGCCATTGTAATTTTTTTTACCATCCAACCTATTAATAGGTTCATTTAGATGTGGATGAAATGAAAACACAAATATCACCTTGATCCAAAACTTCTCCAGCTCCTAAGAAGTTTTTAATGGTGGAAGTTCAATCCCCACTTTGTGGTCCACATAAGACTTGTACTTGCCTAGTATTTTAACTCATATCTTAAAATAATCTGACAAAATCGATTAACGGAATGGTTAAAATACTTACATCATGGTGGGCTCCACAAAGCCCTGCCCGGACGGATTAGTAAGACAGGAACGTGTGTCGTGCGAAGACAAGCGCCGACGCTCCTCGAATCCCATGTTGTACTAACAGTTCAAAGGACATCAAAGTTACATAAGCCCACTGTAATATATTTATTATATTCATAGTGCTATCCAAACACCGAATCATATAGAAAGATCAACTGGACCACACCACAGATAGCAGCGGAGGTAATGATTTTCACCATTAAAATTTTCTTAGAGCCCACCAAAATGTTTATTCTCTATCCAATCTGTTCATAAGGTCACAAAGATATGGACGAAGAGGAAAAACAAATTTCATATTCATCCAAAACTTATGTGAACCTAAAAAAGGGTTTCAATGGCAGACGTTTAATTCCCCACTATTTTTTGTAGTGTAGTTAACTTGATCGCTAGATTCGTCTTATTTTTAGTCTCAAGCCTTACAATGAGCTTGAAAAATGGATGGACGGTTTGGATATAACACATAACTCATTATGGTACCCACAGAACTTGCTGACGTAAATACACTAGCTATATAGCTAGTGTGTGGAACACCAGCAAATCCGCTTCCGTTCATGGGCAGGCTCGAGCGGGGAACGAATTGGCCACTCCCCAGCCCGGAGGCTGGTGGTCAGTGCTCCATGTGCCCTCCATGATTTATGTGATTCATCCATGCCGTTCATCCATTTTTATAGATCATTTTAGAGCTTGATACCAACAATTATAGGAATATAAATCTCAGGTGGACCACACCATAGGAAAACAATAGTGATTGGATATCCACCATTAAAATCCTCCTAAGGACCACTGTACTGTTTGTTTGATGTCCAATCTGTTGATTAGGTCATACGGACACAGATGAAGGGAAAAAACGAAGATAAAACTTTTATAGCCCTCAAAAAGTTTTTTATCGTTGAAGCTCATTCAACACTGTTTCCTGGAATGTAGTCAGTCCATTGAGACTGGGATATCCCTCAATTTTGGTCTCATCCAATAAAATGATCTATAAAAATAGATGGACGGCATGGATGAAACACATACATCATGGTGGGTCCCACAGAGCACCGACCACCAGCCATTGGCTGGTGGCAGGTGGAGTAGCCAATCCGTTTCCGCTCGGGCGGGCAAAATCAAAATTAAGAAAATACCTGACCCATCAGGCTTCGGCCAAACAGTTCAAACTCCAGGCCAAAGCTAAGCTAGGCCTAGCCTGTTGACAGCCTAGTTGTACGGAAATTTGTTTGGCCTTTTGAATCCAGATCAACTTCCAATGGTCCAAACCACCGTTCATGTTACAAATCCCACCTTGTACAGTGGAAAGAGAGCAAATAAAGGCTCCCAATTTCATTATTTTGATACTCTATACTTTGGCTCTTTTGCAATAAACATGGACAGTCACTGGTTGTATAATCAATATGTCGATATTCAATCCAAAAGTTTTTATCTTATTTTATTTTATTTTTTATTTTTAGAGCTTTTATCCCAGCCGTTAAGTTTTTATCTTATTTTATTTTATTTTTAATTTTTAGAGCTTTTATCCCAGCTATTAGGCCATGAGCCCGAAAATCATATAGATTCACATTTAGAGGTGGGCATCGGATGACTCGATCCAACTAACTCGACTCGTCCGACTTGTTCAGATCCAACTCAACCCGAACTAAGTAGGCTCCGCCCGATCCAAACTCAAACCAAGTTGAGTTTGACTTACTTAGTAACTCGACCCGACTCGATCCAAAACTTGATTCTTTAACCCTACTCCGACCCAATCCCAAATATCTCTCTCCCTCCCTCATCCTCCTCATCCTCCAAGCCTGACCACAACCCACCACCATCACCCTCCTCCTCCTCCTCCTCCTCCTCCTCCTCTCCACTCTCTCGGTCTCTCCCTCCTCATCTCTCAATCCAACTCGGTGCCAACTCGACCTGACTCAGTACTTTTGACTGGATTGCACTCAGTCCGAATTAGTCCAGGCTAGATCGGACTCAGATCAAGTCAGGTATGCTGGACTGGATATCGAGTCGGACCAAGTCCGGGTCAGGCCTATTTCAAAACCGAATCGAGTCAAGTCAGCCCTAACTCGGTCCCACTCGACTCGATGTCCAGCTCTATCCACATCTCATATGGGTCACACCACATGGAACAATTTGAATGGGATGTCAATCATAGATTTGTGTAGGGGGGCCACCATGGTGTATCTTGTATTAAACTTATTAATGCAGTGTAATTCAAAACGATGAAGGTAAGATACAAAAATCAACCGGGTACAAAACTATGAGGCCAGTAGTGTGAACTTAGCAGTTTTGGAAGCAATTGCATCTTCCATATGTATGGTCCGAAAAATAGTAGCTATCACCTAATGAAGAGAATTAATTTCACATACACAATATGGTAGACCTCACAAACCTTGAGTGTTCTATAAGCTGCATAAAACAGGTTATACGGACTCTTCATTTGTCAAACTATACAGATGAGGTGTCGTTTCATAAAAACACCTACTGGCACATACAGTATGTGTTGAGTTTTTTAAAATAAAAATAAATTTCAAAAATAAAAGTTATTTTTATAAAGTAAATAAATATATTAATTATTTAAACTTTTCATAAATAGTGTGTATTGCCAGTTGGCAAGAAGGGGTTTTTGCTTATGCAACCAGGGTTCAAATCTCCTCGAGGAAGCACCGTCCGCACACGTGCGCGCGCTGCTTGGGCACTTTATTAGGCGCACTTAGCACTTCGTACGTGCGCGCATGGTCGCAAGAACCAATAAGATCCTTAGTCTTTTTGACACACAGTTCAAACTTTTTTGGGTCATGGTTCAACTGGTATTGAACTAGGGTCTATCCAGATGTTTTATTGCCTTTTTTATGATTGAGAGTAATTGTAACATGATTGTACATGTGGCACCTATGCCACGTGTCACTTATGTGGATACGATTTTTCCTGTTGGATAACTGCTCATGTCTGAATGGGTACAGAAATAACTGTCATATGACAAAGGGTCATGTTCTTTCATGGAAAGGCAATTATTTGCTGTGAATGGGTATGGATTTCTCGAAGAGGCTCTTTAGCACTTCTTCAGGAAGAAATCCATAACCTTTCAATTGATATAAATCCTGGATACTATGATCCAGAAGATGAGACTCTAAATCCGTAAGATTATATCATCTTATGTGCAATTATTCTCGATCTGATCTCTTGCTGAGTTTTTTCTGAACGTCTTAAGGCATATCGGTATCAAAACTAGAGATCTGTTCAACACTTAAATATGCAAATTTTCGTGTTGAAAATCGGATTGAGAGTTTATTGTATCATGAAGACAGTTTGCAAATTTCCTCCGTTTGCACTTGCTGGAAATTCCAGAAAAAGGGAAGCAAATCTGTTTTGAGAAATTGACTATTTAAGTCAAGCCTTGAACCCAATAGATCTGATCATTTTGTTATTATTTTCTTCTATTCTCCGTTGTGTACAATAAATTCTTACATTTCCAACACTCGAGACTGATTTTTTATCATTTCACAATAGAGGCAATTCATTCCATTCAAGTTATGAACCAAGACTTTGTATGACCGGATCATTTCGACAGTCAATTCTTCTCAAGATGGTAGCAGAAAATGCTTTTCTTTCTGACTACTCTCAAGTTATCCTACATTTTAGATGATGATCTGTTTTCTCTACTCGAGCCAAAAGAAGACGACTCAGATCAAGTGAAAGAAGAACGGAAGAAAAGGAAAGATGATGATTTTCTATGCAAAGGTTATATCTTAAACGCCCTCTATAATTCTATCTATAATTCCTATCGTAAAATATCATTTGCTAAAGATCTGTGGATAAAATTGAATCAAAAATATAAAACTGAAGAGATCAATACTCAAAAATTTCTGATCGACAATTATGTCCATTTCAAGCTTAAAAATGATCAGTCAATTCTCTCTCAAGTACCGAACTACAGAACTTGGTTGATGAATTAAAGATTGGTAGGATAGATCTTCCTAAAGAATTCTTGGTTGGTGTAGTAATTGCAAAATTACCTTCATCATGGTTTGATCATAAAAAAAAAAAAAAAAAAAAATCTGAAACATGATGAAAGGAAGTACACTCTTGAAGGGCTTCAATGATATCTTCATATAGAGAAAGAGTCCAGAAACTGAGACAAGAAAGAAAGTGCTTCGGAAAATCATTCCAAAGCAAATATAGTAGAAGATGACAAGTCAAAATTTCATAACTCCAAATTTATTCCCCCAAAGAAAGATACAGAGTTTAAGAAAAAAGGAAAGAAAAATGCTAAGTGTCACTTTTGCAATAAGCCTGGACACTACATAAAGGAATGTCGACACAGAAAGAAACAACTGAAAGCTCGGGCTAACATGCCAGAAGACCAACTTGTAGCAATAGTTATTGAAGCTAACACAGTAATATCCGATGGTGGATGGTGGCTAGATACTGGTGCAACCATTCATATATCGAAGGACCAAAACATCTTCAAGACCTATAAAGGTATAACAACTGGATAAGAAGTGAAGATGGGTAATAACGTTCGTGCGAACGTTGTTGAAAAAATAACGGTAGAGCTTTAGTTTACATCAAGCAAAAGACTGACACTAACAAATGTATTGCATATACCCGACATGTCTAAAAATCTAGTGTCAGGCGATCTTCTCAATAAGAGAGAATTCAAAATCGTGATTGAGTCTGATAAGTTAGTTATCTCCAAGAATGGTATGTTTGTAGGCAAATGATATTCATGTAAGGGTATGATTAAACTGGATAATAATAATAATGATGATGTTTTCGTTTATATAGTGGATTTTGTATCTTTATGGCATGCTAGACTAGGTCATGTTAATTATCATTTAATTAAAAGAATGATGATCTTAGGCATTATACCACATCATGAAATTCAACAAGAAGGGAAATGTGATGTGTGTACCCATTCTAAAATAACCAAAAAATCATTTGGGATTGGCATGAGAAAATCACAACCCTTGGAGTTAATTCATTCCGATATCTGTGATTTAAATAATACCTTAACTCGTGGAAGAAAAATGTATTTTATCACATTTATCGATGACTTTACTAGATTTTCCTATGTATACTTAATAAAATCTAAAGATGAAGCCTTTGAAAAGTTTGAGCTTTATAAGGTCGAAGTGGAAAATTAGTTGAATGTAAAGATTAAAGCCCTCAAAAGTGATAGACGAGGTGAATACTCTTCTAATGAATTCAACGACTTTTGTGAATTAAATGGTATAATCTATGAATTTACGACACCTTACACACCTCAGCAAAATGGCTTAGCGGAACGTAAAAATAAAACGTTAGTTGAGATGATCAACTGTATGATATTAAATTCTAGATTACCACTGAATTTGTGAGGGGAAACATTGTTAACAGCAAACCATATTATAAATGTTATCTCACACCAAAAATTGGATATCTCCCCATATGAATTATAGAAAAAGAAGAAACCATATCTTCATTACTTCAAAGTGTGGGGAAGTATAACAGAAGTCAGGATTATTGATTCTAAGATAGTAAAGTTAGGTCTTAGAGAAATCAAGTATACTTTTGTGGGTTATGGAATTCATAGTCCCGTATATACATTCTTGGTTCTAGAACAAACTTCTTTTGTTGACAAAAATATAATTATAGAGTATATGGATGCTATATTTTTTAAAAATACAGTATACAAAGACTATATGAATAATCATACAAAAAAGTAGGTTGATGAAAATATAATAGAACCAATGAACGAAGAGCCTGACAACTTTCATGATAAATCTAACACTCATCCAGAAGGAAATGAACCAAGGATATCGAAAAGGGCAAGAAAAGAAACATCTTTTGGCCCAGATTTCTATATGTTCCTTATAGAAGGGGATAGAAATGGAATAAGAAAGGAGATTACTCTACCACTAAGTATTGAAAGTGATCCATCAACACTTAGTGAAGCTCTCTCATCTCCTGAGGTACAGTTTTGGAGGGAAGCCATCGACGATGAAATGGATTCCATAGTCTCAAAAAACACATGGTTTTTGGTCGATATTCCACCAGGTTCAAAGCCTATAAGATATAAGTGAATTTTTAAAAGAAAGTTCAATCCTGATGGAATCATAAATAGGTTTAAAGCTCGATTGGTAGCCAAATGATTTAGACAAAAGGAAGGTATCGATTTTTTCGATACATATGCCCCTTTTGCTCGAATACCTACTATTAGGACTTTAATTGCTCTTGCAGCAATTCACCACCTAGTAATCTATCAAATGAATGTCAAAATGACATTCTTAAATGGTGATCTAGATGAGAAAGTCTATATGGAATAACCTGAAAGGTTTGTTCAACCCGGGCAAGAGAAGAAAGTGTGTAAACTGGTCAAATCTCTCTATGGGCTTAAGCAAACACCTAAGCAATGGTATGGGAAGTTTGATCAAGTAGTACAATCTAATGGTTTTAGAGTAAACCAAACAAATAAGTGCATATATATATATTAAAGGTCAAATTATTATCTGCCTATACGTAGATGATATGCTAATATTTGAATTAAACGAGGACTGTGTAAAAAAACTAAAAAGTTTCTAAGTATCAACTTTGATATGAAGGATATGGGTAAAGTCGATGTAATATTAGGTATTAAGATTTATAATCTTAATGATGGAATAGCCTTAACACAATGTCATTACCTAGAGAAAGTGTTTTATGATAATAAATCGATTTCAACCCCATTTGATCTAAGTATTAAATTGGTTAAAAATACGAGTAGATGTAAAGCACAACAAGAATATGTGAGTGCTATTGAGAGTTTAATGTATGCAATGAATTGCACTAGACCCGATATAGCATTCATAGTAGGAATGCTAAGCCAGTATACCAGTAATCCAGGACAAGTACACTGGAATGCGATTTCGAGAGTTTTAAAGTATCTAAGAGGAATCATAGACAATGGACTGCATTATAAATCATATCCCACTGTACTTGAAGGGTATAACAATGCAAGCTGAAATGCAAATAGCATAAAATCTAAATCTACAAGTGGCTGGATATTCACTTTTGGAGGAGGAGCAATATCATGGGCATCTAAGAAACAAACGTGCATATCTCACTCTACAATGGAAAGTGAATTTATTGCACTTGGTGCTGCTTGTAAAGAAGGTGAATGACAAAGATACCTACTGTTGAAAATCCCGTATTGACCAAAACCTACTATTGTCATATCTATCTTTTGTGATAGTCAGGCTACTCTTTGTCGTGCTATGAGTAAGACTTATAATTGTAAGTCTAGAAATGTAAGTTAAAGGCATAACTTTATTAAAGGATTGCTCAGAGATGGAGTAATCACAGTAGAATATGTTAAATCCATCATGAACTTAACAGATCCCTCGATAAAAGGTTTATCAAGAGATCAAATAAGAAAAACCACTAAAGGAATGTGACTAAGATCCATAAAGATGTAACTTTCACTCTTGATGACAACCATACTTATATTTTAAAATATAAGCTAGGTTCAAAGGGACAAACAAGTCAAGTATGTGATTGAAAAATACACTAAAAAAAGAAAAGTTGAGTCTCATTCCTAAAAGTCTAGTGTTTGGTTTCTGCATTTCATAAGAGGTTGAGTACTAACGGTTAATAGATCTATAAGTAGACTTTGCTGAGATGAAGCAGAATCATCTTTGATAGATCCACCTATATGAGTAGAGAAGTGAGACCGCTTTTGAAGAGATTGAGATCGTCTCTAGAATACTCATGAAATAAGGATACGCATAAAGCCAGAAATGTGCGAACTTTTAGATCTCCAATTATATATGAATAGATGTGTGTTATGTGTCCGGTGAGTCATATAAGGTCCTTAGTTCAAGACTAATGGGTCACTAAGTATCTGGCATAACTTTGATACGTATACACTAAAGTAAAGGTTCAAATTCAAAAGATACCTTTACTTACGCACCTATTTATACTGATACGCCATTCGTTTCAGAATCTAATTTTATTTTTGAAATTGTGGGGGATCGTTAGGTTTTTTAGAATAAAAATAAATTTTAAAAATAAAAATTATTTTTAGAAAGTAAATAAATATATTAATTATTTAAACTTTTCATAAATAGTGTGTATAACCAATTGGTAAGAGAAATGGTTTTTGTTTATGTAAACAGGGTTCAAATCTCCTCGCACAGTCTGCGCACACGCGCGCGCTACTTGGGCACTTTATTAAGCGCACTTAGCACTCCGCACGTGCGTGCATCGTCGCAAAGAGCAATATGAACCTTAGTCTTTTTGACATACAGTTCAAACTTTTTTGGGCCATGGTTGGTATTGAACCGGGGTCTACCCTGATGTTTTATTACATTTTTTTATGATTGTGAGTAATTGTGACATGATTGTACATGTGGCACCTATGCCACGTGTTGCTTATGTGGATACAGTTTTTCCTGTTGGATAACTGCTCCGGTTTGAATGAGTACAAAAATAACTGCCATAGGACAAAGGGTTATGTTCTTTCATGGAAAGACAATTATTTGCTATGAATGGGTATGGATTTCATGAAGAGGCTCTTTAGTACCTCTTTAGGAAGAAATCCATAACCTTTCAATTGATATAAATCCTGGATACTATGATCCAGAAGATGAGACTCTAAATCCTTAAGATTATATCATCTTCTGTGCAATTATTCTCGATCTGATCTTTTGCTGAGTTTTTTCTGAACGTCTTAAGGCATATCGGTGTCAAAACTAGAGATCCGTTCAACACTTAAATGTGCAAATTTTCATGTTGAAAATCGGATTGAGAGTTCATTGTATTCTGAAGACAATTTGCAGATTTTCTTCGTTTGTACTTGCTGGAAATTCCAGAAAAAGGGCAGCAAATCTGTTTTGAGAAATTGACTATTCAAGTCAAGCCTTGAACCCGATAGATCTAATCGTTTCATTATCGTTTTCTTCTATCCTCGGTTGTGTATAAGAAACTCTTACATTTCTAATAGTATGAAATACATTTTGAGAAAAACAAGCTGTTGAAGCAGATTTTCATGAAATCCCTATTTTAATAATGGTCTGCTTCCTGGGCAGCAGGTTTTCATTTATGAGAATACGCATTGAAGCCCCATATGGTTCCATGATCCAGGTTGATAGTCTACCACATACCACTGCAGATGGACCATATGTAGCACACATATTTTAGGAAGGACAATCTAATCTTTAGATGTGTGACCTATATATAGATGGTTAGGAATAGAAATACGACAATAATCTACATTCAACTAAAAAGAAAAGGTCCCAACATTGGCCTCCAAGATAGTTAAGCATGAAACCATTTGTAATTATAGTTCATGCAAGGTGAGATTCAATAGACAAATAGTTTGAATTGCCAAACATGCGTCAAGAACAGGAATAAGGTATTATAAATGATCTTCTGATGGTTGGTACAGTGTATTTTGATATGCATCTTACAGGAGTAAGGCCTATGGTTTTTTTAATCTATACCATTGAGATGATGCTCTCTGCTTGGATGGCCTATCAAATAATAATAATAATGAAAAACTGGTTAGAAGATTATATATACTGAATATATGACTTCTTTTCGGTTGAATATAAACCCCTGTTGTATTTCCTTTCCCAACTTTATGGGGATTGAAGTATTAACTTTACCACCAGGAGGTCTATGGGCTCAGAACATCAATGATTTGGATAACTGAACCATAACCATGGACCCCATTTGTACAAACTGAAAGCCATGGATTGAAAGAGCCCTTTTACTGCCTACACTAGGTCCCATGGTTCGGTGATCCAAGCTATTGATACTGTTGCACACAGTTATGTGATCTTGGAGCTTCGCAGCTATATGATTGATTCGATCTCTTTATAACTATTTAAAATAGCAAACTTTTACAGAACTCTCACAAAATAAAATTTCTCAACAACCGTACTTATCATTGAATGATTGGCGAATTTAAAAAACAAGAAAAAACAGTTTTTGTTTTCAGGGAGAGAAATACCCTATTTTATAGACTCGCCACAATTGAATTGGCAAGGAAAATTCTGGCGTGACTTGAGCCCAAGTCTGAGAGCCTTGAGCCTCACTAACATGGCACGTAGGTATGAGTTCCATTTGTCGTGTGAGTTGCACCATGACCTGCCTTAGCTTGTGGATTAGGCTTGTACACTTATGGGCCACACATGGATGAGCAGATGGGCACTTACAAAGATATTGTCAACAATCCACGTTCGACATGCATATATGATCTACCGAATCAGTTGACCAGGCTAATTTTCAGGAAAAAATGGCCTACATGTGCAACCTGAAGGGACATCTACCACAAATTGACAACCCTCAGTCCCACTTTACTGAAGAACTCTAAGGCACATAGTCGGGTTTCTGGGTCTACTGCTACTGGCAATGGACTGAAGCACCAGCATGCGGGGAAAACATGCCAACCAAGCCACAAGGAACTTTGACAAATTGACGTAGGGATGAACGTGATGAGGATAACTACTCCGAATCCATAGAGCTTTTCTGGACTCCTCACAGAGACTTTTTGAATCCACGAGGAAAGAAAGCAGAAAATAGAAATAAATTATAAGAAATTCGAAATTGATTAATTGATCATTGATAATTGCCTAATGTGTCTCCTCACACCATTAATATAGAAAAAAAAACTAAAATTCGTAATTACCAAAAATAGCAAAATTCTAACTCTAATAAAAATCCTAATTCTAATAAAACTCTTCTAAGGCCTAATTTCTAAAAATAAAAATTGCAAATAAACTTTCTCTAGAAGAGTCCTAATATAACTAAAAGTTATTTCTATAAGGAAAGAAAATCTAAAACTCTAAAAAATATTAAAAAATCGAAATTACTAAAAATAATAAAAATTTTCTAAAAATTCGTTTTTGAGCTGGAAGCACGCGTTTTCTGACGAAACGGACAAATGCGACCCACGTTGTGGGTCGGTTCACCTTGGATGACCCATTTCAGTAAAGATTGATAGGTTGTACGCCCCATAACGATACCTGGATCAAAAGTTATGGTCAATTTACGGCCCACCTCCTTTTAGCTCAACCATGCTTGGAATATCTCTGTGACACGTTCTACATCAGACCCCTCCACTTGAAAAAAACTCATCCTCGAGTTACGCAAGAGACTTGGCACATGAGTCTGAGATAACTTCTGACGCCAATGTTCATTAGCTCTTTTTTCGTACTTGACATTAAGCTCTTGAGCTGACACAATACATGTACTCATGCTTTCCTTGACTTGACTAATATTGATCAGTTCCTTCACATCTGACACAATACATGCACTCATGCTTTCCTTGATTTAAGTAATATTGATCAGTTCATTCACATCTGTCTTTAAGATCTCATATTTTTTTTGATAATGTGGGTAATTAGGCGGACTTGCCCCTGAGACGGGATCACGTGATTTTGTATATCTCGTACGAGAGACAACTTATTGGGGGGTTCATCGAGCACAATCTCCTTGAACTCCTGCAATATTGGCTTCAAATCTTCTGAGATATTCACAGGCTCCATATATTTTTTCTTTTCAACTAATGGATATATATGTTTTGTTTCCTCCGATTGTTTAACAAAAGCCTGTTAAGTTGTAAGAGACTGTTCCTCAACTTTAGAAGTCTTGGGTTGGTTCTCCCTTCCCATAGGGCCGGAGATAATCTTTTTACTATATTTAATAAAGATAAATACGTTATCCCAATCCCTATGTGTAGTATTAATATTATTTTGCTAAGGTTGACCAAGTAACATGTGACAAGCTTCCATGTCGACCACGTCACATATTACTTAATCCTTATAATATTTACTAATGAAAAAAGATATACGACATCGTTCAGTTATCTCTGTTTTGTTGACCTCCTTGATCCATCCAATCGTGTATGGAGATGGGTGTCTTTCTGTTTTCAGTTGTAGCTTTTCCACCGTTATCTTCAACACGAAATTCTTATCGCTCCTGACATCGATGATTACATTGCAGACTTTTTTGTATGCAGTGCACCTTGTTCGAAAGATGTTGTCTCGCTGTAATTCTATTTCTATCTTTAACATGTATAACTTCCTCATAATCGAAGTGGTGGTTTGTGATTTACCATCATCTGATGGTGCTTTGTAGAAATTGGGGTTGTGTCGTACAGCGGCCACGGGCGGTTGAGCATCACTTTGAGCTCGAGACAGAATTAGCGCATCCGCAATACGGTTGAGAGTTGCCTGTAACCCTTGCATGGTCAACTGACTCTCCCGGTGGAAAACTTTCATTCTTTTCAAAAGATAATGAATCCCTGAATCACCGTCCATAGGATTTTTATTCATACCTTCATTGTTTGTCATTGGCCCGAGAGAAAACCTCACTTTGATACCAATTAACGCAGGGATGAACGTGATGAGGATAACTACTCCGAATCCACGAAACTTATCTGGACTCCTCATAGAGACTTCTCGAATCCACGAGGAAAGAAAGCAGAAAATAGAAATAAATTTTAAGAAATTTGAAATTGATTAATTAATTATTGATAATTGCCTAATGTGTCTCCTTACATCATTAATATAGAAAAAAAACTAAAATTCGTAATTACAAAAAATAGCAAAATTCTAACTCTAATAAAAATCTTATTCTGATAAAACTCTTCCAAGGCCTAATTTCTAAAAGTAAAAATTGCAAATAAACTTTCTCTAGAAGAATCCTAGTATAACTAAAAGTTAAGAAAATCTAAAACTCTAAAAAATATGTAAAAATCGAAATTACTAAAAATAGTAAAATTTTCTAAAAATTCGTTTTTGGGCTGAAAGAGCGCATTTTCTGACGAAATGGACAGATGTGACCCACCTTGTGGGTCAGTTCACCTCAGATGACCCGTTTCAGTAAAGATTGATAGGTTGTACGCCCCGTAATGATACCTGGATCAAAAGTTATAGTCAATTTACGGCCCACCTCCTTTTGGCTCAACCATGCTGGGAATATCTCTGTGACACGTTCTACATCACAAATTATCTCAGAAAACATTTCCAATTTTGGCTCCGTAAGAAGGCCTTATTTTCATGAAGTTTGCATAAATGTAGCCCCTTTTCTATCTGCGAGAGAGAGCTATGGCTGACAGTTTCCCTGATATAAAAAAAAACGTCCCCCCCCCCCCCCTCTCTCTCTCTCAGTCAAACATAATAGAAGACTATGGAATCAAACGCACTGGTGCTGGTACAGCCAGCAATGCACACCACAACAAGGAGGATCAAATATGACAATTAAAATGCAAGAGGAAATAAGACAGCCAAGAAAAGTGCAATAAATTAGAGAGAACTCATCCTCCTAAAGCAGGGGAAAACTCAGTTTTCGGAGAACTGATCACCTCCAGGCAACCATGAAGATCACCTGGCACAAGAATCAGGTTGGTCATATAATCAAGCAGGACTCATAGGTGGAATCAATGGACAGCTGATGCTCTGACTCGACATGCATGTGTGGCCCACCTAGCGAGCAAATCAGCCTGGTTTCAAGAAAGGTGATCATCATTGTGGGGTTGTTGTTTTCATGGTACTGGTTTTACTAAAAATAAGTGGCATGTTGAAGGGAAAGATGGTATGTGGTGCTACTGTTGTTGCCTATTGGATATCAGTTCCCCATTTCTCATGCTTTCACAATCTTCATCTCCATCCTCTGCCCTAGAAAATAAGTTGTTTTTGTTTCCACTTTTGGCCTAGAAAATATCATAAACTTTCAAGGCAAGATACTTGTAAGCATAGGCCATAAGTGAACCCAGAACCGGTTGTAGGCGATCATTCCTCTCAATTGAATTAGCTGAGTAAAAGCTGAGGCAGCAAAATTGGGAAACCTACAGTGATAGATAGAAAATTATGTACCTGCCAAACAGGACCCTGCTTTTAAAAAAAAGAAAAAAAGAAAAAAAAAGAAAAGAAAAAGATAAACAGGACCCTCTCACCACGTGATTCAATTAAAAAAATGCAAAGCACCGATACTAGTGCTATATTTTACTTGAGATAACTGATCACCTACAACTGGTTGAATGCCATAGCCCTTAAAAAAGATGTTTTCCAAATCTTGTTTTGGCTTGTGCCCTTGAAAATAAAAATCCTATCAGGGGCAAAATACTTGCAAAAATGGGTTGTAGGTGAAGATAATTGAAGGGATCAGTCCTCTTTATTCGGATTGCTAAACAAGATGATCACGAGGCTTGCTAACCCATCATGCAACTCTGCACACAGAAAACATGCCAAAAATGCATTTTGTGGAACATGTGAACAATTTATGAGGTGGGCTGAAAACCAGGCAGGTTCACTCATCAGGTGAACTAACCCAACATGAGAATAATGGACTGTTCAAATAAAATTGCCAATAATCCACTTGCAAGGTATGCCGACAGCTTGCCTGATAAGCATGCTGACCTGACTTTTACTCACGGCCATCTTTATGGTAGAGGCCACCTTAAGTACAGGTCAGATGTTCCATGGACTTGCCAGCATGGAATGTGCTGTGTGCAAGGTGCATGCGGAGGAGGGTTTGTGGGGCTAGACATGGATAAAAGCTACTCATGTTTGGGCTGATTGGTCCATCTAAGCAATCAAGTATGAATTAAGTTTGAACCTGTGTCCCAATCTAGGTTCGCTTAGGTGGACCAATCAATGCATCCACAGGTTGCTTTTTCCTGTGCGTGCTAAATAGTCTTGGTTTTCCTCTTTAATTCAACACAAACAAATCATTAAATAAATGCCAAATGGACGAAAGCGTAAGTAATCTTCAAGGATTCCTTATGGGAGCCAAATATTTCCAAGATTCTGTAAATCCCAAACCGAAGATAAAAATCCAATGAAATCAACCTATCCAGAGAAACAATTCAAACTGCTAAGCTTATGGTTTCAGGTTCATGTCAACTTGGATGGGAAAGCTTTGCCACGGTGGTTGAAGATCATGAAGTCCAGATTGGCGGGTAAAGAAACAATCCTGCATTTTCAGACACAAATGCTGACGTTAGAGATCCCGAATTTCTACCGAAATATTTCACAGGAAAATTTCCAAACCACAGAATATCGTTTTCTTTTCCCAATAAATCGAAAACATCTATCAATTTCAGAAAGAGGGGTCTTAACATCTTTTTGGGTCTTGTTTAATTGTTTTTCTTAGTAAAAGGGGCATTGAAAAAAAATAAAAATAAATCTAAAGTGAGAAAAAATGCAAATGGTTCTAAACAATAACAATGAAACAAGAAAAGGCAGATGTGCATTTCAACTATGGTTATCAAGTTATAAATAAGCACAATAAGGATGCATTAGTCATGGCATTTGCATCAAGGTGCATACCAAGATTATCCACCAATAAGGAAAGGAACCCACCCAATTGAGCTGTGCACCTCATGTTGTCGATGTGCATGTTGACAAGAGTCTTTATAATGATGTGATACAACCTAGAAAGAGTAAACCTGAAATAAGGTCGTAATTGGTTGCGAACTTTCAAGAGAATGTCTTTTATCCTTGTCCTTGTTTGTGTTTTAGTGATGATTTATGCAATTCTTTTGGTTAGTGGGATTTACAAATATTTCCTGGTTAGCAGTGGCAGCCCTAACCAGGAAACCAGGAAATATTTGCTGGTTGAAGAGGAAGTTAAGGCAGCGGTGGCAGCCCTCGACACAGACAAAGCATAACGGCTAGACGGGTATCCTCTTACTTTCTTCCAAGTCTTCAGGGAAGTTGCAAGTCTGGACCTCTTTATGTTTCATCTCTAAAATTTTTTGAGTTGGGTCTGCTTCTGTCAGAGATGGAGCCACTAGCATCTGGAATTTCTTCCTTGCCGAATGCCGAACCACATGGGTCAAGAACCTTCACTTAAAAAGAGGAGTTCATCCGATGGTGCAGCCATCCAGCTCAAGGAAAGGGAAGAATTTTGTGGAGATTGGTGCCTATTGCTCTCTGTTGGGGAATTTTTTTTTTTGAGAGATAACTGCAAATTTCATTAGGCTCGAACGAGCAGAGACAAAAGAAGGAGGAGGGTCCGCTGAGATAGCCGGCCACACTCCTTAGCAAAAAGAGGAGAAATTACAAGAGGAAAGATTAACAACATTGGAGGCGCACTCAAAAATAAGATGATGGACCCTTCTAACAACAACTTCCACGGGATTCGAGATATCCCGAAAACATCTATTATTCCTATCCTCCCAAATAGCCCACCAAACAGCGAGAAGAGACATTTCCAAACCACTCTACTTTCCTTGCCCAAAGCCACTCCATGCCAGGCTGCAAACATCTGAATTGTGGAACCCTGGGAAGACCACATCATTCGAAAGGAGGAAAACAGGGCTGACCAGACCTGCTGAAAGGAGGAGCAGTGGATGAAAAGATGATCAGTCGTTTCTTCATTAGCCATGCAACAAAGACAGATGTTGGGGATAATCATTCCTCTCTTCCTGAGATTGTCCACCGTTAGGACTTTCTTTCTACCAACTAACCACCCAAACACCGAGATCTTCGGAGGAACTTTATACTTCCACACCCTACCTATCAGAGCATCAACCGTAGACACAAGCTTATTCCCCAACCTCGAATAAAGGGACGAAACAGAGAAAAGGCCCGTCTTATTAGGACACCAAATCAGACTATCCTCTTGAGATAGATTGGGGGAAGCTTTTTCAACCCGTTGGAGAAGAGCCACATACTCGATAGCTTCCTGGTCATGAAGGTTTCTTCTACAAGGGGGATGCCAAATAACAACATTACCTTGCATCGAAAAGCAGTCGGCAACCATAATGGACTGACGGGGGGCTAGGCAATATAAGGAAGGAAAGTCCTCCTTCAATCTAGAATTACCAACCCACAAGTCTTCCCAAAATCTAATCTTATCTCCTTTTCCCAAAGAGAAACCAATTCCAGAATGAACATCCTTGCTAGCTCTAAGCACTAATCTCCAAAAATACGAGGCTCTATAGAGAGAGGACTCCTTGGACCACCTCCCATCTTCCGATCGACCATATTTACTTTTGACAAGCTTGTTCCATAACGTCCCTTCTTCCAACCCAAGTCTCCACCACCACTTCCCAAGAAGCGCGCCATTCATGCCTTTAAGGTTTCTAACTCCCGCACCACCGTCCTGGAACTGTTGACACACTTCATTCCAATCAAGCAAGTGAAATTTATTCTTTTCCCCCCACCCATGCCAGAGAAAGTCCCGCCTCAATTTTTCAAGAATCCCGATGATCTTAGCCGGGCATCTGAATAGGGACATAAAGTAAAGAGGGAGGTTTGAGAGTGCCGCTTTGATCAGCGTGAGACGCCCGCCTAGAGATAAGTATCTACACTTCCACCTGGCAAGGTAGAATTCAAATCTCTCCACAACTTTATCCCAGAGGGCCATAGGAGGCTTACCAATACATAACGGAAGGCGCACAAAAGTTGTCGGAAACGTGCCCGAAGCGCAACCAAAAAAATCAGCGTACTTTGTAACTTCGTCCACCTCCATGTTGACCCCAAACATCCTTGATTTGAGAAGATTAACTTTAAGGCCAGAAACTGCTTCAAAACAACGAATGGACGTACGAAGATTTCTGATTTTCGAATCTTCAACCTCACAGAAGAGGAGAGTATCATCTGCAAACTGAATATGGGAAATCGGAACCTGCAAACCCTTCACCTTGAACCCACCAATTAATCTTTCAATCTGACCCTTATGAAGCATTGTAGAAAACGCCTCCCCTACAATCAAAAAGAGAAAAGGAGAGAGAGGATCCCCTTGGCGAAGGCCCCTAGAACTCTTGAAAAAACCTTTTGGAGACCCATTAAGAATAATGGAGAAATAAGCTGACCCTATACATTCCTTCATCCAAGTAATCCACCTCGGCCCGAAACCCAATATGTGAAGCATATAAAGAAGAAACTTCCAATCCACCCGATCATAAGCCTTCTCAAGATCCAACTTGTAGAGAAGGCCTTTTTTCCTTGAGATATTACAAGAGTGAAGACATTCTGCCGCAATAAGAGCGCTATCAATAATCTGTCTTCTAGGGATAAACGCACTCTGATTTTGAGAAATGACTTTATGTAGAACACCCTTAAGGCTAGAAGCTAAAATTCTAGCGAGAATTTTGTAAGGACCTCCAAGGAGGCTGAAAGGCTTAAAATCTTGCATCGTCTCTGCCCCACAAGATTTGGGAATAAGCGTTATAAAGGTGGCCCCCAAAGCTCTAGACAATTTACCTCTCAGGAAGAACTCATTCAGGAAGGCCATAAGGTCAACCTTAATAACCTCCCAACATCGCTGAAAAAAGAAAATCGGAAAACCATCGGGGCCCGGAGCTTTCTCACCTTCTAGCGCAAACACCGCTGACTTCACCTCTTCTTCACAGAACCCCGCTTCCAGGGATGACGCATCCTGGGTGGAGATACGCTGGAAAGGAAGATCATCCAACATCGGTCTAGCCCAGTCTTCAGCCTGTAGCAGGTTGGAGAAGAAAGAAATAGCCTCCTCAGTAATCCTCTCCTTATCATCGGTCCTCTCCCCATTAACCATCAAGGAAGAAATCTTGTTCTGTCTTGCACGAGCACTGGCCACCGAGTGAAAAAATCTAGTGTTTTTATCCCCTTCCTTTATCCATTTGCTTCTAGCCTTTTGTCTCCACGACGCCTCTTCTTCACAAACCCTAGCTGAGAACGCCTGAACTAGATCAGCCCTTTTAGCCCTCAAAGATGTGTCCATCGAAGAAGACTCCAAAGCAGCATCAATAGACTAGATCTGAAGGAGCAATGCTTCCGTTTCTTCTTTTCTTTTCCTGAGAACTACCTTCTTCCAATCTTTAACCTTTTCCTTCAACATCCCTAGTTTTTTGCTTAGTCTGTAACCAGCATACCCGTCGATCTGAATCCCTTCCCACCAGTCAGCAATAAGCTGAGAGAAACCCTCAATCTGAAACCAAGAGACATCAAATCTAAACGGTTTGAGCCCCCAATTTTCCTCCTCTGTAGAAAGGATAATCGGTCAATGATCAGAAGTCGGACGGGGCTGCAACAGTTGGGAGAATTGAGGGAATTCATCAATCCATTCCCCAGAAAGCAAGAATCTGTTCAACTGCGCTAAAGTCGGAAACTCCCTTTGATTGGACCAAGTGAAATTAGATCCAATCAGAGGAGGATTCAGCAGCCCATGGGAGTCGATCCAAGAGGAAAATGATCGCATAGCAGAGGAGACAGAACCACCGTTTGATTTATCATCCGCATATCTAATAATATTAAAATCACCGCAAAAACAACACGGCCCGTCAAAACTATCCTTAACAGCACTCAACTCCTTCAAAAAATCCACCCTCCGATCATCTAAATTGGGGCCATAAACCGAACAGAAGAGGCAAGACAGGTCAACTCCAACCTTTTTTAGAACAACTGCCACCGAAAAAACACCCATCCGACTACACTCCAGCATCCACAGAGACGATTTCCATGCGACTAGGATTCCCCCCGAGCTACCGATGGCGTTTAACGACACCCACTTGACGTCTGAATCCTGCCAGATAGAACCCATCAGACGAGAATTGAAGACTTGAACTTTCGATTCCTGTAGGCAAACAATGTCAGGCCTACTACGGCTAATTGAATTCTTAATAAGAGCCCTCTTCTTCTTCGATCCCACCCCTCTCACATTCCAGGACAAAATAATCATAAGGAAACCGATCTTCCCTGACGCCCACAGCCGGACCTACCCACGGTGATATCAATACAACTGAAAGAGGTAGACAACAAATTCTGCAATTCTCTATTTTTTGCCAATTTTGGAGAAAAATTTCTAGGAGATTTTGACACTTTCAAGGGTCTTCCCCGAGTCTCGATGCAATGAAACAGAGCAACAAAATCCACTAGATGATCCCCGAAAGAAAGCCCCAATAATCTCCCCACACGACCCAAAGCTTCCCTAATCCACCGTTTACCCTGCACGGTATCCGCAAGCTTCACCCTCTTGCTCTTCAGACAGCAAGCACTTCTCAACAGAAACAGCCGGGAAATCCATCCTAACTTGGAGAGGTTCTGCTTCAATAATCCCTTCACCTTCGTGGCCCTGGAAGAGGGCTAACAAAGCAGAATCAGAAAGGACATCAGACTGAGAGTTCGACTGAGGGGAATCAAAAGACATTACGTCCGTATGTTCACTTGTCCGTCTGTTGGGGAATTTGGAAAGAGAGAAACATTACGTCCGTCCGTATGTTCACCTGTCCGTCCGTCATCCGTCCATATGTTCACCTGTCCGTCCAAAAGACATTACGTCCGTCTGTTGGGGAATTTGGAAAGAGAGAAACAAGAATTTTCAAGGGAGTTAAGTCATCTGTATGTTCACCTGTCCAGGAGATCAAAGAATCATTAATTGAATGGCCATTGATATCCCCCAAATTTTTCGGGCAGTCTATTTTGAACATTGGCAGGGATTGGTCCTTCACAGTGGTGAAAATCTTCGCATAGCTTCTCCATTGTTAAACATTTCGCTTAACTCATTGTTGTCTTCCTTCGGTTTCTGCCTTATGTTTTTTCTCTCGTGGGCTTCTTTCTGCCCCCTCATCCATCTCTGATCCTCGATTCCCTTTCAATAGAAGTTTTTGTTGCTTGCTCAGGCAAGGGAAAAAAATAAAATCATATGTCCAGTTGTGAACGAAAACCTAAGTCATGCCATATCCCATCAACATTCCATGTCAGGCTAGCTGTAGATCTTTCACATGCATCCAAAGGAAGTGCAAAAAGAAGAAGAAGAAGAAGAAGAAGAAGAAGGAATTGTAGAATTATGACCTTCTAGAATGGGCTGTTCATGTAGATTTTCTGAAGGATTATGACCTTCGTTTTCTTGGAGCTTAGTCTTGTTTGCTCTCTCAGCAGGCCTGCTAAGCTCTTCCCTGTTTTTGCCTCTATTTTAATATAATTTATGTGATCTTTCAAAAAAGAAGAAGAAAAAGAGATTGTAATTTGTCGTGAAGGTCTGTTGCCAAATATGTTATCCTCAGCTGCTGAGTGCTGATACAAAATATAAAAAAGCGAGGGAGCTATTGTATCTTAAGGAACTCAACTACGACCATCTCACTAAGGTTGCTAACACGGCCCCGAGGATACAAAAGAAAATGGTCACCAAAACATAGAGATACTCAAGCTGAAAGAAAAATGATTGATATGAATCAGCTGGGAAACTCAGTGGCCATCTCACCATTTGAAAAACATGAGCAAATATAACATCATTTAAGCTTCCAACCTTGAAGTCTGTATGATCTAAAAACCCCCTCAATGCAAATCATCACAGGCTGCAGATACTCCACATTCTGGTCTCCTTTTTTTTTTTTTAAAAAAATAAATAAAAAAATGAATAGGGGCTTTAATAACAGAAAAATGAGTGCGTAATAAAAAGAACAAAAGGCACCAAGGGCTCGTTCGATGAAAAACTGATGCTGTCGACAATGAAGAATACTGAACACTTTTCTAGCTAACAAATCAGCTCTGCATTCACTTCATGAAGAACATGTTGAATAGACCTCCAATGAATGAATCACATCCCTAATTCCCTCAATTGGATGATATTTCTTAACACAAGCAATCCACCAAATGACTACAAGAATCTCCCTCCACAATAAATGTGTCAGATACCCATGGGAAAATCTTAAATGCAACCCTTTCAAAGTCTTGAAGGATATAAAACTCCACTCTTGTTGGGTCCATAAAGGCTAAAAGGCCCCAAAGATGTCAACTAAACTTCTCCCATACAATCCCGAACAATACATCCCCATCTGTTGGGCCTGGGTTGCATGTGGGGCTACCTTCAAAATTACGCTTGAGAGATCCCAGACAGGAGCTTCCAGGTCCCTACCACCCCATTCTTTCATCCCTACTAGAAACAATTCCTCATCAACTTTGTAATTAGCATATCACCATTTATGCCTTGGAACTCCTTTGTAACCAAAGAGGAGGAAATAATGCAAGCCATGATTATCTCCTACCTTCTTACTCATAATTCTGTTGTTCTGGACAAAGAACGGCAATCAAATAGAAAATAGCTTAAATGTGACCCTTTTGGAAGTGGACCAAGCACCAAGCCTCTGGAAGGGCCCTCATCAAGGGCAGCATGACCTAGTCAGCAATAATTAACTCCAAATCAACCAAGCGATTCAGCAATGAAAGAATAAATGATTGATTTATTCTTGTCCTTGAACATCACAAACCTGTTTGGGTTTTGCCACACTGTTGAAAATGATCAACGATAGTAACTTTATCAACACCCGTTACCTAAAAAAACAAGACACCTGGAGCACAGACAACAAATAAGGCAAGAATTTTCAAGACCATTTACACTTCAAATCCCACGTTTTTACCTTGGGGACCCAACCACCTGATCTGCCAAACTTCCAATCCAAACACTAGGTGACAATTATTAATGTCCTCAAGGAATATAATCCTAACCACCATCTCCCCAATAACATGAATATGATTCCTATTGATTCAAGTCAACTCCCCACTTCCTAATGATTCCTGCTTCAAAATACCGTGGTCTGTACCTAAGGGAACCAACCTCCTGATCTGTCAAACTCCCAATTCAAACACCAGGTGATGATTATTAATGTCCAGAAGGATAGTCCTAAACCCTAAACATCTCCCCAATAGCATGACTAGGAGTAAACTTTTCTCCTAATGAGTCCTCTATAGGAAGTTCATTTTCACTTCCCAACCCATGAAAAGAGACAAACAACAGGTATCAAAAAGTGAAACTGACTAGACGAGAAGATTAGCCAAGGATTGCTATCTTTCACATTAATTTTCTCGTAGTTCTAAAACTTGTCAAGTTGACCTGAAACTCGACTCTGAATCAGCATGGTCTTGCCAAGAGTCATCAAGTTAACTTGGCGACTCAATTGACTCCAGTTTCTGCCATGACAAAATCAAACTGTTGCTTTCTAAAAATAGGTTTCTTGGGAAATATGTTTTATAATCAATATCATGTTTGTCATTTTCTGATTAACAAATAAATTAAGCCTCTAAATTCTTTTTCCACTTTACTTTCAATACAAAAAAGCCCTGCTTCTTAGCAGCAGTCTATGCTTTTGACCGGTCTCCAGTTCATCATCAGCTCCAATCGCAGCGGAAATTGATTGGAAGCTTTGACTGAATGCATGTGGCAGTAAACAGTGGCTCCTTAGAAACTTTTCAGTTGTTTGATTGTAAGCTTGAAGGAGTAGGTATGATTCAGTCAGCATGTTGGTGCAAGTATTTTATTATCAGAGAATCGAACTTTAGATCCATCTTATTGCAAATTTACTCCTACAATAACAACGTTAGAGAACTGAAATCAATATTCCAGTCAGGTTTCTAGCATGTTTGTTTCACTAATCTCCAAAAGTGGATGGCGAAGCTGCACATGGAAACATTAGGTTTAAGAGAGGAATTATAGCCTAATCCCATTTTTTCTGTTTCTGAGTTTTTACTTATTCGAGAAATTGGCTTGCAGGCCCACACCAACAGCTGGAGTTTCCTAGTCTTTCTATGAGTGTGGCATCTACATGCATTTTCTCTATTTCTTACTAGTTCTAAATTTCTAATACTTAAAGTGTCATTATTAGATAACAGGTTGAGTGGCAACAAGACTTGACCAAGTCTTTTGAATTCACCTGACCCAGCTGGACAAGTCAAGTTGGGTACTGAGTTTTAGTAAACTGATTTTTCTTAACTAGGCAAGTTTCATTCCAAGAGCAAAAACCCACATTCAAATTCTTTAACAGAAAATCTGAGTTGTTGGCTATGATCCGTACAAGGATGCCAAGAAACAAGGGAAAAGAGCTTGAAAAGCAGCCAAAGAAAGGACCGATCCTAGACATTAGCTCTTAGCTTTCCCTCCTTTACCAGAATGCCAAATGACAAAGCGGGAAGAGTGTGAGATGCAGCCCACAATAAGGCAGTGCAATTGCCTTGGATCATCCTACAAATGGGGCTTTTAAGTATACGAGCTACCTCAGGAACTTTGCCAACAGTACCAACAAGAATATACATGCATGGATTATTCATTAAAAAGTATAATGACACCAGAGCCACATTGAAGAATTGAGGTTGGGGGATTTATGGGAACCAGTAAAAACATGAGACCCTTCAATCAGATTATATGAGCCCTTTGTGAAGAAGGACATCAAACAAATCATCCATTAACATCGAAGGCAGTAAATATAGAGAAAATACAAACGCATTCGCTAGCAGATCCAGATAAGAAATGTCCATAAGAACAGCAACAGGAGAAATCAATTCAGCTCTATTGATTACTAAAAATGCATTAACGTTTTTAAAATCGATGCCTTAAATAGCATGAAAGATATGAAATTGGAAAAAGAGAGAGACACATACACTATTAAGTTAAGAATAAGAACAAAAAGCAAGCAAAAGGTTTTTTTTTTTTTTCTTTTTTTGAACAGTAGAAAATACGTTATTCTACTAGTAGACCATTAAAAAACTAGGAATTAAAAGATGCTGATTTAGCAGGGTGTTTATAACGTCCTGGTGAGCCAACTCCAAACATGCAGAGCCCATGGTTCATTTATCCAGAAACTTGAACTTATGAGCCCCACTGTGGATGCAAAACATTCCAAAACTCTTTGACGATCCTAACAATCCAACCTTTGAGCCTTTTTTTTTTTTTTTTTTTCATTATCTCCATCAGAATAATCTGTTTTTATTTTTATTTTTTATTTTTTATTTTTTTATTATATATTTTTTGAAAGGTGCCAGTAAAATCATATTGAAAAAGGAAAAAAAAGGAAAAAAGGAAATAACCATCCATTAAGCCAATGTATGAGCATTCCTGCAAACAAGAGCGGGTCTACAGACAACTTCCATAGAGAACATGGTTTTAAGTATCATCCAATATGACTCGGAATCGTCCGAATTGTATTGGTTTCGGTCCATAACAAAATGAGCCAGCAGACAAATTCAGGACCAAAACTGACTGAAAAAGATGAGTCAAGACAGGTCTTTGGCAAGTCGCTCTCCAAAACCACTATCGAAGTCCTTGTTAGTAAGTGTGTCCGCTAAGGAATTCGCTTCCCAAATCACATGCCTAAAAGACTGGCTCCAAATAATTGGCATAAGTGCCATAAGGCTTAGATGATGATGAGTCACATGCCTAACAGACATTCAAATATAGATGCCCAAAGCTTAATGTTGAATTTGAGCTTGCATGCAAAAAGCACTGGATGAATCACCTCCCATGATTAAAGACCGGTTGAAGGACTCACAAATAAGCTTAAGCCCAATCTAGATAGCTTCCAATTTCACCCATATCAACTATCATCTACCAACCAGACAGGACGGTGTCAACTCAATATCTCCCTTATCATTATGCACCACACCGGCAAGCTTACTCGCTCCCTCACCATCACAAACATTTGCTGTATTTTCTTTTTTCTTGGACATCTATTTGTGGCCCACCCATTTAAGAGTGAAAAATTTCCAATCCGGGGGATACTTAGAGGCATCCCCCAGCCATTATTGGGCTACCAGATCAACAGTCTGGATCATCAAACTATGCACTGCCCGGTGGCAGCACCTCAAACTCCTCAACAAAACTACAGAAACTTCATTTTGATGTCAGAGAAAGAGAATCTAAAACCTAAGGAGTGTTCGAATCAGAGAAAATTGAACCTGTTCTCTTCAGAATCCGGTAGTATTGAAAGGAATTTCCCAGGCACGGTTAGCGCAGCCCACATGCAGAAAGCTAACCCTAGAATCAACTCCAAAACGACCTGCCAAAAAACAAAATCCCCTTAGATTTGCACAAATACCACGAACCAAACGACAATCGAAATGGAAAAGAGACAGGGAGAAAACACAATTGTATGATTTTACATTGATAGGAGGGCCTGAGAATTCTTCTTCCACGATCTTCAACATTCCTCTATCTGCAGAAGCTGAAGTCAGAAAACAAAAGGAGGGGAGAGAGAGAGAGAGAGAGCTCTAATTTCTGGATATTATAAATGAAAACCTAATTTGGAGATGGAGGTATGAAGAAGAGAAGATAACTTACAGTGCACAGTAGCATAAGCAGCGTGGACAAGCAGTAAACCGCCGAGTCCGCCGATGAGAAAACCGACAGACATCGCTGCTCTTCTCAGAGACGACAATGAAGGGATCTCTTTCTAATGAAAGCGGGATTTCCAATGCTCCTCGCAACCTTTGCTTGCTCGCGGTGAAGCGGAAGCCGGATGCTAACCTGCTCGCTGGAACCTTCACAGGCACAATATAAGATGCAATATCATTAGGCCCAGATAGCACTGAACGGGCCTAAGTCCAGCTCTCTTCGGTCTGGACATGGGCTTTTGAGGCCCGCGTGCAAATTCGGGAAAAACAATGGGATAGTTTGTAAACACCTGCGCTGTGTTGTATGACCATTGTAAGTACCTTTCCTTTGTTAGGGACATTAATCTATGCAAATGACAACAATACCCTAGTCTTGGGTTATTTTTTCCATCCCTTTTTGCTTACAGTTGAGCCCTCATTATGTATGAATGGTGTCCAACACCCAAAAAAAAAAAAGAAAAAAGAAAAAAAGATTGATCTAATCATCACATGAGCTATTTTATATATAAGAAAAATAGCAGGCAACCACCCAAAAACCTCCCGATTCAAATGGTGGGCCACTGGATGGGTGGATCAACCTAATTTTTGAGGTCCCATTTTTACAGCGGAGTGACTGTATTAAATCAATAGTTGATTTACCTGAGGCTCCTATGTGGCAGCGCTCTCTTCTATTCATTTTTATTAGTCTTTAACTGTTTATATATATATATATATATATATATATATATATATATATTTGAAATTTTTTACTTTTTCATATGTGTAACAGGAATAGGCCATGGGGCTAAAAATCTAAGGTATCATCAACTCAGGTAGGACACACCACAGGGACCAATGGAAGAGGACACTGATGATAGGTGGCATGTGGAGCCACCATTTTTTTCATTTTTCATTTCATCCAACGTATTCATTAAGTGAGCCTCACTGGGAAGACCGAACAATCCAAAACTCCAGTGGGAGACATACGGTGCATTGTGCGCAGTTCCATACTAGCATTTAATGATGCTGGATGTCCACATGGCTACTCAGGTCTATCAATGGGCCGGGCTCGGGGTTGTCTTTGGCCTAGACTTTGAATTAGTTTGTTCTAGACTTATCCACACATCACCCTGCGATGTGTACTATAGAGAGAGAGAGAGAGAGAGAGAGAGCTCTTCCAAGTTTTGATTATTCAAGCTCCACCGCATCATCACCTGTAATACCCATCTGCCCATCATTTGATACATGTTCGAACATAGGATGAGCAGATAGGAGGGACAATATTCGAACATACTTCATACTATGATGAGGCCTTCTAGATGATCCATATTGTGACCCCTGCATGTACCTTGAATAATCCACGTTGTTCTTCGTTGGGCCTATAATGGGATGGTCCATCTCCCAAAATGCCATCCACCAGACAATCCCAGAAATCCCAGCCAAGGTGTAGTACTTGGCAAACATGTTGGACCCAATGAAAGCACGACTGGGTCTAGTCCTGTCCATGAAATAAATAACAGGGCTCAAGCGTAATGGGGCTCAAGGTAGCAAAGCCCACCAACACTTAGCTCATTAATGTTAAGCTGGGCAGTGGAAGGCTACCTGTTGGACCTTTAGTTGAACATTTGGATCATTTTAAGGTGGAGTACTTAGGTTGCAAATGGGCTAAACTAAGGACTCATATCACGTCTGCCATACCCCAGGCCATGAGCCGAGGAAACACAATTAGGCCGCGACAAGTCCACCAGCCAAAGTCTCAGCTAAATGCTTAATAAGTAGGGATATTTGAGGCCCAATTGGCCTTTAGGCAGATGCAAACCCTAGTCTGGGACCCAATTAGTTATTGGGATCAAGCTCAGACCCATGGTCAGACCATCGGCTTAGGAGCTTTGCCCAATAAAAGCTTAAAGTGACATTGTGACATTGGGATAAAGCTCAGACCCATTGTGATCAGACCCTAGTCTTAGTGACATAAACAGACCCTAGTCTTCGTGACATAAACAGATATTCATGATGGTTGACCCAATAAAAGCTTAAAGTGACATTGGGATAAAGCTCAGACCCATGGGATAAAAGCTTAAAGTGACATTGTGACATTGGGATAAAAGCTTAAAGTGACATTGGGATAAAGCTGAGACCCATGGTCAGACCCTAGTCTCACCTAATGCAGTCGGCCAAACGGGCCCTTAAAGTGAGCTGGACTTGGGCTAGGGCTGTGTCAGCCAGGTCTAGTGGCAATCCTAATAATGTCAGAGTGTTAAGGACCGTTTATATACATTGATACGCCACCCTCTTAATTAAGGACTTGCTTTTAGATAAAGTGATTGTTTGATATGGTATATATAAGAGTAGAAAGTCTTGTATTGGAATCTCGGCACCCTTGACAGTACAAATAGTATTATGATTGGCCCACATGAAAGATAATGCACAGATCTCATGGTTCGTTTAACTATTAATAGTGCTCTTAGTTGCATTGTGACATGTTCCTAATTAATTGCATTGTGACATTTAGACTGCTCTTATTGCTCTTACATTGCGATATGCTTTTAGATAATCCAAGCCATTAATCTAGACTGCTCATTAGGTCCAGCACACATTTTACGACTATGACATGCAAGAACAAACTGGTCTGAAAATCTTAGCCCTGTGATCAATGGCCTTTACTAATGCCGGGCAAGATCATTTGCACAAAAAATAGATCCAAATAACCGATTGATCCATCCATTTTTGTTAGGCAATTGTAGCCATCCCACCTATAGATTGGAAAAGGACTAATTTTGAAAACGAAGCCAAATCAAGGATGGAAAAAGGATGGGTTTTTGCATGGTAGTCCATAAAATGTATTATCAACACATATAGTTCAGATTAATTAATTAATAGACTGTCCTGCCAATGCAACTAGGAGCACCATAAGACTACATATCTGAGCCATAGCACATGTTTCATAAAATCCACACAATTTTCCTAATCTAAATTGAGTAGGTTTTACAAGAAGAATATTTTGTTTAGCATGTTCAATTCAATACCAGCGGAGAACAACCTGATTCATTCATATCTTTTGAGATCCACGCTACAATATGGGGTCAAAAAGTCAAAATAAGTGATTCGTTTTTAGCTCTTATAAAAAGAAAACTGATTCTTAGTAAATCTCGATAGACTCTGATATATGATAAACGAGTTAGGTGCTTCGCTATATGGTTTCATCCGTAGTCATATATGGCTCTTTATAGCAATCGTCAGTCTGTTCAACAGCTGCTTGGTGGAATGCAGTCCGGTGGGGAGTTAATATGTTAAGTAACCTATACATTATAATTATATAAAGTCAATCAACAAGCGATTGTGGCTTAACGTGGATCCAACCGCAACAACAGAGCCTCGAGAGCACTGAAGCATTTCCCATGGTCTAATTAACTCTTTAAGTGCATTCGATTATTAGGTGCAGCCATTTCTCAACACATTTCTTTAGACAATGATTCCATTTTTTTTTTTCTCTCTTTCCTAAAGGTAGATCTTTCTTAGAACATGAAGTGTGAATTAAACCCATGTTTATTAGATGCCCTCATATGTTCTGATTGTACACTTGAAAACCTTGCAAACATAGGATTGTACACAATACAATAAAAAGACCTCATTTGAATGAATATAAATTAGCAGAAGCTAATCTTACGTTAATCAAGCTTTGAGCTTTCAATTATTTGGTCATCGGTTATTAGCGATGTTCCTAATCTAGTGGCATTTACATAATCTTGAGGAGTGTGAGCAGGGAAGCCCGGGATAACAAGCCCAATGACCCTGAGCAATCTCAGAACCCATCCTTCTCTATAATCTCGTCCCTTGATGTATCCGATGGCGAAGCTTCGTACTAACTCCCACTCTGCAGTCAGTAACTTGGGCAAAACCATCCAGAGCGAGAAATAATTCTTGTTTGGTTCTTCTGCCACGATCTGCTTCATGATCAACGGACACCGAATAAATGTGAATAAACTTGAATATCTAATTTATTATGAATATAGTGCTTGTCATAAATAGAAAAGTTGTGTTTTCCTGCACCGTAATTGGTCCACATCATCAATGTCGTTGTCAGTACTACATTAAATGCAGTGTGATGTGGCCTAATCAGATTAAACAAACAAAAAATTCTTGTTTATGGCAAACAAATGATCCTGATTACTTTATTATTATAAAGAACAATGAAATTAATGCATATACGATACAATGAACTGAGGAGAATTAGTGTATTTGGACCATGTTTTTTTGGTTACTACAAATGCGGCCCATTGTTCTGTGATCTAGGCCGTCGATATGATGGTCCCATTGTCAATTGCATGTGCATGGGAAATCTCCCAGTTGGGAAGATCCTAGCCCTATGATTATTTGTAGGGTGGCACTTGTCGATCGGGACTGGAAAGGTCCCAGGCCTGAATTTTGAACTGCTCAGGACAGATCCATTCCAGGCGTTGTCAGCCGTAACTGGTGGCCCACCAAATAGACCGTCGAGGAAGAAGCATATCCATTCCACTAAAAACGGACAAAGACTCATGGATCTTCCCTTCATGGAGAGAGTCTGGTCCATGGGGCATCCATGGTGGGGCCATCATATCAGCAGTTTTGATCACTGGACCATGGCTTCCCCCTCCTTGAAATCACGTGGGAAGAGATTTTGCTAGAGGCAAGATAGTGAAGGATAGAACTAGATGCATGTAAAACTTATTGCTATTTGACTATGAAAGACGGATTTGAACGAAGAACGGATGGTTCAGATGCACGATTGGACCATGTGACCAAATCATCTCATGTATACTCTAACAGAGCGTGATAATTAGTATTGGAGGTTTCCTGATTCCACGCACGTGCCGTCGCATCCACACAGTCGCATGTGTCATAATGTAATACGATTGAGATCTGAGCTTTCCATATCATGTGAGCTACGTACACTGTTTATATTTTCAGCTGGCACAAAAATGATGCAGTTTCATATCTCTGGTGGGCCACAACTTATCAAAACAAATGAATGGCGAGAAAACCACAAATATACTTTGCACGTTTTGGTCCTCCTGAAGAGTGTAATTGTGTGATTTTAGGTAGAAGATATAAGCATTATTTTTAACCTTATGGAAAGCTCATATATGACACGTGTTTCATATTTGCACGCGTACGTGCTTGTATGGGGACGTGTAGTGTGGACTTGCAAACCTCTCAGCATAGAATGGAGAGAGAGAGAGAGAGAGAGAGAGAGAGAGAGAGAGAGAGAGAGAGAGAGAGAGAGAGAGAGAGAGAGAGAGAGAGAGAGAGAGAGAGAGAGAGAGCCCACCTTCCCTGCGTAGAAGCTATTGTAGTAGAGGCACGTCCCAAAGTGCTTGAACCAGAGCGTTGTATCATCATAAGGCAACCTAGGCACAATATCGTTGCTATAAACGAACCTATAATAACTCCCACCATGATTATTCAACTGCTCCATAACAAACTTCCCAAGCTTCTCATCCCCTACCCTTGGCTGCCCAAACGTGTACACTCCAGCCAACCTTTCCAACATCCATACCTCTTTATGCACCGCCAAGATCGCTGGAAAAAGGACCGCCAGAGCCCCACCTAAGCTGTGGCCCGTTAGGATGAACTTTGCATTGTCATTCTTCCGCAGTACATCTCTTAGTTTCTCTCGAATGGCATAATAGGCATATGTAGGCTGTTTTTCACCTTGTTCAATCTCCTTTGGCCACCCTTGGTTTTTTTGTAGCCCTAGAGCTTTCATGAAACCTGCATGGACCTTGCCCATGCCACGGAGCTCATAAAAGGAGAAGTCGACATCAGTGCTCCAATCGACTGCATTGAAGCTCTCTGTGCCTCTGAATGAGACCACGATCAGCTCAGGAGCCGTTGATTTGTCCATGAGCATGAAGGCTTGTGTGGAGAATTGCTCTTGATAATCTGTCGAAATATCAAAACATACGTTATCTTTTATATGCTCGTTTGTTAATATAAATAAAAACGCATTCCATTCCCCTTGGGAAATTTTAATGAGTGGGAAGCTTTCCACTAATTTCATGGGTATGTGGAAGCATCGATCAAACTTATTATGAGAAGTGCTCAGGTGATTTTTCGCAGCACATAGGGCAATGTGGTGTACACGCGTGAAATCCGGGCCATTCATTAGGTTGGGCGACTTGTCAACATTCATTGCCTTGAAAATCATGTGGGTCTACTCATAATCTTACTGTATGCTCGATATGGAACGTTGGCCATCTTCTTTCTCCCCATTTCATTTTTCCCACACACACATGAATCTTTTTACAGGGTATGTTGAGATTGAGAAAAAGGGTTTACTTAGAGTGTCTCCATGATGAAATTTTAAGCCTCTTTGTTGAGCTTAGAAAATAGGAGAGACTTATATTTTCTTTGAAGAGTTTAGCTGAAATAAATGACACAAAATGTTTATTTGACCGGGCTTTCCTTAGATGAGGATGACAAACAAAACTCTCAGATTGAATATTTCAACCTATTGATCATACATAAGTTATAGTAATTGTTCATTTTCAAAGGAAAAGAATCGGTGGGTTGAAATAATCCAATTAAAAAAAGCTTTTATTTGTAGGGCCTAGCCGCTCCTCAGGGTTGTTTGGAAGCCAAGGATTGGAGAATTTTGAACTGTTTTTTTAATTTTCATGCTTTTGTAATTCTTTAATTTGGTCTATATGGTATGTACAAAGCTTTTCTCCAATCCAATTAAATTACAGGTGGTCTGTTCCCACTTTTTGGTTTAAAAAAAAGGGAGCTTTAATTTTATTTATTATCTTCCCTCCATAATGACTGAAACTTGCCGTGTAAAACATTTTGATCATTGAAAGATTACCCAGATTCAAAGCTTGAAGTTCTGACGTATCATATTGCAATGTACGGAAGATGTATTGGACTCAACGTCCTCTCTGAAAGTAGCTTCTAAGAATGTACTCAGAGAGAATAAAAATAATACGGGAATGGACCCAATAAAATCTAAGACTTTTTCTATAAAAGCGTGTTCTTGAAAAATGATTTCCACCAAAAAGTTGACCCCATTTAGAGAAAATGACATTTTTTGAAAAGTATTTTTCATCTAATAGATTAGAGGAATAAAGCTTCAAGTTAACATTATGCAGTTTTCTTACTATGTATTTGATTCTATTGTGGATAGAGTATGAGTTTGCAACCAAGTAGCTACCTTTCATACGATACAAGAAGCTGAGATCGTAGTACTCATCCATCTTGAATTTATAGTGATTGGTTTACTCCTTCCTCTTCTTAGAAACAAATATGAATAGATGAAAATTTGAAAATAACTTTTACAAGTGGATTTTGCTAACAATCCCATCTCCATGTGCTGTTACTGACTTTCCCTGTCCTTTGAATGGATTTTACTAACATGTAGGGCGCCTCAGATGATCCTAACCCTTTGAATGGGGCCAGATTGTTACAACCTTCCGTTTTTTAAGATTGCATGTTTAGAATCATCGAACTGAAGTGTTAAATTAAAATCATAAGCAATACAAAGTAAGATCTATTAATAGATATTTGGAGTAACTATCACACCACGACTTGCTCCTAGTTGTGTAAATGAATGAACGGTTCAGATTGATGCTATATAAGTCACCTCATGTGCCATTAAAAATGATAGGGGACTTCGTGGGGAAGTTAATTAGCAAAACCCTTTACAATTTAACATGTTAAAAAACAACTTTGAAAAACAAATCCTGCTAGATAACATTTAAAATAACTTTAAGATCCCTTTGCCATTACTTCTTAGAAGTGAGTAATTTGATTAATCAAAAACAATTTTATGAAATTACTTAATAAGAATAGCTTAAGGTGTGCTTGGTTGCACCAAATTTCATGAAATATCAAGAAATTTTGCATCAAATCAAACTGATTAATCATGGAATTTAATGATATCTGGCGCAATCAAATGCAAGGTTATGCAAAAATAATTTTTAATGGTTCATATCATTGGACCACTCAGCACGTGGGCCCCGGGGCAGGCAACGCATCTGGATCTGGTCGCAACATAGGCAACATTGCTCCACTTCTTGAAATGACCAAAATACCATCCATGGATTGAGTAATTAAAGAAAAAGCAAAAACAGTTGAAGGTTTTAGCCAGCTTCTTACCGTTCCAGCAATGATAGTACTCCACGAACTCCATCTGCGTAGAGTCAGACAGATTATGGGTCAATCATCTTACTCTACCGTGAAGATAAAGATGGATATATAATTTCCTGTCAGGGGTAGTTTTGGTAACACAAATCATACCTTCCATTCGTCAGTAACCGTGCTTTTGATGAACGTTTCGTTCTCGTAGGATAATTTAGCAGCCATCGCTGAGAGGGCAGCATGATATCTATTGTCGCCTTGTTTGATGTCTTCATCTAATCGCAGCCGTTCATCTAAAAATCCGATGAAAGATTTGTAGCTTTCCGAATCGAGATCAGGGACCGGCTGGACCTTCCCTACACAACAATAAGATTTCTAGTTAGCCTAAAACCAGTTACCAAAACCAAGTAATTTCTTACAGGGGTGGCAATCAGCTGGGCCGGAGCTGAAGGGCTAGGGCTTAGGCCACTAAACATGGCTTGAGGACTGGACTAGGCTAGGCTTGAAATCTAGGCCTGCTGTTTCAACAAGGCTGGAATTAGTAATTTAGACTATAAAATTCTTTTATTAGTGTATTAGACTATAAAACTGATCAGAAGCAAGGTACCCACATGGATGCATGGTACTGGATCGTCTTCCCACAAAGATGCTACTTGTGTGTAGGACATTGGTGCCGTGATAACGGTAGGCCCTACCATGACGATCACCTTGGATAAAAATGAGGCCGTACCAATGATCAGGTGGACCACTGCGTTGTAATCAATGGCAACCGAGAGTTTGGCTCAATATTCAAGGTGATCTTCGTTGGATGTACCAAAACGAAAAAAAAGAGAAGGAAAGAGCGAAGGAAAAAATTAATCATGGGATAACAACTGGCGGTATGGAAAAGTCAGCCCACGCTCCAATCGGAGTAAGTTTCGGGATATGGCCTTTAGTAGTAAGTTTCGGGATATGCCCTTTAGTAGCTGACCATATATATATATATATATATATATATATATATATATATATATATATATATATATATATATATATATATATATTGTTTTTATGCCATCCAACTTGAGATTCAAGTGCGTCCCACCATTATGTTGAGATTTTCTAGTGGGGGTGGTTAACACTGGGTCTTATGATGAGATTTTCAAAAAACCACACGATGGGTCACATGATAGAAAGCATTGGACAACCACCCAAGACCCTCAAAATTTACGCGACAGCCCACACCATAGTAGGATTGTTCTGATTTTTTAGTGATTTCAATTCATGGTGGGATTGCCCCTCGGTACAGTTTAGGCGCGTGACGCATGCAAGCCTGTATTGCACACCTGATGAGGGAACTTCCATGGTTTTCGGACATGATAGAACCAATATAACCTATTGAATTAGGACCTTTGATTAACTTTTCCTTTCCTAATTGTCCATTTCATGATAAAGCAGATAGCCAATGGATATCGGATTCCCATCAGTAATGTACCCCATGTTAATCTACTTGTTTCCAATTTGTGCAGCAGAAGTTGGCATGCCTACCATCCATCACAAAATACTAGGGTATATATATATATATATATAAAAGGAAGGGAATTCACCTTGGAGTCGATTTAGAATGAGTGTATGGAAATTCTTGTTCTCTGAGAGAAGGTTCAGCCACCTCTCGATCGCTGATCCGACCCAACTCAATGGATTCTTTAGACGGAGGAGAATTACTTGGGCAGTGAGGGAGACACCGATTAGCCATCGACGTCTGGCTTCTGTTATCTCTGTGCCGCTTGGGCAATCCAGGAATTTGTTATGGTCGATGTTCTTCGAAAATAAGAGGCGGAAAAGATCGGACACTTCTCCCTTCTCTGGCTTTAGGAGTAAATAATCGTCACAGAAGTCCCCGTCGCAGGCCATGGAAGCAGAGAGAGAGAGAGAGAGAGAGAGAGAGAGAGAGAGAGAGAGAGAGAGAGAGAGAGAGAGAGAGAGAGAGAGAGAGAGAGAGAGAGAGAGAGAGAGAGGGGGGGGGGGGTTTGGGACTTGGACAGCATTATCGAAGTGCTTATAAAGTGCTTTCCTCAGACAGGGAATAAAACGTGTTGCGGAGATGTTGAATACAAGAATAGAATTTCCCAGAAGCTGAGCACGTTCCAATTAGGAGTCTGGCCCCAGATAGCATTAGCTAATGGTTCTTTGACATTTCCTACTGCAGTTAATTAAATACATGACTTATATGATACGTGTCCGGCTCCCGTTGCGCATTGTGTCCGTAGTTTTTCACTTTTGATAAATCGGGCCCATGGCGTGGTAATCCAAACCATTAGTTTGTTGTTTCCCATCGTGGATGGCCTATTACTAAAAAAAAAAAAAAAAAAATTAAAAATCCTCAATTGAGTATCTCATCCTTTCGATTGGTGGCCTATAGAGAGACGGTTAAGAAGTTGAGCACAACAACGGTCCGTATTCAACTGAAATGGGTCAATAACGACACCGTTTCTTCCGATCAAGAATAAGTGGGGGATATTTCGAATCGTACGGTCAGAATAATTTTTTAATCGGAGGGTGATTAGTATCATAGGCTGTGATCTTTTCTTCTTCTATACTTTTCTTTCTTCTTGCTCCACGTGATCCTCCACTTGATCTTTCACTTTCACATGTGCAGTTAAATTAGGCTTGGTTGGTGGCTTTCTTTAGAAAAGTATTATAAACGCGTTCGAAGGTCAAGTCTCGTTCAAGCCACCGGTGGGACTTGGGAGCAGGATGGACCACTAATTATGCCTAAGAGATGGGCTTTTGGATAAATGGACGGTCTACAATAAATCTTACCGGTTCACTACGTCCACCCCCAAAATTCACACTGATGAGTTGATCCCGTCCATCCAAAAGTTTGACTTTTTTTTTTTAATCCGCAATCCATTCTCAGTCGCGGATGGATAGTTAGGTTCATTTGTCTCTAACGATTTTTTGAAATCATGCTTAGTTCATGGTGGGCACAAGAAATAGAAGCCTAAAACGGCTGATTTGAGCTATTCTAGTTGAAATCGGATAGCATACTGGGGTAACTCAGCATGCAAAGTCTGTGGGGCCCACCATGAGATATGTTTCTTATCCACCCCGTCCATCCATTTTAGCGGAATATTTTAGAGTATGAAATCAAAATCGAAGTATATCCAAAGCTAAAGTGGACCACACCACATAAGACAGTGTTAAGCAAAATCAAGCTAATATTTATATTTTCCTTTCATTCATATCTATCTGACCTTATGAACAGGTTGGATGACAAATAAACATCACTGTAGGCCCTAGGAAGGTTTCGACGGTAGACATCAGTATCCTGCTCTTTCCTGTGGTGGGGTCCACTTGAGCTTTCAATATACTTCAATTTTGGTCTCAACCCTTAAAATGGGGCAAAGAAAAAACAGATGGACGGCGTGGATAATCCACATACATTCATGGTCGGTCCAACAGAGTTTACTCAGTACCATAAAGCGTGCTGATTACCAAGGACGTAATCCGATTGCGGTCTAGCTCGTGATCAATTCGTCCGGTTGACCAGGTCCACCTTCAACCCATCCATCCAAAAGTTGAACGGTTTTATTCGGAAAATTTCAGCAACGGATGGCATGGTTAGGTTTATTTGAAGATTCTTTGAAACCATGGTTAGTTCATGATAGGCCTAAGGAACGGAAGGCTCGAATTGTTGAATGGAGCTAGTTTAGTCCAAAATCAATTTGTCTGGTTGATTAGGTCCACTCGCAAAATCACACCCATTAGATTCATTAGAACTATGGTTAATTCCTGATAGGCCCAAGGGTTAGAAGGCTCAAGTTATCGAATGGAGCTTGTTTAGTCCACGAGTTAGCTAGTTGACTAGGTCGGAAGCAGATTGGCTGGTGTACACACACCACCGATCTGGCTGGTGTGCGTACGTGTCCTGCGAAGACGAGCTGTACTAACGGTTCAAAGGAATCAAAGTTATATGGGCCGGCCCAAATTGATCTATTTATTATGTCCACATCGATTCATTCATTTGGAGAGATCATTTTTGAGCATGATACAAAAAATGAGTCATTATCCAATTCTCAAGTGGGCCACACCACAAATAGCAGTGGGGACTGGGGAGAATGATTCTCACTGTTAAAACATTCGTAGGGCCACCATAACGTTTATTTTCTATCCAATCCGTTCATAAGGTCACACAGGCCTGGATGAAGAGGAAAAAAATTAGAATATTGATCCAAAACTTCTCTGACTCCCAAAAGGCTTTCAATGGTACACGTTCATTCCAGCACTTCTTTTCACAGTGTGTTCCACTTGATCTTTGGATCTGTCTTATTTTTCATCCCAAGTGTTACAACGAGCTCTCCAAATGGACTGACGGTTTGGATATAACACATACCTCATGGTGGGGCCCACAGAAATTGTTGATGTCAACACACCAGCCTATTCGGTGGTGTGTGGTACACCAGCCAATCGGCTTCCCGTTGATGACTTTGATCTAATCTGGTTGCGCCCTGTCTTTGCTCTGGTCCTGGGCCTACTTCAAAAAGAATTTAAAAAAAATGGTGTGAAAAATTACACATTTTACATTGAGAAAACTAGCTGAGCCGGGTCAGGTTGTGTCCATGCCCAACCAATATTTCAGGCATGAGTTGGATTGCCATTCTACCCTATGTCGGAATTGGGTCTTAGGCCTATAGTGTTGGGCTGGTCTGGGCCTATCATCAACCCAAACACAACCCAATGCCAATTTCTAATTCTACAGTGACTTTATAGCGTCTCAGTTATAACTTTATATGCCGACCCTACAGCCACAAGTAACATGGACCGATAGAAGAAATTTTGAAAGGGCCAGGGCTTTACAACATGAGCCCGAGTGTAACAGAGTTCTGATAATCAATTTTTATAGGTGCAAAAAGATAGGTTTGAGTCACGTGTGGATATGCATGAATGCGAGTTGACTCAAAGTGTCCAAATAAACTGGGTCAGGTGAGATCTTGACTAGGAGATCCAAACTGGACATTTTTCTTTTATTTATTTAAAAAATCCATCTGTCGGGGGGTTTTGGTGTGAGATGGTTTACCTAATGATCTCCAATTACATTTTAGCATGGACAACTTATTGTTGAGTACCTTATTTTCAAATATTTAGTAAATTGTCTTAATTTCCTCAATGAAAGGAATTTAAGGAGTCAGGTCCACGAACTATTCACTTTTGGGTGGTCCAAATTAAAATCCAACCATATTCAAATGCTGGATCCAAGGTGGCCCCCTAATTACATCTGAGAGGTGAAGCTTGAGAACCAAACTCAACCCAATGAGTCCAAATTCAGATCTACTTACTACTAGACTAAGGTCTAGCCTGTTAGGTCAACCTAATCCATTTGCAGCCACACGTGCGGATAGGCTATCACACTTCCAAGGTATTGAAAGTCCTTAGATCGGAGAGGCGGATCAACTGGTTCGACCCTTAACATGTATAGATGAACAAAATGATACAATTTGAGTAGGTAAAATGAGGAGGCGGATTGCGTCTGACAAGATTTGTGTGGGGCCCACCATGATGTATCTGTTCATCCACGCCGTCCATCACTTTTCTAAGATCGTGTTAAGGTATGGGCCCCAAAATGAGATAGATCCAACACTCTACTGGACCACACCATGGATGACTCTTGCATTTAATTGAACCCAAGCTTACTATTTGGTGTGGTCCACTAGAGTGTGTTGGATCTGCCTCATTTTTTGGCCCCTGACATGATCGTAGAAAAGTGATTGATGGTGTGGATAAGCAGATACATCACGGTGGGCCCTACACAGATTTAGTCGGACGCAATCTGCATCTGTAAAATGATAGGGTGGTGGTCACTGTGCAGTCCTTACCTCGATCTATAGATGGGGCCTGGTCTGATGGGCCTGGCATCAGGTAGAGCTAGGCTTTTTTTGACTGTGAATGAGTAGTGTATGGGCCTTATACGCAGCTATGCGTATTGGGTTCTGCTCCTGCCTGTCCCGAGCTCGGCACATGCTGGGCCTCTGACGGGTCACCATGATGTATGGATTTTATCCACATCGATCCATCCATTTTTCCATAACGTTTCAGCATTTCGGCCAAAAAATTGAGGCGGATCCCAGGATCGAGTTGATCACACAGTGGGGATTAAACTTCTACCGTTGAAAACTCCTTGGGGGCCACGAAGTTTTGGATCAAGCAGACATTTCTGTTTTAAAAAAAAATAAAAATAAAAAAATCTTTACCCAGGTCTATAATCTATTGGACTTTATGAACAGGTTGTTGGATGACAAATAAACAACACAATGAGGCTTAGGAAGATTTCAACGGTGGCTGTAATTATCACTGCTGGTTCCTCTGGTGTGGTCCACTTGGCAGAATAGATGGACGGTGTGGATAAAACCCATATATCACGGTAGCCCATTTTTTTAAAAAAATTAATTAATTAATTAATTATTTTATAAACACACGCACACACACACCCACGCTAGTGGAATTTCACCACATATGGATACCCGAACCCTTGACCGGGTGTTGAAACTCCTGAGAGCCTACCACCCGAGCAAGAATAAGGATCCAAAAGCTTCTCTTCCTTTCTCTTATTCATGAGAAAATATTAACTCCATGTAGTGGGTACCAAGAAACGGGTGGACAGTATCTCCCACCGTCCAAAAATGGTGAGCCGGAATCGCAACAGGGCTGGCCTGGGTTTGGCCCTACCCAGTAAGCCCTGGTCCAGTTCTGGTCCTAATCAGGTTGAAAAGGCCCTGATGGCCCTGGCTCTGGCTTTAGGCCGGATAAAGGAAAAGAGTTGAATGATCAAGGGTTTAAAGCAGTTCATATAAGTGGTCTGGATCATTTGAGAGTTTTTAAAACTACTAATGTACGCTAAATTAGAATCACGGCCAAGTTTTGGAAAGCGGTCCATTTTTATTTTTATTTTTTAAAATAAAATAATGGTAGCCCGCTTGGTGATGAGACCGGGACAACTGGCTGGGCCGAACCATTCATCATTCGCCCAGGCCTGACTTAGTCCAAAGTCCAAACATCTTGCCTAGATTATAAGCCTGGCCTAGAACCCGGGCTAAGTTCAGCAGACCCGGTCCTGGACCCACAGGGTTGGTACCTGGCCAGGCCTACGTCTACAAGTTCGTTTTGCCAGCTCAATTCATGTGAACCACTAGGAGGATTGAACGCTTGCGGTTGAAGAGTTCATGGGGGCCACGGAACTTTTGTACCAGATGAGGATGAATCTTTCAGCCAAAGGCCAAGCAGGAAGCTTGAAAGTTGATTAAGTTCATACACCTCTCTCAATACATCTCTGGAGCAGATCCTCTTGGAAATTCGAGAAAAGAAGTTATTGATGTGGCCAAGCTGCATGAAAATGGATGCAGGCTAGCTAAACAAGCGTAAATATTGTCACTTTTATCATGATCATGGGCACAATACTAGCAACTGCGTCGACCTAAAAGAAGAGATCGAGACTTTCATTTGCAAGGGACAGTTGTGTCAGTATATAAAGGAAGAAAAAAAGCTCGGAAGGACGAACAGTCGAGTAGAGCAACTGGCGAGGCACGGAGATCTGGACGATATGCGGGGGACCAACTGGGGACGGTGACTCAAACCAAGCCCGAAAAACTTATGCTCGGAGTAACGATCCCGAGCACTACATCCACCGAGTAAAGAACCTTGGATGAGTCCATGCAGCTTGACGTTTACAGAGGATGACGCACGAGGAATTCAACATTCCCATGACGATGCCCTAGTGGTCACCATGACGATAGCCAATCGGAAGGTATACCGTATCTTGGTCGACACGGGGAGCTCGACCGATATCCTGTATTCCGAGGCATTTGACAAGATGAGTATTGATAGGTCGCGCCTCCAACTTGTTCGGACCCCGTTGCACGGCTTTGCAGGAGATAAAGTTATCTCAGAAGGGGCAATCTCTCTCCCGGTCACGGCAGGGGAGAGACAAAGTCAAGTCACCTTGCTGGTAGACTTTTTGGTAGTAAATACACCTTCGACATACAACATTCTCGGACGGGCATCACTTAACTCCATGAGGGCAATGGTATCCACATACCATCTGATGATGAAGTTTCCTGCCATTGGGGGGATTGGCTACCTTCGAGGAGATTGGCGGGAGGTTGACGTTATTACGCTATGGTGGTTAGAAAGGGCTCGCAAAACATGCCCTTATAGTTGATGCACTCGACGCCAGAGAAGACAATTCGGAAGGGAGTTTTCCTATGGAAGATCTTCTGACCATTCCACTCGACGATATCGACCCGACTCAAACGGTCTAGCTCGGATCATCATTGAACACCGATCAATGAGTACGGATGTTGGAATTACTGTGTCAGTATATAAACGTCTTCGCATGGTCCCACCAGGATATGCAGGGTATCGCTCCCGAAGTCATGGTCCATAGGTTAAATGTGGACTCGGAGCACAAACCGGTTAAGCAGAAAAGAAGTGCCTTTGAACCTGAGAGGTAAGCAGCAATCATCGAGGAGGTCACCAAATTGCTCGACGCAAGCTTCATCAAGGAAGTCCATTACCCGGACTGGATTGCGAACGTCGTGCTGGTAAAAAAGGTCAATAGAAAATGGCTGGTCTGTGATGACTACTTGGACCTAAATAAAGCCTGTCCCAAAGACAGCTTCCCTATCCCTTGGTTCGACCAATTGGTCGACAGTACATTCAGGCACGAACTCTTTACATTCATGGATGCATACTCTGGCTACAACCAGATTACAATGCACTCTCCGGACAAGCAGAAGACGATGTTCGTCACGGATAAATGGTCACGGATAAATGGCTCTACAATTACCGAGTCATGCCTTTCAGTTTGAAGAATGCTGGGGCCACATATCAGAGACTAGTAAACAAGATGTTTGCTCATCAGAATAGCCGAACCATGGAGGTCTACATCGACGACATGCTAGTTAAAAGCATCAGATCATCTGATTGCATATCCGACCTCGGAGAGACTTTCTCTATTCTACAGAAGTATCAAATGAGGCTGAACCCGACCAAGTGTGCGTTTGGTGTAGGCTCAGGTAAATTTCTTGGTTTTTAAGTTAGCCACAGAGGCATTGAGGTAAACCCAGATAAGATCAAGGCCCTCTTCGACATGAGCTCACCTCGGATGATGAAGGAGATTCAATGCCTCACTGGAAGAGTAGCCGCACTTAGCCGGTTCGTCTCTAGAGTAACAGATAAGTGCCTCCCATTTTTCCAGCAATTAAAGGGTAATAAGAAGACAGAATGGACCTCGGATTGTGAGCAGGCATTTCAGCAGTTGAAACAATATCTAGGGTCGCCCTCGTTGCTGTCTAAGCCGGAGAAAGAGTAACCACTGTTCCTTTACTTGGTAGTCTGAGCTTCGACAGTAAGCTCGACCCTCATCAGGGATTCCAAAGGAAAACAACATCCAGTGTACTATGTCAGCAAAACGATGGTCCCGGTGGAGACAAGATATCCGAGCATGGAGAAACTCGCCCTGGCTCTAGTCGTTTCTGCACAATGGCTGTGCCCATACTTCCAGGCACACTCAATAGTCGTCCTCACTAATCAACCACTTCGACAAATACCGTAGAAGCTTGAAGTATCTAGGCGCTTAACCAAGTGGGTTATAGAGCTCGGTGAATTCGATATCAAATATCGATCGATGACAACCTTCAAGGGCCAAGCGGTAACCGATTTCATAGCTAGCCGACTTCATAGCGGAGTTCACCGCTCAGAATAGTGAGGCTAAAACACCCGATTCAGATGCGCTCTCCTGTTCAACAGAAGCCCCATAACGAGGATGCCAAGGTAGAGGTGGGGACAACGGACAACTGGACCCTTTTCATGCATGGGTCATCAAACTCGAAGCGAGGGGGAGTATGAATTGTCTTAGTCACACCCGAGTCGATGACCGTTTAATATGCCATAAGGCTCGATTTTTGAGCCTCAAACAATAAAGCAGAGTACAAGGCTTTGCTAGTTGGACTCAGATTACCAATCACCTTGGGAGTCTAATTTCTTACGGTCCGGTGCGACTCTCAGCTCGTTGTGAACCAAGTATCAGCAGAATATGAGGTTAAGGAAGCCAGGATGATAGCCTATCTGGGCGAGGCACGGAGGCTCATGAGTAAGTTTCGGGCGTGCAACATCAGTCAAATGCCGAGGTCTGAGAATTCTTGGGTAGATGCTCTCACAAATTTTGCCTCGGCAACTGAAGGGAACATTCTAAGAATTGTTCCTGTGGAATTCCTCAATGAGCCAAGCATCAATCGCCTCGACTAAGGAATCGTCCACCCTATGTAAACAACCTCAAGTTGGATGGATTCTATAATTGAATACCTCAGGGAATCGTTCAACCTGGCAAGACCCCGAGGATAAACTGGAGGTTCGGTGTATGAGGCTCAGAGCAGCACGATACGCAATCATATGAGATACATTGTACAAAAAAAGATTTTCCCTACTATATCTGAGGTGTCTTTGATCATATGAGGGAGAGTACGTGATCCAGGAAACTCATGAAGGGATCTGCAGATCCCTTCTGGTGGCCGAGCTCTGGCCCAGAAGATTATCCGCCAGGGATTAGGGCTGTAAATGGGTCAGCGGACCCGATGGGGTACCCGGACCCGACCCATTAAGACCCGACCCAAACCCGACCCGTTTGCTAAATGGTACGGGTCTGGGTCCAAGGATAGACCCATTTGTCAAACGGGTCTTGGTCTGGGTTCCTTTCATTTAGACCCGACCTGACCCGACCCGAACCCTGTTAGTAAATGGGCGGGTCTGGTCTACCTTACATGAGACCCGCCCAGACCCGAACCTGCCTAGACCCATATCCTTCCCACTTCCCTATATATTCTACTGGCGTTCCCACTTCCCTATATATTAAGCAACTAACGACGTTCCCACTTCAAAATAAAATAGAAACTAGTTTGAAAATAAGATACACCTCCTTGATTTTTTATCTGGCCCACCATGTTGTTTATTTGAGATCCACTCCAGCCAATAGATGTATAATCATTAGTTAATCCCGGGGCAAAAACATTAGGCTGACTTGAGATTTAGGTGGGCCACCTCAAAGGAAATAATTGGGAAAGAAAGGTCCACCCTTTATTTTTAATCGGCCCACTGTGATCATTATATGAAATCCACTCCATTCATTAGATGTCACACAAAATCTTAAGCCCTTTCTAAAAAAATCAGGCCCATATGTGATTTAGGTGGGCTAAATTAATGGAAAGAGTTTAGAAGGTGAGCTTTGTCCTATATAGTTCTTTTGATGGTGTGGCCCATTTTAATCACGGATGAAGCTGATTTTGTTTCTATAACTTTAACATTTACAAACATTCCATTTGAATGATATTTAAAATAATTTCAGGTTTTTGGAAAAAGTTTATTTATTTAAGGCTAAAAACAAAACTACACTTCTCATGCATCAACAACTTGGACCCGTTCGACCCGTTGGACCCGTTTCTAAACGGATTTGGTTTAGGTCTGGATCTCCCTTAACCAAACCCATTAGACCCGACCCATTTATAAATGGGTCTGGGTGGATCTCCCTCTACCAGACCCGGACCCATTTATAAATGGGTCTAATGGGTTGACTCGGACTGACTTAACCGCCCATTTAGTAAAAGGGTCTGGGTCTAAAATTTGGACCCAGACCCGTTTAGTAAATGGGCGGGTCTGGTTTTGGCTAAACCCGCCCCGAACCCGACCATTTACAGCGCCACCAGGGATACTTCTGGCCAACGATTCAAGAAGACTCCAGGGGCTTCACCTAGAAATGTGACAAGTGCTAAAGGTTTGCGGCCGTCCTAAGACAACTAGCGGAGAAGCTGACTCTCATGAACGGGCCATGGCTATTTGCCCAGTGGGGGATCGATATCATCAGACCACTGCCTCAGGATAAAGGACAAACTAAGCATGCAATTGTGGTCGTCGACTACTTCACAAAGTGGGCTGAAGCCGGGCCTGTCGCCAAGATCACTAAGCTCTAAGTGACAAACTTTGTTTGGAAGAAAATCATCTGCCGATTCGAAATTCCTCACACCATTGTGTTAGATAATGGAAATCAGTTTGACAATGATAAGTTCAAGGGTATGTGTCAAAGGCTCGGCATCAGAAACACGTACTCATCACCTCGACACCCTCAATCCAACGGTCAAGTAGAAGTTGTGAACAAGATCATAAAAAATCATCTCAAGACCAAGCTAGAAAGAGCAAAAGGCGCCTGAGCCGAGGAACTCCCGTTTGTACTGTGGACATACCGAACTATAGCTCGGATGGTAACGGAAGAAACCCCTTTCTCCCTTTCTTATGGCGCTGAGACGGTTGTTCCCGTCGAGATAGGACTCCCCACCACTTGAGTGCGACCTTACCAAGATAGAGAAAATGCTGAGCAGATGGCAACGAACCTTGATTTACTTGAGGAACTGAGGAATACCTCCGAATTACGAATCGCAGCTCGATGCCAACAGATCGCCCGTTTCTACAACTTTAGGGTTAAGACGAGGCGGTTTCGAAGGGGAGACATCGTCCTCTGTGTGTTCCAAAACACCACATAATCAGGAGTAAGGTCCCTGGGACCAAATTGGGAAGGACCTTATTGAGTAGTCAGCTCGGCAAGACCCGGCTCATATCGTCTTGAAGACTTGGAAGGGCACCCATTGCCACACCCATGGAATACTGAGCACTTGAAAATCTACTATTCCTGGGGGATATGATGTAAGGGTTGGTTCTAGTCATGGTGAATCCAAATTCAAATAAAAGATGCATCTTTTTACACTCTTGTATAATCTACATGGGATCCCGAATATGGACAGAGGTCCTGTAGACGAGCCAATCACTTAAAAAGTGATGGTCTCATCGCATAGGAAAGCTACGAAGGACCATCTCTCACGTGTAGAAACGGGACCCTTCGATGAGCCGACTCTTAAAGAAGAGGTCGGTTCATCATTTGACATACACTATAAACAATGCATAATCGACAAACATACCAACCAAGAAAATCTACGTATAATGTTTAAAATGGCGCCAAAGCGCTGTAATATCCAGTAAAAAAAAGAGGGATGAACATGTAGTCGGTGAAAGATTAGCCGGCACGAGGTGGAACGTCTACACTTTGAAGCTGGTCGGTAGGAGCATTAAGAGGCTGGTCAGCGGGAACACTGGGAGGCTGGTCGACAGGAGCGCTAGGGGGCTTGTTAGCGGGAGCATCTTCAGCCTCATCAAAGGCTAGAGTATTGAGGTCGAGGTCAGGATAGAGTTCCCTAACATCATCCAGACAGGCGTTATAACCATAAAACTAGACCCTGTTGACCTTGACGGACCTCTCTGCTGAAGCCTTGAACTCCTCAACAACAGCGACAACTTTTGAAACGACTAAGGCTTCGATTTCAACTCACTGCGCAGCCAGGGCCCCCTCCACTGCGGTCTTTAACTCAATAGCAACATCGATCTTGGCATGCCCCAAATCAGCCACCAACCCTGTGTTGTCCTCTTCCACGCATCCGAGCAGGGCCTTCATGTCCACCAGCTCGGACTCAGTCAAGTCCAAATGGGATTGGAGCTCATTGAACTCTCCTTAGATCATCAGCTCCCTTAGCTGGCTCTCTGTCACAAGGCCCTTCAACTTCTCCTGTTCCTTCAACGAGGCCTTTAGGAGCGATTCCAGCTCGGCCTTTTCCACCTTTACCTGGGTTATCACTCGTAGCCTATCCTGGACCGACATAAACATCGACAGTGCCTGAAGTATAAATAAAAGTTAGAAATAATGAAAAGTCAGTAACAGACTAAAGCAAAGTCTATGATGAATGATTTATGACGACGGGTCAGGGTTTTGGCGATCGATGCCTCGGGCACGTGCTTCGCCGCCTAGTCGACCAGGAGAGACATGTGGTAGCCAGACAAATATGATCCTGATTCCACAGGGGGAACTGGTTCAGCTGCTCCCTCGACGCCGCCTCTGACACCTCTAGCAGCCGAAGCTTGAGGCTCTGAAAGTGCCCTGGTTTGCCAATTAGCGTGAGTGTTGAGTCAGTCAGACTACAGAGCCTCATAGGAGGACCATTTCAAGGGTCTGTCTCAACCGGATATGTACAAGCTCGCCACAGGTAAATCTAAGCCTCACATCCCTTGTCCCAAAACACCAAGTATATAAAACTCTTAAAACAAACTAGAACATCATAGGGTTTTAAGTTAAGAAAACTGTTTTCAAAATAGGAAAATTCTCTAAGTTTTCTTGCTTGTCAATTTTATCGATACACATTTCGATATGATCGACCTGCTCTGTTAATGTCCTCAATACCTAAACGATATCATTGATATGCGGACAAAATACATCCAACAACTACATACTCATCTAGGCGGAATTATCGATACATCGATATACTATCGATATCATTGATATTCAAATCTCGAGTCCATCGAAGGTGACTCAATACAATTGACAGACAGATCTCCGGTGCCCCTGTTTTTTCTTAAAGATATCGTATATGCATCGATATATCGAGGCCTCCTCGATACCATCGAAATTCAAATCTCGATGATATCGGAAGGCTCTCGATGATATCGGTCATGGGCACCAAGTTCTTCCAGCAAAATATTTCAGGGTGGTTTATCTATGATTGGGGTTCACTCGATAGAATCAATATTCAAATATCGATGATATCGGTATAGTTTCGATAACATCGAACAATGACAAAAACTGTCCAGCAAACTTAAACGAAAATCTCTTGAATTTATCGATGCATCGACACCGTATTGATATCATCGACATTCAAATTCCGATGATCTCAAAGGTCCCTCGATCATTCTTGAAAACCTGAAATATTTTATAGCAAGTCTCTCTCATTTTTCAAGTGTCGATGAATCGACAATAGTCTCGATGATATCGGAGTTCGAAATCCGATGACATCGACTCGTGTTTCGATTCCATTGACCAGCTGACAAGAGGTTTCAAAAGCACATGACATTTGAGTTTGTGTCATCGAGCGGAAAGTCTATACAATCGAGAGTATACGCTCGATGATATCGACCTTGCTCGATGATATCGAACTCTGTCATAAATGTGACCATTTTATATCCGTTGAAATCTTTTGCCTATATAAAGAGGACTTGTGTATTGTTGCTGGTAGAGAAAGAAGAGAGTGCTTTTGTGTGTTTCACCTTAGATCATATACTTAAAGCCCTTTCTCTCAGGGAAGTTCATCCTCCAATCCATCCTCATCATTGATATTCAATAGAAAGGATTGGGGAATGAACTTCCGCATTCAAGTATCCTCCAGCTACTATCTTAATAGCAAATCATTAAGCTGAGATGCCTTGAATGCATAATCAGAATCACTCTCTCTTCCTTATAGGAAAACATTTTATAGAGTAGGATTCCGTCTTGACCTTAACCCAACCCGAAGCCTCACATTAATACATCATCTGGTTGTGGATCAAGGAAGCCAAAGATTCTTCATCAACAAGGAGGAGAACTTCGTCAATGTGCTGAATGAGACTCATCCACTTATTTATAAGTTACTAGAGTCCAGAGGACACTTGTGAGAATTCCTTTTTAGGATTGGGTCTTAGGTGTTTCTCACCATTGCAAGCCCTCGTAGGAGGCCTCCGGCGGGAGTGTACATGGTAGGTACGTAGTGTTGACCCTTGCTCTGTGAAGAGCATAAACTTCCTGTTAATGGTGAACCTGTCTAAAACCTTAGGTTCGAGGTGATCCGAGTGAAACCTCCGTTAGGGTCTTATGGAAGATCCTTGGCCAGTGTGCCTAAAAGTGGGTGTGTTGTGTTGACCCTTGCTCGTGAGAGCATAAACAGTCAGCCTCAGTGTAGGTTGTAAAGGTTGAAGGTGAACCTGATTTAAAACCTTAGGTTTGAGGTGAGCCACTGTGAAACCTTCTTAGTGAAATTCGGTACACTCAAGGGTTGAGTGCGGTTACCGGGAGTGGAGTAGACAAGTAGTCGAACCATTATAAAAATGACTGTATTTGAGATTGCTATTCTTCTGTTTGTATGATTGACTTTAATATTTTCATATTTGAATATCTGCGATCACACCTCACGCACATACACAGTCATATCCACCATAAACTAGTTTGCATATTGTTCACTTTTTAAATAGTTTATGATTGGATCCTCTACCGTGCTTGGAAGCCAGTAGAGTTATTTGAGAGTAATTCTAATATGTGCTTGTTGTTAGGATTAGTGTAATAGGATTTTAAATAAACCATAAAAACTTTAAAAAGTCCTATTCACCCCCCTCTAGGACATATTGGCATATTCCTACTTCAACTAAAGCGGTCTTCACCGCTATTTTAGGCTCTGCCTCAAGTATGTTGTCATCTTAGGTCAGGAAGTTGGTCCTGCCAACTAAGAAATCAACTTCGGCAGGCGTGAGCCCAACGCCCTCAGCCTTCTTCAGCTAAAGGGGACACATTAAATGCACGGTGTTGATGTTCCACACACATCATGATGGGGCCCACAAAACTTATTAACATCAATTCGTAGGTTCTCGCGAGGTTAATAAGTTGGGTCACAATTTTGACAATAATATTTAGCCCATTTTATATGTATAGTCCATTCACTCTATTTTATTGATCAATAGCCCCAATTTGACTAGTTACTCGCCCCAATCAGGCTAGCTACATGTGAGAAAGGTATTGGGAATATAAGATTGATCAACAATTTGAGTGAAATTTGATTTAAACATATGAAGTTATTTACTCTTCAATTTGGACTAATTCGATTGTCCAAAAATGGTTAAATGTTCAATTAGTGGATGTGAATAATTTATTAAAAAATATTTTTTTCACAGATAATTTTCAATTTCCATTTAAAAATTACATTTTTTTTTTCAAAATGTACATTTTTTTACTCTTAATTTTTCTTTGAAAACTTTTAACAAAATATCATTTTTATTATAAAATATTTCAAAAAATAAATTGAAGTACAAATTCTGAATTTTTATTTTCAAAACATCTTAACTTTTCACAATTTTTAATTTTTTTCCCAAAAATTCCAAAATGCAGATTTTTTTCTTCAAAAGCATCATGTTGTTTTCAACTTTTCATTTTTTTTTTAAATTATATATTTTATAAATAACTTTTTCTTTTAATTTCGAATTTTGAACATTTTCAATTATTTTTCAAATTCACAAAAATTTTCAACTTATTTATTTTTCATTTCAAAATGTTTGTTTTTTTGATAAAGTATCGATTTTTTAATATCGTTTTATTTTAAAAAATTTCAATTCTTTTTCACTTCTCCATTTTTTTAAAAGCATTTTATTCAAACTTGTCAATTTTTATTGAACTTCACAATTTTTATTTTTATTTTTTCAAATTTCAAACTCTCATTTTCTTTTTTAAAATATTTTCATTTTTCAAAATTGTGAAAAATTTCACATTTTTTAAAATATTTTTAATTTTCTTTTTCAAGATATTATTTTTTTCTCAAAATCAAAATTTTTTTTTTCAAATTTATCTACTTTATTCAAAATTCTTTTTTGTTCCTACAAAATAGATTTTTATTAAATTACGATTTTTATTTTTTCAAAATCTAATTTTTTTCTCAAACATTGTTAAATTTTTTTAACTTCTCAATATTCTTTTTCATGTGATATTACAAATCATTTAAATATTAATTTTAAATCAAAAAATAAAAATAAAAATTCCACTCATTTGATACAAAAACAGAATAAATTTTCTTTTTGCATTTAATCAATTGTTAAAAAATAATCTTAGATACAAATATGTATAATTAAACCACCAAAATTCTATTAAAAAACAACTATTAGACTACAAAAAAGCTTAATTTTCCACCATATTCTTAAAAAAATGAAAAAAATTAATGTTCAATGCAAAAGTCCTTTTACGACGGACCATGATCCGTCGCAAAATCAACTGAAAAGCGCGCCATTTGGTGTTTTTGGGCAGGAATTTAGCTGTCACAAAATTAAATTTTGTGACGAATTTCGTCCGTCGCCTATGAACGACGGATCAAAATCTGTCGTAAATACGTCGTAAATCAGATTTTAGCGACGGATTTCGGTCCGTCGCTAAATTCAGCGACGTTCAGACTGGATTTTTGACAAACACGGTATTAGCAATGGACCTTTTCTGTTAGAGACAGACTAAATCCGTCGTTAAACCAAGAGATTTTAGCGACGGACGAAGTCCGTCGCAAAAATATGTCGCAAATTGCCAATTTGACGTAGTATGATCTTTTGTCTGAGCCTAGAGCGGGAGGTACTTTCAGCAGCAGTCTCTCCGACCACTTCCCCTTCCCTCCCCGGTGGGTGAGAAGGAACAGCTGGAGGGACCTCTGGAACAGGGGCAGGAACCGTGACAGATTCGGTTGCAAGAGAAGTTTTCTTTAACATGATCTTCACGTGAGGCTCAGTGGTCATCATCATGCTAAGGGGAGGATGCTACTTCCTCTTCCTCTTGGATCCTCGAAGCTTTGGCCATACATGTACAAAACATCTTGGCTAGAGGAAACATCTACGAGAAAAATTCAAACCACACATGAAGGCACATGACTCACCTAGAGCAAGAGGGAAAGGCTTGAATCTACAGAGGCTGGATTGAAGAAGACTGTCTAGGTTGATGACGCTGTGCCAGACACGTTGCTCTTCCTTGAGAACCCTAGCCTTGACAACTTGGGCTTGGAGGAAGGAAGAGAGCTTAGAGGGACCCTTTGGGTACCATGCGAAAAGAAAACAAGTGTCAGAACAAACAAGAACGGTTTAAAAGTCAAAAGCAAAGCATACATGTTAAAAGATTCAACCTAGGCTGGAGAATTTGGTGGGCACTCTGACCCGCAGGTTGCCGAGCTTGGACCCAAGTGCTTCCCACTCTCTTGAGGCCCAGAACTAGTTGTTCATCCAATCTTTGTTGGAAGATGGGAGCCTGGAGACGAGGCCCGGATTGTGTTCGGTCCTCGTCGAGAAGTAATACCAGGAGTCGTGCTTGGCTTGGTACATGGACATGAACTCGTCTAGCATTAACTCTTGGTTTCTGAGCTGACGCCAGATGATGTAGGATGTTATTGGTGTTCTCCAAGCGTTGGGGACGAGCTAGTCTAGGGCTAGCTTTAGATACGCGGTCACGCGCTCATGAATGGATGGATGGGAACTGGAGCCCGCATTAAAGGGCACAGATGAAGATTTCTATATCCCCATCACCGGGATCCCCTAGGGCATCGAGAGGAGCGGGAGTACGAATATGAACAGACTCAGGAATCTAATAATCCTCCCGAATCTGAGCCATCTGAGACTCAATGAGGACCAAGCCCCCGGGAACAACCTCGGTGGGTCGGCCATCGGAAGGCCCAACCATGGCTCGTCCAACTGGGTCTTGGGGTATCCTCTTCATCCCCTTGGGGTGAGCCCTGGACTTCGCGCCCGCAGTCTTCTTCGCACGGGGTCGTCGGGGTATTGCTTCAATGGGTCCTCTGAGCCCCCTCACCTCGAGTCAGTACTCTCCGGCTCGGAGCCACCCTCGAAAACTTGAACTTCGTAAACCTCTTTTGACCCATTCGACATTGTGAGAAGAAAAGAAATTGAAAGAAGACGGAAGGGAGAGGAGACTCACAAAGAATTGCTAAACTCCGGGAGCTGATTCGTAGCACAAGCTCAATAGATGTAAGAAAAAGGGAGAATCCAAATGAGGAGAGAAACTGGATTTTATAGCTTTAGTCGGCCGTTTGCAATCATGATGAACAACTGTCTCCGAAGTTGAAGCATCGCAGAGTCAAGCTCTATGACATACATGACAGCATATCATAGCTCCCAGGCTTCGAGTCGCACACTGCCCGCATTAAATGACAATTAATGCAGAGGCATCTCTTCATTCTTCAGAGTCCACGCGACAACACCTCGTTCATTCCGGCGATACAAATCCTCAACCGTCGCCACGCATCTACCAGCTACAGGTCTGCTGTAAAAAAGTAGCCGCTGTAGTACGACGCCTTGAAAGCAAAGAACCATAGTGATAGAGATACACTCCGATTTTGTCGTCTCATCATTGCACAGGGCGCGACTTATCATCTTCCCATGCATTTACTTCTTGAGTCCGAATTCGAACTCAGAGAGTAGGGGGCTTCTATCGTGGGGGAATTTGAGCCGACCCCAATCTAAGAAAGCCTGACCCGGTCAGTTGACTGACCTCGTCATAGCAGGTCGGACGACAAAGATGAATGAGCCGAACTATGGTTCGGTAGTAGCTCGCCTACTTTGATCTAGTCGTAGCAGTTAATGTTCAGCTTCCAAGTTCTTTTGTATAACTTTCACATAAGCCTGGAACCCAGAAGAAGCCATTACACACTCCATCCGTTGCCTCCGATCAGACCCTTGCCGCCGAGCGACTAGGATCGCCCCACTAATGGGCTCAGACTGTTGCAGGTGAGCCCTAGACTTCAGGGTCAGCATAGATGAGAATGTGACCTACAATCACACTGAGGAATCAACTCCAATAATGTACGTGAAGAGTGGTTTCTGGCGCACGATCGCCAGATAACTGCCAACATCGACACAACACATCATTCACGCCTAATGGCGATAGTCGTGCTAAGAATGACGGACACGATCACTTTAACCAAGAGGTATAAATAGAGGATGAGTCATGTCACGCCTTAAACTCAAAAATCGGGCTCACAAAATTTCTTATTGCCGAATCCGGTGCCGACAGCCTCCGTAGTATCATATTCTCAGCTCCTGACACCTATATGCTGGGGTTTCGATCCTGTGATCCTACAAGGAGGATTTTCAGTATGATTTTTTTTTTTGTAAAAAAGCATAACCATAAGCACAACCAAGTCACGACAACAACAATATCACCACATATCCACTATAATCAAGATGTTTAAGTACAATGCGGAAGGAAAATACACACACACACACACACACACACACACACACACACACACACACATATATATATATATATATATATATATATATCGCCGCATGCTCCTGCCTCAGCTCAACTGCGTCCTAGCGTCACCTGCACACAACGGTCGTGTATAAGCTTACAAGAAGCTTAAAGGGTGAGTGCGTGTGCACAATACATGTGCCAAGCATACAATATCAGAGAAGTAGAAATACTGAACAATATCAGAGTGAGCGGGGAATGCTGACAAGTCTATGAATGCTATTAGCCGTACCAAGGCTATGCAATGCAAGGCCCACCTGACCAAATGTCATATGCATGATCCAATACAAGTCATGTCAGTCCTCATCTGAATCCACATATCAATACGGTTCATCTCTGGAATATCACTGGGGTCTAGTAAACTATATATCAGATTGCTGCCCTACACGAAGCGCACAACCATGCAAGTAAAAGAGACCTCACTACCCGCCTGGCCAGTAGTCTGCCAATATCTACCCAGCTCATTGGTAGCGGACCCATTTCTGAGTTTCTTAAACTCAGCCTAGCTTTGTCCCCTACCCTCGTACGGATAAGGCCACACCCCCTTTACAACCGACCACGACATGGTAAGAGACCTGGCTTACTGGTATTTGGCACTTGGGCGCTCATGTATCTACTCGGTCTAGACGTTAGATCATCCTCCTGGTACCATAACAGTTCTGGGACTTTCACCCAAGGACATCCAATGTACTAGTGCTAAAACAAAATACTTTTGATATCCAATCCTACCATCCATGATAGGCCTGTGGAGGCCACAACCTTGATGTCGCTAGAGTGTACAGTGATCATGTCACACAAATGCGAGATGCATGAGTCATACCATCTAGTCATGCATTGAACCTGTGCGTACCACGCGCTCATGTGGGGCAACTCTGTCTCACAGGGAGTCCTATAAACAACCAGTTTAATGATATATGCTATGATCAATTACTCCTCATAACAAGCATACAAATAATGCGTATGGGCATGTATCATGAGGTTATGCTAGCATACTCTCAGTGTGTCCTACTAGATTAAGTACACTAGCATGATTAACAGATATGAACAATAATCGGCCTAAATACATGATGGGGTCCACAGAAGGATGGTGGATCTAGTCCAAAACATCAAGATTAGTTCTAAACAGTGGATATACCAATTCTGATACCAGATTCTTCCAGCTATGATAAGGGGTGATGATGTACTCACCCATAGATAGTGGACGGTTTATATGTCGTACTACATCAAGGACAGACCTCACGGGGTGAATCAAGAAGATGAGCCTAACTGCGATAGTGGGCTTCAAGGCATGGATAATCCTACTTGCATCAATGGGGCCCAAAGGCTTGGGTTAGCCCACTAAAGTGAGATGGGTAATACCAATATCAATGGGGGCCCAATGATTTGGGATAGCCCAATAAGGGAAGGATGGTAATGGGCTTAATAATGGGCCCTAGGGAGGTTTACAACGTGGACATTTAACCACCATTGCCTCCTAGAAGCGCGGCCCGTTATGGAATCTAACTCACAATGGGGGCCCATGGCCCTTATGCTCGCTAGAAAATGGATGGGCAGCATGAATATAATCACATACATCATGGTGGGCCTCGTGTGGGCAGCCCATGGCCCAGAAAAATAGATGGGTAGGGTACATACAACACATACATCATAATGGGCCTTATAAGTCAGCCATAATCCAACAAAATGGATGGACAGTGTGTGCAACACATACATCATAATGGGCTCCAATGGCTGGACGTCCAACCCATTTGGGCCTACTGGGCGTCCAACAATCTGGATACCTATCTAGGCCCATAAATAAAGTGGTCCTTACAAGGTAATGGGGCCCATGGTCTTTGAAAAATAGATGCACAGCATATATATATATATATATATATATATATATATATATATATATATATCACACATTCATCATGGTGGGCCTCACAACTACACAATAGACAGTAAGGATAAAACATACAGTCGGTGGGCCACTCTGGTGGACAGTCAGCCCAGCTGTAAGATGGACCTGATGGGCATCCAAATAGCTTGGCGCCTTGGATAAAATACATACTTCTCAGTGGGCCTTGCACATCACAGTGGGCCCCACTAGACGAACCGTGTGAATACAATACATACAACAGGGTGGGCCTGCTGCTGGACAGTCAGTCCAGCAGTGTCCCAACCCCGCTGGACGTCCTAATGGTTGGACGGTCTAGATAAAACATACATATATGGTGGGTCCCATATGGGGACGGTCCCTTAGGGTACGGGACCTGTCCAGGTGGGCCACAAAATGGGTGGAAAGGCGAGGATAAAATACAAACATCAAGGTGGCCCGACAACTCATGGGCAGTCAGCCCTGCTGGGCTGCTGGCCTTGTTGGGGCATCCCACAGATGGTCAGCCTGGTTGAATACATATAGCTCATGGTGGGCCTACAAAATTCAGATGGGCCCCACCAGATGGACAACGTGTATATATATATATATATATATATATATATATATATATATATAACACATGCATCAAAATGGACAGCTACTGGACAGTTAGTCTAGCGGCGTCCTGGCCCAGTCTGGACGTGGATCTGCCTCCTAGTTGGGCCTAGGGCTTGTTGGGTATGGGAGAATGGATGGATGGTGCGTATTCCTCACATGCACAACAAGGTGGGGTCCACAGGAGTGGCCCACCAGTTCCAAATCAAGCTGATATTTGTCTTTCCCCTCCGTCCAGGCCTACTGGATGGTACTAGCAACTAGACTGTCCAGGCCTACTGGGCCCACACCAGAACAGTCCCCTCATGGCAGGACGGTGTAGATACAAGACATACATCAAGTGGGGGCCACCTGTAGGGCTCACAAGCTGGGAATTCCAGCTGACATTTATGGTTTCCTCTCTTCCAGGTGGTCAGCAAGGTGAGCCTGGAAGTTAGGCAGCAACCTGCTGATGCATGGTGCAGCTCACAAGTTCACTGGACGGTGTGGATGTACATCACATACATCAAAGTAGGGTCCACCTGGATGGGTCGTACACATCCAGACCAAGCCAATATCTATGTTTTTCATTCATCAGGCTTGTGTGGCCGTCTGACCCATGCAGGCCCAACGGCCAGCAAGGTACTGCTGGACGTCTAGTAGCCTGGGCAGCAGGGACGTCCCTGCTGCTAGACGGTCTGGTTGTTATGGACACATCAGGTGGGCCACACATCAATATGGAGAGAGAGAGAGAGAGAGAGAGAGAGAGAGAGAGAGAGAGAGAGAGAGAGAGACTAGTGGTGGAAGGGCTTCGCCATTATGAGCCCCTCTAGGTGTGCAATACATACATCAAGATGGGTCCCAAGATTGTGTGGGCCCTCAAATTAGCAAATCAAGTATCCCCACCACAAAATCAGGGGTCTAGATGATCCTTACATGCTGAGTAACAAGGAAACATCATGATGGGGTCCATGGAGAATGGCCCCATCATGGCTACATGCATGAAAATCAAGGTGGGCTATTGGCCACACCTAGGGACCAAGATGGGATCCCTACCATTGATTGGTAGGTCCCACTTGCCCTATGCATGAAAATGAAGAAAAACTACCCTAAGAAGCACCCACCTCTTCTTCTTCTTGCTTCCTAGCACTCCCAAGCTTCTAGGCTTCACTTTTAATGGAGGAAGATGATGTTCTAATGGTTGGATGGTGGGATTAATGGCGGAAGATGGGCTGGGGTTGTTGGGTTCTCTCCTCCTCTCTATCGGATGTTTGATTACAAGTGATGGAGGAATGGTAGAGAATGGGAGAGAGAGGGGTAGTGTAGGGAGAAGGTAATGATGGGTAATGATAGCTAGCAAGAGGCATGGGAGAGAGAGGCATGTGATGTTTTATTTAAACCAACCTGATTTAAATTGATTTTAAACTCGCAAGTATACGAATCAGGTGTAGATATGGTACGTATTACGAGATCGTTCCCACGAGGACTGGTTGTCATAATTCGAATTTTATGATTCTTCTTAACTAATCCAACAAATAGTTTAGCTAGTTATTGAGTAAAATAACAAAAATCAATAAAAAATAACTGAGAACAAGAAAGAAAATTCACTCAAGGAGAACACTAGGACTTTTGAATCCACTCCTAATTATCCTAACTCTTGTTTTACCTGTTGATTCACCCTAATTCAGATTGATATACATTCAATAAATAAAGCACAATCTGTGTCCTTGTTCAGGTACACAGGATGTATAATTCCCTTGAAGTACAAGGATCACATATTTCCATCCTTGTTTAGGCATGAATAGATATAAATTCCTATTTCTTTCTCTGTAGGAAAACTTGTTCATGGTCAGACACAAACACACCTAGAATAAGATTCCAAACAACATCCACTTCTAGACTTTGGGTAAGCTCATAGACTAGAGAAGAATGAAGTTTTCATTTAATCAAAATAGAGAAAGAAATAAATCAATTAATTCTAAATAAAACCAATAAGTAACAAGAATTATTCAAATTAGGGGCTTCATCTCAGCCCTAGCTAAGAAATTAAAAACTCATGGGATGTAACAGAGATTCAATTGGAAAGAAGAAAAACATAATTGACAAGAAGCACATCCCTTTGATTTCTTTCCAATATCTCTCTCTCTTCTCTTCCACGTCTCCTGCCTCCTTGAATGTCCCAGCCACTCTCTTTGCTCTGCTCCACTTCCACCAGAACTTGGATCCTCTCCCTCCTCACGTTCTTCTCCTCTTATAGTAGGTGTAGCTTGGCTAAAATGGAGAACCCACTCCTCGTTTGCAGCCAGAGGCGGTGGAATAGCTGTTTACACTGTGCGCATATTTATAAGTTGCTGCAAAAGCTTTTTACGGAGCTAAGATGCCAGCGTCCCAACTCCCACTTCCCTTGCTTTCTTTCCAAAGAAACGACATCATCTGGGACATTTTGGGATGGACTTTACGATGGACGGTCCAGATCGGCCATCCAATCATTACCATGGTCGTACAATGACTGCAAAGACGGGTAGCGTCTAGATGCTGAAACAGGTTCGGCGTAAACATCTTACGCTGTGAGGTTGGTGGGGCCCATGATCTTTGTTGGTTGGAAAATCCACACAGTCCATTAGATATGACTGGTTTTGGGTTAGATTAGGTGCGGCCCACTGGATTTCTCATTGCACTGTTCGTCCTGCGTTTGAACGGTTAATATCTGATCTCTGCTGCCTTTTGAAATTTTGTCTCCTAGGTGATGGTAACATGGGTTGTGGGATTCTAATGGACGGTCCAAATTCATCATATGGGCCATGATGGTGGCCCACAGAGCCCCAGCCGTAAGTTTCCACTCGAACGCTGGAAGAAGGAACTGATGTTTTCATTTTTGGTGAAGAAGACTAGTTAAACCGAGTTTAACCGGCTTGAGCGGTCCGGTGCACGGCAACTGTGCGTGTGCTGTGCACACGCACCATGTAATGTAGGTCCCACCTTGATGTATACGAAGAATCCGCTCCGTCCATTCCTTTCCTCATGTAATTAAGGGGTTGAGACCAAAATTGAAGCATATCCAGAGACCAGGTGGGCCCCAAATCACGGATATGTAAACTGATTATTCGTTGGGCCACTTTCACAAGGATCCAATGGCTGAAATTTGATGTGTACGGTTCATTTATGGTCCTCAGGTTATATATGAAGTTTCGAGCCGAACGGATGGGGGAAACCCTGTGATCTTGCATTTTGGTTGATTTTCGGGCCGCTTGAGCTTCAGTTTCTCAATTTTTTCAGATTTCTGGCGTATAAATTCGTTGATCTCGGTCCCCTAGGGTCCATCCATTGCCTTCGTGAATTCTGAGCATCAATTCCATGCTTTTAGTACCCTTTTCCAATCTAAGCTCCTAAATACACCTTGCATTACAAACATAATTAAAATAAGTAGTTAAACAGTATCATGCTCGTAAATCCATGCCATAATTGGGGTCTGATATGCAATATTTGACCCTCAACAACATGCTAGCAATTATGACTTGTAAGGCATGAGTGGGCTAGGCATGATGTTATCCTAGGCTAGGTAGGTAGGGTGATGTCATGCAAATGATGGGTTGTATTGTAGAGATCTTTTCAAATCTAGAATCCTCCGGTCCCGCAATGTGTGGAGTTTGGCCGGGATTATAGGTGGGTCATATCTCCTAGCTTAGGCATCGCATTGGCGCGTGAGATGCGGCGTTGGAACCACGGCGACGGTGCAGTCGCAATGGTACAAGTTTTGGATCGAGTCGATTCGGATCTACGGGATGTGACTTAAGGTCGTATGCAAACGCTATTTATAAATCATGGGTTGCCGAAATTCGATAGGGAGGATCGCAGGAGTCTAAGGAACGACATGGTACTAGGATACCGGCCTTACACGTCAACAGGAACAGGTATGCAAAATCTCTCTGCTGAATCCTACCCACACCACTTAGACCCAAATTCCTATTGTGACTTTGGCATTGGAGGGTCCCCTGCTCTAGCCAGGGTCTCCTTTGTCCTTCTTCTGTGCAGGCTTACTAGGCTCAGTGTAAGTGCTCGGAGCTTGGCGAGGGTGAATTAGATTTTTTGCATCAACAATATATATTTGAAATTTCTTAAACTTTGATGGAAGCATGATGGATATGGTAGATGCAGGGTAACCAGTCAAATACTTTTATATGTGAAAAAGGAATAGGCCATGGGGTTAAAAATGTAAGGTTTCATCAACTCGGATGGGACACACCACAGGGATCGATGGAAGAGGACACTGATGATAGGTGGCATGTGGAGCAACTATGGTTTTCATTTTCATTTCATCCAACATGTTCATTTAGTGAGCCTGAAGACTGAACAATCCAAGTATTAGTCTGATCCAAAACTCTAGTGGGCCACCCATACTGTGCATTGTGCAGTTTCATACTAGCATTTAATAATGCTGGATATCCACATGTCACGCCCCAAACTCGAAAACCGGGCTCACAAAATTCCTGATCACCGAATTCGGTGCCGACAACCTCCGTAGAACCCCATTCTTGGCTCCCAGCGCCCATACGCCAGGTTCCGATCCTGGGATGCTACGAGGAGGATTTTCAACATCGGTTTAATTCGTAACGAGCATAACCAAAGGCATAACCCACAAACAACAACCAAAAACTCCATCACATTTCCACTATGATAAAAAACTTTACAAGTACAATGAGCATAAAGGGAAATACAATGAGAATGGACAAAAGCTCCAAAAAGATCTGCTCTGCGCTCCTGCCTTAGCGCTGCTGTGTCCTCGCGTCACCTGCACGCAACGGTCGTGCATAAGCTTATAGAAAGCTTAGAGGGTGGTGAAAGTATGTGCGCAAGGTAGTAATGCAGATATGTAGTATCAGAGTAATGCGGAACATGCTGATGAATCCATGAGTACCACTAGCTGTACCAAGGCTATGCGATGCAAGGCATGAATGATGTCGGCCATACCAAGGCCATGCGATGCGAAATGTAACTCAAGCATACAAATCCTCGTCTAAGTCCACATATCAGTACAACTCATCTCTGTAATATCACCAGGGTCTAGTACACTAAACCAGATTGTCACTCCATCGCGCGCATTAAAGTAAGTGGAAGAGACCTCACTACCCGCCTGCCAATATCGGGCTCGACTCGTCGATAGCGGACCCATTCCTCGAGCTGGTCAGACTCAGCCTAGCATTGGCCCCTCCTCTCGGGCGGGTAAGGCCGTACCCCCTTCCAACCGACCACGACACAGTGGAAAGCGCAGCCTCCTGGTAATCAGCCATCGGCCCTCATGCACCCACTCGGTCTAGATGTTGGAGCAACCTCTTGGTACCATAAGGGTTTAGAGACTTTCACCCAGGGATATCTATAGCACCCCATGTAGAATAAGATTTCAGGTATTCAATCCTGCCAACCACGATATGCCCGTGGAGGCTACGGTCCTGATGTCGCTAGGGCGTATATTAACCATATCACACGATGCGAATGCATGAATCATACTACCCAGTCATGCAACAATTCTGCGCGTCTCGTGCACTCATGTGGGGTAACCCCGCCTAATCGGGAGCCCCTAAACAATCTGCCCGAAGGCATATGCTATGATCAGTCACTTCTCATATCAAACATACATATGATGCGTATGATCATGAACCATGAGACTATACTAAACATGTTATATGGGATAGATGCTGTTCATAAGGAAATGGGCCTAGACGACCTACAAGTATGGGCCTAACAATGAGTCATAGGGAGAATTATAATGCGGACATCTAACCAACATTATTTGCATAATGTGGACGTCAAACCAACATTGCTCCCAAGGCACGACTGCCATAAACATCATTACTCAAAGCATGGTAGGGTTACACATTGTAATGGACTTGTGTACATCCTATTGGGCCTCGACCCATGGGCCTTAGTTACATCAAATGGGCCTCCTAACATGGCTTCATGTGTATCAAGGTGGGCCTCAACGGATGGGCCATAATTACATCAAGATGGGCCTAAACATATGGGCCGAGTCGAATGGGCCGAATCATTTGGGCCAAATCAAATAGGCCAAGTCAAGTGGGCCTCAGGTATATCAAATCGGGCCCACCCTCATATATTTTTGAGATCCAACCTATTCACAAGCTAACAAAGAAATAAATAAAGTAAAAACGCATTGGGGACTATGGCGGCCCATGGAAGTTTTTTGAACGGTGGATGTCACGGTCTACTATTTAAATGGTGGGGCCCACGCGCACTTTAAATTTGTTTCGCCCATTTTTCTATGCCATAAAATGATCTTATAAATGGTAGACGGTATGAATGCAACACATGCATAATGGTGGGCCCCGCCGTTCGAATAGCGGACGGTGTCGATAGAGCACACACATCATTGAGCCCATGCCAGAGGGATAAGACACATACATCTAGGGTGGGTCTCGCCGTCGGATCACATGTGCATCATGGTGGGACCCATAGGTCTCTGGACGTGAAAAGAAGGATAGAGAGAGATAGAGAGAGATATAGAGAGAGCTAGAGAGAGAGAGAAAGAGTCAGAGAGAGAGAGTGAGAGAGAGAGTTAGAGAGAGAGAAAGAGTCAGAGAGAGAGAGAGAGTGAGAGAGAGAGTTAGAGAGAGAGAAAGCGTCAGAGAGAGAGAGTTAGAGAGAGAGAGAAAGCGTCAGAGAGAGAGAGTGAGAGAGAGAGAGGGCACGTGGCTACTCTCTCTCCTCATCTCACCTTTTTCTTTTTCTTTTCTTTTCTTTCCTGACAACACAACAGAGGTGGGCCCCACGTAGGGCCCACCATATATATTATATATGGGAAGGATACAGCGTTCGAGCTGATTTTAACGTCCATGAGGTCGATCGGTGTGGGCCCCACCGTTGATGTTTGCCAACATCTGATCCATTGGTTAGATGCACCATGTCAGCGTGGGCCTAGGTCTTAAAAATCAAGTCAGTCCGTGACTTGTGTGGGCCACACCTGATACAACAGTTGAGAGGGTTCCCTTCCATTTAAAACATTCATAACCATTTATTTGGGCCCACCGAGATGGGGTCCACAAATCCAGACACCCATTGTGGGTGTCCCACTAGAATGAAGGGTCCGACCAAGTTTCAGCCGCACCCAAAGGTCAGGTGGGCCCCACGTCCGCGGTCACATCAATGTTAGCCACCCCACAGGGATGGTACCAAGACCTCAGTGTAAAATGAGGTATCTCCACTCTGCTGCCAGTGAGCTATGGAGCTGGGCGTGCGTCCAGCGTTAAAACTAGGTATCTTTCACAGTCTGCCAGTTGGGCTAATGGACTGGGTGGGTCCCAGCGTCCTTGCACGGTGGAAGCACCACACGTGTGTGTGATGGTGCGGCCCACCAAAATGGATGGACGGTGTGGATGGGGTGGGTCCCACTCCCTCGTCAGTACACACACCATGTTAGTACACACACCATGTTAACACACACCCCACCACAGCACACTCCTGGTGTCAGTCGACACTTCACTGCCAGCCACTAAGGCCAGCGTCCCTTGGACGGATGGTGTGGATGATCACCCCATCAAGGTGGGTCCCACATGGACCACCTGTTAGGATCAGGCTAATATTTGTGCTTCTCCTTTCATCCGGGTGGCCCACCATTTGGATGGCCCATACCACAAACAAAGGCTAAGGTGGCCCCCATTTGGATGGTGTGGATGAGATACATACATCAAGTGGCCACAAGCCATCAAACATAAAGAAAAAGGGGGAGAGAGAAAGATCGGTGAGGATGGAGGGGCCCCGCCACTATGGGCCCCTCTTGCATTCAACATACATCAAGGTGGGTCCCACTACACATGGGCCCATTAAATCCAAAATTCAACGGTGGGGATCCCTTCTCCACTAAAGTAGACGGTCTAGATGACCCTAGGTATACAAGAAAATAAATATCATGATGATCAAAGTGGGCTATCGGCTACATTTTAGGGCCCCAAGTGAGATCCAAACTATTGATCGGTTGGCCTCACTTGGCCCATCTTAAAATAAATGAAAACTACTCTATCAGAGCACCCACCACTTGATCTTCTTGTTCCCTTGGCTTGTCGGTCTCCTTGTGCTTCTCTTTGATGGAGGAAGATAAGAAATGGATGGCTAGGATGGGGGATCTTGGGATGGAAAGGTGGGCCACACTTGTAGTTCTCTTGGAAGGGTTGGAGAGGCTTGGGACGTGTGAATTTCTTTCTTGCTTGGGAATGGTTTGAAAAAAAAGAGAAAGAGAGTTGTAAAGAGAGAGGAGTGATGGGTGATGGAGTGATGGATGTGGTGGTGATGGGTGTGTAAGATACTTTTTGGACTTTGGAGGCATTTTATGTAAGAAAGGTATGGGCTTGTAAGAACCTTTTGACTTTTGTGGTTGCTTGGAAATGGGTGAAAAGTGATATGTACTTGACCCTTGATGGGATTGATTGATGGATGATTGATGTGACATCTCGTAGAGATTCTCTCGGAATTCACAACGCGCGACGTTTTCCTTGCACCGAACACTGGCCCACATCTCCTGGCCAGAGATCGCCTCGGCGCGCGAGTCGTGGCATCGGAACTGCGGCGACGGCGCGGTCGCAATGGTACAGGTCTCGGGTTGAGTCGAATCAGATTAACGACGTGTGAATCAAGGTCACGCGCAACACCGGTTAAGGGTCGAAGGTTGCCGGAATTCGACCGAAAAGACCGCGGGAACCTACGGAATGGTATGGTCTAGGATACGGGTCTTACACCACATGGCTAGTCAGGTCTATCGATGGGCCAGTCTTGGGGTTGTCTTTGTCCTAAACTTTAAATTAGTTTGTTTTATGCTTATTCAAAAACTTGATTTTGGCAGCCCTGAGCCTGGCCCATTGACAGTCCTATGGCTGGTGACTTGGGGGTGGAATTGGGCCTCGATGCTTACAAGGATGTCAATTTCCTACAAAACCGTTGCAAGGAGTCCATGCGTGGGAGCCACTGTGATGTGTGTGGCATGTGGGCGATGACATGGGGCTATCACCGAGGATCCAGAATATGGTAGGGCCATCTCTCCCCAGCACACAGCTCCATCTGCATGCTGACACCAACAGAAATAGCTGGAGTTCTAAAAATAAAACTCACGAGACAATCCTGTCCATTACAATATGTGCTCTTAGATGCATTGTGACATGATCTTAGTTGCATTGCGACATTTAGACAACTCTTATATTGCAATATGTTCTTAGATAAACCAAGTGATGGGGTTTTTCTCCCCAGGCTCAATCGGTCGAGAGCCTCACTCGACCGGTCGAAGGTGGTGGTCGACTAGTCGAGGATTGGCTTAACTCAAACTCCAGCGAGTTTAGGTTATTTTTTTTCGTGGTGCTCGACCAGTCGAGGGAGGTGCTTGACCGGTCGAGTGGGCCGCTCAACCGGTCGAGGACTCTGCTCGACCAGTCGAGCTTACGCAGATTCGTTCTTGATTTTGGGCGGATTGTGTAAATTTGAGGCGGTTTTCACATAGGTGCGGAAAGGGGTTTTCAAATCTATAAATATGGGTACCTAGGGCTTTTCTAGGTAATGCAAGAGGGTTTCCTAAAGCTTTGCAAGGGTTTGCTAAAAGGGTTTAGGGTTATCAAAGGTGTGTGTGTGTGTGTGAGAGAGAGAGAGAGGAAGCTTGTAGAAGGGAGGTTATGCTCATGGAGGTGATTTATTGTGCAATGAATATCTCAGTGCTTTTACGTCCTCGTGATCGGTGAGATCTCTCCATTTTTCCTTTTATTCTCTCATTGTTTATCCATTCCTGCGTGAGTGAAGAAGGTTGTAACGTTCTACTTCATAGTGGATTGTTGATCTGGACGAGGTCCCGTGGTTTTTACCTCTTTGAGGGTTTTCCACGTAAAATTCTGTAACGCCTTGAACTTTTCGATGCTCGGGCATCGAAAGTCCTCGAGCGTTACCATAAGATTCAACGTGGCATATATATGTGTACGATACCAATCCAACTATTCTAGCCTTACATCCTTTCCCTGATACTAACTTAATCGTTGAGGATGATCTTCATTCATAAATCAAGCCATCTGACCGTTGAATTTCAAGACAAGCTCACCCATCACGTGATTTGACGTAAGTACTTTCCCTTAAATGACGTGATAAATAACTCCCTATCCATAATAATTTAGATATACGTTCTTTTGTAAGAACTGCTTAGAAACGTGTTTATAATCATGTGGAGTCATTAGATTTCCCAAAACTCATAGATTGACAGTAATTACGAAATTGCCACTAACCTAGACCCCTGAACACTAGATCACATGGTTCCCACGGTCCGTTTCATGTGAAATTTTATATCATGCCTAATTATCACAAATTAACCGTACACCTCAAATTTTAGCCCTTAAATCATAGTAAACTACCTACTTGACCTCTACATCCGTCCGTACACTTATCAGATCAAGATTTTGATCCATTCATCTTGTTTATTACCTATGCATATGCTTAACCTCCCATCAGAACTACGATATGAGAAAGCTACACATGTGAATAAGACACTCTAATCTGACGATACACATGTTTTACCCCTAATCCTCCAGAAACCCAGTTTACGTCTATCCGTTTACGAAACTGACCGTACATACACCTACATACATAGTAAGAGTGCTAGTCATCAGGTTCCTTTATTTTTAGCTAGTCATCTACCCTCCGTCATATTCGGATTTGCTAAACGGGCCATAAGAACATCACGATAAACCGATCATCATGAAGATCTTAGGTTCTAGGTTCAAACCACCCGATAACTTATCAATCAGAAGTGTACAAATGTTGTTTTAAATTACGGATTGTGTTAGCCACTAAAAGAGCATCTTGGTCATCCTTGATGAATTAGGGCCCAAATTTAACCTGTTGAGAGGGTGTGAAAAATAATGATCACCTGTCAAATTTTACCTCATTTGGACGATAAAGTTGGGAGTTACGGACGGCAGAAGTTTAGATAAAATAAAGGGTAAATTTGTAAATAAGATATACTATTTGCATCGCATAGAAGAAATTTTCAATTGAGTTTTTAACCGTGAATGTTCTCAAGTACTCGGTTGGAGTCTGTGACCCACCTGATTTACGGAATTACTTCATTTTCAACATCGTGTCCTAAAATAGAGCAGTGAACCGGATAGACGGAATGGATCCTTGGAAGTCATCACAAGTGGACCCCACCTATTTTTTTTCAAGCCGTGCATGCCAGTAAATGAATTCCTGGTTCATCGTTAATACAGTCCATGTTGATTAAAGTGTGGCCCACCTAGGACATGAATGTGTCCCATATTTTAGCCCCTAGCCTAACATCACCTTACAAAACTGATGGAAGGAATGGATTTTCTGTAAACCATAATAGTGGACTCCACCAATATGACTCCAGCTTGAATTATGGGCCCCACCTAGACATTAGATTGACCTGATCAATGGCCCAAGATCCCTTGGAAGGGCACCCTAAAAGGATGGACGGAGTAGACTTCTCACATACATCACGATGGGCCCTACCTCACAGCGCGCATGCACAACAGAGATGTGCACTCACCGTGCACCGAGTGGGGGACTCTCGGTCAGAGCCTCTGACCCGCACCTTCCCAAAGCAAAGAGTTCTCTCTCTCGTTGCGCCAGCCGACGAACCACGTCCGTTTGGGACGCGTTGGGGCCCACCATCTCAGATCATATGGGAGATCTGATCCGCCCATCTTGTACACAACATGGCCCTAACCAAAACCATACCCTCCATCCCTGTTCACGCGACCATATGTGCACGCAAATGCTGGTGCAAACAAGGCCTGAAAACACAAAGAATTCCAAAAATGGAATCTGTTTCCTTCCAGCTCAGCAATCCACGTGCGTGGGAATCCACTGATCTCGTCCATTCATCTGCAAGAAATCTCAACTGTCTGATGGCTTTCCTCGTGGGAGAGAGAGTTTCGCCCACAGGAAGCCAAAACCGCGGCCGGGTTTCGGCTCTGACAGACGTACGTGCTGGCTGTTGCAATCTGAACTGTTTGCTCCTGATCCGACGGTCTAGGATTGTTGGAAGAACCCTACAAAAGAGAGAGAACGACTCTCTTCAGGCTCATCTCCACTTCCTTGCGGCTGGAAAGAGAAAAACGCCGTTTCGTCCTCCATCCGAACCCACCGCCCAAAACACTACCAAGCTTTGAAAAGCTTATCCATGAGCTTTGGGACATCCATTCGAATCATCCCATGTTTCCGGAATGAAGAAGGAAGCCTTCATTTGAAACCTGCCATTAATGGCGTTCATCTTCTCCACCGCTCAAACCGAGCCAGACTCGGTTCGGGCACGTTGTTCTCAAGATGGATCGTGTTGATGGATTCAACTGGAAGAGAAAAGAGAGAAAGAAGGAAGAAAACAGAAAAAGAAAGGAAGAAGAAGAAAGGAGAAGGAGATGCCAATGTGCAGTCGTTGCACCGCACCACCACGCCCGGGCTCAGTTCGAGTTCAGGGCGAGCTGATCGAGTTGGGCTTGGGATCGGTCCAGCTTCTGCTTGCCAGAGAGAGAGAAAGGAGGGAAAGCAAGAAAAGAAAAGAAAAGGAAGAAAAGAGAGAGGGAAGGAGAGAGCCATTTTTTCTCCTTCTTCTTGCAGCTGGCTCGCTACCGCACTCGGATCGACCCGATAGAGTCGCCGAGCAGAGTTGCTACCTGTTGCAGCAGGGGAAAAGGAGAATGAGAAATCAGGGGGAGGAAGAAAACAGATAGAGAGAGAGAGAGTGGAGGAGAGGGCTGAGTCGCGAGTTGCTGTTGAGTCAACTCGCTGACTCAAGTCGAGTTGCCAACTCGTTTGGGGGCCTGGGTCTAGTACTGTAATGCTGGAGCTTTCCAGCTAAAAAAAAAGGAGAAATAAGAGAGAAGGGAGAAGGAAAGGAAAGGAAGAAAGGAAGAGGAGAAAGTGGGAAGAAGCCGAGTCAACTCGACTCAAGCTAAGTCGGTAAGGTGCGTCTACATTTACTTTCCAGATTTAATTTGTTCTAATTATCATTGTTACTACTATCACCAATTTTGGATTATTGGGATTAGATATGATTGACCATTAGTAAATTATTCATTCAAGTATTAGTTGACGCATATAAAAATTATCATTGTTAATGCTATATCACACTATCTATTTTCATTAGAATGACTATTAGTGTCATGTTAAGTATATTGTCAATATTAATAATTGTTTTGGAATCATTAATATCATTATTCGTCGTGTGTCGTATTAGATAATTTAATATAATGGTAGCCATGGTCAATATCCCTAAAATTAATAAGCAAATTCACTTGATTAATTTTATTCATTTATTCTTTTCGTTGATAGTATCATAAATGGCCACACAAAATAGGGTTCAAAAACCACAACCAAAACTTAAAAATCTAGTTTAAGCCTAAACCCTAGGGTGAAACCCTAAAACCTAAGTGATCCAAACCTTAAGTTATAATCTTGACCATAGATAAATTGTAGAAACCTTAATCTTACCATACTACCTTACGATTCATGGTAGGATTCGACTCCAAAGGTGTTCTAGCGACAATGTGGGCGGTTCAAAATATGAGGTGATGATTCTTCCCCTTAAGCTTTCCATCTTTTCATTAGCTTAAATTATAGTTTTTATTTAAATTCATAATTGATATCTCCCTTATAATCACATGTGCTAGCTGGTAGAAATTGAATTGTTATATTACATGCTTTAGATTATCCTCTATAATTGTTCATGCTTGTGGATTTCTTTTTATGGATTGCTTATGGAACTTAAAATGGTATATCAATGGAAAATTGCCACGTATGAATGTACACCCACACTTGAGATGTAACTTGACTAGTTGTGATCGTAATGAACCTTCGACTTAGTGGTTATTGAGTGGTGGTCTAGATGGATCATTGATGTGGGCCTACCATCCAAGGTTGTTGTACCCAATAGTTTTTAAGAATGATATTTATCGTATGGTTTTGATATCGGCCCTATGTGGCATATTTTAATACTCGCCTTACGTGGTTTTATTTTGATACTTGTCCTAGATGGGTTCGATGTTTTATATAGTGCAACCATATGATGGTAAGCTCCATATACTGTAATACGATTGGCCATTAGTCAATGGATTTCCATTAAACAACTTAAGGTGGTAGTCTCATGAGCCGGGGATGGTGGTATGGGACTTATGCCCGAGCTGTCGGCCTACGCTGGGCTATACGCTCCCCGTAGTGACCTTGAGCTTACCTAAATTGGCTGATTGTAACTGGACTAATAACGGTTTGGCTAATCATACATCCATAGTATGTTGGCGATAACGGGTGGATATTCTGGATGCTGTATCACGTCCCCTTAGGATCTTCGGGGTATCATTTCGCTAGCTTCCAGACCACCGACTATCGACCCCTGTCCGACTGGATGATTTTTCCACGTCGATGATTTGCATGGGCGACGAGCCCAAGTCCGACTGGATGTGTATCCCCAGGTCGATGTGCATTCACGCATCCATGCATTTAAAAAGACTGCATCATGTATTGTTTTGATTACCTTGTTGTTTTATAATTATGTTACCTAATGAGGCGATGTGTAATCTTGATGGGAATTCACACTGAGCTGATCACTCATCCATCAAATATACAACCATACAGGTAGAACAGGTGGCCCAGATGATGTATATGATCAGACTTAATGAGGAGCTGTGCGGGTGCCATGGATGCACAGCCGTATTGCTAAGAGGAGCTGCGCGATCTTGTGGCTCTCATTTATATGTTTTATATGTTACAAATTTCTCATATATGTAATCTTGTAATTGATAGTGTAGAGACATTGGTTTGTATAAGTCATTATGGGCAACCACTTGTATATTCTAAATGAAATGAAAATTTTCCTTGATTTGTCCATTCTACGCTCATCTGCTTACTCTGATAGTTGAAAGAAAAAAATACTCGAATTTGACCATCCTTTTATAAGGTTAACACTCGGGTTTTTGGGAAACAAGTCATATACTCGGGTCCTGAAAACACGGGGTGTTACAAAATCTCTTGTGTTGTGTGGTTTATGCTTTGATTTATTTCATTGCTTTATTATCCCATAATTCTGGTTTGTTTTGGGAGGCTAGATCCTAAGATTTTGTGCAAGGCCTCCAACACCAAGCCATTAATCTAGACTGCTCATTAGGTCCAGTACACATTTTATGACTACATGCAAGCACAAACTGGTCTAAAAATATTAGCCATGTGATCAATGGTCTTTACTAATGCCGGGCAAGATCATTTGCACAAAAAATAGACCAAATAACTAATTTGATCCATCCATTTTTGTTAGGCAATTGTAGCCATCCCAACTATAGATTGGAAAAGGATGGATTTTGAAAACGAAGCCAAATCAAGGATTGAAAAAAGGATGGGTTTTTGCATGGTAGTCCATAAAATGTATTATCAACACATATAGTTCAGATTAATAAATTAATAGACTGTCCAAGGGGGCCGATGCAACTAGGAGCACCATAAGACTACGGATCTCAGCCATAGCATATGTTTCTTAAAATCGGTATGATTTTCCTGATCTAAATCGAGCAGGTTTTACAAGAAGAAGATTTTTTTCAGCATGTTCTATTCGATATGAGTAAGAGAAGAATCTCTCTTTCATATCTTTCGAGATCCACCCTACACTATGGGGTCAAAAGTCAAAATAAGTGATTCATAGATCTTATAAAAAGAAAATTGATTCTTGAAAAATATCGATAGACCACGATATATGACAAGCACGTTGGGTGCTTCGCTATACGGTTTCACGAATAGTTATATACATCTCTTTATAGCAATCATCAGCCTGTTCCGTAGGTGCTTGGTGGATTTTGGTCAGGTGGGGAGTTAATATGTTAAGTAACCTATACATTATAATTATATAAAGTCAATCAACAAGCAGCTGCGGCTCAATGCCGAACCAACCGCAACAACAGAACTTTGAGAGCAGTGGAGCATTTCCCATGATCTAATTAACTTTTTAAGTGCATTTGATTATTAGGTGCAACCATTTCTCAACGCATTTCTTTAGACAAGGGCTCCTTTTTTTTTTTTTTTTTCTCTTTACTAGAGGTAAATCTTTCTTAGAACACGAAGTGTGAATTAAACCCATGTTTATTAGATGCCCTCATATGTTCTGATTGTACACTTGAAAACCTTGCAAACATAGGCTTGTTAACAATACAATAAAAGGACCTCATTTGAATGAATATAAATGAGCAGAAGCTAATCTTACGTTAATCAAGCTTTGAGCTTTCAATTATTTGGTCACGGGTTATTAGTGATGTTCCTAATCTAGTGGCATTTACATAATCTTGAGGAGTGTGAGCAGGGAAGCCCGGGATAACAAGCCCAATGACCCTGAGCATTCTCAAAACCCATCCTTCTCTATAATCTCGTCCCTTGATGTATCCGATGGCGAAGCTTCGTACTAACTCCCACTCTGCAGTCAGTAACTTGGGCAAAACCATCCAGAGCGAGAAATAGTTCTTGTTTGGTTCTTCTGCCACGATCTGCTTCATGATCAACGGACACCGAATAAATGTGAATAAACTTGAATATCTTTATTATGAATATAGTGCTTGTCATAAATAGAAAAGTTGTGTTTTCCTACACTTTAATTGGTCCACATCATCAATGTCCTTGTCAGTACTGCATTAAATGCAGTGTGATGATGTGGCCTAATCAGATTAAACAAACAAAAAATTCTTGTTTATGGCAAACAAATTATCCAGATTACTTTATTATTATAAAGAACATGCAATGAAATTATAATGCATATACGATACAATGAACTAAGGAGAATTAGTGTATTCGGACCATGTTTTTTTGGTTACTATAAATGCGGCACATTGTTCTGTGATCTAGGCCGTCGATATGATGGTCCCATTGTCAATTGCATGTGTGTGGGAAATCTCCCAGTTGGGAAGATCCTAGCCCTAAGATTATTTGTAGGGTGGCACTTGTCGATCGGGACTGGAAAGGTCTGAGGCCTGAATTTTGAACTGCTCAGGACAGATCCGTTCCAGGCGTTGTCAGCCGTAACTGGTGGCCCACCAAATAGACCGTCGAGGAAGAAGCATATCCATTCCACTAAAAACGGACAAAGACTCATGGGTCTTCCCTTCAGGGAGAGAGTCTGGTCCATGGGGCATCCATGGTGGGGCCATCATATCAGCAGTTTTGATCACTGGACCATGGCTTCCCCCTCCTTGAAATCAGGTAGGAAGAGATTTTGCTAGAGGCAAGATAGTGAAGGATAGAACTAGATGCATGTAAAACTTATTGCTATTTGGCTATGAAAGACAGGTTTGAACGAAGAACGGATGGTTCAGATGCACGATCGGACCATGTGATACTCTAACAGAGCGTGATAAGTATTGGAGGTTGCTGATTCCACACACGTGCCGTATTGCATCCACACCGTCGCATGTGTCATAATGTAATACGATTGAGATCTGAGCTTTCCATATCATGTGACTGTTTATATTTTCAGCTGGCACAAAAATGATGCAGTTTCATATCTCTTGTGGGCCACAACTTATCAAAACAAATGAATGGCGAGAAAACCACAAATATACTTGGCACGTTTTGGTCCATCTGAAGAGTGTAATTGTGTGACTTTAGGTAGAAGAGTATAAGCATTATTTTTAACCTTATGGAAAGCTCATATATGACACGTGTTTCATATTTGCACGCGTGCTTGTATGGGGATGTGTAGTGTCGACTTAGCAAACCTCTCAGTATAGAATGGAGAGAGAGAGAGAGAGAGAGAGAGAGGGAGAGAGAGAGAGAGAGAGAGAGAGAGAGAGAGAGAGAGAGAGAGAGAGAGAGAGAGAGCCCACCTTCCCTACGTAGAAGCTATTGTAGTAGAGGCACGTCCCAAAGTGCTTGAACCAGAGCGTTGTATCATCATAAGGCAACCTAGGCACAATATCGTTGCTATAAACGAACCTATAGTAACTCCCACCATGATTATTCAACTGCTCCATAACAAACTTCCCAAGCTTCTCATCCCCTACCCTTGGCTGCCCAAACGTGTACACTCCAGCCAACCTTTCCAACATCCATACCTCTTTATGCACTGCCAAGATCGCTGGAAAGAGGACCGCCAGAGCCCCACCTAAGCTGTGACCCGTTACGATGAACTTTGCATTATCTTTCTTCCGCAGTACATCTCTTAGTTTCTCTCGAATGGCATAATAGGCATATGCAGGCTGTTTTTCACCTTGTTCAATCTCCTTTGGCCACCCTTGGTTTTTTTGTAGCCCTAGAGCTTTCATGAAACCTGCATGGACCTTGCCCATGCCACGGAGCTCATAAAAGGAGAAGTCGACATCAGTGCTCCAATCGACTGCATTGAAGCTCTCTGTGCCTCTGAATGAGACCACGATCAGCTCAGGAGCCGTCGATTTGTCCATGAGCATGAAGGCTTGTGTGGTGAATTGCTCTTGATAATCTGTCGAAACATCAAAACATAGCTTATCTTTTATATGCTCGTTTGTTAATATAAATAAAAACGCATTATGGATAAAACTTGGGTTGGGCTCGGGTTGAGGTCTCGGGTTGCCCAACCTGACCCGAACCCGATCAATATATAAGTTCCTTATAGGTTAATTATAATTGAGTGCGGATCATCTGTGTTGAAGGCACGGGAAATTCCAATGCCGTCGGGTTTCATTGGTCCACGTCATTTTTTATGATTCAATTTAACAAGATACACCGGATTTCTCTCTCCCATATAGATTTCTTTATACACAATATGACTTTAAAGGAATAATTGTCCTATATTTTAGCTTGTTTGTTTTAAAAAAATATTCTTTACGATAAATAATTACATATATAATTAATAAAATTATACGTATAAAAAATAAAACTTGTATTGAAAATATAATAGACTAATAATAGACTAATGTAATAATGAAAATATTAGCATATGTCTACCCGACCAACCCGGCCGTTGGGTTGGGCTTGGGTCAAGAATTCCCAACCCGAGGTTGGGTTGGGTTAGGGTTGAGGTATAGGAACCTTGGGTTGGGCTAGGGTTGAGCACCAACCCGACTCAACCCAACCCAACCCAACCCAACCCAACCCAACCCAACCCGCCCGACTTTCAGCCCTACTGGTTAAAAAAAAAGGGAGCTTTAATTTTATTTATTATCTTCCCTCCATAATGACCGAAACTTGCCGTGTAAACCATTTTGATCATTGAAAGATTACCCAGATTCAAAGCTTGAAGTTCTGATGTATCATATTGCAATGTACGGAAGATGTATTGGACTCAACGTCCTCTTTGAAAGTAGCTTCTAAGAATGTACTTGGAGAGAATAAAAATAATACGGGAAGAATGGCCACAATAAAATCTAAGACTTTTTCTACAAAGCGTGTTCTTGAAAAATGATTTCCACCAAAACGTTGACCCCATTTAGGGAAAATGACATTTTTTGAAAAGTATTTTCACCTAATAGACTAGAGGAATAAACCTTCAAGTTAACATTATGCAGTTTTCTTACTATGTATTTGATTCTATTGTGGATAGAGTATGAGTTTGCAACCAATTAGCTAGCAACCCTTTCATGAGATACAATGAAGCTGAGATCGTTGTCATCCATCTTGAATTTATAGTGATTGGTCCACTCCTTCCTCTTAGAAACAAATATGAATAGATGAAAATTTTTAAATTAAATTTTAAAATAACTTTTACAGGTGGATGTTCCTAACTATCCCATCTTCATGTGCTGTTACTGACTTTTATCCTTTGAATGGATTTTACTAACATGTAGGACGCCTAATCATTGATGGGGAGGATTCATTCAGTAGCATGAATTTGGGAACAAGCTATGCTGCAAAAATCATGACGATCAGATAATCCTAACCCTTTGAATGGGGCCAATTTGTTACAACCTTCCGTTTTTTTACAAACCACGTAAAGATTGCATGTTTAGAATCATCAAACTGAAGTGTTAAATTGGAATCATAAGCAATACAAAGTAAGATCTATTAGTAGATATTTGGAGTAACTATCACACCATGGCTTGCTCCTAGTTGTGTAAATGAATGAACGGTCAGATTGATGCTATATAAGTCACCCCATGTGCCAATAAAAGTGATAGGGGACTTCGTGGGGAAGTTAGCAAAACCCTTTACAATTAAACATGTTTAAAAAACAACTTTGAAAAACAAATCCTCTTAGATAACATTTAAAATAACTTTAAGATCCATTTGCCAATACTTCTTAGAAGTGAGTAATTTGATTAATCAAAAACAATTTTATGAAATTACTTAATAAGAATAGTTTAACGTGTGTTTGGTTGCACCAAATTTCATGAAATATCAAGAAATTTTTGCATAAAATCAAACTGATTAATCATTGAATTTAATGATATCTGGCGCAATCAAATGCAAGGTTATGCAAAAAATATTTTAATGGTTCATATCGTCGGACCACTCAGCACGGGGGCCCCGGGGGAGGCAACGCATCTGGATCTGGTTGCAACATAGGCAACATTGACCCACTTCTTGAAATGACCAAAATACCATCCATGGATTGAGTAATCAAAGAAATAGTCAAAACAGTGAAGTTTTAGTCGGCTCTTACCGTTCCAGCAATTGTAGTACTCCACGAACTCCATCTGCGTAGAGTCAAGACAGATTATGGGTCAATCATCTTACTCTACCGTGAAGATAAAGATGGATATATAATTTCCTGTCAGGGGTAGTTTTGGTAACACGAATCATACCTTCCATTCGTCTGTGACCGTGCTTTTGATGAACGTTTCGTTCTCGTAAGATAATTTAGCAGCCATCACAGAGAGAGCAGCGTGATATCTATTGTCGCCTTGTTTGATGTCTTTATCTAATCCCAGCCGTTCATCTAAAAATCCGATGAAAGATTTGTAGATTGCCGAATCGAGATCAGGGACCGGCTGCACCTTCCCTATACACAACAATAAGATTCCTAGTTAGCCTAAAACCAGTTACCAAAACCGAGTAATTTCTTACAAGGGTGGCAATCAGATGGGCCCGAGCTGAAGGGCTAGGGCTTAGGCCACTAAACATGGCTTGAGGACTGGGCTGGGCTAGGCTAGGCTTGAAATCTAGGCTTGCTGTTTCAACAAGGCTGGTATTAGTAATTAAGACTATAAAATTCTTTTATTAGTGTATTAGACTATAAAACTGATCATCACAAGCAAGGCACCCACATGGATGGTACTGGATCGTCTTCCCACCAAGATGTTACTTGTGTGTACGACATCGGTTCCGTGAAAACGGTAGGCCCTACCATGAAGAGATCACTTTGGATATATAGAAATGAGGCCGTACAACTGATCAGGTGGACCACTTCGTTGTAATCAATGGCAACCGAGAGTTTGGCTCAATATTCAAGGTGATCTTCGTTGGACATACCAAAAACGAAAAAAAAAAAGAAAAAAAGAAGGAAAGAACGAAGGAAAAAATTAAAAATGGGATAACTACTGATGACAGAAAATAGGCGGTATGGAAAAGTTAGCCCTCGCTCCTTTGCCGAGAAAATTGTCTGAGTCAAGGGTTAAAGCTGTACAATTGGAGTAAGTTTCGGGATATGGCCCACTGAAGGGGGACGCCCTCTATTGAAAGACGAATTTCATTTTCTAAGAAGTCTTGATGGGATAGTAGAATTCTTATATAGATAATTGTTATCTAGATTTTTGTATTAAAGAATTCAATTATAAAAAAGTGCAATGATTATTTTTTAAAATCTTATCACTTTTTTTATTCAAATAATTGGAATTGTCACCCTCATAAAAAATTCATTTTTCATTTTCATTGATTTCCATGAAACCAGTGATACTCAGACATGTCTTAAGAAAGCACGCAATCAATGATGGGCCCCACATGATGGATGACCTCATGTTAATGCAGGCCCACATATGAATGGTCAATGGTCAGCTCATAACAATAAAAAACCAATATCCAAAGCGGGCTGATATGATGGACGACCCACTTCAAAGGTGGGGCCTACATGAAGGACAATTCACATCAAAGGTGGGCTCCACATGATGGGTGGTGAACATTGAAGCTGGGCCCGACATGATAAATGACCCATATTGGGGTGGCTCCACATGCTGAATGACCCACATCTAAGGCAAGCCCTATGTGATGGGCAATCCACATTGAAGGTGGGGCACACATGATGGATAATACACATCAAAGTTGGGCTCCACATGATGGATAATTAATAGTGGTGGGTCCCAAATGGTGGATGGTACACATCAAAGGTCGTCACTAATGATGAGTGACCCATATCCAAGGTAGGCTCTGCATGATGGACTACCCACATCAAAGGTGGGGCCCACATGATGGAAGATCCACATCAAAGTGGGCTCCACATGATAAGCAATGGATATTGAAGGTGGGTCCCACATGATGGATGACCAACATCAAAGGGAGCCCTACATAATGAGCGGTGCACATAAAAGGTTAGTCCCTAATAATGAATGACCTACATCTAAGGTGGGTCTTGTATGATGGACAACCCACTTCAAAAGTGGGCCCACACAATGAACAATCCACATCAAAGGTTGGCCCCAAATGATAGATGGTAGTAGTGAATGGGACCAAGCAAGTTGAGGGATGATTACTTGTGATGTTGGAAGCCAAATATGCTTTTCTACTTTTTTTTGTTGATAATTATGTTATTTACTAACATATTTATCTGCTTAATATGTAGAAACCAAGATAAGCTACTTGGGGCATAAATATCTTATTTTAAGTAAAGTAAGATCTAAACGCCCCCTAAATGACCTTGATCTTCCATATTAATGAATACTGATGAAATGGTTTGTATTTGTTAGACAGGTGTGATTCTTTCATGGTAGCCCAAAAGCTACCCATTGAAAGCATGGAATGGAATGGATTAAGAGATGCTCCATTACTTCTCTATTAAATGGAGCCTCTCCATTACTCCTCCATGAATGGAATTGATTGTATTAGTCTCCTAATGCAAAAGGAGTTATTATATATAACTTGTAGTGCTCTAACAGCAGGAGAGCATCTCTCAATAATAGCATAATAATAATGATAAAGTATTGGTAAGAAAATTTCATGAGATTATCAAAATAGAAATGTCCCATCAATGCTATTCGTGACCTTCCTAAAGTCTCAACGGTAGATAGTAATCCTTACCTGAAAATTTATGCTATCCATCTTTCACAAATATTTTTGTACGTACGCTTAAAGAAAAAAGTTAAAATTACCAAATTTGCAACTTATTGACTTGTTTTGTCCTCAATCAACACTGTATATCTTTTTGTTGCATTCTTTCCCTACGTAGCTTTTGAGTGCATGGAGTTGTTAGGTAAGATTGTTGTGACCGTAAAGCAACAGAAATGTAATGTAATTGTAAGTTTTCAAGACAAGCCCTCCTAACGTAAGAAAGTCCGAGAAAGGAAATAAAAAAAGCTAGAACAGGTAAAGGAGATTAAAGGACACGTCTCCACAGCAGAGGTGGCCATGCTCCAGGTGGACTCTGATTGCGTATTGTAGAACACATCACCATGTGGGCACTGGTCAGTGATGTAAAAGTTCAGTGGGCCGACCATGATGTATGTGTTTTATCAATGCGGTCCGGCCATTTTCTCTGCTCATTTTAAGACATGATCGAAAAAATGAGGCAGATCCACTCCCAGATGAACCACACCCTAGGAAATAGTGGTGATTGAACGCCCACCATTTAAAAAACTTCTTGGGGCTGCCTAAGTTTTAGACTAAGCTGATATTTGTGTCTTCCGTTTACACAGGTCAGGTCCGTGTGACCTAATCAATAGGTGGATGGCAAATAAACATTACAGTGGGCCTAGGAAGTTTTTAACGGTGGGTGTTCAATCACCACTTTTTCCTGTGGTGTGGTCCACTTGAGATTTGGATCTCCTTCATTTTTGAGATAATGCCATAAAATGAGTTGGAAAAATGGATGGACGGCGTGGATAAAACACATACTTCATGGTTTGGCTTTTCGAGCACCGTCCGGCACGGACGCTTTGCTACATTACACCAGCCGAGTCCGCTCCAGGTGATCGGGGTCTGAAGTATGCCGGAGCTCATCGGAGCGTGCGGAGAGTTTTGGGCGAGTTATATCTTTTAACCATTTATCCATAGATGGAATAGTTTTGGTCATTGTACACGTGGCCACGCGGAGACCATGTGAGAAACGCCTAAAGTAGTCCTATAGATACGAACGAGGAGCGTGTTGAAAAATGAGTTAGACTATGTGCATGCACTGGAGCGAGTGCCATACGTGCGTGAGATGAGATCCAACTACCTCATCAGACAGATTCCAACCCAAATACAGCGAGGGTTAAGAAAACCATACTTAGCCGTCTATTTCTTTGATAAAGTTTGCCCACCTCACAATCAGATTGGCTCGAATTTTCAAAAACAGGCAATTGCACAGTGGGGCCCATCTCCTGAACGGCTTAGATCTCTAGAATGAGCTACACACTGATACATTATAGTCGAGTGTAAAAAAAGTGCACTCGCTCGAGTACAATTAGCGATCCTCAACTTGAGAAAGAATGGCGGAAGGACAAGGGAAGATTTTCCAAATGTCCAGCTGCTTTTCTTAATAGTAATACATAGCTAATCTTTATCTTTTCGTCATTATAATAAGGAAGACTAATCTTGCATCTATATAATGATATTAGGTGGTTGCTCTGTCATCTGCATTTATATTATAATCCATTAGAGGTCTGATCCACTGCATGCAATGCCTGTAAAATAAGATTATCTACAATTCTTGCACGTGCAGCCCACGTTGTTGTGTTCATGATATCTAGCATGTATAAAAGGGTCCCTGCTGTGAGATTGGGAAGCTTAAAAAATAAGGCTGATCCCACCGTCATTTGGGCCTGCATGTGTGTTGTCGGTTGTTTTATACTGGTGTAGCTGTATCTGACCATATATATTGTTTTTATGCCATCCAGCCTGAGATTCAAGTGGGTCCCACCATTATGATGAGATTTTCAAAAAATCACACGACCGGTCACGTGATAGAAAGCACTGGACAACCACCCAAGAACCTCGAAATTTACGCGACAGCCCACACGATGGTTGGATTGTTCTGATTTTTTAGTGATTTCAATTTCACGGTGGGATTGTCCCTCTGTAGGGTTTAGATGACATGAAACATCACTGGGGTAAGAGCTGTACAATAAGCTTATTCTACCAGCATTATGGAGGATTCTCTGTTAATAATAAGGCCCTGTTTGGGCAACAGGATTAGAAGGGATTAGGTGGGATTGGATTCATCTGGTTCCGTGCCAATTCCACTCCATGTTTGGCAAAGCTTGGACTTAGATCGGATGGAATTACATTGGGTCCCGTGCCAATTTCACTCAATGCTAGCAAGTTGTGTAGGTCCCACCCTGATGTGTGGGCTATATCCACACCGTCCACCCATTTTTTGAGATTATTTTAGAGCATGGGCCAAAAATCAGGTAATTCTAAAGCTCTGGACCCACCACTGAAAGCATTGGGGATTGAATACTTACCGTTGAAAACTTCTTTGGGGCCACATGAGTTTTGGATCTACCTCATTTTTCGGCCCATACCAGGGACATGATGCTGTGCAGCAGTGCGCATGCGTGCAAACGCAAGATCAAAGTCCTCTCTTCTTGCCCATATTCTCCCATTCCTTGTATTTTGCGTACAGGTGTTGGTGGAAATTTACCTTGCTCTTCATCATTGTATGTTGTGTGCATTGAAGAAAAATGAAGAAAGGGTTGGGAACCAGGGACATGGTCGTACACATGCAGGCGGAATATAGAGAGGTGGTCAACCTTTTTCTGCGAGTCCGAATTTCGTGACACACGTTTCGGCCGCCTGATGAGCGACCAAACATAAAATGGTCCAGTCATCAGGCGCGTGACGCATGCAAGCATGTATTGCACACCTGATGAGAGAACTTCCATGGTTTTCGAACATGACAGAACCAATATAACCTATTGAATTAGGACCTTTGATTATTTTTTCCTTTCCGAACCGTCCATTTCATGATGAAGCAGATAGCCAATGGCTATCGATCGGCTTCCCATCAGTAATGGACCCCATATTAATCTACTTGTTTCCCATGTGTGCAGTAGAAGTGCGCATGCATGCCTACCATCCATCACAAAATAGTACTAGGGTATATATATATATATATATATATATATATATATATATATATATATATATATATATATATATATATATATATATATATATATATGATAGTGATATGAGAGAAGGAAGGGAATTCACCTTGGAGTCGATTTAGAATGAGTGTATAGAAATTCTTGTTCACTGAGAGAAGGTTCAGCCACCTCTCGATCGCTGATCCGATCCAACTCATTGGATTCTTTAGACGGAGGAGAATTACTTGGGCGGTGAGGGAGACACAGATTAGCCATCGACGTCTGGCTTCTGTTATCTCTGTGCCGCTTGGGCAATCCAGGAATTTGTTATGGTCGATGTTCTTCGAAAATAAGAGGCGGAAAAGATCGGACACTTCTCCCTTCTCTGGCTTTAGGAGTAAATAATCGTCACAGAAGTCGCCGTCGCAGGCCATGGAAGCAGAGAGAGAGAGAGAGAGAGAGAGAGAGAGAGAGAGAGAGAGAGAGAGAGAGAGAGAGAGAGAGAGAGAGAGAGAGAGAGAGAGAGAGAGAGAGAGAGAGGGTTTGGGACTTGGACAGCATTATCAAAGTGCTTATAAAGTGCTTTTCTCAGGCAGAGAAGAAAACGTGTTGCGGAGATGTTGAATACAAGAATAGTATTTCCCAGAAGCTGAGCTGCCTGAGCACGTTCCAAATAAGGAGTCTGGCCCCGGATAGCATTAGCTAATGGTTCTTGGACATTTCCTATTGCAGTTGAATATATGACTTATATGATACGTGTCCGGCCTCCCGTTGCATTGTGTTCGTAGTTTTTCACTTTTGATAAATCCAAACCTTAGTTTGTTGTTTCCCATCGTGGATGGCTTATTACTAAATTTTTTTAAAAAAAAATCCTCAATCGAGTATCTCATCCTTTTGATTGGTGGCCTATAGAGAGACGGTTAAGAAGTTGAACACAACAACGGTCCGTATTCAACTGAAAAGGGTCAAAACATTGGAGGCTGGAATCTCCGAATCAGGGATATTTTTGGACATTCCCCCATCCCATCTCAGAAGGATATATACAGCAGACCAACGGTCTGGATTATCGAAAATATGGCCCCAGATGGCAGAGATGGCCCGATTAAAATATGCAAATGATACAGTGTGAGATATCAATAACGACACCGTTTCATCCCATCAGGAATAAGTGGGGGCATTTCGAATCGTACGGTCAGAATAAATTTATAATCGGACCGTGAATAGTATCATAGGCTGTGATCTTTTCTTCTTCCATACTTTTCTTTCTTGCTCTACGTAATCCTCCACATCTTTCCACTTTCACATGTGCAGGTGAATTAAGTTTGGTGGGCGGCTTTCTTTATAAAAGTATTATAAAGCGTGTTCGAAGGGCAAGTCTCGTTCGGTGCGGATCTTCCCGTCCTCACCCGTAGGGAGCTAGTCCTGGGTTAGGCCGGTTTCCGTTCGGTGCCGATCTCTTAGTTCTCTTTTCTTTATTTTGTTTGGTCTCCTTCCAAACGAACGACGGGCCCCTTAAGTAGGCCCCCCGAATTGTGAATGCGCTAGTTTCCTAGGTCTCAGGACATTTTGTCAGCTACTTTAATGGAAAGAATCTTTTGAAAAAAAAAAGAAAAAAGGCAAGTCTAGTTCAAGCCATGGCTGGGACTTGGGAGCAGGCTGGACCACTAATTATGCCTAAGAGATGGGCTTTTAGATGAATGGACGGTCCACAATAAATCTTACTGGTTCACTAAGTCCACCCCGCAAAAATCACACTAATGAGTTGATCCCGTCCATCCAAAAGTTGACTTTTTTTTATCCGCAATCCATTTTCAGTCGCGGATGGATAGATAGGTTCATCTGTCTCTAACGATTCTTTCAAACCATGCTTAGTTCATGATGGGCCCAAGAAATAGAAGTCTAAAACTGCTGATTTGAGCTATTCTAGTTGAAATCGGATTGCTTACTGGGGTAACTCACTACGCTAGCGTACTGGGTAAAGTCTGTGGGGCCCACCATGAGATATGTTTCTTATCCACCCCGTCTATCCATTTTAACGGATTATCTTAGGATGTCAAATCAAAATCGAAGCATATCCAAAGCTACAGTGAACCACACCACAGGAGACAATGTTAATTGAACATGTACCGTTGAAATCTTACCGGGGCCACAAAGGTTTTGGATCAAGCCGATATTTGTATTTTCCTGTCATCTATGTCTATCTGGCCTTATGAACAGGTTGGATGACAAATAAACATCACTGTAGGCCCTAGGAACGTTTCTAGGGTAGACATCATTATCCCGCTATTTCCTGTGGTGGGGTCTACTTGAGCTTTGGATATACTTTAATTTTCGGCTCAACCGGCGGAGAAAAAAAAACGAAAGATGGACGGCGTGGTTAATCCACATACATTCATATGGGGCATTAGAGGTTACTCAGTGCCACAAAGCGTACTCAGTACGCAATCCGATTGCAGTCTAGCTCGTAATCAATTCGGCAGGTTGACCGGGTCCACCTGCATCCCATCCATCCAAAAGTTAAACGTTTTTATTCGGAAAATTTCGGCAACGGATGGCATGGTTAGGTTTGTTTGAGGATTCTTTAAACCCATGCTTAGCTAAGGATAGGCCAAAGGAACAGAAGGCTCAAATTGTTGAATGAACCTAGTTTAGTCCAAAATCAATTTGGCTAGTTGATTAGGTCCACTCGCAAAATCACACCGATTAGTTGATCCCATCCATCGAAAAGTTGAACGTTTCTGTTGGCGATCCATTTTCAGGCACGGATGAGATGGCTACGTTCATTTGAGAAAAAGTGATTCATAGAACTATGGTTAATTCATGATAGGCCCAAGAAATAGAAGGCTCAAATTATTGAATGGAGCTAGTTTAGTCTACAATTTGGCCAGTTGACTAGGTCCACTTGAAAAATCACACCCGTTACTTGATCCCATCCATCCAAAAGTTGAACACTGTTTTTTGCTGTCCATTTTCTGCCACGGATGAGATGGTTAGCTTCGGTTGAGGAAAGTAATTCTTTAGAACCATGGTTAATTCATTATGGCCCAAGAAATAGAAGGTTCAAATTATTGAATGGAGCAACTTTATGTAAGCAATCTTTATCATCTACTATAGGTGTTGAATGGAGCTACTTTATATAAACCATCTTTACCATCTACTATGGGTGTACACGAGTTGAGCTTGGGATGGCTCGGTCCTTGATCCTGACTGGCCAACTCGGTTCGGCTCGGTTCGGTTAGTGGCTCGGGCCAGTTCGAGTCGAGTTCGAGCCAAGATCGAGCCGAGTTCGCCTGTGCAACATTTTCACAAACACAGGGACTGCACTTTCAAATTCTCGTTATATGTAAAATAGTAGCAAAGGTTTTACAGGTATTTCAACAAACACCACCTTGTAGGCAACATTTAAAAAAAAAAAAAAAAAAAAAAAAGGGTATTTGTTTTATATACATACCTTCATTGCCACCAGCCCACACTTTATTGAGTCATTTCATCAAACACTTGGTGAGCAACATCAATATCAAAGTAACCGAGTCACCGAACTGGTTCGATCCGAGTTCGATTCGAGTTGGGTTCAATTCGAGTCGAGTCGAGCTCGGGCAAGCTCGAACTCGGTTCGAAATTTTTTCGAGCTCAAAAAATCAGTTCGACTCGGCTCGAACTCAGTTTTGAACCGAGTCGAATCGAGTTTTTTTTAGTCGAGTCAAGCGAGCTAACCGAGCTAACTCGGTTCATGTACAGCCTTACCATATACTATATTGGGTATGGGTCAGATATTAGAATCACTTCAATGCTTTGGTTTTTCTTTCCGTGGGGGCATTGCGTAATGGAACTCTTAAATAAATAAATAAAAGAGAGATTTGACAGACATGCCTCGACTAACACATGTAGTGGAAGTGGTCACAATGTTGGGAAACTGAGCAGGCCCTTGTGCAACTCATTTGGCATGGAAGCAATTCATAAAAGATTAAACAAAGCAATAGAAAGCGAAAGAATACGAGCAACCATAAAGAACACATGATTTTACATAGAAAATCATTGTGGGGAAAAAATTACAGCACAAAGTAACAAATAAATTCACTATGAAAACGAATAACAAGAGATGAAAGTGACTTACATGCAAACACTTTTGTCTTGTTGAACAAATCATGTTTAAAACCCTAGCTTTCTCTCTAGAACAAGTCTCATATACTATAATCTCGTGTTAACAAACCCTTACATAGTGTTACACTCGAATTATGAAATAAATCACACAATTATGTAAAACTGCCCACATCATTAATTGATGTACTCGGTTGATCAATACTGATCGAGCAACCATTGATCGATCAACAATCACATGTTCGAATGTTCGAGTAATTGAATATGAACAAAATTGTCTAAAGAACTAACTTGATTTTTCTGAATTTTCTCGAACTATCGAGCCTCCAAGTTAAATCGACCGAACTTGTCTAAAACTATCCAAATACCAACATGTTTAATCAGAGATTTTCTCAATCAATTGATTAGTTTGTTCGATCGATCTAACCCCCTGTTTCTACACAAATTGAAGACATCTAATCAACAATCTTCACCATAACTTCAATCATCGTGTTCCATAGCTCTAAGCTCCATCCTCCATCTCTAATTGTCTCCATCATAGTAATAACATCGTTGTCACTTTTCATGCACACTCCGTCTTCATTCATCCTTTTGCCAAGCCCAGAGAAATCGAGTAAAACCTGAGCTTCTCTACAGAAACCACTTTCATAAGCACATCCGTTGGATTCATGCTTGTGTGAATTTTCTCAAGAGTAACATCGCCTTCCTCTAGTATATGCTGAATAAAGTGATGTCACACATTAATATACTTGACACGGAAATTGTATATTGAGTTCTTTGGAAAATTGATTGCGCTTTCACTATCACAATTCATAGGCACGGTGATGTAAATCAAGTCATGGACACTTTCATGGTCGAGATGGATAAGAAAAGGCACGATCGATGACAGAAGTGATTTAGATCGTCGAAACTTAAAACAGATGTATCTCGCAAATCAGAATGAGCTATTGGACATACCATATATGATTCTGGGGTAGGACAAGCTACTTTAGCCATCCAACCCACTATGACAGGTTTCTCATGCCAAATTTATGAAATACCATCAGATCGACAGTCGAATTCTTGTTTTAATTTCGTTTTTACTATTTATAGTAAATTTTAGTTTGAGTGGAACTCTTCATCCGTTGGGCTTTAGGAGTTGCGCCCAACATGAAAAGTGCTTAGAATAGTTAGCGGAACTTCATAGTTCGACCAAATATAACACTTACTATTTTTGTCTGAAAACCATGCGCACCACTAGGAATCACGATCGTTTATAAATAATAAGTTTACTATTTATAGTAAGTCACGATTTCTAGGAGTTTTAGTTATAATTTAATTTTGAAACTTCTCCCTAGAGTTCGTAGCCTTATTTAAAGAGGTGTAATTTCATTTTTTATCATCAATAAAATTATTTTGAATATTTTAGAATTTTTTCTATTTTCTTTTCCTTGTGGATTCGAGGTTTCTCTATGAGGAGTCCAGAGAAGTTCCGTGGATTCGAAACAGTTATCCCATTGAGGAAGATGGTGCTCGACCTTTTATTCTTCCCTGTGTCACACGACCTCCTGCTGAAGCCCCCTATTCATTCATCATACCTCTCTACCAAACTGCTTCCTTGAATACTTCCGTCACTGCATATATTCCGCTTTAGTCGTGGAAAAGGCATTACAGACTGAAGCTTCGACATCCAGCATGAATGAGTACTCAGAAGTCAACTTTTTATTATCCGTTTTTCTAGCATAATCAATGTTCATATATAACTACTAGTTTCTCCTTTGAATTTTCGAATGTCAAGATGTAGTCAGTCGTACTTCATATGTAATAAAGTAGTCATTTCACTACCTCATAGTATTGCTTGTTAGGGTTAGACATGTATTTGCTCACAACATCTACTGCATATGAAATATCTGGTCTCGTACAAACCATGACATATATCAAACCGCCAACCAGGCTCGAGTAAGCCACATGAGATATATACTACTTTTCTTCATCTAAGATATTCACTTTCACATGTGCTGTTAAATTAAGTTTGGCGGGTGGCTTTCTTTAGAAAAGTATTATAAACCGTGTTCGAAGGCCAAGTCTCGTTCAAGCCATGGGTGGGCCTTGGGAGCAGGTTGGACCACTAATTATGCGTAAGAGATGGGCTTTTAGATAAATGGACGGTTCACAATAAATCTTACTAGTTTACTACATCCACCAACAAAAATCACACTGATGAGTTGATCCCGTCCATCCAAAAGTTGACGTTTTTTTATTCGCAATCCATTTTCAATCGCGGATGGATGGTTAGGTTCATTTGTCTCTAACGATTTTTTGAAACCATGCTTAGTTCATGATGGGCCCAAGAAATGGAAGTCTAAAACTGTTGATTTGAGCTATTTTAGTTGAAATCGAATTGCATACTAGGGTAACTCTGTACGCTAAAGTTTGCGGGGCCCACCATGAGATATGTTTCTTATCCAACCCGTCCATCCATTTTAGCGGATTATTTTAGAATGTAAAATCAAAATCGAAGCATATCCAAAGCTAAAGTGGACCACACCACAAGAGACATCATTAATTGAACACCTACCGTTGAAATCTTATCAGGGCCACAAAGGTTTTAGATCAAGCTGATACTTGTATTTTTCTTTCATTCATGTCTATCTGACCTTATGAACAGGTTTGATGACAAATAAACATCACTGTAGGCCATAGGAAAGGTTTCTACAGTAGACATCATTAGCCCGCTATTTCCTGTGGTGGGGTCCACTTGAGCTTTGGATATACTTCAATTTTGGGCTTACTTCTTAAAATGAGGCAAAAAAAAAAAAAAAAGAAAAAAAAAAAGGATGGACGCGTAGATAATCCACATACATTCATGTGGGTCCAACATAGTTTACTCAGTACCATAAAGCGTACTGATCTACCAAGTACGCAATCCGATTGCAGTCCAGGTCCACCTTCCCATTCATCCAAAAGGCGAACGTTTTTATTTGGAAAATTTCAACAACGGATGGCATGGTTAGGTTTATTTGAAGATTCTTTGAAACGTTTATGATAGGCCTAAGGAAAATTTCAACAACGTTTATGGTTAGTTTATGATAGGCCTAAGGAACAGAAGGCTCAAATTGTTGAATGGAGCTAGTTTAGTCCAAAATCAATTTGTCAAGTTGATTAGGTCCACTAGCAAAATCACACCGATTAGTTGATTCCATCCATCCAAAGGTTGAACTTTATTGTTCGCGAGCCATTTTCAGCCACTCGCAAAATCACGCCGATTAGATTCATTAGAAGTATGGTTAATTCATGATAGGCCCAAGAATTAGAACGCTCAAGTTATCGAATGGAGCTGGTTTGTCCACAAGTTGGATAGTTGACTAGGTAGGAAGCGGATTGGCTGGTGTATCATACACCACCGATCTGGCTGGTGTCTTTACGTGTCGTGCGAAGACGAGCGCAGACGCTCCTCGAGCTCCAAGCTGTACTAACGGTTCAAAGGAATCAAAGTTATATGGACCCAAAATGATCTATTTATTATATCCACACCGTTCATTCACTTGGAGAGATCATTTTTGAGCGTGAACGAAAAAATAAGTCATTATCCAATTTTCAAGTGGACCACACCACAAATAGCAGTGGGGAGAATGATTCTCACCGTTAAAACATTCGTAGGGCACCATAACGTTTATTTTCTATCCAATCAGTTCATAAGGTCACACACACCTGGATGAAGAGGAAAAACAAATAGAATATTGATCCAAAACTTCTCTGACACCCAAAAGGCTTTCAGTGGTAGACGTTCATTCCTGCACTTCTTTTTGCAGTGTGTTCCACTTGATCTTTGGATCTGTCTTAATTTTCATATTAAGCGTTACAACGAGCTCTCCAAATGGACGAACGGTTTGGATTTAACACATACCTCATGGTGGGACCCACTGAAATTGTTGATGTCAACACACCAGCCTGTTCGGTGGTGTGTGGTACACCAGCCAATCCGCTTCCCGCGAGTATATGGTTCTGTGCAGTGGTAGCAATGGGCCCGGCGCCCTGTCTTTGCTCTGGACTTGGTCCTGGGTCGATTTCAGAAACAACTTTTAAAAATGGTGTGAAAAATTACACATTTTACATTGAGAAAACTAGCTGAGCCCGGTCGGGTTGTGTCCATGCCCAACCAATATTTCAGGCGTGAGTTGGGCCTGCCATTCTAGCCTATCTAGGAATTGGGTCTTAGGCCTATAGTGTTGGGCTGGTCTGGGCCTATCATGAACCCGAACACAACCCAATGCCAATTTCTAATTCTACAGTGACTTTATAGCGTCTCATTTATAACTTTATATGCCGACCCTACAGCGACAAGTAACATGGACCGATAGAAGAAATTTTGAAAGGGCCGGGGCTTTACAACATGAGCCCGAGTGTAACAGTGTTCTGATTATCAATGAACCAGTCACGTTATAGCGACAATGTAAATTGGGGCCAGCAATTTGTACGGTAATATTTTTTCACACGTACGATTTTTCCGTGCATGAATACACAGGTGCAAAAAGATAGGTTTGAGTCACGTGTGGGCATGCACGAGTGCGAGTTGACTCAAAGAGTCCAAATAAACTGGGTCAGGTGAGATCTTGACTAGGAGATCCAAACTGGACATTTTTCTTTTCTTTATTTATTTATTTAAAAAATCCATCTGTCGGGGGGTTTTTGTGTGAGATGGTTTACCTAATATCTCCAATTACATTTTAGCATGGACTACTTATTGTTGAGTACCTTATTTTCAAATATTTAGTAAATTGTCTTTATTTCCTCAATGAAAGGAATTTAAGGAGTCAGGTCCACGAACTATTCATTTTGGGTGGTCCAAATTAAAATCCAGCCATTCAAATGCTGGATCCAAGGTGCCCCCCTAATTACATCTGAGAGGTGAAGCTTGACAACCAAACTCAACCCAACGAATCCAAATTCAAATCAACTTACTACTGGACTAAGGTCTAGCCTGTTAGGTCAACCTAATCCATTTGTAGCCACACGTACGGATAGGCTATCACACTTCCAATATATTGAAAGTCCTTAGGTCGGACGCAATCCACGTCAAATGATAGGGTGGTGACCACTGTACAGTCCGTACATCGATCTATAGATGGGGCCTGGTCTGATGGGCCTTGCATCAGGTAGAGCTAGGCTTTTTATGACTGTGAATGAGTATTGGGTTCTGCCTCCGCCTGTCCCGAGCTCGTCCACATGCTGGGGCTCTTACGGGCCACCGTGATGTATGGATTTTATCCACATCGATCCATCTATTTTTCCATAGCGTTTCAGTATTTCAGCTAAAAAAAATAAAATAAAAATGAGGCAGATCTCAGGCTCAAGTTGATCACACAGTGGGGATTACAGTTGAAAACTCCTTGGGGGTCACAGAAGTTTTGGATCAAGCAGACAATTCCGTTTTTTTTTTTTTTTTGAAAATCTTGACCCAGGTCCATTGGACCTTATGAACAGGTTAGATGGCAAATAAACAACACGGTGGGCCTTAGGAAGATTTCAACGGTGGCCGTAACTATCACTGCTGCTTCCTCTGGTGTGGTCCACTTGAGCTTATCTGCCTCATTTTTGGGTTACTACTCTACAATGATATGAAAAAATAGATGGACGGTGTGGATAAAACCCATATATCACGGTAGCCCATCAAAGCCCCAGCCTGCGCGGGGCTTGGGAAAATCCGAATCCTATATTCAGGCGCCGCGAATAAACAGGCCAATCGCATGTCAAGGTTGGGCTTGGGCTGATATGTTCAGACCTGAATCCGACCCATATCCACCCCTATATTTGTGTCCCAGTTTGACAACTACCGAAGACCTAGGCCTGATCACAATCATAGGCTAGAGCAGGCCAGCTTTAAAGGCAGGACGAAGCCTTTGCTAAGAACAGAAGCTTCTCTTCCTTTCTCTTATTCACGGGAAAATATTAACTCCATATAGTGGGTACCAAGAAACGGGTGAACAGAATCTACCACCGTCCAAAAATGGTGAGCTGGAATCGTAATGGCCTGGGTTTGGCCCTACCCAGTAAGCCCTGGTCCAGTTCTGGTCCTAATCAGGTTGAAAAGGCCCTGATGGCCCTGACTCTGGCTTTAGGCCGGATAAAGGAAAAGAGTTGAATGATCGAGGGTTTAAAGCAGTTCATATGAGAGGTCTGGATCATTTGAGAGTTTTTAAAACTACTAATGTACGCTAAATGAGAATCAGGGGCAATTTTTGGAAAACGGTCCATTTTTATTTATATTTTTAAAATAATGGTATCCCTTTTGGTGATGAGACCGGGCCAACTGGCTGGGCCGAACCATTCATCATTTGCCCAGGCCTGACTTAGTCCAAAGTCCAAACATCTTGCCTAGATTATAAGCCTGGGCCCAGAACCTGGGCTAAGTTCAGTAGACCCGGTCTGGGCCCACAGGATTGGTATACGTGGCCAGGCCTACGTTTACAAGTTCAGGATCCTTGGACGCGGATTGCCTGCAGACCAGATGACCAGGGATATCCACGGTGACCTAACTCTGTGGGGGCCCACCGTGATGTATGTGTTTTACCCTTGCTGTTCATCCGTTTTGCCAACTCAATTCATGGGCATGAGTCCAAAAATAAGGAAGATCAAAAGATGAAGTGAACCACTAGAAGGATTGAACGCTTGCCGTTGAAGAGTTCTCAGGGGCCACAGAACTTTTGTACCAAGTTGGTAGTTTGGACCTGGTCTCGAGGCAATCCGCGTCCTTTGAAGATGGGGTCCTAGGAATTTGTATATTTCAAATTGGAAAAATCCACGGAGGCACTGGTCCATTGAGTGAGACCATCAGCTATCCTTTGATTTCGACAGCATGAAGGGGACATCACGCGGAACCCATTTTGCACGGCTACAGGTCCTTTGCTTACAGGCATATATTACGTGGGGAGGGGATTAGGTGTGGTTACGCGGGAAGCGGATTAGGTGCGCCCCGAACTCCCCCCAGATGGTGAAGCACTTACGGTGGGGCCGCCTTGATTTATGTATTCTATATGATCCACACCAGCCATCCATTTTAAAGATCTCATCTTAGGACATCAGGCCTAGAAATGAAGCAGATCCAAATCTCATGTGAACAATACTATAGGAAACTGGTGATTGAACGCCCCAAAACTTCCTGGGAACATTACATGAGATGTTTATAAACTTTAGACGAAGTGAAACAACAAAGACCAGCTTCATCCAAAACTCTTGTGGCCGGAAGAAGTTTCTAACGGTCAATGAACACTTTTTCCTAGGGTATGGTTCGCCTGAGATTTTGGATTTGTTTCATTTCCAGCAGTAGATTAGCTGCTGCCGTGACCATAGGGCAAACCTTAAAAAAAAAAAAAATAATAAATAAATTAATACACGCACCCACGCACACCGTAGTGGATTTCACCACCTATGGGTCTCGAACCCAAGACCTCGTGTTGAAACTCTTCGGAGCCGACCTTGCTCCATGTATTATATATTTACATTGTCCATCCATTTTCCCAACTCATTGTATTCAAAAATAAAGAAGATCCAAATCTCAAGTCCACCACACCACATGGAACAATGGTGATTGAATGATCAATCACCCGTTTTTCCTATGGTGTAGTCCACCTGAGAATTCAATCTGCTTCATTTTCATGATCATGCACTAATATGAGATGGATTTATTTATTTATTTATTATTATTATTTTTTTAAGAGTGTGGATATACAATACATGCATCAATGTGGACTCCACAGTTGGGGCCGCACCTAATCTGCTCCCTTCACTTTGGGGTTCATGCCGTAGGCTAAAATCATCCGGAAAAGCAGATGGACAGCGTGGATATAAAATATATACTTCAAGGTGGGCCCCACAGTAAGTGTCGCACCCCAGGCCGCACCTAATCTGCTCCCCACTATCATATGGCACTCGTGTCAAAGACCTGGGCCATTCATCGGGTAGGTTACATACAGTTCACTGCTTCGCCGAAAGTAATGTTGGTCCCTTGATGGGTATGAGGAAATAGACGGTTAGAAAAGAAGCCCACCGGTCCAAATCTACTTACCACCCTGATTTTCAGTTACAGAGCAAGTGCACAGTAAGCACTACGTACCTATTGATTGGCCATAATCTCCAACAAGCTTACCATCCTAGGAGCGGATTTTGGAGCATGTTCCATTAGATCAATGGCCCTGATTCACAAAACCACAGGCCCATTTATACGGATCCGAAACCTGAAGACGTGAAACGCTGCATGTCCACCTGCAGAGATTCAAATAATTCTTCTGGAAGGACGAATAATGGCAAAAGACGAAAATTCTAGTGGATGTTACTGCTGATCATCTTAACGGGCCTGCCATGAATCGACCATGACCACAGAAATATTCCAGACGGAACAGTTTGAACCCTTTGATTAGTCGCCTGTGAATAAATGGTTAAGAAAAACATACATCCATGATCCACATTCAACAGAGAAAGAGCCACGGATTGGATGGCTAAGGTTTTCCTATCTGACTACAATCTAGATTTTGAGCTATTGACGGTGGATTCATTAAACAATTAATGGTGTGGATCTGCGAACCATGGGTCGCAGGTGTACAACTGAAATCTATCCATTTCTTGGCTAAAGATCGGATGGTTTGGAATTTTTAATTTTCAGTGTATGAGCCTCTGTAATTGGTCCACAATATACATCCACGCCATGTGTACAGTGTAATGTGGATGAGTTGCCACTACGTAGTGAATCATCACCAGACGCACATTGTAATCACGCCTCCGAGCAATAGAATCTGGACTTCTTCTTGCTCTGGCAACCAATTCAAAGCAGCATGTGCTACCGCGTACGGGGCCCACCAAAGACCGCAATACAACTACTTTTGATAATTTACAAGAATCGTCAACTAGAGTATACACGAATGTTCTAGTGTATAGTTTTACACCGCGTTATCGTTTATGAGAGGGGATTGTCATGGTCTGTCACTCATCAAATGGTGGGCCACGCTAGCAAGTGGTGCACCTCTTCATTACATTACATTCTTATGTAAGTCGTAGTCGACCTATATACATCAATTAGGTGTACGTATATGCTAATGGGGATCATTCATTGCTTATTGTAAGGGTTGCAGGTGGAGCCCACCGTGGTGCGTGTATGGAAATCAACCAATTCCAAATTGTCACCCCACAATGAAAGTTGGATGTCCCAAGAACTTAGATTGAGTCTTGCCCTTGCTTGGAGGGACTCCAATCAGGGCTGTGTGAGGCCCACCGTAACATATATGTTTTATTTGCACAGTCCATCTATCTTGATATTTTGATAGATTACTTTAGGGCACGAGTTTAAAAAATAATCATATCTAAAACTCAAGTAAATAACCCTATAGGAAGCAGCAAAACTGTTATGGGAAAAATTTGGTCTGATCCCATTAGGAGTAAATTCGGCTTGGCTGATTGAGTGGCCTCACCAAGACAGGTACATCCCGACCCCAATTGGGGAATGCCTGACCCAGTCAGTTGAGCTCGCTCGCCATAGCAAGTTGGACGACAAAACTAGATGGGTTGAACCACGGCTCGGTAGTGACTCGCCTACCCCGACCTGGTCATCACGATCAATGTTCAGCTTCTAAGTTCTTTGTAGAGCTTTCACATCAGTCCCAGAAGAAGCTATTACAACTCCACCCGTTGCCTCCGACCAAACCCTTGTCGACGAGCTACCAGGATCAACCCACCCATGGGTTCGGACTGTCGCGGCTGAAACCTAGACTTTAGGGTTGGCTCAGATGAGGACGTGGTCTACCATCACATTGAGGAATCAACTCCAGTAACGTAAGTGAGGAGTGGTAACCGCCAATATCAGCACGCGCATCATTCACGCCTAATGACGCTAGTCGTGCTAAGAATGATGGACACTGTCATTCCAACCAGAATGTATAAATAAGGGATGCACTAACAGGAACAGGTACTCAAAATCTTTCACCCGAAACCTCCCCACACTACTTCGACCCCGATAATTCCTAGCCTGACTTTGGCATTGGAGGGTCTACTACTTTAGTCAGGGTCTCCTTTGTCCTTTTCCTGTGCGGGTTTACAGGGCTTGACACAAGTACGCGGAACTCGACGAGGGTGAACTAGATTTCTACATCAACAATAACGATGCATACTGTTAAGACCTTCCTAAGGCTCACCGTGATGTTTATTTGTCATTCAAACCTGGATGAAAGGAAAACACAAATATAAACTTGATTAATACTTTTGGCCCATAAGAAGTTTTTAATGGTGTGTTCAATCCCCATTTTATGGTCTACACAAACCTTAGATCTACCACATTTTTGAATTCATATCCTAAAATGTGCTGAAAAAATAGATGGGGAGTGTGAATAAAACATATACATCATAAAACCATTAGGCAGGCCACGTGATTTTGGATGTTTGTGATAGTTGTCCATTATTTTCTATGACACGAACCTCATTATTATTATTATTAGGTTTGAGTTTGGGCAATCTCATAGTCATGGATGGACGCGGATTTGCTGCCAAAGCCTTTCGGAGGAAGTTCTTGCGCAAGGATTTTGGATGGGGCCCACTGTGATATTTGTTAGAAAGCCAATCTGTCCATCGGTTTTTCGAGTTCATTTTAGGACATGCGACCAAAGACAAGGAGGATCAAAAACTCAAGTGGGCCACACGAGAGGAAACAGTGGGGATTTGGTGACCACTGTGGAAACATTTATATGGCTACAAAAGTTTTGTATCGGTTTAATTTATTGGCTTTTTCACTACATCTCAGTGAAAATGACCTTATAAACGGTTTGGATGGAATATAAACATTAAGCTGGATCTTGGGAAGGTTTCAACGGTAGGAATTCCTTTCCCCACTATTTCATCTAGTATGGCCCACTTGAGTTTTGGATCCTAATCATTTTCGGTCTCATGTCCTACAATGATATCAAAAAACGGATGGACGGGTTAGATTTCTAACAAACATCACAGTGGCCCCATCCGGAATCCTTGCGCAGGAACTTAAATCCGCGTCCGTCATGAGGGGGTAACTTAATTTGATGGTTGGATGGCGTACGCACAACACAGTAAGCACCACGCTTGCAATAGTGAGTTAGCAGATGAGTAACTTTTACACGAAGGTGGATAAACCGCCAAGTAAGTTTATTCCACGATCGGGGGCACCTTTTTTTGTTTTTTTGAAGATAATGTACAATGTTCGTTGTAGGAAGGAGATAAGGACAACGATTGCGTAGTGCAGCACCACCAACTGTGTATATGTGTAAAAGCTCTACCGGCCCCACAATTTTGTATGTGTTTAATCCACGCCGTCCATTCATCTTTCAGATCATTTTAGCCATGATCCCAAAAATGAGGCAGATAAAAAGCTACAGTTGACCACACCGCAGGAAGCAGTTGGATAATGGTAACCACCGTTTAAACCTTCGTAGGGCCTCCCATTATGTTTATTTGTCATCCAACCTGTTAATAAGGTAAAAAAATACGTGGATTAAGGGAAAAGAAAAATATCAGCTTAATTCAAAACTTCTGTGTAACCGAAGAAGTTTCCAATAGTAGGAGTTCAATCACACTGTTTCCTATGTTGTCGTCCACTTGAACTTTGGATCTGTCAGATTTTTGGCCTCATACCGTAATATGATATTTAAAAATGAATGGACGACGTGGATAAATCACATAAATTATATTGGCCCCACATAGCTACCAACGTAGTGCTCTGGTCTACACTACGCAATCCGAGTACGGAGAGAAGACCATCGGCGCCGATATGCATGCACGGCCCATCCCCAGTCGGCCAACTAAGTGCAGGACGAGTAAAAATACTGGACATGTGATTAAAATCTGAACCGTTCATCATGAGTTAAAGACGCTGGATATTCCGTTCACTAAAACTACAACCCTTCAAACCATCTCAACTACGCAGTTCAAACACTAAATGTGGACTGTTGGTCAATCTTAAATAACCGTTACTCACTGCATCCGATCCATCATCTTTTGGAAACTTCAAATTAGGACCAATCTCATTCATTATGGGGCCCACCAGGGAACAGCTTAGATCTTATACACGTGTGTAATTTCAACGTTTTCTTGAATCAATGGTGGGATAGGGCATGCGCGAGTACGCATGGGATTTCTCAAATGGAAATTAAATTCAAACCGTCCTTATGACTAGGGCTCCCATGAAGATCCACCAAGATCCTTGAAAATCTAATACATCCCACCTAGCAAAACTGACAAGGTGGGAAGAAGTTGGATTAAGAGATTAGATTGCCCCTGGCCCACCTATCCAAATCCTCCAACGGTGCTTCCAAAGCTCAGCCAACCAACCTCATCTTGATGTTTTTTTCCTGCCCATATCTGCCATTATCATCGCCTGCTTGCGTTATTTTTTAGAATTTTGGACATTGATGCCACTGTCTAGTCTGCCATGTTCGTTAGCCACAAAGTAACATACATGTATGCCAATCCGGACTGTCCACTTCCTGGGCCCCACTACAGATGGAATATAACCTGAAGATGACATAGACCCAATAATCCTAATGGACTGACGGTATGGATTTCCATGCACTTATGACACTTGGACGGTATATGAGTTGCCACCGAGTAATACTTTTGTGGCAAACACACATGATAGTCCAGCCCCAAGGCAATGTTGCATTAGGACTGCTTAAATGGATACAATGAACATGAACTCATGTACATGCTGTATATGGCATGTTGGGATCTTAGTAAGCATGTGTCACATGGGTCATGGATATGGGATGGTTGACTGTATTTCTCCCTAGATTTGAAAGGAGGAATGGATGGCATTTAGTGAGACATGATCCATGAAACATGAACAATACTATCATTCGATCATGCTCAAGGAGGCAACAAAATGTCTGTGTTTTGGACCTATTCCAAACGATACTCAATGAATATATATTTAAATATAAGCTAATATGATGATTGCTAAGCCCACACATGTGGAACACTTCTGGCTCACTCGTGCAAGATCCTAGCTTTCCATCTTTCGGCCTATCTACCAGGCTGTTTTTATGTTTGGCTAACATGGAACCTGTATCCTACCTAACTGTAGACAGTGTGCAAAGCAAATGAATGGTTATTAAAAAAATAAAAATAATAAAAAATGTCTTAGTGCTTGTTTTGTGAGCTGTGGCCTACCTGAGGAGTGAAACGACCTGACTTTTAGGCCGAAAGATCTAATAATGCGGCCCACCTGATGGAAAGCTTATTTATCTCACAGGTGTCCTACACGTGTGGATGGTCAGGGCCCTACACACGCATGTGGGCTTAGCGATGCTGCCAGCGTGATGCTAGTCCATAGGTAATGCTCGACGCTACATGGAGTATTTTGGGTGAATGGGGGATTAAATGGGCTAGAGTCGACGGATGGGCATTTTCAGCCCATTTAGGCAGATGGGCCGAAGCGTATCGGGGGACGACCTGAGTTTTCAGCTGCTATAATCCCCAGCGTCGCGGACGTATGATTTTCCCTGAAGGCCCAGGTAAAAATAAAAGTATTTTAATTACTCAAGGAATTTGGTAAAATTAGCATTCGTGATAGATACCGTTGGAAGAAGAAAATAGTTCCACGACTTCTTTCAAACAGAGTTCAAAACGCGTTTTCCTCCATTCTTTTAAATAAAGACTCTTAAATGCTACGGACTTTAAAAACAGAGATCTGCAGCCACGTTTTATTACTTTCGCGGAACTCCGTCCCTATGGAAGTTCCGTCCATCTCATTCTGGAACGCGTATTGCGTCCTTACACCGCCTGTCTCCAGCTCGGAGCTGGCAGGGGCTCCAAATGGCCACCGTGATTTATGAGTTTTATCCACAACGTTCATCTATTTTTTTCTGTATCATTTCCTCATGTAGGCCGAAAACTGAAGCAGATTCAAGACACTGGTGGACCACACAATGGGGATTAAACTCTTACCGTTGAAAACTTCTTGAGGCCACATAAGTTTTGGATCGAGGTGATATTTGTGTTTTCCCTTCATCCAGGTCTATGTAACTTTATGAATAGGTCGGATGGCAAAAAAACATCACGATGGGCACTTGGAAAGTTTCAACGGTGAGCATCATTATCACCGCTGCTTCCTGTGGTGTGGTCCACTTAAGCTTAATTGGATCTGCCTAAATTTTAGTTCCATTCCATAAATTGCCACGTAGAAATGGATGGACGGTGTGGATATAACCCATACATCACGGTGGCCACTCAGAGCTTCTGCCTGTTCCGAGCGACTCGCGGAGTAGGACGCAATCCGCGTTCGTCATTAATGCGAACCACAAGGATCAGATCGAAACCGACCATTTCGTACTTCCAATAGTGACTGGGGCCCTGATCTAGAATCATATTTTTTGGACGGTCCTTAGTAAATGACCACTAAAAACAAAAACCGGCAACGGTTCATATTAAGTGAGAAAAGAAAATGGTAAGGTCCACAGCTGCTTTCACAGGATGTCTGGTTCAGATCAAATACACATGTACACAATATGGAGGCCCGAACGATAATGTCGTGGCTCGAGAGGCAGGCAATCCGTTCTCAACTAGTTAGTGGGCCTGGTTAGACTCCCAAACGGTAGACCCATACAATTGTTGGCCCAGCCCAATTCACGGCCCCCAAATCTCATTTTCCACTGCTTTCCTTCCCTTCAAGGACACTCGGTCCTCCTTAGTATGATACCAGCTCTTGCTGATCATCAGCGGAGCTTTAGTTAGCTCACGTGATTTTGAGGCATCTGGGCCAATGGTTCAGTGATCCAAACCGTTGATCTGCCTACCACACCATGGAATTAGTGTTAAACATGCACGTAGGCCCATGATTGTGTAATCCAAACCATTGATCTACTTCACCACAGCATGGAAGAGTGACCCCTTGGTCGGGATCCTTTGATACTGAAGATGACTGGGCACCCCTATCCAATATGAGGACCATCAGATTAACGGTTTGGACCCATGGGCCACAAGCAGATATTTAACGTAAGAGGTGTGGTCCCCACCCTGATCATCGTCAAACGTGATCGGATAGCGTTGAACATATGGAAGCGGATTGCGTAGTAACTCACTACGCTTAGCGTACTGAGTAAACTCTGTGAGGTCCACCATGATTTATGTATTTTATCCTCTCCGTCCATCCATTTTATTAGATAATTTTAGTGATAGAGACCAAAAACGAGGCATATCCAATGTTCAAATGGACCACGCCACTGGAAAGAGTTGAATTGAATGTCTACCGTTGAAAATTTCTTGGGGGCCACATAAGTTTTGGATAAGCTTATATTTGTGTTTTACCTTCATCCATGTATTTATGATCTTATGAACAGTTTGGATGACAAGTAAACATCACTGTGGGGCCTAGAAAGGTTTCAACGGTGGAAATCATTATCCCCACTGTTTCCAGTGGTATGATCCACTTGATCTTTGGATATGCTTCAGTTTTGGGCTCAACCCATTAAATTAGATGGAAAAACGGATGGACGGCGTGTATAGACTACATACATTCAAGGTGGTTCCAACTGAGTTTACTCAGTACGATAAGAGTGTACTGAGTAACTCATTAGGCAATCCGGTTTCTGAACATACAGTGTATTATCTCTTTAAAAAAAAAAAAATTTCCCTCCCTCTAGACTACTGTGTTTTACCACCTTTTTTTTGAAAGTGCGGGTGAGTCATTTACCATTAGAGGTGGGCATCGGTCCTGATCGAAACGGATTGGGTTTAACCCGATCAGATCCGAAATAGCAGTGCTTGGACCCAAATCCGATCAGATCCGGAATCAAATCCGAGTAACTTGAATCGAACAGATCCTATACATGATTCACCTTACCCGAACCCGGACAGAAAAACTGAGTCGGATCCAGTTGGATACGAGTCGGACATGTGTAAATTTAATTTAACTTTTTATATAATGTGGTCTACTTCAACCTTTAACATATGCCATTTTTTTTTTTATCAAAGGCTAAATTGATATGACAAAATGGATGAACGGCTTAGATAAAACATATGCATCAAGGTGGGCCCTACATAGCTCTGAAAGAGCTTTTCACTTTCGTACTCATGTTTTCACTATATATTAACACGGCACGTAACTGACGTAAGTTTGCTTTTTAAATACATGCAAAGTTTTGATTTTATATATATAATAGTTAGTTGTGTGGATTTAATCATGGGATATATGTTATATCCAAACCGTCCATTCATTTTGTGACCTTGTATTAAGGCTTGAGACGAAAAATAAGACAGATCTAACTATCCAGTAGACCACACAGATTATTTAATGGCGAAATCATTTTCTAATTCTATTTGAGGTGTGGTCGAGATGATCTTTTAATATTATTCATTTTTTAGACAATGTCCTATAATGATCTGAAAAAACTGATGAACGGTGTGGATAAACCAAAAAGATTTTAAAACGGGCCCCACACACTTTCCTAAGTAGACAAAATAACTCCCTGTACGACGGGTTACTTTTTGAAGAAGCTTTGTATGAAGGTAGCTTCTGGAAGAAGCTTTGTATTAGCTTCTTGAAGAAGCTTTGTACAACGGTACAAGGGCAGCGGATTGCGTACTAAGTAAACTCAGTGGGCCCCAGTGGCATTCATGCATTTTATCCACTCCGTCCATCTCTTTTGAAAGATAATATTAGGGCATTATCTCAAAATTGGAGTATATCCAAACCTCAAATGGACCACACCACTAAAAACAGTGTGAATTGAACATATACCATTAAAAAATTGTTGGTGACAACAGAAGGTTTCGATCAAGCTGATATTTGTGATTTCCCTTCACCCATAATATATATATATATATATATATATATATATATATATATATATATATATATATATATATATATATATATATATACGGGTCGGGTCGGGTCTGTTCGAGTCGGATCCTATCGGGTCGGATTCCGGGTCGGGTCGGGTCGGAACATGGTCTATCCGGAACAGATCCGAAAATATTTCGGATCTGGTTTCTACTACCCGATCCTGCCCGATCTTGACCGTCGGTTCTGTTCGAATCGGGTCTGATCGGGTCTGATCGGGTCGGATCCAGCGGATCGGGTATGAAATGCCCACCTCTATTTACTATGCAGGCATGCACTGCAAACCTAGTCAATCCAGACCATTGGAATCATGGGCTAATTGCGCATTGAACGTATCTCGAAAATCATACTGATGGGATGATCATCTGAATCGTCTCATGGTGGCCTCCGAATCTGATAGGATTAATCCATCACTGCAGGGTTTGATCTATGGCCAACCTAGAAGTAGACCATTGATGGGACCGTCCCGGCCGATTAAAACATACACCAACCAAAGAGTTAGAGCATTGGTGATTGATTGTTCCATTTTCTGGGTCAAAGCTGATCCAACGGTTCTCATCAACTTGAATTTTGGAGAGGCCCAATGGATGATGATTCCCAGCGGATCGTTGGCTAATGACACCCAATAAACTTACAGTCTTTGATAGGATACTGTGTCCCTAACCATATCTACCGTACATGGGACAAAGATGATCCTGACCTTTGATTCTTGGATTTGAATATGAACCACTAAATTTACTTTTCAATGTTTCAAATTTATTTTCGTCGCACATTATTAATAATCCATTCTATAAATTTTTCTTCCAATGATCTGTGTAGCATAGAATTCGGAACATGAACGGTTCATATCATCATCTAAGATGCCAGCCGGGTATGTAAGCCCGCACTTTATAGCACTTTATCCTATAAAGTGCGTGAAACAAATCGGCACTTATCCTAAAAAACTCAGTGTATCCTCCGTTGAACATTCATTGTCCAAATTAAGAAAAAGTACATGGTGATGATGGGTCAGTGATCAATAGCCCCACCCAAGCACGCCATGACTCTTCTAGGTAGTGGACCCCACCCAAGTCCACCATGGTTCTTGCAGGAGGTGGGACCCACCAACTGACATTGATCAGACAGTGTTGGATAGAAAATGCACAGAATCCTCAGCTATAAAAAGTATCACTGGCAGGCATTTCTTTTATGATTTTCTGAGTTGGTGAGAAGGAGACATTTTATCGCACTGGCAGTAAACCAACGAAGCCCCATCGAAAGCATTTTAATCCGTGCCATGAAAACGACGCCAGTCTTTTCGACGGTGAAAACTTTCTACTGTAAAACTTGTCCAGACAACCAGACGACACTAAAGCTGGATGATCTTGATCATTCATCTGTTGGGCCCGTATAATTAGGATGAGAAATAAGGTAAAAGTATTGCTTATTTTATAACGATCATCTAATGGGTGAAGTTGAAATTGGACTGTTCAAATAAGAGACGGCTACTATCCACATTCATTTGGAATTTTATTTTATTATTGTTTTTATTTTTTTTGCGTGGAGCAAGATGTCCAAACGGTCTGATTTCCAGCAACGGCCAATCTGTGGTACATCCAACCTATTTTTACAGGGTATGTCCAGACTACGGAAGTTGGATGTGAGGTCATTTTCGGTGATCCAAACTGTTCTTTGACAGAGTTATTAACATGCACGTAAGTTTAGTTACAAACTCGTTTCCGGGCTTGGAAACTTTTTAGGAGATTTTCAAAATATGAAGTTTTCTCAGGTATGATCGGAAAAATAAAAGTATTTTATGTAAATTAATTAATATGTTTAGAAACTTAAAATACGTTAATTTTCACTATAAAAATAGAATATTTTAAAATCTGTCAATATTTTGAAAGTTTCACAATAATATTACGTTAATATTATATATTTAGTATTGTTGGGGACAAAAATACCAAGTCCGAAGACTCGGATCTGGTGCCTCGGCTTAGAAGGCACTACGTCGGATCCGAGGCACGGAGCGTCAGATCCGAGGCAGGGTCAATAACTTTATGAACCGAGACAAAAAAGTTAACTCGCCTCGGACGAAGAACCAGTAACCCGAGGCTGCATCGGGCCGACCCTCTTAACAGAACTAGCCGAAGGACAGCGTGAAACCGGATTTCGTCCCGAACATTTTGGGATAAGATCCCCGATCCCGAAGCTTGCGGGATCAGACGAAGATCGCGGGCGGATGCCACCCGATGTCCGTGATCCTAGGAGGAGAATCCTCTCACGATTAAACGAGATCAGGAGAAGAATCCTCCTACGATTAAACGCTCTAGCAGCTATAAAAAGGAAGCTTCCATCATCTAAAAGGTACGCACAAATTTCTCATCCAAGCTCCTCAATCTTGTAAGACCACGATTCCTAGCCTGACTTTGGCATCGGAGGGTCCCCTGCTCTAGCCAGGGTCTCCATTGCCTTCTTCTTGTGCAGGTGCTCGAAGGTCTCCGGAGGGGTCAACCAGATTTTGCATCAACAGTTTGGCGCCGTCTGTGGGAACCGTACAAGAAAGCCATCCCATATTCCTTTGTTGCATCCCATGGTGATGACTAGAAGGACGGTCCCAGAAGAAGATCTAAATGAGATCGCGACTACGGGGCCAACAGGTCCAGTCGCGGTCCCCGCAGTCCAAAACCTACCTGCCAACCGCCAACGAGGAGCGACCAGAACAAGCAACAATCAGCGAGGTCGGAACGATGGGCGGTTGGATCAGGAGGTCCAAGAAATCCGATCTGATATGAATATGATGAAGCAGATGTTAGAACGAATGTATCAGCGGCAAATGCAGCCACTCCCGCCTCCTCAAGGAGAAACGGCACACGTACCGACTGCAGCGGCTGATCCTCAACTTTCTGCACCACAGTCTTTTCGGCCGAGCCAACACCAAGGCGTCCCTGAACCGGCCGAGCCAACTCCAGCGCAGTCGGCTAACGCATCTCTGCCCCCAACCGACCTTCGGCACGAAATAGAACGAAGAAGGCGCATCCGACCTCCCGAAGAAGGCACGGCGGAAAGTAGTGAACCGTGGAAAGCCGATATTCAAAACTTTAAAAGAGAAGTGCGGGAAGAAATGGCGAAAGAAATGGCGGATATGAAGCATAGTCGAAATATGCATCCAACCAGATACGAGGCAAAGGCGTCCCCCTTTGTGGACTCGGTAATGGCGGCTCGGTTGCGAGAGGTTTCGGTTACCTCAAATCACTCCCTTCACCCAAGAAACCGACCCAACGGAGCATATCGAATGCTTGAGACATATATGGAGCTCCATGACGCCTCGGATGCGGTGATGTGTCGGGCCTTTTCTCTTACATTGACCGATGTAGCGGTGTGGTTCAAACAGTTGAAGCCAAAGTCCATTAGTTCATTCGCCGAAATGGTGAGCGACGCTTCCTTACGAACTTCATCGGCGGGAAAAAGAAATTGAAGCCCCCGCACATCCGAACAACATAATTCGAGCGAGGAGAGAGGCTTGAAAGATTACATAAAGCGCTTCAATTTCGAATCCCTTCAGGTTCGGAAACATTCGGAAGAAACGGCTCTTAATGCGCTCATGCAAGGAGTTAAAGATAAGCCATTCCTGGCATCTTTAGACAAAACTCCGCCCGACACTCTGGCAGAGTTTATGGCACGGTCGGACAAGTATGCCAACGCCGAAGAAACGCGAATCCTGCGTGAAACTAAAACCTCGGTCAAAGAGTTGGTCAAAAAGGAAGCCGACTCGACCGGGGGAAAGAAACGCAAGGATGATCAAGCGCATAATGAGCGAAGATCAGGAAAACGACCAGATCGCAGTTTTTCCACATATACCCCCCAACAAAACTCAGGAGCGGTATTGATGGAAATCAAAAGCGAAGGTTTCGTTCACTGGCCCAATAAGCTCAAAGGCAATCCTAATCGGCGGGATAAGGATAAATACTGTCACTATCATCGTGATCATGGGCATAACACGAGTGATTGCCGTCATCTAAAAGAAGAAATCGAGCGACTCATAAAGGACGGCCGACTCAAAGAGCATGTGGTTAAAGGCTGCGGGGAGCGAGGGACGCCTTGACCGAGAATCACCGATGGAAGAAATCCGGACAATTATCGGTGGTCCGCGAGGTGGGGCGACTCAAACAACGCCGAAAAGAACCATGCAAGAAAACTTAGTCGACCAGATCTGAGCTTATGGTTATAGGGCGGCCGTGAAAGAGAAGAAAAGGGAAAAATATTGTCTTTCGTTCACGAGAGGAAGACGCCCGAGGTATCTATCACCCCCACGATGACGCACTGATTATCACTCTGACTATCGCCAATCGGAAAGTGTTCCGGATACTCGTTGATACGGGGTCATCTGCTGACGTGTTGTTTACTCAGGCGTTCAATAAAATGGGAATCGAACGATCTATGTTACGTCCAGTTCGGACCCCGCTAATCGGATTTTCCGGGGGACAAGTATTGCCTGAAGGAATTGTCTCGCTGCCACTCACTGCCGGCAGTACCCCACATCAGAAGACGATGATGGTGGATTTCTTGGTCGTCGATCAACCTTCAGTATACAACGCCATACTCGGCCGACCCTCTCTAAGTCTCCTTCGTAGTGGTATCCACATATCATCTCTCACTAAAATTCCACCGAGTCGGGAGTAGGAGTTGTCAAAGGAGATCAGCAAGATGCAAGGCGTTGTTACATGATAGCCGTGAAAGGATCGGCCGACAAAAATCCAATCGACGTCTCAACGATTGAATCATTGGACCCTCGGGGCGAGAATCATGAACGAGGACAACCGGTTGAAGACCTCATCCCAGTCCCCTTGGTCGAGACAGATGCATCAAAGACAGTACGAATTGGCTCGTCTCTACAGTCCCCCTTGAAAGATAAGCTGATAGCCCTACTCCGTAGGTACGCCGATGTATTCGCCTGGTGCCATGACGATATGCCGGGGATTGACCCATCGGTGATGACCCACCGACTCAACGTCGACCCGTCATTCCGACCGATCCGACAGAAGCGACGACCGCTCGGCCCCGAACGATATGCCATCATTGAAGAAGAAGTCAGCAAACTCCGTCAGGCCAATTTCATAGAAGAAATACACTATCCAGAATGGGTGGCGAATGTCTTGCTGGTAAAAAAGTCCAACGGGAAGTGGCGAGTCTGTATCGACTATACTGACCTAAATAAAGCCTGCCCAAAGGATAGCTTTCCGCTTCCGAGGATAGATCAGCTAGTAGATAGTACGGCCGGACATGAGCTTCTGAGCTTCATGGATGCGTATTCGGGATATAATCCGACAAAGGTCTTTATTGTTACCGAGTGATGCCATTTGGTTTGAAGAATGCCGGTGCAACTTATCAAAGATTAGTTAACAAAATCTTTGCTCGGCTTATAGGTCGAACCATGGAAGTATACATCGACGACATGCTTGTCAAAAGTATACACGCGACAGATCATGTAAATGATCTGGAAGAAATGTTTCTCATCCTACGGAAGTATCGGATGAAGTTAAATCCGAATAAATGCGCTTTCGGGGTGAGCTCCGGAAAGTTCCTCGGCTTCTTGGTTAGTCAGCGAGGAATAGAAGCAAACCCTGAGAAGATAAAGGCTTTGGTCGAAATGGAATCCCCTAAAACCATTAAGGACATCCAAAGGCTGACAGGAAGGGTCGCGACACTTAATCGGTTCCTATCCAGAGCCACGGATAAGTGTCTCCCTTTCTTCAAGCAGTTGAAAGGACAACAAACAATAAGATGGACGGAAGAATGCGAAGAGGCGTTTCAACAATTAAAATCATATCTCGGTTCCCCGCCTCTCTTATCAAAACCGGAGTCGCGAATCCCTCGCTCCCGTATCTAGCAAAGATCCGACGCAGCCAGCTTAGCTCGGCTTTGATACGAGAATCCGAAGGAAAGCATTGCCGGTATATTACGTTAGCAAAGCATTATTGCCAGCAGAAATAAGATACCCAAACTTGGAAAAAGTAGCCTTGGCACTAATAACTTCCTCTCGCCGACTCAGGCCGTATTTCCATGCCCATACTATAATCGTGATGACCGATCTACCTCTTCGCCAAGTTTTGCAGAAACCAGAAGCTTCCGACTCACGAAATGGGCTATCGAGTGAGTGAGTTCGATATTCGACAAGCCGAAGGCGGCAATCAAAGGACAAGCCGTTCTTCGATTTCATTGTCGATGGAACCCCACCAAATGATCTCCCGGTCGATGATATGCCGACAGATGTCATCGCCCTTGCCAGCGGCCGCTACGCTCCCCCTACCCCGCCCAATTCCCGGAAACTATTTGTCGACGGCTCTTCCAACTCGAAGGCAAGTGGGGCGGGATTGTACTAGAAACCCCGATCATACTTACATACAATATGCCTTGCGACTTGGATTCCAAGCCTCGAACAACACAAATGAATATGAAGCATTGTTGCTCGGTCTCAGACTCATGCCTAGCATGGGAGTCACGCATCTAAGTGTGTTCGGCGATTCTCAATTGGTCGTTAATCAAGTGACGGAGTATATCGGACACGGAAAGACCAGTTAAAAGCGTACATGGAGAAAGCGACAAAACTTATCAATGGATTTCAACTTTGTCGGTCACTCGGATCCCTCGTACGGAGAACAGCAAGGCCGACCTATTAGCAAAGCTCGCCTCTGTGCGATGAAGATGACATACCCGGTCCGTCCCCGTCGAATACGTCGATAAACCAAGCATTAATGAAGGGATTACTAAGGCGTCAATGCCATCGACTCGGAACCATCTGGATGGATCCAATCCGCCAATACCTGACACAGGGGGAATCACGAAGATCGTGCGAGGCCCGACGACTCAAGTTCCGAGCTTCCGTTACACCATACTCAACGATACCCTCTATAAGAAAGGATACTACGCTCCGTTGCTTCGGTGCCTCACACCCTGAGGCGAATTACGTATTACGAGAAGTCCATGAAGGAATCTGCGGAAACCATTCTGGAGGAAGGTCTCTCGCCCACAAGGTTTTACGACAGGGATACTGCATGGCCCACTATTCAACACGACGCTCGCACGCTCGTCCAGAAAATGCGACAAATGTCAACGATTCGCTGCAATCCCGAGACGAGCCCCCGAAGCGCTAACACCAATGACTGGTCCCTGGCCCTTTGCACAATGGGGTATTGACATCATCGGTCCATTCCCAATGGGAAAAGGTCAAACCAAGTTCGCCGTGGTAGCAGTGGATTATTTCACGAAATGGGCCGAGGCCGAGCCATTAGCCAAAATAACCGAGCAGAAGATCACCGAGTTCGTCTGGAAAAACATTATCTGTTGGTTCGGAGTACCCCATACCATTATTACGGATAATGGAAAACAATTCGACAACAGGAGTTTTCGCGAAATGTGCAACAACCTCAGAATCAGAAACGTCTATTCCTCACCTCATCACCCTCAAACTAATGGGCAAGTCGAGGCGGTTAATAAGATTGTCAAGCAGCATCTTCGGACAAAGCTTGACCGAGCCAAAGGAGCGTGGGCGGAAGAGCTCCCGAAAATTCTTTGGGCCTACCGAACCACAGCCCGAACCGCCACAGGAGAAACCCCCTTTTCACTCGCTTACGGTTCGGAAGCCGTCACTCCCGTTGAAATCGGCCTGCCTTCGGCCCGAATCACTTCATTCGACGAGGATGAAAACGAAGAACTCCTCGCACTCGGACTCGACCTCCTGGACGAGCGAAGGGAATTAGCACGACTGCGTACAGAAGCCCGACAACGACAAGTGGCACGGTTTTACAATGCCCGAGTTAAGATCAGACGATTTCGGATGGGAGATATGGTTCTCCGAAAAGTATTTCTGAATACTAAGGACATTGGGTCGGGCACATTAGGACCAAACTGGGAAGGACCTTACATTGTCTCGGGTACCATCCGGCCAGGAACATACCAATTGGAAGATCTAAACGGGCAATCGCTGCCTCATCCGTGGAACGCTGAACATCTCAAGATTTACTATCCTTAAACTCAATGTAAAATCTCTGAATGAAGCAAGATCAATGCCGAGTCAAATAAGACTAAAAAGTGTTTTCTATTCATTCATCTACCACATCCGAGTACAAAAAAAAAAAAAAAAAAAAAAAACTTATAAGGGGCCCCGGCTACTTTCCGCCGGCCGGAGCGGTCCCCGAAGCATTCTCACAAATGCCGACCTCTTCCCCACCAGTGATTTCGGCAGTGGCATCCAGATTCTCAGATTCCAAGGCTCCACCCTCAATTTCCGAGAGATCAAGGTCGGGAAAAGATTTCTTTATCTCCTTAATGCATTCAAGAAATCCGCTTTGAAACAAGCGATCCCTCTCATCCTCGAACTCCTCGGATTCAAGAAATGCTTGGACGGCTTGATCCCTCGCTTTCTCGGCCTCCTGAGTCTTCTCGTTGGCCTGCTGGATAAGCCCCGCCGCCTCATGCTTGGCTCGAGCTAAGTCGTCCGCGCAAGCAGCATGGACTGTGAGAACTCGTCGGGTTTCCTCTTCAGCCCTGGAAAGAAGAACCGATACCCGACTAACTTCAGCTTGCGTTTCTTCAAGGGCTCTCCTGGAGAAAGCCGCCTCTGCTTTCGCGTCCTCAGCAGCTTTTCGGGCGAGGGCCGCCTCCGCCATCAAAATACCGGCCCGAGTTTCGGCCTCTTCACGACGCCCTTCAGCTTCCGACAGAGGGTCTGCAGCCGATGGGTCGAAGACAATTCCTTGCTGGCCTTGACCAAGCAAGGAGCGAGTTCAAAAAGCACCCGTGCCGCATGACCAACGGTTTGCGACGAAGGGGCGTTGTAGAGGCCGATGAACTCTTTCTCGCTCCCATGGGCTAAGGCCCAGGGAACCATCCCCGATACCACCTTCTGCAATACGGACGGCCCCTCTTGACTTGTCTCCTCCCCTCTCGAGGATGCAGTCCTCGTCTCTTCCTCCCCCCTGGAAGATGCGGCCCTAATTTCTTCCTCCTGCCTCGGGACCTCCGTCGAAATGTGTTCCGAGTCGGGTGCCGCCTGAGGTTCCGAGGCCGTGGTCACCGTCACTTCCACCCTTTCCTCCGGGTCAGAAATTACGACAACAGGGGGAGCAGAAGAACCCACAGGTTCTTTTTCCTTCCGTACCATTCTCTGTCTCTTCAGCGGCCGAGGCTCTGACAGGAGAACTGATCCTGGAGGAGCCTTCAACTTTGAAATCATCCTAGGAGGAGGACGAGCCCCGGTCATCTTTGAAGGGACCGGTTCGGAGGGGGTTGGCTCGGAAGGGGCTGCCTCAGAGGGGGCTGACTCGGGAACAATCCGCAAATGAGGACGAGCTTCAGGCAAATCTGAAATAAAAGAAAAAGAAAGGATTTCAAGTCAGAAAAAAGTCAGAAGATACACAAGGAACATTCTCAATTACCTGTGACGCCGAGTCTAGACCTGCGAGGTGAAGACGCTCCGGCTGTAAAAGCACTTTCCAGGACCTATCTGCCGGATCTAGCTTCCTCAACTCTTTGATCCGAGCCGAAGCACCGGCACCGAGCTTTTGCCGCTTCTTGGGGATGTCTGTCAGACACAAGCTCGTCAGACTCAGTATAGTATAAAAAAAACAGAAGGGCAAGAAAGGAGAGCCAGGTCACCTGCTCTTTGAAACGACCGAGGGACACGAGCCTCGTAGGACCCGGATTCGGCCGACTCCCAACGGCCACAGGCCCAAAACCAACGCTCTCTCCAGTGTTTGTTAGAAGTGGGAGGGTCAGTTATTAGGGAGCCGCCTCCGCCCGCCAAGCAGCGAAGACGTAAAAGCCGGATAGTTTGGATTCACGCGCACTTGGTATAAATGAAGGAATTGCGTCGGCGATAACGGCGGTGTTCCATCTCACCACAGTACCGCACACCCGAGTAAGTTCCTCCACCCATTCGAAACTATTTGCCCCGGTGCAATCCGAATTCGGGATAAAACTCCCTGGACAATGGGTTGAAGGGGCAGACGCAAGCCACATTGCATCGAGACTTGGTAAATCGCGACTGCCCCAGGAGGAGGATGATCCGGCAGCTGGCTCGGACGAGGGAGATGAGTGATAACTGATTCGGGGATATGATACCCGATTCGGATTCTGTCTAAATCCGCCTCAGTAAGAACCGAAGGAACCGGCCCGCTTAGGTCATCCCCCGATCCTTCTCCCTCAGACTCGGCACGCGCCGACTTATCAGCAGGAACCGACTTAGAGGTTCTCTCGGCCGTCACTATCTCTTCTTCTTCCCCCTCTTCTCCCTCTTCTTCCTCTTCTTCCTCCATGCCCCTTGGACAATTGGGCCTTCCCGGACGGGTTATCAAAGAAGATCCACCCCGAGAAGGGTTAACAGGAGCAGGGCGCTCTGCCGTAGCCTCGGTGACCCGCTCAGAAAGAAATGCAGCATTAGCATCAACTGCCATCTCCGTTAATAAAGAAGGCGATTCCGCAACGTTCCAAAAACGTTGCGCTTCGCCTTCATCTCCGGAAACTCCTTCCTGGGGACTTTGGGAACCCCTAGTCGCCATTATCACTAAGTAAAGAGGAAGGAGAGACTCACCGGAAGGAGGGAGAAAAATGGAAATGGCGAAGGGTGCCGCAGACGGTCAGCAAGGAAGGGAAGGAAAGGAAAGACCGAAGGCCGAAAAGCTCCAAAAGAAATGAAAAGCGGGAACGACAATAGTAGTTTGAAATGCGGGGCCCTTACCCTTTTATAAGATTGCCGTACGCCGGAAGTAATTAATGAGGAAATGATTCGACGCCTGCGTCGACTCCCTGGCTCGACACGTGGCGCACGTCGACTGACGACAATAACGCCCTAGCTACGTGTCCAACCCTTATTGGCAGGATGAGCGACTTGACGGTTCTTGCCGCGCATGCGTTGTCGGCCCGAATCGTCTCCTATCAAAGACAAAGACAGATGCATTAAATGTACTTAGTGCCTCGGACCAGGTCATGAACCGACTCACAACTCGTTACTCCTGAGTGTCACGTGAGACACACGGAGTAAGGGGGCTTACTGTTGGGGACAAAAATACCAAGTCCGAAGACTCGGATCTGGTGCCTCGGCTTAGAAGGCACTACGTCGGATCCGAGGCACGGAGCGTCAGATCCGAGGCAGGGTCAATAACTTTATGAACCGAGATAAAAAAGTTAACTCGCCTCGGACGAAGAACCAGGAACCCGAGGCTGCATCGGGCCGACCCTCTTAACGGAACTAGCCGAAGGACAGCGTGAAACCGGATTTCGTCCCGAACATTTTGGGATAAGATCCCCGATCCCGAAGCTTGCGGGATCAGACGAAGATCGCGGGCGGATGCCACCCGATGTCCGTGATCCTAGGAGGAGAATCCTCTCACGATTAAACGAGATCAGGAGAAGAATCCTCCTACGATTAAACGCTCTAGCAGCTATAAAAAGGAAGCTTCCATCATCTAAAAGGTACGCACAAATTTCTCATCCAAGCTCCTCAATACTGTAAGACCACGATTCCTAGCCTGACTTTGGCATCGGAGGGTCCCCTGCTCTAGCCAGGGTCTCCATTGCCTTCTTCTTGTGCAGGTGCTCGAAGGTCTCCAGAGGGTCAACCAGATTTTTGCATCAACAAGTATAATTTTTTCATGATAGAGATCTTCAGTGTTTCTCTCCGAAAATTTTCACACCTAATGCAAGAACGACTTATTGAGGTTTATAATGTGGGAGTATGACGTTCAATCAGTGCATTAAGCGGGCCCCACAGTAATAATGGGATGGTCCCAAAAATCAGGTCTATTCAATCATTATAGGGCCACACCATTAAAAAATAGATATCCATTTAAAAGCTTTCAAATTTAAATCGTGGCCCATGTGATGCCTAGATTGGCCTTATCTATTGAGGTGTCCACTTTCTTTGTTAGGTAACCACTCTGAATGGCTGGATTACGTATACAAATCATATGGCCCACCAATAGAGTTGTAGAATAAGCTTTTCGTACCAACCGTGTGGAAGGAAGATCCGGCGTCTACGTATATTTTGTAATTGTAAGTAAAAAATACTCTTATAATTTGCACGCAGATTGCGTCCTACCCCCGTCCGTATCCAGCTTTGAGTGGCCACCATGATGTATGGGTCTTATCCACACTGTCCATCCATTTTTTCGTATCATTTTAGGATATTAGCCCAAAAATGAGATAGATCCAAGATCAATTGGACCACACCATAGGAAGCAGCGGTGATAATGATTCTCACCGTTGAGATTTTTTTGAGGGCGCACAGTGATGTTTATTTTCCATCCACCCTATTCATAAAGTTACATAGACATGGATGAAGAGAATAAACAAATATCATCTCCATCCAAAACGTCCGTGGCCTCCAAGAAGTTTTCAACGTTAAGAGTTTAATTGCCATTGTGTAGTCCACTTGAGCCTTTGATCTGCCTCATTTTTGGGTAATACTCTAAAATGATACGAAAAAATGGATGGACGGTGTGGATAAGACCCATACATAACGGTGGCCACTCAAAGCTCCTGCCCGTTCCTAGCTGGAGACGGGCGGGGGTAGGACGCAATCCGCGTCCTAATGTAAGAGCTAGAAAGTATACCTCCCAGTTGTACACATGGCATCGACTTCGGAATCTGAACCATCCAAATAGTGGGACCACTATAGATGAATCATAAAAAATACAGAGACTGAAAATAATGTTCAAATGGGGAAGAAAACGTTATGAATGGTCCAAATACAAAAAGCAATGTCCTTTACGGTAGGTGTATAACGTGTACAAATCAGTCTGGCTAGGTCAATATTTCCAATATGCAGCCCTCCCCACAATTCTAATGGTTTAGATTTACTAATGGTGACACATCGTACAAAGCAGGAAAGTTGGCTATCCCTGAGTATAACTAGAGGTGTACACGAACTGAGCTAGCTTGATTAGCTTGCTCGACTCGACTCGAAAAAGCTCGATTCAAAGTTGAGTTCGAGCCGAGTCAAGCTGATTTTTTGAGCTCGAAAATGAGTTCAAGCCGAGTTCAAGTTGGCCCCAGCTCGACTCGACTCGGATCGAACCTAGCTTGAATCGAACTCGAATCGAACTAGTTCAGTGACTCGGTTACTTTGATATTGATGTTGCTCACCAAGCGTTTGATGAAATGACTCAACGAAGTGTGGCTGGTGGCAAGGAAGGAATGTATATGAAACCAATACCATTTTTTTCTTGATTTTTATGTTGCTTAAAAGGTGTTTGATAAAATACCTGTAAAATCACTACTGTTGTCTTAAATACAGTGAGATTTTGAAGTTGTGGTCCAGGTGTTTGTGAAAATGGTGCACAGGTCAACTCGGCTCGAACTGGCCCGAGCTACTAATAGAATCGAGCCGAGCTGGCTAGTCAGGCTTGAGGACCGAGCCGAGCTGAGCCGAGTTCGAGCTGAGGTCAGCTAGTGGCTGAGCCAAGTCAAGCTGAGGCCAACTCGACTCGGTTCGACTCGATGTACACCCCTAATTATAATACAGAGCACCCAATCATTGTAGTTGATGTTCCCATTAGCAGCTGGTTAGCTATGAGAAGAGTTGTTATGTAAGCATGATTACATAACAATATGCACTGCGAGAGCGTAACTGGCGTAAGCACACACAACCTGTGTGCCTACGGCTAATGAAGCGCCACAATGGGGAGAACGTGAATTAGATCCGTCCCGTCCGTTGGGTGTGCTACCTCATGCTCACCCCTGAGTCCAACACTCAGGTGGGCCACATGCCAAAAACAATTTGGATCTGTTAGTGTACGTGGTTGTGACGTAGGGATGAACGAGATGAGTTTGATCACCGTCTTCCTCAAGGATAACTACTTCAAATCCACAAAGCTTCTTTCGACTCCTCACATAGATTTCTCGAATCCATGAGGAAAAAATAAAGAAAATAGAAATAATATTCTAAAAAAATTATAAATTGATTAATAATTGAAATAAACGAGCCTACAACCCGAGATACCAAGCCTTCGAAGAAGTTTTGAAATTAAACTACAACTAACTCCCTAAAATTTATAACTTACTCTAAACATTAAATTTATTATTTATATTAAGTGTTCTATGTTGGCTTAACCACATTATTCTCATAATTTTAATAAACATTTTACACGTTGGACACAACTCATAAAGCTCAAAGTATGAAGAGTTATAATCAAACTAAAATTTATTTTAAATAGTAAAAAATGGAAATAAAATGAATTTTCAACTTTCGATGGGATGGAATCTCACAAATTCTGTATGAGTAACCCGGCGTTGCTTAGTTGATTGGCTAAGTAGCTTCTCCTGCCCAAAATCATATACGGTACGCTCAATCACCTGTGCCTCCGATCCGGCCTTCTCTGGTCCTCTTGAACAAGAAAGTGGCCGCGACCCTCTTTACATGGTTGTGGGGCCCAACGTGGTGTATGTATCACGTCCAATCCATTCCTCTGACACATTCAGTAGGATGAAAGAAAAAGAAGAAAGAAAAGAAAAGAAAGAAACTAATAAAAATAACGGCATTTCAAACTCAGTAAAGCCAAACCTAGTGAAGTTTAGCCTTCATTTTACACTGTTGGGTTTGGTGTTTGGAATGGTGGGTCAACTAGTGGAGGGCGTGGATCTCATGAACTAAACTCGTTCCCCACTAAAGCGGTAGTCACGTCTTGTGTATACCTACGCGAGTCAAGCCGCGTATTGGAAATAATATCTTCGGAGGAGTAGATTGTCTTCACGTGGGGTGTGTTAGAAACCCACGTCGGTCTCATGCCCAATTGTAAAATCACCGGCGCGTCAGAGCTTCACGTGGAATTCCCATGCAATCTATGACAACCGTTGGTTCTCTTCAATGACATGGTAAGAATGACAAGCGAAAATACCAACTCAAATTCGGAAGGCCTTCGAATACGACAACCGACATTACTCATTACTCTTACCCTGCCTAAGATTTTTCAAGAGAGATAGAACGGCTAGTGGTCAAAACGATCTGGATGGTATCCCACAAGCTGAACCTACTAAGTTGCTGCAGATCATCCACCATACATGTTGAGTACAGGATACTAATTTTGGACGGTCCAAATTGATTACCCAGTGAGGATAGATGTCCATTTAGACCTGTTAATGCTGACCTCTCTCTTTTTTACCATCCTTTCCATGTTGAATCGTGATGATTATTCAGTTAGTGTGGTTTTCGGCCCATGCTCCATGCTCTTCCGAAGAACACCAAACGAAAATAAGTATTTCAAGAAAAATACACAACCATACTTAGAGTAACAAAAGTGCCTTAAATTTCCAAATATTAGAGATAAAAATCTTGAGAAAAGAAGAGAGAGAGAGAGAGAGAGAGAGAGAGAGAGAGAGAGAGAGAGAGAGAGAGAGAGAGAGAGAGAGAGAGAGATGACCTTTACATGAAGTTAATCCATCACTCTATTCAACAGTAATTTTATAACAATCACAATAGAAAACCTACAGATGACAGTAATAAATAGACACTTAAGAAACTCAACGAGACTCTTTACAAGTTCCCAAACTACCATAATAGACAATGTAGATCCACTTCAACTAATCCAATTCAGCTAAGCAGTTGTGTAAGGCTGAAAAATCTGAGATGTCTGGTACCCTTTTGCAACCGACGAGTAATTTACGTTAGAAATCTCTGCAGGGAATCCATGTCCCACGTTTCTATTAGATGCCACCCTTTCAAGGGATTGAACCTGATTCTTCAAGAACTTCACGTAGTGTATTGCTTCATCCAACATCGATGCCGTATCCATCTTCGTCCCTCCAGGGACAAGTCTTTGCAGAATCCTAATCCGCTCGCTTATCCTCTCTCTACGATGCCTTGCTGCCACGCTTTGAGGATCCTTTGAGATCTTGACATTCCGCCGCTTGGGCGGCTTTACAGATTCTGGATCAATGTGGATCGGCTGCATTGCTGCTATCCTAAAGATCATCTCCCTCATCGCAGCCACCGAGTTTCGTTTGTGTCCCGGAGATAGAGAGGAGGCAGTTGCACCCGATAATTCGCCTGCGTTTCTCAATCTTCCAACCATGGCTTCGGAGAAGATACCTGGCATTACCGGCTCATGAACTGCATTGCCTACAAACGATAAGGACGAAGGTTGACTGATCATTGCATGTGAATTTATGGCCATTGGATCGAAAGCAGGTGGTGGGGTGCCACATGAAAACTCCATTGATGGTAGTAACTCGCCCATGTCCGAGAACGGTGTACCGCAGAACTCGGGGAGTTTTTCCATCTGCATCATCATCATCATATCCATCTGATCTTCTCTCTCATGCTTTATCATATCCCCATCCATGGAATCTCTACCTCTTTTGAGAAAACCCAGGAAAGAAAAGAAAGAAAAAAGACAAGAAAAGAAGAGAGAGAGGCAGAGAGGTGTAAAGCTGAGGAAGTGAAAGGCAGAGGGATGGAGAAGGTGAATGGAAGAGAAATGAACTTGGAGTTCTATCTGAAACTGCAGCTGAGAAAAAGGGTATGGAGAAATGAAGAGAAAAGAATAAAGCAGGGGAGGGTGAAGGTTATCAATAACCGACTATCTATCCGGTATGGGGTCTATTTATATACAAAAACGGGGTGAAAATATCTTTTTCTTTTTTTTTCCACCTTTCCTTGCACTTTTATTATCATAAAGTCATTTGGCTTTCTATTCACTAATCTATTTCCTTACCCGGCTACTCGATAAAAGAGATGAAGCTAGCTCGGTTTATTGGTCCGCAGACTACTGAATGAATTCGATAGTCCGGGCTAGGCCGTGCTTTTGAGAACCGTTCAAGAGCTGGTCCATCCATGAACAGGCATTGGGTAGAGTGAGGCTTGCTAATATGATCCTAGCCGTTAGATTTTGGATGGTTAAATCATATAAATGCTTAAAGGTTAGCATATATCTAAGACAATTTTTTTAAATGGTTAGGATCATTTTTGCATAAAAAGTGGACCGTCCATTGCCTATCCAGGGCTGGGCCTACCTCTCAAAGTGGATCACAAACCAATCCACATGGCCCCACGGGCAAACCATGGTTTGATTTCAATAATACGAGGACTACTTGCTTATCCCCTACAAAAGAGAAAATGTGAAGATTATAGAAAATCATGGAGGAAAACTCTCTTTCAGAATTCAACGTGTGGCATGTGTTCCTCAATTTAACCATTCAGATCATGGGCCACACAATACAAGAATCATAGCCTAAAATTCACACTAAACATATAATGCGAATTGGCTGATCTTCTGCAATCTAATGGATGATCATTGGATGGTTGAAACAAAAAAAAATAAAAAATCATTGGTCTGAAAGGGAAATAGTTACCATAGGTTGCGTGTGAGTGCCATCAGGTCTATTCGTTAGATGCTCCACCCATGTTAGGTCTGCATCCCAAAATCAAGCCTGATCTTGGCCGCAACAAAGGGAAAATGGTGGACATTGGGAAGGGAAAATGCCCACCATGGAAACTTCCAGATGGAAAGTAGGGTCCATCTTGTTGTGTATATGTCATCCAGTATGGTCATAAGGTGAGCCCCACCAGGATGAAGGGACGTACTGAAACTCAGGTGGACCACAATTATTAAATACATTGGTTTTAGGCGTGATTGTACTTTGCTTCCTGTGGTATGTCCCACCTTACTTTGGAAAAGAATAATTCCTGGGATGTACAGTGAAAAGGAAGCAGTGCATATCTAGATGTGTGGTTTGGATTCTACGTATGCATCACACGTGGCCCCACACGGAATCCGAAATTCGACAAACAAATGTCAATTAATCAGAGGCCCGGATTGACTAATGATTCGGATTTTGGTGATAAGCTGCATATAAAGTGGGTCCCACTATTAGTAGGGTTTAGCTTCACTGGCACGCTCCCCTTGCGTGTGACCCTCTCGAGTACATGCATCTTCGGCCAGCGCATCAAAACTCCTCTTTTAATCACTGCAACCCCACAGTCACATGAGATGCGTCAGAAGAACAACCCTAGCAAAGGTTGGGTCTGGACGCCGGAATCTGACGAACATCGCCGGGAAATGTAAACGTGTCCAACATCCAGGGAGGGTAGGCTGGCTATTATTCTCCTATTATCCTGCTGCTGGTGCAGCTGCAGTTTCTGTCATTGCCGGGGAACGCTTTTCTAGAAGGATCAGGGGCTGATGCAACTGCTCCTTACAACTTGAGGTGCCATGTAACTTCATTACTGCGTGGGATGACATCGGCAATATCCTTATTTTATTCTTCTTTCTTCACGAGGCTTTATCATCCACGTGGCACACAGGTAGCTACATCCGTACTGTCCAATTCGTCGGTACCAATATAGATGGGTCGTTGGCCAAAATTCTGCTTGATTGGATGATCCTATCCTCTGATTAATGCATATTTCCTCGTTGAATTCCGTACGTTGAGTTTTTTTTTTTTTTTTTTTCATTCTATCGTTTATTTGGTGGGCACAGATTGGAAATCTAGGTTTGTATTGCATTGTAATTTTTAGAATATGCCCATCTACAGTGGCCCTAGAGATTTGAGCTCTTTGGACCCAATTACATAGAGGAAACATCGTACAGTGAAAATATGCATGTGTATGGAGGGACTCTCTTCAAGAGTATTGGTTGTTTGTGTCTTTGAAATACTCACAGAAAATTAAACTACTGCTTATCTGTACAAACTGCAGCTTGTATATCTTAAAATAAATAAAAAAATAAATCTATCACTTGGATATCTATAATATATATAGTAGTGGCGATTAGCCTATTTTATGGCCGCAATTGCTTAAAAAATGGCCTAATTTTGTATTTTAAAATGGAAATAGGATGTCTGACGCTTCTGCCTATGGTATTTTTATCCTTTCAAAAGTAGTCTGCTCCCATATCTTCACTTGGGTCGCACCAACCAAATTTGAAGGAGTTTGTTTAACAAAAGAATCTTTGAGCTAATGTATATGTTATTTATTTGTTGTGTCAGCTCATATTAATAGAACCGTTTGAAAAAATAATAAATCAGATATTCAAGCAGCTAGCCGAAGAACATAAAATAATTAAGTTTGAGAAACCTTTCCTTCCAACTATTTTAGCCCACCCGGATGTTTATTTGCTATCCAACTTATTCATAAAGTCAGTCCCAAAATGATAGATGGAACAAAAAATTATTAGGCAAGAAGGTTCAAGTAGTGGTCCACATCTACAGCTTCTTGTGTTGTGTTCCCCTCGACTTTTAGATCTACCTAATTTTTAGCATCATATTCTCAAATGATCTCACCCAGCTAATGTATGAAACAAAGAAATTAAAATGGGTCTAAAGAAGTTTTTTTTTACCTGCCCAAATTAAGATGAAACTCACGGATTTAAAAAAAAAAAAAAAAAAAAAAACCTGCCCAAACTGTCTGTGTGGTGCGCGCACACGCACACACATGCGTGCATTGCACATTCCATATCCCTAGCACAAATATACTACAACCGGCTTTCATAGAATGCAGTCCCCCGTGGGCCGCCCATCAGAGCCACCAAAAGAGTAATATTGGTCCACTCATCAGGCAAGTCACACTTAGCTTACACTTGTAAGACAAACATGAGTGGCTAGAAAAAATGTCTAGCAATCCAAATTCAGTGTACATGAGTGGTTCACTTGATGATTTCGTTGCCACTGTTTTTGAAATATGTTCCTAATGAATGGCCCAGATCATTCATACGTTGTGAACGAGGCCTCACATCATGTTAGTGTAATGCTTGAACCACCACCATTCCATCAAAGGTGGTCCACGCATGAGAGCTCTGCAGCCCTAGCTGTCACTCATCAGACAACACTAGCTAAATATCCAAGCTACTAAAAAGTAGGGTACATTGAACATGTCTTGAGCAAAAAATTCATTTTGGTCTGCTCATCATCAAGAAAGTCAAACTAGTATGTGAAAAATGAGCATTTGAAAGAAAATAAAAATAAAAAGAAAAGAGTTCCAGTACAATCCCTATTCAAAATAAATATGCATCAGACCTGCCGACTTTACCACCCTAATATTTGGTAAATGGTATAGAATTTCAAGGAATCATCTATGTTTTGTCACCTTTGAGTCTAGAGTAACCATGATGGAGATTGTCTTAAGATAGGTCCCACCTAGTTTTTTTTATTTAGATAGGTCCCACCTAGTTGGCCCTACATCTAAATGCATAAATTAGCGTTTCTTTTATCATTTAGTTTGTTTAGCTTGGATGCCTCTTCCTTATTCATCTTACTTATCTTGTGGGTCATTTTATAGGTGTCAAACAATGTAACAATATGAAATTGGTTGCATTTAAAGGTTTAATGAATTATCTCTCAAAAGAGCTCAAGACCATGTAATTTCGATATGCATGAGTTATGGTTTGCTTATGGCTTGTATATTCACGATGAGATTAAGGGTTATTTGTCATTTTCAGTATTTTATTAAAGTAGATGGTTAGGTTTAAAAATACTAGATGTTTAGGACTTTTTTTTTTTTTTTTTTTTTAAAGAAAAAGAAAAAGAGAGGGGAACAGATTGTATGACAAAAAAGAACGCCTAGCCAGGGCAGGGTCCTACCTTTACCCCCACGAAGTCTACACCATGTGATTCAGATGATAATAGAGTTTCCTTGTTTAAGAAATAATATACAGTCTTGTAAAGATTATTTTTTTTGGTAGCCTTGGATACTTCCAAGGTGGTAAGGTTTACAAAGTTAAGAAAACCAGGGTTCAAACCCTGGACCACTCACACACCCGAACATTGAGTTTTCTCCTTAAATGTCTAGTAAAAAAGGATATGCTAGATTTGCTGAAGGTTTAAAGTTGATCCTCTGAGTTGCTTGTAGATCGTCAGGGTTGTTCTCAATCCATTGCAGAGCTATTCTTAAGATTCTGAAGCCTTTCTATCATCATGTTTATTTCAGCTGACATTTTTCCTGAAGAATGGAATTGCATTAGTTGATATCAGGGCCACATGACCAGGCCATTATCGAACAGATGCTTGTTCCCCATTTCTCCCCCTTTCTTTTTCTTTCCTTAAAAATGCCTTCTTGACCATCTAAATTTCTATTGAAAAAAGAAAAGAAATGAAAAGAAAAATATAGCCAACTAGGTCAAAATGGTCTAAACCTCAGCTTTTCAAATCCTGTCTCCACATTAGCTGATTTTTTTTTTTTAATTTAATTTAATTAATTAATTATTACTATTATTTTTTTAACACAAGCAGACACACTCACGCCATAGTGGAATTTCACCACCTATGGGTACTCGAACCCTTGACTGGGTGTTGAAACTCCTAAGAGTCTACCACCTGAGCAAGAGTAAGAGGGGAGGTTAAAACACACCTAAGAAAGCAATTTGCATCTTTACTCAGAAGCATAGATATTAAAATTCAGCAAAGATGAGTTTGGTCTTTGAAATGACACGTTGAGATATAAGATTCCATCGATTGAGATCTAATCTATGACAAAGATGAGCATATTGAAATTTTAGATCTCAACCAAGGCCTAATCTTTGATGAGGAAGCCAAATGTGTTATGAAATCCTACTATATTTCCAAAAGTAAAACACATCATTTACATCACTGATAAATTCGAGAATTGCCCGATTCCTTGAAAGCCAGCTTAGTTTAATGGAAATACAAGGATGTTTTTGCGAGTTTCTGCTGATAATAAGTGTCTATCCTTGGCAAATGGTACTGAATTAACAAGCCACCGATATCATGCATTTCCTACTGTGTGGAGTCAACCATAAACTGTTTTACATATTACAAAGATACAGAACTCCAAGGTGAGTTTTATCACCTATGGAGTCTGATGCAACCAGAGACTAAGGGGCTGTTTATATGTCACCGAAATTTTAAAATTAGATTTCATCCACTTAATATATTATTTTGGATGTTCCTTTAACATACTTAAAAAATTAATTCCAGAATCAATTCAGGGGTGGTGTACGTATTTGCCAAAAGTGGTAAGTGATGAGTCCAGAATGAATCATCATGGGGCATAACCTAAAAAATGAGGCAGATCCAAAGTTCACGTGGACCACACTATAAAAAGAGCAATGGGGACAATGATGTCCACCATTGAAACCTGCCTACGGTCCACCATGATATTTATTTTCCATCCGACCTATGAACAGACATGGATGAAGGTAAAACATATATATCAGCTTCATCCAAAACTTTTGTGGCCTAAGAAGTTTTCAATGGTGGTGTTTAATCCCCACTGTTTTCTGTGGTGCAGCCCACTTAAGCTTTGGATCGCATTTTTGGGCCATGCCATAACATGATTTGAAAAAATGGATGGATGGTTAGATATAGCACATACATTATGGTAGGGTCCAAAAAACTTCCCAGGCCAACACGGCCCTAGGTACCGATGTTCTGCCCCACACATCCCTAAGAATCGGAGAGCGTTAGGTGTTAGCTGGAAGAAATTGACTGTGGACGGCTCTGCTTGGGGAAACCCAGGGGCCGGTGGTGGAGGTGGTGTATGCTGAGATCACTCCGGTGATCTAATATTTGCTTATCACCACTCCTATGGTTAGATCTCGAATATAGATCTCGAATATGATAGCTGAAGCCCGTGCGATGCTCGATGGCCTCTTTTTATGCAGGAATTTGGGTCTCTCTTCGATCTTTCTGGAAACAGATTCCCGAGTTCTTTTTGAAGCAGTATCAAACCAATCTACTTATTGTGGATGGAAACTTTGGTATATCCTTGAAGCCATCCATCAACTCAAGCCTCTTCTCAACCTCAAATTCAGCCACACCTTCCGGGAAGACAATTCTGTAGCGGATGGTCTCGCCAACATTGCTAGCGGTGGCGCCCCGGATAGAGTCTTCCTTAGTCGTCCTGATCTCCCCAGCCACATCAAATGATCTTTGGTTTTAGATAGAGCAGGAGTAGGGTAGATCCAACTCTGCAAAATCAAGAAAGGTGTGGGCTAATCCCCCATATCTTGGGCCTCTTTCCTGGCCGTCCCTCTCACTAGTGTCTTCCACTAGTCCCGCCTGCGGGATGCTCCTTTTGCGCCAATGTTATGCTCGTCTACTGCCCCTTTTATGCCATCTGCCCCCCAGCTCCCTCTCCTTGTCAAAAAAAAAAAAAAAAAAAAAAAAAAGATTTCAAGCATGGGCATTTACATTCTCAACTCTTCATGTTGTGTGGTCCCTCTCGGTATTACATCCCAATGGGGAGTAGATTCATTCAGCTTGAGGTAACACCAGTTTGGTCAGGTGGTGACCGTGGGCTAACCTTTATATATATATGAGAAAAGGTACTATAGGCTCAACCTTATTGTAGCATTCCGTAAGGTCGAGCGTTGTAATATTGCTGGCCATTGGATGCTACAAATTTGAAATCAACAGAAAAGCTCGACCTTACCGTCCAAAAAAAAAAGGTGTTACTGGGTAAAACGTTAGTGGGAAATATTGCCTGAACATGGAGCCTATCTGGTTGTATATGCTATATATCCAAGCCATCCATAAGCTTTTCTAGATCATTCTAGAGCGTGGTCCCAAAAATAAAGTAGATCCAAATATCAAGTGGACCACATCACAGGAAAACAGTGGTGAATAAATGCCCACAATTAAAAAGTTTCTAGGGCCCATTGAAATTTTTATTTGCCATCTAACCTGTTTATTATATCACACTGACCTGGATGAAGGTAAAACACAAATATCAGCTTCATCCAAAACTTGACCTGGATGAAGGTAAAACACAAATACCAGTACTTTCAGCCGTAAGAGGTTTCTAATAGGTAGGCTTTCAATTATACCACAAGTTTCTTAAAGGGTTGTCATCCTGAGATTCAGATGTGCCTCATTTTTGGGCTCAAGCCCTAAAATAAGCTGGCAAAATAGTAGGATAGCACGGGTACCGTCGTTTCTTGATGTATGTGTTGTATATTTACACCCCCGCTTAGTTTTTATAGCTCATTTTAAGCCATGGTCCGAAAAATTAAGCAAATATAAATCTCAAGTGAATCACACAGTAGAAAATGATGGTCATTGAACGCTCACCATTAAAAAATTACTAAGGCCCAACGTAATACTTATTTTCCTTCTAACCTGTTGATAAGGTCAGAGGACTGGGATGAAGGGGAAATTTTGAATATCAGCTTGATCCAAAACTTTTGGCCTTTTTAATGGGGCATTCAATCCTTGTTGTTTGATCCACTTGAGATTTGAATCTGCAACATAAAATGAGCTGTAAAAATTAATGGACAATGGGGCCGTACAACACATACATCAAGGTGGGCCCTACAGTCAAGGCAACACCCACTAACATATTACCAATAACCACTTCCGAAAACTTTTACCATAAACTCCTATCACTAGAAGTTAGGTGGGGCCCATGTGATGTTTGTGAGAAATCCACTTAGTCCATCTATTTTTATAAATCATGTTAGGACATAGGCACATTAGGTAAAATTGTCAAATTTCAAACATTTTTTTAAAATAAATATTTTTCTATACTAAATTTTAGTGGTCGTAAAGTTTTTCAGTCAGATTACCAAATAAGCATATTTTTATAACTTATCAACACTTAAAATTCAGTACACAATAAATTTGATACTTAAATTAGTTTCAAACTTATTTTATTAAAGTTACCAAACACACCCTATATGGTTCTCTAACATCGATCGTTGAATAATATGTAATTGTGAGCCTTGGATGCTAGGAAATTCCAATGAATCATTTATGCGTTGTTACCTATGACCCTGGGGTCTATGAACGTGGTTGTGTGAAGATTTGTTTCTCCTGAATAACAAGGTTTTCATATTTTCATCACTTATTTTTGGCTATTGGGTATTAAATGATGTTTAATACACAAAATTCATCTATTTGAAAACTTATTAAATTAGCTTTATAATAAGCACAATATCATGTACCTTAGGTATTATGTAGATGAGTTGTTGTTAATTTATTAAAGGAATGTGTATGATTGTGCCTGGATTAAGAGATTTTCTTTTTCATTTTTAATATTTTATTGAAATAGATAGTTACAATTATATTATAAATAATACATAATATTGTAAGTAATTTTAATAAAAATTGATTAATTTTGATATATGAAAGAGTTTTCTTCCTAAATTCCAAAAAGGGTGTGCCCAATTTCCAGATGGTTTATAGTTAATAGTGCTGAGCATCTTGCGGGATATATCGTAGTCAAGCTTTACATCAATCCAACATTGCGCCATTTACGGGATTGGGAAGCTTATCTATTGTTTCATTGATTTCCGTTGACCTTTCTGCTACAAAGGGGCTGCAACCGTCCATTCCACTGAATACGACTGCACCACTGGCCCCATAATTATGGCTATCCAAAGTCAATTACTCGGATTGGTGCAGAACATAGCACCCACGTGAGTACCATGTATATGTGGCTAAACTCTGTGGGCCCTGCTATTATGTAATTGTTTTGTTCACACCGTCCATTCATTTTACTAGATTATCTGTGCATGAGCCCAAAAAAATAAGGCATGCAGATCCAATGCTCAAGTGGACCGCAACATAGGAAATAGTGAAGATTGAACGCTTGTCATTGAAAACTTCTAGGGCCCATCATAATGTTTATTTGTCATCTAACCGTTTTTATAAGATTACATAGACATAGACAAAGGAAAAACACATATATCAGCTTGATCCAAAACTTTTGTAGACTGAAGAACTTTTCAACGGTAAACATTCTATCCCCACTGTTCCTGTGTTTTGGTCCAATTGAGTTTCCTCATTTTTGGACTCGTGCCTTAAATTGATCTAACAAAATGGATCGACGGCGTAGATACATACATCATGGCAGGGCCTATAGCTGGCCGTCAGGGATAAAATACATATATCATGGTGGGGCCCACAGTTTTTTATCGGGTCTACACAGTACGAGGTCGGTTGTGTATTCTACACCACGCAATGGGAGTTCGAAGCTCATGCCCTCAACTAGGGCTGTCAATGAGCCGGACTCGGGCCTGAAAATAAAAAAAATAAATATACCCGAACTGACGGTCCGGCCCGGCCCGAAACAGTTCAAAATCCACTACTACCCAGGCGTGGCCCGTTGATAGCCCTGACCTCAACGAAGTGAGTCAACAGCATTTACAAGCTGACTTAGGAATGCTTTGCTATAAAAATTGCAAATTTCTATATTTATGATGTCTTAAGAGTCTATTTAATTATTAAATATAAGAGTCGAGTTGAGAAGTCATCGACTCAACCTGACACAGCTGGACATCAACTCGAGTTTTACAGCTTTTGCCACTGCTGTGATCCAGGAACACCTCTTATGCTGTACATGGCATGTACAGGAAATCTGAGCTACCAAAACAGTGGGACCCACTGTAGATGGAGATATTACCCAAAAATTACACTGAAACTTCAGTTATAGCTGGAAGTTGGGCATAAGATCGTAACCGGTTCAAATTCAACAAACGAACGACCATTAGTATAATGAAGCTGTTCAGGGAGTAATAAAAATAAAAATAAAATTCTTTTTGAGGGATTTAACCAATCTATATATAGTGGGTCCCACTATTTAAACTGATGGGAATTAATTAAGATACATGCCACGTTTACAACAAGGACCTCCCGACGCTGTGGTGCTAAGGTTGAATTCCGTGAGACGAGGTGAGAACTATATTAATCATGCATGTGTATGTATCCATGATTGTAGAATGTGGACGGTTCCGATCATCTGATCATCTCATCCTGTGGGCCCAATAAAGCCACACTTGATGGGATCCTCAGTCACATGTGTGGTACACCAGCTAATCCGCTTCCGAAGTGGACTGCTTTATTATGTCAGAAGATCTAACCGGTGTATTGCACCTGATGGAAAGCTCAGATCTCACACATGTGCCACTCATGCACCCCCGAGTGGATGTGTACTACGGATACAACATTTGTGTGGACTTAGTGAAACTCATGCATAACATGAATGTACTTGGTTTTCAGTTCGTGCAAGAGGGTCCATGATTCAGTCATCCAGACCATTGTTTTGGTGGGCCAGGAAGTGGATGGTCCACGCCCCAGAAATGTCCATAGTAGAACAATCATAATCTTTTTAACTAGTGGCCTGAAAACAGACAAAATAGAAAGTTAAAATGTGCTAATAATCTGTATTCAACCCAAAGAGGTTCAAGATTGGTGGATAAGGTTTTCTAGTCATGTGATTGTCTTTTTATGATCCATCCACATCAGGTGCCATCAAATCACAGTCAGGTAGTCTATCGTCCATCACAAGACTTGAAACCGCTTTTTTCTCTTCATCATTATTATCTTTTCGAGCCTGCAGGGTAACCGGTAGAAATATTTCAAACTTCCCTTCCATTTTGGGATTTTAACCACACAACAATTCTAATACGGTCAAAATCCAATAAACCTAGACCGATCTCGGTGGAATACATTGAGAAAAACCATACGGACTTGTGATGATCCATCAATTGATGATCCATCAAATGGACAGTTTGGATCACTAAAGAAAAATCAATTCTTAAAAAAGCTTAATTTATCCTTTTGGTAAAGCCCATCTTGGACATCATATGTCGCTAGAGAATCACTTTGATCCAATGATCATAGCCATCCGATCTATAGCTTGAAAATCATCAATAACAGAAGTTGGGCATTACGATGGTTACAATCATCCCAATCGATGTTATTTTTACCAGTGGTGCCTGAGGCTGGGGTTAAACCTAAAATGGACGGTCCAGATTGATGATTTCTGTCCATATCTCTAAAACAACAAGGGTGCACTTAGAGGTGAAGTTCTTAACTATGTCTTGAGTTGGTAGGATAGTAAACTGTGGTTAGGTTAGTTATGTTTTGTTTTAGGAGGCCGGATCCCTTGCGAAGCTTTGTATGTTAAGCTTAACATACAATGCTACGTGTGGGCCCATCGTGATACGTTGATGACATCCGATCCATTCATCACGTGGGCCCCTCGTCATCTCAGCGGCTTCCAAAATTCAGGCCAATCCAAAGGTCAAGTGGGCCGTGCCACGTAAAATCATTCCTAAAACTTCTAAATCACATCGTGTGGCCACCACAGTTCTGGAATGGCCCTTTTGTTTTTATTTTTTTTTTAAAAATTGAAATTTCCATTGATAGGAAGAAAACTATACAGATTGGAAGGGTTGCTCAGGCAAAAAAATAGGCCCTGAGACCCCGGCTGAACAGAACATACACATTCGGGAAGGCCCTACACAAGAAAAGGCCAACCTATCGTATGGACTGGCCTAATTTTGGGGGTGTCCGTTGATCCTGGTGGACTATCTTTTTAAATGGATTGGACGTTATATGAAAAACATGGACAATCTGGAAGGTTTATATATATATATATATATATATATATATATATATATATATATATATATATATATATATATATATATATATATATATATATATATATATGTGGTGAGTGTCAACATCCTAACTGTTACACGATAGTTTGTAGCCCAGCTGAGTTTTGGATCAGCCTAGATTTTGGGCGCCAAGGAGAACATGAGCGGGGACGCATGATAGACGGATTGGATGTCATGCATACGTCACAGCGGGTCCCACAGATGGCACTTCAGGTTAAGCTTAAGCAACAAAAAGTGAGTGCATGTGTTTGATTGAGTGTCTACTCCTTTGCAGCAACCACCCCAGTCCAGAACAGATGTCTTTCCCGTATTCAGAGCATTATACAGAAAGAAAACTTCTCCTTTTTATCATTTGTATATTGTAATCAAGACACGGGAAAAAGCAACTTCCTCTCTCTCTCTCTCTCTCTCTCTGCAAGAAGAGAAGCTATTTTATTAAAAAGAAAGAAAAAAAAAAAAGATCCAAAACAGGGAGAGAGATCTTTGCTGTTGGGCTTTTACTTTGCATTATCACGAGGAGCACCTTATCTTCTCTTCTCCACATCTCAAATAAAAAGAAGAAAGAAAAAAACCTAGCACTACCACGTTTCCATCACACTCTGTCATTGGGAATCGCAGAGTCAGAATCTCCCAATAAAATAATGTGATTGGATAAAATGGATGAATTGATGGAATAAATGCATAAATAAAGCGAAAGCTGGTCCCCCACCTTCTTCCTCTCTCTTTCTCTACGTTTTTCACTTTCAAAGAGGAAGTAACGGGGTAGCACAGTCGAATTTCTCAAATCTCGGCCGACTCTGGTTCATTGCGCCGGAACCCATTGTTGGTTAATTGCGGCTGCCTGTACGTGTGGCTGAATTGTCGGTGAATCCAGGTCGTCCATCTTGTGATCCTGATCTGGGCAGTGTTAAGGTATCAAGCTGCACCGATGGATAGATTGGATTCTCTGATTGGAAGGAACTGAGACAGTTTTATCAAGATGCACGCCTATGCATCTAGCTTATATGTTTGGCCTTGAGTGCACCCTCCCTCTCAGAGTCCAATATCTAACTAAACTGCGATTATTAGGAAAGTGAAGATAACAACATTGTAATTAGGGGTTTGTGGGGACATGGTTAATCCAATCCTACCCGTTTACTTAGCGGTCCAAGAATTCTAGAAGCCGATTGGACCCAACCCATTTAGTTGTAATTAGATCAGGCCCTACCAACTACACCCAACTCAAGTTTAAGTGTGTCAAACTTGTCTAATTAACTGCATTATATCTATATTTATCTTCTACTACTACTATTATTATTGTTATTTTCAGTTTGGAGTTAGGTTGGGTCATCTCGCCTAGCCCATTGGTTAGCTATATGGTGGAGGAGGCTGGGTAGAAGTCATTTACTTAAAGAGGCCACATTTTCTAGGTCGAACCCTAGCCTTTACCCATTAGCTTTGCCTGAACCTAGCTCGGAATGTCTAGATAATTAACCCTGGGCTAAGCTTACACATTGCCCCCTCTACTTGTAATTTCCATGTACAGCTTTCGTATTGACGGTCTAAGCTTCAAATTGCAATTGCATTACCTTCAAGTTGGGAATTAAAAAGAACATATGTGCCGGGAAACATTATTAGCTCTTGTCATTTCCTTTTGAGCAAACCTAATGTGCATTCAAACGCGGCCTCTTTCTCGGCATTCTACTTGTAAAATCTCACATTTCCATTTGTAATTCTATCTACAAAATACCCATGTCTCATTTATTGGAATCTCTCTCTCTCTCTCTCTCTCTCTCTCTCTCTCTCTCTCTCTCTCTCTCATATGCATATGCATGTTTTTCACCACCTCTCAAAAGGCATCGTTTTCTTCTTACCCAAAGCCACAAATCAACAGTGCAACAGTAAAAAAGCGAACCTGTGGGCTGCCGGCTTTCACATTTCGCCATTCCCTTGTCGGAAAAGGTGCGTTACCATTTCCATTTCCTTTACTCTTCTTTTTATGTACTTTGCATTGCTTCTTTCTCACTTACCCTTGTCAAAGCAAAGAAAGTAAAGAAATAGCATTATAATAGCTTATCCCCAACTGCTGGGTGGAGTTTGCTTGACGTTTGCGGGTAGGTAAAGCCTTCCAATTTTCCAATGCCTTCCCATTATAACCTTGCATTCATTTGGATCACACTCTACTTTTTCACTCCAGAATTGTTTGCCCCTTCGGAATTTATTATTAAACTTTGTGCGGTTTGATTTATTAACACATTTGCATTTTTATTGATTGAATTATAGTGATATTTTTTTTGTTTTGGATGTTTGAGTTTACAAGTATAGATGTGATTGCAATATGATGATGTACGCATATAGCTATTCAAATGTATAATTGCGTTGAAATGTGATCAATAGTTGTTAATTAAAAGTTTGGTTTGCTTTTTGTACTATGTATACCATTGTGTATGTATGCTTGGAGTCATGTATATTGAGATGCATGTATGTATGAAATGTTTCTACACCCTAGTTCAAGAGGTGAATAAGGCTGATCTCATACAGATTGGCACGATCGGCTCCGCACTAATCAAATAATGTAAGCTTATGCATAATGGTGGGGATAAACTATTTATTGATTGATCAGAAAGCTTTTGCTGATGATTCCACAGATGATGAATTTCTGTTAAGGCATACATGCGCTGCAAGACCAATTACTTGTAAGCAACAGATAGTAAGAGATCTCTTTACTAGCATACCCTTCGAGAGTTTTTTCTCATGGTCATTATATTCTAAGTAATATGATGTAGAGAAAAACAATGATACTCTTTGCAGTCTTATGCTCCATGCACATGCCCATAAATTGTACACGTGGCATACGTGTCCTTCAAATTAAACCGTGCACATCATGGGACCCAACGTAGATGGTCCTAGTGGGAAAATTACTAAAAGAGAATATGATCTAGCTTACTGGTAATCATCTATTGGAAGGTTAACATGGAAAGTTTTCAATGGTTGAAATTCAACAAACAAATGTCCCATCATCCGTCAGAGGTCAGTGTCATCTGATCCATCTGCAGCTATTCAATACGCCAGATTTCCCTTTTGCATGTTGATGTGTCAACCATTTATTTCTACCAGGTCACCCTTCATACGGCTTAGATTATCATTTTTGGGGCTTTGTTAGAACCGGGCCCGCATCAGTCCCTCAATTTGGGGTCTTGTTTCCACTATTTGATGGCACACATGCGATCGACCTGAGCCATTCATTACATAATGCAAAATCTGTGAACATGCCAGATACCAGAAATCAGGGGATTGCACTTATCAAGTGAGCACATCTGTGCATGGAATCTGGACTGTTGGACTAGTTCTCCAACGGCTCATTTTTCCATACAAGTGCGACCTGGCTGATCCGATTCACATTATTATTTGTTGTCCTGGCCATCTATACAAAGCACACCACCTGATGAATGGTCCACACCTCTGACACACGCCATCCATAAGTGGGAAGGAGGCCCACATGTGGCTGTCGAGCAGGTCCACGTTCTATCAAACCCATCCTTTCTTTTGTTTTTTCAACAGTGGTCCATCCATGTATAAGACCTAGAATGATGGTCTAGATCCACAGCCCAACCTGCCACATGCTAGGTACCTACTTTTAATTCCAGAACCATTGCTCCAAAGGCAATCGGTGAGAATCATGCGGGATAAAATAGCAATATTCCTTAATCAGTCTTAAATGGCGATCCTTCCTCTTGCTCCCATGGGCCACACGTGTACATCTGATTCTGACTCACGTGATAATCCTAATCCTCTAATCGGTGGCCAGCAAACTGATGGCTACATTCAAAGGAAAGGGCTCAAAGATTGGGTGGCTGTGGTCTTCAGTCCGAAAATGGAGATTGGTCCATCCAATTTCGGACCATCATGTCAACCGTTTGGATCACTTGAAAATGACCCTCCCTCGTATCGATGCCTGAATCGCATACTCCAAATGCTAGTTGCAGACACAGAGGGAAGGATGACGATAAGCTCTTTTTTCATTCAAGTGCAATTACCAGTAATAATTCTTCCTGATGAAAATTTCGTTTCACAAACTACGCATTAAGATCATGAATCTTTGTTAGGTGAATGGGTCCAGAGGCCAGCGATCCAAACCACTGATCAGATGGTCCAATGTGGATGTAACATTCACAAAGAAAAAAAAAAAAAAAAGCCAACCAGCCAACAGATTGGAGGGATCTAATCAGAGAAAAATGCAAAATGGAATTCTAAGCATCCTGGGAAATCCTCTACCCCTGTATAATTCCTCTTTGTTTAATCATATATTAGACCAGAGATATTCATGTATCGATTCAGTAGAGAGCATTGCAAGTGTGAAAAATGTTCGCATGGCTACTGTGGGACCTGAATGTACGTATGATATCCCACTCCAACAGGTACACACCACCATGATGTGCGCCCACATCAGATTGACCACACTATCAAATGCACGTTGTTGGTGTTGATGGTCGACACGCATCACGGTGGGGCCACACAGCTCGATCTCATGGGAGCTTATCATGAGCTCGAGCGCATAGTACCTTTTCCCATATATATATATATATATATATATATATATATATATATATATATATATATATATATATATATATAACAATGCACAACTGCCTAGAAAACCATAAAGTGTGGCCCCACTGAATGCTTGGATTGATTTGTTGCTGGGTGATCTTTACAGGGGATCTAAGCTGTTGGAGGGATTTGACGTCAAGCACCGCGTGAGCTACACAACCAACTCACTGCATGGGAGGAGTGACTGTTAATAGGAAGGGTAGCACAATGGGCCTTATAGGCCCATACAAAGGCCGTTAAGATTGTAGAAACAACAGGTCAGGTTTCAATGGTTTAAAAAAATAATAATAATAAATAAATAAATAAATTATTTTAATGACTAGGTCCTGGATTATTTATTTATTGACGAGTAAGTCAGGCCTGGAGAATTAAATATATTAGGTATTGGACAACCAATGGGCAGCCCATGCCAAATCCCCTGATATATGCAACACGAGCAGTTGTGAGTTGGCTTCAAAATAGAAGCATAACAAAATGCAATATGTAAGGGATGGCAACCAGAATTTCAGAGGACTCACTATATATAACCACTAACACATTAGTAATGCCCAATATTCTATAGAAGCAACCTAGTGGAGTGGATTTAGAAAACAAAGCTTATGGCATCACAAGCATAATAGATCATGCCACACTTGATTCACAGTCCCGAATAAGCCTATACCCTAGCACGCACGCACACCGAGTGTCATGTGCCAAAACTCATTAGAATGCAAGAGAGAAGTGAATGGAAGAATGCTTATTACTTGAGTAGGTGGCAAATGGGTCGGATCAGGTCGAGGGGGACAAGACATGACTTTTTAAGAATCAGATTGGAATTTTGACCCAAACTCGATCCAGTAAAATATAGGTCAGGTCTGGGTGGAGTTGAAGGTAAAAAAAAAAAAAAAAAAAAAAACCTTGGTCTGGGTGGGTCCTGGATCTAGATGAAGCTGGGTCGGTTCTGCGTTCAGATTGTCACAAAGCAGTGGATGGGTAACCAATTTTTAGAAAAAAAGGTGGGACTATTGCTATAGTCTAACCCAAAGAGGAACCAGACCCAACCCCTTTAGTAATTCAAGTCGAACTTCGACCAGGACCCAAACCCATCCCATGGGTCTAAATTTTGGATCAGATCCACTAGATTTTCTGGTCAGTACAAGGAACCATCAGGTCAACCCGACCCATTTGCATCACTACCTGAAAGCATTAGGGTTTACAACCTTCTTGGCACGGTTACAAATGAGGATGCCACCTCAGCCAAGAGAAAATTTTACTCTATCAATGGTGATAATGGTGCCATGTGGCAATCATCCAACAACCAAAGCACTCGAGAATCTTGCTGGAATAATCTACACTACTCTCTACAACATTGCATCAGAGAACTCTAAAACATCCAACAGATCTCCACACAACACCACACACTTCTGCCATTCTCTACACACTCCAACCCCATTCTAGAATTCTCTATACTCGAAACCTCTAACCTACAAAATGAGCATAATTTGCCCTAGTCCATGAATGGTCGATCTATGAAAATTGCGCTCAACTCATCATGTGGGCTGCAAAGGTAGAACTATAATGGGTGATCTAAAAAAGATTGACTGACATCAACATGCAATGCACTATAACAACCTGATACTTTATCTAGGTCATCTACCGGTCAGGCCAACCTGATAAATGGCTTGGATGTTCCACGAATATGCAAGATTGGAATGTGTTGTCAAAGTGGAGATGTGTGTCTTGTGGGTTAGTGAAAGCCCCAGACATCAATGCAAAATACACCACATAATATCCAAGGAAACAATGTAAGCGACAGGGAAAAAAAATAAAAAAATCAGAGCCACCATAGAGCAATATTTACAGTAACCAAATGATTGAGAAATGCATGAAATTGCAGAAGTATTGAGAAGGGAATGAAAGCAAAATTGCAGAAGTATCATGCTGGTACAAAAGCAAGATTTCATGAGAAGGGAATGAGTTAATTAAAACATCTAAAAGAATATCAAAAAGGAAATTGCAGAAGTATCATGCTTTTCTAACAAAATTGATAAATTCAACTAGTCCTCTTTTGACGCCATTCAACAAAAGGAGAAGAAAATGAAAACTGCACTTCTTAAATAAAGTACTATTTGGACGTCCCTGAGACTGCGGACAAAGTTGCCATCCTTCCACCTGTTTGGAGTGGCCCGAAAAGGTCAGCTTGTGCACTTCCCCATTGCATTGGACCTCGATTTTTTTTTTAATACCCAGAATCAACAGTGAGGCAAGAACAACTCCTGCCAATTCTGATCTCACTCAAGAAGTGGGCAGAAATCAAGCACAACTCAAGACGGAACATGGGCACTTCCGAATGTACCATAAATTAGTGAGGGCCAGATCATACCAATTAATACCAACAAAATGCAATTGGCGGGCTTCACACGTGTTTTCCAGACAGCAAGAGAAAGCTGTTTCTCAGGCATTTCCTCCCTTTTGGTCCTCATCCAACAGCTCATTTATGCTGAGATGAAGCAAGTCTTGATACATTTTCTTCCACTTTTGGACCATTTGCAGTGATCTTTTGCAGTCTTCCCTTAATCTTTCCAACTCCACTTCTGTTGCAGCCAAAGAACCCTGTTGCTGAAAAAAAAAATAAAATGGCAGCATCCCCAGGTTTCAGGTTTCTTTCTGACTGTCAACTATATTTTCTCTTTTATATAAATGTAAATAACAGGACATCAAACGCAGAGACTACATTTAGATGCACAAATGAGTCGAACATTCAGTTTAATCAGGAGTAAATTATAAAGATTAGTGATGTTTCCTAGAATTCGTAATGAGGAGCTATCCCTCAAATAGCAGCCACTGTCCTTTCAAGTCCAATTTGAAAGTAATGTAATTGCAACTTGAAAGTTCAAGATGAATGCTAAGGAAAGAGACCACAATCTCATCATTGCTACTGTATAATACTCTCATCATTTCTGTTGAATTCACTATTGCATCCGAAGTGTGCAAGAAAGCATTTATGTGTATGTGCCTATTTCGTCAATACAGTAAAATACTGAATTCATACAGAACCGCTGAAAACGTTAGAAAAGAAGTGGTGAAAAAGATAAAAGGTAAGAAGCTGTGTTGGTATATTGCTTTGTGAAATATAATTGGGTCGGACACACATAAACAAAAATCTGTGGAAGGGATGGAAGACACATTTTATTAAGGGATGTAAGACAGTTTACTAAGGGATGGAAGACAATTCTCAATCATTAGTGTTTTTATATATATATAATAATTATTATAATTATTATTATTTTATTTTTTGGCGATGATTTTATTAGATATGAGGCCAAAACCAAAAAAAATACAATATACATAAAAAGAATAGTCTATCCTACAGCTCTAATAGTATTTGCCCATCCCATTACATTCAATTAGCCCTATTGAATACATCCATTACCTGATTGCTTTGATTCCGAAAACACCTATTGTTCCTCTCCTCCCATAGAGTCCAGATTCCAGCCAACAATGATATTTTCCATGTCGGCTTTCCTTCCTTCCCAACCCACCCCCACAACCCCCAGCGAAAAAAAAAAAAAAACTTTCAATGAATCCTGCCATGACCCAAGATGTTCTGAATAATTCGAAAAACCTATGCCATACTTTAGCAAACGGGCAATGAAGAAAAAGATGATAAACCATTTCCTTATTTTGCATGCACATCAAACATACGTTCAGAATCACCATCCTTCTCTTGCAAAGATTATCATCCATGAGCACCTTATTTCTTCCCACAAACCATGCCAAAGCTGCCACTTTGGGAGGAACCCTATAATGCCACAGAAAAGTTGTATAGCTAATTTGCCTTTCTGATGAAGACCCAGAAATGAAGTTATAAACTGATTTACCCAAGAATTTATCGGATTTTTCTATAACCCACATGAAAAAGTCCCACTCTCCCATCAATGGCATCATCTTTTGAAACAATTCCAACAATTTAATCGTCTCTCCGTCATTTTCCAACGAATTCCTACCGCATAAAGAGTCCAAATCACCTCATTTCCAACCTAGGAGTAACAACGGGCAACCATGATATTCAGATCCATTGACAGACTAACAAACCTAGGAAAAACTTCCTGAAGTGGTTTCTCTCCCATCCAAAGTATATTCATAAAATGAACAGAGTAGAACCTTCAAAACAAGGACATTAGCATGTTGCCTAAAAATAAAAATAATAAACTTGTAGCTGTCATGCACGTGAACATAATTCATGAAGTGAATATTAACAAGGCCTATATAGAAGACACATTATATGGTAAAAGACTCGTATTCAAAACAAATGATTGAGAAACATTTCCCCATGTTAAAGTACTTCCTTGTTTCTAGGATGATTAATAAAGCAACGATGTAAGTTTTCTCCTCTCATGCCTTTCAACAAGACATTTTGTCACTTTTCTCCTTATGGTTGGAGAGATTCAGCATGGTTTCTTGCACTTCAGCAGGGGGTTCATAAAGGTATTTCCAATGAGGGGTGGTCAGATGGTTGCCCACACCTGCAATATGGGGATGATGTCATCTTTGCTAAAGGACCCATGCATGATGGAGAATGCAAAGGTTTATCAATAGATGAATGCCAGTTCAAACACCCCATTTTCAAGCACAAAACATAAATGCACTACATGTACGAACACCGTACAGACAAGACACATTGCTACAAAGCTGCCTCATCAGAACATGTTGAGCATCTAGAAATAGCATACCAGTCATCAATATTCAGGAGCAGGGAGCAGAACAGTGGGGATTCATTAGTTTTCATCAAATTATGCTTTGTGGGGCACAATGAGGGTCAGTACTATGTAGAAATTCATTGATTGGTTTCAGATGAAGAGCTTGAAAACAGGCAGGAAGAAGTAGTGAGTAACATTTCAACAGCTTCTATATAATCGCTCATGTTAAGAAAAAGCGCATAGTGGTAGGTTAAAGATGAGAGGACAGACAAGAATTACATGACTCAATGAATCTGTCACTTCTGCAAACACATGGATTCCTAAGATGCAAATTTCTAATAACCATTTCTCAGGTTAACAATGTGCTAGTCATGTCACTTAAAATATGTGTTTGATCAATGCCTCAGGAAAATGTTTGAAAATCTGGAAAACTGTGAATATTTTCTCGCCAATGTTCTGGTCCTTTGAGAAATTATACCAATATATGTTACCACGTCAATTTCAAATTTGAAATCATCTTTTGTGACTAGGAAAAATGAAGCAAGCATATCATATAAATGATTGCAGAAATATTTTAAAAGAAAATGTGACATGTAATATGCAATTACAAACAAGTTGAAATTTAATGATATGATCATAAAAGAAGAACCTGAAGCTCTTTGATTTGATTTATCATCACATGAGAACTGAGGCATTGACTATCCAATGATTCGTCACGGGGAGCAAGAACTGCCCTAACAGCCCTAGTGCCATCATCTCCATCCATTGAATTGATATATTTATCCAGAGGTGGCGGTAATGTCGACAATAGATGCCTCCTAGATACAGAGCCTTGTGTATTTCTTGATGTCTGAGGACTTGAGGGTAGTGGCTTTCTAAGTACAAGGATGTTATTGATAGGACCTGCAAAATAACAAGACATTCATACAAACTATATGACAATATACCTTATGAAAATACAGTCAAGGTAGTTAGCAATGAGCTAAAGCACAATGCTTGACCTCAAAACAATCGCATCCCATGGTTCAGTGATCCACCATTGATACCACAGCCACACCTTGATTCCATGCATTGAAATCTCCCTGACATCAAAATTTGTTCCTTTGTCAATTAATGCAGACCATTGCTGTATTTTATTTCACAACATCTAGCATATGGCCAACAATCGAAAGGATAGATTCTCACAACTAGGAGATTTTTGTTGCATGGGTCAGCCGACAACAGTGGAGCCCATCATATTAACATTGTATCACTGAATCATGACCATGCGCCCCACTTGTGCAAACAAAAAACCTGAGCAAACCAAGCAAAATCTTGGGTTGAGCATTGTATAGCACTATCTTTAGCACCAGCTGCTTTAGCCTGGGAGATACCTTTTGCATGTTTGAATATACGATTGACATGATGGGCTTTAGTGTCCCAAACTCGAAATGTGCCATCCTCGGATCCAGATATTAGTGAAATTCCATCCAAGCTAAATGCCAAGCAAGTAACAGCCTTACTGTTCCATCATAACAGCTTGTAGAAGTTAAACTACAATATAGGGAAATCAGCCAAATCTAGGAAATTTTGAGAAGTTGGAATCACAACATATTAAATAAGGAGAATATTGAAATCTTCCGTTATCTGATATGGAGAAAAGCTTGATATGTAAAGCTGCTCAGCAGCATTCTCCAGGAGAGCTTCCTCTCAATGCAATAAATATAACCAAAAATATGGGTCTAGATTCCAAAATGGGTCACAAACACCAGAAAACTTAGCCAACGAAAAAGGCCCAGTTTAGTGTGCCACAAGGACATTATAAGTTGCATCCATCCAAATCTCCACCATACATTTGTGTGGTGACCAGCGATTGGAACTGATCGTCCGGTGGGAACCACCATGAGAACGGACAGGGCACAACTTTGGGATGTTCTGGCAGGACACATCATTTTCCCACCAATACATATGCACATGTCAAATGTTATTGCAGATAAAAGCCAAATTCATTATTGCATGAGGTGTTAGTGACCAAGCAATGTGGCCATAGTCCATCTAAAATTTCCTTTACTTCATGAAGCATGACAAATGCCACCATGAGAAAAGCTTGAAATAGTGGCTATAAGCAAGCAATTGTGCCGAAATTAGGTTGTTGTTCAAGGTCATAAATCCGAACTTCCAAAAATTCAAAAAGATTCTAGTTAATATTTGCATGAATAGGAGGAAACCAGTAATGGTAAAGGTGACTGTAATGACCAGTCTTATGGCCACTAGTAATGGCCATTACAGCCCTGTAACAGTCAAAAATATTTTCAAAGGAAGAAAAATGTATTGAGCCGTTATAGGACCATTATGAGGAAAAAAAATTTTCAGAATGGGTGTTACAATCTCACATTGCGTAATGGGTCCCACAATCACCCTTTTTGAATACCATTAGAATGCTTCCCAATTGATACTGATTAATCACATCTCAATCAGCTATAGGAGATCAATAATGAATTCTAACCATGCATCCAAGCCTGACATGTGAACTAAATTTAGAAAAAAAAATAAAAAGGAAAAGGAAAATGTGAAGATATGTCTGGTCATAAAATACTATGGACCACGGCGAAGACAGTTTCAGAGTGCTCATTAAACAGAAGATAAAAAGATTGATTCATCAAGAACAGTACAGAGAAAATTTCCAACCTGTGACCAGATAATGAACCAATGATATGCATTCCATAAGTGCTGTTTGTGGAGCTTTCAGCACTAAGCGCGCCAATATATATTTTGCCATCCCTACCGCCAGCATAAAATGCATATTCCCCAGGGTCTAGTGCAACCGCATTGATTATAGAAGGGAACACAATGGTTCTCAATAATTTCTTCTTAGACAAGCTCCAAACCTAAGGCATTTACATCAGCATAGATATATCTGAGCACTAGAATGAAGGAAATTTTGATTAGCAAAACAAACGTAATTGCTGCAAGGTCACTAACAATATAAACTTGAAAAATGTACATACTATAATATGAATTTCTGAAACAAATTCGAAGGTCATGAAAACAGAATCAGTTTTAGGTAGGCATACCTGTACCCACCGAAATCGAAATGCATAACAGCTGTAACAGCTGATACGGGGGCATAATGGCCATTATGCCCCCTGTAACAGTCTTTTTTTTTTTTAAAGAAAAAAATATCAGGAAAATCTGAAATATTTAGAGGATTCCACACACACACACACACACACACACACAGAGTCTACTCTTTGGAAAAAAATGCTGCCTCGGCATGTCTGATTATTTTATTGACTTGAGAAGCTTAGATTTATCCCAAATTGGCCTGGAATTCATGCAAGCTATGACACTCATCCCGCTAGTGCACATACCCAAGCATTTGAAATCATTCTCCCATGAAATTTAAAAAAATAAAATAAAATTCGGATGAAAAGTGTCGCTGATTTGGGGGACCACTCGAATACCCCCAAATTTAAGAAAAGTGTCGCTGATTTGGCACTCATCCCACTAATGCATATTCCTACGCATTTAACATTATTCTCCCCACCCACCCCCCACCCCCCCCCCCGGATTTGAGAACCACTCAAATGCCCCAAAATCGGCTCTAAATTCATGCAATATATAGCACTCATCCTACTTATGTCCCTAAGTATTTGACATCATTCCTCCTAAGAAATTTTAAGAAAAATTTAGATAAGTAGTGTCTATGTCGCCAATTTAGGGGACCACTTGATGCCCCAAATCGGCTCAAAATTCATGCAATCAATGGCACTATCGTTCTAATGCAATTGGCCCGAAAGTATGCTTATTTCATCATCTGACTATAACATCAGTGGACATTTATTAGATGGTCAAAAATGAAAAATATCCAGTGGTGGTCCTATTTCAACAAACAAGTGTCAAAAAATCAGCAGTCACAGTCACTAAAACAATTTGATTTTTGACCAATGACTCAGCAACAGCGGGTCCCACAATTTAATTGATGTGCTTTGAAATAATATATGCCACGTGTATAATTTCCCGAGCACAAGTGCACCTAGCGCCACACACCACCAGAGAATTAAAAAGTAAAAAGAAAAAAAAGAATGACCCTTTTAAAACTTGGCTCACAAAGGGACACAAGCAGTCTTGAAAGGCTGGGGGGCAGCGTAGTAGCAGACGAAGAAAAGGAGGAACAGCAGTAGCACAGCAAAGAGAAAGGGCAGCACAGCAGCAGCAGAAGCTGGTTTTTTTTTTTATATATATATAAAAAAATAAAAACAAATAAATAAAAAAAACTTTATTTTTATTTTTTCATTTTCTTCTCCGATTACTATGAGTAATGGTTACGCGAAGTTGTAACGGACTGTAATGGCCGTTATGGCCCTGTAATGGTCTGTTACAGTTCATCTTTTTCAAGCAGGGAATTTTGAACCGCATCGCATAATGGATTAAGTTGTTACCATTACATAACAGTTGTTACGTAACCAATATGACACACTTTACAGAAAACTCAAGAGAGAAGAAAAAGAAAATAAAATAAAAAGCTGGCAATGGAGAGGAAGACGAATGCTGCATCACAGCAACCATGCCACATTGTTAAGATTTTTAATTTTTTAAAAGTAGAATCTTTATTAAAGCAAAGGAACCAGGGACACCCAAAACAGGGAGCATCACCACAACAAAACAAAGCAGGAAAGCTCAAAACAACAAAACGGCCCCAACAGCCTCTGGAACATACACAAAATACAGCGCCATAGCCGAAAAGGGCCAGCCTAAGCCCTGCTATCCTCAATTAACAAAACCGCATCTTGCTGCCCCATCTTTGGCCAGTCAATTAGCCACATCATTAGCAGACCGAGGAACATGGTAAAAGGATATCATCACACAGTGGTCTTATCTCTTCAATTGAGTCTACCAACCTCATCACAGGTAACACCACCATTAGCCCACTCAACGGCATTCCTCGGGTCACCCTCAAACAAATGCAGGGTGAAAATTAAACTCACAGGCCACTTTGATAGATTTTAGCATGCCGACCACCTCAGCAACGATGGAGTCCAGACTACTAATAGGGACTCAGAATAACCATGACTGCACCACTGTTGTCGTGAGCTACACCTCCAATTCCCACCAGCCCCAGGTTCCCATCAAATATAGAAACTACATACATCCTAAACACTTGTCATCATAAATAAAGGTGACTTTGGTTGCACCAAATAGCATGAACTCATGAACATGAAATTTCATGATACATCATGATTAATCAGTCTACTTTGGTGCAAAATATAATGAAATTGCATGATATTTGGTGCGAACCCGACATACCCTAAGCAAAAGAAATGAACTTGGAAAAGGACTGATCGAGACCATTGACCAGGCCCCTGAACAAATTTGATGGCCTGATTTCATACACCAAAAGCGGAGTGTTGAGGGTCAAATATTGCATATCAGACCCCAGTTAGTGCCTAGATTTACGAATATGGTATTGTTTAACAGCCCGATTTAATCGTGTTTGTGATGTAGGGTGTATTTACGAGCTTGGATTGGAATATGATGCTAAAAGCTGAGATTTAGCGCTCAAGATTCACCAAGGCAAGGGACGGACCTCAGGGGACCAAGATCAGTGGATTTACACGCCAGAGATCTGAGAAAACTGAGAAACTGAAGCTCAAGTGGCCCGAAATTGGTCCAGAATGCAAGATCACAGGGTTCCAACCATCCGTTCAGCTCGAAACTTTATATATGACGTGAGGACCATAAATTAACCGTACACGTCAAATTTCAGCCATTGGATCCATGTGGAAGTGGTCCAACGGTCAGATCAGCCCATTAATCATTGATTTGGGGCCCACCTGATCCCTAGATTTACTTCAAAATTGGTCTCAACTCATCAAATTAGGTGAAGAAACAAATGAGCGGCGTAGATTTCTCGTTGACATCACGAGCAGAACCCACGTGCAGTGCACGCTCACCAACTGCCAGACACCAGCCGTGCGCTGGACTTCTATTCAAATTAGGAGAGCTCCTCCCGTTTCACCACGCACAAGACAAGAGACGGACAACGTCCGTTTGATGGACGTTGTGGGCCATCATTGTCATCTGTTCAGATGATCCAGACCGTTCAACGTGATCAGGGGCCACGTATGACCGGACCTTAGGTGTGCGTTTGTGGACGTCTACACGTGGATGTACGTGTTTCTCAACTGAAAAGCCTCGGCGTTGATGGACAGAGCCTGTTTGCAAGATGGTGGACCCCACGGATGATTCAGATCGATCGTTTATCAAGTTGGCCTATCTGCAAGGAGTGAGCCACACATGGAGAAGGATTAAAAGAAAAAGGAAATAGAAAGTATTTTCGCAAGAAATCCCGGAATCAATGGGATTTCTCTTTGCGCACGCGAACGGGCAGCTCCGCTGTTGTGGTTCGATGTGGCCCACCCCTGTGATCGGACAGAATAATCCAATCCATCTATCACGTTAAGAGGACAATCTTGGCCCCAACCTAGCTCGTTTCGCACTCAGAAAACATCTCACGTGCACGCAATTCGGTCTGCACCTGTACCAGTTACATCGACAGGCAAAACCTGTTCACACAACTGCCATTCTCGCGCATGCACTGGCCTCCGATGGGACGAGCTGTGGGCCTCTATCTTGAAGGTAATGGAAAATCTGCACCGTCCATCTTATAGGGATGGAAAAATCGATCAAGATATGGAAGATTGTTCGCTGATCAACAAGGAAGGTGGGGAGTTTTCTGCACTGTTTTTTTTACTGCGTAACAAGACTAGTGCAGAGGAGTCTCGACTACGTAAAGAGGACTTCCGCATGCAACTTCTTTTGGTGCGTAAACTCCCAGCCGACCAACCTACTGGCTATAAAAGGGAGGACATGCACAAGCTCCAGGCAGTTTTTCTTTGGGTTTCAACGTGGATACGTGAGAGAGAAGGAAGACATTAGAGTTTTGTTTTGTTTTCTTTTTCTTTTATTTTTTAAAAGATTAGCCTAAACATGTTTATGGGCTAAACCTCTTAGCTAGGGCTAAGAGGTGAAGCTTGTAGCATGATGGGAGAATTTGTGCTTACGCCTTTTATTTAGACTGACTTGATCTTGATTTAGTTTTATTAGGGGAATGTTCTTAGTTTTTAATGGTCTGTTGTGACTGAAATTACAATGGGTTTGCAATAGCTTAAAGCATGTTCTTTTTCTTTCATGTTTATGACGTCAGGAAGTCCTGTTGTTCACCATCGTCTCCTGGGCATGGTTGGATGTCGGTACCCTTCCTAACCTTCATGGCATGTTGATTGGTTGGTAATTAGTTTAATTCTGTTGTTTGCTTTGTCTCCTGGGCATGGTTTGGTGATGGAATCCATTCTAATTCATATACCTCTCATCTCTTGAAAACTATATCAACGGCAGTTCAGTTAATTTCCATGATTTTTGATACAGGCATAAGATCTCTCTGATCTCTACAAGTGGATCCTCTGAATCCTTAGTTTCATTTCCTCTGAATTTATTAAGTTTTAGATTATTCTCTCATCATTATTCTCATATTTTTCCCTGATTTAGATTTCATCTTATCCTAGTTCTAGATCTAGTTAGTTTCAGATTACGTACAGGTTTCAGTCCTTGTGGATTCGACCTCGGTCTTACCGAGATTATTACTACATCACAACCCTATACTTGGGGAGTGAACATGGAGTCAATGGTGGACCTTGGTTGCTGATCCAACAGTCCTGCAACAGGAAGACAAACGATATGATACTGGAAATGAATCCTCTTACACTAGCAAAAGCAATGTCCCCATGAAAGAATTAGGATCCAAGCGTAAGGGTGCTTGCTACAAGGATGCTTGGTATTGGGTGCTCAATCAGACAGCTTGAATAGAAGAAGGGGCTACCAAATGGAATGAAATCACAAATACATTGATTAAACAGTTCCTAAACATGGAATTGCAAATGCCTATGTCATGGTAGTGGAGGCAGGTTTTACTATACCGACAATGGTGACAACTGTTTCTGCTGTCCAAGCTGCTTCTTGGCTGCAAGGGTAGGGCTTGTTTTGGTCCCAAATACAAGAATGGAAGAAGAAAATACAAATGAACAGTTACCTTTTTTTAAAAAAGGAAAAGAAAAAGAAAAAGAAATGACCAGTTGGATGCAGATCGACCACGACTAGTGGAACACCAGCTGACAAAGATCAAACATGTATTGAGATTAGCCTAAGCTAAGGTGTGGTCACTTAAGCAAAAATACACTGAAGGGAGGAGGCTCAAACAACCTTACTAGTTTATAGGACCTCCATGAGAGCAGTAATGGCCAAGAGTGGGACTAGAAGCTTGATTTTGTGAATCAGGTACAATATGACCATATCGGCCACCCCCATTACTCAATATAGGAGTGAACAGGTAAGTTAAATAAATAAATAAAAAGGCGGGGGGTATCAGTCCATATCAGCAGATACATACCAATAAACCACATATCAGCACTGATATGGGGCCGATAAGGCTAAAAAGGGCCCATTTCATTTTTCTTTAATTTTTCTCTAGTTTTTCACTTATTTCTTCCTTCTGACCATGGAGGAAGCATAACAACTCATTGTATATGAGATATAGGTTTAGTTTGGGGATCAAAACAAAATATTTGAGTGATATTTGGTGGATTGAAGCAGAGGGAACAATTTTGGGAAATTAGAAAAGGGAAAAACCATCCTTTTTTTCTCTCATCTTCTTTTTGTTGTATTTCAATATAATGGGCCCTAATCTATAAAACCATGCTTGATTTGTATTGAAAAAGGGACTGTTTAGTTTACTTTCAGCAGGTCAAACCAACAGACAACATTCTTATCAAAGAATGATCTAATAAGCCATTCAATACATGTAGAAAATATATACATTTTTTAAATAACAATAAAAAAAAAATCTGGTGTTCTACAAATTTTCTCCTATTTTCCTGGTAAATTTTCAAAAAAAAATAATTGGACAATGAAAAAAAATTCCGCACATGCAAACCCATATAATCCAATATGGGTCCAACACGCCCCATATCATATCATTTCATTTTTGGACCCCACTGATACCCAATACCATTATTCAAAACCGTGAGTAGAAGCAAGTGGTTGAGGGTAGTGAATGCACTTCTAGTTAGAAGTGGAAGTCCCCATTGGTCAACTTTTTATGGATCCAAGTTTCCCACCCAAAAATGTCATGCATCACCTTATCTTGCAACTTCTTAATGATTCACCAAACAGTGGATCAATGCCTTGCTGGGCTATGATAAAATGAAATCGTCATCGATAATGATCATTGTGCCTTGATATGATTATTTCCTGTGGATCATTCAATGATATTGGTGTGAATTTCTTGGCTGGACAGGACTATCCCAATAAAGTCATCGGTCATATTGACAAATAACCTGTCAATGTCATCATGTTGGGCTTAGCCATTTCCTTCATCGCAGCTATCTTGACCAACCATAAGTGTGAATGGTGGACCATTGGTCTACCCAGACAGCCTTAAACCCTAACATAGATGATTCTGACTCATGTTGAGCATTAATGCATGGTGAAATCATCAGGGCTGATGGCCACCCCAGTAGGGTATGAAACCCATATGGCCTAGGGAACGCATTTTGGGTGTGCAATAGAATCAGCTTCAACTCGTGTGCATGTGCCATACCATCTTTCTTGTCAACATGACACATGTTGACAATCCACACCATGAAAACAATAAGGCCCATCATGAGGATCACCAGCCACAAAACTCATGCTGATCTGCTCATCAGATGGGCCAAACAGTCGGAATCAATGGCCAACTGATGCACTGAGAACAGGAACAGACCACCCAATCATGCTTAGTTTTGAGAATAATGAACTTCATGGTGTTGCCTACTGTTTTCATGGTGCAGATTCTTCAACACGTGTCACATTAGTAGGAAAGATGGTAGGACCACAAGTAGAGCTCTTACATGTAGGTTCTCTTATTACTATGTCACTAATCCCACATGTGTGCACATTGGACCATCTACAAGCTGCCCCCAAGTGCCAAGGTGGCAACTGCATTTGAGATAATATCAATGGTTGCTCTCACTGTGAGATTTTTTTTATTTTTTATTTTTTTCAGAATTCCTGTTGTGTAGAAGCCCCTGTCTAAAAATCTAAAAAATTGTCAAACAGTCATGATGTTGGAAAGAGAAGGATAGACGTTCATTTGTTTCATTAATTTCAGCTCCAACTGACCAGTGGACAGTCCCAAGTATTGGTCAAGGGCATTTGAATGGTGGGACCACAATTTGATGGATAGCATAGATCTCATTCGTGTGTGCTACCTTGACATGTGGGTGGTAGTCAAATTAGCTACTTGTAAATGTGAGTTGACACAATGGTTCCGAATGTCATATCTTATTGGCTGTATTGGATCCATATTTGGCCAAGATGCAATACACAAAACAAGCCCTTCTGATTTTTATTTTCAACTCTTTTCTCGTGCTTTTCCGCTTCCTTTTTCATTTAAACCATGGAGGCCCCCTTCTAATTACTTCAATTTTCCTCTTATTTTCCATTTAAACCATGGCAAGGTATTCTATAAAAGAAACGGTGCCTATAACGGTCACCACTATTACCTTTACGATACGGGCTATAATGGTTGTTGTGGTCTCTTTTTTTTTATTGAAAAAAAAAAACCCAAAAAACTTGTATCGGCCCCGTAATGAACTGTTACGGCCTTTACAGGAATCATAACGGGCCGTTATGACCCCATAACAAATAACGGTTGCCACCGTTACCTTTACACAATAGCCTTTACAGCCTTGTAACGGCCATTAAGGCACACCATGACCATGGAGGAAGCTTAGAAAATTGTTTTAGATTAGATCGCGGGTTATTATGGGAATTATACCACAAGATCTGAGTGGATTCAACCAATAAAAGAAAAATGGATCAATTTGGGGAAAATCGAATAGCCAAGTAAACCACCATTTTTGTGAGTGGGTGTGTTTTCATCTTTATTATTATTACGATTATTATTATTATTATTATTATATTTGTTGGTAGTGGGACTCAATTGTCATGGCCCTAATTGGCCAAATCATGCTTGCTTGATTTGTGTTTGATTAGGGCCTATTTGGTTGACTTTCAACAAGTCAAGCCGGCAGACAACATACTTATCAAAGAATGATCTAATACACTATTGAATATATACCAAAACACACAATAAAAAAGGATCATGGTGTTTTACATTGTTTTCTTATTTTCTAAATATTTTTTAAAATTTTTTGGGCCAAAAAATTTGGTCAATGTGCCTTTGGGACGAAGAGATTGTCGATCACCTTCCTCTACACCGCCCTTTCTCTATTGACATATGGTGGAGCGTTTTCCGCCTCCCTGGTGTTTCCTGGGTCATGCCGACCTTTATAAATGATTTCTTCTGTGTTTGGCACGCAAAGCCATTTGGGGCTTTGGGCAAGAGGAAATGGAGGATTATCCTCCTAGCTATGATCCGGGCCATCAAGGTTGAACGTAACAATCGTTGTTTTAGGAATTTGTCAGTTTCAGCTATGGGGGTTTTCTCTAGAGTTCTGATTCTCTTCCGAGATTGGGCTCCATAGTCGATTTTTTCGGGGTTTTGCTAGTTTGGGGCAGCTGATGTGTATTTTTTCCTTTGTTTCTCTCTCCCTGTTTTCTTGTCGCTTTGTGCTTCCGCTTGTGTTTTTGTTTTTGTTTTTTCTGTTTCTGTTCTTGTTGTTTTTGTTTTTGTTTTTTCTGTCTGTTTTTGTTGTTTGTTCCCTTAATAAAATTATCACCTTTCGGAAAAAGCATGGTCAATGCAGGCCTGTTTTTGGACAATTTGAATACGCTCGGCCAATATGCCCCCCAATATCGATATTCAGAACCTTGGTTGACACACAAAGGCACTACAACATTGGTTAAACTCCTATAATAACCACCAGTTTGAAAATGGTGGTGACTCATCATATGCTCATGTAACACTTGTGTATGCCTATCGGCCCTATCCAAACCACCCAAATTGTGGGACACATTGATGATTGATCATATCCCTAAAATCAAACCGATCAAGCAATCCTAACCATCCAATTGATGGCCATACAAATTCTAAAGCAAAAATCATATGGTTACTATTGTCTTCTTAATACATGTGCTCCATCCAGAATTGGAACAGCGTTTGGACAATCCAAATGCCATTTTGACTATGCCATGTGTATGGTTTAACAGTCACCACATTTTTTAATGGTGGTGAACTATCATACTGAATCTAGCCCTATGAAATATCGGTAGCAGTGTGTGATGGTTAATAAACAAGAACAGGTACACAAGACATGGAAGTAACTTAAAGGAAACAGTCTAAATCCTGAACACCTATTTAGAAAGATTATAGACCAAAAGTTAGACCGATTGGATTTTATAATTGGATGATTTGTGGGCATTTAATGGATGATTGAAATTCAAAATATTTAGTGGTTTGAATCCAGAAAACTAATATCCAAAAATCATAAGTTAAGAATACTCAATCAATCTCATCACGAAAAACTGATCCATCCCTAGGTCCTGTAATCAAACAGTTTGAGTTAATATATGCCATTTGTACAATATCCAAGTGCCTGCAAAACAACCAGCATATTCTGCCTAAGTATCAAATAACTCCCCTCTTCTCTGCCATCTTGTTCTCTTCTTATGCAAACAGAACCCAAACCCGACCCAAAACAGATCCAAACCCAATCGAAGCCAATAGCTTTAAGACCCGATGTAACGCGGGGGCATTTTCACACCGGGCTCGAGTGGGGTGGCCTGTGGGATGCGGGGGCACACTCGGGATGGATGGCCCGCGGAACCCATGGATTTGGGGCCTATGAGGAGGGTTTGGCCAAGCACCTAACCCATGGATGTGGGGCTTGAGCTATATGATAAAGAGATTAATAAAGAGATTAATTCGTCATGCTCTATCAGTTCAAGCTTTTAGAGCAAGTGGTTAATTGTCTTGCATCACTATGGGTACACAAACTCAAGCAGATCCAGCTCAGCACCTTGTTTTTGGTACCGGACCCAAACCAAACTCTTATAGGCACCCCAGGACTTCAAACTCTGTTTTTCTCAGAGCGGTCTAGAGTTTGAAAAGAAGTTTACCCACTTGATTTTGAGGATTGAGCATGCATGTTTCATTATGATTTTTTACAGAAGTAAACCACAAATGGGTAATTCAAATAACCCAGGCAAGAGTTCCCCATAATTAGCATGGAGAGAGTTTATCAACTAAGTTGGTCCTGTCAATTTCTCAGGCTTAAATGAGCATGTCTAAAATCACTAACTTTAGTCCCCAACTTGGTAGTTGTTCACTTTTTCCTCGTTCTTTTTTACTGGTATCGATTTCTCCCCGTAGAAATTTTAGGGTAGGGCTAATTACGATAACAACTATTTGCATGGAGGATAAAGGATGTTTTCATCAATTAAGGTTCATTGGGTGGTTCATATCCACAAAGAACCAAACGTTATTTTCTAACACGAAACACACAAGAGTGAAGCTAGTTAGTTTAGGAAAGAGCATCCCTAAAAAGAATTCATCTTACCCATTGCTTGATAACATATCAGGATTATCATCATCAGAGACTTGTCCAATCTATTCAGAGCCGGCTCTTGTGATTGCTTGGCAGAAGTTCAATGAACAACTGCCTACTTGACATCAAACCTCCTCCTAAGCCTGAGCTAAATAAGAGACTAAACATAAATGTATCTTTAATGGGCTAATGGGATCCAAACCAAGAAAAACAGAAATGGTGATGCAACATGCTCCCCTGAAATCATGGGTTCAATCCCAGGCTCCAAACATACCTATCAAAAAATATAAATAGACGTAGGCACTGAAGTAACTGGAGATCAAAAGAGTTCATCTAGTGGTGGAGGCTCGAGAAGATGGCCGCAACCACAAACTTTTACAATGTAAACTTTTGTTCATGGAGACTCCGTCAATTTGACAGGACAAAATAAAAGGAGCTTCCTTTGCTTAAGGTTTCTTCATCATAGAGAAGCAAGTTGTGATTGCTCATTATACTGTTAGTCTGTTTCCTTGTTCATATTATAGGCTCAATCAAACATAACCAATTTTGTAGGAAAGATGATTTGAGACTATTGGCCTCTTCAATTTACAGTGAAGAAGGGTAAAAGCAAGGTGCAATTCAGGAGTTCCAATTCAAAAGCATATGCATATCATTGCCAAGCCATGCCACTCTTCCATTCCCATTGAAAAAATTAAGTAAATAAGAAAGAAAAACATAACTTCCATTTTGCAGGCATGATAATGCATATGATCTATTAATAACCTACCGAACCTTACACGTGCGATCCTCCGAAGAAGACAAGATAATTGCATTACATCCTCCATAACCCGCAACAATGTCAGTCACGTGTAAAGTATGTTCTGAAAAGATGTGTTCATAGGGACTTTGGTTCATTGTGTCTCCCATATCATCAAACAGCCTGTTTTGTCAAACAAAAAAGAAACAAGTTAATAGAACATGAAGGCCTCAAGAAGAAATGCCGAGGACTGCACAGATAGATATGCATGGATTTGATATATGAACCAAAGTTTCAAAATAGCGGTTTTGGATTGCGAATTGTCTGCAGACTGAAACAGGTATGACAACTCATTCCATTTCATTCTGGTGACTCATCTCAATCCGAACTGAAAACCAACACAACTCGAGCAAAATCACATCACATAAAATGAAACTATTGAACCATGTACACCTACCCCAATTGATTAAAATCCACCCATTTCCCATATCCAAGTATGGAAAATGTCAACCGGGCGCTAATAGGAGGTCCGTATAGCATATGTAGGTAAATAAAGAGGAACTCGGTACCTGTAAAGGGACCAAACTTTGATGTGTCCATCCTCCGCTCCCGAAATTAATAGTGATTCGTCATCAGAAAATACTAAGCAAGTGACAGCTCGATAATGAGCATGCCACTTCTTAAGAAGTGTGCCACTTGCCACCTGCATTGTAAAACAAGGATACAGAAAACATTTCAAACATTGCACATCTATAATGTCCACAACATTACAAATTATTCAGATTGCTGCAATTTGAAACTATCGAGTAGCATTAACAAAAGCATCACAGAAGGGAACAAACTGTTGGAGAATTCACCTCCCACAAGAAAATGTGCCCGGATAACCCTCCACCAATAATATATGTGCCGTCTGAGTTAGAAACAACAGGTTTGATTGGCTCAACAGGAAAGCTTCTAACCTCTGGCTGAGGCTGAGAGAGAGAGAGAGAGAGAGAGAGAGAGAGAGAGAGAGAGAGAGAGAGAGAGTACGTTAGCAATAGCACCAGAAATCCACAAAAAGAAATTACTTGAAATATCTTTTGAGCTGAGGTTTGAAAAGCAGAAGGAATTTTAGCATGTTCCATCCGATCAAACTAGAAATATCTTCAACCCAGAAAATCCATGTGGCATAACACAGGACATCTGATGGACCGCACCATTTATAGTGTCCCATGGTCAAGAAAAGCATCAGAATTATATGACAGTCTGGTTGGAGTAGAATGCAGATGATATCCTCCATTTGTTTTTAAACCATCCATTCATGGGCCCATAATTGGATGGTTCGAATATCCCAATTTCTAGGCTGTGGCCAATTTTCCATGATAGGCCTATGAGGGTAATGATCCCCCATCATGCAGAATGTACAGTACTGCAGCATAGAAACATAAGTCCCATTATGTTCCAGCCCAACGTGCCATAATCCCTTGGATGATCCTAACCCTCAAGGGGGCGTTTGGATGCCTGTAAATCAATTTTCAGCATTTACCCCATATCATTTACAGGCAAAAAGGTGGGATTTCATTCAGAGGCTCTCCATTTATAGCCCAACAGCTATATTTTCAAAAAACAACTCTCAGCTTAAACAATTTACAGGCTATCCAAACACAGAATCATTTATCTATTAAATCATTTACAGCTTACAGCCAAACAGGACAGGTTGTAAATGGTTTACACCTATAAATCATTTACCACTTAAACCATTTACGGGCATCCAAACGACCCCTAAGAGTTTGGTCATTTTGTTATTGACCGTCAATTTTTAAAAGCCAAAAGATTGGATGACTAGCCTCATCAAACCATGGATGGCTAGCCTCATCAAACCAAAACTCTTCTTCGGACTCATAAGCAATTCATGGTGGAGCGTATCGATTAGATGTCTCAAGATTATGATTGGAACTATTTTGTGCCTACGCAGAATCTCGACTGTGCATTTTCCAATCCATTGATCAGATGTTGGGATCATCTAAACGGTGTCATATTTGCATCATGGCCTGCCAATAGTGTTATGGAACGAACGGACAGTCCAGATCGATTATTGGTAGACATTTAAAAACCTAAGCAAAACAAAACAATGAGAAGGTGAGAGAGAGAGAGAGAGAGAGGGTGGAATGGACGGACCTTGTTCCAGGACCAGTAGAGAAGGGAAGGGGTGGAAGAAGAAGAATCTTGGAGCTGAGAAGAGGCGAGGAATCGACATCCGATAGAGGCGAGGCCATGGGGTGGGGAAGAGCAGGAACGGTAACGGAGCAGCTCTGCTCCAGAAGGCAAATCCCAGCAGCTTATTCCAGCGTCTCCAGGAGATGAGGCGAGTACCAACTCGTCCAGCTCCGCCATGGTTGGAAACGAAAGCAAGCATATGTTTGCTGTTCGTTAGGGCCTGTTTGGATGCCTATAACTTTTCAAAAATGTAACAAAGTTACAGGTGACTTTGTTACAGTTGGTGTTTGGGGGAGGAAAGTCACAAGTAACTTTCTCTCAACCTATGACTTTCTTACAGGAGAAAGAGGCGAAAATCTTACAGGCACTTGAGTCGTTTTTCAAGTTACCTGTATCAAAGATACAGTTAACGGTTGGAAATTTTGAAATGAAAATAGTTGGGAAGAATCACACCTGCATTGAAGGCGCGTACCTACCTTCTCAGACGGACTGACTGAAGGCCTCCGTTTCCCTCTCTCAGTCTCATTCTCCCTCTCCCAGTCTCCTTCTCCCTCTCCGATCCAGCGTCGGCAGGGTTAGAAAACCCCTTCCTTTCTTGCCCGCCCCCCACTTCTTTTTTTTTTTGATTTCCTTCCCTGTTTTTTTTTTTTTTTTTTTTTTTTTTCAGGGTTTAACAGAGGCAGTTTGGCTAGATGCGTGGGTAATGTCCGATGGTCTGTGGGTCCACCATCCTGTATTTGTTTTATCCATGCCGTCCATTCATTATTTTGGATTGTTTTAGGGCTTCATTCCAAAAATGAGGCATATCTAAATCTCATGTGGACCACACCACACAAAATAGTAATGATTGAAAGTCCACCGTTAAAAAACTCCTTGGGCCACTGTAATGTTTGTTTCACATCCAACCCGTTGATTAGGTCAGAAAGACCTGGATGAAGGGAACAAAACAAATATCAGTTTGATCCAAAACATCAGTAGCCTACCAAAAGTATTTAATGGTGGGCCTTCAATCAACATTGTTTCCAGTGATTTGGTCCACCTGAGATTTTGATGTACCTTATTTTTGGGTTGATTTCTTAAAATGATATAGAATAATTGGTAGATGGTAGGGATAAAACAAATACATCATAGTGGGGCCCACATTCCATTGTTCATTTTTTATAAGTGGGGCTTGTTGTGTCAGTGCAACTTGAGCTCAGGTAGATCCCAAATTTGTTTTAACATATGGTTTTTAAAACACTCCCAATTTCTATGAGCATTGAGATTCCTGCATGTCCTCAGGTGTTTTGAAATTGAGTGCCCACTTCATCGTTAACATATCCTTTTTCAGACAGTCCCAAGTTCCATTTGCATCTAGATTCTTGCCTGTTGTCAAATGGTTAGAAATCAAGGGTACATCGAAGTGTTAAGATATATGGTTTTTTACAGTCCCTTGATATTGGTCCATTTTAACAATGTCCCACTTTGAGATTTTAACTGCTAATGCAAATTTGGTGGAAGCAGCTCCCTATGCTTGTGATTTCTCTTTAACTGATCCTTGTCAACAAGAGTCACTCCTGTGGAAAATTTTTGCTTAGATATCTTACCTCAAGTTTTTTTTTTTTTTTTCCTACATTACATGCATTTTGAAAACGTGAGCCCACTTTTATGGCCCACTTGTTGATTTGTTTAGCCTAAGAATCAACCAAACTATTCATTTACAGGGGCTTAATAAAATGGAATAATTTTATCTAATCTTTTTTACGTGTAAATCTGATTTTTCAATGATTCCCTATTTCAAGCTCTACTTAGCGTGAATATGGAACTTATTACCTGTAATAAAGTTACAAATTATCCAAACACAAAAAGTAACTTACTTATAAGTAAGTTACAACTTATATCCAAACAAGATTACCTGTAACTTACTTACAGGTACTTACACCTGTAAGTAAGTTACATGTAACTTTCTTACAACTTAAAAATATTACAGGCATTCAAACAGGCCCTTAGGATTTAATGGGTGTCAATGAGCCGGGTTCGGACGTACCAAGCTCTGTTAAAGCCCGGCCCGTATTGTTCAGAGTAGGCACAACTGGCTTGGGCCTGGGGTTGGCCCTTGGACAAGACAAAATAGAGCCTAATTTCTTTGTTGGGCCCGGGCCCGAGTCCGAGCCCGAGCCAGAGAGAGATGGAGAGACGAACCTGCTACACTGGCCACAAAGGTCGTGTCGTCAGTCCAGTTGAAGCGGGGGAGAGAGAGGAACCTGCGGCAATGACCACAAGGCCACGTGGATGGTTCTGTGGGGGGATAGATTGGAAGCGTGGAGGGGGGGAGTGTAAGAGTTCGGAGGCGTGGCTGTTGGAGAGAGGAGGGAGTGAGGAAATGGGGTGGAACCATACAAGAGCTGAATCAGAACGAACTTTGCCCCAACGCAGCTCACCTCATCCACCCAAGGGGCCTAGCTTGACTTGATCATCGAGCCAGTCCGGTCAACTCAGTCTGATTTGATAATCAAATTAACTTGAACTTGAGCAAAATTCAAGCGAATTTGAATTTTATTTTTGGGTCAAATCGAGTATAACTCATGCAATTGGTTTGATTTTATAACCTACACAATAAGTGAGTTAGAGAATAAATGAACAATAAAACCCCAAAGTTTACAAAAACTTAGAAATTATTAGATATATATATATATATATATATATATATATATATATATATATATGCAAAAGTGCTCATGGCTGCTGATGTAAGGTGTGCAGGTGAGCATTCTCTCTCTCTCTCTCTCTCTCTCTCTCTCTCTCTCTCTCTCTCTCTCTGTGTGTATGTATGTATGTATGTATACATATGTAAATATACATACATACATATATGTATGTATATATATATACACATACATATATATACATACTTGCATTTATACTACATTTATAATTAGATTATTTGAACTGGGTTGAACTGAGCTAAATGGGCTAGCATATAGGTTTGGCTCGGCCTAATTTTGAACCAAATTAAGATTTCTAGCTTGAATAGGCCATTAAAGCCAAAAACCAAGTGGAGTTAAATCCAGTCAAACCAAGCCAGCAAACCAATCCATTTTAGTTTGTGTTCAGCTCTAGAAATGGGGTCACTAACTTAGGTGGCCCATCATGAGGTTTATAAGAAATCCACCATGACCACTAGGTCTGTCACCCATGCTATGCATGAGGCCCAAAATTCGAATAACATAGACCATAGGATTTGAAAAGGTATACAAGTCAACTCGTACTCCCCAAACCATTTCCCTTATGGCCCATTTGAATCATATATGGGCCTCATTTTCTAGTCATGTCTAAGTTTAGGTGTGGCATCAAATAGTTAGAGTGGATTTAGTATAATTAGCGTGATGGGCCCTATGATAATTAATCAAGGGTGGATGTTATTGATGCAAAAATTTGATTACCCTTTTTAGACCTTCGAGTTCTTGCACAGGAAAAGAACAAAGGAGACCCTTGCTAGAGCAAGGGACCCTCTGATGCTAAAGTTAAGCTAGGAATGTGGGTTTAATAGCATGGAGGGATTTTGGATGAGAGATTCTGTGTACCTTTTAATGTTGATAAATCCTCTATTTATAGTGTAGAAGGGTCACTATTGGGATTAGAAATGGTCCTTGATCATGGGTGCAATCTATGCCTACGTTTCCAACCGTTACATGGGCTTTGTGAAGGCGACAAATATTGAAGTGGTCGGCCCTAGAATCATGTGCTAGATGGCCTAGGCCGAGCTGAGCCGAGCGTTGATGGGTTGAGCTGACATCCATGTTAGGCTCGTTGTGGATTTGGGCTTTGTTGCTTAGTTAGTTGACCAACCCCTTGGTCTATTTGTGACATGACATGAGAGATGGATTCATCTCCTAGGTGAGGATTCATTGCTCAGACGGCCGTCCCTTTCTCTTTAAATCGATTGGTTGTCTATCAGGGCTAAGCTAAGTTGATTTAGCCAGGTCCTCGTTGTTCATAAAATCATCCCAGGGCAGGACTGTCCACACCACCGAAATCATCTAATTGGTACGGTCGAGATTTTGGTTCAGAGACGGCTTGAAGCCGCTCCTGATTTGAGACGATACTAAACTGTTCTAGAGTCGTTGTGTTATGCGCTGTTCTTTTCACTATTTTGTTGGTGTGTCCCAATTGAGTGTTATATGTTCTTATTTCTTATTATTTTATTTTGAAACAGATGAACGGAATGGATTTGATTAAAAACCTCTGAGTGGACCCCACAAGGCTTAAGAGGCACATTGCTGTATCTGCCGCAGGCTACCGATGGTTTTTACCCTTTCCTTGCACCAAAAGCCCTAGAATCCTCATTTTGCATCTCCATCTCCATCGCTGTCCGTCTCCCTCTCCCAATCTCCCTCCCTCTCAATCTCCATCCCTCTCTTTCGATCTTCCGATCTCAACCCTCTCTCGATCTCCCTCTCACTCTCCCTCCCTCTCTCTCGATCTCCCCCTCTTTCGATCTCTCTCTCCCGATGTCAACCCCTTGCGTGCTCTCCTCGTCATATCGGTCAATTTTTAGAATCTCTCTCTCTCTCTCTCTCTCTCTCTCTCTCTCTCTCTTCTCTCTCTCTCTCTTTGAAATTGGTTTTTTATTTTATTTTATTCTTGATTTGGGATATTTTATGAAATGCTCTGGCGGATTGTTCGTTGTTTGTACAGTACCGTCTGAGTTATGGAGTTTGTGAGAGTGGGGCCCACGGATCTATTATCCAAACTGTTGATATGGCGGGACCCGCAATTGATGGGCCATCCACCGGATTTGAAAGCTTAATTGCTTGATTGAACATGAACCGTTGCTGTTTTCTCTCTCTCTCTCTCTCTCTCTCTCTCTCTCTACCGATTGAAGTGTGGAGTTCTTCTAATCTGGGGGGATCTGGTAGTGGGGCCCATGGTATCAGCTGTTTAGATTGCTAAACCATGTGGTTTGTTTACACTCTGAAGTCACTGTACATCCATCAGTTGAGCATTATAGAATTTCATCTTTTTATTTATTTATTTATTTATTATTATTATTATTAGTATTAGTATTGCTATTATTAGAAGGGAGGTGATATTTACACCCCTTGTTTTGATAAGATACACCTTTTCTCTGTGTAGATAAATTTCATGCCAGTCATTAGGATATGCATCTCTTTTATGTGAATGCCAGTGGCCATTACGGCCGCTGTTACTGTTATGGAATACCTTGAGAACTTCTGCCAATGTACCATCTAAAGGCCCGACCCCAAATTGTTGTGAGAAATGTGAAGATGATTATGATGATGCTATTCGGGTTCTATATTTTATTACCGAGTTTTGATTGGTCTCAGTTTCTTATTGAAACTGTGGTGTTAAATTTAATGGTTGCCTATTGTATATCTTGTTGTATTGATACACACAAGTCGTTACTTATGAAAATTATCAATGCTTAAGAGGGTTATAGTTCATAGTTTCTTGGTTTATAGGTTATTTGAGGCACTCCATTCTCATAATATACAACAGTCAAGTCAGAGTAGGAACAAGTAGGATTAGTTGGATGGTCTTTCCATTGAAGATTTTGAATTCTGTCTTAGGTTTGCTGGAAATTCACGGGGTAGGATGAGAGTAAAATTTGCACTCTTCTTTTTAGGAACAAGGAGTGCTGAGTGTACTCTCTTTTGTGGGGCTTCCTGTCACATGTGCCAAAGTGACAAATTTTTGTGAGATCCAGGACATCATTAGAAAGGGCCTGTTGTTTGGATGTTGTGGCCCAAATATCATACTGCTCCATTCATCAGGCAGTCTTGCATGAGAAAAACTGATTGTTAGAGAAAAGACTGGATGTCTGTCCAAATTAATGTACTCAAGTAGCTTTCTTGATGGGTGGATTAGACTAATTTTTAGTTATGTTATCCTCATGCCATAACTAATGCATTGTGAGTATCTCAGACATGTGTTCATTTCCATCATCCATGTTGACACTTGTTCCTTGAAACCCATGTCCATCTCACATGGGCGAGTACTGATCTGCGTGGACCCTTGAAATGTTGATTTTGAATATTTTTAACATCACAATTTATGTATCGCTTCATTTTAAAATGGTGGTGAATCTTTGATTGTAGACGTGGGATAGTCGTTTTGCAATCCAGACCCTCCAAATTGATGACCTAATTGTCGATGGGGCATAACCCAAATATGAAATTGAGAAGGCAGTAGAGACCATCTGATTTTGCCCTTAGAATTGGACCATCGATTGGATGGTTTGGATTGTTTGGTCAGTCTGATTTTAGAGACTGATGCTCCATTTTAGGATTACTTGATAACCACCATTTTAAATATGGTAGCGATTCTTCACCATAAACATGGCATGGTTGTAAAGCAATCTAGGCCTTCCAAATCGCTAAACCTAAAGGCGATGATTCTAATCATCTGATTATTTTTTTTTTCCATAAAATTCAGACTACCGACTATACTACCATTAACCATTTATTTGATAACCACAACCATACCCCACAATTTGGAAGGTCTAGATAGCCACAAAAGAGTGCCATATGCGAGGAGGATGAATCACCCATCATTTTCATAATGGTTGTGAACTATCATAGGAGTGGAGCCCGTGCAAATGGGTTGGTTTATGCTACTCTTTTGTCCTTTAAGCTTCTTTGAATGGAATCTCAAATGTAGGTATTGAATTTGGAATGGGGGTAAAAGGAGGCTTTCTCTAGAAAGAAATTGAATTTTGTAGGCCACTTAGCAGACCAGGTGTACTTAAAATTTGTTCCAGCACCATCACATCTTTAGCTTGGATTGTTGTCATTCTAAGCTTTTAGATCATATCTGTAAAAAAAAAATAAAAAATAAAATAAAAAGGAAAAAAATAAAGAAAAAGAAACCATGTTCTATGTATTTCCTAATCATCAGTTATATGTATTTCCTAATCATTTATCTGACTCAGTTGTATGCCAACAATGCAATTTCTAGGTGCCTATGCATCATCCACCATGTTCTTGCCAGAGTATCAAGCTTTGGATTGTGATCATGTTTCTGTTCTTGCTGATTTTGTGAGTAGATAATGGGTCTGAACCCTCCTTTGGGAGTCAAAGCAGGCCTATATGCAGTATGCAAAACAAATGAACAGATAAAACATGTCTATATGCACAGGTGGAATCAGAAAACAATAGAATGGATCAGGAAACCAATTTTCTTTGGCTAAACACAACTTAGTTTCCTTATGATGTGGAATTTATGGAGTGCACACCATAATACCTATATACCCAACACGGAAACATGTCTCCAGTGTTCTAGACCATTGACTGGTTGGACAATCACACAGATGGGTCATAGCCCAAAAACAGAGAATAAATAATGCCTTTGGTAATTGGCGGCATTTGTGAAATTCTTTCTTCTTTTAGTTTTTGTTGAGAAATTGATATTTTCAAATTTTCATTTCCATTGCAGTTTACACTACAACATATATGGGAATGGGCGCATAGACAGTATTTGTGGAAATGACAGTGAGGCAATTGGCATCCCTAAAGCATCACCTCCAATAGGATCAAGGGACATTTTTCGGGTCCTTACTCTTACCCGGGTGGTAGACTCCTTGGAGTTTCAACACCGGGTCAAGGGTTCGAGTACCCATGGTGGTGAAATCCCACGGTGTGTGTGTGTGGGGTGTGTGTGGTGGCGTGAGTGTGTGGGGGCGTGTGTTATTAAAAAAAAAAAAAAAAGGGACATTTTGTTCTTTTTAAATATATTTGGATTTATAGTGTGGATTATCACTTGCCCTATTTGGATGGAATGAGTGCATCATCACAGTTTTTGCATTTATGTGTTTCTATTTTGTTGATGAATTACTTTACCATGAATAATTGCACATCATTTTTAGGCTTTAGCCAGAGATTTAATTTGTACTCTCTAGATTTTATAGGTGATGCTGCTTGCACATTTTAGGCGATTGATGAGAGAGTTTACACATATGCATGACCAAGCTACTCATCTAAGCTGATTCTTCCAACTTGAATCTTGGACTAAGCATAAGTTGTGGGTAAGTTTTACTAACATGCGTGTGAAGCATTGCCCAACCAAATGCAGCCACATGCACCAATGTAACGTAAGGTTGTGAGATAAAAGCTTTCCATTAAGTGGGTCACACTTTTTAGAACTTTTAGCTTAAAAATCAAGTGTTTCCTTCCTCAAGTTTTTAGAACTTTTAGCTTAAATCTCTAGTATTCCCATCGTGAAGCAGGAGAAACCACCAATTACAATATCTGCAATAAACAAAATATTGCAACAAAACCATGTTTCTTCTTATAGCCAATACTATAGTTTTTAGAAGTAAGCAATGATTTATCATAACAAACTGTGGAAAAGAATAGAAATTTGTGGAAAAGATCTCCCTTGACTTTTTGTAACTAAAAATGCATGAATTAGCTAAAATCTGTGATGTCTAATTGCCAATGTATACGATGTGTATATGTAAGCGTCTTTGATGTGCATGTGGATGAATGATGGCATTCTTTTTCTTAGTCAATGCACTATAAAATTCAAAAGGATGAAGATGATGGAAACATCCTTTGGTTGTCTGTTATTATGATGATTCACTTTCATATTTAAGGAAATGAACCACTTTGAGAATAGTAAATTCCATCAGTTACGTAGCGTTTTAACTTTTAGGTGAAGTTTTAGAAGAGTAAATTACATTTTTTGTCGAGGTGTTTTGTTTTTTCATTTTTCATTTTTCATTTTTCAATTGTAATTAAATTGTTCTCAGCCTTTCCTTCTCCATCATCCTTCAGCTATTGAGCATCCTCAGTGGCATATATATATTTTGGGTTTTTGCTAGCTGCTAAATAGGATTATGAAAGAGAGAAGCTTAATGAAATAATAGCAAAATTCTCTGGTTGTGTTGCTGTCATTCAGGTATTCTTTAGGAATCTTCTTCTCCCAAGATGTTTATGATTGAACTACAAATTGGTATAAATGTGTTCAATTCTCCTATTGAAGTGTTTGGATATTTCTGTTTTTGGTATTTTTTGGCGGATGGTCCACCAGAGTGGGACCCATCATATCAATGGGTGGGGTAACTAAACTATTGATTTCACTTGTACAAACCAAAACCTTAACGGATGCTATTAGAACATCCAACATAAGTATTGTTATAATGCCTTGTTGATTAAAAAGAAGTTGAAGGACTGGCCAATGTCAAAAATTTTAAAGCCACCCAAATTCTGCCCAAACCATGACATTAAATTTTTCCTTGAATGTTGAGATCAAATCATAACTGGGGAACTCATTGTGGAGCCCCACAGTGTTCCTTCTCTTCTTTCCAAGTAATCAATATTCTTTTGTTTCCTATGGTGTAGCCTACCTAGTTTTTGGAATACTGCACTTTTTAGGTAGTTCTTTCATCTTGACAAGGAACATTAGAAGAATGGTTTTAATGTAATATGCAGGTTTGTGGGAGATACGTGTGCATTGACAACTAATATTTTAATGGGGTGGATCTTATGAAAGTTCCACCCAAGGGGCCCTCAGTTTGCTAGCCGTTCTTTTTGGATTATGGGAGATGTGTGCATTGACAACTAATATTTTAATGTAATTTGCAGGTTTATGGCTAATGATGGGAAGATGAAGCTGAAGGCAATGCTTCTAACCCATTCCTCTTCAGAAATACATTCTAGAAAACTTCAGAACATTGTCTAATTTCTATTCTTGATTATACCTGCAACGCCATTCCAAATCAGCTTGGAAAGTAAGTCCAATTATACCTGCAATGTCATTCCAAATATCTTTTTACAATGTGCATGATGCATTTCTCATAAGAATCTAGAGTATTCCATTCTGGATTTTGAGCATTCCTTAGCAGAAATTTTCAGCATCTCTACCTTTTGCTAGTTCTATATGCATTACAAGTTTCAGTTAAGATGGTTCCCGGAGTTTCCTTGTTGAACTACCATAGGTGTTTTTATGTTGTTATAGATTTCACAGGAGATGCATTTTTGCACCTAGCGAGTGAACAAGTTTGCCTCGCTTGGTTTAGAATGAGCTTCCCTCGGATCAGGAGTGTGCATCAAGCATATCCAAAAACTAGGTGAGTCAACTAACAAGAGTCCCTCATATGTATGTTCAATTGTCACAAATTTTTTCACTGTTTTGATAGTTGATTGTTGTTCTTTCAATCTATTCACATGTTTTTGTTCTTATTTTTTTACTTGTTTGCTTGTTAGTTAGGTACATAAAAGGCCATCACATTGTGGAGCTCTTCATCTGCTTGACGGACTTTCATTGAATTGTCTTTTTATTTTGAAGTCTTCCATTGTAGATTTTAGTTTTTACTGTCAGGTTTGCAAGTCAGATAAATAATGTTTCAAATTACATCATAGTTGTTTTTACTATCTTTTGATTCTTAAATGAATATGGCTTAAATATAATTTATTTTATACAGCAGGTTTTTTTTTTTTGTTTAAAATCGTTCCGAAATAAGAAAAAAAATTCCGTTCTCAAATATGACCGTTCTCACCAAAACGGTTTAAAACCGTTCCTAAAATTTCGTTTCTAAAAATTGAAACGGTACCCAAAACGGTTCTGGACCGTTCCTGATTTTCTACGACACATTTAGGAACGGTATTAAAACGTTCCTGAAGAATTTAGGAACGGTTTAAAACCGTTCCTAAATGGCGATTTTGGTGTAGTCATGTCCTTGGGTCATGGTTGGGTCTAATTCTACCTTCCAATCTCGGGGCATGAAATGCGTCCTCATGAGTCTGAGCTGACCTCATCAGTGGCCCTGTTATTTTTACCCATAACAGATATCTGTCCCGACTGTTTTCTTTAGCGTGGCCCATCCTAATTGCAAGTTAGCCTGGATTTTTTGATCTAAGCCTAACTTGCTATTATATATCAAATGATCGAAGTGGATTTAACATATACATCACTTTGGGACCTCTAAAACATTAAGGTCGGGTGTCCCTCTCATTTTTTTACCTGGCCACAATGATGTGTATGTGAAATCTACTCTAACCATCAGTCATATAATCACACTTTTAAGCCTAGGGAAAAATAAATAAATCAGGCTGACATTTTATTAAGTTGAGCCACACTAAGGAACTAAGGAACAATTGAAGAGAGACGTTCATTCTTGATTTTTATAAGGCCCATTGTATATAAAATCCACTCCAGCCATTAGATTCAACACCAAAACTTGTGCCTTCTAGCCAAAAATCAGGTTTATATTGGTGGTACACACTAAGGAAATAGCTTGGAGGGTGACTATTGTCCAATATACTATTTCTAAATGTATGGTCCATTTAGGGATGAGGCTAATTTTTAGATGCTGTGCAAAGAATCTGATAGTTAGGGTGGACTTCACATAAACACTAAGGTGGGCCCACCTGAGTTGGGGACCTCTTTTGACGTTATAGGGTTTTTTTTTTTTTTTTTCCCGACAAATTTGCCCATGCAAACAGTAATCGGACGGGCCTGGCAAGGCAGACGGGCTGCTATACACTGTCTAAGCCCGGTCCGATTTAATAAAGGATTTGAATTTTATAAGCCTGGACCCTATTCTCGAGCTTGATATCCTAGCCCAAGTCCGGCTGCTAGCGGGCCATGACCCAAACCTGATGGCCAACCCGGCTCACATTGACAAGGTTTAAGATAGAGTACGGTGATCCTGTGGTACAGTATGGCAGCCGGTTTCCACTCCGGATTGATCTCAACTGTTCATGCTCTCATTTATATGATCTTATCTTCATGCTTAATTGATGATCCTGACCTTCGAATCTGGGTTTGAATATGAGCCGTTAAAATTTGGTCTTCGTACAAAATCACCCATTCAAGATGTTTCTTAATGATGACCTGGGGAGCATAGATTCCAGAACATGAACAGTTCAGATCATCATTTGAGACGCAATCGAGTGGTGGTTAAACAGCCCCAGCACCGCAATACTTTTAAACTTTAACAGAAACCGGGCAGCCGGTTCTCTTAATTGACGACTTGAGGTGCATTACCCTTTGTTTAGCTCTACACTCAAAACCCAAGCCAATCCAAAACTCAGGTGGGCCACACCATAAGGAAACAGTCGAGATGAGAAGCCTGCTATTAAATCTGCTAAATTGAGCGTGGGGTCCAATTTGGAGTGGGTATCTCATTACATCCATTCATCTGACAACACTAAGCTATAATGGAAAGTTGGAGTCCGAATCAGCCTAAGTTTTAGAATTAAAATGAAACAGAGCACCTAATGGATGGAGTGGATCTCATACAAGTTCCCCACCTAATGCACTTTCCCCCAAATGGTCTTCCAGAGAGTTTACTCCATTCGGGAGATTTCTTTTATCAAGTTTCTAATCATCGATTGGGGGAGCACTTACTCGGAAAGCCATCTCAACCAAAGTTCTAGATGGCTCACCATGATGTGTGTGAGATCTACTTTGTCCATTTGCATTAGCTCATATTAAGTACTGGGCTCAAGAGTTTTGGATAAGCGTATGGGTGCTTGTCACTGTTCACACACACAAGTAATGGTGGGCCATATAATTTTTTCTTCATGGGCTCCTTCAGCAATTGATGTTGGAATTTTGCATTCTCCGCTGTGCCCAAGCATGGATTTGTATGCGTTTGAAATCTGAAAGTTTTTTGGCAACAATGATTCAAAAGTATTTGAAATACACAACTTTATTGTGTTTTGAAATTTCTTCTTTTTAATGTGATCTGGAGTGAAATACATTATATATATATATATCTATATATATATATATATATATATATATATATATATATATATATATATATATATATATATATAGAGAAGCGCTCACTCATGCGAACCAGTTCGTACCTAGTACGTACGAACTTTTTTATGACCATCATACGTGATGAATGTATGATATATACGAATGAATGTCGCAAATCTGAACCGTTCATATGAAGCAGCACCTAGTGAAACCCCCCAGGACCAAGTTTTACTTTTATCTAAAACTTTTATCCATACCGTCCATAGCAAAGAGAAATTCAAATCAAGGAAAGAAGCTGTTTACATTTTTCACGGTCCACCAAAGTTTCGGATCAAAGTAAAAATTTATACCATGAGGTTTCATGAGGTTCTGCTTCACATGAACGGTTCAGATTTACGAGATTCATCACGTATGGTGGGTCATCAAAAAAGTTCGTACGTACTACGTACGAACTGGTTCGCAGGTGAGCGTTTTCCTATATATATATATATATATATATATATATATATATATATATATATATATACACACACACACACACACACATATAAACTCATTAAAAAAAGAAAAGAAAAGAAAAAGAGGCACATGTAACAAAGGCCTGACTAGGCTACTAATCCATTCTATACATAATGCCGCTGATAATGTAAAAAATAATCAAATTAACTACATCACCAAAATAACATTAACAGAATTATTCAAATAGTTCAAACATTAGCCTCGTAACTCAATGGCTAAAAACTGTTAGTGAGTTTGATTCATTTACAATCCTATACTTGTGGCCTACCAAGGCTCAGAATTTTACCTCTTTATTTATTTATTTATTTATTAAAGTACATGTTTCAATAGACTTTTTATAATTTTTTTTTTAAAATCAAATATCACACATGTAAATAAGTTAGGAATTATATTAAAGTTAATTTAGTAATTAAATTCATATTCATATAAATATGCCATAGAATTTCAATTATTATCAATTTTGGATTCCAGTACATTCTTATTACAAGCTGCGAAACGCAAATTAAAATTCGAAATCACCTAAATTTGTAATTTAAAATTCTTGTATATTAGGAAAGAATTTATTTTCTTTCATAATTAGCTTGATTTGTAATTTAAAATTTTCTTTATATTAGGAAAGATTTTCTCCTTTCATTTTAGGAACCCTAGCCTTCCTTGTGGTAGATTGTAATCATGCTTGGACCAATAAGGTGAAGTTTCATATAATACATCCCGGGTACTGCCATAAGATATGTGGGCACATCTTTCATCGTTTATACAATGGACTCACTTAGGACGGCATGCATATGACTGAGAAAATATTCTCTATTCTAATATTTTTATATTTTGATTCCTTAATACTTGTCCTTGGAATATGAACGGTCTCCTTAACCTTTTAATTATCAATGGATTTTTAAATATTTTCATGTAATTAAGACTATCAACTGTGAGCCCATCATATAAACGATTTGGGTAATTGGAAAAGGATACTTTCTAGCAAACCTCAACATGCGCTTGTACTCAGTAAACTGTTGTATTTGATTTTTAATAAAATAAAATAAAATACAAATGTTTTAAAACAAAGATTTTCAAAATGGTTTGAAAAAATCATTTTCTTTTGTCCCATATTACTAATTAAGTAAACCTAAGGGAGCATAGGGGTGTGGTCCACTTGAGCATTGGATTTACTTCATTTCGGACAGTGTAGATAAACAGATACATCATGGTGGCACCCATCGGAGGTCTGGTCAGATGGCTTATTGTCCGACCAGGTTTGGATGCAATCCACAATGATTGGGCTCATGGGTGGCAATGGGCCAGGTTTTGATCAGGTTGGGGTCAGCTCAAGCCTGACCCATTTAGTAAACAGCCCCAAAATTTTAGCCAGAAACTTACTCACGACCTGTTGCCTTGTGTCCTGTCCCAGCCCACTTAAAATTCATCGAACCCAAGCTCAATACATGCATACAGACCCGAAATCAGGTCAGGACTTGTAAACTGACCTGGCAAGACAAACTCATGTTTTTAAGTCTACTTAGGCTAGCCAATTGATAACCCATGTGGCCCAGGCATGGTGACTAGGGTTCAAGGCCCGATCCCTTTACTTAAATGAGCCATATTTTCTTCTAACCCCACCTAGCGACCCATTTAACTTGGCTGGAACCAACCGCATGAGTGGGTCAGGTCAGATGACCCACAAAACCCATTGCCACCCCTAATTGGCCTTCTCAATTACTATCTTACTATGGTACCATCTAATACAAGAATTTTTATCTTAAGACGACTTAAAACATTGATGATTCTGGCTTTTAGTGGAATCAGGAGAGGAGATTAAAGTCCACATTGGCAAGTCTCGTGCCAGTAAGGCACAAATGTCCGGATTCCACATGTGTCATCAATGTGTTCACCTTCTAATCCAGAACACTTTAGCTAGGGTGGGGAAATGGGCTGGGTGGCTGACCCTGCTCGAGTCCAATCCGATTTGAGCCAGTTTGGCTAAGACCTGAGGCACATGGGTTGAGTACAACCCGAGCTTTAGGTCTAGCGATTGATTGGTTCAACACGAGCTTGCATCAACCCCTAGGCCTATCATATAGGCCCAACCCACTAACTCGCTTAACATACTGGGTTTTTGATTGGTAGGCCTGGTCTAATCAAGAGCCCAATTCGAGCTAGGCAGGTTGGGCTGGACATACTTAGCTCTTAGCTCCGCTAATTTTAATTCCTTAATTGTGTTGGTCGTCCCTTTTTTATAGCCTTGTATTAGGTGGATTTAAAGAATATAGCTATATCATTCATGGATGAAACCAATTTGGTGATGCTTGCTAGAGTGAGGTATGAGATGAGTAGACTTGACTCATCCAACTCGTTCAGACCCAACTCGTTTAGACCCAACTCGACCTGAATTGATTGGGTGAGTTGATTTGAACTGAGTAGATTTCACCCAATCCGAACACAAACTGAGTCGAGTCCGAGTCACCCATTAACTCAACTCGACTCGACCCAAAGTCCGACTCAGTATTGACTCAACCTGATCCAAAACTCAATTCGACTCAGGTTCAAGTAGTGTGTGTGTGTGTGTGTGTGTGTGTGTGTGTGTATAAACATAATCTAACTTATCCGCCGCACACCCACACCTAACCCAACCTCTCTCCCTCTCTCCTCCTCCTCCCAAGCTTGACAACCACCCACCAAACACTAGGCCACGCTCCTCTTTCTTTCTCTCTCATCTTCCACTTAAAAAAAAAGGTCAACTCAACCCGACTCGGTACTGACTCGACCTGACTTAGTACTTGCGATCAGGCTAGTCCAAGCCAAACCCGGACTCGAATCGGGTCAGGCATGCTTGAATTGGTACCGAGTCGGGTAGAGTTCGGGTTAGGTCAGGTTAACCTTAATTATAATCTAACTTGACTTGATGCCCAAGTCTAATGCCTAATGTTTCATACCATACTTTAAACCTTGTATTTGATACACAGTGGCTTAGAAATAATGCATGTCGTACTTTAACTCAAATCAAACTGTCCAAATTGAGGGCCCACCATAGACCGGTCATCATCCGAAAAGTAATATTGGTTGAACATTCCTTAAACTCTGCTTAATGGGCAGTTATTTAATGAATTTGACTATTTTTAAATTCTTGCATCCATTAAATGTGAACAAATCAACCAGCTAGAAAGTCGAATCAGTGTAATTTTCACTCTGTGAGCAATCTGAATTGGAGGACATGATTTAGGCATTGATTTTAACTTACCACTTACATGTTGGCCACGTGTACAGGTGTCTGCATATCAACCATCACACTTCACCGAGTATCAGATTCTTTTTCTCGTAGAAATGTGGTTATCATTAGATAGTCTTCACCTTTGATGGGCCATGCCTCTATAATCATCTTAATATAATAATTCTAAGCATGGAAAAAGTAGGACTTGTGGTAAAGGAAAATGAAAGCTATATAGAAAGAATCTGACCAAAAATTCCTTTGACCATCTACTTATTTCCGGTCATATGGGATAAATGATTAGAAACCCATGCATCATGTAAGCTTTGGTAGTTCCCCCTAGATGGTGTGTGTTGTACCTCTGTCGCGACTCAAGATAATCGCTATCCGCTGGGGCCCACACTCTAAAACATCAATGATCAAAATTGTCTATGTAATTAACAACTCTAAATTTTGGTGCATAAAAAAAAAAAAACTAAAATAAATATTTAAAGATTTTATTTTTAAATAAAAAATAAAAACAAGTCAATAATTGAGTTGATAGAAACATTCTTAGTTGAGAGAGAGAAGTTTAGGGATTGATTCTTGGAATAGTAATAATATATATATATATATATATATATATATATATATATATATAAAATCAAATGTCAACAAAAAATAAAATAAAAAAAATAAAATAAAAATAGGAAGCCCTAAAGAAAAAGGAAGAGGCGATTCTAAGAGGGCTTGATCAGGTAAGTTTCAATCCTTAGATCTTTTTAATTTTTTATTATATTGTTAATTTCTTCCTGATCTATACAATGGATGATGTGTGGATCATCCACATGATCATTGTATGGGTGTAGAGACAATTTTAATAAAGAGATGCATTATGATTTCAGATCTGTTAAGTAATTTTAGGAATAAATTTAATGGGTGCAATCTGATTGTATTAAGATAGATCCGAATGAGTCATTTGATCCTAAGCTCGGCTAAAAAATAGCAACGGTCCAATTTGACCTAGCCATGTTACTCCTATTTTTTTCTAAGCCCTTTTCATATTGTGTATGGCACCTACAACTTGAAGGCTCGAAAGTTATACTTATTTATAGTAAAAATGAAAATAAAAGAAACTTTTGACTGTAGGTCGGATGGAATCTCACAAATATAAGTTGGTTGGCCAAAGTAGCTTTTCTTGCCCAAAATCATATATAATATGTCAAAAAACTCGTCACGGTTTGCGTTATATGACTGTTCTAAGGTTCCAATAGTCCAGATCATTTTCACCTCTGATCTGGCCTTCTCTGGTCCATCTTTGCCATGAAAGTGTCTGCGACCCTCTCAACATTAACAGGTGATAGGATCTGTCCATATTTTAGTATCTGAGTTAGATGAGCTTGTTGTAATACAAATGTCTTAAATCTGTTTAATCTGACTGCGCTGCTCGACCGGTCGAGGGAGCTGCTCGTCTCAAAGTCTAGCGGCGAAGTCTTTTGGAGTCCTGTGATGCTCGACCAGTCGAGGGTCAGGCTCGACCGGTCGAAGAGGTCCTTTGACCGATCAAGGCCATCCTTTGACTAGTCGCGGGTTACGCAGATACTGTGCGGATTTTATGTGGACTGTGAATTTGAGTCAATTTTTTTAGAAAGTGCGTAAGGGGTGTTTCCTAAACTATAAATAGGGGTCCCTAGAGCTTTTGTAAGGAATGCTAAGATTTTCTAAGAGGTTTCAAGGATTCCTATAAGGGTTTTAAAGTTTTTAAAGGGTATAACAAGGGTGAGATTCGAGGTTGTTTGAATCAGGTAAGTCTTTTCTCTTTGTAGTTTCTATTTTCATAGTGAAATTTTGTCGCTTTGTGCCGTGATTTTTTCTCGTAAGGGTTTTTCATGTTAAATCTGTGTGTTCTCTTGTGTTTGCTTGGTGTCATTGGATTGCTATCTTAGATCTAGATCTGTGTGATTCCACAGCACAAATCCCCAACAGAGCTGTAGTAAAAAAACTAGAGCCGTAGCAACGACTGTGGCCACAAGAATTGTATCTCGCTGATTGAGGACTGTTGAACAGGAAAAAGGTTCAATGGCTTACATTCAACTCGAAAATCAATGATGTTGAGTATTCTTTTTATGTAATTATTGGGTCATGTTCCATCCAAATTATTATTGAGAAGATGGACGGTTCTTATTATGCAACCATTTCTACATGTGCATCATAGGTAGTCACATGTGCTAGCATGCACAACAACGAATAACGGTAAGGTTTTTTTAATTACATGATCATCTTAATATCACAACATTTTTAAAACCTCACAGTTTTTTATTTTTTATTTCCAATTTTATAGTGGATTTTCACAACTCGCAGTTAAATTTTTGTTATTTCATTATATACAGTGTGTAATTAAAATCATTTATTCGTTTCTAATGAATATTGTTTAAGTTTTTATTTCATCAAGATTTTCCTAATGATATTATGAGAAAAACCTCTAAATTTGAAAAATATCTTGAAATTTTCAAGAACTGAGAAATTGCCTAAAAGGATACTAATCACTAATGCTAACTAAGAACTCATGTTATAGCTATATCTGAAGATTTCATTTTACTTTCGTAGGATCTAGTGTGCAGCCCACAGCTGAAATGATCTAGTGATGATTTAAACCCTCCATATTCTCATCACTGCCAAAAATTAGCAATTTTCCTGTGATCTCATTCAGTGGGGAACATAACCTCTAATTTTAGAGCTAAACGTAAGCTATTAAAATTCTTATTTTCACTGTTCTAAGTTTGTAAATGGACAGTCAAAATACTCCATTTAGCGGCCGGTCTACCATAGAGGTCACAACATGGACTGTCACACTCCAAAATTTTAGTACAGAGTGTGCACCCTCAGACCCGAGTTTCAGTTCGTAACTCGTACACAAAGTATACTAACTTAATTCCTTAATTAATTTAATTAGAAGTAATAATTACATTCAGTATAAGTTCCACCATAATCTCAATCACACACACATAAAACTTAGCACCAATCAACCAGGTATACCTAAATCTTGACGAGCCTTAAAATAAAATAAACCTTAAAAACCATTCATTTATTATACCATCATACTATAATTATATTTATTTCATACTAACATTATTTTAATAAAATAAATCTAAATAATTTCTTAAAATCTCAAAATCAATACCAATATACATTGTATATTAATTAAACTATGCTAACAAATAAATCATATAATCATAAATGATCTAATGTTGTCACTTCATCTTCAGATAAGTATGACCACGTTTCACATGGGTCGTGTTCAGGTATGGTGGATCATTTCGATTATTGCACCACATCATATACTAATGGCTCCTCTATACGATTTTTCCATCAATAAAAAGGTAAGCTAGACAGGCTTAATGAAATAACCCAGCATGGTTCATAATCATAGTAATTAAAATAATACGAAAATGTATGTACTATGATATGGATGCAAATTAGTGTATGAATGCATCAGATGGGATGATCGTCCATCTGCTCGGGTTGGAGGTCATCAACCCGCATCCACCCGTTGGGTAGGCTTCCACTTTTCGGTTATACGCTTGGGCATAGCCCATATCTAATAACGCTCTATCAGGATTGACATTTCTTTCAAGGAGGACCCGTAGGATCGACCATGCATTATGCAAATGCAATGAATGATGAATGATACGTAAGCACGTATTTTTTATATTTGGCATAGTTGTCTTAATCAGAATATTCACATATGAATTTAACATACATTTATCATAACAAAATACTCAAATTAGTATATCAATCAATCAAACAATCACAAACGATTTATTTTAATTTTAATGAATTATGAGATAAGTTGGGTTACTCACCCGAGTCTGGTAATATAGGCTCCGCAATGTAATTAGGTTCGTTTGAATTCCGAGGTCGTATCAATTATATCAACGATATTATTATTCATCTATTTTTATTACATGGTGGGGCCCACCTTTGATTAACATCCTACGTGGCCAAATCCAAAATAATCAAACAATTAAAATTTCTATTTTATATTTTCTTTTTATGATTATAAAATTGATTGGAAATTACTTGATCGGAGTGGCTCATCGGATGATTAGATCAATTTGAAATTCAAGGCACCATGAAGTCTAGTAGGAGTGGAGACAATCTATAAAATAGTAAGTTTACAATATATAGTAAGTCACGTTTTTAGGGTGTTATACTTGATGTTTAAATCTAAAACTCCATTCTTAGGTTTGAGCTTATTATTTAAAGGATTGTAATTTTATTTTTTAAAATCATCAATCAATTTATTTTAAATTTATTAAAAACTATTTATACTTTTATCCCTCGTGAATTCCAGGAAGCTCTGTGAAGAGTCCAAAGAGCTATATGGATTCTGAGTAGATATCTCATAAGGAAGACGGTGATCGACCTCATAACATCCCTCCCTCCGGTACTAGTCCATCTCTACATGTGAGTCCAAATGGAGCTCGAGTGCCCTCTTGAGCGACATATCCTAGAATTATTGCACATTTACCTCAATCCAAACCATCTAAATGGTGAGCTCCTTATACATTGGAGCATTGCTTTAAAAGCATTACTAGTGAACGATCTTAAGTGTGGCTAATGAATATTTGTGGGTTAAATGTGGACCACTAATTTTCATTTTTTGGCCTACTTAGTAGCTGGCAATCAAACAACTAGAATCCTTTGTTTAAGTAACATTCTTGAATCATGCCTATCCACATTAGGGTCCCACTATTTGAATGATTAGGGTTGGCGTTGTCCATGTATGCCATGTGCGGTCATAGGAGTAAAATCATCGATCAGGAATTTAAGACTCGGCAAGTATGGCTGATTTGCCTGGTCTCAACTTGGCCGAGTTAGGGGCAACTCTCTAATCTTGTCTTAATCCTTTCTTATATATGCCTTGTTTTGGTTGCCACTTGAAAAAAAAAAAAAAAAAGAGTTCATCTCATTTTAGTAAGTACAAGAAATCTTAGTTTTTATAAAGAATGAGTTATCAAAGATTGTTTTTAATCATTAATTAAAATCTCTAACAAATAGTTACCATCAACTAAAATGAGATGAACTCATTTTTATGTGGCAACCAAACATGGCCCTAATAGACCTAACTATCTACTTCTATATCAAAGTTGGCAAAAAACCATTAGGCAAAAGACATGCTCCTGGTTGATTCACTTTCAAGTTTTAATAGACAATTAAAAGATTTGCTCAAAAGAAACGACAACACCCGAAAAAAAAAATAATTAAAAAAAAATCAGAAAATGAAAAGTTCCAAGGAATAATTCTTTGGACCTTTGGCGATCATGATCTTTTATCTAGTGGCTCCTAGTGTAACGTGCTATGGTTCATCATTTGACTATTTTTGTGATTAAAATTGTTTGATTGATGATATTTGTATGGATAATAATAACAAAGGAAAGTGACTCGTTCAATGTAAGGGGGAGAAATCAGGAGAAGCAAAAATTAGAGAAAAGGTGTGGCTACACTCATAAAAAATATTGGAAAACTTGTCCTAGTATATTTTTTCTATGTTGTTGCCTATTCAAGATTTAGATCTATCTCATTGGTTAGATGGCCTCTTAATATGATCTAGATTATAAATGTATGAAGTGGGTGTTGCAGTCATCACGGTGGACCCTAAAACGCTTTTCTTATATCAGCTCCTGCTTGGATGGAGTGGGTGAAATTTGAGCTCTCAGCCTCACTCTATTGATGAATATAGGTAAATCCAAGCAGTCCATTGGTAAACATGCATACTTTAAAATTTTCCCATATGCCTTTGCCTGGTGACACAGATTGTGTCTATGGGGCATCACAATGTGTTTTATTCACTCCATCCATCCATTTAGTCACCTCATTTTAGGACATAAGCTTAAATTGAAGCATATCCAAAGCTCAAGTAGACCACATGACAAAAAACAATAGGGTTTAAAGGCTTACTGTTGAAAAATTCTCAAGAACCACAAAAGTTTTGGATCAAGCTTATCTGTTTTCCCATCATCTAGGTCTATGTGACATGATAAATAGGTTGGACGGCAAACAAGCATCTCGGTAGGCCCTAGAAAGATTTCAACGATGGACGTCATTATCTCTACAATTTCTTGCAGCATGGTCTGCTTGAGCTTTGGATATATTTCAATTTTTGGCTCATGGACTAAAATGAGTTGGCAAAACAGATACATAGCATAGATAAAGCACATACATCATGTTGGCCCCACAAAGTCCTGCCACCATAAAGGTCGGTGGTGGTGGGGTTGCCATGCAATCCACATACTTGGATATTTTTAGTTTATATTGAATATAAGAGGCTATGACTCTTCCAAAACCAATTATGTCGGCAAAATTGTCCCTTTGCTTATATTAATGTCCACCGTATGTGGGCTCCCTGCTAATTTCTTTTTTGTCTTTTCTCATCAAACAAACTGCATCTTCTTCCGAAAATCTTATCTTCTACTCTTAGTACAAAGTTGAGCAATCTCATTGCTACTACTCAAACAAGCATGAAACAGTATCATTGCATATTTGTCAATAGGTCAAATCAAATATGTAATTATTGCAATAATTGTTAGAAACTCAAATGATGGATATACAAGCATGATAACTTAAATGTTGTTCTTATTCCCATGAATTTAGGAACTTTTACTCACATTGTCTCATTTTACGAACCCATCATGGATGGTCTTCGCCGTGAAAATTGCAAGAATCTAGTGATTCTAGCCTTTTAACTATGCGGGAAAAAACATCAAAGACCACATCAATATAACATAACCTTTAAAATCAAGATGATTGCACCAAATCATGACTGAGAAACGGGCCACTAGACATTATTATTATTATTATTATTATTATTATTATTTTTAAAAAAAAGAGAAATGATTGGCGCTTAATTACCTAAACTTGTTTTAATCATAATGCTACCGTAATCCATACGTTAGGATATTTGGGCTGTGGCCTAGCTCGCCCAACCATGGGATGGGCAACTAGATCAACAGCACTGATCATCCTGTTCATGTGACCACATCTACCGTGAAAGTGAGAGGGGTTGTGAACCTTGCTCGGGTTCTACCATAACAATTACGTTATCTAGTTTTGGTTAGACATTGTAGAAGGGTTCGTACTGTTGTATAATCAAAAGTAGCTAGATCGAAAGGATGGTTGTATTATTAGTGAGGATGGTGGGGAGCCCACATTGCACATGCAATGTACCCATCCATGATCAGTCCTGAGCTCTAAAATCAGGCTGATCCAAAAATCAAGTGGGCCACTCGATAGGACACAAGGGAAGAAGGGACACCTATCATAGAAGACTTGCAGAGTCTGTCTGGGCCGTGCGATGGCATGTGTATGCTGTCCAGCTTCCTCATCAGGTGTTGAAGGGACACCCCAAAAATCAGGATGATGCAAGAATTAGAAGGGTCCCACCACTTGAGTTTAAAGTCACATTATTTCCTGTGGTGTAACCTACTTGAGTTTAAAGTCACAATATTTCCTGTGGTGTAACCTACTTGAATTTCGGTTCCCTAATTCTTGGGCTTGGAGCCCAGCATGGGGGGATGCACTTGATGTATGGTTTGGATGCCACAGACACATCATGTTGGGCCCATTCAGCTAGACCATATGGTTTTTTTTTTTTTTGGGTTAGCTTGCTAGTACACACCCCAATATCAGTACACACTACGGTTAGCCACCCCCACTAAGGAATTGATACCAAGACCTCATTGTTGAAACGGGGGTTTCTTCACTCAGTCTACCACCTGAGCTATGGATCAATGTGTGTACTTATTATGTACCATACGCAGGTGGCTTTTGTTTGCACTACAAAACTTTTGTATAAAAATTATTTGATCTTCTTATCATGGGGCATTGTGTTCCCGATCCACGGATCTCGTTCCCGATCTACGGATCTCACGAGAATTGCAACGGTTGGTGTTTCATCATTGCAAAAGAAAAAAAGAAAATTTCAAATATATAAAATGAGAGTTATATAACTCAAATTAATCCCACTAAATTGTGGTGCCTGCTGTTGTTTTGTTACAGTCCCAAAGTTAAATTGGATGACTAATCCTAACCTCTAATTCACATACACTTACTTGTTGGAAAAGAAACATTGGATATTTTTTCATTTCGAGCATTCAATATGAATGTCTGCCATGAAAGAGTCATATAGCCACTTTAGTGTAATTTTTGTTTCATGATACATTTCAATTAGAAAAATAATTATTGTTAGATTTACAGTTCAGATTTCACTACCAATTGTTCCTACTTATGTGGCCCAAGAAATTCATTATATTATCCTAATTTTTTGGCCCATGGCCAAATGAGGGTAGGAGTGCATATATTGTTGGAGTGGTTGTCATCAGCAAATGATGGTGGGCTCCACAACAAACAACCCCGCCATATTGTGGGAAAGTATGATCTAGTACAAACAAGCAACTTGTTGTGAGCTCCACCGTTATGTTTTGATGACATCTATTCTGACCATCAGATATGCCCTTTTTAGTTAGTCAGCCTCTTAAAAATCAGATCAATCTATGATTTAGATGGGCCATCTCATCAAGAAGTGTTGAGATGGATGCCCACCCTTCATGATTCTCATAGACCTCCCACCATGTCATGTATATGCCATCCAATCCATTGATATTAAACCTCTTAACGGCCTTAAAAAATAGGCCATATTGAGACTTGGGTGGGGCCCAACGAGAATAAAGGATGCACGTACCCTCCTAACTGTTCATACTTGTGCATAGGCTACCTGATTTTGGGGCCCATAGCCAAACAAAAGAAGGTGTGAATAATGGTTGGAGCAGATTTCATCAACACATGATGATGGGGCCGTTTTCATCACATTGGTGAAAACGTTTGCACTAGGTAATTTTCACACGTACCACATGCTCACACATTGGTTGTACGTCCAACTAATTTACGTGTGGGGATCACTATGGTGCTTGTATGACATCTCAGCCGTCTAATAAGGTTGTCCCGCTGAGAAAATGTGATAACAGAAAAATCAGTTGAATGAAACAATTAGGTGGGGCACACCATGGAAAACAATGAAAACCTCCCAAAAAATCCACATTCATGTGAGGTGCATCTAATGGATGGATGGACGTGTGACTTTTGGATGTCCCATTTTCACGATGGGAAAACATGATAGACGGGTGAGATGTCATACAAACACAATGGTGGGCCTCATATAGCAAGTAATTGGACATACAACTGGCTGTGCGTGAGCATCTCTATCTGTACAAAATTGTGTGATCTGCAAATGATCGAACACCCTACATGTGATGATAGCTATGAAACGAAATCATTAAGAATCAAACATAATCCGAAGACGTACTGCATCCATTGATGAAAAGGAGGCAAAGAAGAGAGTGGGAAATCAAGTGACGACAAGGTGCTTACAAAGAAAAGCACAGGCAAATATGGGCGGTGTGCTTTGATTGAACTTCCTTTTTCTATTTCATTCCATTCCTTTTCATGTAAGGTGAATCGTCCTAACGTTAGATTGATAGGGCATTCGCGGCACAAGTGTCCATGTGGCACACATGTGTGGAACTGGGCCATATATTAGCCGGGCCCACCATGAACATTCCATGGCTTAAATATCAGGCCAGTCTAATCATCAGGTGGGCCTCACACTATCTATATTCGACACACAGGTGTGTCCCATCTGATGAGTGGATGAGTCTGAATTTTGGACCAGGGCATGTTCATGGCAGGCCACACATGATGAACCGATCCAGATCTTGTATGCATGCGGCGCGAATCGCATTAGGATTTCACTTCAGTGGGAGGTAGCACGACATATCAGCCGTTGATGTGATTGGAAATAAAGAGAAAGAGAGAAAAAAGAAAAGCAAAACGGTTTGTGAAGATTCGATCGGTTGGGTGGTGGCAGTAGAAGAGGGTATAATCATGGAAGCATATTCACTTTCTTTTTTGTCACTCCTTTTCAATGCATAGGGAAAAGTTCATCCAAGTACCTAAAGCATTTCCCTCCTTTCTCTCAAAATACAACCCACCAAAGGTGTTTTATTTTTGGCAAAAAAAATCTTTTGAATGCTTTAGAATCGGTAGGAACATTTTTTTAAAACCTTTGTCGCCAGATACGAGTGGCATCGATATTATATAGATTTTCTAGACGTTGGGAAATCTAATGTTTTGAAAAAACTTATATATTTTGTTCTTTTATCAATGCTAGCCCACTCCATTCCCATTCTCGGACTGAAATCTAACACTTGGGTTGTAGGGGAAGTCAGAATATTTGGAAATCAGATTATAAGCAGAAGAATTCTTGGAACTCATTTGTTAAATCATAGTTTACAAACTAGGTGAGTCAACCTTGGACTCGAGTTGACCCGGCCCAGTCACTGAGTCAGGTCAAAAAGTAATACACAAGACTCGGGCCTGGTATCCCGAGTGTGACTCGGTCGAAGCGGTTGAGTCAAAATAGTTCAGCTAATTCTTCATGATGGATCTAAAATTTTTGAGGGAGACTAAGAAATTTATTTAAGCATATGAATGATAAAAGATCATTTTTGATCTGACCAGTTATCCCACCATGTCTTACGTCCACCTGAACCGTAAACTAGCTGAGTCTCGACCCAAGTCGTGGTTGGCAAACTATGGTTTGGGTGAGAACTTTAAGGCCTACATCGAGGTATGTGTTGTATATTTATATTGTTCATTTATTTTTCTAACTTATTTTAGGACATGAGCTCAAAAATGAATTAAATCCAAATATCATGTGGACTACACCATAGGAAATATACCGTGGTGATTGAATGCGCACCATTGAAAGCTTTCTAGAGGCCACCAATATGTTTATTTGCCACATAGACTTGGACTAACAAAAAACACAAATATTAGCTTGATCTAAAACTATGGTCTATAAAAAGTTTTTAATGGCTAATCACCACTGTTTCCTGTAGTGTGATCCACTTGAGCTTAGTTTGCTTCATTTTTTGGACTAGGCCTTAAAATGATCAGGTTCAATGGCTGGGGAATGCCAACATACAACATATATTAAGATGGGTTGCAGGTCATTGCTGAACTCCATGTTACCTAAACCTGACGGAATCCGCTCCAGAGATTTACAAGCTACTGTCCATTTTCTCAAAATATATGGCTGAAAATTTCAGTTTTAAGGGCCAATATTGGTCCAAATTTGAGGTTTCGATACTGTCCACATACTTTGTTTAAATGTTGTAAAAATAAGAGAGAGAGTTAAAAGCTAGCTCTATGTTTACACCAATAACAAGTGCTGAACTTAAGGACAACATTTGAGAACCATAATAGGCCAGTTATAAACTGAAATTAATCATTAAAAACCACCGACCACGGGAGCGGATTAGGTGCGGCCCGGGGTTCACCCAAAGACGGTACGGCCCTTACTATGGGGCCCACCTTTATATATGTTTTATATATCCATGCCGTCCATCCGTTTTGCTAGATATTTTAGGACATGATCTAAAAAATGAAGAAGATCCAAGTCCCAGGTATACCACCCTATAAGAAACTGTGGTTATTGAACGCCCCAACATTAAAAACCTTATTGGGGAACATGTAATGTTTACTTGCCACCCAACCTATTGGTAATGCCACGCAAACCGAGATGAAGGGAAAAACAAATACCAACTTGATCCAAAACTTTTGTGGCCTTCAGAAGTTTTTAACTGTCAATCACTGCTGTTTCCTGTTTCCTTGTGGCATGGTCCACCTGAGATTTGGATCTGTTTCATTTACGGGATCATGCCTTGAAATGATCTGGGAAAACAGATGGACAGAGTGGATATAGAATACATACATCAAGGTGGGCCCCACAGTGCGGGCTTCACCGTCTTGGGTGAGGCCGGGCTGCATCTAATCTGCTTCCACCGACGACAAGACATCTTGAATAAAGTCGATTCACAGTCTTACAGTTGTCACCATGATATTTGCCTTTAACAGCATAAAGGCCTTTGAAAGGATGTGCATTAAACGTCTATCTATGCACACGTAGTCACGTACTTATAACACATAAATACGAAAGATGTTCCCAACCAACCGGTTGTAATGTTAGTTTTTCATCCGACCAACGGATATTTTTCATCCTTTGATGTTTGGGAAAAATCCAATCCATTGAAAATGTGTCTAATAATGAGGATCACCTTATACAAAAAATATCCTAATTTACCTATTAAGTGGACCGCACTAATATTTATTTATTATATTAAAGGTTATACTTAGTGTACGGCTCACATAATGAGTGGATGGAATTAATTTTTCACTAGGAGATCCTTATGGCAGGGTCAACACATTGGATGTGTTGGATTTCATGAACACATGAAATATTGGAATCCACAGACTGATTGGACTGTTCTCATCCAACTGGTTGATGCGAGCATTTCTCCATACGTACATGCATATTTGGGATACGCTGACATACAATCGGTTGAACAACTTTACCAACCAACGGATGCTTTCCATCTGTCATATGCTTAACATTTAACCTATCGACCAAGTTGGCCCCACCATGGGAATCATTGAATCCGTTCATTAAGTGGGCCACACTTATATATTTTTTAATTATATTAGTGGATATCCATTGTTTTCTACATGGTAGCCCACCTGCTGAGTGAATAGCACTGGTTGATCTTCATAGTGCTCAACCTAATGAAAGTTGGATGTCACAAACACATGAAGTTATCAGCTGGTTGGATGGTATGGACTATCTTCCAACCGGTCTGATGGGAGCATTTCTCCATATACGTGGCAGGCACAAAGATATGATTCCATGGCAACTTACCATCGTAATTACGGGGGAAATGTTTGGAAATGGGCATCAGGAGATGCATGTGGGACATCCACTTTGATCATCATGCAGGCCCTAGCCAGTTTGGCCATGGCCAAAAAAAAAAATAAATAAAAAAAAATAAAAAAATAGAGCTCAACACCAACTAAGGTGGGCTGCACCAGCAGGAACAGAACAGCTGAGAGGGTCATGCTCAGCATCGGCTTAGTGGGGGGCAATGGTGTTGTGTACGTGAGATCCAATCCATTCATTCGAAACATCTGTCCCGGTTTAAGGGAAACCATAAAAATAAGGTCATTCTGACACTCGGGTGGGTTGCTTATGGTGTTACCAGGCGGATGTAGGCTCATGTGATGTAAATATAGCATCCAACCTGTCTCTCAGATGTGTACCCTCAGCAAACCACCAGGGTGCAAACTTTAGCTCAGCCCAAAACTTGGGTGTAACGCAGCATAAGGAATAATTTGAGAGGGATTTTGGGCGTGGTCCTCCGTGTAAGGGTAAGCGGATTGCGTCCGACCTGGGTCCAACCTAATAACGTCCGACCAGATCTATGTGGGGGCTCATCGTGATGCATTTGTCTGTCCACGCTGTCCATCTATTTTCTCATATCATATTAAGGAATGGGTGAAAATATGAGGTAAGTTGGAAGCCCTAATGAACTACACCAAATGTAGAGGTGTACACGAATTGAACCGAGTTGAGCTTGGCACAACTTGACTTGGCTCGGTCACTTGCTGATCTCAGCTCGAACTTGGCTCGGCTCAATCCTCAAGCTTGATTGGCCAGCACTTGCTCGGTTCGATCAGATTCAAGTAGTTCAAGCCGAGTTTGAGCCAAGATCGAGCCAAGTTCGCCTGTGCAATATTTTCACAAACACACGGATTGCACCTTCAAAATCTCATTGTATTTAAAACAACAGTAGTGATTTTACAGGTATTTCATCAAACATCTCATAAGCAACATAAAAATGAAGAAAAAAAATAGTATTTGTTTCGTACACATACCTTCCGTGCTACCAGCCACACTTTGTTGAGTAGTCATTTCATCAAACACTTCATGAGCGACATCAATATCAAAGTAATCAAGTCACCCAATTCGTTTGATCTAAGTTCGATTCAAGTTGGGTTCGATCTGAGTCGAGTCAAGCTCAAGTAAGCTTGAACTTAGTTCAGAATTTTTTTGACCTTAAAAAATCAACTTGAGTCAACTCAAACTCAATTTTAAACTGAGTCAAATCGAGCCTTTTCGAGTCGAGTTGAGCAAGCTATCGGAGCTAACTCGGTTTGTGTACAGCCCTAACCAAATGATAAGGTAAAGTTACATTAAATGCACAAAACATTAAATTCAAAAGTTCTATTAAATTTAAAAGGTTTATAGACCGAAAAGATGGTGATCGATCAACCTCATCGGGAGGTCCTTCCTGCATTATTTTATCATGTGATATATATCTCAGGCACCGTAAAAATCATAGACAAACATCCAAGAGAAATCACTTGATACTCTTGCCATACAATGTCCCACAAAAATATAAACAGACCCTGTAAACGTGGATATTTGGAATAGATATACTTAAATCTACACTTTTTATTTTTTTATTTTTTTACACACGTAAACGTTTCACCACCATGGATATTTGGAATAAGTATACTTAAATCTACACTGCACACATTATTGGCCCCACTTTAAAGCGGACAACAATAGCCCAAAAATCAAATTGAACAAATGATCCTAACCATCCAATTGAGAGGCATAAAATGAACTGTTGATGTAAGAGGGTTTGGGCAAAGCCGCTTGTCTGCAACACGTACAGTGGCTCTGTGCACGAGGTACCATACAATGAGTTAGCCGTAGTTTCTACAGCACCACTAAGGTTTCAGCCTCTACAAAATGTGGCACATGGTCCACTCATGATAACTCAGACGTCAAAAATTCGATGCGTGAATCCTGGCTCTTGAACTGGTGGCAAGTGAATGGACAGTTAAAAAAGAAAATTAGAAAGCAACAGCCCACATTCAACCCTATGAGGCAAAAGATTCGATGGCTAGGATCTTCCGATCTTGGGGATTTGGCGCCATTCAGACTGGGGAGAATTTTATCAATGGTCTGGATCATATGCGCAATGGGACCCACATGTACAAAATGAAAACCCGAGCATGCTTTAGAAAGTGGATACCCTCGGGCCTCGGGCGAAGCGTAAGCATTATACAATCCCTCCATGTGGGTAGTCGTACTCGGTCGGAGTATATATCAAATGGAAAATGATCCAGTGAACTCGGTGCAGGGAAATGTTTCCATGCGTATACTTGCATTTCGACTTCTTGGAACCTAAATTATAATCTGGACCGTACATCAGGTTAATCCACTATTCATAGGCTGCTTTGAAAAAAATTACTGTTGGGATGACCAAAACCATAAATCTGTGGCATGCAAAAATAGATAGGCAATACAGCTAGCAGATGACTGTTCTAATTGCAGATGCTTACTATAGTCAAATTGCTCTGATTCTGTATAGTAGTAAAAAAGGAGTAGCCTGAACCTAATCGACGGTCCAGATAGGTGATGTGGATGGAAAGGAGTTCAAATACAACTAGGAACATGGAAGGTTACCGTACACTAAGCCCAGTAAATCTTGGTTTTCGTATGTTTTTTCTAAAAGAAATAACTTTTTTTTTTGGGGGGTCTTTTGAGCAAGCTGAAAAGGAAGTGCCAAAGTCACGTGGCTGTATTTGGAGGTGGAGCGTCTTCTGGAAACCCATTTGCAATTCCATGTCGTTGACGAGTTGGGCTTTCCAGATGCGTCTATTGTCTAAGATCTTGTAATTTTCAAAGCCATGCAACTTTCTTTGGAACTTTCTTCCTTGCCTTTACGGATATACTCCTTCCTTTCGAAATAATACCGGCTATAGACAAGACCAGATATCCTTTGGGCCTGTTCAATCTTGAATTGGCAGATGACTGGCCCATTCAAGCCCTATAGTGTACTATATGGGTTTGCGTTGTATGTTTAATAATCCAGACCGTCCAAATTATGAGCCTCATGTGGGTTGAAAGACGGTCCAAATTGTCACCGGTCAGGTAATCCTGACTGTCGATTTGATGGCCATCAAATGGGAGTCGAAAGTGAAAATGGTATATTCTCTCAGTTTTTATTATTTTTATTTTTTATTTATAATACATTAATTGTATGGTTATGATTATTAAAATAGTGAAGTGGACGATTTGGATTGATACACATGTATATAGCTGGACGAGTTACGCATTTAGTAAGTTGTAGATACCGGAAATGATTGTATACAGAGCCTGCTCTAACTCTTAATGGGAAATAAATGATACACATCTGTTGTACGGGAGTTACTGGGACAGGCAGGCTAAAAAAGCCCATCAGATGGGGCCAGTTTGATCTGGGCTTGGGCTTCACATCAGGCCCATTGGGCATGTACTATAAGCCTAGTAGACAAATGGACCGATCAGGACGGTCCATAGCTCTAATCCATTATTCTCCTCGCAAAAAGAAAAATAACAAGAAAACAGATTTTAAAAAAAGGCTGCTCTCCTTAAATATAGAATGAGGTTTGCTAGAATACATTCACTGGGACCATTGGATCAGCTGCTTCCAATGATTCAATCCGTTGTTTATATAAAATGGGTTACACTGCGGATGGTTTTTTTTTTTTTTTTTTTTTTTTTTTTTTTTTTTTTTTTACTTTTACACGCAAGCACCCGACACACCCATGCACGCCATAGTGGAATTTCACCACCTATGGATTTCGAACCCAAGACCTCATGTTGAAACTCCTCAGAATCTACCACTGAGGCAAGGACTGGAACCCCAATTGAAATACTGTGGATGGTGTTGATACTCACTAAAAATCATAATTTTTAGATATTTCAACTCATTGATTATTCAAAGATAAACTGTATGCGTTTAAAGGAAAAGAGCCAAATGATCAAAGGGTTAGAATATTCCAATCTAAAGACCCGTTTGATGGACACCTAAAAATGCATTATCAATTTCTAATAAATAACGAGTTCATGTAACAGTAATTATATATTAGACATTTTGATCTCTAAAGCACAATTACAATTACTATTAACAAAATTGAGATAATTTATTTTTAGGTGTCTGCCAAACAGGGCCTAAAGTTTTCTAATTTTTCATTCACCATCCAATGGGAGGCGCATCATATTAACAAACATTAAAATATATATATATGACCCTAGATTCAACGGCTAAAATCCAAATATATCTGTAGCAATACGTCAATATGTATTCTAGCAAGGTTTATATACAATTCCAGAGAAGCGTCACATGCAACTAGTTGGACATGAAGTTATTATTCATCTACCGTGTAAATGCAAAATTTACATGTTTGTAGAACATCAAAACCGTCCAAAGGACCATTCCCACCATAAATAACCCCTGACACAAAAATTAGGCTGTTTTATTAATCATGTGGACCCCACTGTAGGAAAAATCATACAACTGCCGATATTATCTAAAGTACAGCAATGGTCGTACCTCACTAGTGGAGTGGCTTAGTTTTACACTACGTGATCTTCATGGGGGCCAACCGTGTGAACGGGTTGGATGTCATTAAAACATGAGACATTTCTAATTAATCGCTTGTCCAACGAATTGCATGTAAGACCCCACAATCCTGCTCATTATTTTGTTTTATGAAAAAAAAAAAAAAACTCTTCAGTGAAAAAGACAACACTCTTATCCATTCTAAGTTTTTAACATAGTTCTTTGATTTTTACTTTCTTTTTCACTTCTTTATTTATATATAAGAACAATGATCGATTTCACCCATAGCGTATAGTGGTGTTGTGTATGTTGTAACATAGCTTAAGAGGTAGTGTGACTACATCCACAACAACAGTACACTATAGGTGAGTTTCATAACTGCGTGATGAAAACCATTTTAAATCAATGGACATAAGGCTCTCTTGATGATAACCGTTTGTGGTTGAAACCCAGGTAAATCCCTACAATGGTTTGGTAATTCAGATTTTGAAACTCATTTTAACATAATATAATATTCATTTTGCAAAATATATTTCAACTGTTTAAATTAAAGGTTAATTTGGATTAATTCCAAAGCATGATGAAGATCCAACCTTTAGGATAGTGGACCGGGGGATTAGCAACCCCATTCCAAAAAGCCACAAAAAAATAAAGAGAAAAATGATAGAAATCCTTTTTGTCTGGAAGATCATGCCACTAAAGCGATTTCCAATCTCAACTTTTGGACACAGATTGACGGTGTTGATCTGTTTATTTCAAATCGTGCCCCACTGAACATTTTGGAGGCTGTAATGATTGAGTGGGCTCATCATTACTATCCATCTAAATGGCCTACCTCATTGATATTCAAACAATATCGGCGATATGCTATTTTAGGCATGGTTCGGTAAACAAACACCTGAGAGATGGATGTGTTCATGTGCATACACATGTAATGATGGTGGTATGGATGATGGGAGCAAAGGGCATTTGATCCATGGAATCCCTTGGATGGAGGAAGAGCAGCCTTGTAGGGTGGGCCCCACCTTACACACATTTCTTTAATGTACTAGGGTTATAGGGTAGAATAAAAAGAAGAGATGGAAAGAAGGTGATGGGCATGTGATCAAACAGCCTTTGTGTCCCCTTGTAAACAAATATACAGCTCCATTTTCTCTTTATTGACATTCTAGCCACCTTTCTTTTATGCTCATCCATCATCTACCAAACATATGCTGTCCTCTCATATTTGTGACCCAGTTTTATCCTACTGATCAGACAGTACCGATGACCACAACGTTTTGTGCCATCTCCCTTCAATTAGAACCACCCAAATCCTGGGACCCATTGTAGATTGAACATTCCCCCTAATCAAATTGATTAGGCAATCCTGACCACTGGTTAATGGACATTTGTTTGTTGAATTTTAACTGTTTACTAGTTTTTGGTTTTACCATCCATTAGACATCCACCAATTGGAAATTTAGGACAATTGAAATCTCTTTTTTTTGGGTTGTAAACAATCTATTCTGGGTCCACTATTTTGGTGGCTTGGATTCGATGTACACGCCATGTTTGAAGTATGGGAGCACCCTATATCGTTCCGGATTAGTTGATGGAGTTGATTAGGGTTTTCATAGATCCTTAGTTTTAAAAGGGTCATGAGGACAACGAGTTTGAAAGCGACAATTATATATCTAAGTGGATCTTATGTGATTACATATATATCAAGGAATAAGTTCATAGGGGAAGACAAAAAGATCATTCCATATGGAAAGACCATAGTCCATGCGTATAAATTGCGGACTACATTGTAGTAAGTAGTAATACCTATTTCATTCGGAACAACCATATTATATACGAGGAGTATACTATATTGAGTGCATCTTAACTGGTAAACAAGGTATACACGTATAATTATCATATACAGTTGTATGTAAATCTATATACACACACACACACATGCATATCTAATATCTATCCTATCTGTGGGAATTTACTTCTAAGAGTTCAGCTGAGACACCATATTAATTGCCAATATCTTTTAAGAAGACTAGCTACTTAGTTGTGTTTAGTGATCAGTTGGAAGGGTTTTCATACAATGCAAGGCCTTGCATCACGACTACCATGTAAGTGTTGAAATGGTAAACTTGTTGTAACAAGTCAGTCCTAATAATAAGTTGTTGACTGAGTTTGAATTTTTACCGTTGCTGAAAGAGTCTTTCAGTTACTGTTTAGTTGAGAAAAAAGAGCAAAGAAAGTGGAGTTGGTTTTTAGTTTCAGCTATTTATGTATTGCAGCATTTCGTAACTGGTAGTGTAGTGAAAGTACAATAAAAGTTTAAAGTAGTGTTGTTTATCTGTATGCAGCCATTCCAGCTAACTATATTTTTTTAAAACTTGAATCTGCAAGAGGTGCACCACCAGTGACCTCAGCTTCGCACTCCTGCTATCAGCTGCCCATTTTTGCTATCAGTGAGGCTTTCCCAGTGTTGGATGGCTTGTATATTAGAGATCCCAGTCATTCCTTAGGTAGTATATACAATGAATGATGAACAACAAAAGATCAAAAGATTGAATTCAAGCGGTCTGATATCATATATTAATGCAGGGACTACATTACGGAAAATAGTTGTATGTTCAATGAGATGAGAATATGGGCACTTATACACATCATTACAATCTAGAGAATGCATTATGTACACAAATGATCTACAAGATAAATTACACAAATTTAAGATTATCCTAATCTACTCAACATGCACAGCTGGATGATCTTCAGCTTCTTGAATTCCAAAACCACTTTCCATTTTATTTTCAGTTATCCATCAGTGGCCACTAATGGATGGTTATTATCATCTTTATCTCATCTTGCTTGATCCCGATACATTGTGAGGTTAGGTTAAGGGCTGCCCAGTTTCATAACTTGTGGCAAACACATGCATTTAGCCTCGTAACACTCCATGACAACATATACGTTGCATTTGGTACGACACATTTCTGCCCTCACGTAGACGGTTCACAATCATAAACCAGCGATTTCACGAAAGAGATTCGAGACAGATGTCAGATGCTCAAGCAACCTGCGAGAGGAAAGATCCGAGGAATGGTTTTATCACACGTGCCAACATGGATAACACTACTAGATCTGTGCCATTGACCAGGTGGGGCTCATTGCTAACATTCCCTGGTCCAAAAATCAACCTAATCCACTAATCATGTAGTTGAGAAAAGTATATTATTATGTACCATTTTTACATTTTTGTTATAGCCATCCTTTTATTTGTTCAAACCATTGCCACCAACTTGATAATCGAGCCAATCTGACTCTCTGGTCAGGAGATATGGAAGGTGTGCCCCACCTGATGGATGGTACGGATCCTACTAGAGTCTGCCAAGAGAGCAAGTGAGCAGGGAATGGGCTGATGAGCCCCACCTGGCGCGGGTATCTCCTTAGCATATATATCAGAGGAAAAAGGATTGTAGGAGAAAAGACATCCCCCTTCTCTCCTTTTAATGCAGTCTCTAAAGGTTAAAATGCGGTTGCTTTTTGGTAAGAGAGAAGGTCACTCATGCCAACTGTTTGATTGAAGCCTCTCTAATCTTTGGCATAAAGACTCTTTTAGACTTCCCCACTAAAAATTGACATTGGGAAGCTGCTTTCTTGTCTCTTAGAAATTATAATACATTTCTGTATGTTCCATTCCTCTATTATTACTCTAATAATCCCATATTCTCCTTTTTCTAACCTCATCACATGATTCCTCTCTATTATTAGAGTAATCCACAGGAAAGGAAGAAAGTGTATGATGGATTCTACTTGTCGAGCATCTACTACACGCATGCACATCAATCCAGACCATCCAACTCATGGATCACAAAGAGAATTTGGAACACTGATTGGATGATCCTGACCATCTAATTGTCGGCCAATGTAAGAAAAGCTTAGGAGAACTGGTTGATGGCCTGAATTCGATAGGTGTGGTCAGATGGTTTGCATTGTTTGATCTGATCAATGTAGTGCCATGCCGCATCCACACAGTGACCGGCAATTAGATCCGTATGGATTGATCTACATATGAAAATGGCTCACCTTTCTATTGGTAGAGTATCACATAACAGGATCTGTCTAATAGCCCACTAACTAATGAAGTGAATTGGCAATCAGGCAGTTGGAACAATCCTGGCCGTTCAATTTGCAGACAAGTAAAATTTATGGAATGGTCACTTGTTTACAATCAAGTGTATTCTTTTGTCAATGGTTATGATCATGTAATAGAAAAAAGAGGATCATAGTTCGCATATATAGTGTTACCCTACCATTTGAAATGGGCATTAGGACCAATTGATGCAGCTCTGATGGTGGGTCTGCAGATCTACATCCCTGGGCACCATTGTTAGGGTATTGCATTTAAATACATACTAGCTAGACATCACATTTCCATTTTCTTAGAAATCTTCTCTTAAAATAATTCATTCGAGTCAAATTAAGACATTAATGAAAAGATTAATCATAACTTTTTCATTCAATATTTTTAATAATCCTTTTATTTGTTTCTTTTTATTAAATAATATATTAACTATTTTTGAATAATACATTGCTTTAATACTATGTTAGAGATGAAAGGTAAAGATAAATGATACTTTATATTTGAAATAATTACGAAAATGTCTTGAGCATATATACACGTAGACCACACACAAGGCACTCGTGAAACTCCCAAATAGTTAGAGGTAGAGTTGTACATCGAGCCGAGCCGAGTCGAGGTGGCCAAGCTTGGCTTGACTCGTCCATGCTATACTCGAGTTTGAGCTCAAGCTCGAGCTCGCCCTCGAGCTCAACATTGAAGCTTGGCTTGTTTGCCAAAGCTTTCGAGTCGAGTTCGAGTCGAGTCGAGTTGAGTTTACCTCAGTAAGGTAAGGGAAAGAAAAAGAAGGAATGGGGACAGGTAGGGTCGGGTAGGGTTTTTTAGTAAAAACTTTTAAGTTTTAACTTTAAAAAAAAAAAAAAAACTTAAATATATATTATATATATTTAATATTAAAATAATATATATTATTAAAATATATTACTCAAGCCGAGCTCGAGCTCGAGCTTCGAGTCGAGTCGAGTTGAAATACACCATAGTCGAACTTGGCTTGAACTCGACTGGAGCTTTAGTAAACAAGCTTGACTCGCCTTGAGTCGGCCTTTAGCCGAGTCAATCCAAGCTGAGTCGAGCCGAGTCAAGCGAGCTTTTCGAGCTAGCTTGACTCTGTACAGCCCTAGTTAGAGGCATATGAAATTAGTCCTGTTAAATAGTTATTAGTACTAAACAATATATCTGTAAAGACTCTAAGAAACTATATAAACATATTAATACTTCTACTTTATTTTTTTTTTATTTCTATAAATGGTTATAATGATCGTAATCAAGTAGTTACAATAATTTCCTATTTCTAGCAAGGGTTCTCCTGAGATTTTGTAAAGATTACACTGGCAGATCATTCATTTTTTATGGTCATGATTGGTTCGTTGATGAGTCATTCTTAGGATTACGTGGCTAATTTATGTTACATTGGTTTTAATCAACGATTCTCCCTTCATCTACAGTGCAGACCATGCAGATTGGTGCCAAGATTCAAACAAGTCCGCATCACTAACTCACTTCAGTACTCCCCAAACTACCTGTCTTTTCTCATCATGCAATCCTGCTTTTCTGATTTCCTGGAAGTTTCCTGGGGACGCTACGAGTGCGCCCTTGGAGATGGAAGCTCGCTGTCGCTTCCCACTCACTCATGGCACATTTACATTGCAACTAGAACTGCTGATAGTGGGGCTGTTTCATGTAGTTTGGTCCACAGGAGTTTTGGATCTTCTTGATTTTTAATCTCTTGTCCTGTTGTGGTCTTGCAAAACTGATGAACGGAGTGGATTTGTCATGGTCATCTATGTGGACCCCACAGAGCTTCCATCTATAGGTACTCAGGCAATCCAATCCGCCTCCCAATTATAGTGCAATTAGAACTGTTATGAGGTGGGCCACCCTTTGTTGGGGCCACTGCTAAAGTATTATAGGCAATCTCTCCCATTAGTTGTTAGAAAATGGACGGCTAAAAACACTTGATGGAAAAAAAAAAACAAAAAAACAAAAAAAAACTAAGGAACCGTGTCTAATTCGCAGGCAATCGTCCATCAACGTGGTGGATAACCAGATCAACAGTCCTGCTGGGCCTAAACATGCCACGTGAACATATGTACGGTGAAGATGTGAAAGAGTGAGAAAGAAAGCGAGCCTCCATCTGCAAGAAACAATGGCGAGCCTCTCTAGCTTTTATCAATCATAACTTGGGTGTACTATTGCAGCTTTAATTTCAACTGAGAAAGCATTAGTCTCTAATCACGGCTTCTCTTTTTCCTTTCAAAGCTGATTGAACTTTTGCTCGAAATCAAAACGAGAGGGGAAGCATTATCTATTCCTTTTCTTTCTAAGCCATTCTATTCTCCTTTGTGAGAAAAAATGGAATAATCTGTCACTAAAGTAGGGAACAACCACGTAAAGAAAGAAATCCTACCCCAGAAAAAATATTTAGATTTAGCCTTGCATGTGCACATTTTCATCTACGCATGCATTCCCATTTTTAAACAATCTAGCTACCTATTGATGAACTATGTGTCTACTGTGTCTATTTATGTAGGGAATGATCATCACATACTTTCGGGCCCACTTGATTTTTAAGTTCCATCCAACTCGTCCATTAGATGGACAGCACAATGTTAGTCGTAGATCCCAAAATCTAGCCTGATCCATTCATGGGGAATGATGAGGGACGACCACCATAGAAACTTCCAGATTGAATGTGGGCTCCACCGTTTTGTTTGTATGCCATCCAAACCACTCATCAGGTGTGCCAGCCCACAAGGATGAAAGGGCACTCGGAATCTTAAACCATAACAAAATTTAGACCAGCACAAGAAGTGAATCTAAGGGTTTTACGCCTGAATGTACATTTTTCTCCCAGTGATGTGTCCTACTTGATTCTTTGATAGAGCTAATTCTTGGGATAAACGGTGTCCATGACGAGGCACAGCAGATGCACGGTTTGGATTCCATATCCACATCATCATGTGTGGGCTACACAGCTCGAGGTATTGTAATTCACAGCACGTTGGTGGCATGTGAATGTGATCACTCCCTATTTATACATGCTTTTACTCATCGTAGTGATCAGGTATTGAACACCCGCAGCAAAGGTTCACTATGGGCGAACCTCGCCATCCAATAAAGTTTAAGTGGGTGGTCCTGAAAAGTGGGTCCCACTTGATTTCTCATTTTAGCATGCAGTGAATTAAATCGGGGCCACTTCCATCATAAGGTGGCAGTACAGAGATATTGATAAGATCCAACCATAGCAAACTTTGGCAGAGGGTGTTTTTGCATCTGATCATTTTTCCCATTTCACTAATCCTTTCTCTTACAACCATAGATGTAGCTACACGTGAACTCGAACATGCTGATTCCTTGTTTGCACCCATGTCCATGTAAAATAAACAAATTTATTTATTTATTATTATTATTATTATTATTTTTTAAAGGAACTTCAAGGGTAGTAATGTAATTTGCATTAACATAAGGGCAGTTTGTGTCATTTGGAGGAAGATAAATGCCCATGTTTGTTTCCTTCACGAACTTAAGTTTGAAGTGCCGTTGTCTCGTGACTCATGAATTGTATTGTTATAAATAGCGTGTGCAAATTGCAGTTGAACATGCTTCACTCATCTGTATACCAGAAGAGAGAGTTACTAATAGAACTACATAGACGAAAATGTCAGTGGGTAATTTCCAACCCTTCATGTGTGTGACATCCAATCTCTCAAATAGATTGGCCTTATCATATCATAAGTATCGCCTTGTGCAAAAATCAGCCATATCCACGTATCAAGTGGGCCACACTTACATCGTGCTATTTACCAATGGCTGGAAATTGTTTTCAATAGTGGCCCACCTGTAGATAAGGTTGATTTTGCACTAGGTAATCCTCATGGTGGGGCCATCCTATTGGAAGGGTAAGATGTCACAATTACTGAATAGGTTCAACGTATCTAATGGGTGGACATATCTTGTGGTGGTCCAACCAGTTGGACCTGAGGCCTTCTTGACCAATGTATCTATATTGTATGGAAATCATATATACACAAAAAATAAATTTTGGTACTGGTGTAGAACCAAAAGTTTGCTTTTCTACTCTAGAAGCAGGGAAAAAGGAGGCATACATCAATAAAAGGGTGTAAATATCAGTTCCTATATAATACATATTACAAAAGGAATCCTGTAACTTGGGGAGAGAGAGAGAGAGAGAGAGAGAGAGAGAGAGAGAGAGAGAGAGAGGTAGGTTTGTTATAGAGCGTACATGAAAGAAAAAGTATGTAATAATAGATTATGTATTTTTGTTGTGTTTCTCGCCCTGTGTGGGTCAGAGAAAAAGACAAAAGAGAGTGCAAGAAAAGACAGAAGAGAGAACCTTGTAGGGTGTCCTATAGAAAATAGGAAGGATTCCTTTAAGATTTGCTTTTAAATATTATTTTTCTCGTATGGAGTCTCCTATTTTATTTGTCCAATCTCTGTGTATGACGAATGCTCATTGCACTCGCTCGAATGCACTGTGAAAACGCAACCATCTCACACGTGTGTAAGATCCGAACTGCTTATCAGGAAAATATAATCATCAAGCCGTCCATTCGAATACAAAATGAATGAACGGGGCAAGAGAAATTGAACAATGGCTCGATTACATGTACAACTGTTTCCGAGTTAATAATCATACCAAGATTAAAAAGAAAATGTGTGATAGTATTTAGATGGTGGGGTCACCTGTTGAACGGCTCTGATCACTTGCACATGTTCCAAACTTGTACGTGTGATGCGGGTGTAGATTGGAAAATGAAGTCGAGCGTTTCTCATTGTGTATTGACGTTGGGCTCAGTTGTGGTTCCCTTTTATCTCGAAGTCGAGTCCGGAACAGACGAGTATTGAGTTGGGAAATCTGGGTAATAAAAAAATGAAGGAAAAGGAAAGAGGCTGGCGGTGGTCATGTGAGGGGGAGGTGGTGGTGTAGAGAGTGAAGGAGAGAGGAAAGTGGGTATTGCTGCGTTTTAGAAATTGAATTGGAATAGAATCTTCTTCCCTCCAACAGCATATAGGAGGTGATGGCCCTCTGTAGTATCCCTTGAGGTGCGTTTAGGAGGTGGGCCCGACACTAATGCTAGTGTCCCTTTCACAAATACACGTACTCTCTCTCTCTCTCTCTCTCTCTCTCTCATGCTAGTGTCCCTTTCACACATACATACATACTCTCTCTATCTTTCTCTCTCTCCACGCAAACGAATCCATCTCTCTACCCGCAGAGAACACCTATATTATATATACTCCGGCTGAGGATAGGTATAGTAACCCTATGACTAGAGTCTAGACAAATGAAACCCACTGCTTAGTGATCCAGACCGTTGATTTCATGTTCTCCCACCTGTATCGACTATGAGGCAAAAACCTTCCAGATCCGTTTCTCTCTGTCGGATATTTGTTTTAGGAACAGGGAACTGACATTCTGTATCACTACTCCGAATACAACTTAAAAGACATCTCAAAATCCAAATTAAAACTTGAGGTACAGACAAGGACTATGAGCCACTATCCACAGGAATTCTTCTTACAATGTCTGGTGGACGCAAGGTTTTGGGTAATTAATGAAATTACCCGTATACCCAAGGAATTCAGGGTGATTGAGAATGAGTTGCCCATGTGACTCATCAAGTGAATATGTGGCGTTAGTGGAGCTGAGGCCCACCAGTGTATCTATGGTAATTTTTCTAGGCTTTTGACAATGTCCCCTCTCTTCTGGTATTATTGTATATGAGGTATATATATGTAGTAAGAAATATAATTTTGTAGAGATTTCTACCGGAGAGATTCCTTATTTGGTGGAAAAGTGAGAGAAAGATATAATCTTTTATTTATGATCTCTCTTGTTTTAATAAAAAATAAAGTTATGTATTGCTATTATGTAAATGTAGGTATGTTATCAAACCATAAACATTTTTATGCTACTTGTATCTTACGGGTTTTTTCTTTTTCCTTTTTTTTTTTTTTTTTTTTTTTTTTTTGAAAATGCTAGAATTAATATGTTTGATGGTATCACATGTATAATTTAGAGTGTGCAAGTATGCATCAAATCTGTGAATGAGTTTTTTTTTTTTTTTTTTTTCATTTAATTTTTTAAAATAAAAATAGCTACAAATTTTAAGATGAAAGTGATTGAAGATTGTAAAGAGGCAATGACAATTGTGAATGCTAGTGTTGTCAATGCTATAATAGATTCTATTACAATCTGGTAAAGGCCATTAGGCCACAAGCAAATAAGGACTAGAGGTAGTTTATTATTGATTTTTTTTTTTCAAAATTTAAAATCTACTAATTTATATTTATATAAATATTATTTATTTAAAAAGCTTGATAAATCTTATTTTTCTATTTGACTACTCAAAATAAGGATGTTTTATATTTAATTAATTCTAACATTTTCGATACTCATGTCAAATCCTTGTGAGGATCGACGTATTTTATTTCTTTTATCAATGACTTCTCTAAGAATGTATGGATTTAGATGTTCTAAATAAAAATTAATGCTTTTTCTTATTTCATAAAGTTTGAAGTGTTGGCTAAAAAGCAAAAGGGAAAGAAGTTTGTGTTTCAAAACTGATACCGTAGAAGAGTACACCTTCAAAAAAATTCAAAGATCTTTTTAGTAAGCATGATATTGAGAAGCACTACACAGTTCATGGTATTTCATAAGTTATGTTTTCTATTTGGTGAACAATGAGGTTAGTTGGACGTCGAGATAACAATAGGTGGTGACCATGTATACTATGGAAGTACATGACAGTTACGCAAGCTTGTAAGGAAGGTATTTAGTTAAAGATGTTGTTAGAAGAATTGAAAGTTAAGCAAAAAGTGGTGGTAATTCATGGTGATAGTTAGAGTACATTATACTTAGTTAATAATCAAGTCTTTCATGTTCAGATTAAGCACATTAATGTTTAATATTGCTTTATTCGTAATATGGTAGAAGATGAACATATCTTATTGCAGAAAATTCATATTAATGATGACGTAGCGAATATATTGATGAAGCTTATTGGAAAGGAAAGGTTATTTGGAGTAGAATTTTTCATGTGATTAGTGTTACTTATAAATTAGTGACATTTGGGTAGCTATTATTTGGAGTTTTTTTTTTACAATATTAGACAAACCAATCTTCAAGTGGGAGAATATAAGGATTTGACAACGTAGCCGTAGCCGTAGTGTATACATGGTTGAAATATATACAACATTTCCAACATGGAAAAGACTACGTAGCCTCCCCCATTTATGTATGTACAATGATGCCTAGTTTCCCTATGCTTTTGGCAATGCCTTCTCTTATGGTGTTATTTATAATGGATACACATGTAGATATGTATATCATCTTTTAAAGGCTTTTAAGTGAGAGATTTCTTGTATGGTGGAAGAGTGGTGGAGAGGCAAGCCTTATATTTCTTATTTATGTTATCTTAAAGAAGAAGAGAGCTTCATGTTGTTATTCATGAATTTACATCCCCCGATATGGGCACTCAAACCCATAACCTCAGTGTTGAAATGCAATCTGTCCACCACTAAGCCATGGGGTGTAACTCGTTGTTACCCACGGATGCTAGCGTATTGACAACCACATAAATTTATATGCCTCTTGTTGCTTATTTTTACTTTGGCCTTTGTATTTTTTTTGTTTGACTATTTTCTTTTTTAATTTTTAATTCTTTACTTGCATCAATCATATATGAATGTTTTTCTGTAACAAAATCCACCTTGTCCATGATGTATGTCCCATGTTTGCCGAAATGAGCCAATCTATTATTTAGGTGGGCCAAAAAATTAAGGAATAATGTGGAAGAACATACCCCATGGAAGACAAAACATATTATATGTGGGTATTTGTCGATAATCATGGCAAGTGATCAATATCATCCATTTAATACAGAGGCAAAAGTTATTCTTCATATAGTATTAAGAGATGAGATTAAGATTGAGGAAATACTTCTACCAAAGGTAGTCATACAATTGTTAGGACAACTAGCACAATTTGCCATTATTGGAAACATTCTTTAAAAGCTAAAAGAAACATGGTTTGTATGAGATATACCAATAAAAGAGGCATTCCAAGAGATTTAATTCATGCTAGGAAAATAATGTAGAGGTCTAAAAATTTTGCATTAAATTTTCTCAGAGAGGACATATAAGACTATATTATGGGAGATGAACTAGTGAACATGATGTTATCGACGTATATTGAAGGGCAACTAGAATGGACTGTTCAGATGAAATTTGAGCCATCCCCATGATGAACTTGGCTTTTGGTGGATAAGGAATATGTGCGTGCGGCACATGCATTAGATGGGATTAGGTGGGATGGAATAGCCAATGCGTCTGCCACAAGGTTGGCCTTGCCAGGATGGTAGGAGACCCGAACTTGAAGTCCTTCAAGGTTTCCATCCATTGTCGCTGTCTTATATTCAAGTCCCTCTGCGTGAATATGTATCTAAGGCTCTTGTGGTCGCAAAAGAACTCGAACTCCTCTCCGTAGAGGTAATGTCTCTAGAGCTTCAATGCAAAAATGACGGCCGCTAACTCCACGTCGTGTGTGGAATCAACCGCCACGATGCATATGCAATCACCCTATCCTTCGGTCAACCCAAACCAACACGAGAAGCGTTGTATATAGATTTTGACATACCGGCAATACAGCACAGGAGTGGACGTCAACTTGTCCTTCAGTTCCTGAAAAGCTGCTTCTACTTTTTCATTCTAGGCAAACTTGAGATTCTTCCGAGTCAGCTGAGACAGCAGTCTGGCTATCTTAGAAAAATCCCTGATGAATCGATGGTTGTAACCTACCAGGCCAAGAAAACTCCTTACTTCAGTAACCAAACTAGGTTGCTCTCAATCCTGAACTGCGACTACCTTAGCAAGGTCCATAGCTATCCCTTCTTTGGACACCACATGTCCCAGGAACTTAGCGTCTTCCTTCCAGAAATCATACTTCTTATACTTGCAATATCAAAGACTACCGCAGTGCTCCTCGTGATCTTCCCGACTTTAAGATGTCATCTATGAATATGATGATGAATCGGCATGATCATGGCCATAACACACTGTTCATCAGTCCATGAACACGACCGGTGCGTTTGTGAGTCCAAACGACATCACAAGGAACTCGTAGTGCCCAAAGCTGGTTCTAAACGTTGTCTTTTACATGTCCTCATCTCTTGGTTACGTGCAAATTTCATTTGGCGTTTGAGCAAGACAGGAAGGGTTGAGATTAGGTGGAATGAAATTGCATTTGATCCCATATAGGATTTTTGTTGATTTTGACATACACTACACATTTAGGCCCTACACATGACATTCTGGTTATATACATGTACAAGGGACCGACATCCGTTGTGAATTTGGTTTGCTAATTACAATTCCATGAGGTTTTATTTAATATAAAATTTTTCCTACAGTAAAACTTTTGTCATGAACATGGGATTGGATGCCCAAAATACCATAAGTATTTCCAGACATGTAGTCATTGTGCAATAATAGTATTAATGCCAGACATGTAATCATTCAGGATATCATTTCCCCCTCAGCCATGCAGACCATCTCAGCCACTGAAGTTGGCCTTTCTAATAGAGAAGATAGATTCATCTGGGATTTAACCTCGAAGGGATCCTTCACCCTGAAATCCTCCTGGAACGTCATCAGGCAACAATTCCCGAAGACTACATGGTCTAGATGGCTATGGAACCGTTTTCTCCCTGCTAAGATTGCAATTTTCTGTTGGAAAACTACTCACGCAACAATCCCTGTTAATGTTGCGATCTAGAAATGTGGGATTCCTTTCGTCTCTCGTCGTGAATGCTACTTCCCTTCGATCGAAGCTGTCTCACCCCTTCATGACTTGTTGGGGCCTGCTCGTCCTCAGCAGATCAGGGGCCAACAACCCAGGCTGCCGACGCTGCACCATCACCATGCTGAGGAGACGCTGGACCATCTACTCAGCCTGGACAGCATTGCTTCTCTGGTGTGGGCCCATTTCAGTGCCCTCTTTGACGTCCCAGTCCTCCTCAATGCCTCTATTCTCCAGCGGATAGAACAGTGGTCTGCTTTGGCTAGCGAGTGGTCCAGAATCAGGATGCTAACTAGTTTCCTCCCCTGTTTCATAATTTGGGAGCTGTGGATTGATCGGAATGCAGCTCGCTTCGAGGGCCGAAAAATGTATGCCTCTACATCATCTATAAAGTTTCTTACTGGCTGCGTGAGATTGGGACCCTCATTCAAGCCACAGACAGCAATTCCCTGGCTGAGCACCTTACCATTCAACTATTAAGGCTCCCCTCCCTCCCCAACTCCCATGTATCTATGCCCTCCATAATTAGATGGACAAAGCCGCCAGCTCTTTGGCTGAAACTAAACACCGACGGGTCCTCGAGAGGCAACCCAGGTGAAAGTGGTGGAGGTGGTGTTTGTCGGGACCACCTTGGCCGTCTCGTCTTCACCTTTCAAAATTACTATGGGATCTCTTCTAACATTGAGGCCGAAGCTAGGGCCATGCTGGATGGCCTCAATATCTGCTATAACCTGGGCCTTTCGAATATCATTCTTGAAACTGACTCTAAAGTCATTGCTGATGAATTGAGAGAGACTGGCTCCTCTAATCTATGGAATATCTAGTATACTTTGGGGAAAATTAGAGATAAATCTTGGGACCCTAACCTGGTGATCAACCATCCCTTCAAAGAGGGGAATGCAGTGGCTGATGCTCTCGCTCAAACCGCCAGTGAAGGGTGTCCAGACAGAATTTTCTTCCATCGCACTCATCTCCTGAAGCCAGTCAGAGGGGCTTTAGTGTTAGATAATGCAGGAATTGGAGCCCTAAGATATCATTGATAGAGACGCTGTTTTTTTTTTTCTATTGTTCTCTTGTGCAGCTCCCCTCTTCTCCTTTTTTGGTTTTTTGTTGTGTTCCCCTTCAATCCTGTTTTCTCTTCTTTATTGAGGTATACGATAGGTGAGGCTGTCTTTCCTTTTTGTGGGGCCGTCCTGAATGTCTGTAAATTCAGCTAATCAATGAATTTCCAAGGCTTCGGGTTTTTTCCAAAAATAAAAATAAAAATGCCATCTAATGCAATTTCATACCATTTCATCCCACAGACCAAACAGACTATTAGTGAACCAAGCTTAGAATGCTTGTTTGAGCTGGTACATTACTTTATGAAGGCGGCATAGATGTGGACGAGTGGGATCCATATACCTGATGGTTGGTGCACTCGTTTCATGTCATGCATGAAACGATTGCTTGACGTGAAGCTGACGTAGAGACCAATCATGAAAGTTACAGGTTGCAAGAGCATGGAATACAAGAACATTTGTAAGGCTTAATGAAAGGACTGCGAGTCTTATCATGGTCTAGTCCGTATTGTTGATTGTAGCCTACTAGGTATGCTTTCTATCTTCCAATAGTTTTAATAATACACAGCTTCAGCTGAAACCCACACATCCCACATTAAATCTAGGTATGATTATTTTGTAAAGCTTGAAATTCATCATCGGCAACCAACGCTGGTGAGGTCCTTAAAAGCTTGAGCAATACGAATCTGCTCCGAAGAATCAAGTGATGCCCAAAAGCGCATAACTATAAAGATATACTTAGAAATATAAAAAAGCCTTTTGATCCATGAGTCCTGTCTTTTGTATGGGCCATCATTGGATGAGTCGAGTCAGGCGAATATGAACAAGAAACAAGAAGCAATGGGTAGATTTTGATATGGTAAAAAGGTGTAATAGATAGCTTATCTTTGGAAAGAAGCTAGACAGTAGCAGACTAGTAGTAGCTGAAATCCTGGCCTCAATAGTGGGAGTTGCAGTTGTAAACAAACTGCGTGAGGGGGCACATCGGCATGTGCTAACCTAACCTGTCTGTCGTGTATGTTTGAGATCTTAGTCATTCATTAGGTGTAGTTGAAGGACATTCCCTGGCCCAAAAGACTAGCCGGTCCATTGATCAAGTTGTTCACTAGTGTTTGAGAAGATGGATAAAAAACAAAAAATTACCAGTCGTCTATTTACTAAAATACAAAGTGCCTGCCTGATAAATCGGTTATTAGATTTCAGCTGCAGGACTGGAGACCCCATCCATGAATAGCCCAGATCTTCCAAATGTGTGCGGTTTGGCACGAGATTTGCCTCTCAGTCTATCTTCGTGCAAATTGTCTTGTCATTTCGCTTTCTGGACATGTCTGGCCAGTACGGCCCATTCTTCCCATCTCTCTCTCTCTCTCTCTCTCTCTCTCTCTCTCTCTCTCTCTCTCTCAGAGCCCTTCAGACGTAAAAATAAATATATAAAATACATGAAAGAAAGCCCAAAGGATGTTTGAGTGCAGAAGATCGAGATTAATCATAGGGCACACGTGCTAGCGTGGCATAAACGGGTGAGATCCTGGATGTTCATCCGGTTAGACATGCCCTAGTTCAAAAGTCAGACTATGCTCTTCATTGGCGGTGGGTCATACGTGTAAGTTGATCTTGGACAGTCAAAAGCACTCTTGACGAGTAGACCAACCTGATTTTCAGGCCATGCCATTTTCATTGTGGGCCCACTTGATGGACAACCCAGAACTCACACAAGTTCCATGTTCAAGCATCAGGCGTAGTCGATTCTCGTTATAAAATTTTATCAACCTCGCACAGAATCCTCACGTTTTGGGTTCGAAAAAGTGGGGCCCATCCCTCTATTTGACCGTTTTCGAATTATCTTCTTAACCATATATATAGTATATACATGAGACCAATCATATGATTTGGTCTTTTCCATCAATGAAAATCCTCAGGAATTCCTAATCCACGGTGCGGATCATCAACTAACGGTCTTGATCACCTAAGGGCCCCAATTATTTAAAACAAGGGTCTGGGAAACTGTGGACATCCTTTGGTCGAGGATCATGTGATTCCTCATCAAACCCGCTGGATATGCGCAGGGATGTTTTCTCGAATACATCCCAATGTGATACGTCGAGATTTTATCCACTGTAATTTGGTTTTTACTCAGTTATCCAAACCGTTTATATGATAGGATTCCCCTTAGATGTAAATTTTATTAAATTTAAACTTTCAAAACATTAATTAAATAAAAGATAATTTGTCCATCCATTTTCAAAGAAAAAGAGCTAAATTTAAAATGGTTGAAATAATCAAATTTAAGAGATTTTATTTATTATTATCTACAACCTGAGTTAATAAGATCATGTGTACAGTCTAGATCATTAGAAGACCATTTATATTCAGAGAATAAATTCGCGATGTATCAGGTTAAACTACGTCGGAATGTATTGAGCAAACCTCGTGGGCGGGTCGTGCGAGTGTGACTGTGGACGTATGTCTTGCTGCGTGTACAAACAAAAATTAATGGACAAAAGTGCAGATCGATTTGCCCCAGAGGAGATTGCAAAGGTGAAGCGCGGCACGCCTGCTAGTTTCCAACACGTGTGAAAAATCAGGACCATTAATTAAGCGGGGCCGAACCTGAAAACTACCTGGCCCAAATTTTTGGCTAATTCACTTGTCAAAATGGCTACAATCATATGATCAAAATCGACGGTTAAAAATATAATCTCAAATTACTGGAGCACTTGTCAAGTGGGCCAACTCATTTTCCTGGTCAGATGATATTAACAAAGAGGCCCACATTTCATATTTCCCCGTTCTCACACAAGAATGCAACACGTGTGCAGGGATCACCTCTCCAACATGTACTCATGCGAAGCAGGTTAGAAAATTGTTCAAAAAAAAGAAAAAAGCGTACATGTGCATGTATAGAAAGAAAGTATAAGATGGCGAGGTGGAAGTTAATATAAAAAACAAAGATCACGGGGGATGGTATCCCCAAACCCACCAAGACTGCCACAATGTCAGCGAGTGGGACTGTGCATCTTGCAGTGGAGTTTGGAGTAAGGAAGATAAGGCAAGAGAAGGAGAAGAGAAGATTTAGAAGGTGTTTCTATCAGAGATGCGAACCATTCTACTGAATTAAATATCAGGACTTGCAGCTGACATGTTTTCTTTTTTTACTTTATTTTTTCCTAAAAAATTATCACATGCATCTCCCCCTCTCTCTCGTGTATTGAAGATTATCAAGGGGTTATGAATCTACCAGATGCTCTTGCTATAATTATAATAACCCTCCCATCCATTTTAAACATAATGCATGTTATCCCTCGTTTGACCATGTACATAAGGGCCTGATTGGTACGCGGGCGTAGATGGAATTAGGGGGGTAGAAATGCATTTGGTGAGGACGGGAAGGGTTGGGATTAGGTAGGTGGAGTTGCATTTGGTCTCATGTAAAATTTTTGACGGATTTTAAATTTTACTCTGCTTGTGGCCCCACATTGATATATGTGTTTTATCCATGCCTCCCTCCGGTGGTAGACTCTCAAGAGTTTCAACACCTGGTTAAGGGTTGAGTACCCATACGTAGTGAAATTCCACTAGGGTGTGAGTGTATGGGGGGTTTTGTGTGCTTGTGTAAAAAAATAATAATAATAATAAAACGTACAAGTGACCGACATATCTTGTGAATTTAGTTCGTTGATTACAATCCCATATCCCACATGCATCGATGTGGGCCCCACATTGATGCATGTGTTTTATCTATGTCATTCATCCATATACACTCTTTACACGTGACATTCTAGTCATATACGTGTACAAGTGACTAACATCTCTTGCGAATTTGGTTCATTGATTACAATTCCATGGTCCATCAAATGGGGTTTTGCTTAATATAATGTTTTTCCATAGCAAGAATTTGATCCCCCAAACGTGTGGATTGGATGGATAAAACAATATGGTATTTTCAGACATGGAATCATTGTACAATAATGGTGTTAATGGTATCTAATACAATTTCATACTGTTTAATCCGACCAGCCCTAAAAATCATGCCAATCCATAACACAGGTGAGCCACATGAGCATAATAGTTAGAAGAGAGAACATGTGCACTCTTAGGGCTTGTTTAAAATGTGGGATTATGTGGTATGAAATTGCATTTGCTCAACTGTAAATTTCCATGAGTGTTTGGAAATGATGAAAAGTGTTGGATTAATCTAAATAATATATCTTCTAGTCCCAGTTGGAGATACACAAATTTCTAGTGGATTTTGAAATTGGTTGCATCATTTATGGGTTCCACATTAATGCATGTTTTTTTATCCACGGCATCCATCCATAAACACCCTTTACATATAACAATTGAGTTGCATATACATATAGGTGGCCAACATCAATTATAAAATCCGATCTATTGATTATAGTTCCGCGGTCCACAAAATGCAAGTTTCACTTAATATAAAGTTTTTTCAAATGAAGAATATATGATCCCAAACATGGGATTGGACCGTCAAAATAGCGTGGCATTTCCGGACATGATTATTGCAGAAGAAAGGTTTTTCTTTTATACATGCTAAATGGTGCTAATGCCACCTAATGCAATTCAATATCATTTAATCATGCATTCCCTTAAACATCTATAGTATATGATTGCCCACCAAGGCCATGGATTGACATGATTTTCAAACCCATGACCAAACATGGGAAGCGCATGCATGATGGTTGGAATGTATGTAATCAACACATCAATGGGCTTGAAGAGGTTGTTTGCACTACAATCACAATGAATTGCGGTGAAAACTTGTGGTGGAAACGTTTGCACTTAATCATTTTCCATATTTAAGTTCATTGGACATACAAGACATTCAAAATCTATTTAAAAATTGTGAAGATACTAAAAGAGATGAGTGCTATTGCAAATTATTACCATTATGATAGAAATTATCAAAGATAATCTATTGGATATCTTTGTGAAATAATTACTCATCATATTCTCATTGATGGTCATTTTCCCTTTTGTTTCTCATCTATGTCCCACCCCCTTATGATTTTCTCACACGGATGGACCATTATCTCTTTTAAAGGAAGTCACTGTTTACATCCTCTGTATTTGACAATACACCCCTTTTCTCCTTTTTCTTTTTGGTGCAACCTTTTTTCTCTTTTGAGTGCATTCAATCATTATGAGAATGCATGGGTGTGTACGTTTCAAAAACTAGGGGGTGTAAAATCTCATTCTGTTTCTTAATCTAAGGTTAGATACCCAAACACGCAACTATACACGCGGCGACAAGTACTATCTTGGCACTTATGTATTACATCCGAGCCGTTCATGAAGTGGGGATCTATAAATTCATGATGGTTGGCTATTAGGTAGGCCACCCAGGAATGAAAATAATGGACGTACAAAAATATCTGTAGATTTTGTATGGACCCCATCCTTTGTTTGCGTTCACGTATGGCCTATTTGATAGTTCACTCGCTCATCTAAGCGGTCTCACCCAGTTAATACACGGCAAGTGAGCCATTTTTTATTTATTTATTTTTTTTGTTAGCTTGTTGGTACACACCAACTGTCAGTACATGCACTATTAGCCACCCCCCACTAGGGAGGCAAGTGAGCCATTCCTGTTTGAAAAACAATGTACGGATTAAAAGAAAACTCACCAACGGTACACATTCAATCTGCAAATATATCCTTCCTCATTAATAGGCAAGCCTTATTTTCATATATTGCCATATCTAGATTTGTCTCTACCATATGTACGTCTCAGGTGTTACAAAAACTGTCCAAACTAGCACGTGTAGCTGCGTGTATCGGTGGACAAACCTCTCTTAAAATATGGGGGAGTTTATATGATACTCAGGTAGTATAGGACACTTGATACGCAGGCACTCATAAATTGTACACATGGTAGGTATAGACTCAACTTAAACCGACCAAATTGTAGAAACCATTGTGGTTAGGTCACAGTCAACAAACCAGATTGGTTGAAATATCCTTACATCTGATTGGTTGAGATTTAGAAATTAAAATATGACCATAGCATTGTTTTTAACTGTCCTATAAATGTCTACCAATTTGATAGGTGTAAGTTTTGGTTCATGATAAATTTGAGAATCATAACTAGACTTTCTCTAATGACATGTATCACATTTCTAGGCAATTTATAAGTGCCTGTGTATCATCCATCACATAATGCCAGAGTATCAAAGTTATCTAGTAAATATAATATATATGGTTGGGCAATAACAAGAAAGCTGTATTTTTCAGTTATTCATGGAAACTTTTAGGACAATAATGCCATCACCTGAGCCAGAAGAGTAGAAATGAAGCCGAGCCGAGCTAAGGGAAGAAGAGAGAAGAGGACGAGTCTAGTTGTAAAGAGAAAAGGCTAAAAAGAGAAAAAAAGAAAAGAAAAGAAAAGAGCCAGTAAAGGCAAGAAGAGGGTAGTAGAGCATATGATATAGAAGTTTGGAATATCTATTAGAGAAGAGAAGGTGAAGAAGAAAAAGAGAAGGAGAGAAGAAGAAGAAATGTCGTCACGGCAGCTTTAAATCCCATCACGTAGTTCGATGATCATATTTCTGCAAGTAGAAAATGATGGGATTCTCGGTTGAATAGCTAGTGGGGGGATTAACAATAAAGGAAGCCAAAGCTGCATATCGTTTTTAAGAGGTTTGCCAGCCCATTCATACGCTGCCACGTGTACCATCGAGAGATCCAGTCCGTTCTTCAGGTGGGTCATGCCCTCTCCTAATAACCCATCTGGTCCCGTCTTTAGTGGGTGACCGGGGAAAGAAAAACAGGCAGGTTAAAAAATTCTTTTTCAACCGTCTATTTATTTCATAAGGGGTGTGATACGCCTAATGGACGGACTGGATCTCGTGCCTCTGCACCATCTGGCACACTTTGATGCTTGTACGTAGGGTGCTTTATACACACGTGTGGACTTACAAAACCTCCACTTTTAAAGGTTCCTCATTTGAAGTGGTACCACCAAAAATGCCATCCTTGCTTGGGTACCACTTATTTACGGCTATACCACTGATGGGCCATGTCGGATGGTTGATACTCAGGAGCTACTTTACTATACATGTGGACCCTTATGTATTTATCAAAACGGCACTCAAATCTACGCCCTACTGATGATGGACAGAATCTAAAAATGTGTACCGATCAGATGATCCTAACCGTTGAATAGATGCTTGCAAATGAACGGTTAAAAGACAACTGGGCTCAATAAAGAATCAAAACTTCATTAAGTAATTTCACACTCGGCTTACGGTGTGTTTGGTTGCACCAAATTTCATGCAATATCAGGATATTTTATTCCAAATTAGACAGATTAATCCTGATTATTTCATGATATTTGGTGCAACCAAACGCACCTTTAGCGAAATGGGCGTTCAAGTAATTTTACAGAGAAAGAAACCTAGTATCCCATGTGAGACAAGAATCATGCAAGATCCGGTCCGTCCACAAAGTTGAAAGAAAGATGTAAGAACAGCCTCTCCAACGGAAACAGTCACTCTCAGCCGTTCATCAATGTGGACACAAATGTAAATGTACTGGCTTCATTGTCGAATGCACGTGTGATCTACCTGAAGCGTGCGGAAACGAACGTCTAAGATCTCGCCTGACATGACAAGAGGAAAACCTACAGTGGCGAGTAGTTTCCCATATATGCTCCGGCGCAGAAGCAAAACCAATGGAAAACGATACCACATGCATTTCTTCCCTTTTCCATTTTAATTTACTGGGGTATGTAGAAGCAGTGGCAGCAAGCAAGAGCGTGTGTTTTAAGTGCGTGTGCGCGCTATCGAGTCAGTAGAGTCACGGGTTTGTCTTGAAACTCCCTTCTTTCACAGTCCTAGACAGACAGACACATATTCCCGCACTAGGAAACCGAGGAAAAAAACAACCGCAAAACCATACAATTACAAAAACCCCACATCACACCACCGCACATTTTCACATACACCTCATATACACTATACACTCCTCTCTCTTCCCTTTTTCTCTGCCTTTCTTCTCCCTTCTCCTACTCTTTCTGGAACTCTCTTCCTTTCTCCATGGCCCTTATGTTAGATAATTGCGAGGGAATCCTACTCTCTTTAGACTCCCACAAGTCCGTCCCAGCACCTTTTCTTACCAAAACCTACCAGCTTGTCGACGATCCTTCTACCGATCACATCGTCTCCTGGGGCGAGGACGACACCACTTTCGTTGTCTGGCGCCCTCCCGAGTTCGCACGCGACCTTCTCCCCAATTACTTCAAACACAACAACTTCTCCAGCTTCGTCCGCCAGCTCAACACCTACGTAAGTTTCCTCTCTCCTTATTCCGAAACGTACGGAGCAGTTTTCAGCCATTGCAAATGAAGGATCCAGATGGGTTTTCTGTAATAATTTTTTTGTCTGTTGATATTTTAGGGATTTAGGAAGATCGTTCCTGATAGATGGGAGTTTGCAAACGAGTTCTTCAAGAAGGGAGAGAAGCATTTGCTGTGCGAGATCCATCGAAGGAAGACATCGCAACCGCAAGTTACAGTAAGCCACCACCATCACCACCCTTCCATTGGTGGGCCAGTGGCAGCACCCGTATTCTTTCAGTACCCGGGAAGGGGTAGCATCTCACCGTCCGAATCAGACGAGCAGGCGAACTGGTATGAATCGTCGTCGCCGTTGTCGTCTCCAAGGGCGGCGGCTGCGGGGGGAGTATCTGTCGCTGCCCTCTCCGAAGATAACGAGCGGCTTCGACGGAGCAATTCCATGCTTCTTTCGGAGCTGGCCCATATGAAGAAGCTGTACAATGACATTATCTACTTCGTTCAGAATCATGTGAGGCCTGTGACTCCCAGCACTGCATTCCCTTCTTCTCTCATGATCTGTAATACTAGTATTGCTACTGCTGCTGCTTCAGCAGTGCAAAAGCCTCTCCATCAGCTTCTTGAGTTTCATCAGTCTCTCCCAAAACAAGCTCATGTCAAGGGCTCTTTGAACTCTACCAGTACTTCAAGCAGCTCGCTGACTGTGGTTGAAGAAACTTACAACCACAACAAGACGCACAACAATAATAACAACAGCAACGATAACAACAACAGCAACAATGGATCTCGTCCAAAGCTGTTTGGAGTGCCTCTACATTCCAAGAAGAGATTACACCCCGAGCCCACATCGCCGTCGAGGAATGTCGAGACGATGAAGGCTCGCTTCGTGTTGAGGAAAGAAGACTTGGGATTGAATCTCATGCCTCCTTCTCCATGTTAGTCTTCTTCATATCCATTCAAGCAATTTCAGCTTCTTTTTCATCTTTCGATTGCCTTTTTCTTTTTCTTTTTTTTTTTTTTTTTTTTTTTTTTTTTTTTTTAAAAACCTTGTTGGGTCTGAGTCTGATATTATCTTCTTGAGTGTCTGTATATAGAAGCTTGTGGCTTGTGACTTAGGTATTCCTCAAAGCATGAATGCTGGTGGGTTTTGGTAATTTGGTTAGATTGAAGAGAGAAGCAAGTTCAATTCCTCCATTACCATCTTCTGTGGTCTGAGTGAGGTCTTCTCGAGGTGTAATTTAATGTTCTCGGTCTTTGGATTTTCTTATGATGAGAGAGAGAGAGAGAGAGAGAGAGAGTGTGCTGAATTTCTTGCTATTGATGAGAAAGCTGAGATGGGTTTCAAAATCATTGAATGTGTTTTTCTGAGAGTTGCTTTTCCTTTGATGCCAGTAATGAAAGATTTCAAAACAGTGTTGGATCTTTTCGAAAGAAAATAAAAAGGGGCAGCTCTTCTATCCTTGCATAGACCCTATAGGGTAGGGCGTCGGAATAGGGCATTAGACATGTACGGATACGGATATACGTAGACGTGTCAGGTACTTGCCAGATACTTGGAATCTTCTGCTACAAAAATGTCCTTATGCATCCGACGGCTAAGAGTGTCTTGATACACCCATTTCCTGCAAGTGGGCTCTATCGTTCGATCATCCTGACCTTTGATTTTATGGAAACACTTCCACATTGGTGGATCCCAGACTCTGATGTTTAATCATTTCTCTGGCCGGTAGCTATTGCTGTATGTTTCTCTTAAATGTTTATTTACGGGACACTTATCTAATGGGGAACATTTGATTTTTGTGGAATTTCCTATCCATGGTTGATCCTGTAAGATGAACAGAATTAAGAACTATTTGGGTCCCACTTTCTCATTTTAATTAATATCCATTACTTATTAGAGATCATAATTTATATTTTTAATCCCCAAAAATAAAGATCTCTAATACATAATTACTATTCGATAAAATTAGATGACTCATTTTCAAGTGGCAACCAAACTGGCCCTAAGTAGCTCTTTTAAATCCCATTAGTTATTGATCTTTTTTTTTTTTTTTTTTTTCTTTTCTTTTCTTTCATCTATTTAATATTGATAATAATCATAATGTAAGAAAAGACTTAATGACTTATGATGGAACGGATGCTACAGCCCTTCATAGAGTGAATGGTGGAAGAGAATTCATGTAGGCGAACTTAATCAGTTGGGATAATGCCTAGATTATAATGATGACATTAGAAATGAAACATAATAATAGTGCTCATCACAACAATAGCAGCATCAAGGAGGGAACCATGGGAGCAGATTTGGTCAGGGTAATATCGAGTTTGGTCAAGTCATAACGGCAGGTCTGACCCATCCATCCATTTTGCCCGGTCATTTTAAAGCATGAACCCAGAATATGAAACAGATCTAATTCTAAGTGGACCACACCACGAGAACATTGATGATTGCATACTTGTGGGTCACAAAAGTTTTGAATCAAGCTGATATTTTTTCCCCTTAATTCAGGTCTGTGTGAGCTTATTAAGATGTTGGATGGCTAATAAACATTATGGAGGGCCATAAAAGTTTTTAATGGTGGGCCCCAAAAGTTTTTAATGGTAGGTGTTCAATCACCACTGTTCCCTGTAGAGTGGTCCACCCGAGGTTTGGATCTGCTTCATTGTTGGGCGCATGCGCCAAAATGACATGGAAAAACTGATAGAAAGCATGAATATATAACACATACATAAAGGTGGGCTTCACGGTTAGGGTTTGACCGACCAAGGTGTTACCCCAACCTTACCGAATCCACTCCCCGAACCGCTATCTACATCCACCAGTAAAGATACATCCTCTCTTATGTACTTATAACATACAATAGTACAGAGTTGTACCCTGTATTACCAAGAGTGGAAAGAAAATAGTGTTCATATCTATCAGATCCTATCATTTTCGGAGAGAGAGAGAGAGAGAGAGGGGGGGCGGCGCATGGTAATGCTAACTAGTTCGTCCATGAAATCTTGTCAGCTTGTGAAGATTATAATTTTCTGTTCACTGGTAATGTAGTAAGAATCTCATTAGGTCATGGAGATTTGCCAAGCCCAAAGGCGTGTACACCATTTACATATACGTGCCAGCATGGCAAACTGGTGCAACATCCACGCCATCTACAAAGTGGGTCCGACTTTTTAGATGTTCTCATGAGAAAATTAGGCAGGTCCACTAACTAGGTGGGCCTCAACATTATAAATAGGTGGAGGGCTTAAATAACTTCAGCCAAGTTTTTTTAGCCGTACATTTCTTTTGTAAGCTTGTGGCCCAGCTGATTCTTGTTTCGGGGCATCTACATAGCTTGATCACCCCGATGGATGGATAGGATATGTAGTCATGCGTCATACAGAAAAGCTGTAGCCTATCTACCCATAATTGGAGAGCATCTACACAGTTCGATCACCCTGATGGATGGCTAGGATATACAGTCATGCACCATACAGCAGAGCTGTAGCTTCTTCTTCTTCTTCTTCTTTTCCAGCAGACCCGTAGCTTATCTATCCAAACATGAGAGAGAGAGAGAGAGAGAGAGAGAGAGAGAGAGAGAGAGATTTACAACCAGTATAGCAAGATGATAAACAAAGATGTAGAAATACAATGAAAGAAGGAAACATGGAGTTGTTGTACAACGACAAGAAAATATATACAAGATGGGCTTTCTTGAAAGACAAGGAAAGATAGAGATTCTGATTGGTGACTGAGTCAGTAATGGGGTCTTTGCATTGAGACGTTTCTATCTTTCTCCACACGAAAAACCTCTCCCTTTTCCAACTTTAAGTCTGTGATCAAACCCTTCCTCATCGAACCCTTTGGATCCTCTCCCTTTCTCTTCTTCCAAGCATGAACAGGTCTTTGACTGTTTACAACAGCTCCTTTGTCTAAGACCCAGCTCTTTTCTCGTTGCTTGCATTTCCGTCCATTCTCCCACAAAAGAGTTTTATTCGATTCGCTGTCAGAGGCCAGAGAGGATGACTATTCATAGGCGTGCACCCTGACTCTCTCCACATGGCATGCATGCACCTTAATCCAACTCGTCCAAATCTCCTGTCCCACTCTAGATTTTCAATATTACTGATTTCAGATCGACAGAAAAATCATAGTTTCCCACCATGGTATTTGTTTCTTAAATTTGGACCGTCGAATTCTTTTCTTCATAACCATTCATTTATTTATCTCCCATTACATGATCATTTTAATTTTATTGTGAGTTTATGGATCATATACTTCGATCTAGACAATATGAGCAGATACGATTGTATTGGATGTTTGCCACGTGGACAGTATTCGTTTGCATGAGCATAGATTCCCATACTCCGCCATCTGTTTCTGATGTTTTTATCATTAAAAAGAAAAGTAGGATAAAAAAGTTTGACTAACGTCCGAGGGGCGTTTGCCAAGATGTCTTTGTAAATCAAATTTATAGAGAGAAGAAAATGGAAAAAGTCAGGGAAAGGAAAAGGAAAGAAGGATGGTGGAGTCTCAGGGCCTTAAAAGACGGTAAGAAGCTAACGAGAATACAAAGAGAATGAGGATCATATATTCCTCCGACCCAGCGATTGTACGGTACAAGTGATCAAACCGCTGATATTATGGGTATCACCTTCATTGGTCCACTGTTTCAAGCTTCCCTTATGGAAATTTTGTAAAACTTTAGGTATGGGACCAACAATGAAAACTATCCATTCAAGCAATAAATCCTCATATTCTACGGTTAGGATCTTCTAATCTATGGAATTTTGGTAAATAGGCCATCCACGGTGATGCCCACCATATAAACGGTTTGGATCACTTAACCATTGACTCTATCTTACAAGAGCCAAGCCCGAACGTAATGTACTAGCTTTCGCTGTGAGCATTTTATATCATGACGAAAGAGAATATCTTTCGAACCAAAATAATAATATTTTAATCCATCCATGCAAACCCTAACCCTAGGATGTGGCCTTTATCAGTCGCACGTGCAATGATATCGCACGTGTAACGCAGGAGTCTTGTGCGAGGGAAAGGGAGTCATCTCAAAGTTCAAAAGGGAAAGGTGCTTTTAGGCCCCGGGGTTCGTCGCGTATGACCGTAGAAAGGGCCGTGATGTGCCAATTCAAGACGCCAATCTCCGCCACCCACAAACCCGCGGACTCGGATTCGTAGTGACCACTCCAGTACCGAGCTCGGTACTGGAAAAGCTCTGTGGGCCCCATCATGATGTATGTGTTCTATCCATGCTGTCCATTCCATTTTTCATATCCTTTTAGGTCAACAGCCCCAAAATGAGAAAGATCCAAAGTTCAAGCACCCCACACCACAAGAAGCTGTGGAGATAGTGATGACGACCGTTGAAATCTTCTCAGGGCCCACTGCATGTTTATTTTCCATCCAACCTATTCAAAAAGTCACATAAACATTGATGAATGGAAAACAAACAAAAATCAGCTTGATCCAAGACTTCTGTAACCCAACAAGAAGTTTTCAACGGTGGACGTTCAATCCCAACAGTTTCCTGTGGTGTGGTCTGCCTGAGCTTTGGATCTGCCTCATTTTTGGTCTGCTGCGATTAAATGATTCTTAAAAATGGATTGACGGCATCGATAAAATATATACATCATAGTGGGGCCAAAGTGCTTTGACCAGTACCGAGCTCAGTACTGGAGGGGTCACTACCGAATCTGAGTACATGGAGACTTGGCATATGAGTACAGTCTTCTGTACGTCCGTAGGGTGAGCCCGACGGTGCATGTGTGAGCTGGTCCACTTATCAAGTGAGCAGCACGTGCATCTTGAGTGTTGGCTGTTGGCTGTTGGCTGCCATTTTTCTGACCGTCCATTTCTCTGTCCGTGTGGGCCACCCGATGAACGGATAGGTCGGAGTTTTGGCTAAACAAACATTTACACGGCGATCACCCTACGAACGGGCTGGATCCGTTACACATGTGCCTTGTTGGCATGTGTAGTGCTTTTATGTGTAGTGCTTTTATGTTTGGCGCTTGAAACGAGGCATACGGAATTAGCATCCCTCATTGGAACAGAATGGTCTTCAACACCTTTTTTTGGGGCCCACAATATCGTATATGTAAATCCACTCCGTCCATCAGGTGAGAACCCTTATTTGAACCGTAAATAAAAAAGATCACCTAGATAAATAAATAAATAAACTCAGATAGGCCAAGGTAATCGGAACAATGTGAAATTCCTCCTAAAACCTCTAAGTTCACGTGATGTGGCCCACCTAAGTTTTTGACCAGACCGATTTTTGTATCTTCACCTCTTCCTGTAAGTAACAACTAATTAAAGATATACACCATAGTGGCCGCCCAAACTAGCCCTGGCATGCAGCCGATCCCATCGTTCCCTTCTGTGTAGCCCACCTGAGTTATGGATCTGGCTTATTTTTTCCTTTAGGTCCTAGAATCGAGGATTGGACCTGATGGACGGAGTGGATTTCACATATATAACTGGTGGGCCTCACAGAGCTTGGGTATTTTTCATACGCGCTGTGTAAAACAGCGTCGCTGAGGATACTTCCAGTCCTCTCTAATCTGTGCACGTGATCCAGTGCTGCAGGGAACAGGACATTTTCGAGCCGCCGTAATGTATGCCTTGCACGTCGCTCGTCTGTGATGATCCAAGCCATCCATGTGCTTGTATGGCAGTCTACAAACCAAGGGAGAAATCCTACGGTAGCTCTCAGGAGTTGAAATTGAAGGGGTGCATCACGGGACATGTGCCAATGTGTCATACGTGTACAAGATCCTAGCCAATCATTAAGTGGATCGACCATGATCACGTTTTGGCTCATATCTGAGCCCAATCCACTCACCAAGTGAGCCACACCTGTTCTACGGAAATGGACGGTAGAAACAAAATCACTAACTGCTAGAAATCAACGTGCACTTGGCCCACTTAATGAGCGTACCAACGTGATTTTTAGAATGCATCATGTTCACAAAGAACCCCACCTGTTACACCCAGATCGCACATAAGTGTACCAGGTTCACATCTTTAATGTCTCTGCCCACGAACCGCTGTTGCATTTCTCAGTTAAAAGTTGCCCTTTTTGGACCATCCGAACCTTGCAATAAATTAACATTTTATGTAACTCCCCTGGGAAAAAATTGAATCTCAAACCTAATTCATATCTCCCATCTCTTATCTTATTTTTATCTATAATACTTCTGATTTTATATATCTCAATTCTCCCGTATTTCTTAACTCTCAAATAAACCTTTCTTGATAAAGAGGTGTATTAAGAGGGATTCTACATCAACTCATATATTAATAAAAATACAATCATTATTTCATTTTTTTTTTTTGTACATTTAATGTAATTTGACTCGATCTATGCCATGAGCGGTGTAGATCGACCACACGCTCATTACATTGGTCTGTGAGTAGATACGATGCAAAGTTGATGGAAGTCTAAAATTTCATGCAATGTTTCGTGTAGCAAAAATTGATTGGTGCATCTGGTCGAATCAGATTACATTTATACGGATCGTACGATTATTAAGACCAAAATATACAAGGGTCGTAACTTCTATATGAATTTGATCATTGTATTCAGATCTGAAAGTGTTTAATAAGTAAATCTCAAATTTCTGTGCAAGTGTTGGTATCACTTGGAGTAGAAGATCGAGATGAGTCATCGGTGTATGCATGATTAAATTCACACCATTCATCGAATGTGTAGAGGCAAAATATGTTAATATTCCAAGAATCTGAATGATCCAATCATCCGGTTGGCCATCCCAATCAACCATTTGTCATTTAATTTCAGAATCTAGATGTAAATGAACATATGAATGGTTCAAATTAATAAATCTATGGGTTTTCTCTTATGTTTGACCAATGAATGGGTAATAATGTGTGTAGATTTGTCTAAATTAGTTAAATTTCATCCAATAATCTATGTACCTTAAAATATATTTTCTTGATTCGATGACATCAATTGATATAATTTTAAAAAATTTGAATTTTTATAATTGAATTTAATGAACTTATTATTTTAATTGTTTGGTCATTTAGGGTTTGACCACATATGATGATAATCAAATGAGGGCCTCACTATGTAATAGAACCGAATGAATAACAATGTTGTAGATATAATTAATATGATTTTTAAATTCAAATTAATTTGATCATTTTGAGTATTCTTCACTATTAGACATAGGTGAGTATTCATATCGTGTCTCATATTCATTGGAATTAAAATAAATTATTTGTAATCGTTTGATTGATTTATGTATTAATTAAAATGTTTTGTTACGATGTTGTTGATTTAACGATGATGAATATATGATACGGTAAATTAAATGCCAATACATGGCTAATTGTATAGATTATAATAATCGTACGTTAAATTCACATATGAATGTTTTAATCAAGACAAGTAACCATGTTAGTTATGAAAATGATGCAATTCATATATCATCCATCATACAAACACACTACATAGTAAATCGTATGAGCTCTCCCTAAAAAGAAAAGTCAATGTGGACTATGCCCAAATCTATCAAAAGATAGAAGCATACCTAATGGGTAAATACAGGTTGACGATTTCCAATTCAAATAGATAGACGATCATCTCATCTGATACATCCATACACCATTTGTATCCATATCATTGTACATACTCTGTTTCTATTATATCTTAATTTTAATAATTTAAATCATACTAGGTTTCCTCACTAAGTCTAGTTAGCTTACATTTTTATTGATGTAAAAATCCTACAGATGAATAATTAACCGATGAGTTGATACATGAACAAGAAATTATGGTTGAACTGGTACACAACCCACGTGAGACATGACTGTATTTATCAGAAGAGGAACTGACCGTATTTGGACCGTTCCTAATCATCTAATTAAAATTTTACTTATTACGATAGTATAATTCATATATAATGAATGATGATATTAGTTGTAGAATTTTAAGTATTTTATTGGTTTTATTTAATTGAATTGTTTTAAATATATAGTAAGTACTCATTGATAAGTTGTATTGAATGATGAATGGACTAGATCTTGTCCAACAATGCCACTTTTATGCTGATTGGCCAACGTGAATGGTGTGACTGTAAGTGGACCCATAAGTCGGGTCCTAACTCTTGCTCGGGTGGTAGACTCTTAGGAGTTTCAACACCCGGTCTAGGGTTCGAGTACCCATAGGTGGTAAAATTCCACTAGCGTGAGTGTGTGGGGTGTGTGCATGTGTAAAAAAAAAAAAAAAGAAAAAAAAAAAAAAAGGTGGACCCATAAGTTTGCCTGTGCATAAGAAGTGACCAGGTGCATGAACATGTTTTAATGAGGGTTTAGCTAGGGTATAGCGGTTCTGCCATATGAAACAGTGACTTGTTCCCGCTGCAAGATTCATCCTTTGATTTGAATTTTAGATTGCATTCTGAGATTGATTTGAACTGTTTATTTTCTCGTTACAATCCCATTGCAGTTTGAATATTTGAAAGGGTAATTTTACCATTTTTAAAAATTGACTGAGATATTTTGGTGAAAATTCAATCAAAATTTTAAAAGAAAATCACTTATTGCATGTCACATTAAGCTTTAAGCTAGATTGTGGTGACCGGAGCCAAAAAAAAAAAAAAAAATCCTTAAATTTTAAGTGATTTTTCTTGTGAAATATTGAATATCTTTTGATTACCAAACAATCCGAATTACCAAAATCATTAAAAATTAATTTTTAAGCGATAAATTACAAAATTAAGTTTTACCAGACGCTTACTAACTTTTCAATGCCGATTTTTCAAAACACAAGCATGACCTCTGTCCGGACGCTAAGGCATTATTTTCACTGATACGGGAAGAATGACGTCATGTGGATGAGATCCACCTTGTTAATCAGGTGCGCCACCTTGTGTTTGGACCAGGGCCCAAAAATCAGGCCGATTCCACACTCAGGTGGGCCACGCTATATGAACGGTAGCGATGGGAAGTCCCACCATTAGAGTGATCCAAGTTGCACGTGGGATCCGTCGTGGTGTGTAATTCCATCTGATCCACCACCCATCGGTCGTTCCACACCACGTTTAAAGGATTCCACAAAATCAGGACATTCCAATACTCATGTTAGCCAAACTAAGTATATTTAAAGGTTTTAGTAATGATTTTACACTGTTGCCTATGGTGTGGCTGATGTAATTTAGGATTTCACTGATTTTCTGGATCCATGGTGAAAATGTAATGGCCCATCTGACGGACGGGTGGATCCGATGTATGTTTGTCCATGTAGTGATGAGTCAGTGCAAGTCTGGCCCTCCTCGTGCCTGTTACAGTCCCACCATTTCTCTCCCACGCCGTTTCAGTGCGCCACTACCTCACCCAACATGGTGCGGCCTACCTTGATGTATGTGTAGTATATCCACACCGTCCATCTATTTTTTTTTGAGATTATTTCAGGGAATGCAGGAAAAATGAACCAGATCTAAATTCAGTTGGACCACACTAAAAAATTCTTTTGGGCTACAAGTTTTGGATCAAGCTAATATTTGTTGTTTGCCCTCATCCGGGTGCATGATCTTATGCACAGATTGGATGACAAATAAATATTACGGTGGGCACTAGGAAGTTTTTAATGGTAGCCTTTCAATCACCACTGTTTCCTGTAGTGTGGTCTACCTCAGATTTGTATTTGCTTCACTTGGGCTCATTCCCTAAAAAAAAAAAAAAAAAAAAACGGATGCACGGCGTGTATATACGGCATGATATACTACACATACAGCAAGGTGGGCCCCAGGGTCAGGGGCAAAGGGCCGAACCTAAGCCGCTACTGTCTCTCTTCCTTTCTCCCTCCACGTGCACGTGGCATATACCCTAGTATATAATAAAAAGAAATGCTCTCTGGCTCTCCATTGGAGAATGTTCCATAAATCTCCCCTGTTGAAAAAGATGCAAACCACCAATATTTGGACATCCTTCCGTTGAATCTGGACCGGGCTTGGATCTATTAGCTTGGCTCATTGGTTGGGCTTAGGCTTGGTCCATATGGCTCAATCAATTTTCAGCTTAGGTCATTTAAGACAGACCAAGTCTAGCCGTGCTCAGCTTCATTTTATGTTCCGATCATCATCGGTTAGGCAACACAGATCTTAAAGTGTAGACATTGGTTTTTCATTTTCTGAATGTCCATTTATTTGTGCATGTGCGTCCCACTTAATCAACGGATGGATTAGGATTTAGGAACCTTCATGGTGTGAAATATGGATTTGATTAATTTTCAGGTTTGGCCAGGGCCAACCAACCCTGCTGTGCTGCACCGTTAAGGGTGTCAGAACTTAAGCCTGGGATTTGTCCTAAGGCCTCAACATCTAATGTGTAGGAGCAGCTCGGCTGAGATTTATCAAATATTACTGGGCTGGGTATTTAGCTAATGGTCTACATAGCCCAAATCCAATTACTAAGCTCGTGCATCAGGCCTGCAGCAAGGGGACCAGCCAGGCCCAACTGATTCCCACCCTACTAATTATAAACTTCCGTATTTTTTGAAAAATACTTGTAAATTTATCAAACGTTTAAAACTCTCTATATTATCTTGGCAAACTGACTTAAAGCGCTTTTTTTTTTTTTGGTTCAATAAAAATAAAAATAAAAACTTCTGTGGGAAATCAATTTGAAATATAAAAACTAGTGTTTGCCACCCATTAACAAAATCAAGCAGAAGGTAAGAATTTCTTAATGCAGTGGATTTAATGTATATGAGGATTACCTGAAAACAAAGGATTGCGAGAGATGCAAGGAACATCATTCCACTATCTACGTACATTATTGTTCATACATATATAGAACTTTTAATTATTTTAAGTTTTCTATTTTAAACTTATTTATACAGAATATACACAGTTTTTCTCACTAATCTTTTTTTTTTTTTTTGGGGGGGGGGGGGGGGGTCCAAAAACCATATTAAAAAGTTTTTATTCTCTGAATTGTTGGCATTTCCGTTTTTTTCCCTCTTTTTCTTTTTTCACTGAAACGCGTTGCCGTTTTACTAGTTAACTCCCCCCTGGTAAGTAGGCAATAGCCGGTTAGTCTACTCCTTCAGGAGCATATGCACATTACAAGTGGACCTCGGTAAAGTTTCTTTAAACCGTCCATAAATGTTATCATAAATAAATGGTAGGCCTGAATACTTATACAGCGTAATATAAATGGCACCTGGCTGTTGCACCACCCCAATGTGCCACCCATACCAAATCAGCAGGTTGGTCTCATGCATAAAAGGCATTTCAGCTCAGCAATCAATGCTACGTTGGCGCGCAGGACTAACTTATTAGGTCCGGTTCATTGGTGGCTCTTGCTGAGCCTTCAATCGCAGGAACTGCAGATTGAGAAGAATCCTCCTAAAAGCTGCCATATATGAACATAACCATGCATTCTGGTCATTTCAGCAACCTACCACTTTGTTGACTCTCAGTGAAGGTCCATCACCTCATAATCGTGTAGCTGCAATGGCCAGTCAGGTATTAACCTGATGAACGGTGCATATTCAATTGTTGAAAAGAATTATATTAGCCTAATCAGATTGCAAATCTAAAGGCTGTCTGTCCCACAGGGGGTAAGGGCCTGCACCGGGATATGGATGGATGTGATTGACATGGGCATTCATGAGGTTACCCCTAAAAAGACCCATGTGCTCAAAGGAACCAGTGCATTTGTGGCCCAGAAATGCCAGAAAACCATATAATTCAAAAGCTGATTTTAATCAAATCAGTGTAGCGTAGCGGTTCCAGCCTTGATGAATAAACTAAAAAAGACCCTTGGAGCCAAGCCACGATACCAACAGAAGCAAGGGCCACGTAGATCTTAGAGGTGAATGAATGAACCTAAACATTTTGCAAAGAGAAAACAGCTGGACGGATTGAAGAGATGACCCGCAAGGGATGCGCATGTGCAATCAGGCCATCATCATGTTTGAGGCCACCGTGAACATGACCAAATCAGGCAGGTCCACCCACTAGTGGCTCACTTGTATGGGAAGACGAGCAGCTTGGGGGGAGAAGAAGAAGAAGAAGAAGAAGAAGAAGAAGAAGATTACCAATGATATGTATTTGATATAAATGTATAGTCCAGAAAATGAGTGGATCTTGATTTCTGGGCCAGTGTGGCCCACACCTGATGAGTGGCCTTGATCCTGCATATGCCGCGGCATTTCTCAGTGCACACAATGAAACCACAAGCACTCAACAATGTAGTGATCAAGTTAGTGATATGAAAAGACAGATGTAAACCAAAAAAGTAACTATCACAGGCAAAGGGGTGGTTAGCCATATATGAACTTGTGTCAGGGACCATTTTTTTCTAGAGATTTCATACATGGTTGCTGCCACAAATTTTATTCACTCGATTAATGGAGTTGTGTATCAAATGGACAGAAAGCTTGTCGCTTACATCATGGTGGTCATGAGTAGTCAAACATGCATACATACAAACGTATATTGTTGTTTACATAATTGTCAAGAGCAATCACCACATGCGCAAACTCACACATACATGCACAGACTGATACTAAAAATCAAACGTAGGAATGTTTGGTATGACAATGGCTTCAACAAGATTGTTTTAATCAGCATACATATACAAATTTCGTACAAGTATTTTGTGGAGTCAAAAGGCAACAGATTTACCTCATTACTGCCAGCTTGGAAGCATATTTCTCGTCTTCAACTTAGTATATATACATGGTGTGTGTTTTCTGATCCAAATGACTTAACATACTGTTAGATCTGCTGAATATATATATATATATATATATATATATATATATATATATATATATAAGTAATCACAACTACCAATTCCGAGTATGGAATAATGGATAGATTTTCACTAATATTACTGGTACAAATGCTGTTGCCCAACTCTTTTGACTTGTAACAAATTCAAAACATGTGCTGTAGCTATCTTTTTTTTCTTTTCCCCCATCACTCCATCTAACCAATTGAGTAATAGTAGGATCCCTGGTCCAGACATTGCATATTCAGATTTTCAGTTTTGACAATTGGGGCCATGGTTTGGTGATCCAGACCATGTTTCTGTTGCATCCCACCGCAGATGGACAATTCCACGGAGACATGGCCACTGATCTTGGGACTACTTCAGTTGAATATGGACAGTTGTTGCATTTCTCAACTGTCTACTTGTATGTCATAAATTGAAGGGTTACCTTTCTCTCAAGGAATTTTTTTTGAGCATGGTCCATCGATGGCAGGGCCCAACGGACCAAGGGTCTTGATAACTGAATCAGGATCCAAACTTGTCAGAACTAAAAACTTAATCAAGTTATGCAAAGACCTAGGCCAAGGATCCTAAAATTCTCTTGACCTATGTATGTTACATCTTGTCCCTTCAAACAACAGACATTTACAGATTAAATTTGCGGTGCCATCTCACAGGACTGATGTTCGTCAAAGAGGAAGGGTTCAGTAGCAAGGAATTTGGTCAAAATATGCCTCACACATTGTGATTCATTTCACAACATAAATAGAAATTGTTGTAGTGGATGAATGAGAGCTCATGAAATAATTCATAGAGATTCTTTCACATAGGAGACTTTGTAAACGCAGCACCAACAACCAATGATGGACAAGCAGAAGTTTCTAAAACGATATGCTAGATCTTAGCTCACTCACAACTTGTGAGGAGCAAGGACCAGAGCAGATTTAGGTGTGGCCATTGCAGAGGGAAAGCTCAGATTCAATGAAAATACATGGAATTGGATCGCCCAAGAAGCATAGGCTCGTCCAAGGAATCATAGTGACAATGTTTTCAATATTGGTATCCACACATGTACCCTTGTAGAGGGTCCTAAACTGTCTGACAGAAGTGATGCAACTAAAACTAAAAATTAAAAAAAAAAAAAAAAAATCAATTCATATAATTTATGACTCATAGAAGACATGTATGAAAACGAAGCCAATTAATTATTTTAAAAAATTGCACACATGGCATACAAGTAAATGAAATTAAATTGTCCAAATTCTGTCCCATAACCCAAAAATTAAGTTTACTTCCACATCTAACGATGAGATTGGTGGACATTTGTTGGAAAATTAAGAATGAAAAATATCTGATGTCCCGTTTCAACAAACAAGTGTCTACAAATCAAAGGTTGGGATATCGTTCAAACGATGATTTTGGGACCATAACTTAGCAACAGTGGGTTTTTAATATTTAATTGGTTTAACTCGAGTTAACATATGACACATGTACAATTTCTGGATGCATGCCCCGCTCTTTTTAAATAGAGAATACCTTGACACTCTGGCAGAGTGTGATATGTGATACACATGCATATAGAAATTGCTTACATGGCATATAAATAATTCAAAATAAACCATCCAAATTATGGGCACCAATTTAGATGTATCATACAAAATAAACTCTTATTTGATTATCAAAATAGTAGATTGTTGGGCACTTATTGGGCGGTTAGAAATGAATAAATATCCAATGGCCTTATTTTATTTATTTATTTTTTTTTTTAAAAAAAAAAACAAGCATCCACAAATCAATGGTTATTATTGTTCAACCAACCTGATTTTTATATTGCAACTTAATGAGAATGGGATCCACAATTTAATTAGTTTAATTTGGGTTTAAATGCCACGTAATACAATTTCTAAGACATTGTTTTTTTTTTTCGATTTTTCCAAAAGGGGCCTGCATTATTTGGGTATCGATGACACATATCACATGTTTCGTCGATACTTGGTATTTTATAACGACAATAAATTGAAAATATGGCAATGTATCAATATTTCCCCGATACATTGCAATATTTCCACCAATACCCGGAAGTTCGATAACTTTCTGGCTGTTTTGTGTTGTTGGCTGACCCTTGACGCCAATACTATCACGATACTACAAGGGGGGAGACAGACGACGAAGAGAAACGAGAAGCAGAGCTCACAAATATGGTGCTTTTTTCTTCATTCTCGATTTTTTTTCACTGTTTGCAATTCGGGCACACCCACTCTTCAATCTCAATTTCCACACCAAGCCTCCTTTTCTCTCCAAAAAATTGAAAAATGGAGGGTCGATTTTTGGTTAGGAAGGGATTAGAAGCAAAAGATTCAAGAGAAATTGTTTTTTTTTTTTTTCCAATTTTTCTAGAAGGGACCTGCATTGTTTGAGTATCGACAAAACATATCACATGCATAGTCCATACTTGGCATTGTACAACGACGATAAATTGAAAATATTGCAATGTATCAATATTTCCACGATACATTGCAATATTTGCTGATATTTCCACCGATATCTGGAAGTTCGGAAACTTTCGGGCTGTTTCATGTTGCTGACTCTCAATACCGATAGTATCAATACCACAAACACTACATGGGGACGATGATAGCATAGAGTTGGGAAAAGGCTATGCTGGTGGCGGATCGAGTTAAACGTGCCTTAATGGAATCATGGTAGTGATTGTAGTAAAGGAACTAGGAGGCTCGGAAACACAAGCAGAAGCAATACCTTGGAGGAGGTTTCCTGCAACTAAGGTCAGATAGTTGCAGAAAAAAAAAAAAAGGTCAGATACCCACATACGAGTCAGTATCCGGATTACATGGATCATAATCTCTAGTAGACACCAAGTTCCACAGTTCCTTTCCTTTAGTCCTGCACTTTGCCATCCCATTTACACCATTTGTCTTCTCTCTCTTCAAAATGCTAAACAATTATGAGATGATCTCTTGCAACCCTATCAAAATATAGGCCTAGGAGCTTTTACCCATTGATTATAATTTTGAAAGCATCCCAAGAATAATGCTCAATCCCCCCAACTCACAGTATCCGTCAACTCTTCGTCGGAATATGAAATCCAAAATCTCCTGTTTTCGTTGAGCAGAACGACTCTAGCAAACACTACCTCAGACACAGGCTATAGCTATGATTTCACTTTATTGAAATCCATGGGAATGAAGATGAGAGATGACTGTTGGACCATTGATACCAGGCACGGAATCCGAACGAACACCCTCATTTTGAGAAGTGCAAACCCTCAAATAGCCACAATCAGGACAAAAGCATAATCTCTAATGCAGTTCACATTGGAACGTGGCAAAAACTAAGTAGGAGACTTGGTTATGCCACCTAAATAAAACCCTTCCCTGCACACAATAAAGCTTCTACAGCAGCATTAGATTCCAGGCTACAACATCTCGATGACCATTTATCAACTCTTCTTTGGAATATAGAATCCAAAATCTGTTGTTTTGATTGAGCAGAATGACTCTAATAAACACTACCTCAGACAAGGGCTACTCTCTCTCTCTCTCTCTCTCTCTCTCTCTCTCTCTCATTAAACCCTAAAACACTCATACTGTAGCAGGATTACTGTTTAACGTGAACTTTGAACTTAAAGCAATTCTTATTTCTTACAAACATTACAAAGAGGAAGTATAAACTCAAACTCTTTCTAAAACCTTAAGCAGACTCTGCCGGTTACAATACAACTGATAGCTATTTATAGACAAACTTCAGCATGCTTGGTGGACGTCAACCGATTCTTCATTTGAGAAAAACATATCATCTTGGTGAACGTGTAACAATTTTCAGACGCATGCGAGGACACTTGGACGCCGTATGAGACGCGTAGACACCGTATGGTACGTGTGTTGGGGTAGCTGGACGTCGTAGGAGATGCGTGCTAGGACAACTGGATACTGTGGGACTCGTAACCCTTACGTGGGTTGTCTGGTCATGAGAGCCTGGATGAGAAATTTATACAGAAGCGGACATCTGGAACTTCACTGCTGGAGAGGGCAATTTTTAAATCATTTTTTATAGTGACTAAAAGGGACATTTGATGGCGACTAATGTTGAATAAGAGTGATAGATGTTGACTCTTCAAAGCTCGTAACTCTTTCACTTCAATTTTCTTTCTTCACTCACTCTTCTGAGTTGTTACTGTCAGAGGAGAATGGGGCTATGAGAACCTCGACGTTTCTCTCAATGTATGCTGCAAAGTGATGAAGACAGATATCACGATTCATTGCTGCAACAAGAGTTTCCCAAATGGAGGAAGGGATGTCTACAACTTGGACGTTGTTCATGTCGCTCATTTGTCTCTTGAAGAGATCAAGGAATTGACTACCACAAAACAAATCCAACAATTTGTGGGGATAGTCAACTATGTCTCTAGCTTTATTCCGCATGTGAGCAAATACCACAGTCTACTTACCTCCTTGCTCAAAAAGAATGCGTCAACTTGGAATGACAGTCACACTGAAGCAGTCTAAGCACTCAAGCAGATTATTCCAAGTCTCCTTGGACTTCAAATCCCCAGCGCCAATGCTACTCGAATCCTTCAAACTGATGATAGTGATACACAGTGGGGCACAGTTCTCCTCCAAGAAATCAACGGCGCTCAACACATCTATGGGTATCGTAGTGGAACTTTCAAGTCCTCTGAACAGCACTACCACTCTACCTACAAGGAGACCCTAATAGTCAAGAATGGAATTTCCAAATTCCAATTTCATTTGGTTGGTCACCACTTTCAAGTGGAGATAGATATGTCAGCATTCCCGCAGATGCTTAATTTCAAACAGAAAATCATACCTCAGCCACAGTAGTTGTGATGGCACAACTGGTTCACTCAGTGGAGTTTCATAGTCCATAAGATCAAAGGAAAAGAAAATGTTATGGTAGACTTCCTCTCTCGCCTTCCCCAATCACCATAAAAAAGCCTCCATCCCATACTGGCCCATGAAATCTCTATTCCAAACATCTTTCCCCTAGAAAGAATTGAAGCACTTCCCCCTGAAATCCTACACCATATTTCTGACCTCTACTTCGCTAGCCATCCCACAATCTCAAAACCTTCCTTGATATTCATCTATTCAGAAATGCTCCAGTATTCCTCCACATACCCAATCCTCATTATCCATTCCTCACTCCCATGTTTTTCCGAATGAAGCTCTGTGTTTTTTGTACTACCTCATTGAAACAGGGACTGTTATGTTCGTCTTCGACCATGCCAAGCTGCTTATCTTTGTCACATCCAATGGGAACGAGATACTGAAGCCAATCAGCTCACTCAGTCCAACAAAAATGTGATCAAGTTTTTGGAATGGTTCCAGCCAATTCATGTATGGCAATCCATGCTCTCGAATCATAGGAACGAATTTGTAGAAATCAGCTTCTGAAATCCACGAGATCTCGTCCACCTGGATAGTGGTGAATCCAACTACATTACTTTCGCTCCAGATCGAGCAGTACTCCACCAGTGGAGATGTTTCAATATAGCCTGCTTATGGCATGTTTACACATGCATATTTCATCTCTTCAAGAGATAGATGAGCTTGTTGCTTATCTTCAACCATGCCAAGCTTATTGCTTATCTTTGTCACATCCAATGGGAACGCGATACTGAAGCCAATCAGCTCACTCAGTCCAACAAAAATGTGATCAAGTTTTTGGAATGGTTCCAGCCAATTCATGTATGGCAATCCATGCTCTCGAATCATAGGAACGAATTTGTGGAAATCAACTTCTGAAATCCACAAGATCTCGTTCGCTTAGATAGTGGTGAATCCTACTACATTACTTTCGCTCCAGATCGAGGAGTACTTCACCAATGGAGATGTTTCAATATAGACCGCTTCTGGCATGTTTACACATGCATATTTCATCTCTTCAAGAGATAGATGAGCGACATGAACAACGTCCAAGTTGCAGACACCCCTTCCTCCACTTGGGAAACTCCTGTTGCAGCAATGAATCGCGATCTGTCTCCATCACTTTGCAGCATACATTGAGAGGAACATCAAGGTTCTCATGGCCCCATCCTCCTCTGACAGTGATAGCTCAGAAGAGTGAGTGAAGCAAGAAAATTGAAGTGAAAAAGTTAACGAGCTTTGAAGAGTCGACATCTATCACTCTTATTCAATATTAGTCGCCATCAAATGTTCCTTTTAGTCACTATAAAAAATGATTTAAAAATTACCCTCTCTAGTAGTGAAGTTCCAGATGTTCGCTTCTTTATAAATTTCTCATCTAGGCCCTCATGACCAGACAACCCACGTAAGGGTTACGAGTCCCACAGCATCCAGTTGTCCCAGCACGCGTCTCCTATGACGTCCAGCTACCCCAACACGCGTCCCATACGGTGTCTACGCGTCCCATACGGCATCCAACTGTCCCCGTATGCGTCTGAAAATTGTTACACGTTCATCAAGATGATAAGTTTTCCTCAAATGAAGAATCGGTTGACGTCCGCCAAGCACGCTGAAGTTTGTCTATAAATAGCTATCAGTTGTATTGTAATCGGCAGTCTGCCTAAGGTTTTAGAAAGAGTTTGAGTTTGAGTTTGAGTTTATACTTCCTCTTTGTAATGTTTGTAAGAAATAAGAATTGCTTTAAGTTCAGAGTTCGTGTTAAGCGTTTATTAGCATATCGTGTTTCCCGCTTTCATTTTATTAGAGATATTATTTTTTACACACATTGTCCCCACATTATCCATTTACACCCTCACCAACTTCCATCATACCAATGTCTTCGCCAAGTATTATAGCTTGTTTAGGTTTTACCATCTATCTTATAATTATATTTTATACTTTTTTATGTCGATGTTTTCTAAGAAAATAATGTTTTCATATGTTTTTGGTATCCCAAGCAATTTATTCATTTTGCTACAGTACACGTGCTACAGTAATCCCACTACAATACTTATGCTACATTAATCCTGCTACAATACCCGTGCTACAGTAATCCTGCTACAATACAGTACGAGTGTTTTAGGGTTTAATTTTAAGGTTCATTGTTTAGGGTTTAGGGTTCGGGGTTTAATTGGTACTAGGGTTTAGGGTTCAGGGCGCTCTCTCTCTCTCTCTCTCTCTCTCTCTCTCTCTCTCTCTGTGTGCGCGTGTTTGTGTATATGTGTAGGATCAAATTTCCACACCAAAAACAAGATTTCTCTGAGTGGAGTTGCCTAAATGCTCCAACGAACAAATTCCCACAAAAATTGTGGAGAATTTTTTCCCCAACTTTCCTCAAAAGGTTACTATGCTGCCCAAGTGTCGATGATACATATCGAATGCATCATAGAAACTAGGGATAAAATAGGAATATTTTATGATATCACGTCAGATATGGAGGATTTCAATCATCCTCTTGAATCTCGTACTGGGCCTGTGTGATACTGGTAGTATTGGCTGACATATATCAGCCAGTGTTGTCATGTGCGATCACACATTCGCATAAGTGATCGCATATGCGCATATTTTAGGGGAGATCGCATTGCGATCACTGCACATATTCGATCACATATGCCACATGTGCCAGCATATACGATCGCATATGCGATGTATGCGATCACATACTACATGTGCGATCGCATAATGGCCAACGATCATATTTCTGACCGTTTTTTTTTTTTAATCCGGATTTTTTTCTCTATAAATATGTATTCTAAGCATACCTACATGCAAAAAAAGCTCAAACTCTCTCACTCTATTCTCTATTTCTCTTACTACATCCTCTCTTACATATTTCTAATTCTAACTTCTAAGCATACATCCACTCCTCTCCATTCATATTCCATTTCCATATTTCTTTTCTTTCAACTTTCGAGAATCAAGAATCAAGGAAGGGTACAAGAATCAAGAATCAAGAATCCAAGATACATCATACATCATACATCCATATTCAAGAATCAAGAAGATTCAAGAGTCAAGACTCCTCTCCAATCTCCATCCACTGAATTGATTGATCTCTCTTTCAGTCTTTCTCGTTTCTACTTTCTAGTTCAATCAAGGGAACATAAATAACATCACTCTCTCTTTCTATCTCATTTTCATTTTAAGTTTCACATTTCTAACTTCAAGTTTTCTAAGTTTTAACTTCTAAGTTTCTAATTCTAAGTTCTGACTTCTAACAACTTCTATCATTTTTTATTTTTTTTTTAAGTTTGTTTGTTAATTGATTTGTTACTATGTTAGTCGTTACAACTTACAACTTACAACTTACAAGTTACGACTTACAACTTACAAGTTACAACTGACAAGTTACAACTTACAAGTGCAAGTTAAAACAAGAATTCAAGATCAATACTCAAGTCAAGGGGCAAAGGTGAAGAGAAGACAACTTAGACAAGAATTTGGAAGTTGAAAGTTGGAAGTTGGAACCTCTTTTAGATTTGTAATTTTAATTTTGTTTGTGTGTAAATCTCTCTCTCTCTCTCTCTCTCTCTCTCTCTCTCTCTCTCTCTCTCTCCCCTCTTTCTACAAGTGTAACTCAACTCTCTCTCATTTTCTTTTCCCTCTTCTTCTCCCTTTCTACAAGTGTAAGTGTATAACTCAACTCTCTCTCTCTCTCTCTCTCTCTCTCTCTCTCTCTCTCTCTCTCTAGACTACTAGTCTACTACTAACTACAACTAGTGTAAAGTGTGTAAGTGTGTGTGTGTGTGTAAGTGTAACTCTCTCTCTCTCTCTCTCTCTCTCTCTCTCTCTCTACTAGACTACTAGTCTACTACTAACTACAACTAGTGTAAAGTGTGTAAGTGTGTGTGTAAGTGTAACTCTCTCTCTCTCTCTCTCTCTCTCTCTCTAAGTCCCATCTCTTTAGGCTCTTTACTCTTACTCTCTTAGATCTTACTTCTTAGTTCTTAGTCTCTTACTTTACTTTAGTTTTCTTTTTATTTGTAGTTTACTTTCTAGTTTCTAGTTAGTAGTTACTTTTTAGTACTAGGCTACTAGCATGTGGCAATCAATAATACACACACAACCATCCACCATCATAATGTGTTATTCCCAATTTTCCTCTTTGAAGCTCAAGTCGAATGACCCGGGTTGAAAATATAAGCACTACCGTAGTGCTACCTAAAAGACTCACATAGTATGTGAGTTATGTGGGTATGTGAGTTCCAGTGGCATTACAAGGCACAATCAACACCTTGTACATTCACCGGGGTCAAATGCAAAAGCATGCGACAAAATTACTCCATAAATCCGAAGGGAGATCGTGGAGTATATAGAAAAACAATCAAGAAAGAAATGCGATAGTGCCCTACGTCAGGAGAAATATCTAGAACAAGATGCATATGAAAATATAAATGTAATTAATGTAGATGAAGCTAGTCTCACTCCCCCTACTTCGATCGGCCAGTCTAGACCACAAGTACGACCATCGAAAAGAGCCCGAGAGCATAAGCCGATGGATAGATGGTGTAGACCACACCCCGAGGATGTGATGACCAAAGGGGTAGAGGGAAAGGGCTGGCTCAAACAACTTTAGAGAACTGATATAAACAAAAAGATAGGAAAACCACAATTCAATATATTGATAAGTGGTTTTACTAAACCAGCATTGCTTTCAACACCGTTAAATCGAAAAGCTTCAAAGTAATGGTTGAGGCTATAAGTCAATTTGGACTTCGGCTTAAACCTCCTTCATATCATGAAATGAAGGAGACATGTCTAAAAACTAAAGTTGAATATACACAATTCTTCATAGCTAAATATAGGGAATCATGGAAAATATATGGTTGTTCACTAATGGCCGATGGATGGACCGATAGATCCGGTCAGTCTCTCATTAACTTCTTGGTAAATTGTCCAGCTGGGATAATGTTCTTGAAATCAGTGGATGCATCGGGCCATTCACACACAGGAGAATATTTGTTTAACTTACTAGATAGTGTAATTAAAGAAATAGGTAAGGACTACATTGTACAAGTAATTACAGATAACGCAGCCTCATATGTAATGGTTGGTCGTCTTCTTATGGAGAAGAGGCAACGTTTATTTTGGACCCCCTGTTCAATCTATTGTATTGATCTTATGTTAGAAGATATAGGTAGATTATTTATAAATGTGATTGCGAGAGCTAGAAGAATCACCCGTTTCTTCTCAGTCGAATGAGAAAACACATTGGGGGTAACTTGCTACGTCTAGCAGTCACCCGTTTCGCCACAGCCTTTTTAACACTACAAAGGCTACATGCAAAGAAATCAGAACTTAGAAGCTTTATAATGTCGACTGATTTTACAAGTGGGCCTTGATCAAAGAAGGCTGAAGGAAAACGGGTTCAACAAACAACTCTTTCTCAAAGTTTTTGGACTCAAGTGGTAATGGCGCTAAAATCATCCGAGCCTTTAGTCACTGTGTTGTGATTGGTGGACGGGGATGAGAAGCCCGCAATGGGCTACATATATGATGTGATGAAGATGACGAAAAATAAGATCATAGACCATTTTAACTATAAAGACTGTAATTACAAGCAAATTTTAGATATTATAGATAGAAGATGAGGTAGCCAAATGTCATCCCCATTGTATATTCGCTTCTGTTGATCCAGCAGAAGCACTAGCTATGCATATGGTTGGATTTATTGATGTTTTGGAAAGAATGATTCCAGATAGAGGAGAACAGGACAAGATCTCAACTTTGCTGAACTTCTACACAAAAAGTGAAGGGATATTCTCAAGGGATATCGTAATAAGACATCGGACAATGAAATTAACCAGTAAGTACTTATATGAATATTAGTGTACAGTGTATTGTCTATGTACTGAACTCTTACAAATAATTTTTCTACAAAGTGTCTCTAAGAGACTAAAACTCTAACCTACTTAAACTATTTTTCTCAGCTGACTGGTAGGCTGCCTATGGAGTGGACCCAAATAGGAAGGATCCAGCTCTAAAGAAGCTGGTTATGAAGATTCTTGGACTCACGTGTTCTGCCAGTGGTTGTAAGCACAATTGGAGCACGTTCAAGGCGGTAAGTTTAGACTGTTTAGTAATTATTTTTTGTAAACTTTAATTTTTTAGTGGCCTAAGCTAAATTAATTACCTAAATAGCTAATGTCAAATGCGCTTTCTTTCTCGCAGATTCATACCAAGAAAGGGAATCGCCTTGAGCTAAAAAAGCTCAACGACTTGGTTTTCGTTCAATACAATCAAAAATTGCGAGAACAATTCCAAAGTAGGAAAGAAAAGCCCGGTTTCTTTGACTCTATCTGCTTAGATGAGTTGGATGCAGAAAACAAGTGGCTCGTAGAGACGGAGGACCCAATATTTGCTGGAGAGAAGCTGACATGGGCACAAGTTGAAGATGCCGCATACGGATCGACACCTGGTGAAGGTAGTACCACTCGAAGGCGAAGGACAGGGGGGAGCCGGGGGGCGAGTAGTAGCCGTCAACCCATTGATGAGATCGAGGAGATTGAAGAAGGAGATGGTGATAATGATGATCAAGTTGAAGATCATCCACCATTGGATGTTGATGAAGTATTAGTACGTACAGATGATGAAGAAACGGAAGAAGAAGTGTATGTGGAAGAAGGAGATGAGTTGGATGACTCGAATGATGATGATGGTGGTGGTGGACCTGGTGGTGATATGCCACGCTACTAGATCAATGTATATGATTATGGATTAGATAAATAATAAACACATAACTTCTTAATTTTGTTTAATATTTACTAAGTCTAAGTGTGTTGATGTTATTGATTGTTGATAACTTGATGTATTATATATCATGTACTGTTGAATGTTAAATATGGATATTTCATATTTGTTAAATGTTAATTGTTAAGAAGTTAACTATATTGTAATTTGTAAATGTATCATATCATTCATATGTATGTAATTGGTTTTATTTTATTTTTATTTTACTTAAATTAAATGTATTTCATGTCCCAATGACATATAATAATTTATTTTGATTTTTCTAATTTTTTTAAAAAAAATTTTCTTAAAAAATGATATATATATATATATATATATATATATATATATATATATATCGGAACACTCACCTGCGAACCAGTTCACACAGACTATATATGAACTTTTTTGAGAACTCATCATATCCAATGAGTCTCGAAAATCTGAACAGTCCACATGAAGCAGAACCTCTTGAAACCCCTTGGTACAAATTTTTACTTTGAACCAAAACTTCGGTGGGCTATGAAAAATGCAAACAGTTTCTTCCCTTGATTTGAATTTCTCTTTGCTATGGTCCACCAGAATCTTAGATCAGGGTCAAAATTCAGCCCCTAAGGTTTCATGGGATTCTGCATCTTATGGACCGTTCGGATTCAACACCCATGACATGTGCAAAGGTGCGCACATGCGTAGGTGAGCACGCCTATATATATATATATATATATATATATATATATATATATATATATATATATATATATATATATATATATATATATATATATATATATATGCGACCGCATATGCGATTGTGCAATCGCATATGCAATCGCACACAATCGCATATGCTATTCGACAACATTGATATCAGCCAATATCTTCGATACATGGAACACTGCAAAGCAGCAAAGAGAAATTCTCTCAGGCACAACAAATCTATTGCCTACTTAGCGACGAAAGAATCCTTCACACCCAAACAAAGGTGGATGTCTCCCTATAAAATAGTCCTACCACTAGCGCCCAACAAAACCAAACAGCAACTACAAACTCAGATAAGGCAAACATGGATAAATAAACAGGAGTGCTAGAAAAAATTTTCAAGAATTTCAGGACATAGTGAATGAAGTAAACTGAGTTCCTCCAGGCGAACAATGATTGCAAACTCGTATATGCAAACCAAATCCAAGAACAAAGAAACTTTAATGCAGCTGAGTCCAAGAAGTAGCAAGCTTATGGAAAAGTAGCACTTTAAGATGATGAAAAGGAACACCACATCATTGGTAACTAATATAAATGTGAGAGCAATCAAAATTTCAACCAATAATTACCCCAAATAAAATTCCATGTCAATAATTAAAAAATTAAAAATAGAGAAGATATATGCAGAAAATACAAAAGTTTTGAGGAGGAATGTTCCATAAACTAGGACTTGAATGGAATCTAAACATGCTGTATAATTTTTTTGTGCACAATTGTTGTAGTTTCGTACTCAAAATGTAATACCAAACTGATGTTCAACTAGGTAGAAGAATTACAGCTTTTTCAGAATGCATCACAATTATGAAACCCATAATTGAACAATGAAGAAGGTTTTTCTGTAAATTACAAGGTTCATGCATTGATATACAGATAAAGACTAAGATTAATACCATATAGGTACTAGGTACCCTTCTGATATTCAACGAGAAGGTACATTGTTTTGTGGCCACATGGGACCATTACATTACATGGTCAGAAAATAGCACGACTGAATCACAATGGACGTGTAAATGGGCAAAGTCAGAAAAAAAAATTAAAAAATAATAATAATAATAAAAATAATGGAAACAAAACCACACAAGCTGTTATGCTACCTGGTGTTCGAAATATCAGTATCGCGTTATGTATCGCACCCTTGGAATATGGATATGTATTGGTTATCGCATGGGATATATCGGTTGTATCGCGTAATGTACCGTTGTTGTTGGAAACATGGGGAAACATTGGAAATTGGTTAAATTTTTCAATGAAATTTCAGTGATTGTTAAAAAAGACATCAATACACACTTACAAATCAAAATATTACAAAAAACAAGTGCACATAATAGGTTTTCTTTGTAGGGGGTCCTAATCTATGCGTTGTCTAACTGAATTGATGCAAGTATATTCAACGTCTATTCATATAATTTATAAATGTAAGAAGACATGTGGAAACACAAGCAATACATTCAAAAGCAAAAGAAGAATCACTAGATTAGGTTACATACATGTTTGATTTTGATTTTTTCAATTTTCCACAACTCGGTCATTCTCCTCCAAATCTCGAAATCAAAGCTCCCAATCCATGATTTTTCATGCAAAACATGAAAAATCATGGATTTGTAACAATTTGACATTAATTTAACATGATTAACAGAAAAAATGGATCGAAAAAAAATGCTCACCAGATCGTACATATGGAATGTATCCCACTACTTGTGCATTTTGTATCGCACAGGTGGGATACAAGATATATCATGGGATATATCGGCCGATATCATCGATATTTAAAACACTGATGCTGCCAGAACTCAGGTAGCCAACAAACCCCATATTTACAAAACTTGACTAACCAATGAAAAGCTAGTTATGGGGCATCAAATCAAGGATCCCAATGTTGGGTCACCAAATTCAATATTTCAATGTTAGCAACAACAGCAAGGTGAACAACAGCTCTTAAGGTCAAACAAAGATTTTGAGCACTCTTTTCATTGAAAATGGACTTAGAGAATCCCAAAACAAAGGACTGGAGCCACACTTGTCGAAACCACAAAATAAGCAAGCTGTTGTGCAATCATTTCCCCATGTCAATAGGGCCGAAACAAAAGACATAAATGAAGTAGATTTGCATCAGCCAAGAACTGCATAAATATCACTCAAGGCTAACTAATCCCTGCAACATGCTATCCTGTGAACCTTGAAATTAGATATAAAAGGTGTTCATGGAAGCAGTTAAGAGCCATTGACTCCAGTGACAGATACAAAATGATAAGAACAGGATGCAAACAACTCGACAATTATTAGGAAACCTTTAGCTTACTTGACTCTCAAGATACAAGGTGTGATCCATAAAAATGAGGAAAACAGACAAGAAACTTGAATGACCATCCAGATTGACAAGACGTTTGTATTAATAGTGATATCATAACCAAGCTGTCACATTAAATGTAAATCTCCATGCCGATAAACTTCGAGGTCTGACACAGAGGACAGTAACTGAGTTTATTCTCACAGTCCTTGCACAAGCAAAGATGCCTGCAAGGTAACAAAAGCATGCAAACTTCATTAACTCTGCAAACCTTACAAGTCATTGAGTCCTTCAAATCCTTGTTCTCCTTGCTAACAAGGAGGTGGAAATCGATTGCCCCTCCATCACAACAAGAGGCTGTGTCATCTACCTCGCTGTCACCGCACCCTTCTTTGCTATCCCTGCCTTGCGCAAAGACTTGCTGGAGATTGAACTTCAGGGCAGTAATCATGTTCTCATTGCACTTGGCACGGTGCTGCCATGCACCAGCTTCTACATTCAACTGTTTCATCCGCTCTTCCAGCTCCATGTTCTTCTTGTTGATGTCCTCTACCTCAGCTTCCTTCTCACGGAGCTTTTGAAGGATCTTTTCTTCTACGGATGAAAGAGTTTGGAGCTGATTGGCCTGAACCTTCTTAAGAATCGCTTGCCTCAGGCGCTCACCCTACTAGTTTGATGGCAAAATCAGTGGGTATATTGTATGGGCATGAATGAATGAGTACTAATCCAATTCTGATCAAGATGTGGTTATATAAGGCATGGGGAATTATCTGGTCGACACACCATGGTTTGGTGGTCCAGACTGTTGACCTGATGGGTCACAAAATCAATGCCAGGTGACCGAAAACCTCACAGATTAGAAGATCCTAACCTTTCAATAAGTGGCTAGAAAGTGGGAAAAAGGTAAGAAAATAATACAGCAACAGTACTGTATTCAAAGGGGAAAAGACCAAAGATCGATGGTTCAGGCTTTAATCTAGATATTTTTTGTGACATACCCCATCCACAGTGGGGATCAGATCAACAGTCTGGATCAGAAAACCAAGAGTCCTACATGTATCAAATCCTGTACCTCAGGGAACTATACATTTGCTGAGACTCGGGACCCGAAAATCCTTCACCAGGGTATAAGCAATCAAACTGCACATTTCCAGTTGATTGGTCCATAGAAATGGAACCATTTCCACATGCTCATGGAGATCGATCCCTCAGGGCATGAAATGAAAATAATAAAAGCTACTAGGATAGGATGGATATTGAAATTTTCAGATAAACAATCTCATTCTTCTTCATTAATCTATATAAATTCCTCTCAACAACTAGGGAAGAAAGCTCATGGGAGACAAGAAACACTATAAGATCACACATCCCAAAGTGGCACTGAAGGCATCCACTGATAATGAAATGCAAAGCTCTTCTTCAAAAGCATTTATACAAGGAAAAATATAGGGCTGAAATAAATAGTAAGGACAAAAAAGTTTTTAAAAATAGAAGTAATGAGGTAGCTCACAAGAACCTTCAAGGGATCAGATAAACCTCACAGCATGTGTCAGCCACCCCAATTACTGACATCTGTGGCCCGCTATGATGCTTAGCAGATGAACATCGGATGATATGACATAGATATATTTGGTTGAAGGAAATTAAAAGTTGATAAACATTAATAGAAAAAATGAAGAAGAAGAATCTTTCAAAAAAAATGCAGAAGAAGAACAAAGTGCAGGAAATAGAAAGAAACAGTAAACACTAAGTTGACACATGAACGCAGGACGAGCATGCATAAAAATAATACATAAGGATGATATCAGCAACACAAAAATTTTCAGCCCCATTCCAAAATCCACACAAATTGCATTGGATGATAGTTTAGGTGTGTTTTGATGCACTAATGAATTGAATCGCAACTATTATCTTAAAGTGGAAATACGAAAGTGTATCTGGTCACCAAATTGCTAGTACATTACTTTCAAATAGAAATTATTAATCTAATGAAATGGAAATAATAGAACTGTCATTTCATCCTTCGATTCATATTGAGGATCTGGCCTCCAAATTACAATTACATTCGAGTTGTCCTAAAAAGGAACACAACTATGACTTAAGAACCACTTCTTCATCATCTATGTCAGGAAAGACAATTAGCTTTTGTAATTTGCTCCTAAATAAACTGAAAGTCCTCAATTCAGTCCATTTGTACATCAAAAACCTTGATCCATGGAAGCAGTAGAAATGAGGCACATAAGATCCGCCAAATGCAAAATCTGACGACTTTCAAAATTGCCATAGGAAGAGAAAGGAAAAGCATACTATAAAAAAATCTTTTTTTTTTTAATAATCAATCAATGAAAATAGAGATTTTCCATAATTAAGAAAACACATATTTGTTCTCAATAGAATTTACCCTTGACTAAATTTCTAGAATCTAAAAGCGAAAATAACAAAAATACATTGTCGATGGTCCAAACACAGAATAAAACTTTTTTCACAAAGTGATAATGCAAGCGTCCCACCTTCATGGGGACGTTTTCAATGTCCCCAAAGCTTCTAATTAACATATGGGGCAGCCAATCATCAATTCAGACCGTCCATGGTGCAGAAAATCAAGCCAATTTGATTGTCCTTCAACTTCAAATGCGGACCATCATATATGTGATTTTTATCAAGCCAATCACATGTGATAAAAATCAAGAACCCTAATTTCCTAAATCAGGCATAACATAATCTAATTGTAGGAATTCAAAATGCAGACTGAAAAAATCGGACCTGTAATTTGACGAATCTGTCCATCTCAGTGTCCTGCCGCTGCAGCTCGCGGTCGATCTCCTCATCGAGAAGGGATAGAACAGGGGAGTCTCCAGAGGAGGAAGCCATGCGACGGTCATCAAGAGACAACCCTAACCCCGTGGACACGGACCGCGTCTGCAAGAATTCGACAGACGAGATCTGCGAGTTCTCGAGGAATTCCTGTTCTTTCAATCTCTTGTTCTTGGGCTCGGAACCCGCCCATTGGAGATCGGCGGTTGTCCCGTCCATTGCAGGAATCGGAACAGGAGCGAGTCCGACCACATGGACTATTTATAAAATAAATAAATAAATAAATAAATAAATAAGTAAAATCAACAAAAGGGTAAAAAATGGAACAGCAAAAAAATCAGACTTTTTTTTTTAAATAGAGAGAGAGAGAGAGAGAGAGAGAGAGAGAGAGAGAGAGAGATTACAGGGAGGGGTGAATTGCGGATGAGATTGATCGGGGAAAGATGGGCCGCCGAAGAAGGCGATCTGCCCATCGGCGGCCAGCAGATTCCTGAATGGTTTGGATTGTTGTTGTTGCAGTTGGTGTTGAGGAATGGCCATGGCCAGGGAGAGAGAGAGGCGTTGAAGGTGGGAAGGTATCAAATACACGACAGGGAGAGATGGGTGGTAAGCAAATTACCAAATGGTCCCTGAGTGAATTCCCTTGAAGCGGTGTATGCCATTGCTAGGCACACGTGAATTCAACCCACACGCACCAGTGCACGTGACAATCTGTCAAGCGTTTGTGATAACTGACCGACCAGTGACCATGATGGTATTCACTTTGAAGATGAATATCTACAAAATTCAGTTTCTTTCCTTGATCAGGTGGGCCATCCCTAACATAAAAATATTGGACCGTTTGGAAAACATTCAACGGTTCACATTCAAAGAATATATGCGGCCTGTATGATCAGGGGGTCGATCTTATATTTTGTGCACGATTCCTTCACGGTAGGATCTACGCTGTGCACTGCTAAGATTTGACAGAACTTGCCAGGTTGGCGCGTTAAGGTGCTTGTGGGAATAGCAGATCTCTTCCTGCCGGAAACTATTAGAACTACCCTTCCCTCTCGGACATGTACACGCGGATATACGTGCTAAATTGCACGTGTCTTGAATATCGGATCCGCGGATCTACTACTCTTCACCATTTTGGTTATTCGAATTCAAACACAGCTTGCAACTTCATCCAGTGGCCCAAAAATCATAAAATATGCGTATAAAAATGGCTTCAAATCATCTACATTAGATGCGCTTTGTGTCCCACCCAGCGAGTGGACGATCTGATTTTTAGGCCAGATTATCACCCATGTACACCCGTATGTTTGATCATGAGCCACGATTGCATGCGTGGGCGCGTTTAGACTTGCGTGTCGGGTTAGAAAATGGCAGGATGCCAGTCGCCGACTCGCGGCCTGTTTGGACGGCTAAGTGGAATTGAATAGAAGTCCACTGAATAAATGAGTTAGGCTCAGGCCTAGCGTGCCTATGCCTATCCAGGCGTGCTCATAATTCATTTCTCCGCACTGTTTTCTCAGTTTTGTTTGGCACGTGTCTGGGACATCCGAGACATGAATTAAGTGGACCCCACCGTGTGGAATACCTAGCTCAAAGGGGGCCTGGTCCACTCATCAATCACGCCACACGTTCATGCTGAATGTTGATCGTTGGATTTTATTTTATTTTTTAATTATCTATTTGTTCGCGTACGTGTGGCCACTTTCATGAGGTGAGCAGCAGCCTTTACTTTTTTTTCTGGTAAAGTCACCCATATTTGTTACTCATGAGGAAAGGATTTGGGGATATCCCTGGTGCCTAAGTTATCAAGAAATGTAGCCGTACATTTAGCCCACTTGTATTAGATATCGATCGTTAATCTGTTGATCCTACTGTGATGAGCCTGAAAATCAAACGGCTAGATGATCCTAAACACTGGTTGTTATAAGCGCAATTAAGCAGGGCCCAGCAGATGGACGGTTGGATCTTTTGAATGCGTTGCAGTCAACAGAAAGATAGGGTGCCGTACAATCGACGAGCAAAGATTCCCAATCTTACCATATTCACATTGAAAATTCCTCCGCGCAACACAGGCGGGTTTGCTTGGAACCGGATTAGGAGAGACCAGTGACTTGGTGCGGCAAGATTTGACTGAACCAGCCAGTATATGCCTAATCAACCATATACTTGGTGAGGCCAGTATTGTATTTTATTTTTTATTATTTAGTTGACAAGGACACATATTATAGTAATGGAAATCTAATAATAAACTAAAGATTTTTAAAATATTTAAGAGTTTTTTTATTAAATCACAGCTGATAAGACAACAAAATATAAGTAATTAAGAGTTATTCAAAAGTAAATCAAGCATCCGAAAGACATTCAGGAGGTGCGGTTGAGGTGTATCCACGAGGTGATCAAGTGGCTAAGAAGTGTCCATAAATAAAATGAGTGATCAAGATGTGAAACTTAATCTATATGCGAAATAGGCCCACGGATCTGTCTGTGCATGGGACATGACGATCAGGGGTCGGATAGCTTACCTATCTTAGACGCCGCCATGGAAGCTAGATAAAAATACCAGAATACCTGTAGAGCTTAGGATCTTCCTCTCATTCACATCCTTTCTGTAATTCACAAGATGGGACTCGAATTTCTGTTGTAATGTAGGACCAAAGACCTAACTCTCTTTTATAAAGACTGTGGAGGGGGAGTTTGAAACTCATCAAAACTCCATCTCTCATGCTCCACATTGTTGTGTCCTAGTTCGACCCAAACTGATGTTTACGTAAACAGCCATAGCATTCTAGCCCTAATACGCACTGCTGCGCAATCAGAATTGCGCAACGAATCACATGAAGTGGGGCCCACTGGTCTACTCAATCATCCAGTCCAACTAAATGATAATCCAGATCGTTGATCAGTAAGGCCCACTAAATAGAGTTCTTACATTCTCCCACTTGGGCCTCATTAAGCAACGTCAATGATAGTCATATGGAATAGTTTTGAAAACAAGTTTTGATCTTTTAAGAAAATATCCAAATGTTAACCAATGAAATAGTTGGACAATATGAGTAATGCTATTCAATCTGGTCCATTAAGACTGTCAGTATTGAAACGAGATAGTCGTCACAACATTTAATTTAGGCAAAGTGAGACTAAGCGCGATCACAAGTACTTTCAATCTTAACGACATAGATCACGAACTAGGAAATGTGGTATAAGGATTACACGCTTTAGTGTGATGATATGTGTCTATCCTTAAGAGGTCCTGAAGCTTTTACATGTCTCCAACGAGACACGACTGCAATTCTACTTACTCAAAATTTACGCATATATATAGAAAAGCAGAAGTAAATCTTTATATTAAAATCATCCAAACAAACTGTATAAAATGAGATCTCTAAGTGTCTGTGAAAATCAAAATACGCTCAACTCCCGCTAACTGAAAACATCTGTGGGATCAATGACTCCCATAGACGTTACATGCTCCTGAAATGGCGTGATAGGGAGCCCTTTAGTGAGCGGATCTGCAATCATTTGCTTAGTGCCGATGAATTCCATGGACACTTAATGATTCTAAACCATTTCCTTTACAACAAGATACTTGATGTCGATATGCCTCGACCTTGACGAATGCTTGTTGTTATTAAAGAAGAAAATAGCAGCCGAATTATCGCAAAATATTCTCAATGGTTTCGGGATATGCTCCAGTACCTGCGAACTTGAGAAAAAACTCTGTAACCATAGTGCCTGATTAGATGCCTCATGGCAGGCAATAAATTCAGCTTCCATAGTGGATGAGACTATGGTAAATTGTTTCACGCTTTTTCATGACACAGCTCCTCCCACCATCATGAAGATGTATCCTGAAGTAGACTTCTTAGTGTCAATGCAGCTTGCGAAGTCTGCGTCTGAATATCCGATCAACTCCAACTGATTAGATCTTCTGTATGTGAGTCCGAAGTCTTTCGTTCTCTGAAGATACCGTAATACTTTCTTCGCAGCTATCCAATATTGCATTCCTGGATTAGATGGATATCTTCCCAATATTCTAGTGACAAAGGCAATGTCTGGTCGCGTACAGACTTAAGCATACATAATGCTCCCTACTACTGATACATACGGAAATTCCTTCATTCGATTCTTTTCTAAATCATTATTTGGACACTGAAATAGACCAAATTTGTCCCTTCACAATGGGCGACTTTTGTAACAACCCGAATTTTCAGGACCCGAGTACACAACCCGTTTCCCAAAAACTCGAGTGTTAACCTTAAAGGATGGTCAAATATATATTTTTTTTCCTTCTTTTATCAGAGTAAGCAGATGAGTGTAGAATGGACAAGTAAGCATAAAGGGAAGTTCCATTATCATTTAGGATATGCAAGAGAGTGCCCATAATGACTTATACAAACCAATATCTCGAACATAACAAATATAAGAATCCATATGATCTAGTACAAGGAAATAACATAAGAATGTAAACATAAGCCGCAAGATCACGCAGCTCCTCGAAGTAGATACAACCATGGAACCCTGGCACTTGTACTCGGCTCCACATCAGCCTGAACCTGAAAGTCACTTAAGACATCTGTGCTACCTGTACGGTTATATATTTGATGGATGAGTGGCCAACTCAGTGTGAACTTCCCTCAAGATTACACATCGCCGCATTAGGTAAGCATAATTATAAAATAAAGCATACAAAACAGTACATGATACAGATCTTATTATGTGCATGGATGTATGGAATGCGTTCACACCCCGAGGATGCTCATCCGTGCGGACAGGGCCGCCGCCCATGCAATGCGTTCACGCCCCGTGAATGCTCATCCGTGCGAACAGGGCCGCCGCCCATGCAATGCGTTCACTCCCTGGGAATGCTTATCCATGTGGACAGGGCCGCCGCCCATGCAATCGTCGAACCTGGTAAACATCATCCAGTCGGAACATCTAACCCGGGACACATCATTCAGACGGAACGATACGTACATCACGTACGATAGCAATAGATGCTGGTCTGTGTGATGTATGCATGATTAGCCAGTCCATTATTAATCCAATTACACTCAGCAAGTTTAATAAGCTCAAAGGTCACTAGGGGAGCTCAGAGCCCAAAGATAGGCCGACAAATGACTCAGCATAGTGTCTCATTCCACAATCTCTGACTCATGAGGCTATCACCTTAGGATGTTTAATGGAAGCCCATCAACTAGTAGCCAATCATATTACAGTATGTGGGGCTTACCATCGCATGGTTGCACAGTATAAAACATCGAACCCATGTAGGAAAAATATCAAATAAAACCACATAGGGTGAATATCAAAATATGCCACATAGGGCGAATATCAATACCATACGATAAAGACCATCCTTAAAAACCATTGGGCACAACAACCCTGGACGGTATGCCCACATCAATGATCCATCTAGACTACCGCTCAATAACCACCAAGTCGAAGGTCCATTACGATCACAACTAGTCAAGTTACATCCTAAGTATGGGTGTACATTCATATGTGGGAATTTCCACTAATGTACCAATTTAAGTTCCGTAAGTAATTCATAAATAATCCACAAGCATGAACAATTATACAGGATAATCATAAAGCATGTAAGACAGCAATTCAATTTCCACCAGCTAACACATGTGATTATAAAGGGAGATATCAGTTATGAATTTAAATAAAAACTATAACTTAAGCTAATGAGAAGATGGAAAGCTCAAGGGGAAGAATCATCACCTTATAGTTTATATCGCCTACTAACATTGTTGGGGAATGTGTGTTCCCTTAAAATCAAATCCTAACATAAATCAAGATGTACAATTAGATCCAAGTTCTACATACCGCGTAGGGTTTAAAATCATAGCCTTTTAGTTATTTATCCTTAGGGTTTTGATGTAGGGTTAGGATTTCATCCTAGGGTTTAGTGATAAGCTTTAGATTCTTAGATTGAATCCAGTATTATTATTATTATTATTATTATTATTATTACTTGTACGATGGATCGAATAATATTCATAGTAGGAGTACTAATCCATGATGGCTCCTAAGTCCCTATTAAATATACCGATGTTATCTAATATTCCTATAATGACTAAAAATCTATTAAATAGTAAAGGAATTAAAAATAGAATATTTACTAACAGTAAAATGATAACGACTAAGGATAATCACCATATTACAGGGATTACACTAATCTTGTAAGGAAAATGATAATATTCCCTAATGATAATGATCATAACTCATGATAATAAATACTATGACCTGTTATGAATTATGAAGTCCTACAATTAGATCCAAACCTAATACATTGCCCATGTTTAGGGCATTGACCTAGAATTTAGACCACTTAGGTTTAGGTTAGATTTTAGGATTTGAATGCTAGCTAGTCGATGTGTGATTAATCACAACATTAGTAATATCAATAGTTGTAAAACCACCATTAATAGTAGCGATGTAATTTATAGTAATTACATGATAATAATAAGCATTACAATGGTGATAAATATTCTAATCTATCCTTAATGGTAATGTTTAAGGGCGGTAATTAAAATATCATAGCATATAAAATAACTGTTTTATTATAACTAACCTACTAACGGCTAATTGTTGGTAATATTAATAATACTAATAATGACATTGGTAGCAATGATACTAAGCATTGAAATAAGTCTGGAATGAGGAGAAATGGACTCACCTAGTCGACTCAGTTCGAGTCGAGTTGACTCGGCTCAACACAAACACCAACACCTCTCTCTTGGTTCTCTCTCCTTTTCCCTTCTTACTGCTCCTCCTTTTGCTGGTTTTCTTTATCTCCTTCTCATTCTTCTTTTTTTTTCCTTTTCCTCCTTCCTGCAGCTAGAAGCATCCGAAATGGCCGAACTAGGCCCAACTCGAGTCGTGACTCGACAGTGAGTCAAGTGCAGCACAGGCACACCCCTCATCTCATTTTCTCATTTTCTCTCTTTTTTTTTCTCCCTTTTCACTCTCTCTTTTTCTCTCTTTTCTTCCCTCTTCACCTACTGTTGGAAACACCCAACAAGAAGACTGACGAGTTCGACTCAAACCGAGCCGAGTCCAGCTGACTCGGTGGCAATCAAACCCGGTTGAAACTTCCCTTCTCTCTCTCTCTTCTTCTTCCTTCCTATTGCTTGGACACCCAACAATGCAATGGCACAAACCTGGCTCGATGCAACCTCGATCAAGCCGAGTTTGGTGTGGTCGCGTGAAGAGGCAGCGAGTCATGGTGTAAAAGCGGCACCAACAGCGAGTCCGCCCTCTATCTCTTCTCTCTCGTCTTTCTCTCTCTTCTTATTTTCCCCTTTTCTTCTTTTCTCACTTCTTCCTCTCACTTTCTTCTTTACTCAAGGAGGTCCGACCACATCAGATGACCGAGCTCCGCCAGCGGTGAGCACCAGCGAGGCTATGGTGTGGTGCAACAGTCACAGCCTCATCTCTCTCCCTCACTCTTTTTCTTTCATTTTCTTCCTTTCTTCCCTCTTCTCTCATCCATTTCTCCTATCATCTACGGCACCAAGAGCAGCTCCCACAGGACCAAACCTCACCCTGACTGCGTCTGACGCAACTTAGAGCGGTCGGGAAGATGACCGCTGTTAATGGCGGATTTGGAAACGCCACTCCTCCCTTCAATCTGTTCCGATCAGATGATTCCTATGGGTCTTAGAGAGCTTCCAGATAGGCTCTTTCAAAGCTTGAGGAAGGTTTAGGTGATGGGTTCAAGGGTGGAAGGTGACGGCTGGTTTTCTAGGGTTCTTTGCAACGACTGGAGGAGGGATGTTTTCTATCCCATCTTATAGCAACCCTAGCTCCTTCACGACCCTTAGATGGGTAATGAACGCCCAGGATTTAATCTACTCTAAACCGCTTAGTACACAGCCAATACCGAAACCGTCCGTGGTTTCATCTTATTATGGGTAGGAAACTTTAGGGTGGTTTGAAATGGACGGTTAGGATAAATCCTATACAAATGGCTGAGATTTGAGGATGAGGGGCGTGCTCGGATTGCCAGTTTTGGTAGCAGGGACAGATTCCATTTTTGGAATGTTGGGTTTGTATGGCCTGTTTGCCCCGGATATTGTGCCCACTCACGTGCATCCCTACTTGTGAGATGAGTAAGGTTTTGTGGGGCTCAAGCCCTGAACACGATGGACGGTTCAGATCACCTGTCGGATCCAAGATGGTGGGCCATGGCGCGTCCCAAACGGACGCTGTCCGCCGACTGCACAAAACGAAGAGAGAGAGAGAGAGAGAGAGAGAAATCTCTCTTTTTTTGGAAATGGCGGGTCAGCCCGCTGCTAACCGAGCTTGGTGGTCCGGTGCACCTCAAGTGCACCACCTATGGTGTACACAAAATGGTTGTGGCACCCACCGTAATGTTTACATGAAATCCACTCCGTCTATCCTTCTTGGAAACGTCATTCAGGTCTTTTGACCTAAGAATCAGGTAGATCTAAGGTCTAGGTGGGGCCCACAAATTGATTTAGGTCATGGCGGTGGGTTTCTCGTCAATCTAGTGGTCGGATGATTCTGAAGTTGGACGTCAACGGTTAAAAGATCTTAAAGGGCCCTTTGTGAGGCTTCCATCTTGTATTACTAGCCAATTAATATAAAATTTATAACTATTGTACATTACTTATAGTTACACTAATTAAAATAATTTACACCTATATGAATATAATTTTAATATTAACGTACTACTATTTACATGCTATTGGTCACACATTTACTAGTGTATAATTCATAATACACAATGTCATACTATACATACATATGAATTAGAATTTGTACAACACCATATTTAAAACTGCATTGTTAAATAATATACAACTTTATTAAAATGTCTAATAATTTTTGTACATGTATTTATAAAAGATACTAATATTTATAATTCAATCATATGTTGTAAAAATATTATTCATTATGTTTATTTATTATAATATTATTTTCATAATATTTTATATACATTAAATATATACGTATCACCATATTCCATACATTTTCAGGTAAATTATTAAAATACATCTTTAAGGTTTGATCTATGTTTGCACAAAATAATGTACTTATGAAGTATCATCTGATGTTTGGATGGTTTGATGTACGAATGAATGTTATACAAGACGGTTAAGATGAATAGATCGAGGATTTCTGGGTGTCGGTGTGCATAGTTGACTACATGTGTTTCTACATACGTGGAAACAAATTTTAGACTTCCCTGGTGACACCCGAGTATGCAAAAGTACGGGGTGTTACAATCTACCCCCCTTAAAGAGAATTTCGTCCCCAAAATTCAGTGATTCTATTATGATTAATGATGATGATAATATTCATTATTTTCCTACATGTACAAACGTATGCCAATAGGCGCCCAAAACTGAGGTCGTTACAACTTTCCTGAAGCATAATTTTGCATGTCATACCTTTCGAGTACCTTAGTAATATAGGTCCTTTGTGACCGGCTGAGCAGTCCAAGTGTTCTGTCACGGCGAATCTCAATGTCGATGACGTAAGAAGCTTCACCAAGGTCTTTCATTTCAAACCTTTGAGATAAGAATTTCTTGGTGTTGCTTAACATCCTAGTATCACTGCTAGCCAACAAAATGTTATCAACATACAAAATCATCATAACGAACTTACTTCTATTGGTTTTAATGTAGATGCATTCATCTGCAGTATTTTCTACAGAGCCATATGGGAAAATTACTTTATGAAACTTAAGGTACCACTGTCGCGATGCTTGTTTCAACTCATAAATGGACTTCTTAAGTTTGCAAACCAAATGTTTTGAGCCAGTAGATACAAAACCTTCAGGCTGCAACATGTATATATTCTCATTTAGATCCCCATTGAGAAATGCAGTCTTTACATCCATTTGATATAACTCTAAATCCATATGAGCTACAAGAGGCATTATAATCCTGAATGAGTCTTTCTTAGATACTGGTGAGAAAGTCTTCTTAAAATCATTGCCCTCACATTGGTTAAAACCCTTGGCAACAAGTCTGACTTTATATCGTTCGACATTACCTTTGGAGTCTCGTTTGGTTTTAAATATCCATTTAGAACCAATCGGCCTTATTCCAGCAAGTAACTTTACAAGATCCCATACTTTATTGTCCTGCATGGATTTCAACTCATCTTTCATGGCATCAAACCAACGAGAAGGATCAACACTTTGTTTGACTTGTGTAAATGAGTCAAGATCCTTTTCCACCCCTATGTCAAAGTCGTGCTCCTGTAAGTATACGATGTAATCGTCTCGATTTACAGGCCTTCTCTCTCTTTCAGATCTTCTCAATGGTTCAGTTTGTTGGGTCTGATCTTGATTTTTCTCATCAGTGGTTTGTATATGAGGTTCTACGTTGTGTTTTGCAGTGACTGCATAATCGACGCATTATTAATATCCACGCGATCTGGATTGACTATGACTGGAGTCACAGTCCTTTGTTTCTCAAATACAAAATTTCTTATGTTCGTGCTCCCACTATTTTCAGTGTCCTCAATGAATCTAGCATTCCCAGTTTCAACAATCCTGATGGAGTGGGAAGGACAGTAGAATCGATAACCTTTTAATCTTTCTGGGTATCCAATCAAGAAACAACTTACGGTTCTAGGATCAAGCTTCTTTTCATGCAGGTTATAAACTTTAGCCTCAGTGGGATAACCCCAAACATGTAAATATCAGAGACTTGATTTTCTCTCATTCCACAACTCAAAAGGAGTTTTGCTTACTGCTTTGCTGGGAATCCTGTTTAGTATATGAACTACGGTTTTGATCGCATCACCCCACAGAGATTCTGGCAATGTCGAATTGTTAACCATGCTTCGCACCATATCCATAAGGGTGCGATTGCGTCTCTCAGCCACTCCATTCTGCTCTGGAGTACCAGGCATAGTGTACTGAGCAACAATACCACAATCCTGTAAGTATTTAGCGAATGGCCCTGAATTGCATCCTGATTCGTCATATCTGTCATAGTATTCACCACCACGGTTAGATCTGACAACTTTAATTCTCTTATCGAGTTGATTTTCAACCTCGGCCTTATAGATTTTAAAAGCATCCAGGGCATCTGATTTCTCCCTGATAAGGTATAAGTACCTGAAGCGAGAGTAGTCATTTATAAAGGTAATAAAATATTTGTGGCCACTCCATGAGGCTGTAGGGAATAGTCCACAGATATCTGTATGTATAACCTCTAATAGATCTACACTCCTGGTTGCACCTTTCTTTCTCGTTCTAGTCTGTTTCCCTTTTATGCAATCAATGCATATTTTATAATCAGAGAAGTCTAGAGAATGCAAAATTCCTTCTCGCACAAGCCTGTCTAATCTCTCACGAGATATATGGCATAGCCGCCTGTGCCACAACATGGAGGAATTCTCATAGTCTAGTCTTTGCTTGGATCCCACTACATTTCCATGCAAGGAATTAATGTTATAGACGTGAGAGATAATAAAGTCTAATTGGTATAAGTTGTTTACTAAATAGACGGTTCCAACTTTAATCAAATTAAAGTAAATACTAAAACTTTTATTTTCAAAGTGGAATGAATATCCCAACTTATCCAAATAGAAAATTGAAACTAAATTGTGCTTTAGAGACGGCACACAGAATGTATCAACTAAATTAAAAAAATGACTAGACTTCAACTTAATCCTATAGACTCTAATTGTATCCACGTCAACCTTAACACCATTACCTACATACGTATACTGAGCGCTCCGCATCAGTTGGTGGCCTGGCCTGGAGTAATTTCTGTATAGAAGTGCATATGTGAATAGTAGTTCCTTAATCTATCCACCAGGAATCCACTGACACATCAATCAAATTAGAGTCAAAACAGACAAGAACAAAATGATTACCTTTCTATATGAGCCAATTCTGAAAACATTCGCAGTCTTTCTTTAGATGACCTGCCTTTTTATAAAAGAAGCACGGTTTACCTTTAACCCGTTTGCGTTTAGATCCATTTTCAGATTGATTCTCATGGTTTCCAGATGGAGGACCAGAGAATCCTTTATTAGAACCTTGTTTCCTTTTCCTTTTACCTTTATTCCCTTGCCCATGCCCTTGTCCTGAAGTCACCATATTAACATTTTGAACTTTTATCATCTGCCTGATCTTGTCTTCTTCTTGGATGCACTGAGTGATGAGTTCATCCAATGTTCACATGTTCTTCAGAGTGTTATTGTTTACCAGGAATGTGTCGAATTAGGGAGGTAGGTTGTTCATGATCAAATGAACCAGTTGATCATCAGTGAGTACAAGCCATAGAGCACGGATCTTAGAAACAACTTCGATCTGCTCTACAATGTATTCACAGATGTGGCCTTTTCCATCGTAGGACGAGCGAGTCAATTTATTCAGAAGAATGCCCACTTCAGATTTATCAGATTTCTTGAATCGTTTTCCCATTTCAGTCAGGAAAACTTTGGCCTTGTCTGTTTCAGGCATGACACCCTTCATCGATTCAGAAATTGAATACTTAATGACTTTCGAGCATGTATCATTTGATCTAAACGATGCAACTCATTGATTATATTCAGCTTCAGTAGCATTATCAGATGGTTTTGGCAGTTCTGGTGTTATCAGGGCAAGATCTAATTGAAGACCGCCCAGTACAATTTCAATGGCGTTCTTCCATTGAGCGTAATTAGATCCATTAAGGGTAGGGACTTGATTCTGATTAGTTGAAATTGAGACTGAAATAAAATAGATACATATATACTCACATTAGTTCATAGTTTCACAAATCAATTTCGTGAATATAAACAAAATTATCAAGTAAAGTTAATCAATTCAGTTGCTAAGGAAGGCATCAACTGAATCATCCAAGATGAAAATGGGCCCAACCATCACATCCTGGTGAGAATCTGTTACATCATCATCATTCCTCCTGTGGGAGGTAATGATAACATGTTAGTGATCCTCCTGAACATGAAGCTAAGTGATGTCAGTCATGTAAGTATGAGACACTCAACACCTGCGGGTGAGATGAGTCTTTTAGCTTTACATCACCAACACCATTTACTTCACCCGTTCACGTGTCTGCCAAACGGTAATCGTTTGTGTTTTCGTTACCGTACGCATGAAAACGTGAACGCAATTGTATGCAATCCTCCTGATCCCAATGTTACAAGTCTGTACTTGTAAAGTTTTCATCAATTGATGTCACTATGTTGGCTAACACAACCGAATCCAAAACTATAAATATAGACTTTAGGATTGCTATTATAATCCTGCCTCTCTATGGATTATATCTTAATTAGTCCGATCGGCCCACAAGATGGTCGGTATTGATCATTGGAAAATATATGAACCTTAAAGTGATACATGCGTATAGGTTTCATACCATATATTCCAATGGTCTATATCAACTCTTAAGGATGGGTGATGGGCCCATAATAGGGCCGAATCAGAACTCTTATTTGATCTGTATTGGTTCAAATGAACATAACTAAATCCAGTTCCTGTCATTCTCATGATAAACAGATAGAATAGACTATGTAACTTGACGGGTATATCCATGTATGGTTGTCCATAAGTTGAACAATTAAGTTCAAAGTCTTAATATGTATGAAAATTTACGATCAAAGTAATTAGATGGTTCATATCCTCTTGAATGAGTCAGACTATATGCTCATGATCGAACAAATACAGTGCCCAGATCAACGATTAAGTGTGGAAATAAATCCAACGGTCTAAAAACTTGATCAATGGGCTCATATAATAGGCCAGGGCCCACCATTATTAATCAATGGTCGATAGCAGGTCTGAAAATCATCAATCGGGTCCGCTGACCTGATGGATTAAAACATCCAATGCCCGAGCTGAGAGAAAAAAAATATCCCAAATCCCGATTTCTCTCTCTCTCTCTCTCTCTCTCTGCCATCGTTCGGATGCTAGAACCACGAGAAACCAGGTCGTTTACGACCTAATGCAACAGTGTCTGAAAGAGGGAGAGAAAAATTCCCAATGGAAGCAACGTCTGGAAAGAGGGAGGGAGAGAGACAAAGTCTCAACTGTTCTCGGCGTCTGCCTCATGCAACGAGAAGAGATTGGGTTTCTTTCATCTCTATAAACATCATCGGAAGCATCAGCTGCGGTTGGGGTATCGGTTGCCATTGACAAATGCGAAATCTTGAGACGCTGGTAATGGCTACCGGTCCAACAGATCAAGGTAAGTGGATTTGGGGTTTTTAGATTTCGAGATCCCTAATTTTCCCCGATTTAGGGTTTTGAGATTTGAATCCCAGATATTCGAATTTTAGATTTGAAATCCCTAATTCGAATCTGGACGGGATACCTTAATTAAATATTGTTGGATTGAGGGATTTGGAAATCTCTAATTAATTGGATTAGGGTTTCAGTTTCGAAATTCTTAATTTGGGATTTGGGAATTGAAATCCCTAATTGTTGTATTTGGGATTAAAATCCCTAATTTTCTCAATTTGGGGATTCAAATCTGAAAGCCCTAAATTCACAATTTTGGGGATTCCGAATTGAAAACCCCAATAGAGATCTGGATTTGGGGATTCGAATTCGAAATCCCTAATTCAAGTAGTTATTTTTAGGGTTTTCGAAATTTAAATCCCTGATCTGAAAATTTCTAGATTCAGTGATTTGGAAATCCCTGATCACAACTGTTTTAAGAATTTGAAAATCCCTGATATGATCAGATATAGCTGGTTGTGATCATCCATACTTATGTACAGATTGCTTTGATACCAACTGTAGAACTTAATCTATATACGGAATAGGCCCACGAATCTGTCTGTGCATGAGACATGACGATCAGGGGTTGGATAGCTTACCTAGCTGAGACGCCGCCATAGAAGCCGGATAAGAATACCAGAATACCTGTAGAGCTTAGGATTTTCCTCTCCTTCACACCCTTTCTGCAATTCACAAGATGGGACTCGAATTTCTGCTGTAGTGTAGGATCGGGGACCCAGCTCTCTTTTATAGAGACCGTAGAGGGGGGAGTTTGAAACCCATCAAAACTCCCTCTCCCACACTCCACATTGTTGTGTCAGGTCGTTGATCAGTAAGCCCCACTAAATAGAGTTCTTACACGAGAAGCATACATAAGTGGAAAGAGTGGCCGAGAGGCGTACGAAAGTGGAACGAGTGGTCGAGAAATGAAATAAAGCATAATTGACAGAAAAGGAATGGACAGAGAAAAATGTATCAAGAAAGATAAAAGGATCTAAAAGATGACACACTATCAGACAACCGATGAAAGTAATGTAGTCGATGTGTGGCCGATGAACAATTAACAACTAAAGTAGAGCTTAATCAAGAGAAGAGGAACAGTCAGGAAAAAAAAACGTAATAAAAAAGACTTTTTAACTACTGTAATCATTGTAGTAATGGAAGAAGGATCCGAGAGAACAAGTTCCAAAAGAAATCTATAAATAATAGGGAAATCCAAAAGAAAAGAAAAAAAAACAATCAATCTTAAAATCTCACACCAATCAAACTAAACAAATCTATCAATTTACTTTACCTTAGTTTATCTTAGAAGTACCAATAATTCATAGTTATAATCGTTAATTGTAATTCAAGTCTACGCTCATATATTAGATTTACTCTTTATACAATATTAAGCAGATTTTTCAAGATACGTATTCTTACAATTTCTCCTAGTGATTGATTGTTAGTTTTTCATTTTGTTGGATTTACATTGGTATTTTGAAAGCCCTTTCTTGTAAAAAGGCACAAAATAACCTATTTTTGGAGGAGGATCCCCACTCTCTGATCATTGCCTAATCGTTATAAATTTCTTCAGGTGGTTCAGTAAGTGACTGATCTTCTGATAATCTTGTCATAGTTGATCGATTTGGATCGAGTTGTTGTATGGATTTTGGCATGCCCGCGCATGGTACACGTGACGGAAAGCAAACTGAAGTGCAAACAATCAAAATAACATCCGAGTTCCGTCAGACTGTGACATGGCTATGATGCTATTTCATTCGCCTGTCAACCAATGGAGTGTAACCTTTAAAAACCTAGCGAGCCTTTCTCTCGCAATTTGAAAGTTTGTGGCCCTTTCAAGCCTTCATCTAACAAGCACCCCACAGACCACTACAATGGCACCACCTCCTAATCAATTTATACAACCACTTTCAAAATTACTTTACGTGGCCACATCTCTAACAGCAGCACCCAGCCTAATCAAATCTCACCATGACTGGTCCTCACCAAACTGAGTATTTAAAAGCCTCACTAAATAAGTCCGGTCTACCAGGGATCATATTGAACACTGGATAGGAGGGGCCTACTATGGGTCCACATGGCCCAAAATCACCTTGATCGGATGAATGCAGCCATCTAATGAGGACTTGCATGAGACCATTTCCAGGGTTACTGTCCATTTTGTGGGCCTTTAATCAGATGGTCATTAAAATCTATCATGGTGATTTTGGGGCCATCCCATGCATGTTGTTCATGAAACCCTTATCTGCCTAGCCCATCGGTCAACTTTAGACACGTGCCCAGATCATGGTGGTCAGGCTTCCGAGACCCACTGGCTCCGAACCGCAAAGGGTGCTAGATTCGTCCGTCGGTATGGTATCTATCTATCAAATATACATTGGATATGGTGAGAGAGAATCGTGCGTTATTGCTTACACGTTTGTTACTTGAAAAGAAAGTGCACTGAATCTTCGCAAGAAACATATGTTCACAGACAACGTCTTTCTTTCCTTCTAACGTCCCAGTTGCGTGCAACATCCGAGCCGCGATAAAAGGTGAAACGCATCATAAAGATCACAAGCTGAAATAACCAGGTTGGTCCACTCATCAGGCCAGCTATACCATCGAAATCAATGGGCAACCGACGGTCTAACCCGTGTTGAGATGTAGCACAACCTGGCACGTGTGTTGCCTTACTACATCTCGACCATGCATATATAAGGTGGCCCTTAATCAAGATGACCTAGAGCCAAAAAAGTAAACTGGCTCACTGAGAGGCGGGCCATGCATACCTTGAATCATCCACATTTCAACCCACGTGCGTGGCCACTCGCAGAAAAGACTGAATTATGTGGTGGGGGTGTATCTCATGCACGCTGAGATGCCCCCACACACCTGCCAGGTTCTCACTTGCCCGCGATGTATGATTTGGCTTAGCCCACCTTCATTACATTTTCTAGAAGTGCTGACCGCAATCACACCAAATCGTATTAAAGAGGAGAGTCGTATACGTTACGACGTGTGCGATCCATCCATTCATCGGGTTGAGGCCGACTGTGAACGTCAAGCCAATCCGTTGAAACGGTGGGCCCATGGATGGGTATGCCGGCACTCGGCATCTCTGGTTTTATCTTTCCATTAGATTTATTTTATTTTATTTTAATGTTTATAAGGTGGGATAACCAGGAATCTATCCCGGAAATCATTGACTTTGAGGCACTACCGGGTGAATTTTGCGCCTTACGCCATTTCATGTGGCACGTGTGTATGAGATCCACACATTCATCTGATGGGCCCACCATTAATAGATCATATCCCAAAACAATCATGTGCCACATGTATGAGATAGACCCACATATTCATCTGATGGACGCCACCATAAATGGATCGTACCCCAAAACAATCACACCTGGCAGGTGATCCTAACCGCCGATCAGATAAGTTTTGACGACAAGTGGATATTTAGATAAGGTTACAAGCTGGGGTCCACATTCAACGTGCGAAAGGTTCTCCAATCAGCACTTGGGATCTCTCAATCAGTGTGAGATTTGGGCACAGCTCATCCACGTTAGGTGCTTCCAGCTGAATGAATGGCTTGAATCTTTTCTGGGTTTTTTCTTCTTCTTCTAATTTTTCTAATTTCTTCGCTACAGATTAAAGTAGGAGACACTTCAAAAGAACGTAAAATGTAGTTGATGCTGATTTAGAACGAAGAGCTTACAAATGGGGGCAGCAATCAACTCATCAGGTGGGCCGCACAAGAAAAGTTAGGCCACACTCATTAGTTGGCCAAACATGCTGATCCACTCATCCGGTGGACCGCACTTGTAACAAGAGACGGATGGTTAGAAAGAAAATCACAAATGCAATTCAGTAATCCCAAACGCGTGGGGTCGGTCAGGACCAGCGTGGATTTCGGGACAGGGCATGGTCAAATGGCACCGAATTCACGATTGGTCTCTTTGATTTTCACAAACGCGAATCACGTTATCATGGGTTACCTTGGACATTGTACGCTGATCCGCCATCAGAAGGCATATAGGTTCTGCTGCACCCCTTCTGTCCAAATCCGGTTTAATAGAGCTTTCATAGCTTACATGTGGTATTAGCACCAAGGTGTAATGGCATTCCTCGGTATATTGGCAAATCAAGAACTTTAAAGTTCATATTTAATAAGAATGGGTGGTAAGAAGATATGTGAGACTTTCTTCTAATAATGTTAAAGATATTTAGGAGATTTTGGATAGTAAGTTACGTAAGATAAACTATTTATGGTTTTCACTTGATGTTTGGTAATGAACATACTTATCAATTAAAAAATAGAAAAGCATGTTTGGTTTCATAAGCAATTATCTTGCAAGTTTGTATGGTCCACCTTACATCCACCATTCATCATATAGGGCCAACTTTTGATGTGGACCATATTCATTGTATAGGCCCCACTTTTGATGTGGGCAATTAGAGGTAGGCATCGGACCGAGTCGGATCGAATTGGGGCTAACCCAATTCGGTCCGAAATCCAGCTAGAGTGAACCGAATCTGATCCGATTTGGGACCAAGTTCGGAATATAGGACTCGATCCGACCCGGCACACGGTTGGCCTGACCCAAACCAAGTCCAACTCGGTCAAGGAAATCGAGTCGGATCGGGTTGGGTGCGATTCGGATCGTTAAAAACGATGAAAATTATTATCTCATTGCTATTTTCAGTGTGGTCCATTTGAGCTTTAGATATGATTTATTTATTTTTTCCAAATGATATAAAATGATCATGAAAAATGGATAAATGGTATGGATATAATAAATACATCATTATGGGGCCCTTATAAGGTTGATATCATTTGTGCCGTTCGTATAACTCGGAGCCCGAGGCGCTGCAATTGTGAACGTGTTGTGCACGACAGCTGCTATAAAACTTGTTGCCCACGGAAAGAGGACTTTGATGTTACCAAGTTATGTAGGTATGATCATGAGATATGTGTTATATCCAAACTGTCCATCCATTTGGCGAGCACGTGTTAAGGCTTGAGACAAAAAAATAAGATAGATCTGGCTATCAAGTGGACCACACTGGAAAAAGCAGTGGGACCACACTGAAAATCATTCTTTGTTGCTATTTGTGGTGTGGTCCAGATGATCTTTGGATATGATCCATTTTTTTTGGATAATGCTCTAAAATGATCTCTAAATATATATCAACGATGTAGATATAATAAATACATCACTGTAGGGCCATATAACTTTGATCTATAAACCAATGGTAAACTCACATGAAATGGTTAATGATGATCTTCTTAATTACAGCAACTGTACCAATGCTTGATACGATGCTTGCTTGTTTTGGCACTAAAACCGATGAATGATGTTGTGAAATATATGTGGGGCCCACAATGATATGTGTGTCTTATCCACACCATCCATCCATTATCCCAGCTGAAATTATGACATCTTCTAAAAGGATGAGGAAGATCCAAAGCTCAAGTGGGTCACACCACAGGATTTAGGAAATCAAACACTTACCTTTAAAAACTTTTTAGGGCCACTGTTTCCTTTGGTGTGGGTCACTTGAGTGTTAGATCAGCCTCATTTTTTGGCTCATGCCTCAAAATGTTTTGCTAGAATGGATGGACGGCACAGATACATCGTATATATACATATATATATATATATATATATATATATATATATATACAAGTTGGGACCCACAAACTTAAACCAGTCCATTTGGACCGATTTCCAAGCAAAAATACCGAATACGTCTGAATCTTCAAACAGGAAACTTAAAACCGCTTTTCGAACCCATTGTTTTGTTCAAAACTGCTATAGTGGGTTGCAGTTACGAGAAAATTTAATACTCTGGTGGAGTTTGATGGATCATACACAGGCACTTAGAAATTGCAGACGGTCCAGATCGGTCCGGTCCGAATCGGATCCAATCGGATCAGATTCCGGATCGGGTCGATTCGGAACAGGGCTTATCCGGATCCGACCCGAAAATAATTCGGATCTGGATTATGCTACCCGATCCTAACCATCGGTTCTGTTCGAATCGGGTCGGATCGGGTTTGATCGGGTCGGATCCATCGGTTCGGGTATAAAATGCCTAGCTCTATGGGCAATCCATCATACGAGGCCCACCTTGGATGCGGTTAATTCATTATTATTGCTCGACCTTTAATGTGCACCATTCATTATTATGGCCCAATCTTTAATGTGCATCATTCATTATATAAGGCCCATCTTTGATATTGATGATCCATCAAGTGGGGCCCAACATCAATGTTATTGTCCATAAAGTAGGGCCCACCTTTAATATCCACTGCTCATCATGTGGAGCCCACCATTAATGTGGACGGTCCATCACATGGGGCCCACCTTGATGTGGGTTGTCCATTATGCAGGGCTTGCCTTGGATATGGGTCACTCATCATTGGAGTCGACCTTTGATGTGAATCGTCCATCATGCAGGGCCCACCATTATTAATTGCCAATCATGTGGAGCCCCTCTTTGATGTGGATTATCCATTACATGGGTCCCGCCTTCAATGTGGGTTGCTCATCATGTCGGGCTCGCTTTGGATGTGGGTCATTTATCATTAGGGGCCAACCTTTGATGTAGACCGTCCATCATGTGGGGCCAACTCAATATGAGCCATCCATCATGTAGAGCCTAGCTTCAATGTCCACCACCCATGTAATGTCTCGGAAAAAAAAATTCGTACAAAGACCCGAGTACCACCTCAGGCAGAAATCAAATAGGACCAAATCCTTTAGAAATTAGGCGAGAATTAACTAGTATTAAACTGGTTTACCTGTGAAATTCGCACTAATCGCTTTAAATACAATCCGCAAGACCCAAAACTTGTAGAATCATTGACGCTAGGTTACCCTAAAATCTAGGATTAAACTCTATTCCCGGTTGCTCTCGGGAGCACATTGAAACTTCGTATTGGACCTGGACTGCACGTTGAAAGTCCGATTACTACAAAATTATAGAATTAAGACTGCCTTGTTGGACTTGACCACCACCTCGGAAATCAAGTCCAGATAGTATCTCAAACCTATTCGCTTGAGCCCAGAGTAAAGTGTGTGAGAAACGCGAATATCTTTAGAATTAAACTCAAACTTAAGTAATCTGAGACTTGTTGCTTGTGGGCCAAATATAAAGATTCCAACCGTCAGAATCTGACCCAAATACACTCTCGAATCAGAAGAAATTTTCCATACATGGAAGTGTACTTGTGGCCCTGATCGAGTTTCGGTGACCGTTGAATGGAAACTGGTCCGCCGCGGTCGATCTGTAAATCCGATCGGACTGAAAACTTAATTTGACCTAGATCCATGGTCAGGGAGCTTAAGTCCGACCGCATATAAAAAGAGGGCCTCCAGAAGTGCTTCGTTGGATCGGGATAAGAGCCTTTTGGCTATAACCTAAGTATACCTTAGCCCTGGGGCTGTTCCCATCAGTTCTAGGCTTATAGTAGGGCCTTAAACCCTCTCTCATCCACTCCATACGAATTTGGAAAAAACCCTAGGAGAGAAAAGAGAGTAAAGAGAGAGAAAGTGAGAGAGAGTTGGTAAAGATTCCTAGGATTCTTCCATGCTAATCCACCTGCTGAAATGCCACTCCCATGTGGTTCTTCCGGTGTTTTCAATGCCGTACTTGGGTAAGAAAACCTAACCCTAATCCTTTCTAGGGATTCAAATAGTCTAAGTGATGAAATAACTAACCTATTGCATGCTATAGGTGGTCTTCGTGTTGTAGACAACGACTTGACTTACAAACTGAGTCCAATACGCGTTTACCGGCGTAAGGTGCAGACTATAAATGTTTAGGTTATAGTTTTCAAGGCTTTCAATGTCAGTTAATGATTTATGACTGACTTAATTGCTATCATGATTTATGACGATGTTTCCGCTTATATAGACATATCTACGCTATGTTGAATATAGATGTTTCATGCATTTTATATGACCGAATGATATATGAACTATGTTTATTAACTATGGATATATGCTTGTTGTGTATGTGACAACCCTTTTGTAAAAAGGGCTTGCCAGGATGTATGTTATAACTAGTCTATTACATGTGTGTAATAAGTGTAGTTTAAGTGTTTGATAAAATGCCTCAATGAGGAAATACTTGTTGATATGCATGTAATGAGGGTGTTGAGATAGGATTCCCAATCCCCTCAACGATGGTTATGGTTTTCCTTTATGTATCCTATATCACTACTACGTATTTATGGTTGAAATGCTTATGTGTGTTAAAATGTATACTATGTGTTTGTTAGAATGCTCGAATAAGACTTATATTTAAGTTAGTTGCTACTTGTTGTTTCGGACTAGCACATATGTATTCCTGTTGTAGTGAAGTGTGATTGGGACTACTGCATAGTCTAGGCAATCGGTAACAGGCCTTGATTTGGTGGCTGTGATTGTGTTTACCACAAAGGACGTGTTCATTGAATCTGAGCCGTACTTCGATCGACGGCAGTGGTTAGGCCACACGGAGTGCTTATGCACTTCATGTCGATCGACTCGAGGTGCGCTTGTGTTATTCGAGCTCGTCAAATAACCCGATCGACTCAATGTATATTCACCATGTATGGACGCTACTGCTTGAATCTAAGGTACCAAACTCATCAGTGGAAACCCTGTTAACCTTGGTACCTCGATCCGCTAAGACTCATGAGCCGGACATAGTGGTATGGGACACTGTGGTTGAGCTGTCGGCCTATGCTGGGGCGATGAGTCTCTCCGTAGTGACCAGTGAGCAACCTAGACTCGTGAGCTGAATACGGTGGTATGGGACACTGTATTCGAACTGTTGGCCTACACTGATCAGGTGACGAGCCATTTGTAGTGACCTTGAGCGTACTCTAAGTCTACGTGGAGGCAACGAACCTTTCCATAGCAATTAAAGTATAAACTAAGCTTGCACTGATCAGGCGACGAGCCTTTTGCAGTGAGTGACCTAGAACCGCAACATCGTATGAGATTGGCTAGGACCGACGACCTTAGAATGGATCATTGTTTGGGTATTGATATAAGGGAGGTATCTTAGTTTTTCAATCTTGCTGTATGAATAAACATAAGTAAGAACCTGGTTAATCACGTGCATGCACCACATTGCATGTGCTTTAGCGTGGAAGAACACTTTCGGGAGGTTGTCATATGCGCCGTAAGATGAAGACGTTGAGGGAGTGTAGGCGAGGGCATACATCATTCTTACATATCATTTTACATTAATCAAGAGTATTTAGGACATGACTGTTGTGCTGCTTTATCATTATTGCTTGATTGAATTGATAACATACTAACCTTTGCTTTATTGTTCCACTGAGTTGATCACTCACTCCCACGTTATGGGACGGTGTTTTAAACATCAACCAAACTCTGTCTTAATTGCAGATGACAACGCGACTACTGATGCAAAGCCTGACTTTTGTGATGATGAGGAGGCATTCTCGTACATGTAGTATTCAGGTGGGTTCATGTGAGCCATTCTGAATCGACGGGGCTTCGAGGTTATACTTGTAGTGGACTATCACATTCTTTTGACATTTTATATTTTGAGATACTTGTACTTATTGACCTGGTAACACATACATACTTTGGGGATCTATACTGGTTTATACTGTTATACATTTCGTTTCAGTCTTCCGCTTGTGCATTACGACTGTCCCTGGATTATGTGTTGCTGTTTTGGCTTAATCTCACTCATGTTTAATGCACTAACACAAACAGCATTTAATCATCATTATCTATGTTGCATAAGTGATACGTTGAAACTCGGGAGTTAAGTCTATACTCGACCCCCGATTTTCAGGGCGTTACAACCCATCATGTAGAGTTCATCTTTTATATGTAGACCATCCATCATGTAGGGCCCACCTTTCAAATGGATCGTCCATCATACTAGCCCGCTTTGGATGTGAGCTTTTTATCATTATGGGCTGACCTTTGATGTGGACCATCTATATGTGGGCTGTCATCCATCACATGGGTATGTGGACCGTCCACCATGTGAATCCCACCTTCAATGTTGATAGTCCATCACATGGGGACTCCTAATTCAATATTGAGCATCCTTTGACATGTATAGTGAGAGGGATGTAAAAAAGTTGTAAGGCTAAAAAAATTACTTATTAAAATAAATAGCTTTTGGCACATAAGTTACTTTTATATTAGTGTTTACCAAACTAATTTAAGTAAAATCAATAACTTAATTACTTAACATAAGTTAAAATGTAACTTATTGTGTGGTATTCAAATGGGCCCTTATTTCCCTAGCCAAGGAGAAGCCAATGATAGTGAATAATATGAACTAGAAAACCAGAGGCCATACGCATCTCCAAGGTTGTGGACTTGGGGAAAATTGTTGGTGGAAATAAGGCCTATATGCAAGGAATGAATGATCAATGACAATTTGAAAAAGAAAATCTAAAATAAATATTAATGGCTTTTTGAAAAATTAATATGTTAGGATATTTAGACTAAAAGAGAAAATTGCTCATCCAAATTAAGATTAAAATAAACTTGAAGAACTTTTTTAGAAGATGAAATTTTGTAAGTACCTATAAACTATTGAATTGGCTTCTCTAAAGAAAATAAGTTTGGTAGATATAAAATCATTGAGTTCAATTCTGAAGGGTAGAATAACGTTCGATGTGAAAGATCCTATGACATTTGACATTTGAAGTATTATAAAAAATGAAGAAAATGTGAAAAATTGACACCAACGTTATAGAATCTAAATAAGTGGAGTGTGATCAAAATACTACTATTAAAAATTCCTCTTTTCCTTTATCAAGATAAAAAAGTAGGGAATATTAAAAAAGTTAAATAAGTTTATCAAAGAAAAAATTGAAAACAAGATAAGTGAAATCTATGTCCACAAAACTAAAATATCAAAATTGTCATCTTCAAGTTGAATCTATCAATTTCAAATTGTCAAGTCTTGATTTCATCAATTTCAATAAGATAAAGAATAATAACAATGGGTCTATGAATTTTTATATAATTATATCACGAAACACCTTGTTTTCAAATTTTTATATAATTTTTATATAATTTCAATAAGAAATAAGAAGAAAAAGGAGAGAGATGAGAAAAGAAAATTTTTACTTAATCTGAAAAGCTCTATGAGTATAGATAATTAGTTTTTATATAATTATATCACGAAACACCTTGTTTTAAAATATAAAAAATTGGAGATGGAAAATTTTCAAATTTAGAATTTATTAATAGAAATGTGGATGGTACCATGTTGATGTGTGCATTGTATATGTTATGGGAAGATATAATCTAACCACCTTCAAGGACAGCGTAGCTCGGCCACGTTCAAGAATGGCTTGGCCCGACCACCTTCAAGGTCAGTTCAGCCCAATGAACTTTTGTTCCTGATACACTTCACCTAGGAGAATTGACATGAAGCTAGCGCCTGCTCTCACAAACATAGCCCTCAGTGGGATGAAATCTCAAACTATTGGTTGATCACACTTGTTGAGAACTGGATAACCTGATTTGATCATGGGACCATTAAGAACAGCTAGAGCCGACAAGAGATTAGGTTCGAGCCACAATTTGGGCTGAGATAGTCGTGATTGGATCAGCTCGGGTCATCTTCGACTGAGTGATAAAGTTGAAGCTCTGTTAAGCTCAGTCCGAGTTGTCCTCAGCCGTTCGACATAGCTCAGCTCAGATGAGCTCGGCTTAGATCGTCTTTGCTCGACTAAGAGGGCTCGGCCAGATCAGCTAGGCACGAGATCCCCTCCCAGTAACGCACGACAGAAATAACCGTCCAACGTACGATTCTAGGGAAACTGACAACATTCACCATTTACGCATATCTCACCACACCTCACTACGGGATTGTGCCCGAGTTTGCCTTCCTCTCATTGTGGCTTGGAAGTTCCACCCCAGATTTTTACATCAACAATATATAATACACTATAAATAAGGGACTCACTTATAGGGATTGGTAGGCAAAATCTCTCACCCAAAACCCCTCTACGTTACTAGACCCAGTGTTCCCCGGACCAAGTTTTACTTTTATCTAAAACTTTTATCCATACCGTCCATTGGTGGGTCCACCTTTCAGCCTACTATGGGGTTTCATGGGTCTCCATTGCCTTCCTCCCATTGTGCAGGTGCTTGGAAGTTCAAGAGCTCGATGAGGGTAGACCAGATTTTTACATCAACAATATATATATATATATATATATATATATATATATATATATATATATGTCGTCCATCTATTTCGCCAACTCATTTTATTCATTTAGCCAACTCATTTTATGGCATGAGCCAAAAAATAAAGTAGATACAAATCTTAGGTGGACCGCACCATAGGAAATAGTGGTCATTAAATGCCTACCATTAAAATTTTCCTAGGGCTCACTGCAATGTTTATTTTCGAGAAATTGACCATTGTAGATGCCACCTTTTACTTGGAGTCTTTTCAAAAAGCCCACAAACTTTACTTTCCCAAAGTAAACCATTCTGTATGGACACACTATTTGCATACGAAAATACCTTTGCATTGATAGTGGCTAAAAAGTTGTAGCTACGGTTATAATCCGTAGCCATAGATTGTGAATGCAAGGATATCAACATAGGCAAATAGTGTGTCCGTACAGGATAACTTACTTTGAAAAAGTAAAGTTTGGAAGCGTTTTGAAAAGATGCTGGTAAAAGGTAGCGTTTACAGTGGTCAATTTCTCTTTAATTTCCATCCAACTTGTCAATAAGTCCACACCAAATGGGATGAAGAGAAAATAGAAATAACAGATTAATCAGAACTTTTATAGCCTACAAAAGTTTCTAATGCTCATTAAGCACTGCTTCCTGCGGTGTGGTCTACTTGAGACTTGGTTTCATTTTTAGGCTCATGCCATAAAATAAGTTAGCAAAATGGATGGACAGTGTATACATACAACCCATTTCCCCAGTCAGGGTGCCATCCACTTCACTGTTTCCAGGTTCCAGCCAAATCTAGTCCAAGAAATCACAGCAAGGAAAAGAAAAACTTCCATACACATGCAGGAAATAAATAAAGGGATGGAACACGAACAAAAATCACTTTGATATAATTATGTAACCAGCCTATTGGTGAACATTTATTGAAGGGAAAATAGAAAATATCCAGCTATCTGAATTCAGCGAACAAATTTCCAAGAATCAGAGCTAAGGATTGTCCAACCAATCTGATTTTCAGAAAATCACCTGTCTACAGCGTGTCCAGCAATCTGAGCCGTTTAATTTGAGTGAATGTCTGATACTTGTACAATTACTGAGATCCTGCCCATCAAGCATTTGCACTCTGCCAAAGTATATCAAATCACTCTCAGTGGTACAAATATTTTTCAAAGAGGCTTGCTAATTCCACACCCGTGTGAGAGCCCTGCCACCCACACGTAGGCACACGTGTTAATGTGATAAATATGTGCTAGATTTGAGCTTTCCGTAAGGTTGGCTATACTGTTTATATCTTCTGTCCTGATATCCGGCCATTTCAGAGTAGGTGGGCCACAATGAGAAATCTACCCCGTCCATCCGCTTTGAGAGATCATTTTAGAATGAGCTGCAAAAAATGAGGTGTATCCAAGACTAAAGTGGGTCACACGAGAGGGAAAATTGGGGAAAGAAATTCACACCGTTGAAACCTTCCAGGGCTCCACCTTGATATTTATATGATATCCAAACCGTTTGTAAGGTCATTCCAAATAGGATGAAGTGAAAACACAAAAAGATAGCCTGATACAAAAATAAAAAATAAAAAAATTATGGCCATAGGAATGCTTCAACGGTACTCACTGAATTCACACTGGTTCATCTCATGTGGCCCATTTGAGTGTTGTATACACTTAATTTTTTGTTTTACAACTAAAATGATCTCTCAAAGCGGATGGACGGGGTGGGTTTCTCATAAACATCGCGATGTGCCCCACCCAGCATCCTTGTGCTGGAACTTGCCAAAGTCAACCTCTGTTTCACAATAACTTTTCTCATGTTTACAGGCCGCGCCGTGAAGATCACTGGGTCTGAAAATCAGGTTGGTCCATTAGCTGGGTGGGCAAGGCCAGACCATTGAACATCCTTGGACAGCCAATTATTTTACCCAAATGTACAGATACCGGTCACCTTATCATTGGATTAGCTTGATTTTCATGTTGGGTGATTTTCAAGGTGCAGCCCACCTTTTAAAAAGATGGGTCTGTGTGTGGATCCCCTTTATGGAAATTCACAGACGCATCCCATGAATTAGTAAAACCGAACAATTTCCAGACAGGTCCAGATTTTTATTTTTCAAAAAAAAAAGAAAAGAAAAAAAAGAAAAAAGAAAAAAAAGGACGTGGGTCTGTTAAAATTGGGCTGGGTTAATGTGGTACCTTACTGGGGGTCAATTTCACAACCCTGCCCTTAAATAAGATACAGATGTAGGACCTGATCCAATACCATTAGAGGCACCGGTATCTCTACATAAATTAGAACAGTTCGTTGGATAGATCAAATAGTGAATGGATTATTGTCCAAAACTCACACTTTTCGTATAATCCGAACCCTTTAATAGGAGGCATATATGGGTGGGCAGTAACGGCCACCATTCAAGGGGAGTCGATCCACTTATAAGATGTACGGATTCTCCAATCAAAAGGTTCTTTTTATTTATAAAAAAAAATAGAATACTTGGTTCTGATCATCATACACATGTCATCTGTACGGCACACGTTATAGTCTGCAAACTGAGAGATCAGGGCCAACCCAAAGATGTTAGCAGCTAGCTGGAATGCATGCCGTATTGGTACATGATTCATCGAGACATTAATGTTTGGAACCGGATCATCTTAAGATTTTCCAAACCATTCGTCCGAAGGGCCAACCTTGGGTGGGGCCCAAACAAGAAAATGAAACTGACATAAACCTAGATAAAGTAATCAAACAAAGGCTCGGAATTTCTCTCTACTGGGGAAGCTTATTAAGCTTGCAGTGCTGATAATCTTTGTACTTCTTAGTCTTGAATCTGGGAGGATTTTCATCAGTAACAAGCTGTGGGAGAGGGCCCACAAACATATCTTGTGGTGGCGAGCAAAAGACTGGCCAAGACATCCTCGTCTTCTCCTTGTTCACAGTACTCCTATGCAATACTGCCTTATATTTTCCATTACTTAGTATCTGTAATAAAATAAAAAAAAATAAAAAAAGGAAAAAAAGAAAGAAAGAGAAAAATCAATAACCAAGTAACCAACGTTAAATTGTCAAATACATTTATATTGAATGTGGACTGTTTAATAAACATTTTGGTAATCATCCATCTGAGAAATAAGATAACTACCCATGCATCTCTCTATGAATGATCCTGCATCTTAGCTACAAAGACCACCAACCATCTTCAAGTCCATTACATGCATCAACCTTCATCTTCAAGTTCCCCATCCATGCAACATGTGCCTTAGTTCCATGCATATAAAATGCATGTACCATTGCCCATCTTCGAATGTCCTATGTGATATATATGCCACCACCATCTTTAAGTGCTTCAACATGTGTTATTATTCATCCTTAATTTACGTGTATGACATGTGACATCTAGGGGTGCACATCAAACCGATAGAACCGTGGAACCAGACCGGAACTGACCAAACAGTCCGGTTTAGTCTGATTATAGAGTGCATCTGTTCCAATTCCGGTTCCAAAAATTAAAGAGTCGTTTAGTTTGGTTTGGTCCCGATTTGGGGGTATGTAGAATCAAACCAATCTGTGATCCGAACCGTGGATCCGAACATGGAACCAAATCGTGGAACCGAACCTAGAATCGTGAGTTTACAATATATTTTAGTTGTATATTTGACTCATGATTTATGGTTTACAATGTACCTTTTGATTGTTTTCATAAATATATATTTTTTTTACACCATATATAATATCTAAACCATTCATCAAATGGATCACAACGCGAATGGACATGGTTTAAATTATAAAATAGAACATGCAATTGGGCTGGATTATAAAAAGCCCATAACCGTGAAACCGATCCGGAACCGGACCGGAATTGAACCGGTTTTTACGGTCCGGTTCTACTTCGGTTCTAGGGTGCTAACGGTCTAGTTCCGGTTTTGAAAATCCTAGAACCGTAAGGAATGGTTCGGTTCTAGTTTCACCCCAGAATTGGACCGCACCGAACCATATACACCCCTAGTGACATCGACTCATCTTTGAGTGTCCCACTTATACCACTGTGCTCAAGTCCACAACTTATCTTAAAAATCTCAACATGATCCAAACACGGTAACATATCAATTGTGCAACAAGTGTCACTGATTTATTTTTAAATACCCACGTGTGCAAACAACTCATATAAATACTCATGTATGCAAGCAACGCATATATGACAAAGTTTTCCTCCTGATCAAATCTGAAATCTAATATCATGATAGAGCCAATCTCATGAATTGGTTGTCTCATTTTTGAAAACCTAAATCCGTGGTGGTCCAATCATATCAACAGATACTCCTTTTGTGGTCGAGTTGAGTTTTAGATCTACCTCATTTTTTACTTCATGTCATAAAATGATATGAAAAAATGGATGGATGGCGTGGATGAAACACATACATCATAAGAGGCCCACAGACCCTCGATCAGTGGCAACGTCAGTGGCCAAACTGCGTCCACAAAATCCAAGCATTGGCACACTATTCACGCTTCGGTGCAGCCGCTCCCTTCCATCAGTGGAATCCGCTAGCTTTTCAAAGGTTGATTAGCTGTCAAATAACAATATCTGTTGCTCTCTTGTTTAGAAGAAAACGCCTACACCGTCTTCACTCTAGCTTTTAATACGCTACCATGTTTCTCACCACATGCCACTTTACGAAACATCCGTGGGTAGGTACGTGTGCAATCAGATGGCACAAAAAAATCAGCCCTACGGTTTGATCTGGCTTACATCTAGGCCACACATTTGATAATTAAACAAGATTCTTTATTTAGGGAAAGAGCATCTACATGGTGGGACATATAGGATGGATGGATTAGATATCACGCGCATATGCCACAATCGCACATACGGTAGTGTATGGATGGATTCTCCACACACGCGTGGGCCCAGCAAATCTCTTTTGCAAGATAAGTCACGTGAATTGAGTCGGACCCTCGTTTACAATAAGTTCTGTGGCCAACCTAATAAGACTATAACGGGCTCGAGTATGATGCATTTGATCTACACATTGGGGCCCACCGTTTGGGTGGTAGGGACGTTTTTACGTGGCATGTTTGGCGTGAAAGGTTCTGACGTATGACAATCTCTTTTAGGAAGCCAACACGGGATGGGCGTGGGCTCCAACTGCCGCATCATTACTCATTTCTAAATAATAGTAATAATAATACGATATTATTGATGTGCGAGATCCAAGCCGGTTACTCCGGGCCCATTTTAGATTACTTGCTCTGGACAATCCTAACCGTTAAATTGGAGGACTTATGATTAATTTTAATAAGTGGACATTCTTTCTTTTATGAAAGATCCTCCAAATGAAAGGCAAGGATTGTTCAATCAATATAGCCTTTGGCGTATGGCCCATCCACGGTAAGTCCACGTAGTCCAAGGCTTGGATTTTCATACACGTGTGGCACGCGTACCAAAGAACTGATGATGAGATGTATACCTCGATCTGGTCACCTATGTGGACAATGAGAGCATTGGGGATGTACTTGACGTTGAACCAGATATCGTCTTTGAAGACTTGAAGGCCTGAGACATCGTTGGGCACGAGAATCGTCACAGCTGACATGTCTGTGTGGGCCACCACACCCAACGCCAGATCTGGCCGAGGGCAAGGTGGGTAATAGTTTATTTTCAAAAGATACTCAAGGTCCTCGCCACCCACGGCGTCTTTTAGCACCCCGCCTTCCAGACCGAGCCCTAGGGAAAGGTTAGCCAGGATCGAGTCCACCACACTCTTCATGTGCTTTGCATATTCCTCGTTAGCCTCCCTGCGAGAAAACATTATACATAAATTCATATAAGAATCGAACGTGAGAGCTGCGGCCCATGTTAGCTGAATCAGCACTTGATTGGAGTGCTCTCGAAATTGATAAGGCCGGACCAAAACTGATGGCATGGATTGGATCACGCACGCACTTATGTGCCATGATGGCACAAGCGTGACGTGTACATGAGCTTTATTCCTCACCACGCGGATTTCCTTCGCAAGGATTCTGGGTGGGGCCTACTGTGATGTTTGTGAGAAATCCTCCAGGATTTAGTGACCACCGTTAAAATATTTATATGGCCACAAAAGTTTTGTATGGACTAAAGTTTTCGGTGTTTTCACTTAATCCTGTTGAAAATGAACTTATAAATGGTTTGGTTGGCATATAAACATCAAGGTTGAGCTTAGGAATGTTTCACGGGCAGGAATTCCTTTCCCCACTGTTTCATCTTGTATGGCCGGTTGAGTCTTGGATACTCATTAAATTTTTGTCGCATGTCTTCAAATGAGCTCTGGGTTGGCTGGTCAAATCTCAGTAGAAAAAAACAAAAGAAACAAAACGCGGATTATGAATTATGAGTAATAAATCCCTGTGGAGCCCACATAATGTATGTGGCCCATAAAAATGTTATCAATCAGATAGAAGCATCCAATCGCTGCATTTATCCACCGTTGATGCATCCATCCAAAGGCCAATCGGTTGGTTGGTTCGTCCACCTGATTGACACATTCTCCAGTCTGATCGATTTAAAAGGGGTAAGTGCACACAAAATCCCCTTGTGCAATTTAGCAAAGCTCGTTGGAGACGTTCTGACGTGAGCTGGATGCGTACTTGTAATTAGGGTTGCGGGGCCAAGCGTCGTAGTTGACGGAAGAAGGCGGCCATACATTGTGGAAGAAGAAATCCACCCAAGCCTTTTTCCCTTCCGACTCCTTCTGCAGTTTCGTACCATAGCCTTCCAGCTTCTCAGACCCTGGCTTTATAGCGTACTTTTCCTTCTCTTCTTCTGGTAATTGGAAGAACGCCTTCCCTACGCTCTGCAGCTTCTCTATTACATCGGTGGGGATCCCATGATTCACAACTTGGAAAATACCAAACTCCTCGCTAGCGTTTGCAATCTCTCGAACCACTCGATTGTGATCTTTGTCGCTGAGATCGACGATCGGGATCTCTGGGATGGGACCGTAGAATGTGGTGGTGCCCGGTTGCTCGTTCTCTAATCGGATGAATTCCGTAGGGATGTTGTCTTTGGACAAGTGTGCAGAAGCGATAGATTGCACCCTTTCGACCTCCATTGCTAATGGAACTGATCCATGTCAACGCAGAAGATGTGAAGAACGAGTTTTTTTTTTTTTCTCTCTTTTCTTTTCTTTTCTTTTCTTTTCCTCTGATAAAATAGAAAGAGAGAGCGTCTATATAGATTCGGTGGTGGGCGTTTCAGGAGACGCGAATTTCGTATCACGACGATAGTACGGAGCCCGTGAAACAAAAAACTCTGTGGGAGGTACAGTGATGTCTGTATGACATCCGCTCCGTCCATCACTCGCGCTAGATCATGATAGGAAGAAGTTAGAACCCAAATATCAGCCTATTCTAAAGTTACTGTGGGCCCGACAGGGAAGAGTGGTGATTTAACGCCCACCATTAAAAACTTCCTAAGGCCCACCTAACGTTTATTTGCCATCCAACACGTTGATAAGGTCACACAGACCTGGATGAAGAGAAAACACAAATATCATATTGATCTAAAACTTTTGTGGCCTACGAGAAGTTTTTAACGGTGAACATTCAATCACTACTTTTTCCAGTGGCGTGGTCCACTTGGGATTTGGATAAAATTTATTTTTGGGTTTATGCACTAAAATGAGCTGGAAAAACTTATGGACGGCGTGGATTTACAACACATACATCAAGGTCCCCCACAAATTGTAGCACGGCACAAGTGTTTTCTTTATTAGCATGTATTATACTGTATCAGATTTTCTACGGCTAAGAACATTTCAATCTTAGAATTATTGTCATTAATTTAAGCCATGACTAATTAATGATAAATCCAGGATTGAAGTGATATTAGTTGTATAAAATCTAATAAGACATTTGTAAAGTATAATACATAATACATACTAATATATAATTATATTCTGTTTTTTATTCGACAACAGCTTTTCTCAATCAACGAGGAGTTGGTGGTGCAACGAACCACCTTAATTAGTGCATCAATGACCATAAGGGGGGCTGTTCACGTTGATCACAACCATTCATCCAGCATTAATTCCATGGATGAGGATGGTGCAATAATTTCGACCATGTGATTAAGTTACCAGTCTGATCAGTGGCTAATATTGCAACAAACTGTTAGTAAAAATAAAAGAAATTTTCTTTTTCGATTATTCAATGACGAGTCAGTCGGTGGAACTCTTTTAATTGTGCTCATCCATTATTAATGAGCGATTCTGATATCCATGCACCGCGCATGACGATGGAAATGGATGGAAGCGGATTGGCTGGTGTACCACACACCACCAATATGGCTGCTGTGTTGACGTCACTAAGTTCTCTGGGTCCCATCACAAGGTATGTATTATATCCCAACCGTTCTTTCATTTGGCGAGCTCGTCCTAAGGCTTGAAACTAAAAATAAGACGGATCCGGAGATCAAGTGGACCACGCTGTAAAAATCTGCAGGGGATTAAACGTCTACCATTGAAACCCTTTTGGGGTCACAGAAGTTTTGGATCAATATGATATTTGTTTTTCCTATTCATATACGTCTGTTTGACCGTATGAACAGATTAGATGGAAAGCAAACGCTATAGTGGGCCTACGGATGTTTTAACGGTGAGAATCAGTGTCCCATTGTTATTTCTGGTGTGGTCTACTTAAGCTTTTTATATGATTAATTCTTTATGTTACGCTCTAAAATGATCTCAAAAAATGAATGAACAGTGTGGATATTGTATATAATTTTGATCTCCTTTGAACCGTTCGTATAACTCGAAATTGGAGGAGCGGCAGCGCTCGTCTTCGCACGACACGTACCAGCACTAGCCAGATCGCTGGTGCGGTGTGCGGTACACCAGCCAATCCGCTTCCGAAATGGATGGGCCGTCATTAATGAATGTAATAATAGACTTGCGCGATAGTCTCCACAATTATAGGGATTTTTTATCCGAAAAACCCTCATATCCGTTGACTTTTTTAAAATATACTTTCAACTTTCATATTTATGGATTCCTACTCATTGGATAGGGTTAAATGACCCATATTCATATGCACTAAAATTCATATAAGAGATCTGATCCATCCATAGATTACATTGACCTTATATATATGTCTCCCTAAAAAGAAAATTGTGTTCCATTAGCACGCGGGACTCAATATTAAAACATACGTTATGGTTTTTTTTATTTTTATTTTTTTAAAATTTTTAATTACTATTTTAGGCTATATATTTGTTTAAGAAACCTTAGCCCACCCACTAGGTATATCAATCTAATTATTGAGTTAGGGCATCAATATTGTTATGGAAAATATAGTCCGACCTCCATCGGCTCGGCTTGGTGTAACGCCCCGTGTTTTCAGGATCCGAGTATATGACGCGTTTCCCAAAAATCTGAGTGTTAATCTTAAAAGGTGGTCAAATTTGAGTACACATTTTATTTTATTTTTTCATTCAGAGTAAGCAGATGAGCATAGAATGGACAAATCAGTATAACAGAAAATTTCGTTTATATTTGGAATATACAAGAAGCTGCCCATAATGACTTATACAAACCAATGCCCCCATTCTTACAATTAAAAAAATGAAATAGTATTACATGTGAAATAAAATAAATTACAACAATCTTGGGATGTGAGATCCTATACCAATCTTGTGAACCGTATCGGCTTGCTCTACACCTACATCAACTGTTACGGTTTGATAGCGTCAATGGCTATCGCAGTGAGGAACAGCCTCTAAGATTGCACACTCATCATTCATAATTCAATACAGCTCGCAAGTCATGGAAATAGATATATTAAACAGGACAATTCATAATCATGATCATACGCTCAAAAATCAAGCCAGTCAACAGAATCTCATCATAAGCTAACATAATAGCAATCACAATATAAGGATATATGTTCAGGTAATGAAATAATCAATCATACGACTTTCTATTATATTTGAAAATCACATTGTACGTGAACACCGCAAGATGGCTAGAAAATCGCTAAGCGAACACCCGCTCCACCTAGAGGTCATGGTACAAGTAAAATCCATAAGGCGAATAGAAAATCAACCTTTAAACCCCTACTTCACTTGGGAATCATATTGTACGTGAACTCCGCAAGATAGCTAGGAAATTGCTAAGTGAACACCCGCTCCACCCGAAAATCATGGTACGACTGAACTCCACAAATGAAGAGAAAATAACGCACAACGTTTACTTCACCCGGAAGTCATATTGTACGTGAACTCCGTAAGATGGCTAGGAAATCGCTAAGCGAACACTCGCTCCACCTGAAAATTATGGTACAACCACTACAAGAAAAGGGGGCTTTAGCCTCGGTTCAAAACCGTGGCTAAAAAGGTTAAAAACTGAGGCTAAAACTTTTAGCCTCAGTTTTGCCTCAGTTATCCAAACCGAGGTTGAAAACCCCGTGGCTAAAGGCTTTAGCCTCATTTTTAGCAACCGAGGCTAAAATGACTTTTATAGCCTCGATTCTTCAAGTGAAGCTAAAAGAACCTTTTTAGCTTCAGCTTTCTCGAAATGAGGCTAAATTAAAATTTTAGCCTCCATTGTTTCCAACTGAGACTAAATCTAAATTTTAGCCTCAATTGCCTCCAATTGAAGCTAAATCTATTTTTAACCTCGGTTCTCAACAACCGAGGCTAATAAAGCCTTTAACCACAGGAGTTGTAGTCTCAGTTTAGATAACTGAGGCAAAACTGAGACTAAAGATAAATTTAGCCTTTGTTGGCATCAACTGAGGCTAAATTCAATTTTTAACATCATTTATCAATAACCGAGGCTAAATTTAATTTCTATCAACAGAAGCTAACAATATTATAATCAACCAATGAGTGAACCTGTGCATGTTTCACCCATTTAACATCCATCAAGACAACAATCAACACAATACTAACAAAACAATTAATAGTATATTTAAAGTTTTCAAAACAAACAAATTGCCATTGTTGCTGTTGTTGTACATCCATGATTTCTGTCATTGCTACTGGTGGCTTCATTGAGAGAATTTTTCCTTGGTTGTGTTTTTTTGGGAATTGCACCACAGGGCATTGAGACTGGGACTGTTAGAGGTCTCCTTCTTAAGGAAGCAACATAATGTGCTATTTGGCCATTGATACGAGATATGTATCTATGTTTGCCTGAAAATAGAAACACGAAATTGTAAGAAGATAGACATAAATCAAGAGAGATCATACAAAAGTGTGATATACCCCATATATTGCACAAAAAGAAATCAAACAAACAGTATGTGATGAATTTAAAAGAGCAAATAAAAAAGAAAATCAAATGAAAGAATCTAAAGAAAATAGAGCATGAGATTGGATGATTACTGTTTTGGTATCCCTGTTTTGTTGCTGCCTTTGATTCCTTTTTGTTTCTTAATAAAATCATTGTCAAAAATAAAAAAATAAAAAAATTCATAGTTCGCAGCACAGTTAGTTGGTGTAGGCTTAAATAGATTGAAGGTTATCAGTAAAAACCATCAAAGATCATTCAATTCAAACAGGATGAAAGAAGAACGCAAGTATTCCAAGATCAGATAGAAGATGGAAACAAGTATCACTGAAACCCAAAGCTACATCAACCTAATAAAATGTCTCATCCACATTTAAATTGGAATACCATCCTTAACTACTGTCATAGGAGCACTTCATCAAGTTTATTCAATGCACACACCATGGTTCTTCACAAACTTATTGAAGGCATCCAGCAAGGAAATTTAATAAAGTAATAACTAATAAGATAGTAGGACAACTTAAAAATCGGTCAAATTCCTATGCCTTCAAAGTTAAAACTCATTGCTCAACCTTATGTATGTCCCTTCACCAATGAATTCCCTTTTTTTTTTCTTGCTGTTAAAATGTGGAGTTTTTGATAAAAAAAATTATGGAGAGTGGTGAGTATATTTATGAGGACCATGTAGCTTTTAAACCTTTCGTGGCCAAGATCTCCATAATAGTAGCCATTTAGCTAATCTGGCTTTAATTGACCTTTGTAAACAATTGTCCTGCAAAATTAGAGCTATCTAGTTCTAGTAAACTCAAAAACTATAACAGCTTCAGAAAATGGAAGAAAAAAACATTACTCCTCTTTGTTGATGTAGGTTTTGAGTGAAATAAGAGCTATTTAGTTCTAGTAAACTCAAACCCACAGTAATGGCCACTCACCCAATTTGTTGTTTCCCAAAATCATGAAGTTTTACCAATAATCCATTTACAAAAAGATTGAATGGCTGATTACAGTGTTCATGTCCATAGGTAAATGATACAAGAATTTTTTATTTTTAAAAAAACAAAAAAAACAAAAACAAACTTATTGAGTGCATCAGAAAGACACTGATGTAACTAACCTTTGCACAAAATTACGAGCTTGATTCCAATCTACTTGTTGATACGGGGTCATGTAGAGCTCCTTTCTCAATGACAAAATTAATGGTGTGATTAGACCAACAAACCTCTTCCCATACAAGTACAACATGGGCAGATAAACCATTCGGCAGTGACACCACATCCTTCCTGCGTAGTGAGAAATTGAAGGATTTTACAGGATGCTCTTGTAGACTTAGAAAAGAAAGAAAATTCCAAAAACTGGCATCAGCATCTGATTTTAAATCACTCCATTTGAATCTAAACCCACAATTTCCACGGTCAATTTCAGTTCACAGTCTTCCAATAATTGAGGAAAAGTCCTTAATGCCGAATGTTGGCTATTTGCCATCCTGAAACTTTCTTGGAAAGCAAGTATGAAGGTGGTATATTTCAAAGCAGTGTTGTTTCTAGTTGGATGAACCTGTATAAATCAAATAGTTAAATCTCGTAATGATTAGTGCAAATGACCTTTACTCATTCGTGAAGGCAAAGATGGTAGAGGAAGGCCAATAGTGGCTTAACAGCTTGATTATCTCTGAATTTCACATATTTCACCATGCAACATGTTGATTATAGACCATAGTTTAAAACTCCGAAAAGTCGACTCAACTCAATGTTCATTTGGGTTATGGGTCGTTGACTCAAAGACTCAAAGATCGGATTCAAATAGTTAATGCCAATAAACTGAAATAGGAAGGAAAATTTAATTAGTTCTTTACTATTAATCGTAGAAAATGAGAAATGAAACAATTAACAATTGCGTAGCTTGTCAAGTTGAGTGTGCACCTGTGACAGAGGTCCGCGACTCAATCATATCAGAGCCTAGCCATTAAGATTTGAATTTTACTAGTTTCAAATTGAGTCAGAGAGTCATAAATTTTTTTGCATAGGACCAAAAACTGCACAAAGCTAATTTAGCATGATATACCGTTGCCAGTGGGAATTACACATGCATAGAAAAGCATATATAGTTGAAGAGAAATAACATTTTGTTTTGGAAGGAGAAGTTATATCCAAATGAGCTCCAATAAAATCAATTTAAACAATATGGGAGTAAGTTCTTAAACATATGTTCCTGCAGCAAATGAGAATTCTGTTTGTGGATGCACTGAGATTTTAACCATTTACTGAGGCAAGCAATCCTAGTAATTGTATGTAAAAATTAATTTAAAAAATATAAATAAAAAAGATAGAGAACCCATCTGTAGCTATTGACCCTAAAAATTTACATTGACTTGATTGCCTAGCTGTCCGTATTTGCAAACATTTAATTGACAGTTAAATGAAAAGCATCAAATGGTCCTAATTCAAAAAAAGGGTTTAGGAATCAAAGTCTAAATCCAGTATACAAGTCTTATTTTTGGGATACCACCTATATACATTTAAATTCACAGAATGGATGGTTTAGTTTGAGTTTACATGTGTTGCATATACATTGTCTTTTTTTTTAAAGGACAATCTTCTTCACTTGCTTTGAGGTTTCGTTGGATGACAAAACCTCACTTTGTAATGTGAGCTTTTTCCTTGAAAAAATAGAAACGACAAAGCGGCTAATGGCTGACTTTTTAGGTACTTCAAATTCATCTTTTCCTTCTAGAAGGGAAGGGAATCTTGGGTTTTGTCAAATATGAAGAAATATTTAGTTCTTTGTTCGGCCGAAATCAATGACCCGTAGAAAAGAAAAACACATACATGATCATGAAAGATAAGAGCACTGAAGAAAACAAACTAGTTGAACTCACCAACTGGAATTTACAAAGTGGGGTATGTGTGAGATTTGTGCACTCATCACCATGGCTTCAAAATTGTTGTCCAAGAGAATGTTAGCAGTTTTAATATCACGATGTATAATCTTCGGGTGGTTTGGCAAGTAAATAGAAAAAAAATATATACATATCGCTACAACAATCCCCACCATGTCTCCTCAGTTAAATATACATATAAATATACATGTGAACACTTAGCATATCGTTACATAAATATTAACTCATACATATAGAGCACAAAACGAGGTATCCATTTAAATAGAAAGACATTACGGATATGTTTGGGTGTATGTAAAAACTTCCTTGCTATACACATATCATTCCTGTGGGACATGTATGCATTACCCTAGCCATTGGTATGACGACCAATCATGGATGAGTCATGCCCCCAAAATCTCCAAAATTAGAAGATGCTAGCCCCATAAAATTCAGCCATTTCCTCCATTGAATATGGATCATTGGTTTTCTATCATGTTATCCATGTATTTGCATGCCAAAAAACAAAAATTGTGAAGAGATTCTTCGATCATGGTCCATCCATGATGGGAGCCACATGTTGAGTTTTGAGCTGAGTCAGTGAGTTAAGTGCACATGAGAATCACTAAGTAGCTGTAGCATTCTCCTGCAACTCACCTGGATGACAATGGAATAAAGCGGTAAGGTCAGAGTCTCAGAGTAACCGAATAATCAATAAAAAATAAGAAAAAACAGCGCCTGCCCAATGTGTTTCCTGTTTTGTGACCCAATCCAAATGATAAGGTGGATTTGTATCATTGATTCCTCCGAAAAAATCCAAACAAATCTTGATTTCTTGGCTGAACCTGATTCCTTGGCTCATGGAGAGGGCGGGCTGGACCTAGACTCGTCAGTCCATAGCTCATGGACTGACTTGTAAATGCTCCTGCCTGACCAAATTGCAATGCTACATGAAACAAAATGTGCAAGTAAGGCCACATCCTGATTGCCTCCTTTTGGAAAAAGTAGTATGGTAGGTAGTAACTTTCAAGGTCCTGTTTGGTTGAAAAATGATTTCATCTCATATACAAGTAACTCTGCATCTATTTCATCTCCTATACAAGTAACTCTGCATCTATAGTAAAAACACAGAGAAGGAACCACATGCTTCAACAATTTAAAACAATTCAATCACATTGACAGTGAAATTAAGATATTACAAACAAATGCACCAAATGGACAAACAAGATAGTTTATATGTTCAATGTCTTGTGCATCTATTTTTATTTCATGTTGGGAATCACTACTTTTGCAATTGATGCAATATTTGAATGTGGCCCATCATCTAGCAGTCAGACAGTAATGATGCCCGCAATTAAAAACTTTCTAAGGCCCACCGTAATGTTTAGTTTCCATCCAAACCGTTGGTAAGGTAAGAAAAAAAAAAAAAAAAAAAAAAAAAAACTTGGATCGAGGGAAAATTCAGATGTCGTCTTTATTCAAAAATTAACACAATCTAAAATTGGAAAGAAATCAACTTAGATTGGTTGTTAAAAAAAAAAAAAAAACTTCTCAATAAGGTAACTTTCAAACCCAACAAAACTTAGAAGCTATCTTTGACTTGAATTTATCCCAAATGATGAACTTGTCAGACAAAAATCTATTGCAAACTCGCCACTGTCGCGTTCGTTAGCTAATCCGCATTCGTAGAAACCTCTCATAGACACGCACGCCATGCATACGAAACGTCATTTTCAAACCAAACTACACTCGCTATTTTCAAATCTCACGCGGCCACTTCATTCCCCCACTCTCTCCCTCGATTTCCCCACTCTCACCTCTTCGTCTCTCTCTCTTGGAGCAAAAAAGAAGAAGAAAAAAAAAATCTCTTTTATGTTTTTTCAATCCATCTTCCATTTTCTTCTTAACAAGAAAATCCATATTCACTAATATTTCTATTTTTCAAAATAATGAGTTCGACTCAAAGCGCCGGCTCCAAAGACTCGTACTTTCAAAAAACCTTAACTAAGAAGGATTCCAAAATTACCAAATCGATGCGTCGTATGGAACCCCCCAAATCTAGGAAAATCTAATGACTTGCAATCAACTATTGCACAATATATGAACCTCAGCGGCACCACAAAGGTATACATGGTATTACATGTTGAAATTTCCTAAACAAACTTAGTATATACACATGGATGGTGCCGGATGGCTTCTTTTTTGTCACTTGTAGTTCTTCTTCTTCTTCTTATTTTTTGGTATCCATATTTACTAATATAGCATAAATGAAGAGTTATAAGCCTAAGATGAAGCCAAGTGTATATATTCGGAATTTTAAGAAGGGTTTTGACAGTCAAATGGGGTTTGGGTTTGGTTAAGGGCTAGATTATGTTCATCTCTAAACTAAAGATGGTATAAAGTCTAAGGCCCTGTTTGGGAGACGGCCTAAAAATGAGTTCATCGCACTTACTTAACAATAATTATGTATGTGAGATGGTCATCTCTAATACATAATGACTGTTGACATGAAGTCATTATCATGTATTGAGGTGGAGTCAGAGTCAGGTCAGTCGTCGACCCAACTAACTTACACACCTAGCAACATATATAAGTATTAATAATACTTGCCATCATCCATCTACACTAGTAATAGTAAGCATGCAATGAGCCAGTCATTTCAAACAGAAGCATTACAAGAAGCTAACAAGCTACAGAATGTTCACTAACATGTCAATTCATCAGATATTTTAACTTGCAAAATTTACACTTCATGTAATACACAACCACCACTGCAATAAGTTCTTGCAAGGGGAAGATGGAGCAATCTCACAACACCACCACATTAAAAAAAAAAATTTTAAAAAGGGGGGGTAAAGCAAAGAACCTAACCTTTCATTTAAATAAGAGCACGCCATCCTGTTATGAGTGCACTGCAATGTCCACATTTCTCTGCCCTGTCATCTTACTGTGACGGGTGGATTTGGGGCTCTCCCTCACTGGTTTATGGCCACCTTTATCTTTGCAAGCACCATTTCCATTCCTTGCAATATTGTTGTGATCTTTGCCATTGTCTTCTTTGTAATTACCCAGGCTGTGACGGGCCCGTGCACAAGTTGCAACACTCGTGTCTCTTTGAGATGGATTAATTGCATCGCTGCAGCTCTTTCTCCAACCCAGCTTTGGCGATTTGGCACGTGTAGTAGGCAGCTGTCATCCAATAGAGGAAAAAGATATCAAGATCAGTCTCCTAAAGATATGTTTTTGAATTTCTGTGGAATTACTCATCAGTGTAGAAAAACTGAACCATGTATTCAACAAAGATGTAGAGAAAAACAGGAGGGATCTGAAAGAAAGCACAATCTGAATTTCGTGAAGGACATTTTTTTTTGCTTTTCGTTTCACATCATAAACAAGGGGGTATTTTTACAGTTCAATAGTTTCCAAGGGCATGATGTGCTAATTCCAATGATGCATCCTTGCGTTTGCATGCATTTCTACCGGACAGATCATGGCCATTTACTTCAGATTGGACAATTCCAATGCTTTATGCTCTGAATACCAATTTCCAAACGATGAAAAGATCCAAACATCCGTACAAAACAAATCAAAGAAAAGAGAACTTAGAGGCCTAAGATCTTACCAGAAATCGGCAGGATTTCAACACTTTCTCATCAGATCTATCTTCGGTCCGCAGTCTAACGAAGTTAAAATTTCCCCTAAAGAGATTTCGAAGAAGAATATGCCCGATTCATGATAAGATCTAGAACAATATCCCCCTTCTAATCTATGCATGTCTGGAATTACTTTAGATCTGAAGGAATTTCACTAAAATCGATGCAACAATGGTTCCATCTCTTCGAGATCCAAAAAAAATAACCGATCGAGATTTTCTTCATCTAAAAAAATAACCGATTTGAATTTCTTCTCCATGTTTTCTACATGGAGTAAGTAATCAAACAGAGAGATTCAAAACCGGAAAGAGAAAAGAGAAATCGAAAAAAATCTCTCATAGAAGAAACCGAAATCCTAAGCTAGAAATTCCATCATTGGAGGTAATTGAAGGAATTTACAGAGGAAAATTAGAAATTCCACATACCTTCAACGCCATTTCTCTCCTTTCTTCTCTTCCGCCAGCTCAACGAAGTTGAAACTCTAGTAGCGAAAATGACACGTCTGTTGCTTTATATATATGTGTCCGTTTTTTGCCTCGGTTCGTATGAAAGTGAGGTTAAAAGGTGGACATTTTGCCTCGGTTCCAGAACTAAGGCTAAAAGGTGACTTCTTGCCTCGGTTTCAAAACTGAGGCTAAAAGGTGGTTTTTCACCGAAACTTTCATGAGATTCAACCCAAACATAAAATATGCTCCAAATGGAACCCAAATATCATGACCACCTAGAAGTTCAGTTGTCCATGCCATAGCAAAAAGTTAGGATGGGATGCCCAATATTAGCTTTTGTGTAGGGGCCACCATAGTGTTTACACAACATCCAATCCATTCATCTGATGTGCTTCATTAGGATGAAAGAATTACACAAAAAATCATTACAAAACATAGGTGGGCCATACCACATGAATTTAGATGTTTTGAGTTATAAATTTTATAAGGAAGCTGAACTGAATGCTGAATCAACCTGATTTTTGGATTGAGGCTAAATAAAGGCATTCCTGCCAGGTACTCCACACCACCGCCATGTCGCTCTTTTTCTTTTTTGTCTAAGTGGCGACTAAACAGGGTCCTATAGAATCGAATTGACGATGGTACGAATAATCTTTTCATGAAATTAATTTTGGCCTCAGTTGCTCACCAACCGAGGCAAAAGGGTAAACTTTTAGTCTCAGTTGCTCACCAACAGAAGCAAAAAGGGAGACTTTTGGCCTCAGTTTCTCACCAACCGAGGCAAAAGGGCAGACTTTGGCCTCGGTTTCACCACTGGAGGCGAGGCAAAGGGCGGACTTTTGGCCTCAGTTCTCAACAACCGAGGCAAAAGGGCAGACTTTTAGCCTTAGTTGCTCACCAACCGAGGCAAAAGGGTAGACTTTTAGCCTCAGTTGCTCACCAAGCGAGGCAAAAGGGTAGACTTTTAGCCTCAGTTGCTCACCAACCGAGGCAAAAGGGTAGACTTTTAGCCTCAGTTACTCACCAACCGAGGCAAAATGACAGACTTTTAGCCTCAGTTTCTCACCAACCGAGGCAAAAGGGCAGACTTTTGGCCTCAGTTTTCAACAACCGAGGCAAAAGGATAGACTTTTAGCCTCAGTTGCTCACCAACCGAGGCAAAAGGGCAGACTTTTGGCCTTAATTTCTTACAAACCGAGGCAAAATGACAGACTTTTAACCTCAGTTTCTCAACAACTGAGGCAAAAGGGCAGACTTTTAGCCTTAGTTGCTCACCAACCGAGGCAAAAGGGTAGACTTTAGCCTCAGTTGCTCACCAACCGAGGCAAAATGACAGACTTTTAGCCTCAGTTTCTCACCAACCGAGGCAAAAGGGCAGACTTTTGGCCTCAGTTTTCAATAACCGAGGGCAAAAGGGCAGACTTTTAACCTCAGATGCTCACTAACCGAGGCAAAAGGGCAGACTTTTAGCCTCAGTTACTCACCAACCAAGGCAAAAGGACAGACTTATGGTCTCAGTTCTCAACAACCGAGGCAAAAGGGCAGACTTTTAGCCTCTGTTGCTCACCAGCCGAGGTAAAAGGGCAGACTTTTGGCCTCAGTTTCTCACCAACCGAGGCAAAATGACAAACTTTTGGCCTCAGTTTCTCACCAACCGAGGCAATAGGGCAGACTTTTGACCTCTGTTTCTTATCAACCGAGGCAAAAAGTGAATTTTTAACCTCATTTCCTTTACAACTGAGGCTAAAAACCATATTTAGCCTCATTTTTTTGAACCGAGGCTAAAAAATTGAGGCTAAAGGCCTACTTTCTTGTAGTGGACTAAACACCGCAAGGGGAAGAAACAAGCAACATATAAACTCTAGACTACCTGGAAATCAAATCGTAAGTGAACACCACAAGATGGCTAAGAAATCGCTAAGCGAACACCCGCTCCACCCGAAAATCATGGTATGACTAAACACCGCAAGATGGCTAGAAAAACCAACATGTAAACTCTAGATCACCCGGAAATCGTATCGTATGTGAACTCCGCAAGATGGCTAGGAAATCGCCAAGCGAACACTCGCTCCACCCGAAAATTACAATACGACCGAACACCATAAGATGGCTAGGAAACAAAAAGATATGAGAATATAACCATCAAGCCACAAAAGAGCACCAACAACCCATTAAAGCCACGAAGGGCAATTGAATGAACCAAGCCACGTAGGATAAATATGCAGTCCAAGACATGTAAGGATGCACGATCCAAGTCGCGTAAGTCAAATATGGATCGCAAGATGGTGAGTTCGTGACATGTCTCATTCATTACATCACTCGATCACAAATGACAGACATACAGTTAATTTACAATGTAGGACTAAAGATAGCATGTTATCACAAATCATTTATGCATATTATAATTAAAGAGAGATGTCTACCATCTAACACAACAATTTAGCTTATTCAATAGTAAGGTAAGTAATTCAATTAGACGAATCATGCCATCATCTATATCCAGATTGATGAAATTAAGTGGGAAGCTCAAAGGGTGAGTCCTCACCCGTGGGAGTTATCGCTCTTAGCGGCGTTATCTAGTGTGTGTGCTTCTTAAGGCCGAGCCCTATCTGCTCTCCCTATGATTGGAGTGAGGTGGTTAATTTAAATCGGCTTTGAAAGGAAGTCACCTGACCAACAAGGTCACCATCATGTCTTAGACAATTAATTAGACATTGGGAATTCTCAAGTAGTGGGGTATTTTCGAGGAAACAACTTACTATGTTCGAGAGATGGTGGATTCCACTACACTTGGCTAGTAATCTGGCATGCCACTTCTCCCAAAGGTTGCTGCCCATATGATCACAAAAATCAAATTAACTTCTTCTAAACTCCTTATCTTATCAAGTTAATAACCTACCACCTGTTTAATAGAGTGGTTTGTTGGGGGGCCTTGCACAAAACCTTAGGATCTAGCCCCTTGAAACAAACCAGAATTATGGAACAATAATGCAATGCAAAACAATCAAAGCATAAACCACATCACACCAGAGATTTTTACGTGGAAAACCCTCAAAGAGGTAAAAACCACGGGACCTCGTCCAGATCAACAATCCACTATAAAGCAGAACGTTACAACCAATCACAAGCACACACCGCTTAGATCAAACCTTCTTCACTCACGCAGGAGTGGATAAACAATAAGAGAACAAGAGAAAAATGGAGAGATCTCACCAATCACAAGGACGTAGAAGCGCTGAGATGTGGACTGCGAAGTAGATCACTTCTATGAGCAGAATCTCCCTTCTACAAGCTTCCTTTCTCTCTCTTTCTTTCTCTCTCTCACACGTTTGATAGCTCTAAGCCCTCTTAGAGTACCTTTAGGAAACCTTAGAATCCCTGGAATACACCCCAATCCCGGATACACCCATATATATAAGAATAGAAAGAGGTGTAACCTAAATAGGAAATAAAATCCGCAAAATCTGTGTTTCCGCAATCACATCTGCGGAACTCATCGATGATATCGAAGGTCTCTCAATAACAGCTTCGATATCATCTGAAGGTCTCTCGATCATATCGAGACGGGACCAAAACTGTCCAACAACCAGGGGTGGAAATTCCAACAATTATCGATCATATCGAGCCACTCTCGATGACAGCCTCGATATGATTTGAAAGTCTCTCGATCATATCGTCAGGACAAAAAAACAGTCCAGCAACCAGCAGTGAAAAATTCTGCAATTATCGATGATATCGAAACCTGTTCGATTTCATCGATATCAACAATGAGGAGAAAATCCCCATCATGGTTTAATCATAAAAGAAGGTTCACCTGAAGATGTAACCCAGCTAGGACTGGGAAACTGGGTGTTGCTGCTAGTGGTGTTACCAACCCGAGTTGGACTAAGTTGATCTGGCCGAGTTGACCCGGCTAGATTGCTTAGATTCAACCTCACTCCCTTTCCTCCTTTCCTCCTTCTCTCCTTCTCTCCTCCCTATTCTCTCCCTTCTCTCTCTCTCTCTTTTTCTTTTCTTTTTTACTTTCTGCTAGAATATCCAACAATGGTCTGGACAGACCAAATTTGGAACGGGTCTAAGCCCCAACTCAGACCCAGACTCAGCTCGAACTCGGCAGCGAGTCAAGGTGCTACTCGCACCCACACACTCTCTCTGCCCTTTCTCTCTACCTTCTTTCTTCTACTCTTCCTTTCTCTTTTCCTTCCTTCTGCTGCAAGGACCAGCTGCTCCACCCTACAACCCTACTGAGCCGAGCTAGTGAGGCAGCGAATCGAGCGAACGTGTCAGACTGGACTCGAGCAGCAGCCTAGTGCACACGACCCCACTCCGCCTCTCTCTTTCTTTCCTTCCTGTTTCCTTTCTTCTTCTTCTTTTCTGGCGGGAAGTAGCTCCAACCCGACCGAAACCCATAATGGGTTGGTGCGACTCGATGTGGTGTGGCTCAGCTCCAAACGAGGAAGAAGTTCCACCGTTAATGGCGGTTTCTAAACGACGGTATTTTTCTTTAATCTGTCCTCCATGGACAGTCTGGGCTGGTTCCAATGAGCTCGTGGTGGAGAGAAATCGAAGGTTGGAAGGGTTTTGGGCGGTGTTTTTGGATGGAGAAGGAAACGACTGATTCTCTCTCTCAGCCCCTTTCATCCCTAAAAACCTAGCTAGGACGGCTGAGATCTCACTAGGACGGATGGCCTGGATGAGCTCTTGCTTGCTCATGCGGATCGCTGAGTTGTAAGAAAACAAAGCTTTCCATTTTTGGAAAGAGAAGAAACACAACCAGCCCTATTGCGCTTGTGATCGTGGTCACACATGTACGAGACAGATGGTGAAACTGGGCAGGGTTTGGTTTTCCCCTACGAGATGGACGGTTTGGATCGTGGGACCGAACTATAATGGTGGGCCGAAATTCGCCAACAACAGCTCCGTCCGACGTCCTGATGAAAAATTTTGAAAAGAAAGAGAGAGGGAATTTCTTTCCTCTTTCGAGCGGGCATGGGTCAGAACCCGTCTGACTGCAATAGTGGACTGGGGCACTGTGAGTGTACTTGCAAGTGTGCACATCCACCCTCGTGTGGGGCCCACAGTGGTATGTGAATCTGATCCACTCCTTTCATCTGCTTCGTCAACTCATATTAGAGCTCGGCCCAAGGAATGAGGCAGATCCTAAACTCAGGTGGGCCATTTACGCCAAGTTCATGCTTGATTAATAGTTTGCGCAGCCCATGGTGACCTTAAGTGAAATCTGGCCCGTCCATTAGTTTTAACATTAGCATAAAAATAATATATCATGTAATGCTAATTATATTAATATATGATATAGTATATATTATAAGTATATACACAACTTATAATACATTTATTGTATTATTTCATATTTTTTATATTAATAATTATTTATCGATTAATAAGGTATTTAATTTATAATATTATGTATATATATGTAATTTTTTCATTATATGTATATATAAATATTTTCAATAATATTCAAAGTGTACTATAATTACTTAACACACTATTTTTATATATTCATTATAATAAATATTAGTAATTAATATTTTGATTATATAATAAAAATACATTGACATGTTGGTTTAGCATAATACATCAATAGTTATAGATAAGTATTTATTTAAAATCATTAGTATTTATAATGTATTTTTGTGATTATATATGCACATGTTAGTATGGAAAAATATTATATATATATATATATATATATAATATAATACAATAATATATAGTTAAATTTTAAAATGTAAATATTAGTCAATGTACATCAATTATATGATAATGTGTTGGCATAAAATTTATTTTATTTATAGTTTAAATAATATACATAATTTAAATAACTTGAGTAACATATGTATCATTACAAATAATTATAAAATTACATTGTATTATAATATATATATATATATATCCAATTATATCCCATTAAAATGAATTATTTGGTCTTCCTGGTAACACCGGAGTACTGAAAAGTATGGGGTGTTACACTTGGTGACTCTACTGCTGAAGGAAGTAACGCATAGTCAGAACTTGACCCGACTAGTATACGGTTCCGAGCAATGTAGGAACACCAAGCTCTGAATCAATGTTAACCTGTCAATAAGCGAGAGGTCAATCAGATTTAACAAGCCATCCTAAGGAGCACTATGGACGGGTGATTAGGTCCGAGTTGAGATATGGATTTGTCACATCCCATCCATGACATGATAGGATGTGTCACGCTCAGCCAATTGACAAAGCTCGGCACAGGTGGACCCAATTCGAAGACATCCTAGGCAACTCGACGATAAGCTCGGCTCGAGTAGTCCTCGCGGTTGGAATGAGCTCGGCTCGGAAGATACTCAACTGATAAGCAAGGCTAAACTCACTCCAATAACGCACGATAAAAGTAACTAACGCACAATCTTAGTGTAACTGTCAATTCCACCACTCACGCATGTTCCGCCTGATGGGCTAAGATTGCGCCGAGGATTGCGGGCCACCTCAACTGGGAAGCATTATAAGTTATAAGTAAGGGAGCGATCTGCATAGAAAGGTACGCAAAATCTCTCACTTGAAACCTCCCCACACCACCAGACCCAGATTTCCAGCCTGACTTTGGCATCAGAGGGTCCCCTGCTCTAGCTAGGGTCTCCTTTATTAATCTCCTATGTAGGTGTTGTTCACTCCCCAAGTATAGGGTTGTGATGTAGTAATAAACTCGGTGAGACCGAGGTCGAATCCACAGGGACTGAAACCTGTACATAATCTGAAACTAACTAGAACTAGAACTAGAATGAGATGAAATCTAAACCGAGTGTAAATTGAGGAATAATGATGAAATAATTATCTAAAATCTAAAGAATTAAGATGTAAGAAACTAGGGATTCAGAGGATCCAGTTGTACAGATCAGGGAGAATCTTATGTCTGCTTCAAGAACTCAACTGGACTTAAAGTCCCATCTTCATCCAGTTGGAGAGTGTAATCATGAAAATCAAACTGAACTTACTTTGATCTAGTTTTAAAGAGATGAAAGGTATATGAATTAGAATGGATTCCATCACCAAACCATGCCCAGGAGACAAAGTAAACAACAGAATTAAACTAATTACCAATCAATCAACAATGCATGAAGGTTAGGAAGGGTACCGACATCCAACCATACCCAGGAGATGATGGTGAACAACGGGGCTTCCTTATGTCATAAACATAAAAAGGGAAGGAACATGCTTAAAGCTATCGCAGACCCATTGTAATTTTAGTCACAACAGACCATTAAAAAATAAAAACATTCCATTAATTAAACTAAAATCAACATCAGTTCAATCTAAACAAAAAGCACAAGTAAAAAGGTCTTCCATCATGCTACAAGCTTCACCTCTTAGCCCTAGCTAAGAGGTTTAGCCAGACATGATTTGGCTTAATCTCTCAAATAATAATAAAGAAAAAATAGTAAATAAATAAAACTAAAAATAAACTTTCTAGCTGTGCTCTCTGTTCACGCTCCCTTGGAAAATTGAACACCTTCCCTCTCTCACCTCCTTTTTCTTTATAGAAGACAGAGGTCGGTGTACGAAAGTCAGGCCCTGTGCAGAGTCTTCCGCACTGCGTATCTGGCTGGAGAAGAGTCGGTTTAGAGAACCGACTCCCAGTTACGCAGTAGAGCAAAGGACCTCCGTTTGAAACGGAATTTTCTGCAACAAAAGCTTGATCTAAGACGTTCAATCGTCTTGGCTTTAATCAGTCCCACCATGAACAGTATTTGGACGGTCCAAATAGAAAATCCGATCCTCCCCCTGATTGCAGAACGGCCCGGATTGGTCTGGCGTGCACGGACTGCGTAAACAGAGTCCAAATTGATCTGCGCTGGACTCTCTATGGGGCTCCTGATCGAGGTCAGCGGTGAAATCCAATCTGTCCATTAGATTCTACTCACAAAACCGTTTGGAACTGGTCATCTCTGGATTAGATCTGGTGTGGCCCACAGTGTTTTTCAACCTACTGTCCAATCCCCGTTGGATCCTTCAATTCTACGAAATGAGTGTGGAAATCTGTATAAAGATAGGGACACGGTCGGTTTGACTCCCTGAAACGAATGGACGGTCCAGATTACTATTACCATGACTGTAAGTGGGCCACACGACCTCCCAGCGGTCGGCCTGCGAACAGAGGAGTGAGATTCTCTCTCGCTTTGGAAAGTCGGGTCAAACCGACTTTGACTGGTCTTTCGGTCCAGTGCACGTCCTGTGCTAGTGTACTCCATGTATACGCAACATAGCATGGGGTCCATCATGATGATCCTGAAAACTCTGCTCCGTCCATCCTTTCCATCATATCATTTTATGCGTTGAATCCAAAATAGAGGCGAATCCAGAGAACAGGTGGGCCCCACTTAAGGAATTACGGGGCTGATCTGTCTGTTGGGCCGCTTCTAGAGGGATCCACTGGTTGAAATTCAACGTGTATGGTTAATTTGGAGTCTTCAGGCCATAAATAAAGTTTGGAGCCGATCAGATGGTGGGAACCCTGTGATCTTGCATTCTGGCTGACTTTTAGGCCTCTTTAACGTGAACGGCTTGATTTTCTTGAATCCTGGGCGTGTAAATTCATCGTTCTTGGTCCCCTAGAGTCTATCCCTTGCCTTTGGTGACATCAGAGCATTAAATCCACATTCTTGGCATCATTTTCAGTCACATGATCGTAAATTCACCTTGCACAACAAATACGATTAAAATAGACTGTTAAATAGTATCATGTTTGTAAATTCAGGCAGTAATTGGGGTCTGATATGCAATATTTGACCCTCAACAGGTGCTAGGAGCTCGGCGGGGGTGAACTAGATTTTTGTATCAACAAATATGATGGTACCATTTTGATGGATGGATTGGCCTTCCAATCTATAATGTTATGTTAGCACATACATGACATATACATAAGATTAAAATTTAAATAGAGTTTTTATGTTACTTAGGCTATATTGTAGACACCCCACCCAGGCTAATATCTTAAGAAAGCTAAGACAATCCAGGAACCATGATGATATCTTAAACCTAACCCTAACCCAAACCTCACCCTAAACCCTAAACCTAGCATAACTCTACTTAAACCCTAATCCTAACCTAAGCCATTACGAGTCATCATTTAAGCCAGACCATGTCTAAAACTAATCCATTTTTTAGACCATTTTTGGGTAACAATCGAGTCAATTTCAAGCCATTTTAAGCCAAATATTCAAAAATGGGCTTTAGGCCACTATCCGGTCCCGAAATAGGCCCATCGGTCAAACTGCGTGAGAAACTGTACCCGAACGGTAGTTTGACTACTGCCGGTGGTAGTCAAATTACCGCTTTCTCACAAAAAATATATGCGAAGCCAGCTGTACGAGTTTCGAACCAAACCCAGTCTGGGCGGTAGTCGGACTACCGTCGACGGTACTCCGATTATCACCGTTCGCGGGGCGCGTGTGTCCTCTGAGCAACAGTTGTCATAGCATTCGAAAGTCAACTTTATTTTAAAACTACTCCTCCAGGCGACCCTATTTACCCTTTTACCAACCCCAAGAGTCAATGAGAGCATGCTATGTGGCATTCCCCTCTCCTCAACCACTCACAAGCTGTCATGTTAGTATTTACCCGTCTCAAACTCAATAATAACCACATTGCCATTGGAAAAGGCTATAAATAGCCCTCTCCTCTTCACATTTGAAACAACAACTTCTCATTCCCAAAACTAAGTGAGAGAGAGAGGGAGGAAGAAAGTGAGGGTGAGGAGGAGCTCCCAAGCCTCTAAGTCCAGATTTTTTAGCTATCCCGTTAGCCTACTCCCTACTTTTCCAACCATCCCAATCCCCTAGTACGAATTGATCATGGCTCAGTTCATGTCTTAACCTACTCAAGATCAAGCCAAAGATCCATTCATTTTACATACAAGCATTCATCATGACATCCATTCTCCTCTCAACCCCTCTGCTTCTCTAGATCTCTAGTGAACATATGCTCTGTGACTTGCCGTACATCAGATCCTGTCACATCAGACATTCCTAGCAATCTAGTCCATTTTTCTTCACCTTTTGGCATAAACATCATTACATCAGCTTTTTAGACACATTCCCGGACGTATGCTCTATAACTTGCCAAAATTTCGGATCTTCTGCATTAGAAATCCGTGTGTTCCTAGTCCTATCCTGACCATAGCATCCATCCCTTGAGATTTTCTTACCACACAAAGTAGAGACCATACGTTCATACGAGCAGAGAGGGTGCTAACACCTTCCCTCTTTGTAACCGAGGTCCCTTATCTGGAATCCCGGATCGCAGATCAGGAGTCATTCTAAAGTAGGTGAGTCTTCAGATTTCTCCAACATTACATATTCCGGGGGTTTTAACTGACTGCGGGATTTTGAGATTAATTGGCTAGTGGCGACTCCAACATCCACAAATCAGCTTAATTACCCCCACCACCAAAACACAACATACAAATCAGCATGGGTGCCAATTTTCAGTGTCTAAAGAATAGCGACTTCACTAAGGATTTGCTAGCTCTCACTAGCTAAGACCCGACTCGAAAGTGTGTGATACTTTAATCGCAAGGGACATCATCACTGCATTCATACAAAAAAAAATAAATACATCAATATTTGACTTACACTTATTTGCGCATCAATCCTAGTCACGACTACTCGATCCCATGTAGCTATGACTACCTATAAAGAAAAGTGGACAGCTCTGCCAGCTCTTGAAGCATAGGCACCGGTACTGACACCTCCGACAACTCCAATATACCCACAAGCTAATGTAATCATGCAAGAGATAGCCCAAAGTTTCGGAGAACTGTAAGAGCTATTGCTTTACCTAGTGCCAGGCGTCATACCGAACATACAGGCAATACAGCCTAGTGCTCAAAACAGTTCAACCCCACACCCTCCCTTTGCTTTCTCCCTTCCTCCTCCAGCAAATCCCATTCTACCCTTCCCTACAGAATCAGCACGAGATTACCAACATTCTCTTCCTAATAGGAGATCTGGTCAATTCCAATGGGCAAAACCCCTCTCATATGATCCTTCTGAACTCACAGAACTCCCAGAGCAATTGCGCGATGTACAGAGGAAGCTACAGAAGTAGCAAGGGGTGGATCTTCCATCCACCAAGTTCAAGGATCTTTGTCCATTTCCCGATGTAAAGTTACCTCAAGACTTCCAGGTACCAAAATTCAAAAGGTATGATGGTATAGGGTGTCCTATGGATCACTTAAAGGCATTTTGTAGGGAGCTTAATACTCTGGCAGGTAATAACGGAGCGTTAATCCGTTTGTTTCAAAAATCCTTGAAAGGCGATGCGTTAGATTGGTACACATCATTAGACTGCCGTTGAATTAAGACTTGGGAATAACTTTCCCAAGCTTTCATTAATCATTTTATATACAATCATAAAGAGCATCTAAAAGGGCAGATCTTACTGCCTTAAGGCAGAGGAATGATGAGTCATTGTCAGCTAACGTTGGACGGTGGTGAGCCATGACCGCCAGAATGAAAACACCCATTGATGATGAGGAGCAAATCTACATGATCATTCACTCGGCAAACCCGAGTATCTTTGGATACCTCGTTTCCTATCCATATGTCAAGTTTACCTAATTCATCCATGCTACGGAACGAGTCGAAGCCGGAATAAGGGCTGGGAAGATCTCCCCATGGTGGCCTCATCAGGCCTCCCCAGTACAACAGATAGTGGAAGGAAGGCCTAGTGGATACGAGAACGGTAACAGAAGTGTTCCTAACCTCCATCCAACAGAAGAAGACAATCTTGTCACTTCTACCAAAGGTGCTTAATTCGCTCCTCGAGAGGGACAATGACAATGACAACAGCAAAGAGAGATTCCTCAGTACCCCAATCATGGTCAGCAGATGAGGATGGCCCGGGAACCTAGGCAGTTTACACCGATAGCTCAAACTTACAGTGAGATCCTAGCCATGCTAGTCCAAAGGTAAATACTTACTCTGTTACTACCTAAGACCCCATCAAACCCTCCGCCACCAAACTATAATGAGAATGAGTACTGTGCATACCATCAATCCCGAGACCACACAATAGACCATTGTTTCACATTGAAGCATGTAGTCCAAGATCTAATTGACAACTAAATGATTGTGGTTACCTCTCCTGTTATTGCTACCACCAATTACACCCTCCAGAATCCCCTACCACTGTATCAAGTAAGCCCCACCTCATTGGGCACCCCTACCGCTAATATCACTTAGGGAGAATCGCCTTGCCATCCAGTCCAATGCATCCATTCAATCATTGCCATTCCGACACCGATACTTCCAGTTCTGCAAGGGGCATGCTCATCCAATTAAATCTTTATGCCCTTAAATATGCAAGGGGCATCGCCAACCGGTCCAATCTCCTGCCCTCAGAACCACCCCCCAATCAATCCAATCCATGCATCCTTTGTCTCACAAGGGGCACCACCTGCCTATTCGGCCCCTACTCCAACCCTCATGATCTAAGAAAAAGCTCCTTCCTCGATCAACATACCGCATGCCCTAGCAAAATTAAGGCCCCGCTTCAATCATGTGGTAACTTTCTAGGAAGGACATTCTCGTACTCAAAAGAATTTACCTACCTCTACTCAATCTACAATCCTTTAAGGGAAGAGTCTAGGATGAGTGGTTCCTGCCTCTAGGAGAAAGATCGAGGAAGAGATTAACGTCGACATCTTGATTAGCCCCAAAGCATCAACCATCACTTTTCAGGTCTTTGATATCACAGCTTCATTTCATCTCTTCCCTGATCGGTCTTGGATCCATATAGTCAAGGCACTCTCTTCGACTCTTCACTAAAAGGCCAAATACATTTTCGGAGACAAGGCACTAACTGTTCTAGATGATCCCGAACAAATCTTTCCAATAGAAGCAGTCAACCATCAAGAGCTAGATATCCCGATCATAAATATACAATGCTTCGATGAGGATATCCCATACCATAGTCTCGAGTTCGAGACTGTGAATTGCGTGCCTCTTGCATGTCCCATCAGATCAAACTATGTCTTCCCTTCAGTCGGGCACCAATATTTTTATTATCAGCTCGAATATTAAGAGAATGCAGGCATGAGAGGACTGGAATATCTGCCTCCTATGAGTGAGATAGCAAAGCACAGATGTATCGAGGGAGAGGAAGGTTGGCAAGGGATGATGATCCCTTCATCCACACATCAATCAAATCCATCAGAGAAAGGATCATCTATCCGGTGGGCGAGCCAAGATCCACCGTGGAGGATCAAATGACCAAAGTGAGTCCAACTAGGCTGTTTGGAAATGACTTCGGCAAGGGGCAAGAATTGCCCCTAATTGACTGGACCACAGTCTGGGTCTCACCCGAGCAGGAAGAATCCAAAGACTCTCAATGAATCAGGGATGAGCTGAGGAAAGTAACATCCAACACCAACTCAAAGCTCAATCTCAAACTCATCACGACATTTGGGCACGACAATGAGGGCTCACCTACTAATCCTTCTAGTCCTGCCTCTTAAGGGGAGGGAGTGTAGGGCAATAGCTGGTTCGCAATCCCCAAGACGGCACAATAAAGAAAACAATGTTTGGCTCCTCGGACAAAATCAGGCAATCCCTGTTTCGCAACACCATCTTTCTCAAAATCCAAAAAAAAAAAAAAATCAGAAAATTCTCAAAAGCGAAAAACATTAGATATTTTTGAAATGCCAAAAAAATTCAAATACTTGTCAAAATGCCAAAAAATCATATATTTGCCAAAATCCAAAAAAACAACAGAAATTTCTCAAAGCACAAAAACAATAGAAAATCTTTCAAAACTCGCAAGCAATAATGTGCCAAATACGTCTGTTACAACACCTAAGTTTAAAGTTGACTCACATGATTTCGATCTAGAGTTAGACTTCAAACTCATGGATTTGGACGAAGCCCAGGATGGAGAAAATGATGATCCAACTCTCGAGCTAGAGGATTCCATCCGAAAGTTTGAGGCAAAGGCCAATGTTGTCACGGATGATTTTGAAATTGTGAACTTGGGATCCCTTGAGCTCCCTAGAACAGTCGCATCAAGAGATCCTCGCCTCATGAATATAAGCAGATAATGACAGAATTCCTGAGGCCCGAGGCTATCTAACTTTGGGTTCTCCTATGGAGCCTTACCCAGATCAAATGAAGAACCAATCATACACCATCTGTTATAAAGCTTGAAGTCAAGCCCATCAAGCAAAGTTGTCAAGATCATGTCTGAAGTTTACAATGGAGTCCACAATTTGCACATAAAGGAATATGCAATGTCCAAGAAGAACTTGTGATGAACGATGAAAATAAGCTATTGCAGCATGTCAGGAAGTGCTTCAAGTATTCAAAGCTTGCATAACGGATCCATGTGTATGTTTCAAGTCTTTATAACTTGACAACACTCTAGCCCCTCTTCATTATGGGGTGTGGACATCATCGAAAGAATGAGCCCAAAGGCATCCAATGGTCACGAGTACATTCTCGTGGCAGACAAAAGCGGGTGCCAATAACATTCTTACATCATCGGTATGAATGAAAAAGAGAAGTTAAAGAAAATGAACGGTGGTAATCTCGATACAATACATCTTGCAGACATAAAGCACACAGCGATTACTAGGACCAACAACAAGCAAGTCTGAAAGAAAGGTTAACAATATGGTAATAATGCATATTTTATCATTGCACTTACTAGATCCAGGGGGCAAGTCCAAGCCATCCTGTATAGGATGATCCGTTGATCGCACGCGAAGTTCTTCCGGGAGGTGCTCTTTTGTATCATCATTATTAAGGGCAATGATCTTCCAGAGCCCATCAACGCCGACAACATGGGTAATCCTACCTAATTATGTCAACAACCATAATCGTAAAGCTGAAGTCAAACAATAAGAGGTTAGCATCCTAAGGTACATTCCATCATCATTCCTTCCTTCCAATAAGTGTTCCAAAAAAATAAAGGGTTTAAAAAAAAGACAAAAAATGGACGAATAAAGTGTGCAGTCCAAAAAAAATAGACAAATAAAGTGCGCAGTCCAAAAAAAGAAAAAAAAAAGAAGAAAAGAATAGTTGAATCCAATGAGTGAGAACACAAGTCACCAACCCATTTTCCCTCAGGATAATTTAACCCAATGTTAACAGCTTCATGATCATGATTGAAGACAAAGTCAGGCAGCTCACCAGTCGGCCGACAATGAATGGAATCTAGCCCCCGCTTCTGTTACTTGAAAAGAAAAATCAAAAGAAAAGTAACATACTTAAGCAAAATGGGCGAGGTGAAAACCCGAAAGGGCGTCACGAATAAAAACAGCGAGCACGTAACGGACTTAGTGAAAACCTGAAAAGGCACCAAGGGTAAAAAGAGCACAGCTGCCAAGGGGCAAGCAAGAGCAAAGATACGGGATGTAGTGAAAATTCGAAAGGATGCTACGGACAAAAATGACGGGAAAGCCAATTGTGGTGAAAACCTGAAAAGGCGTTACGGGCAAAAATGGCTAGAAAAAAAAAAGAAAACAAAAAGTACATGTATAGAAGAAACCAAGGCAACAAGTAAAGTGAAGAAGCACAAGGAAAAGATAAGTCCCGGATCAGAATTCTGTTAGACTCTACCCAAATCCAAGGGGCATGATCCTAGTGTGCACTACTCTCAGGGAACCGAGATCCCTGGTAAACAACTCAGAATATCAGATTCAACATGGGATAAGTTCAATGTTCTGATTCCACCATCCAGGCACAAATCCAAATACAAAGAAAACACCGATAAATTTGGCACAAACAAAAATGTTCATTCCTTTAAAACATCTTTTTACAAGTACATTATTTTCCTTCCTTTACAAAAATAAAAATAAAAACATACATGCATATACAGGACAAGCAGCCAACAAAGTTGGGGATTCACAAAGTTGAAGTCAAATCCCTAGAGGCCCACAATTTAAAGCCCCAGAGGCCCACATTCCAAAGCCCTAAAGGCCCACATTTCAAAGCCCACAAGCTCAAAGCCCTAGAGGCCCACAAGTTCAAAGCCCCAAAGGCCCACATTTCAAAGCTCACAAGGCTGACAATTTGAAAGCCCCAGAGGCCTATATTTCAAAACCCATAAGGCCCAAAAGTTCAAAGTCCACAAGGCCAACATGTCAAAAGCCCACCAAGCCCATTGTCCAAAGGCCCATGTTTTCAAGCCCATTTCCTAGGCTCACATATTCAAAGTAAGGCCCACTTCACAAGCCCGATTTCAAGGCCCATGGTCCTAGGCCCACATGTCCAAATCAGGCTCATGTTCCCCAATTACCCTATTAATTCATTAGTGGAGACCATTTGGCTACTCGATCCAGACCGTATAATAAAAGCAAGACGACGACACCCTCCCACGAGATTAGACGGATGTTTCAAAAAAAATTTTCAAAATATCTTCAAATAAAAACCGTTAGCCCCGCAAACTCATCAGTGGAGGCAACGCGACTGTTTACTTAACTTGTGCAAATAAAAACTGAACGACGATGCCCACCTGCGAGATTGAACAGATATTTTTTTTAAAAAAATCTAAAAATATTTTCAAATAAAATTCCTAAGGAGTCTAACTCCAAAGAGGATAATTTTCAAACAAAAAATTTTCAGAAAACGCACGCGGCGCGCAGTACACTGAGAAATCCTCCATGTTCTCCAGTTGCAATCAATGCAAACAGCTAAATAAGATTCGATCTCTTCCGGCTTTTTCGAAGGATGTTCGAATCCGTATATGATTCATGTATGATTGGCCCGATCTCTATATCTGGACAGTCGTATGAATGCTAGTATAAATGATTGGATTTGTCTCTGAAAAAAATAATCAAATTCAAAATAACAACAATCCATTGTAACCAAAGTATTAGAATCAGCAAACTGCATGCCAAAAGATTACCTGCACATACCTAGTCCAGGATGTTCGTAAAATTTGATCGAGTCCAAGTCGCCATAATGAGTTCCCCATAAGGCCGCACCAACGAGCAAGGCAGCTAACCACTTTGACGATCAAATGGATCGAATACTCTTAGGGTGATTATGTAGCAAAGGAATGACAAACCAAACAAATACGGGATTCCTCGTAAAGCCGCACCAACGCACAGAGGCCTTATTTTTCAGAATTACTCTGCAATGCTATTTAACAATCTGACGTGAAGGGGTTGTGATTGGTGACCCGTAATGCTGCACCAATGTGCAGGGACAGTCACAACGTTTTCCTCAACCCTGATGATATGTGCAAGTCATCTCTTTTCCAGACAGTCGACTGACAATGATACAATGACAGGCAATAGATTCAAACCACTACCCTTTCTAACGAGAAGGGTGGGGGGTCCACACGCTTTGGCGCTCAGTTGCTCGCAACCTTGGCCAAAGAGGGGCATTTATAGACACCCCACTAAGGATAATATCTTGAGAAAGCTAAGACAATTCAGGAACCATGATCATATCCTAAACCTAAGCCTAACCTAAATCTCGGCCTAAACCCTAAACATAGCATAACTCCAGCTTAAACCTTAATCCTAACCTGAGCCATTACAAGCCATTATTCAAGCTAGACCATGTCCAAAACTGATCCATTTCTTATGCCATTTTCGGGTAACAATCGAGCTAATTTCGAGCCATTTTGAGCCAAATATTCAAAAGCGGGCTTTGGGCCACTATCCTGGCCCGAAATAGGCCCACCGGTCAAACTGCTGGAGAAACTGTACCTGAGCGGTAGTTTGACTACTGCCGGCGATAGTCAAACTACCGCTTTCTCTCAAAAAACATGTGTGAAGCCAGCTGCACGAGTTTCGAACCAAACCCAGCCTAGGCAGTAGTTAGAGTATCGTGATACTCCAATTACCGCCGCTCGCGGGGCGTGTGTGTCCTTTGAGCAACAACTGTCATAGTATCCGAAAGTCAACTTTCTTTCAAAACTACCCCTCCAGCCGACCCTATTTTTCCTTTTACCAACCCCAAGAGCCAATGAGAGTATGTCATGTGGCATTCCTCTCTCCTCAACCACTCATAAGCTATCATGTTAGCATTTACCACTCTCAAACCCAACAATAACCACATTGTCATTGGAGAAAGCTATAAATAGCCCTCTCCTCTTCACATTTGAAACAACTTCTCATTCCCAAAGCTAAGTGAGAGAGAGAGAGAGAGCGAGAGAGAGAGAGAGGGAGAGAGAGGGAGGAAGAGAGTGAGGGTGAGGAGGAGCTCCCAAGCCTCCAAGTCCAGATTTTTCAGCTATCCCCTTAGCCTACTCACTACCTTCTAAACCATCACAATCCCCAAGTCTAGTCCGGATTGATCATGGCTTAATCCATGTCTTAACCTACTCAAGATCAAGTCAAAGATCTATTTATTTTACATACAAGCATTCATCATAACATCTATTCCCCTCTCAACCCCCTGCTTCTCTAGATCTTTAGTGAATGTATGCTCTGTGACTTATCGTACATCTGATCCTGTCACATCAGAAATTCCTAGCAATCTATTTCATTTTTCTTCACCTTTTGGCCTAAGCATTATTACATCCGCTTTCTAGACACATTCCCGAACGTATGCTCTATAGCTTGCCGAAATTTCAGATCTTGCTGCATCATAAATCCGCATGTGCGTAGTCCTATCCCGATCATAGCATCCATCCCTTGAGATTTTCTTACCACACAAAGTAGAGACTGTACGTTCGTACTAGCAGAGAGGGTGCCTAATACCTTCCCTCTTTGTAATCGAGGTCCCTTATCCGAAATCTCAGATCGCAGATCAGGAGTCACTTTAAGGTAGGTGAGTCTTCAGATTTCTTCAACTTTACATATTCTACGGGTTCTAGCCGACTACGGGATTCTGAGATTAATTGGTTAGTGGTGACTCCAACATCCACAAATCAACTTAATCACCCCCACCACTAAAACACAACATACAAATCAGCGTGGACGCCAATTTCCGGTGTCTATACATATAAGCGGGTACTTTTAAATTGTACAAGTGACACATATTAATTCAAATAAATTTAACTAGATTAAACCCTCTAGACAAGTCATATTTCCAATATGACAATTTCGTTGAACAATTATAGCCTCTCATCATGGATGCTTGTTTATGGAAAAAAAAACAAAAACAAAAATCTTTGGATATTTTTCATTCAACCATTCAATAAATATTCACAAATTTACTATTTAGATGATGATGGAATAACAATAATTTTTAGATTTATGATCTGTCTGCGGTAGGTACCATAATTTGAACGGTTTTACTTGACAACTCACGTGCCATATCTATAATTTCTAAGTGAATGCATATCATCAATCACACTTTTATAAAGTATAAAGTTTTTCTAATTTTTCAAAGGGAATCTTGCCTCGAGGATTCGGTGGTGATCCCAATCTGGTTAGGACGGTGTTTGTTGGTTCCCTATAAAACTATAATTATGCATGTGTTTTATCCAAGCCGTCCAATCATTTTTCTGCTCATTCTAGGTAATGAGACCAAAAATAAGGCAGATATCCAAATCTCAGGTGGACCACGCCACATAAATAGTGGCAATTGTACGCCAAATGTTAAAAAGTTTATAGTGCCCACCGTAATGTTTATTTGCCACCTAACCAGTTGATTAGATCACATAGACCTTGATGAATAGATCACATAGACCTTGATGAACAAAAAAAACAGATCAGCTTGATCCAAAACTTTTGCAGCCCCTAATAAGCTTTTAACAGTGGGACACCCAGATCCATAACTCAACTGGTAAACTGAGTGGAGATGGGTGTGTACTAACAAGCTAACCCAAAAAAAAATGCTTTTAACAGTGGGCATTCAGTAACCACTATTTCCTGTGGTGTGATCCACCTGAAATTGGGATCTCTCTCATATATTTCATCGTGCTCTAAGATGAGTTGTCAAAATAGATGGACCATGTGAATTAAACACATGTATTAAGGTGGGACCCATAGAGGACCGACTAACAGTACTGTTACAAGACTGTAGGTTCACTACAGAGTCTCAGCCCGCTGGTAGCGGACGCTGATTTCCTACAAAGCCTTTCCCAGAAAGTGTCTACACTGATATGGTAGGTGTGCCCACCGTGATGTTTGTTAGAAATTCACCCCGTCCATTCATGTGAGCTCATTTTAGGACATGCAACCAAATACCAGGCGGATCAAAAACTCAACTGGGTGACGATGAAAGTAACAGTGGGGTTTCAACGACCACCGTTGAAGTATTCGTATGGCCACAAAAGTTTTGTATCAAGCTAAGATTTTGTGTCTTAAGCTCATCCCAGTGGGAATGAACTTATCAACGGTTTGGATGGCATATAAACATCAGGGTGGAGCGCTGGAAGATTTCAACAGTAAACATTTCTTTCCACAGTTTTCCCTTTTACATGGCCTCAGTGAGTTTTGCGTCCACCATCTGAATTTTTAGCATGTCCTAAAATGAGATTTTAAAAAATGGATGAACGGAGTGGATTTCTTAAAAACACCACAGTGAGCCCCACCTACCGTCCCATGAACACATGCAAAAGACATTTGCAGGAAGTCAGGGTCCGCTTATAGCACCTGTCCAGCAATATCCCTATGGTACCATGTGGCCCAAGTTCCGTGAGGCCATTGTTTCATCCACACCGTCCATCCATTTTTTAAGATTGTTTTAGGACATGAGCCCAAAAAATGGTGTATATCCAAAGCTCAAGTGAACCACATCATAGTAAGTTATATCTTTTCTGAAATGAAAGGAAATAGTGTTCATTTTTTATTTATTTTTTTTTTTTTAAGTGAACCACATCATAGAAAAAGTGGGGATTTAATGCCCACAGTTGCAAACTTCTAAGGCCCACTACAATGTTTTATTTTCCATCCAACCTGTTCATAAGATCACACAGAACTAGATGAAGGGAAAACACAAATATAAAATTGATCTAAAACACCTGTGGTTCCCAAGGAGTTTCACAGTCACAAAGGCTGGGACGAAGTTTTTCTCTAATCCATTCACATGTTTAATGGATTAGATCTCACATGTACGCATGTGTGGTGTGTACAATAGGTTTATTGTCCATGCATGTGCAACTAATAACTCTTTAGCTATATACTATGTTTCCATCTCCTTTCAAAATATTAGCAGGTTGGGATAAATGCTTTGGTAAATATAAAAGTTGAAAGTATGTCATCGAAAGTATGGCATGGGTGAGGAATTTTCGGATTAAAATCTCTTTTAATTATTGTGATGGGCCAGTGATGCATAATTAGTCCAATGACTTTAAATATTTTTATAACGCATTGGTTAATATGATACTAACGTCTTCAATGTCCCAACCTACAACGGTCCCAAAGCAACCCAACCGCAACGGGCACAAACAAGAAGTTGAAAACAAAGTCATACCAAGAAGCATTTAAAAAAGAGATGTCATTCATGGCTAATGCAGTTAACAAGATAGTCATACCATTCAACCAATCCTCGGATTAATTCTAGAATGACAAGGGTCATGGATGCTATTGTGAATGTGGATAGATTGATTCCATAAAGACTCCATCGATGAGAACAAAGCCTCCTTTTTCTTTACATTGCCCAAATCATATAAACTTGAATGGTTGCAAAGGATCATACATGGGCATGAGAATGACACCATGTAATCCATAGTGTTACATGTGCAGTCTCATGGCCTCTGGACCCACACATGATCGTAGTGAAATGTTTTTTTTTTTTTATTGGTTAATTTGGTTAGTGGTAGATTAAAAAATAGATCATCAGGAGACTGCATGTAAGGAATAGAAAAAATCAATTTTCATTGTATTATTCACAGGTAGTGTTGCTGAGTTTTAGATACTTTTTTGTTTCAAGCATTGTTTAATAGCTGTTCTTGTTGTAGGTAAGTCATGCCAAAATATTACGTGGTATTCAGGAGAAGGAAGCCAGGTATTTATAAAACTTGGGATGAAGCCCGAGCCCAAGTGGATCGTTACTGTTGTAGCCGACACCAGAAATACGCTTCTTACAAGGACGCAGTTTCAGCATGGATTGATGAAATGGGAGAGCCAGTTCTGTCAGGTATGAGTGTTGAAGAATCGATCATACTGCTATAAATTGTGGAATTCCACAATGAGATGGTTTGGAAAGAAAGGGAAACGATCCAGCATGCCATACATTATCGTACCCGGACATATGACATCAACAACATACGCAGCGAGACAAAACAAGAATTGGACCGCAATGCTGGGGAATTGGACGTCCTCGTTCGACTTCCTATTGTGATGATCTTTTAAATAATCAAAAAAATGTTTTGTCTGATATTATGTGTGTGCGTATTAGATATGCGGCCCATATAGTGTTTGATGGGCCCTTCTTGCATGGACGTGGATATCCTAGCAGGTGTTGAATTGTAGGACCAATATTACTGGGTGGGCATTTGAACATGTGTTGAATGGTATGAACAACGTGCCAATGCAGATTAGGCTACAGTAGACTTTATACAGGAACGTCGGTTGCTGTGTATGATGGACCACCGTAGGGTTAGAACAATTCTAAAATCAGTCCAGTGAACTCATCAAGTGGTCCATATGGGTACAAGAGTAATAGATGGCCCTTTTGATGAATGGACGTGCTTAATTTTCAGGCCAGATTATGAGACAATGGTCAGTTTATAACTTATGCAAGAAAATTGAAGTTATGAAAAATTGTAATGATGCTACTTACATTCCCCTATCAATGGAAAACCTTTTCCATTTCCATTTCAGCCTTCCTTTTTATTTGTACATCTATAAATGCTGGTAGTTGAAAAGTTCCTTTGCACCATTGACCCACATCCGGCAGTCTTAGAAATTGAAGAGTGTTAGGTGGATACTAATGATCCATCTCATCCACCAATTCTCCTGTCCAGATATCCACCCAGATTGAATACTTGGCTCAATAGTCGTACTCTGCCTGAGTATCAAATAACCCCCTTCAAATGAAAACTATGGTACTCTGAGAGTTTGATGGTGATACTCAGGCACTTAAACATGTCACTCGTAGCATATAAATAATTAAATGACTACCACTTAAATAAGTATTTCCTAAATGGAAGGCTAAGCTACCATCCACTGACTTGCATATGGTCACGAGTCAATTGTATACAACATCCTAGCCTCTTAAAAGGTTGGCTCCACCTTGAAGAGGATGATCCATTAAGAAAGTGGCCACTCCGTAGAAAACTGCAGAAAATGACGCATGGCCAATGGATTATCAATGTACATATGTAGCCACCTGATGAATGAATCTGACAGATTTTTATTTTTATTTTTACTTTGACAATTGACCTTCAAGGTGGAGCCAACCTTTCCTGCGGCTCGGATGCAGTATACGATTTCCATGTTGGCCATACGTAACTCAACAGACCGTAACCTAGATGTCCATTGAGATGTATGCAAATATAGTTGGGTGTTTGTTTTTCAATTCACCCCTAAATATATGTAAATAAATAATATTAATTATTAATATGATTTCTACTTTTTTGAATAATATTAATTATCAATATGAATTTCATGTGAGGCCCACTGTGATATATGTGGCTTATCCATGCCACTCATCCAGTTTGAGGGCTGATTTTAGGGTTTGAACTCAAAATTGAGTAGATTCGAAGCCGAAGTTGGACACCCCGTAAAATTACACCTAAGAAGGCCTCTAATAAATTCATGTGGATGGCCACCTGAGTTTTGGAATACTGTGAACTGTTTTTTGGGAAAAGTCATCAAACATCAGGTGAATGGATTGGATGACATATAAATGCCCATGTGGGCTGTGCTCCAGTTTTTGATAGCTAGTATCACATCCTAACTTTTCCCTAAGGTGTGGCCTACCAGAGTTCTGGTCATGATTTTTGGGGGGTGTTTGGCGTGTGGTATTAGATGGGATTAGGTGGGATGGAATTACATGCCAATTCCACTCAATGTTGGGGAAGATTGGAAAAGCTTGGAATTAGATTAGATGGAATTGCATTGGGTCTCATGCCAATTCCACTCAATGTTAGCAAGTTGTGTAGGTCTCACCATGATGTGTGAGATATATCCACACCATCCACCCATTTTTCGAGATCATTTTAGAGCATAGGCCAAAAACTCAGGTAGATCTAAAGCTCAAGTGAACCCCACCATAGAAAGCAGCAGGGATTGAATACCTACCGTTGAAAATTTCTTTGGGGCCACATAAGTTTTGGATTTGCCTCATTTTTATGTCCATGCCATAAAATGAGGTTACAAAACAGTTGAACGGTTTGGCTATAACACATATGTGTTATTCTCAATAGTTTCAAATAATGGTGGGTATATCTATTTAATGTACCACCGTGTTACAAACATAGCATGGAATTAAACTTATTCCATAATAATAATGTTTTTTGAATCTCATCCCACTTAATCCTTCCCAATTCCATGCGCCAAATGCCCCCTTTGTGCATAGTATTAAATGAAATTAGATTAGATGGAATTGCATTGGGTGCGTGCCAATTCCACTCAATGTTAGCAAGTTATGTAGGTCCCACCATAATGTGTGGGCTATATCCACACTGTCCACCCATTTTTTGAGATCATTTTAGAGCATGGGCCAAAAAATTAGGTAGATCTAAAGCTCAAGTGGACCTCACCATACAAAGCAGCAGGGATTGAATACCTACCGTTGAAAATTTCTTTGGGGCCACGTAAGTTTTGGATCTGCCTCATTTTTAGGCCCACGCCATAAAATGAGGTTACAAAGCAGATGATTAGTTTGGATATAACACGTGTTATTCTCAATAGTTTCAAATGATGATGGGTATATCCATTCAATGTACAATGTAATATGGAATTAAGCTTACCACATGGTAACAGGCCATGTGTGATAATTATGTTTTTTGAATCTCATCCCACCCATGCCAAACACCCCCTTCGGTTTATAGGTGAACACGAGGCAGCGTACGTAATTTACTCGGCGAAATCTTACAAAAGTTGCACACACGTTGCTTTCAGCAAACACCTCTGGAAGAGTCGGGCGCGGATTAGCTACTGACTCGCTACTGAAGTGACGTCACCAAGTTTCGTGGGCCCACTATGATCAATGCTTTGTATCCACACCTTCTATCCATTTGGAGAGATCATTTTAGGGCAATATTCCGTAGACCCCAGCACAAAAAAACAGTAGGGATAGTGACGCCCACCATTAAAAACTTCTAAAGCCCACAAAAGTTTTAGATCAAGCTGATATTTGTGTTTTCTCTTATTTCATGTCTTTTTAAGCTGTTGAACAGGTTGGATTTCAAATAAACAATATGGTGGGCCTTAGGATAGTTTCAATGGTGGGAATCACTCTCCCTGCTTCCACTACAGATTTTTATCTGCCTCATTCTTTGGCTCATGACTTAAAATAATATCTCAAAATGGATAGACGGTGAGGATATAACAAATACATCATAGTGGGGCCCACGGAACTTGGTGACGTCACTTCAGTAGCCGACTCGTTACTCAACCTGTCAGTATCTAACCCGCGTCCGTAAGAGTCCAGCATCCTGTCAGGTGGGTGCAGTAAACGAGAACCATTTGATGATCCCATTTCTAACCGTCCAACTTCCACACGTGGGCAATGAGTGGGCCAACCCGAATTTTTGGCCTTGAGGAGCTAGCCAGGAAGAGGGTAGCTAGGCCTAGGCACGAGTCCAACCTAACACAATGGGTGAAAATCTTATAGAAGGAGCCATTTACAGTGGTAGAGATAGACGAGGAGGTGCTCAAATGGAAGTGGAGAGAGTGCAGTCCCTTGCTTCAGTAAGCCTCAATGAGCTGCCGTCGCAGTTTGTGCGGCCCGCTCACGAGCAGCCTGCTAATACCAAGGCCGTCCAAGGAGTCAAGGTGCCCAAGATCTCTCTATCTCAACCAGATCATGTTGTCAAGGATCAAGTTGCTAGTGCATGCAGGGAGTGGGGGTTCTTCGTGCTCACTGACCATGGCATCTCGGCCGATCTCATCAGATGTCTCCAGGACTCTGGGAAGGAGTTCTTCCAGCTCCCACAGGAAGAGAAGGAGAGATACGCCAATGACCCAACATCCGGAAACATGGAGGGATATGGCACCAAGATGACCAAGAACCTTGAGCAGAAGCTAGAGTGGATTGATTACTATTTCCACCTGATGACTCCTCCTTCCAGGGTCAATTTCAAGCTGTGGCCTACCAATCCTCCGTCCTACAGGTAATCACATTCAACCCTCCTAGAGATGTGTTGGGTGAATTATGATTTCTCTTTTAAGGGAACTGATAACACTGACCATCATCAATACATCATCATCTCATCACTGTCCCACATCTCATTCTTGTCGAAGAAATGACGAGATTCTGGCATCGTTAGCATGGGATGCAGTGTCACTACATCATGGACCTGAACCCGACCCGATTTTTAGCAAGATTCGGGTCTAGCTGGGTCTGGGTCTCCAGCTCCTATCAGATACTGGGTCTTTGGAACCTGAGCCAGAGTAGACCCGATTTTTAAACAGGTCTTCATCTTTTCTTCTTCTTCTTCTTCTTTTTTCTTTTAACACACGCACACATACCCCACACACTCACTCCGTAGTGGAATTTCACCACCTATGGGTACTCGAACCCTTGACCAGGTGTTGGAACTCCTAAGAGTCTACCACCGGAGCAAGAGTAAGGACCCGAATTTTAAACAGGTCTAAAGCCTGAGACCTGAACTTTAAACAGGTCTAAAGCCTGAGACCTGAACCTGAACTGAATTACTGTACCTTTGGTCAAAAGAGGGGAACACAGAGGTCCCCAATTATAGTGATTTGATCATCCCATCACCACCACATTGCACATGATCAAGTATACAGAGCCAGAAACCAATCATCTATACGTAGAATCGCTGCCACCCAAACATTGTACGGTCCTAACTGTTTGGCAGGTGACCTACAAAATGGACGGGTTAAAAGAAATTTGGAAATATAAAAAATAAAAAATTACCCATCTTCACTTGGTAAATGTCACCGATTAGATAGTTATGGATGTTCAATCACTGTCATTATCAGGCAATGATCTGTCTATGATGGGGCCGACGCAGGGATGAACGTGATGAGGTCTATCACCTTCTTCCTCAAGGATAACTACTCTGAATTCATGGAGCTTCTCTGGACTCCTCACAAAGACTTCTCGAATCCATGAGGAAAGAAAGCAAGAAAATATAAATAAATTCTAATAAATTTGAAATTTGAATCCCCTAAATAAACGAGTTCACAACTCTTTAAATAGGGATACCAAGCAATGAGAGAGAAATTAGAAGCAAACTATAACTAAAACTCCACTATTTATAAATGGTCGTGATGTCTACTAGTGCACAAGGTTTTCGGTCAAAAATAGTAGGTGTCCTCTTTGGCTTCACCAAGCTGTTCTCCGAATTTTTCTAAGCTCTTTTGGCGTTGGGCCCAACTCCTAAAGCCCAACCGATGAAGAGTTATAATCAAATTAAAACTTACATTTTATAGTAAAGACGGAATTAAAATAAGGAAACCACCGTCGATCCAGGGGTATTTCACAGATCCGGCTTGTGCAACCCAGCGTAGCGAGGTTAGTTGGCTGGCCAAAGTAGCTCATTCTACCTCAAAATCATATATTTTACGTCCGATAACTCATTTCAGATTGTGAGATATGCCCAATCTAAGGTCCGACGGTCCGGATCACTTTTGTCGTCGACGAAGTCTTTTCTTATCCATCTTGGCCATGAAACTGTCCACAACCCGCTCTATATCAGGGGCCCACAAATTTTATTTACCAACAAGGGCATGCGAGGGCATGGCCAATACAACTATGTGATTGCTCATGATTCAAGGAGTCTTATACTGCATAAAACGAATTCATGAGAGTGCATACTACAGCAAGAAAAATGTGTAATAAACAAGCTTATTGCCCTGCTCACACAATTTTTTCATGTCCTTGATCCAGAGAAGTGACAGAGGAATATGGAAAGGAAGTAATGAGAGTGGTGGATCAGTTATTGGAGCTTCTTTCTGTGGACCTCGGCCTGGAACGAACAGCCCTAAAGGCTACCATTGGGGGTGACAGGATTGAGTTGGAGATGAAGATCAACTTCTACCCGCCATGCCCGCAACCTGAACTAGCCCTAGGGGTGGAGCCCCACACAGATATGAGTGTGCTCACCTTACTCGTCCAAAACGATGTCCCAGGCCTTCAGTTGTCGAAGGACGGCAACTGGGTCACTGTCGATTACTCGCCAGACGCCCTATTCGTCCACATCAGTGACCAGATGGAGGTTGATCATCAATGGCTCTCTTCCACTTTTGTGACAGTGGCAATGATGATAATGGCAACTAATATCTTTTCTGTTTTCAGGTTTTGAGCAATGGGAAATACAAGAGCATTCTTCATAGGAGCCTGGTGAGCAAGGATAAGAAGAGGATGTCGTGGGCTGTGTTTTGCGCGCCCCCAGGGGATGCTGTGATTGGACCTCTTCCTCAGCTGGTAGGTGATGACAACCCGCCATTGTTTAATACCAAGACGTACAAGGAGTTTCAGTACCGCAAGTTCAATAAGCTCCCGCAGTAAGAAAAAATCTCTCAAGGGATTAGTCAGCTCACATGCATGCCAGCCAATATAACTAGAAGAATATTCAAATAGCATCACTGTGTTTCTTTGTATGGCTTAGTAAGTCTCCGTTATTTAGGGCCTGAACCTGAGACCTCAATGTTGAAACCCTGTCTATGTAAGAACATCCTCAGTTCAGTCTGTATTGGAATCAATATTTACCTCTATATATAATTTTATCCATTTGAAGATGCAAAACTGGACATAATTCAAAATGGCCACTGGGTCATTTAGCAGGAAAAGGAGAGATTGCTTATAATGTGGGCATGATTTCAATATCTGCTGTGTGCATTGAGCATATCATCTGCCACAATCTAAAGAAGGTTGCAGCAACAAGCATTATTGACTAGTTGGACAAACGTATGCATTTGTGTACACACAAGTGTTTACTTTTCCTAGAGAAACCTGAGTAAGGGTAAATATTTTCCAGAAATTTGTTAAGTTGTGTTTTGGTTGAGACTATAAGATTCCTGTGGAGGTCTGAAATCTGTTTGGTTTGCACTGGGAAAATCTTGGGAAAAGTTTAAATTTTGTTTTTAAGACATCTACTTACAGGTGACAAACATGTGTCAGAGATTGAAGCCATTCATCAAGTGGACCATTTGATGCATGGACTGGCCTAAATTTTGATGGGATGAATCTAAACCATATTGCTTGGAAGAGGGATGGTTCACATTTAGAGAAAATGCAATCATTGATCTAAACTGTCTATCATGTGGGCACGTCTTTGATTGCATGTCTCTTAAAAATGACTTTGATTAAATTATCATAATTAGCCCACCATTGGCTATGAAAATAAATGGTCATAATGATTATGCTCAAAGATTGATCATTGATCTGGACCATCCATCATGTTTCAGTGCCTTCTGTTGCTCATTCCTTCCAAAACTTCACTTTGAATGCCTCCTCACAAACATCCCATCCACAACAGGACAGGGATGATCCATTCTTGCATTGCAAAAGGCCCGATCATCGTATATAATGCAGGCCCGCCTTTGATTACACATCCCTCTCATATGATGAAACTAAATGTTTGATCAATTGTGGGATCCTGGTCTTTTGTAACAACGCTCGTGTGCACGTGTCCTAACTTGCACCGTTGATAGACCATACACCACACCCTAGTGCAGCCAGCAACCCCACCCAAGTGATTTGTTCCGGATGACCTCGAGACCTCTATCATATGGACCGCGTCGTCGTTGCGGTCGTAATGGTGAAAATCGTGCGTCAATCTGACGTTCCGTTAGTGAGATACGACCGATCGAATGTACGACCCAAATTGGGTATCTTGTAACATAAACAACCTTTATTACGTTAGGCCCATTGGACTTAGGCCCATGTGGGCCTAAAGCCCACTTTTAAAAATGGAGATTATCACAAGATAAGACAATCACTACATGACAAATAAGTAACTAGCACATATAAGACAAGCACTATAAGACAAAAATTGGATTCTACTCCAAAACTCATCATTAGCCTTCTCCCCATGCCTTAGAAAGTAATCATGGCCCATATCCACCTCATCCTACACATGCATCCAATGCATGTCTTGATTTGTGCCACATCACTTCAAACAACCAATTGCAACACTCCACTTCATCATTCACCATGCATCACCTACAACCCACAACCCTTATTCATTCATTAACCAATGCATGTCTAGATTTTTTCCACCTTGGCCAATGCATGCTTAACACCATCCACCTCATCCATCCACTACCCATACTATACACCACCTTCCACCTCACTTTTAGCACCAATAAGATTCCATAAACTTGCAACATCATCTTGCCAACTTAACCCCCAATTCCCTATATAAGAGTAGGAGCTCTCTTGCACTCATTCTTTTCCTATACTTAGAAAATTTTGAGATTTTAAGAGAGAGTGAGAGAGAGAGTGGGACGAAGGTGTGGCTCACCATCGATCCTAGATGGAGTGGACCACACATCGTCATCCAACCATCCACCCATTTGAGGTGAGTCTACACCCCATCCTTCTATCTTCATCAATCTCCTCTTTCTTAATTTCATATTTTTAATGTATGTGGGCCCACTAGTGTGGATCCCCATGGTTTCATATATTATTGGCCATGGTGGTCATCAAGTGGCGCACGTCTTATGGTCCACCATGATGAACATTATATCAACACTCTTCACTTGTAATCTCATTTTTGTATCTGGACAGCAACTTCTAAAAATCGTATAAAATCAATCGTGCTAAGATCGGAGTTGAAACTTGGGAATAATATGAACCACAATATCAGCTAACACTAGGCCACATTTCGTAGTCATCCAACGGTCCAATCATCCTTAACATCAAGTTTACTTGGCTGTTGTCAAGCAGCACATGCAGGATTCTGATTTGCCAACAACGGACTCATTTTTAATTCCTTTAATGAATGTATTAAAAATATATGTTCCGTTGGATTCGTAGAAAATCGAACTAGATATCCAACGGTATATAATAAGCCTCAATCGGAGTTCGGACGGCTGAAATCTTGGCCTTATACGAAAGATGTATTTGAGAGCTTGTTATGACCATTCTTGTGTGGGCTATATCCGTGATTCCAACAGTCAGATGTATTTGATATTAGTTCTTAACTTACTTGAGATAGTAAATAATCATATGTATGGTTCCTATGGTCATATTCTTTCATGATAAAATTTAGAAAATTCTGAACTGACATATAGTTTTGTAAGGATAAACCTTAAATTGTTTTGTATGGTGTAGATGAATCCAAAGCTTTGTATGGTTGGAGATCTATATATAGTATAAATGAATTATTTCAAAACCATCCATTGGATCGGATTTTCCAAAAGAGACTCAGATCAATACATTTCATGTGTTACTTCATGTGTATATTGGATATATGTTGTACATAACATTCATCCTCTAGATGACCCACTTGGGTGTGGGATCACTTGTAATTTATATATTTTATTAGTTCATCCAATGTGGAAACCCATGTACATTGTTGTGTGTATCTTATCTATGGTTTGTTAGCATGTGGACCCCACTTGCCATTGGATCTATTTCATTTCCTTTGCACTTTCTGTTTGCTGAAATTTTCTAAGTACTTAACCGTATTGCATGTAGGCTTTTTTGACACCCTGTAATGGGCCTCACACTCTGTAGTTAAGGGTCCGACTTTGGGGGGATGTTTAATTCTTATATTAGTGAGCTGTGATGTCCCACATTTTTGTCAGGAATGATCCCCAAGTGTTTAGAAAGTGCGTCCTGAATTGTGACAGACCCCATTGCTGAAAATTGTCTAATTATTTTTGTATTTTGTACCAACTTTGAACCTTTGTAGTGGACCTCATGCACAAGATATGGACACTTCTTGGAACCTTTAATATATATCAATGAATAGAAAAATTATACTTTACTCATGCCAAATTAGACCTCATATGGTCAGGGAGTGGATCTCAAAATAGGGCAAGGCACAGTTGTGCAGAAAATTAAAATACCTATGTTTGACCCTATACCAAATGTTGTGTGTGTACAACCAGTTGATCCCAGATTATAATTTTTGAATTACATATATAGTACTACCAAGGGCACCTACGACATACTGAAATGTGGTCCCTTGTGATCTTGGAACATACTCAAAGTTAAGACAAAACTAATTCTGCACTGTTTCCTGCACATTTTCTCCAGGTACCCATGTTCGGGACATCCCGTAAATTGTACACACCAAATCAATGAGCCTCACCTTATACATTTAAAGCACATACATAGAGCTATCAGATGGGTTCTTCCTTTCACCAAATGTGGGTCTCACATGACCATAGATCTGAATTGAAGATGACTAGAAACCAACATTGCACTAAAAGTCAGTTCGACATAAAATTTATGTGGGGCCACGTCAGTATGGTCCACCACCTTCCCAAAGCATTTAATGCATCATCTAAACTCTGAAAAATAACTCTCAGGCGTTGTTGGGCTCAAAATCTTAAGTGGGTCATCTAGTATGGGCTATCTTATATGGGCCTTACCTTTCATGCGATGAGGTCCACCTAGCATGTTTTGTAAACGGGTGTTATATAACTTGTAAAATGTTTAGTGGAGAGATCTTGTTGTCCAAGTGTTCTCTTAAGATATAGGTGGCCTTGGGCCCATCTAAATGATGCAATCCTAAGGCTCAAGTGAGCCGAATACTATGAGAAATCGTTGCGAGTGAGAAGCCCACAATAGTAACCTTCCTTGAGCCCGTTGGGCAGGCCCATTGCCTACTGGGCAACATGCCTTGCACACTACCTCTAGTCAAGTGGACCAAACTTAGAGAGACCTATTTTACAATGCATAAACTGGATAATTGGGCTTTTTCTTAGTTTGTTGTGTATTTGGTTAGTGGGCCCGATATGATGTATGACATGAAAGATGTTGGCATGTTATCCTTATGTTTGAGATTGTCCATTGTTTCTAGTTAATGGTAGAATGTGTAGGGCCCACTTAGTTATGAAATTAGATCCACACCATTGAAAGTCTTACAGTTGGACATTTATGCCTTTGAGTTGGCATATTGATTCACCAAGTGGGACTCACACTTAACTTATATGACCCCATGCCTTGCGTTTAGTCCAAGGTTAATGTGGAACTCACACTAGGTGGAACGCACCTAGTAATGGTTGAGATGATGATACATGTGTGGTAACATGATAATGATGATGGTGAATTGTTGGTTAAAATGGTAGATATGATTTAATGGATAGTGAATTATGGCATATGCATTGATGATGGATGAGTAATTATATATGGTACCTATGACATTTCTTATGTTAATCATGAAGTGGAAATGATCCTAATGGTAATGATGATGATATTATGTATGTATATGCATGATAACAAAACACGCTAGTTGACCACCATGCTTGATATTCAAGTGATAATAATGCACGTATCGATTATCATGATGATAACGTGGACAAGATAACCATGTTTTACTTGATGCATGGATTATGATAAATATATGATGTTGGTAAACGTAAGAATAACTTCATGCATGGCAGACAACTAATGCTTAGGGCGTGTATGATAGTGATGGATGATGGTCATGATATTGATGATGCATGTGAATCCTTACGTGCTGTGTACTCCATGCACATGCTTGCATGATGTAGGTTGTGATGATGAATTTGATGTTGAATGATGTTTATGATAATGATGATGCATGCAAGAACTTGTGTACCATCATAAGCTATGCACCTTATGTACGTACATGTTATGTGAGCCGTGGTAGCCATTTATTAAGTATTCACAAGAGGTATAGTATAGGGCCTCAGTGTGTTATTGAAGACACTTAAATGTATGGACCTTTGCGTCACATTGGTTATTCTTGTGTTGGGCCTAGTGCCTTGGGCTTATGAAAGCCTACTTGCCCATGGAACTTGGGACGTAAGCTGGTTACAAGTAATCGTTGGATGAGAGGCCAAGTGATCCCACTTCCATGATCAAGGGAAGGTGTTTGATTATTATTAGTTTACTGGTCCACTTAGTCGATTGGCACTATTGTTAAGTAAAGCCCATGAGGGCACGAGATGATTATGGCATGTAATGTAATGTATGGTGAATGCATGTGATATGTTGCGATGTGTGGATGATGTGTGATGTGTAGCTCACACACGATGATTATGACATGGGTTATACGTGATAGATATGGTATGAAATGCATAGCTTAAACACAACGTGGGTCTTATAAGACCGGATTATGAATTGATGATTGAATCTTAGTTGGGCCCAAGTTAAGACCCATTGCTTATGGGTACTAAGGCCGTGATCCAGCCTGTATCAAGAAGGGATTATGGGTGTAGATGAATATTTCCATGGATAATGGGCTATGACTTGATGGTCTATTGTTGAGTATCTATGTGTCGTGCCTTGACAATTTAATCTATCATGCCATTGTTATGTTGATATCAACTTGATAGTTTGATACACATGATAGATTTGTGAGCATCCATTTTATATGCATGCACAAACAAATCATGAAATCGGAGACCTTGTGTTATTCTGTATGCCTGGAAGAGATCCAGAGGAGTCGAGGGATTTTGGATATTGTTTTGATTTGGGCCCTCGTGCTGGTCTATATGAGGATGAGATGCATCGATGTACTATGTTTGGGCCCTTGTGTTGGTCCGTATGGTTATTTGGGGCCCTCGTGTTGGTCCTTGTGCCTGGATGAAAGTCCAAAGGAGTTGGGGTATGTATATGGCTTGGTAATATGTACTTGGTTGTATGGGCTTTCATGGTGATATGTTTCATGAGCGGATGTTTGTGTGTGAGGCCTTGTGATGGCCCAAGTATTGATATTATTGAGAATGTTTGAGAAGGGTGCGTTATTGATGTAGAGCGGGTCGCGGACAATTACATGGCAAAGATGGATCAGAAAAGGCCCGGTCGGCGAAAGAAGTGATCTGGACCATCAGACCTTAAATCAGGCGTATCTCACAATCAGGCGTATCTCCTCCACTTCAAAAGAACTCGTCCTCGAGTTATCATTATGCGCTGGCTCATGATACTCAGTCAGGTCCGCGACATTGAAAGTTCGTGAGATCGCCATATCATCTGGAAGATCAACAACATAAGCGTTGTCATTGATCTTTCGGACGATTGGTACTGTCCCAATCTTTTTATTCTTCAACTTGTTGTACGTTCGGTCGGAAATCTTTCTTTGCAGATGGACCATTACTTGGTCGCCCACCTCGAACACTTTTTGTCGCCGATGCTTGTCCGCTTGCTCCTTGTACTTTTCGTTCAAGGCATGTAGCTTGTTCATACCTCCGCATGAATGCCCATGATTTTGTCCGCCATATGTTACAGCTGCAATGCTCATGCCTCGGGAGCTTGGGCAGAGGGACCAAGTCTAGTGTATGGCAAGGTACTCGTCAAGTAAATAACTTGCAACGGGGATTTTCCTGTCGAGCGGTTCACCATGTTGTTGAATGCAAACTCCGCTTGAGACAAGGCCAAATCCCACCGTTTGGTTTTCTCCCGAAATACATCGAAGGAGGTTTCCCAATGTGCGATTCACAACCTCGGTTTGGCCACCGTCGGTCCAGGTGGCAGTATTTCTTTGAATCGAAGGCGTGTATCGAATCGAGTCCACAAAGTCCGCCAAAAGTGGCTTATGAACTTCGTGTCACGGTCGGAGTAATAGTTTGGGAACCCCGTGTAGCCGCACAATTTCTCGAAGAATAGATTCGCCACGTGTGTTACATCAAGAGTCTTCTTGCATGGAATAAAGTGCGCCATCTTGGAAAAACGATCTACTACCACGAACACCGAATCCATGCCGCGTTGTGTTCGTGGGAGACCAAGCACAAAGTCCATAGATAAATCCTCCCAAGGGCCGTCAGGCACGGGTAACGGGGTGTAGAAGCCCGTATTATGAGATTGCCCCTTGGAAGTCTGACAAATATAACAGCGTTGGACTACCTTTCCCACATCACGTACCAATTGTGGCCAGTAATACCGTTCTTCCACAAGAGCTCGTCTTGTCTCGCCCAAGGTGTCCACTGAGGCCACCTCCATGTAGCTCTTGGATTATCGGTTCCCTTAACGAACTCTTTGGGATACATAGTCGATTTCCTTAAAAAGGAACCCGTCTTGTATATGTAAGTCACCGGGGTGACCTTCACGACATCTAACCCATGCGTCCTTGAAGTCGTGTCGTCAATATATGTCTTTGAGGCGTCGAACCCGACAACTTCATTGCTCATAGTGACTAACAAAGTTGCACGACGACTCGCCGCATCGGCTACTTTGTTACTTGTTCGACTTATGCTTTAGCACGAATGTGAATTCTGCAAAATGAGATCCATCTAGCATGCACACGGTTAATGTTAGCTTGACTATTAATAAACTTGAGGGCTTGATGGTCCGTGTAAAGTATGAATTCCCTTTGAATCAAATAATGTCGCCAGTGTCGCAGTGCCTGGACCACCGCGTATAACTCGATCTCATATGTAGACCACTTCTTGCGTGCATCACTAAGTTTCTCACTGTAGAAGGCTACCGGCCTACCTTCTTGAGACAAAACTCCCCCAATCCCGACATATGAGGCATCACATTCGACTTCAAACAGGTTTGTCGAAGTTGGGAAGTACAAGAACCGGGGTCGTGGATAATATGCGCTGATTTCGGCAAAAGCTCTGTCGGCTTCGTCGGTCCCACTGAACCGCCCTCTTCATGCAATCAGTGATCGGTGACACAATGGTACTAAAGTTTTTCACGAACCGACGATAGAATGTTGCTAGTCCATAGAAAACTTCCACTTGTGAATATTTTTGGGAACCTACCATTCTCTCGATTGTCTTCACCTTTTCCTCATCCACTCGAATGCCCGTGGATGTAACCACAAAACCCGAAACAATAGGCTATCGGTCATGAAGCTACACTTTTAAATTGAGGTACGCTTTATTTTCGGTGAGCACTTGAAGGACCTTCTTGAGGTGCTCCATATGGGTGGTTTCGTCTTGGTGACCGTATATCAAAATATCATCAAAATAAACCCAACGAACCGCCGAATGAAAGGTTTGAACTTGGTTCATCAACCTCATGAATGTGCTAGGCGCATTAGAAAGACCGAAAGGCATGACCATCCATTCGTACAATCCTTCCTTGGTCTTGAAGGTCAAGTTTTCCACTCATCACCCTACGTATTCGAATCCGATGGTAGCGCTCCTTAAGTCCAATTTAGAGAATATTTTTGCGCTCTCTAGCATATCTAACATATCATCCAACCGTGGTATAGGAAACCTGTATTTTATGGTGATCTTGTTGATGGCCCTACTGTCGACACACATGCGCCAACTCCCATCTTTCTTTGGAGTTAGCGAGTGATACAACACATGGGCTCATGCTTTCTCGAATAAGACCCTTACGGATCGGTTCCTCCACTTGTCCTACTTGTGAGAATCTCGCACTCATTCGGGCTCATTCGATAATGAGGACGATTAGGTAAACTTGGACCTGGGGACAAGGTCGATATGGTGTTGGATATCTCGCATAGGGGTAACCCATCGGGGAAGGTCCTCGTGCCAAATTTCTTGGAATTCATGTAACAAGGGCCTTAATCTTTCGTGGATGATGGTAGGCTCGAGTTCTTCCCCTTTACAATTAATGCATAAGTCCATCTGTTTCTTTCGATTCTTCTACAAAGTCCCGAATGGTTAAGAGAAAACGACCCTCCACTTTAGAAGTTTCGGTGGTCCCTGGATCCATAGGGGCCAATATAGTCTTCCTAGTCCTTGACGAAGATATATATGTTATCTCGCCCTTATGAGTGGCGTCACGGTCGATTGCCGGGTCGACCGAGTAGTTTGTGACATGCTTCCATGTCAACCACATCGCATACTACTTCATCCTTATAATGTTTGCCAATGGAAAAAGATATGGTGCAATCTTTGTTGTTACCTTTGTTTGTTGACCTTCTTGATCCAACCGATTGTATATGGAGAGGGATGACGCTTCGTTTTCAATTGCAATTTTTCCACCATGACCCGGAGACGATGTTCTCGCCGCTCCCACTTGTCAATGATCACGTCACAAACCTTTCGATTCACCGTACACCTAGTGCGGAAGATGTTATGCCGCTGTGGATGCACTTCTTTTCTTGGCGCATATAATAGTCGCCTCACGACGAGCGACTCGCCTTGATCTTGCTGAACCCAATTTGAATCATCTACCTCGTCCTCGACGATATGCTCCTGTTCTTCAACATCTGGATCTTCATAAGCGTTATCAGCATTACCATCATTAATGGCGAGGTTTGCCACTTTATTTGGGGGGACAAGTATTGACAGTGGCGGGCTGGCCACAACGATAGCAGCTGTCGGGCCTTGGCCGAGCATAAGGGTTCGGAATTCTACTTGGACCAGCAGCAGTGGAGACGCCCCTTTGGGGTCTAGCTTGCCCGCTTCCCTGATCTCGGTTCTCAGACGTAAGAGGTTGAGTGCGTGCTCCTACGGGCTCCTTCCCCTTAGGTTGTGGAGCTCCCTGAGGTGGACCTGCCGCAGTAATCCGCGCAGTAGGATAGGTCCGTGTGTTAGGACGTTCAAGTTGCGCTTCTGCCCGAGTAGCCAACTTGATCGCATCATTCATCGTCCAGACGGACTGCATCTGGACCCGATCTTGAATCGCCATACGCAATCCACCGTTGAATCGGGCGACTTGCTGCGATTCAGTCTCGACCAAATCGTTACTGTGACTTGCCGGCGGTAAAATTCTCTGCGTACTCTCTCACCGACCGACTACCCTGTCGACAATTTTGGTATTGTTGGAATAATACCTGATCGTAATCGCTAGGGAGGAATCGGGCGCGTAGTAGCTGCTTCATCCGCTCCCATGTGTGGATTGGTGCTTTCATCTGCCTGGTTCGTGCGAGTTGCAGTTGTTCCCACCAAGCTGATGCTCCTCCTTTCAACTTGTAGGCCACAAGCTTGACCTTCTTTGTTTCGGAATGTCCATATAGTCAAAAATCGCTCAACTTCGAAAGCCAATCGAGAAAATCCTCAATGTGTGGACCATTGAAGTTAGGAATATCAACCCGTATCTTGAAGTCTCGATCCATTCGATCTACCCGATCGCCGCCTTGCATGTTGGAAGACCACGTCATCGATCTCCTCTTCACTGGAGCCCCGTCCTCGGGCATGACCCTTGAATGCACTTCGCGGTACTATCTGCGATCGGGCCGACACGAGTCTCAACGAATTGGCGGTGGAGGATTACCACCAGAAACACGGAGTTGCCCTAGGGTTTCGCCAAGAGATTCGCTATGCGGTCCATGGAAGCCTGCGGCCCCTTGCATGGCTTGCCGATTCTCTTCTTCTTGTTTTTGGAAGGTTGCCGTTTAAAGGCAAATTTCTGGAGCACCGCCTTTATGGGATTGTTGCCCGACCCGTCGTTAGAAGCCATCGACTCGAGGAGAAACCTCGCTTTGATACCAAATGACGCGAGGGGAGGACGTGAGGTCGAGCACGTCTTCCTCAAGAGGATAATTATTCAATCCACGGAACTTCTCCGGACTCACGAGACTTTCTAATCCACGAGAAAGAGAGAGCAAAATAGAAATAAATTCTAAATAAATTTGAAAATAGATTAATGAATTCATAAAAACGAGTTCACAACCCTTTAAATAAGGGTACTAAGCAATGGAAAAGAAATCAGAATCAAACTACAACTAAAACTCCTAGAATTCGCGACTTACTATAAATAGTAAACTTACTATTTATAGACGATGTCTACTAGTGCTTAAGGTTTTCGGCCAAAAATAGTAAGTGTCCTATTTGGCTTCACCAAACCGTTCCCCTAATTATTCTAAGCTCTTTTCACGTTGGACGCAACTCCTAAAGCCCGACGGATGAAGAGTTATAAACAAACTAAAACTTACTATTTATAGTAAAAACGAAATTCTAGGAGTTTTAGTTGTAGTTTGATTCTGATTTCTTTTCCATTGCTTAGTACCCTTATTTAAAGGGTTGTGAACTCGTTTTTATGAATTCATTAATCTATTTTCGAATTTATTTATTTCTATTTTCTGTTCTTTTTCTCGTGGATTCGAGAAAGTCTCTGTGAGGAGTCCGGAGAAGTTCCGTGGATTCGGAATAATTATCCTCTTGAGGAAGACGGTGCTTGACCTCACGTCCTCCCCTGCGTCAGTTATGGTCAACCCGGGCTTAGATCCCGATATTGGAGACGCCTATCCTCCAATGAACCCACTAAGACTAGCCAATCGGGTCCTCTTTCGTCATGGGTCGAGTAGGAGTGAGCATAGTATCATGGGTGCAAGAGTCATTTCCACTGCAAGGACCGAGAAGCGAAGAGGTGTGACGAGCCTACCTACCGTCGTATGCCGGGTCAAGGTGGGTGGTATTTCGACTGCTAAGGCCAGGTTGGGCAAAACAAATCAGGGTCCCCCATTGTTAAGCTGATGGCTAGATGAGTACTGGTTGACACACCTAATACTTTGCTTTTTCGAAATGTTGTCCCACTCTTATGTATGGATGGTGGATAACCCATGTGTGGTACGTTTGTGATTCCTGATGGAGATGTATTATGTGTTGTGAAGATGTACTAGCGGATGGTGAGAAAATGTTGTCCCACTCTTATATGAGGATGGTGGCTTACCCTTACGTGGTATGTTCATGATTCCTAGTGGAGATGTATCATGTATTGTGGATATGTACTTGCAGAAATGAGGGATGTTTAGTATTTAACTCATGCATTCATTCATCCATCCATCCACTATTCACTCGGATTGATGGTGTGCAAATAAATCATTATGTGCACCTTCGCAATGGCTACAATTTCAGTTAGGAATGAGACTAACCTAAAATCAAAAGTTTACTACATCGAGTCTAGCTATCCAAATCTGGTATGAGACTGGGTTGAATAGAAGTCCCTTGTGATGAACCTCACGGCTTGCAATACCATGTACTATCATACTAATTCCACAAGCCAACTCTACCATTATCTTTCCATCATATGTCATATAGTAGAAAATGAAATTTGATTATTTTGTTTATGATAATTGGCTATTCTAATGATTCATGGTTGCTTGTTGAGTGGCATGCCTATTATTGATGTCATGTTCATGATAACCTATGTAATTATACGACATGCTTGATTGATAACCTGCTCACCTATGATAACATGCTCGGTCGATAACATGCCTATGGTTGTTTTGGATGTTTTTACGGGAGCACCCTGATAAGTCGTGTTTTACTCCTAGCACGCAGTAGACTCACGAGCTGTGGTTTACTCATACAGATGACTTAACACTTTTTCAGGATGCACACAAGAGTTGTTGGAGTTTGCTATTGTTTCCTTCATTACTGTTGAACTGGTGCACCACATTATGTGTGACATGTCGAACAGGTTCGTCTCTTTGATATGCATTATTACCATGTACAAAATGTGTAATCGCCTAAATAGATTAACCGTTCAAAAAAAAAAAAAAAATCTCCACCACAAGCTGGGTTTGGTGTCAGGAAGTTCGCTAACCATTCATCAAGTCCAGTAAGTGGCGAGGGAGTTACTCCAACCCGAATTCGGGACTTGGGAAGTAGTAGTGACCGGGTTCCGAATTTGGGGCGTGACATCAATAGATGGGAAATTTAATGTCCATCTTTGTTATATTAAAAAGGTCTAATCACTGATCTAGGCCGTCCATCATGTAGGACCACCATTAATTGCCCATGCAACAAAGTGATCTCATCATCCCAACCATCCAATTAGTTATTAGGGAACGGACAATCCATATTATCATACTGGAATATAGCTAATCATTGTACAACATATGGGGCCCACCTATTGCTAATCCCTCCCAAAAGTTACTTTGACCAAACGATCTTTGTCATCAAATCAATGGATGGAAGAATAAACGGTCCATATTTATTATATAAGAAAGGTCATTAGCTGCCTATCATGAGGAGCCCACCTTTGCACTTGGAGAAGAAGAGTAGAGGAGATGATTGTGCTAGAGTGGTATGGGAGGCGTAGAGAGAAGGACCGGATGCTATTGTTTTATAAGTTCTATATTTTCAGAGGAATTTTTTCCCTAGCTTTCGGTTGGGAAAATAATTCCCAAGAACTGGGAAAATAGGGCACGTGGGACACACAAACACACACACCAAAAAAAAAAAACCAAGAAAAGGATGTAGGCAAACATATTTTCCTAGGAAAACGGGGAATTTTGTTTGTTTTCAGAAAAAAAATTTTTTTTTTTTTTTTTTTTTTTTAAAAGCAGCAGAAACCAAACACACGCAAGTAGATTATATATAACATGGCAGGTTTTCCAATATCCTGAGTAACGAAGAAAGACCAAGATGCATCCTATATGTTCTTCTTCTACGTTTCTCTCCCTCCCTTTCTCCTTATTTTCCGAGTGTGTGGTAATTTGCATAATGTTTACAGAAGGGAGGCAAAACAATAAATACATGCAGGAGGATGACCTTTTGCGAAGAGGAAAAAAAGAGGTCCTTGCTAAAGCAATCACGAGGAATTTGATCCCCACTTGTATAGACTAGGTTGTCAGTCTGAAAATCATACAATTCCTCAACAACTGCATATTTTAAAAGAAAGTACCTTTGAGTAAATTTTGAGCCAGCACGTGAGAAAGCAAGGCATTTCTTACCAATATCTAACAAATGATTCAGTTTGATTTTCCAATAGACATAATCACAGAGGTTCTTTTCTGAATCCTTAATGCCCATTTTTCCATATCTTCTCTAACTTCCCATACAGCACTTGCCTTCTCCCAATTCCAAACTTCTTTGATAGCTGTGGTTTTGCCTATCTTTTTCTTGGACTCCCCAGCTTCCTACAAATGAAAAACAACCACATTTCTTAAGCACTTAAATCCTATTCAAAACAACCACTGATTCACATGCAAATATCGCAATCCACGTGTTCTCTGCACACTGCCTAGGATTCATGTAAGACTGCATTTGGGTGCACAAATGAATTGAATTGTGAACTTTCAGTTTGATCAAGTAGGAATGTCAAAATTTAGTGATGTTTCCTATTGATCATCCTGAGGATGTAGCCCTCAAATTTTCTTTCAAATCCAACTCGAAAGTATAGTAATTGCAATCTGGAGCCTAGGCCTTTGATATGAATGTTAAGGAGGGAAGTCACCATCTGCTTACATCCCATTTCATTAGACTAATAGTTGAAAATCAATTTGATAGTGCCCTGAAAGCAGCTCCCCCAATCACAGAGATGAAAGTATAATGGTTGTTTCCAACGCATAGATTGGACATAAACATGTTCACAATTACTTGCAATCATGACCCACTGGAATTTATGACAATCATGATCTGTTTTCAGCTATTATTTTATATTGTTTACATAGTTGTGTTAAATTCTATTTATATGGAATTATGGATGCATTTCAATTTTATTCCAATAAGGGCCCGTGTCATTGACACCCTAAATGATTATCTTTCATTTCCACAATTTCAATGGAGTGCGAACATTACCAAACTGTTTGGGTGCCAATTTGAATAAGAAGCAATTTCTTTCAAAAAATTTTAAGGGCCAGCAGCAAGCTGAATTTTATATATATATATAGGAAAACGCTCATATATATATATATATATATATATATATATCTCACAAATATATATATATATATATATATATATATATATATATAAACAGTTTCTTTCTTTGATTTGAACTAAAATGGATAAAAGTAAAACTTGGTCCTTAGGGGGTTTCAAGTGCTGCTTCACATGAACGGTTAGTTTACTTTCACGGATGATGGGTTCTCAAAAATTCACACCCCCTGGTTCCAGGTGAGCTCCAAGTAAAAACCAAGTGGGGGTTAGTTTTACTTACTGAAAACATTCACCTCCCCCTCCCTCCCTCCCTCCAAGAACCACAATAAAATAGACTGCTCTGTAGCTGATTTTTTTAGTTTTATTTTGCGTTTTCTAAAAGGTGTTAGATCTTCTTCCATTTTTTCTTCTCTTCCTTTTCTATGTAATAATGATGGCAGAGTATGGTTTCTTCTTGTTTGTGTGAGGAGAGTAGCATTGGGCATTAAAGAGGATGATGATGTAGAGAATGGTGGGGCTTTCTTCCTTCCAATGCAAATGAATGTTGGTGGGAATGGGCCAACAGTAAGGCCTAGTGTTTAAAGTATTAGTATTGTTACGTGTATCAATGATCAGCGATATAAAAACATGCATTGGTATAGCCAATATTATTGTCGACACTCAGGAAAATACCGTTGTCTGAGGGAAACATTTGGAGAACGCTGGAGAAAAGGTGAATTTTTTCAGTGGAACTTCAGGAGATGTTAAAAGATACATGTTTACACATGTAGGAATCAAAATAATTCCAAAAACAAACTATAGATAATAAGTTTCTATTTTATGGGGGCTTAACCATGTGTTGTATAAAAAAAATAAAAAAAATCAGTATAAAATAAATATATAAAATTTGTAGCCAATCAATAGATTGACCAACACTCATTAATATTTAAAATTTTCACATTAACTACCAGTGAAAAACACATTTTCCAAGATAAAATGGAAAAATTAGGATTTCCCCAATTTCCCTGTTTTCACTTACAAGTTAATTTTTTGCCATCAAAAGCACCATCTCAGATATCATCAAAATCTTAGGCCCCATATGGTCGCAACACACACATGCACATGTGCATCTTGAAAATGATTTCATCTCATTTTAGTTAACAATAATTATAAATTGGAGATTTTGGTAAGGATTGAAAATGATCTTGATAACCCATAATTTATATAACAATGATCTATAATACATAATTATTACTGACTAACATGAGATTAATCATGTTTTAGTGGCAACCAAACAGGATCTTAAGCCTTTCTCCTAGCAATTTGGAGTTGGCTTTTAAAGGGTAGATTGGCAAAAGTTTTACAATAAGAAAAAGAAGCTCAATGTTGCAATTATAGCAAGAATTATGTCCAGGAAGACACACTGCATTCAATATTATCTATGTCAGTTATCATTCATGGTTTTAAATCCCAGTTTCAGAATGCGACTCGTTTTGGACCGAAACTGATCCAAGTCGGTTTTGGAGGGCCATCGACTCAGTTTCGATCTGTCTTGGAAGGGTTGAAGACTAAAATGGGCTGAGAATAACCAAAACAAGCCAAGTCAGAATGAAACCAACACAGCTCATTCAAGACAAAAATGGAGACTACTTGGTTCCTTCAATATCTGAAACCATGAGATCAGTACATGGAATCCACATATATGGGATCCCTTCATTTAGTGGGCCCTGCCACAGATGAGGAGTACCTTCAAAACCACGCATTTTGAGTAATCTAGCCGCTGATTGGAGGACTCTTGAAGATTACAAATGTCCAGCTATGCATAAGTCCAACAAACAGTCAACATTCAACGGGTAAAAATCATCCAATTGATTCTACAGTCATATGAATGTTGCCACTTTTGGCATATGGCTTATACATCATAGAGGTAAAATAGATGAACAGGTGTGGGAAGCAAGTGCTTGATAACTAACGGATAACATTTAGGAGTTGATACTCTCTTTGAGTCCACTATTCAACTGAACACACGGGTTTTTTCTGAAAGTGACGATAAGTAGGAGAAGATAGTTTTTAGGAACCCAATACAGAATCAAATGTGAATTTAAATCCATGAAGATCCTTCTCATTTAACCTAAAGATTACACTAAAGAGTACTTGTATGCACAAAAACAAGAAGTCAAAATCATATATTATAACAAAGCTAAATGTATGAATCCAGTCCAAAATAATCAACTCTCAAGTCTGAATACCCCCAATTTACAAAAAAAAAAAAAAAAAAAAAAAAAAAAAAAAAAAAAATTACGATTTTTGAAAAATAAATAAATAAAGAAGAGAAGTCTTGCACTGTACCTCTCCAAAAGAACATGTATTTGCATGTTCTGGCTCATCAAAGCGTAAACGGAGAGGTTGGTTTACGACCAACAGTGCTGTCTCAATATCAAGAAAGCCTGCTTCAACCATCCTCCTCAATGCTCTAGCTTGGGCGATCTTCCCTCTTCAAGAAATTGAATGTTAGTGGGGGATTTTTTTATTTTTTATTTTCTAGAAGGAAACATGCAGAATTGCATCCTGGTTAAAACCTCGACCAAAAAGTGCAAGGGTGTAACTGAACAAGGCTAGTTGGAAAAGCTATGTCACTAACGGTAATCATAAAGAAGATGAACAATAACAAATTAACAGTGGAAATGAAAATAATAACTCAAACTTGTTCCACAAGTACAGCAAGCTCATAAACCTGCTTGGTTCCCTTAGCGGTGATCGACGCTCAGGTGAAGGTATAATCCCGGCCAACATTGCAGATTCTGCCAAACTGAGAAAGGAAGGGTGCTTCCCAAAATAAAAGGCAGATGCTGACTCAATTCCATACATCCCATGTCCCCAATATATCTGTAAAATCATATTTGCATGTCAGATTTACTCCAATCATGGATCTGACATCAAAATCAAGCAGGAAGGAATCTAAGAGACGGAATGTAAAGCATGCATAGTTTCATATTCTCTTAAGAGTAATTTACAGCAGAAAACTACTGCTTTCTTTCTTCATCTAATAATAAGGGGCATGCAGTCAGATTTGAGTGTTTATATTTAGAAGCTCAACTAAGCTATGAGAACTCAGCAACATGCATTGATTTGAATCACACTCAAACACGCTTAGACAAGGAATGGTTCACGTCCACCATGTGCAAGGGTGTGGAAGGCCTTGTCCCCTCAAGGGTCAGAGCATTGCATCGGTTGCTACGGCAAACCAGATTTTTACGCTAGATAAATAGAAGATGGCCTTTCCCAATATGTGTGTCATGTGTAGAAATGACAAAAAAATCAGTTAATCATCTATTCTTTCACTGCATGATCACTTTAGAAGTGTGGGATTTTTTTAACTCTATATTTGGAGATGTGTGGCTCTTCAATAAATCAATAGGAAGCATGCTGGTCGAATGGCTGTTCAAGGATTGTAAGGAATCTTTGTGGAAGATGTGTTTATTTGGGATTTTACAGCAATTATGGAAGAAAAGAGACTATAATATTTGAAAATATGGTCTCATCAGTTGAATCTACCAAAAGGACCTGCTATTTGCTATCAGCTGGGCATTATCAAAGCAGGAATTCTGAAGCTATTCTACAGCAGATTTCATAGGAAATTGGGGGGATTTTTAGTCATCTTTTGGGCAACTTTGGATTTCAGTCTTGTAGCATTTTCCTTGTTTTGTTATTGTAATCTATTGGGCCTGAGATTCATGTGATGAGAGGGTCACATGTGTCAAGCTTAGTTTTTTCATGTACTGATATTTTCATTTTAATAAATTAGGCTTATGAACATGAGTGCCACTAACAAACAATAGGAAATGAAGGCATGTCAAAGAGAAAGAGACAAAACACTAAATATGCAGAAACCACCACTAAAACAATCGGGTGGTCAGATTAAGGATGCTAAAACTTCTGGAGAAGCTTGGTTATAGTTTAGCTTATTGGTTTGGATATGGCAGAATGGATATACACCATATATCGGTCACGTACGAAAGCTTAGAAATTACTACAAGTAAACAATTCAGATTTCATATACCTTGTGATACTTGGATCTTCATCATACAATATTAAACAAGCTAATTCCATTAATTCTTAAAATGTTTTGTTAATTCCTGCAACTCATGATTGCAAGCTTAATCTATAAAGCCTTCTTCGAAGTAAAACATTCAAAAGATTCTACAACAAATATGACTATATCAGTCTCGTCTGAGTAAATGAATTCAATTCAATAATACAATAGAACTTTTAGAAGCAAAAACCATGACACAAACAGTGTTGTGTCCACCATTGGCATTATGCAAGAAATGTACATTACCTTACTCAGATAGGAACATAGAATTTTCCATTTTGACATCTTCATCTCCAATATCAATGCCAACACCATCTCTATAATTTTTCTTGAAAACTTACGTTCATGCTTTAAGAAGACATTTTTCACAAGCTGCCAATTGAAATCAACAGAAAAAGAAGTGTGGTATTAGAAAAACCATTAATGACACTGAGAGCTCTAAAAAATTTCAAAATGAGCAAGCCATTGTTACACTTCTATTCCGAATCAAGCAAGCATGTCATCTTGATGACAATGATGATGACTGGTAATCACATCATCAACATAACATCCGTGCTATGAAACCAATATTAGTGCGACTGTGTACAAGTCCCCCTGACTGAAATACATAAAGACATCAGCACAATGCATGCTGTTCGTTTGCCACAAGGATCAAATGGTCCTAACTGTTTGATTGATGTCCCGCAAATGGATGGAGACATTCAATGAGCAAAACCCCTACTATCAAGTGGTCAGGACCGTCTGACAGTATTCTTGGGCCAACCGATGGTGAGGCCTACTGGAGCTATGCGGCTGCATAGGGTTTGCAATGGGTCAGGCTGACCAAGGTAGGCCTGTTTAACAATTAATGGCTAGAATTTAGGCCCGGTCCAGCCAATTCAACAGGCCTAATCAGTAGTGGTCACAAATTTGCCTGCACTTGGGCTTGGTCATGGGTTGGGCTGCAATCAAAACATGGTCGAACCTGGGCCCAGCCCATTTGCTATTCAGTTCAGGGGAAAAAGGAGAGTGATCACATGCGTTCGAACTTATGGCAATACATTCGAGCTGTGTGGGGCCCACCCATGATATGTATCTGGCATCAAACCATGCATCCAGTGTGCCTCCTCATGCTTGCTGCACATCCCAATAATAATCTGATCCAAAACCCAGGTGGGACACACTACAGGAGCAATGTACAATCATGCATTCACATGGTGTAGCCCACCTGAGTTTTTGGAACAGCCTGACTTTGATGGCCCTTCATCCTGGTGGGATGCACATGGTGACTTGGGTTATACACAACATAATGGACCCCACATTCCATCTGAAAGTTTCTACAGTGGGTGCCATCCTCCCACATGTCCTCCATTGCTCCCCTTAATGTCGCCGCCTGAATTATGCATCATGCTGAATTTAGGGCTCTAGGCCTAACATGAGTGATGAGTGCATTGATTGAGGAGTTAGATGGCATTCACACATCACGATGGGCCCCACACAGATCGAACATATGGTGTGTAAATGATAATTGGCTGGGAATTAAAAAGAAAATAATAATAATAATAATAATAATAAGGCCAAGGCTGGAGGGTGGACGGGTCAGGGGCAGTATCCAGATGGGCCAGTGTGGCGCATTTCCTCGCCTACGGCCTTATAACACATTCCAATTCCCCAATCCAAGCATGTTTGAGATCGATTATAAACTGTTCTGAATAAGACCTAGGCTCATATTATCCGGAAATTCTAATGGAAACAGGGAGGGAAGGAGAAACAGACCTGCTGAGTGATAGTGCTGCCGCCACCTCCAGCTGGAAAGAGCAATATAGCCCGCCATATCCCGATAAGATCAATTCCACAGTGAGAGAAGAAGCGGCGATCTTCGCAGGCCACAACTGCTTGCCAGACATGAGAGGGGATTTTGGCCGCAGCAGACTCGGCCTCTTCGGAGAAAACGAGGAGGCGGTGCCAGCGAAGAGGAAGATCTTGGGGGAGGAGACGAAGAGAGAGAAGGGCAACAGAGAAGATCAGAGAAGGGAGGACGACTTGGAAAGGGAAAGGGAAAGGGAAAGGGTAAAGGAAAGAGAAAGGGGTTGGTGTGGTGGGATTTGAGGAAGATTTTGGCGGGTCGAGGATCGTACGAAGTATTATGGAGTTGGGGAGGAAAGGGAATGGAGTTTTGTGGGATCGAGTGAGCCGTTTGATGGACGGTGGTGAGGAGTGGCCGCCGATCCTCTTCTTCTTGTCGATGATGAGCCGTTGATGGGAGGCAATCCAAGAGGACATGACCGATTGAATTGGTTGGAATTGCATCGGAAGAGAGCCGATATATACACATATACACATGATGGTATCGGTCACACATTCGATTGTGGTAGTTGGCATTCGTCGAGCTTTGTGGGGTCCGCCACCACTCAACCGGTCGGTAGATGGGACGCGGATTAGCTACTGAACCCGACTGTAGCGAGTCTTCGATGCTGATGTGACGTTACTACGTTATTTGGCCCACCATGATGTATGTGTTTGTGTTGTATCCACGCCATCCATACATTTGGAGAGATCATCTCGGGGAATGAGATAAATAATGAGGCGGATCCAAAGTTTAACTGACCCCGCCACAGAAAACAGTGGGGACGGTGACGTCAACCATTGAAACCGATTAAACTTATTTATAAGTTAAATGGGACACTGAATAAGTTAAAGCATAAATATTAGCTTGATCCAAAACTTTTGTGTCCAATGAAGTTTTTAATGGCATGTGTTCAATACCCACTGTTTTATGCTGGATCCACTTGAGCTCTAGATATTTCTCACTTTTTGTCTCATGCCCTAAAGTGATTTTTCCAAAATGGATGGACAGTGTGGATACAACACATACATCATGACGGGGGCCATAAATATTGTAGAGGGCATGTAAAGTAGTCACCGGGCAAACTACTTGAGGTTGTGAGTATTTAGTTATGATGTTTAATATCATGTATCGTCAGTTAAGATAGATAAGTTGAATGAAATGATTAAAAAGTATGTCTCTTGCCTGCTATGAAAATGGTGTAAAAGGATACATGCTATATGAACAAGTTACATGAAAAATCATCCTTAATCGTGACGTCAGATTTAACGAATAATCCTTATTTCATAAGAATGAACACAAGGATGATGAAAAGACAGTTGTGGATGTTTAGATAGACAGAGATGATACACAGGCTGATATTGAGATACATACAAATATACAAGAGAGGTGGAGCAGCCACATGTGAGAAAAAATCGACCAAAGGATTGTACTTTCCAGTGAGATACAGAGATGACTTAAATATTGTATTCACCCTTATCATGGGCGATGAGGATCTATCTATTTTCAACAGGCTCTTGACGATGTAGATGACAAATTTTGAAAAACGACAATGCATGAAGAGATAGACTTCTTGTACAAGAATGAGACGTGGGAGTTAGTGGAGCTCCCCGTCAAACGTAAAGCAAGTTGGTGCAGGTAAATCTTTGACATAGGACATAGCACAGAGACATTACTAGTATGGTTGAACCAAAAGAATGCGAACTGTAAATTGGCCGTAACTTTTGATCTGGGTATCGTTATGGGGTGCACAACCTATTAATCTTTATTGAAATAGGCCATCTAATGTGATATGACCCACAAACTAGGTCGCATCTATCTATTTCGCCAGAAAACGCGCTCTTTTAACTAAAAACGAAAATTTAAGAAAAAAATATTATTTTTAGTAATTCTGATTTTTTTAAAATATTTTCTTATTTTTAGAGTTTTAGATTTTCTTCATGTTTAAAAATAACTTGTAAGTATGTTGGGATTCTTCTAGCAAAAGTTTATTTGGAATTTTTATTTTTAGAAATTAGGGTTTAGAGGAGATTACTAGAATTGAGATTTTTATTAGAGCTAGGATTTTACTATTTTTAGTAATTATGAATTTTATTTAGTTTTTTCTTTATTAATGATGTAATAGGGACACATACACATTAGACAATTATCTATCAATCAATTTATTTGAAATTTCTATTTTATTTTATTCTTTTCCTCGTGAATTCGAGGTATCTCGGTAAGGAGTCTAGAGAAGATCCGTAGATTCAGAGTAGTTATTCCCCTGAGGAAGATGGTGCTCGACATCAACACGTCCTTCCATGTGTCAATCTTCAATAGAAAAAATAATGTGTATAAGACAATGCTGGTAGTGAAAGGATACGCTTAGGGAGAATGTGTTGACTTCACTAAGATATTTTAACCTGAGGTGAAGCAAGTATCTATATCATACTCGTATTGGTGCTAGTTACCTAATACAATATCGAGCTAGAATAGATGGATGCAAAGACTGTTTTCCTACATGGAGACGGAATAACATATTTTTTTTTTAAAATAAATAAAATAAATTTATATATGCACACACACCCCACACACGATGGAATAACAGATTTACATGAAATAACCAGAAGATTTTGAAATACAAGAGGCGGAGAACTAAGTTTGTAGGTTGAAGAGATCGTTATACGGCCTGAAATATTCGCCTAGACAGTATTATAAAAAATTTTATTATTTCATGGTGAGTCAAAGGTTTACCATTAGTAAGTATGATTATTGTACCTATCACAAGACACTGAGTGATGAAAAATTCATTATCTGGCATCTCCATAATACAATAAGTCATAACAACGATCATAGGCTACACACTTTAAGCTCTAAAGAAGTAATACACTACCATTTGAAATTTGAAAGGGAGAAAAAAAGATAAGCATAGGAAGGATGGATTTTTTCATATATAAAGGAAGTCTCTTATGAAAAATAAAAAATGCAAAATATAATCATGATTAGAGACATAATTAGAGGACAAGAACAAAGTTCCCATGCACAACAGATGGCTGGGCAAAATCTAATGAATTTATAATAACATTCTAACTGATATTAAAGTAATTAGTTATATCAAAATAAAATCGTAAAAAATCAAGCCTTTCTAAGACCCAAGGGAGACCCACTTAAGCCTGCAAGGAAATAATACATACGAATGAGCACATTCAATGACTATATGTCTTGCCAATCTGTTACATGTGTATAACATCTAATCCATGCAAAAAAGGTGGGTCGTGCTACAATGATCACCTAATACGAAAATCAAGCCCATCCACTTACTAGTTTAGGCATGGCAGTGGCCTGAGCCATATCATTATCTGTCCATTATGAATGGCCCAGATAAGTGGGTCATCTACACGGTCAAGACAGGAACTCAATAAAGATGAAGATGAATGACCTTTGTCCAATAAGATGCCAAGTCACTATGGGAGCAACATATAATCAGGGCCGGCTCAACATTCTTAGGGGCCTTAGGTAAGTCACAAAGATGAGGCTTTTTATTATTTATTTTAAAAAAAAATTAATAAATTTAAAATTAAATCATAAATTTGCTTCTTGAGTTTTTAGATGCAAAATTACTAATTAAACTTTCGTATTCAAGATTGCCCAATAAATCAATTTCGGTGGATAAAATTGCTAAACCGTACATAAGGTGAATCCTAGATGGATGAAAGGAAAACATAAATATCAGCTTATCCAAAATTTCTGCTGCCTGCAGAAAAGTTTTTAATGGTGAGCATTCAATATCCACTTTTCTTCTGTGTTGTGGTCCACTTGAGCTTTGGTTCTGCTTCATGTTTTTTCTAATATTCTAAAATGGGATGAAGAAATGGATCAACGGAATAGATATAACACATATAATAATGTGGACCCCACAGAGCTCAGGGCTACAGGAATCCCTAAAGTGGCCTGCCCGCAATCCGCGTCTATTGTGAGAATAATGAATTTAGAACTGTATAGCACTCCAGCAGTGTTATAGTTAATAAATAGTCACTCCTAGATTATTAATATAGCATATTTTGACTCCATCCAAACCGTCTAAATTAGGTGATCCATTCTAGATAGGCTAAATTACAAAAAATCCATTGATTTAACTATTCTATCTTCCAATTAGTGGGAATTTGTATGTTGAATTCAAATAATTTGTTTAGCATACAAGAATCAACTAGTTAGGAGATCCAGCCATTGTGTGTTTTTGCCATCTAAATTGGGACCCACTTTTATATCTGTTTAATTTAATTTAAAAATGTTCAAAGGTTGCAATTTCTCAATGCATGTGTATAGATTACCAAACGCTATCACCTATGATAATTAGGGGCCTTAGGCGATTGCCTCACCTGCCTACCCCTTAGAGCCGCCCCTGCATATAATCCGACCTTTTGAATGGATTGGACATGTTTTGGTGGAAAATAAATAAATGTACGTGATGTTCACATATAGCTGTTAGATGTGATATTTTTATATTATATAAACAGTAGAGGATGCTCGAGGTGCTCACTCAACTCATCTAAGAACTGAGTTTATTTGCAAGACATGCGGCAGTGTTTCATGCGTGTGCAGATCCACACCATTTGTTAAGTGGAGTCTACAGTTGGTTAGCATGCCCTGGCACCAAAATCAAGATGCACCTGTGATGTAGCACGAGTCAAGCACAACTTCATGGAAACTATGATCAAAAGAAAATTAGACAAAAGTTCAGTATAGGTGAAAACAGTCTATACTCACACTATAGCTTCCATTTTCTATCACCTTGTCACGTCAAATTCGTGCATATAATATATTGTTAGAAAGTTATCGATGAGAGGTGCTACATAGCAACTATATAATACTGTTTATTTGTCTTTAGGGAGTTCTTAATAATAAAAGAAACCATTTTCGGTCAATTTTGTATTTTAGTTCAAAAATTACTATTTTTAGAAAGTTTTATGTATACAAAATTACCATTTTCAGTTAAGAGTAGGTTCTCATGTTCAATTCCTTATTTAAATTAACTAAATTTTGTTTACAAGTTTGAATTGATTTAGGCAGTTTTACTTCTTTTATTTACTATTTGGGAAAAAATTTCTATTTTGAGTTTTATTACAAGTTTATGGCATCTTGTCAACATAACAATTACATTGCAAAGGATACTTCATTCATTTTTCTCTACATTTGTCTCATTTTTAGAGACTTTTCTACTTTATCATTTCAAAGTTGTGAGTTGAAGGATTATTTTAAAGAAAGATGCACCCATTATATTACCCATATGCGGGACCCATCTATTGGATATATAATGTTGGTCACATGAAAGGTTTCATTCTCTCTCACAAAAATGTTTTATGTATGGCTGAAAGTCATGCAGTCCGGCTGGGTTGGGTTGGTGCTTAACCCTAGTCCAATCCAAAGTTCATATACATCAACCCTAACTCAACCCAACCCAACCCAACCTCGGTTTGAAAATTCTCAACCCAAGCCTAATCCAAGCAGGCTAACCCAATCCTAACCTCGGGAAAATTCTCAACCCAAGCCTAACCCAATCGGGCTCCGTCGGCCAGTTGAGTGGATACGTGCTAATATTTTCGTTATTAATGTAGTCTATTATCTTTTCAATACACGGCTTATTTTTTGTACTTATGATATAATGGTGCACGGCCCCTCTCCACTTCTGTATGTGGTGTGGCCCACACAAGTCACGGATTGACTTGATTTTTGAGACCTAGGCCCATGATGGAATGATGCATCTAACTGATGGGATAGATGTTCGAAACGCATCACGATGGGGCCCACACAACTCAACCTCATGGAACGGACTCGTGAGGTCGATCGCATAGTACCTTTTTCCATATATATATATATATATATATATATATATATATATATATATATATATATGTGTGTGTGTGTGTGTGTGTGGAAAAGGTACAATGCGCTAGACCTCATGATAAGCTTATCATGAGGTGGAGCTGTGTGGGCCCCACTGTGTTGTATGTTGACCATCAACACCGTGCATTTGATGGGAACCCTTTAAATTATTGGATATCCCAAAAATCAGCTGTATATGGAACTCAGGTGGGCCATACCATCTAAAATTATGTGAAGACACCGTTAAAACATATAAAAGCACTTGGTGGGGCCCACTTGAGTTTTGCATGCGCCTGAAACTTGGTCTGAACCGTCATTCAAGTGGGACACACATAATGGATGGTCTGGATTTGCAAACCACATCTCGATGGGCCCTCAAAAATGGTTATGAATGTTTTAATGGTGTACGGCCCCCTCTCCACTTCTGTATGTGGTGGGGCCCACAAAAGTCACGGATTGACTTGATTTTTGGGACCTAGGTCCACGATGGAATGGTGCATCTGACGGATGGGGTAGATGTTCGAAACGCATCACGGTGGGGCCCACACAGCTCGACCACGGCTCGAGCGCATTGTACCTTTTCCAGCGTAAAGCAGTCGTCCGTGAGGTCGAGCTGGGTGGGCCCCACCGTGATGCCTTTAAAAAATCAACACCGTCCACCAGATGCACCTTTCCATGGTGGGCCTGGACGGCTCACATCATGGGACGGAGCCGTGAGCTCACTGAGCGCATTGTGCACCTGAAACTTTCCCATATAGGGAATATATATATATATATATATATATATATATATATATATATATATATATATTGGACCGTATATATATATATATACACACACACACACGAAGCTGAAAAAAGTGACCTAGCTGTTCCATTGTCCATCAAGTGGGTGGTTGAAGGGAAAAATAATCAACGGTCCAGCTGCAACCAAGAAATGTTCATTAATGAGTGGCTATAATTGACCAATCAACGTGACTTTAAGCTACATCCCATCTACAATGGGCCCCACAATTTCAGCAGTTGAATCGGATTGCCTGTGACCCCGGGCGGTGGGCACAGAGATCTCTGTGGCCAGGGCTGTGTGGGGCCTACAGAGATGTTCGTGACAAATCCACCCCGTCCATCTGTTTCAAAAGACCATAATAGGATAGGAACTTAAAATTCAGTAAGATCCAAAACTCAGGTGGGCCTAGTGGGAACGGAAATGTTTAGCGTTGAAACCTTCCTGGAGCTGACCATAATGTTTATATGCAATCCAAACCGTTCATAGGTCTATTACCACTCAGATAAATTGTAGGCACAAATATCATTCTGATACGAAACTTCTGTCACCCCTGGACGTTCAATCCCCACTGTTTCGTGTGGTATGGCCCACCTGAGTTTTGGATCTATATGTTTTTTAGACTCCGGTCCTATTGTGGTCTTTTAAAACAGATGGACAGAGTGGATTTGTCACTAACATCTCTGTGGTCCCCACACAGCCCCTGCCACTGAGATATGTCTGTGCCCGGGGTCACAGGCAATCCGCTCCCGATACGAACCTAGAACGATCCGGTACATCCTACCTGTATAGTCTGTAAACAATGGGAGGTATTGACTTGGTCCAAATTGTCCCCATTTCCTCTGTATTGGATGGATTCGGGTGGGTCGAGACGATTCAGATCACCCTTGTAAGACTTACCAAGACATGTTAGGCAATGTTTGTGTGGGCCAACCAATGATACTTATCTAAAATCCACACCGTCCATCATATCTATAATCCATACCCCAATTCAAACTGAGGTGCACGTTCTACATGTTCAGTGGCATTTCGTATACATGAATTGTTACCCTTTCCAAAAACAGCATCAAACTCGCTTGTCGGTACGAAACGTTGCTCTGGCAAAAACGCTGCTGGATGAAGTCACCGTTGTAGGGTTCAACTTCATGTTTTCCAAGTGACCAATGATCAGTTGTGTCCCACTGTAGATGGACCGTGTCTCAATGGTCCGGATTAAAGAAATAGATTGAGGCATTCAGGCAGCTTATTACATAATTCCTACATGCTAACATTCGCTATTTTGGCTCTGAGAGCTGTTGTGAAGAAATGTAGGACAGAGGTGAAGGTCCCATTGCCGGAGATGCTGATGAAGCCGCAGCGATTGGATGCAAAGACACGTCATCCTGTATCATTTCCAACTCGGCGGACTGCCTCCCGTATAACCGAAAGAAGTTCAAGGACTCAACCCTTGGATTGGATAGAGGACTCCTTCCTTCCAACATGGCCACCACATCGGCCATGCACGGCCGCAGATCCGGCTCCTTGTGCAGACAACACAATGCAATGCGTACTAGCTTCTCGACATCCTCATCAATCACATGGCCTTCCAGCCGTGGGTCCACTAGCTCAAGATACTGACGTTGCTGGTGCATCTCCAATGCAAACAATGGGAAGTAAAAGGACGAGCATGCCGACGAAGATGAACGTCCGTTGCTATTCTGCCTCTCAAAGGAGCAATTCCTCTTCCCTCGTACTATCTCTAACAAAACCATACCGTAACTGTACACGTCGATCTTGTCGTTGATCGCAGAGTGGATCAGCCACTCCGGTGCCAGGTACCCGCGGGTTCCTCTCATGGTAGTGTAGACACTGGAAATTTCGGGGCTCATCAGCTTGGAAAGCCCAAAATCCGATATCTTCACCTGCGAGTAGTCATGTAAGAGAATGTTCTCAGGCTTGATATCCAGGTGTATGATCTTGTTCTCACACCCGCGGTGCAAATAATCAAGTCCGCGGGCCACCCCAATCGCAATGTCCATCCTCTGCTGCCACTCTAAAACAGGACCCTCTCCAAAGAGGGATCGGTCCAGCGACCCGCTATTCATGTACTCCAACACTAAGAACCTCTGCTCCCCTTGGGCATGAAATCCTCTGAGTTTTACAAGGTTGGCATGGCGGATTTTCCCGATAATCGCGATCTCAGTATAGAACTCTTTCTTGCCTTGGACACCGGCGTTGTTGATCTTCTTCACGGCCACAAGGGTTTTATCAGGCAGAGTGCCCTTATACACTGCTCCAAACCCTCCCGAGCCTATCAGAGTCGTGAAATGGTCGGTCGCAGTCTCGAGCTCCTCATACTTGAATTTCACTGGCAAGCCCGGAATTGAGATTGGATCTTTAAAGGATGAATTCTGTCGGCCTAATTTCACTACTGGAGTTTTCGAATTTCTTAATCTTCTCCACCAAACAAAGCCCACGAGGATTGCCAATAGAAAAGCGCTGATGCAAGGTATGAGGATCAAAGCCAAAATGGGAAAATCTCTTCCTGAATTTCTATAAGCGCTATTGGCATTTGGAGGTGATAGGAGTCCCAGCGTCTTAATGTAGCCAGAAGTAGTACCATCATCGGACATAGCATAGAGAGACCCCAATTCACCATTCAGAAAATGGCAAGAAGATGAGGACTTAGTATAGAAGAAACCCAAGCATGAGCAATTCTTGGAGCAGAGATCCTGGCAAGCCAACAAGGAATCGACAGTCTGCCACAACAATCTATCTATGGAATACTTAATTCCGTAGCCAAGTCCTAAGTATGCCAAAGAAGAATTTGAATTACAAGCAGAGTATGGTAAATCAGAACCATCGGCTGGTAAGCAACCGCCGCCAATCATGGGATGAAAACCAGATGGGCAGGTGCAGACAGATATATTTGTGCAAAAGCCAAGTGGACCGCAAAAGAGAGGGAGTCGGCAGTCGTCAGACGGCGTAACGAATTCCAGCTTCTTCTCTCCATCAGAGAAGTTGAAGATGCTGAACTGGCCTTTTGAATCCAACTTCGCCATCCCCAAATCTGCCAGTGGCAAGATCACCTGCCAAACCACCGTGCCGTCGTCGTTGACTAGATAGAGACCGGAGCCGTTTATCCCCATATATGATACATCGGCGTTGGAATCCTTGAAAGCCTGTGAGTCTGTGGAAAGCGCCCAGTAATGCTGGTCTTTCCAACGGAACACCGCGTCATTGTTCGTTATAAAGAACCGATAATCTCCAGTAGAGAGGTTTGAATCCGAAACGGCGCTGGCAAGCATCGTTCCTACACGGAGAGATTGACCGATCAAGATCGTGTCCGTCGGGTGATCAAAGCTCTGCCAGAGAACAGCGTCAGATCGATCCAGCAGCACCAGATTACCATTTTCAAGAAGTTTCAACGCCGTTACAGCAGATCTCAACGGCGGGGTCGACCAGGTGAGACTTCCGTTGTTGTGATAGAGCGAGATGCCGTTGGCCGTTAGATTTAACGGTCCAGAGGATGAGATTGGCGAGTCACGATTGGCGGACCAGACGGTGGTGTTAGATCCCACGTGGATGATGGAAAGATAGAAGGAGGATTTTCGAGAAGAAGGGCTCGAGATGGAGGCTTGGAAGGTTCCGTTGGGAGAAGCTAAAAATGCGCCGGCACTCTTGATGAAATGGAAATGAGAAGCGGTGAAGTTTGTGTAGATGACATCGGTGAAGAGATTGGAAGGTGAGGAAGGAAGAGCGAGGATGAGTGCGTAGGATAAGAGGATGGTGGCGGTGAAGGCTAAGGTGGTTGCCATGAAAGAGGGAGAACGAGAAGGGGGAGAGTTTTGCGACTAGGAAGCGGATTAGCTGGTGTACCACACTTCAGCTACATAGCTGATGTAGGTACGTGTCGTGCGAAGACGAGCACTGACTACTCCTCGGACGGGGATTCCCCGCGAAAGCCTTTCGCAGGAAGTTCCTGCGCTGGGAATTTAGGTGGGCCCGAGGTGATTTTTTGAGAAATCCACTCCATTCATCCGTTTTGTGAGTTCATTTTAGTTATAAGTCCAAAAATGAACTATATCCAATTCTCTGGTGGGCCAAAAATGTGAGTATTGAATGTCAGCAGTTGAAATATTCGTGTGGCCACAGAAGCCTTGAATCAGGATAATATTTGTGTTTTCATTTCATCCCACTATGAGTGACGTTACAAACGGTATTGATGGCATATAAACATCACTGTCGACGACGGGAACATTTCAACGGCAGAAATTTCCCTGCATACATTTTCTTTTAGTGCGGCCCACTTAAGTCTTGGATCTTACTCAATTTTGGTCTCAAATCTTAAAATGATCTCAAAAAACGGATGAACAGGGTAGATTTCTCACAAACATCACGGAAGGCCCCACCTAAGTTTCCAGCGCAGGCACTTCCTGCGAAAGGCTTTCGCAGGAAACCGCGTCCCTGCTCCTCTAACTGGCCGCGGATTAGGTAAGTCGTGGTTTTGACAAACAGAGGATTCGGAGGATGCGGATTGGCTGGTGTACTCACACCAGCTATATAGTTATATAGCTGCTGTATTGATGTCAGCAAGTTATGTGGGTCTCATCTTAAGATATGTGTTATATCCAAACTGTCCATCCATTTGGCGGGCTCTTCTTAAGGCTTTAGACGAAAAATAAGATAAATTTAACTATCAAGTGAACCACACTGTAAAAACCAGTGGGAGATTGAACATCTACCATTGAAAACCTTTTTGAGGTCATAGATGTTTTGGATCAATATTAAATTTATTTTTCCTCTTCATTCAAGTATTTGTAACCTTATGAACAGATTGGATGTAAAATAAATGTTATGGTGGGCCCTAAAAAATTTTAATGGTTAAAACATCATCTCGGCTGCTATTTATGGTGTGGTCCCATGTTCTTTGGATATGATTCAGTTTTTAGATAATACTCTAAAATGATCTCTAAAAATAGATGAAGGGTGTAGATATAATAAATATATCAATGTGGGGCACATGCAACTTTGATCTCATTTGAACCCTTCATACAACATGGAGATCGAGGAGCGTCAGTGCTAGGGCTATTCACGAGTCAAGCTAGCTCGAAAAACTCGCTCGAATCGGCTCGAGTCAGCTCGGATTGACTCGGCTTGAACGGCCGATTCGAACCGAGCCAAGCTAATTATTTGAAGCTCGAGTTGAGTTCAAGCCAAGTTCGACCAGGGGGCATTTCAACTCAACTCGACTCGAAGCTCGAGCTCGACTTGGCTCAATTAATAAATATATTAAATATTATATATATATATTTTAAGTTTAAACTTAAAAAAAAAAAAAAAAAAAAAAAACCCTAGAGTCTCTACCCGACCGCACGTACCCCCTTGCCCTTTCCCTTTATTCTCTTTCTCTACGCATTGCCAGCCGCCCACCCACCCAGACCACCACCACTCGTTTTCATTTCAGCTCCACAATAGTATGATTTCAATCTCTTGAGATATACTTCTTAGGCGAGAAACCCAAGAAATCCGAGATGAGTTCTTCTCAAATTTGTTAGAGCTTCAAGGAAATCCAATGATCTGATTGGCTAGAGCTCTTTACTTGGATTTCTTATCTATGTTCTGCTATGTTTCTTTTCTATTACTTGGATTTCTGCTAGTGGAAGAAGATCAAGAACAGATCGGTTCTTACAGGTTTCCTCATCTGATTTAAAACTTTGTTTGGTTTTTTAATCGGGTTTTGCTTTTATTCTCTTAAGATTTTTTAATTTTTCATCAATTGAGGAGGATCAAGAACAGAATCCATTACTCTCTCACCCAACAAGCTCGAGTTCAACTCGAGGTAAACTCGACTCGACTTGAACCACTAGCTCGACTCGAACTCGACTCGACAGCTTTGGCAAACAAGCCAAGCTTCAAGCTCGAACTTGAGTACATCATGGACAAGCCGAGCCAAGGTTGGCCCACCTCAACTCAACTCGGCTCGATGCCCACCTCTAGTTAGTGCACGTCTTTACACGACACGTACCAATAGCAACTATATAGCTGGTGTGAGGTACACCAGCCAATCCGCTTCCACCTCCATCTGTGCAGAGCTTAGGACATGTTAGATAGGTAGCCTTGGACGCGGATTGCGTCCTACCCCCGCCCGAACGGTAATCCGTCCGGGTAGGGCTCTGTGGGGCCCACAGTGATGTAAGTGTTTTATCCACGCCGTTCAATGATTTTTTCAGATAATTGTAACATGTGAACCAAAAAATGAGGCGGGTCCAAGGCTTAAGTGGACCACACCAAAGGAACCTACACTGATAATGACACCCACCGTTGAAACCTTTCTAAGGGCCAACGTGATGTTTATTTTACCATACAACCTATTCATAAGGTCATGTAAACGTGGATGAAGTGAAAACACAAATATCAGCTTCATCCGAAACTTGTCCGGCTCCTAAGAAGCTTTTAATGGTGGATGTTCAATCCCCACTTTGTGGATCCGCCTCATTTTTTAATTCACATATTAAAATTATCTGAAAAAAGCACTGAACGGTGTGGATAAAACAATTACATCACGGTGGGCCCCACAGAGCCCTACCTGGACGGATTACCGTCCGGGCGGGGTAAGACGCAATCCGCGTCCGATAGCCTTGGTGGAGAGTGGTTACGTCATAAGGCAAGAGGACACATCGGAAAACGGATGCATTAGCCTGCATTTGTACACGTGTCCACGAAGAACCACAAACATCGTCTCCTTTTTTCTGATTTCTACCTGTTACCAAAGACGAATTTCCTGCCAAAGTCTTTCATAGGAATTTCATGCGCAAGGATGTTGGTTAGGGCCATAGCCATTTTTAAAAAAAATATACACTCCATTCATCTTTTTTGAGATCTCATTCTAGAACAAAAAACCAACAATGAGCTGGATCCAAAACTCAAGTGGGCCACAGAGGAAAACTTGGAGAAAGACATACTTACTGTTGAAACCTTCCTAAGCTCCACCTTGATGTTTATATGTCATCCAAACCATTTATAATGTCATTAACACTGGAATGAAAGGAAAATACAAAAAATAAAAAAAATATCCCGAAACAAATCTTTTATGGCCATAAGAATATTTCAACGGTTTTCACTAAATCCCACTGTTCTCTCTAGTATGACCCACTTGAGTTTTGAATCCACCTCACTTTTTGTATAATGTCATAAAATGAGATCTCACAACTGTTAAACGGTATTGAATTCCTACTAACATGGCAGTCAGCCCCACCCGGCCCCACCTATCATCCTTGGGCGGAAACTTCACACGGAGGAAATCCGCGTACCCTTTTTCCATTCCAAGTAGGAAACGGCTACTGACAGGCTGAGTAGGAGACTGTTATTGAAGTGACGTCACCAAATTTGTAGCCCCACCATGATGATATGTTTTGTATCCACTCCATTCATCCATGTGGAGAGATCATTTTAGGGTAAGATCCAAAGAATGAGTCACATCGAAAGCTCCAGTGGACCCATCATAGAAAACAGTGGGAAGAGTGATGCCACCGTTAGAAACTTCTAAAAGCCACAAAAGTTTTTGATCAAGCTGATATTTGTGTTTTCACTTTTTTAATGTCTTTGTTAACTTTTGAACCGGTTAGATTTTGAGAAAACATTATGGTGGGCCTTAGGAAGGTTTCAACGGTAGACAATAATCTTCCCACTATTTTCTGTGGTGGGTCCACTAAAGCTTTGGATCTGCCTCATTATCTGACTAATGACTTAAAAATAATATCTCCAAATAGATGGACGTTGTGGATACAACACATATATCATAGTAGGGGCCATGTAACTTGGTGACGTCACTTCACTAGCCAGCCTCGCTACTCAACCTGTAAATATCTTATCCGCGTCCAAAATGGATTGGCTACTCCCTCTGCCACTAGCCAATAGCTAGTGGTCAGTGTGTGTTTCATCCATGCCGTCCATCTATTTTTCTAGATCATTTTATGGTATAAGACCCAAAATGAGGTATATCCCAATCTCAAGTGGACCACATTACAGGAAAAAGTGTTGAATGAATGTCGACCATTAAAAACTTTTTGGGGGCCATAAAAGTTTTGGATCAAGTTGATCTTTGTTTTTAGTTTCATTTGGGTCTTTATGACCTAATCAACAGATTGGATGTCAAATAAACAGTACAATGTGTAACACCCGTATTTTTTTAAAATAAAATTTAAATTTTAAATTTTAAATTTCAAACTTTAAGTGGAAAAGAGATCCGCTAATCTCGTTATCCTTCCTCTATTCTCTCATCATACAAAATTATTCGTATCTCGTAGTTCCCCAATCAACTTTCCTTCTTTAAAAAAAAAAAAAAAACTAAGAAGAGTTCTATTAAAACTGAAAGAAGCAAGGAATAACTCGTAGAAAAAAAAAAAGAAACGTGAGAGAGAGAGAGCATGAGTTCTATCAAAACTGAAATAAGATAATGAAAAACTCGTAGAAAAAAGAATACAGAAGGAAAAGTGGGAAGGAAGAATTTCTTTGGAATTCACTTATTCAGGTGAGTAATTTTATATTATTTTTCTTTATTTTATTCATGTAATATGTAAATTGGCATGATCTACATATTGGATAGATTGGATCAATCAAACATCCATTGTGTAGGTTTAATTAATTCATGTAAAAAGGTATGCGCATGACTTACTAAAGTATAGAACGTAAGATTTTAAGGTATGCGCAGGGCTTTAAGGGTAATATGTAGAATGTGATATTTTTTTTAATGGACAGAGACCGTTATGATCCGTACTGTTCATGGATGTTATAACAATTAATTGTATAATATTTTTAGGAATCAAATCGATTCGACACCTTAATGGACCGTACTGGTCATATGTCTATCAATCTTTTTAAGATTAAAATAAATTAAAATCTTAAATTCTAGACAGATCTGACCATTGGATGGACAGTATTGATCTGAATAAATAATAAATCAAATATTTTATTTATTATGTGTAATCGTAAGATTTAAAGAAAAATTCTTATTTATGTGATTTTAGGAAGTCCTAATTCAATTCAAACCGTTGGTTTACGGAATCATCTCCACCACATCAAGGTGAGTGATCCCGATGTGTTTCTCATCCATCAAGTTAAAAATAGGTGGATTATTTGTTGTGTTGTATTATTATTCTGATTTAATTGACTGATTTAATTGACATGATTTAATTGCCATGATTTAATTGTCATGATTTAATTGCTACAATTTAATTGTCGTGTACTTTTAGTTGACTGAAAGGACTATGATTTCTATATTAATAATGATATGATTTGATTAAGGTGTTAAACTATATTGATTCAAATGTGATAAATAGCCTATGCAATACATGATTCATGACTTCATGATGCATCTAACAATTGCATGCACAACACGTCTTGATTCTGGGGACCTCCCTGGATCGGTATATCCTGGTAGAATCGTTACTTAAGCCCACTATACTAGTGGAAGCCTACTCGGAGTAGATGCGGGCCTTGCTATGCCTACCAAATGGTAGAAGCCGCCAAGGACGATGCGTTGACTGAAGCGGGTTTCAACTCAAGCAAGTGGACTGATTCCCACTTGAAGCATTATTGCATTGCATTTACATTTTTTAAATTTAATTTTATAATGTGTATGTTTATTGACATTCTATTTTGATGTAAGAACCATGTCTGAATTCTCACTAGGCACTGGCCAAATTTTATTCTTTTTATTGATGGAAAACCGTATGATGTGAATGAGGGTGAGCCGGTGGCTCAAGAACAGGAATACGTGGCTGAGCCGGAGGAGGATTTAAGGGACACGTGGCCCTACTTAACAGAGGAAGAAATTACTGCCTTAGAGTAGACATGATTTGTTTTTATTATATTTAATTTTCTTAGATTGTTATTTTTTTTTTTTAGTTGTTGGACATATTTATTTTATTTCATAAGACCCCGAATGGGTGGGTTCTTAACTATGTTTATGATTAGTTATTTGAAATAAATGGTTATTTCTTATTTATGAGATGATTCTTAATATGAATGGATCGTAGATCTACGGTAAAGCTACTTAATAGATGAGATTTTTGTAAGCAATTTAATAATTTAAGTACACTTAGTGTACAAGTCATGACATGGATCTCAGGTCCGAAGTATACGCTAGGTACCCAAAATCTGGGTCGTGACAGAATGGTATCAGAGCATAGTTTTTTCAAATTCTAGAGTGACCTGTAGGTCATGTATCTCACAAAATTTCATAAATTGTAGATCCCTTAAAATAAAAAAATATTTCATCATAATTTCCCTCTCTATTGATGTATGGAATGAGGTACATAGAAATTCAAAACTAAATTCTTATTCATTTTTAAACATAGAAATAAAAACTTTAGGTTCTCAGAACTCCTATTTGAATATAATTTAAATTAATATGGGTTAGTGTGGACTGAAATTAAATTTTTTAAGATTTTTAATCCATAAAATAATGTTTGACAGCAATAGGCAGCAGAAATTACCCAACTTGTAAAATTTGTAACTATAAAAGTACTACTCCAATTGAGGCGATTCAAAAGCCTGATCGAAGATAGACGAGTCTAAATTTATATAAAAATAATAAAAAAATTTGAATCTAAGAGTCACTATACTGATTCAGTGAGTAAGCACAGGTTGGTCAGAATTCATCAAATTCTGGACAGGTCTGACTGCAGGAATTTTAAAATATTTTATGGTTGGAATTTTTAGATAAGATTTCACAGATACATATTAAACTTATAGTAATATTTCTAGAAAAAAAAATAGAATTTAATCTAAAATTTTAAAGTACAAGAAAAGGTGATAGAAACAACAGTCATCAAACTGGAAATCAATCTGCCCATACTGGTTTTCTATCGGTTTAACTAAAGGACTTTTTCATTTTAATAATTATTTTTGGTTTAATTAATATATTTATTTGAATTAAATTATTTTAAATATATATATATATTAAGAGTAAAATAAAATTTAATCAAGGTCATTATCTCTACTAAATTTAAAATTCTTTCTTATGGGATTATAAGCCCATACTTAGCGATTTTTTTTTTCTAAAAAAAAAAAAAAAAAAAAAAAGGGAAAGAAAAAAAAAAAAAAGAAGAAGAAGATTTAATCTTAAACTTACTAAGACTTATTTTTAGGCCGATAAGAATATTTTCCCCAAATTTAAAGGTCCAGGGTAATTATTTCTAATTTTGACAATTTGTTTACATTGTTGATTGAAAATCTGGACCATTTTAGTGTCCCTGATCAAATACAATAAAATTGTTACCCAAAAATATTTTAAATTTTTTTTAGAGTCATGTACATATTGCTGGATTTCTGTATAAAATTTTATGACAATCTAAGTTATAAATAAATTATGAAAATTCAAAGAGTAGGCCATAAATGATAAAAATAACTGCTAGACAGCATGATTTTTCTCCCTTAGTAGTGATGAAAAACTAAGTATATGTAATGATTTTGATCTAAGAATTTTTGTAAAAATCCATCAGATAGTCAGTGACCTATGTTCCAAATTTCAAATCATTCTGACTTTCAGTTTGGAAGTTAAAATTCTGGAAATAATGATGTGTTTATCAAATTCGAATTTGAAATTTTCCTTTAGTCACGTCGTGAGATGCAACGCTTTGATCTTTAATCATCGTGACGTGTAAAACTTTGAAACCCAACCTATGATCCTTGATTGATATGATATGATATATATATATATATATAATTAATTAAATTTTATTTCCTTGCTAAAATAAAATTTTCTTCTCATAGGATTAAATGGCCCCCAAGAAGACCCGTAGTATTCGAGATTTGTTGCCCTCCGCGAGTGCACCTCTTCCTAAGACTCCCGTAGCAAATATGACTATTCATGAAGAATCAGGGACGGCTCCTGAAGAGCAGGATGAGAATATGATAAATGAGGATGAAGTGGGCGATGTAGGACAAGTTCCTCTACCACCTCCTTGTCCAGTTAATATGGGTGGTGCAGGACCAAGCACTCATTTACCGCTATCTCCAAATACGATGCGTGCTAACTTCAATGGACCTAACATTCAGCCCTGGGATGCACCTTTGGGTTGATGACTCGATGGCAGACATGATGAAACAACAACAAGAACAATTTACGACTCAAGGGATATGTTAACGAATTTGAACCAAGCCCCTCAGAATCATCAGAATTCCTCACCGCATGGAACCGAACCACTTCGAGAAGTAGATATGCTCGAAAAATTTACCAAGCTACGTCCGCCAGTTTTCAAAGGAGCTTCGATCCATCAATTGCGGAAGATTGGCTTAAACAAGTCGAGAAGACTTTAGAAGCTATAAATTGCCCTGATAACCAAAAGGTTCAACTCGCAACATTCATCATGCAGGGCGAAGCAGATGTATGGTGGAGAGCAACCAAGAGGATGGCACCAACTGGACATTTATGAACTTGGAAAGAATTCCAAGATAAATTCCACGAAAAATATTTTCCCAAGGCTTATCGAAACCAGAAGATGGCAGATTTTGCAAACTTACAGCAAGGAGCGATGACTGTGGCTCAATATGAGGCCAAATTCACTGAGTTGTCAAGATATATTACAAGACTAGATGAAGATTATAAAATAACAAGATTTGAAGAAGGTCTTCGTCAGAATATTCGAACAAGATTTTGTTGTGCGGATATTCAAAAGTACTCTGAAATTGTAGATAAAGCCCTTCGAGCCGAGAGAGATTGTGAACGTTTTCTGAAGTCGAAGGTAGGAAGCCAAAGCAGAACCGTGCCAAATCAACAATAACCTTTGGAGAAGAGACAACGGACGCATGTTCACATAGCACCATCAAGAAATCAGGAGCAACATTTTCCTGGAAATTGTTCATATTGTGGAAAATATGGACATAAAGCCCAGTGTGTGCGGAACTGCACTTAAAGACATAGGAGTGATGCCGCTTCAGCAAATACCTCTAGATTGCAACTTCCAGCACCTACTCAACAATCGGGTCAAGCGTCGCGTGCATTACTTTCTAAGCCTCCACAGAATCAACATAATAGGCCTCAACCTCCTACGTCTCAAAACCAGGGAAATCAACAAACCAAAATACAGCCGTCGAGAGCTCCAGTTTATTCTATTCATTCCATCACACCGGCAGACAAGCTTGAAGATAACCATAATGTCGTGGAAGGTACAATTGATATGAATGGCATTTCAATTTCTGTGTTGTTTGATTCTGGAGCTACATTATCTTTTGTTGCTTCATCCATTATAACTCCATTAGGGTTAAAACCAAAAAGTCTTGTAAAGAAGATTTCTGTGAAGTCTCCTATAGGAAAACCTGTTATTTTAGATAAGATTTGCAAGTCTGTTTCGGTCATATTAGGAGGGATTTCAATGATAGCTAACTTGGTTGTCATGGACATGTCTGGATATGATATTATTTTTGGTATGGATTGACTTACCTCTAATCATGCTAAGTTGGATTGCTACGAAAAGACGGTTAATTTTTCTGTACCTGGAAGAAAGCCATTTACAATTCAAGGGAAGCAGAGGAACGAAAGGATTGAGCGTATTATGATGTTAATGAATGGAAAGACACCAGAATTGTCTGTAGACCAAATTCCAGTAGTGAAGGAATATCAAGAAATTTTTCAAGATATACTGGGTTTACCACCTCGTAGAGAAGTAGATTTTGGTATTGATCTTCTGCCAGGATCAACACCAATATCTGTCTCCATATCGAATGACGCCTGTTGAAATGAAGGAATTGAAGGAACAACTAGAAGAACTGAAGGCTCAGGGATTCATACGACCGAGTAGGTCACCGTGGGGTGCGCCGGTACTGTTCGTGAAGAAAAAGGATGGTACTAGACGCTTATGTATTGATTATCGCCGATTAAATAAGGTGACGATTAAGATCAAGTATCCCATACCACGCATTGATGATTTGTTTGATCAGCTGAAGGGAGCTCGGTATTTCTCCAAGATTGACTTAAGATCTGGATATCATCAGCTGCGAATCAAGGAGGAAGACATCTATAAAACGGCATTTCGAACACGCTATGGACACTATGAATTTCTGGTTATGCCCTTTGGACTAACCAATGCCCCAGCAGTGTTCATGGACCTGATGAATAGAGTATTTCAGCTTTATCTGGATAACTTTATCATTGTATTCATCGATGATATCTTGATTTACTCTAAGACTAGTGAAGAGCATGAGCTACACTTGAGGACAGCATTACAGACTTTAAAGGACAATCAATTGTATGCTAAATTCTCTAAATACGAATTCTGGAAGGAGAATGTTAATTTCCTTGACCATGTTATCTCAAAAAAGGGAATTGCAGTAGATCCAGCAAAGATTGAATCAGTGGTGAACTGGGAACGACCCACAAATATCTCAGAAATTAGAAGTTTTCTTGGACTGGCTGTGTATTACAGAAGATTCATCAAAGATTTTTCAAAGATTTTCAGGCCATTGACAAGTCTGACTCGGAAGGGAGTACCATTCAAATGGAATGAGAAGTGTGAAGAAGCTTTTGCCGAATTAAAGCGACTTCTAACCTCCGCTCCCATCCTTACTCTTCCGAAAGACGGACTGATATTTGAAGTATATACGGATGCATCAACAAAAGGTTTGGGTTGTGTACTAATGCAATTTGGTAAGGTCATTGCCTATGCATCAAGGCAACTTAAGCCTCATGAGCGTAATTACCCAACTCATGACCTGGAATTAGCCGCCATTGTGTTCGCATTAAAAATTTGGTGACATTATCTGTATGGCGAACGGTTCGAACTTTTTACAGATCACAAGAGTCTTCGGTACTTATTCTCACAGAAGGACCTGAATATGAGACAAAGAAGATGGACAGAATTCCTGAAGGACTATGATTTTGAATTACTTTATCATCCGGGTAAAGCAAATTTAGTAGCAGATGCTCTAAGCAGAAAAGAGTATAAGCAGAAGACTATAGCTAGTTTGATGATCCATGAATGGGAAATGCTGAGTTTCATAAGAGAATTCGACGTCAAACTAAATTTTCAGGAGCAGAAGGTTGAGATATGTAATATTGAGGTGAAACCGACTCTTAGAGATCGGATTATTGAATCGCAAGCTAATGATGAATGGTTGCTAAAAATGGTAGCCAAACATCAGGATAATGAAGAGTCCGAATGGAGTAATAGGGCAGATAAAGGGATTCGTTACCAAGGACGTATTTGTGTACCTAATGTCCCAGAGTCGAAGGACGAGATTTTGAAAGAAGCACATCGAACCAAGTTTACTATTCACCCCGGAAGCACGAAGATGTATCAGGATGTGAAGAAATTGTTTTGGTGGCCGAACATGAAGAAAGAGATCGCAGATTATATTTCTCGATGTTTTATTTGCCAATAGGTGAAGTCAGACCATCAGAATCCATCTGGTTTGTTGCAGCCATTGAAAATACCTGAGTGGAAGTGGGATTGTATTTCTATGGATTTTATAGTTGGTCTCCCCAAGACTAAGAAAAAGCACGATGCGATATGGGTGATTGTCGACCGACTAACAAAGTTAGCACATTTCCTTCCCATTCGTATCAACTATTCGATGGATGAACTCGTTAAATTGTATATCAGGGAAGTTGTAAGACTTCACAGCATCCCTAGTTCTATCGTGTCAGATCGTGATCCTCATTTCACGTCGCGGTTTTGGATCAGCCTACAAGAAGCTATGGGAACCACTACAGACTACAAGATCAAAGATATCATCCACAATCCAATGGGCAGACCGAACGTGTGAACCAGATATTGGAAGATCTATTGCGTGCATGTGCCCTTGATTTTAAAGGAAGTTGGGATGACAATTTACATTTCGCTGAGTTCGCCTACAACAATAGTTATCAGGCAAGCATAGGAATGGCCCCATATGAAGCTTTATATGGGAGGCCTTGTCGCGCGCCTAATTGTTGGACCGAAGTAGGTGAGAAGAGTTTGGTCGGGCCAGATATTATTCAGGAAGCTACTGAAAAGGTCGAGATCATTCGTAAGCGTTTACAAGTTGCGCAAAGCCGTCAGAAGAGTTATGCTGTAACACCCTGGTTCTCAAAACCCGAGGATAGTCGCTCCCCTTTGAGAACCCGAGTATTACGTTATTAAATGGGGTTCTATGATCTAATTAATGACCAATATCAAAATCATTAAGTAAAATAACCACTGCATAAACCAAGAATATCAAGAGTAACAAAAGCGAAAGTTTAATATATTTAAGTGGGAGTAAAATGAAATCCCATGACAGGAAAAATATTTTATTACAACTCCAACAAGACACAAAATCTGAAATACAAAGCAAGTAAATCCTAGAACTCCAATGGCTCAACAACATTCACATAGAACTCTCCTTTGCCAAACTCCACTTCAGCCGTCCTTGGAATCCCGTCATAGGGGTCTCCACCTGTTCATCAAACCTGTGTCTATTTGGTGCAACCGCACGATTGGGTGAGTGAAAACTCAGTGGGAACTTCCCTCATAGATTCAGGCATAACACATCATTCCAAAATAGATTAACAATTTATATATAATTCACAGGGCAATACAAATACATATACAACATATTCAAATTACAAGAAGACTGATCATGAAATTATAAATGAACGTATGTGTGTATGGATGTATGCTCAAGTCACAGATCTGGGTATGCACATCCAGCTGTCAAAATAAAAGACCACCCGCGATAGATAAACTACCTGGAAAAGGCCATGAAGGTGAGTGCGCCCAAGGACAATCTCCTGGAAAAATACCCGGGGGTATGCCCGAGGAGTAAAAATCCTGGAAAAGCCTCATATAAAATAAGAGCGCCCAAAGTGACTTGAATGCACAACTCTGGTCATTCAACTAATCTACAGTAAATTGAGCAGAACGTGGCTTACATTAAGCACTCGGAAAAGCTCACATGTCATGCGTGAATGTTATGTACCATGACATATATATACATTACTTTGATAGAATAGGAATAACTTTCAACTTTCAAATAGGTAATATCCAACTATATATCCCACATGGATTTCCATTGTTTCTTTACACTCAAGGAGGGCTCGCCAAGTATCATGTACGTTTACAGGTGAGGTCACATCATTTGAATTATCTAAGAGTCCTTCTAGGTCCCTTAAGGACTCTTCTCATACTCCCCTTCATACTACTCACAATGCATAATGAAATAAGAGTTGTAAAGCTCAAGCCAGTCTCATTAGAGTTATATTCATAGGCAAATTATAAATGTGACATAGAGTTCATAAGACAACACATCATGCACATAACTGTTAAGGAAATATTGTATTAAAATGATTAATCCAAGAAAGTCACAATAACTAGGAATCAATGATTTTTCTAAAATTTCATACATTAGAGATTTAATCCATATGGAAATTAATGGAAGGAAGAAGCTATGGGGGATGCTCCTCACCTTGAAGTGTGGTTTCTCTTCTTGCCAGACTAGGGACCACAAAGGAGCCCAAAGTACTCAATCTACCCTCACTAGCTTGAATTGACTCCATTCGACGTATTGAACCTAGATGGAGATGATTTCAGTTTCTATCATAAGACTTAGAATGATAGAATAATAACTTGATTAAAATTAAAATAAAGACTCTAAAATTACCTTACTTAAATGCATCCCAAACTCGGCTCGAGTTCAAACCGAGTCAACTCAGTGCCAACCCGATTACAACCCCCTTCTACACTCTCTTCCATTCTTCTTCCTTTCTTTCCCTTTCTCTTTTCTTTTCTCCCAGCATGATGGGGTTCCAGCAAGGTCTGGACCCAACCAGACAGTGAGTCAGAGTCCCGATTCAATTTTGAACCGAGTTGACTCAGAGACTCGCCCCATCTTTTCTTCTTCTCTCAATCTTCTTCTTCTTTCTCCATTTTCTCTCTCTTGCTTTCTTCTTCTTTCTGCAACCTTTAGTGCTAAAGTGTCCAGCCACACATTTGAACCCCAGCAGGTCCCGAAACATGCTCAACTCAGTGAGTTAGAGCAGTCCTACGACTCGGCTCGACCGTGACTCAACCCGCCATAAGGAGGCAGCTCCCCGATCAGCGCTCCTCCTCTCTTATTCCCTTACTTCTTCCAACTTCTCTTTTTTCGGCTAGGATTCCAGCAACCTCCAGCTCGAACCAGCACGATTGGCAGCAACTCGGATCGTGGCTCGGCTGACTCCATGACCATTTGCGGCAACGAGTCGACTGCATGACTCTCTCTCCCTCTGCTCTCTTCTCATTCGTTTGCTTCTTCTTCTCCTCGGTTTCTTCCCCTTTCTTTCATTTCCTTCTGTTTCTCTCTATCTGTCTGACTAGCGAGAACACGAACTCGCAACGACTCAGAACGAGTCCGCTCTCCTTGGTGCGGCAACAGGTGGGCGGCGCCAATGCACTCCTCACGAGCTCTCTCTTTTCACTTTCTATTTCCTTTCTTTTTATTTTTCTCTTTTCTCTCTTTTTGAATCCGTTGCCCTAAAAGGAAAGAGGGTTATTTATACCCTCACAGACGTCTAGAAGGACCGGCAACTAATCCACCTATTAGTTACAAGCTTTGCCCATTAATCACGATTAACAATGAGAGATCGCTGATGATGTCGTTAAGAACTGATTGCTTGGCTGAGATCGGATGTTATGGAAGGATATCTGAGACCATGAGCCACCAGATGGATGACTTAGATCGAGGAATGGGGTCCACAATCAGACGGTGGTTAGGCTGACTAGACGGTGAAGATGACTCCACCGCCAATGGTGATTTATCAAAAGATGAATGATCTTATGATCAGACGTAATTGGAAGGTTCAGATAGGTCACAGAGACCTTGTGGGACCCACCATTTGGACGGTCGTTAGCTTTGAGCTAAAGGGTTCGGGTCTGCATGCGCGGCGGCTCTTTTGTTTGAAAAGAAAGCCCTAGAGAGCGGATAGAATGGAGGGCTGGGATGTTTCCGCACGAAGGGTTGAGATTGAGGGAAATCCCACACGCTGTTAGCCAGCCTGGCAGCAAAAAGGCGGAAACGGTTTCCATTTTTGGAAATTCCAGCCGCACATGGTCATCTTGTGTTCGACGTTGCGTGCACGGACGTGCGATTCAATAGGTAAAACCGGGTGGGTAGAGGACGTAATTAGGTCCTTTATAAGATGAACAGTTCAGATCCTGGGGACGCTCGAAGATGGTGGGCCTAAATTTGAATGGACGAACGTCGTTCGTCCCAGGCGAGAAAAGAAGGAAAAATCTCACTTCTTAAAGATTTTTCGGGTCAGCATGGTCAAACCGGCTGACAGTTTCGGTGCACTGCATGTGAACGTGTACCTATGTACACAATTCACTTTGTGGGGTCCATTGTGATGTATTAGATCAATCCACGCCATCTATATGTTTGAATAAATTATTTAAGGCGTTAGGATAAAAGTGAGGCAGATTTGCAGCTTAGGTGGGCCATACTGTAAGACTTTAACTTCATTTTATGATCTCTATTGAACCAACGGTCAGATCGACTCCAAATTCTGAACCTAAAAGGTATAATGATTTTAAGGACTGCTTTCATGGAAATCAACAGTAAACTCAGTGAGTGAATGGTCCGACATTAACGATTAAGTAATGAATTGACAGAATGAGGGTTGTAGGTTTAATGAGTTGTGAACTTGGTGTTTTTTTTTCCTTGCTTAAGGAGATATCCTGAGATCAGGCCTTCCGAGGGTCTACATCGGATAGTTTTAATGGTTCCTAGGGTTATGTAGTCGCAATTCAAAGGTTGATTTTACTGTTCGATAGTCAAACTAGGGGAATCATGCGTCAGATCATTCCAATTATGACCCACATGGGCTCTCAGGTCTTTAAGAATTGATGGATTGGAGGTCCCACCACAGATTTAATGATCGGCAGGCCTCATGGTGATGATTAGGCGGTGGATTGGCAACTCAAGGGTTGTGCACTCGAAAGACGATGGATTTGATATTTTAGGTCTCGATTAACGGTGAATCTGATGGTTTGATAATTCATCTTGAAGAGTAATGGGTGGAGATTACTTACCAGGATATTAGACTTAGGCCAGATGTGGGTGAAGATTCAATTTAGTTATATTTCTATTTATATTAATTTAAGCCTTCAGATAACATTCGAGTACTAAAAGTACGGGGTGTTACATATGCCGATAATAGAAGACGTGATCTGGAGTTCACAAAGGGAGATCGTGTATTTCTGAAGGTCTCTCCGATGAAAGGACTTATGCGGTTTGATACAAAAGGAAAACTTGCACCACGATTTACTGGACCTTTTGAGATTCTTGAACGTGTTAGAGCAGTAGCATACCGACTCGCTTTACCTCCTCAATTGGCAAGTGTTCACAATGTTTTTCATGTATCGATGTTGCGGAAATATGAACGAGATGCCTCCCATGTTATTGAGTGGCAAGATCTTGAGCTGCAAGAAGACACTTCTTATATAGAGAAACCGGTTCGAATTTTAGACCGTAAGGAGCATATCTTACGTACAAAAACTATACCGTTAGTCAAAATCTTATGGTTACATCATGGAGCAGATGAAGCATCTTGGGAATTAGAAGTAAAAATTTGCAAGAAGTATCCTCATCTCTTTGAGGAATGACCTCAGGTAAATTTCGAGGACGAAATTTTTCTTTAAGGAGGGTAGTATGTAACACCTGTATTTTTTTTAAAATAAAATTTAAATTTTAAATTTTAAATTTCAAACTTTAAGTGGGAAAGAGATCTGCTAATCTCGTTATCCTTCCTCTATTCTCTCATCATACAAAATTATTCGTATCTCGTAGTTCCCCAATCAACCTTCCTTCTTTAAAAAAAAAAAAAAACTAAGAAGAGTTCTATTAAAACTGAAAGAAGCAAGGAATAACTCGTAGAAAAAAAAAAAAAAGAAACGTGAGAGAGAGAGAGCATGAGTTCTATCAAAACTGAAATAAGATAATGAAAAACTCGTAGAAAAAGGAATACAGAAGGAAAAGTGGGAAGGAAGAATTTCTTTGGAATTCACTTATTCAGGTGAGTAATTTTATATTATTTTTCTTTATTTTATTCATGTAATATGTAAATTGGCATGATCTACATATTGGATAGATTGGATCAATCAAACATCCATTGTGTAGGTTTAATTAATTCATGTAAAAAGGTATGCGCATGACTTACTAAAGTATAGAACGTAAGATTTTAAGGTATGCGCAGGGCTTTAAGGGTAATATGTAGAATGTGATATTTTTTTTAATGGACAGAGACCATTATGATCCGTACTGTTCATGGATGTTATAACAATTAATTGTATAATATTTTTAAGAATCAAATCGATTCGACACCTTAATGGACCGTACTGGTCATATGTCTATCAATCTTTTTAAGATTAAAATAAATTAAAATCTTAAATTCTAGACAGATCTGACCATTGGATGGGCAGTATTGATCTGAATAAATAATAAATCAAATGTTTTATTTATTATGTGTAATCGTAAGATTTAAAGAAAAATTCTTATTTATGTGATTTTAGGAAGTCCTAATTCAATTCAAACCGTTGGTTTACGGAATCATCTCCACCACATCAAGGTGAGTGATCCCGATGTGTTTCTCATCCATCAAGTTAAAAATAGGTGGATTATTTATTGTATTGTATTATTATTCTGATTTAATTGACATGATTTAATTGTCATGATTTAATTGTCATGATTTAATTGCCATGATTTAATTGTCGTGTACTTTTAGTTGACTGAAAGGACTATGATTTCTGTATTAATAATGATATGATTTGATTAAGGTGTTAAACTATATTGATTCAAATGTGATAAATAGCCTATGCAATATATGATTCATGACTTCATGGTGCATCTAACAATTGCATGCACAACACGTGCCAGATTCCTGGGGGACCTCCCTGGACGGTATATCCTGGTAGAATCGTTACCAGAAGCCCACTATACTAGTGGAAGCCTACTCAAGGAGTAGAGATGCGGGCCTTGCCTATGCCTACCAAATGGTAGAAGCCTGCCAAGGGCGATCTTGGGTTGATTTGTTTCAACTCAAGCAAGTGGACGGATTCCCACTTGAAGCATTATTGCATTGCATTTACATTTTTTTAAAATTTAATTTTATAATGTGTATGTTTATTGGACATTCTATTTTGATGTAAAGAACCATGTCGGGAATTCTCACTAGGCCTGGCCAGCTTATTCTTTTTATTGATGGAAAAACCGTACAGATGTGAATGAGGGTGAGCCGATGGCTCAAGAACAGGAATACGTGGCTGAGCCGGAGGAGGATTTAAGGGACACGTGGCCCTACTTGACAGAGGAAGAAATTACTGCCTTAGAGTAGACATGATTTGTTTTTATTATATTTAATTTTCTTAGATTGTTATTTTTTTTTTTTAGTTGTTGGACATATTTATTTTATTTCATAAGACCCCGAATGGGAGGGTTCTTAACTATGTTTATGATTAGTTATTTGAAATAAATGGTTATTTCTTATTTATGAGATGATTCTTAGTATGAATGGATCGTAGATCTACGGTAAAGCTACTTAATAGATGAGATTTTTGTAAGCAATTTAATAATTTAAGTACACTTAGTGTACAAGTCATGACATGGATCTCGGGTCCGAAGTATACGCTAGGTACCCGAAATCTGGGTCGTGACACAATGGGCCTTAGGGGGATTTTAATGGTGGATATCAAATCACTATTGGTTTTTCGTGGCACGGATGATCTAGAAAAATGATTTAGAAAAATAGATGGACGGCATAGATGAAACTCATACTGACCACTGGCTATTGGTTGGTGGCAGAGGGAGTAGCCAATCCGTTTCCTACTTGCAGGGGCGGCTCAACATTTTTGGGGGCCTTAGGCAAGTTATAAAAATGAGGCTTTTTAATTTAAAAAATAAAAAAAATTAATAAATTCAAAATTAAATCATAAATTTGCTTCTTGTCTTTTTAGATGCAAAATTACTAATTAAACTTTTGTATTCAAGTTTACCCAATAAATCAGTTTCGATAGATAAAATTGCTAAATAGTTCATAAGGTGAATCCTAGATGGATGAAAGGAAAACATAAATATCAGCTTATCCAATATTTCTCATTACCGAAAAAGTTTTTAATGGTGAGCATTCAATATCCACTTTTTTTCTGTGTTGTGGTCCACCTGAGCTTTGGTTCTGCTTCATGTTTTTTCTAATATTCTAAAATGGGATGAAAAAACGGATCAATGGAATAGATATAACACATATAATAATGTGGACCCTTCAGAGCTCAGGGCTGCAGGAATCCCTAAAGTGGTCTGCACGCAATCCGCGTCTATTGTGAGAATAATGAATTTAGAATTGTGTAGTACCCTAGTAGCGTTATAGTTAATAAATAGGCACTCCTAGATTGTTAATATAGCATATTTTGACTCCATCCAAACCGTCCAAATTAGGTGATCCATTCTAGAGAGGCTAAATTACAAAAAATCCATTGATTTAACTATTCTATCTTCCAATTAGTGGGAACTTGTATGTTGAATTCAAATAATTTGTTTAGTGTACAAGAATCAACCGGTTAGGAGAACCAGCTATTGTGTGTTTTTGTTTTTGTTTTTCATGAACCATCTAAACTGGGACCCACTTTTATATCTGTTTAATTTAATTTAAAAATATTCAAAAGTTGCAATTTCTCAGTGCATGTGTATAGATTATCAAATGTTGTCAGAGTATTAAAAGCCTGTTCCTATAATACAGGGCCTTCGTAACTAGGGGGCCTTAGGCGATTGCCTCACCTGCCTACCCCTTAGAGCCGCCCCTGCCTACTTGAACGGGAAAAGGGGACGCGAATTTCCTGCGAAAGCCTTTCACATGAAGTTTTTGTGCAAGGATGATGGGTGGGGCCTACCACCATGTTAGTGGGAATTCTACTCCGTTCATCCGTTTTGAGATCTTATTTTACGACATTATACAAAAAATGAGGTGGATTCAAAACTCATGTGGGCCATACGAGAGAAAATAGTGGGGATTCATTGAGAACTGTTGAAATATTCTTATGACCATAAAAGATTTGTTTCAGCCTAAATTTTTTGTATTTCCATTTCATTCTAGTGTTAATGACCTTATAAACGGTTTGGATGGCATATAAGCATCAAGGTGGAGCCCAGGAAGGTTTCAACGTTAAGTATGTCTTTCCCCAATTTTTCCTCTCACGTGGCCCACTTGAGTTTTGGATCCACCTCATTGTTGGTCTTTTATCTTAAAATGAGATCTCAAAACAGATGAACGGAATAGATTTCCAAAAAAAAAAATGGTTATGGTCATCACCCAACATCCTTGCGTAGGAACTTCCTGCGAAAGACTTTAGCAGGAAATACGTCCTTGGAAATAGGTAGAAAGTGGAAAAAAAAAAAAGAAGAAGAAGAAAAAGAGGAGACATTTGAGGTTCTTCGTGGACCCGATTACAAATGCAGGCTAACGTCTCCATTTGTTGTTGTGTCCTTTGCTTTCTAATGTAACCGCTCTCCACCAATACAGGAGCTATATGTTTAGCCTGTCCTGAGCTTCGCAGGGGCAGGGGTAGTACCTAATCCGTGCCCCCTCTATTTCGAGTTTTACAGAAGCGGATTGGCTGGCGTACCACACACCAGCTATATAGCTAGTGTAGATATGTGTTGCGCGAAGACGAGCGCCGACGTGCCTCGAGCTCCGAGTTGTACAAACGGTTCAAATGAGATTAAAGTTACATGGGCCCCACAATGATGTATTTATTGTATCCTTACCGTTCATCCATTTTTAGAGATCATTTTAGAGCATTAAAAAAAAAATCATATCAAAATCTCAAATGGACCACACAAAAAATAGCAGCGAGGGTAATGATTTTCACCATTAAAAAATTCATAGGGCCCTCCATAATGTTTATTTTCCATCTAATCCGTTAATAAGGTTAAAAATACATGGATGAAGATGAGAAACAAATTTCATATTGATTCGAAACTTCTGTTACCCCCAAAAGGGTTTTAATGGCAGACGTTCAATCCTCCACTGTTATTTGCAGTGTGGTCCAATTGATCATAGATATGTCTTATTTTTTGGCTTAAGCCTTAAGACGAGCTCGCCAAATGGATGGATGGTTTGGATATAACACATACCTCATGATGTGACCCACAGAACTTGCTGACGTCAATACACCAGCTATATAGCTGGTGTGTGGTACACCAGCCATATAGCTGGTGTGTGGTACACTAGCCAATTCGCTTCTGAGTTGTACGAGCGGTTCAAATGATATCAAAGTTACATGTGCCCCCACAATGATGTATTTATTATATCCACACTGTTCATCCATTTTTCGAGATCATTTTAGAGTACTATTCAAAAAATAATCATATCTAAAGATCAAATGGACCACACCACAGATAATAGTGGAGATAATGATTTTTACCGTTAAAAATTTCGTAGGCCCACTATAACATTTATTTTCCTTGCAATCTGTTCATAAGGTCAAAAATCCCTGGATGAAGAGGAAAGACAAATTTCATATTGATCCAAAACTTTCGTGAACCCCAAAAGGGTTTCAATGGTAGACGTTTAATCCCCCACTTCTTTTTTCAATGTGGTCCGCTTGATCGTTATATCCGTCTTATTTTACGTCTCAAGCCTTACGACGAGCTCGCAAAATGGATGGATGGTTTGGATATAACACATACCTCATGATGAGACCCACAGAACTTGCTGATGTCAATACACTAACCAATTCGATTCCGATTACTGAGAGGTATTGTTAGAGTTGGGCAGGATCCAACCCGATAGAACCAACCGGATTTGATCTGACCCGAATTGAAGGCCAGGATCAGGTCGGATCGAGTAGGCTCAGTCAGATCCGACCGCACAACAAGTCGAGTTCGGGTCTGTGGCCAATCCGAACCGATCCAATCCGATCTGCACAACGTTCATTCGACACTGTTTCCTGTAATGTTGTCCACTTGAGATTGGGATATACCTCATTTTAGGTTTAATACCATAAAATGATCCAGAAAAATAAATGGACAACATGGATGAAATAAATACATCATGGTGGGGTCCACAAAGTACCAACCACCAACTATTAGTTAGTGGCAGGGGGAGTAGCCAATCCATTCTCTCAACTCATGACTTAAGGTGCACCACGTACCGATCTTTGACACAAGAAAAGAAAGAAGATAAAGGAAGCGGATTGAAAGGTGTACCACACACCAGGACAGCTAGTGTATTGACGTCAGCAAGTTCTATGGGTCACATCATGAGGTATGTGTTATATATTTTCAAACCGTTCATCCATTTGGCGGGCTCGTCTTAAGGCATAAGCCGAAAAATAAGACGGATCTAAAGATCAAGTGGACCACACAGCAAAAAGCAGTGGGGGGTTGAACATCTACCATTGAAACTCTTTTAGGAGTCACAGAAGTTTTGGATTAATATGAAATTTGCTTTTCCTCTTCATCCATGTAGTTGTGACCTTATTAACAGATTGGATGGAAAATAAACGTTATGGTGAGCCCTACTATAGACACCCCACCCAGGCTAATATCTTGAGAAGGCTAAGACTATCCAGAAACCATGAGCATATCCGAACTAAACCCTAATCCCAACTTAAACCCAACCCTGACCCAAAATTCTCAAAAACCTCCAAGCCATAACCTAAAACCTCGATCGAAACCATTCAATCCACACATTGCCCCCACTTATACCTTATACTTTGATCAGAACCCTTTACCCGATCCTAAACCCGTCTATCCGAGCCTTTAAAACTCCAAAAAGAGGCCACCGTGCGAACCCACACACCGAGAAAAGCCGGCACGCGCGAGCCCAACCCAAACGAGTTCCGGGCGGTAGTCCGACTACCGCTGACGGTACTCGGGCTGTCGCCCCTCGCGGCCCGCGTATGGACAACTGTCCCAGCGTCCAAAAGTCAACTTTCTCATAAATTTACCCCTCCCATATTCACTATTTACCTTTTTACCAGCCCTAGAATCCAATAAGATTGTGTCATGTGGCATCTCTCTCCTCTCCACCAATCACCACCTGCCACATCAGCATTTACCCTCCTTGTATCCTCTGTTTACCAAAATGTCATGGGAGAGGGCTATAAATAGCTCTCTCCTCTCCTCATTTCAAACAATAAAGAGAGGGAGAAAAAGAGAGAGAAAGAAAGAGAGTGAGTGAAGAAGAGAATGAGGGAAAGGGAAGGAGCTCCCATGCCCTCAAAGTTCTGACTTTTTCAGCTACCCCCTAGCCCTCCTCTCAACCCATCCACCCCATAGGCCTAACCCAAAATAGTCATGGTCCAATCTATGTCTTGGCCTATCTAAGAATCAAGCCAAATATCCATCATCCTGCAAGTATTCATCATGACATCTACTCCCTTCTCAACCCTCTTGCTTATCTAGATCTCTAGTAAATGTATGCTCTGTGACTTACCATACATCGGATCCTGTCATATCAGAAATTTCTAGTCATCTAGTCCATTTTTCTCACCTCTTTGCATAATCATCACATCCACCCTCTAGACACATGGTCGGACGTATGCTCTGTGACCTGCCGAAATCCCGGATCTTGCTACATCAGAAATCTATGTGTGACTAGTCCCATCATAACCACAGCATCATCATCATCCCTTGAGATTATTTTACCACACTAAGTAGAGACCGTACGTTTGTACGGGCAGAGAGGTTGCCTAACACATTCCCTCTTTGTAACCGAGGTCCCTTATCCGGAATCCCAGATCGTAGATCAGGAGTCAATCTAAAGTCGGAGAGTCTTCAGATTTCTCCAACCTTACATATTCTGCGGGTTTTAGCCGACTGCGGGATTTTGATATTAATTGGCTAGTGGCGACTCCAACATCGACAAATCAGTTTAATCACTCCCACCACCAAGACACATGATACAAAACGGCGTGGACGCCAATTTTTCAGTGTCTACCCCTACAAATTTTTTAACGGTAAAAATAATATTTTTTTATTTTTTTTTAAATTTTCAAAAAAAATAAAAATAAAACAGAAGACTCGATCCAAACCGTACCCAACCCGATCCGCCTCGGTTTCCCTGATCGAGTCGGACTCGGTTTGGGTCAGGTCAGCAGTACAACGGATCAGATTGAGTTAGATGACCCGAAATCGGTCCCGAATCGGATCGAGTTCGGGTCAGTTCATTGAAAATTTCGGACCGAGTCGAATTGGACCCAATCCGGTACAACTCAACTCGATGCCCACCTCTAGGTATTGTCATCGTGAGTGCAGATAGTCTGTGTTGAATGTACAAAGAACTACTTATCGTCACTTCCCATTGATACACGTCATTGTCGATGACTAAAGCTCCCATAACATGGATTTTCTCTCACAATATAACTTTTAATCGTGTGGGACTTTTGTGGCCACCATGATTTATGTATTATATCCACACCATCTATCAATTTTTCAATATCATTATAGATTACAAGTCCAAAAGTAAGGCACATACAGAGCTCAATTGAACCAGGAGCAGTAAGAATTCAAATGAAAATTCAACGGACTACCTTGAAACCTTAGGGCCTGTTTGGGCGGTGGGATTAGAAGGGATTAGGTGGGATGGGATTCATCTGGTCCTCTGCCAATTCTACTCCATGTTTGGTAAGAATGGAAAGCTTGGAATTACCTTAATGGAATTGCATTGGGTCCCATGCCAATTTTACTCAATGTTAGCAAGTTGTGTAGGTCCCACCATGATGTGTGGGCTATCTCCACACCGTCCACCCATTTATTGAGATTATCTTAGAGCATGAGCCAAAAAATCAGGTAAATCTAAAGCTCAAGTGGACCCCACCATAGAAAGCAACTGGGATTGAATACTTACTGTTGAAAACTTCTTCCGGACCACATAAGTTTTGGATCTACCTCATTTTTAGGCCCATGCCATAAAATGAGGTTACAAAACAAATGAACGGTTTAGATATAACACGTGTGTTATTCTCAGTAATTTCAAATGATGGTGGGTATATTCATTCAATGTACCACGGTATTATCAACAAAGCATGGCATTAATCTTATCCCATGGCAAGAGGGGAGAATCCCTGCCACGGGTAATAATTATATTTTTTGAATCCCATCCCACCTAATCCCTTCTAATGCCACCGCCCAAACAGGCCCTTACCAAAGCCAGTGATGAGGTTTAAGGGAAAACATGAGGTTTAAGGGAAAACACAAATATCAGCTTGATTTGAGCCGTTTATGACCTAAGAAGTTTTCAACATTAATACCTAATTTCTTTGTTTCCTGTAGCTTGGTCCACTTGAGCTATCAATCTACCTTGTTTTATTAACAATTATTACTGGTTTATGTGGTATCGGTACTTGAGCTATCAATCCACCTTTTTTTTTGGCTCATATCATGGAATGATCTAAAAAATTGATAGACAGTATGAACATAAGAAATACCATATACCAAATGACATAAATTTCTCATGTCTAGAAATTCCATGGTGCCGCATATTCTAGGAAGAGAAGAAAACCAAAAGTGTTGACATGCATGTAAAACATTTGTGAGCCTCATCTTGAAGTATGTGTCATACTCACACCATCCATTCATTTTTTCATATCATTTTAGGTCATGAGAAAAAAAAATAAGGCAGATTCGGTCTCAAGTAAGCTACGCTCCATGTAATTAGGAATTGGATGCCCACCTTTGAAAACTCTCCAGGGCAACTGTTGGAAGGCTATGATCAAGTTGATATTCGTGTTTTCCCTTTGGCCATCCGTGTGACCTACTAAAGATCTTATAGATGGCAAATAAACCTTATGGTAAACCCTTGGAAGGTTTCAAGGGTAGTTATTAAATCCCCCCCTCTATGTGATGGAGTCCATTTGAGCTTTGAATGTGCATTATTTTTTAGCTAATGCTTTAAATTGATGAATGGTATGGATTTAACACAAATCTTGGTACGGATAGAGAAGTTCCTCACGCTAAAAATTGAGTTGTGATATACATTTGACGAGGAGAGTGACAATTGGTGCGTTTTATGACTTTATGCAATGATATAACATAGACTAGTGAGAAGGGATGACACTGAATTTCTCACGCCAACCTGTTTTATTAGAAAAACTTGTTATTACGCTGACCTGCTTTTGGAAGAGAAACTTTTATACTCTGGTGCGTTATAATTAATTATAATTAAATCATCTTTAAGGATTATTTTAGATGTATCATGACCTAAAGGTTAAGCATATTTGCATAACTGAATTTCATATTGATGGACATTTGTTGGACGGTTAATAACGAAAAACAATTCAATGATCTTATTTCTATAAACAAGTGCCGAATTAGAGGTTAGGATTGGAAGGTTCCATTGGGAGAAGATAAAAATGCGCCGGCGCTCTTGATGAAATGGAAATGAGAAGCGGTGATGTTTGGGTAGATGACATCAGGGAAGAGATTGGAAGGTGAGGAAGGTAGAGCGAGGATGAGTGTGTAGGATAAGAGGATGGTGGTGGTGAACGATAAGGTGGATGCCATGAAAGAGGGAGAACGAGAATGGGGAGTGTTTTGCGAGACTAAAGAGAGGTATTCTCATCGTGAGTGTAGATCGTCTATGTTGAGTGCTGGAGCTGGGCAGAATCTGACTCGATCCGACGGATCTGATCCGATCCAATCCGAACCAAAGGCCAGGATTGGGTCAAATCGAGTAGGCTCACTCAGATCCAACCATATATTGAGTCGAGTTTGGATCAATGGCTAATTCGGACCGATCCGATCCGGGATCTGATCCGATTCTATCCGATCCGATCGGGTACCTATATAAGATAATTTTACTTTTTTATTTTTATTTTTTTACTACCTTCACGCGAACGAAGCTCTAAACTCTTTTCTTTCTCTACCCGAACGAGTGGTGCCGCACCCACTCATCTCAATCAGGCCACTCAGCAGCTCGACACTCATCTTCACCATTTATCTTCCTCCATTGATCAGGTAGGTTCCATTACATTTTATTTTGTATTTTCAAGCGGTGGCCCATTGTGGCTCGTTGGCGGACTGCACGAGGTGTTGGCTCCGCTGCAGCATCCTGGCCAGGCTCTCCTCTTTTCTCTCACTCTTTCTTTCCCCATTTCCCTCCTTTCCTTCTTTCTCTCTCGATTTTCCACCTCTCCTTCTTTCTATCCGACTCGACTTGATTCAGTCCAGTCTGAATTGATCGGATAGACTCAACTCTATTCGACTCAGTTCGGTTTCCCTGACCAAGTTGGACTCGGTTCGGGTCAAGTCAGTAAGGATTCGGATCGGATCGAGTCAGCCCTACTGGACTCGGTCCCAAATTGGAACGCATTCAGGTCAGGTTCTTGGAAAAATCAGATTGAGTTGAGTTGGATCCAATCCGGTCCGACTCGACTCGATACCCACCTCTATTGAGTGCATGGAGAATCCCTGATCGTCGCTTCCCATTGGTACACGTCATTGATGATGACTAAAGCTCCCAAAACACAGATTTTTTCTCAAAAATATAACTTTTAATGCGTGGGGCTTTTGTGGCCACCGTGATTTATGTATTATATCAACACCATCCATCAATTTTTCTATATCATTGTAGATTGCAAGCCCAAAAGTGAGGCATACACAAAGCTCAATTGAACAAGAAGCGGTAAGAATTCAAATGAAAATTTAAAAGGACTACCTCGAAAACTTACCAAAGCCAGCGATGAGGTTTATTTGTCATTTAATAAGGTCACGTGGTCCTACAATAAGGGAAAACACAAATATCAATTTGATTAGAGCCTTTTATGGCCTAAGAAGTTTTCAACATTAATATTGTTTTTTTTTTTTTCTTATTGCTTGGTCGACTTGAGCTATCAATCTACCCTGTTTTATTAACAATTCTTACTGTTTTATGTGGTATCGTCACTTAAGCTATCAATCCACCTTGTTTTTGGGCTCATATCATGGAATGATCTAAAAAATGGATAGATATTATGAACATAAAAATACCATACACCAAATGACATATAAATTTCACATGCCTAGAAATTCCATTGCTTGTTACATGGTGCGTGGTGCCACTTATTCCAGGACGAGAAGAAAACCAGAAGTGTTCACATGTAAAACTGTTGTGAGCCTCATAATGATGTATGTGTCAGACCCACACCATCCATTCATTTTTTCATATCATTTTAGGTCATGAGAAAAAAAATGAGGCTTCGTAACGTTTTAGGTCATGAGAAAAAGAATGAGGCTTCGTAACGTTCTAGGTCATGAGAAAAAAAATGAGGCAGATTCGGTCTCAAGTAAGCTACACTGTGAAATTAAGAGTTCGATGCCCGCCTTTAAAAACTTTTTGGGGGCAACCGTTGGGAGGCTATGATCAAGCTGATATTTGTGTTTTCCCTTTGGCAATCTGTGTGACCTTCTAAAGATCTTAGACCGCAAATAAACCTTATGGTAAACCCTCGGAAGGTTTCAAGGGTAGTTATTAAATCCCCCGCTCTCTATGATGAAGTCCATTTGAGCTTTGAATGTGCATTATTTTTTAGCTAATAATTTAAAATTGATGAATGGTATGAATATAACACAAATCATGGGGACGGATAGAGAAGTTCCTCACGCTAAAAATTGAGTTTTGATATGCATTTAACGGGGAGAGTGACAATTCATACGTTTTATGACTTTATGCAATGAATTGACTTAGACTGTTGAGAAGCAATGACACTGAATTTCTCACGCCAACCTTTTTTTTCAGAAAAAACTTGTCATTAGGCTGACCTGCTTTTGGAAGAGAGACTTTCATAGTCCGGTGAGTGTGATGGATGATATGCAGGAAATTAAAAGTTTTACACTTATAATATAATTAATTATAATTAAATCATCTTTAAAGATTATTTTAGATGTATCATGACTTGAAAGTTAAGTATATTTGATTTTATTCAATGATTTTATTTCTATAAGTGTCGAATTAGAGGTTAGGATTGTTAAATCAATCTAAGCTTTTTTCACTGTAAGTCTATAAGGTTTGATTAGAATTGATATATGCCACGTGCATCTCATACGAGTGCCTCCACATGACATGAAGTATAACACGCCGGTAGTATAAAATAACTTCTCCTTTTCAAAATCATTGAAATTTGAAGCTGCGGCGTTTGACCGAAAGCTCCAACGATTTCGTCTGCCCAGTCCAAATGGCAGCGGCTGGTGTACCACACCACACACCAGCTATATAGCTGGTGTATTGACGTCAGCAAGTTATGTGGATCAAATCATGAGGTATGTGTTATATCCAAACCGTTCATACATTTGGTGAGCTCGTCTTAAGGCTTGGGCCGAAAAATAAGATAGATCTAAAGATCCATTGGACTACACTGCAAAAAACAGTGGGGGATTTAACGTCTACCATTGAAACCCTTTTTGGGGTCACAGAAGTTTCGGATCAATATGAAATTTGTTTTTCCTCTTCATCCATGTATTTTTAACCTTATTAATAGATTAGATGGAAAATAAATGTTATGGTGGGCCCTACAAATTTTTTAACGGGGAAAATTATTATCCTCGCTGCTATTTTTGGTGTGGTCCATTTGAGCTTTCAATATGATTAATTTTTTTTTCTAATGCTCTAAAATGATCTCAAAAAATGGATGAATGGTATGGATATAATAAATACATCAATTTAGGCCATGTAACTTTGATCTCATTTGAACCGTCCAACAAACTGCATTTGGATTGGAAGCGGATTGGCTGGTGTACGACGCACTAGCTATATAGCTGGTGTAGGTACGTGTCATGCGAAGACGAGCGCTAACGCTTCTCGATAGGGGTGTACACGAGTCGATCCGAGTCGAACTGGGCTCAACTCGGCTCGGCCCGTCACCAGCCACACCCAGCCCGAACCCGGCCCGGCTCGGTCACCGGGCCAACATGTCCAGCCCAAACCCAGTCCGGTAAGCAATCGGACGAGTTCGGGCCAGTTTCGAACCTTACAACAAGTTCATGGGAAGGACTTTGGCAGGTAATCCGCGTCCCATTAAAAGGCCCTTGATTAACGGTTTAGATAGTTAAACTATAGACTCCACAAAAAATCTAACTAGTCAAGACATTATAATTCCTTTTTGTATTTGGATGAATCTAGGCCGTTCAAGTTATACGTCTGTGAGGTGAATGAGTCACTGTCACTTCAAAGATGGGCGATGAACTATCTCAGAAGGGTAAAGGGGAAAGGGACGGGTAGGGTTTTGAATACACACACACACACACACCACTTGACCAAGTTGGGCCGAGTTAGCCCAAGTCAAGTCGGGTTTTGAGCCGGGTTGGGCCGAACTGGGACCTATCCGAACTCGGCCCGAACTTAGTTTCGAGCTAAAGAAAATGGCCCGTCTACCAGGCAGAACTCAATTTCGGGTCGAAAGTGAGATGGCTCAGAGAGTTAACGAGCATTATTGAATTGTGTGCTAGCCCGCTTCGTGTACAGCCCTACTTCTCGAGCTCCCTATTGTACGAATGGTTCAAATGGGATTAAAGTTACATGGCCCCCAAAATGATGTATTTATGATATCCACACCGTTCATCTATTTTCTGAGATCGTTTTAGAGTATGAGCCTAAAAATTAAATATTTAGAAAGCTCAACTGGACCACACCACAAATAGCAGCGGGATAATGATTTTCACCATTAAAACATTCGTGGCCCACAATGGCATTTATTTTTCATCCAATCTGTTTATAAGGTAAAATACCTGGATGAATAGGAAAAACAAATATCATATTGTTCCAAAACTTCCGTGACCCCAAAAGGATTTCAATGGTAGATGTTCCATATTCCACTGCCATTTGCAGTGTGGTCCACTTGGTCTTTAGATCTTTCTTATTTTTCGTCTCAAGCCTTAAGACAAGCTTGCAAAGTGTATGGATGGTTTAGATATAATACATACCTCTTAATGGGACTCATAGAACTTGCTGACATCAATACCCCAGCTATATAGCTTTGAAGGGTAACTCATGCATACCTTTCGCTGTAGGTGGGGCCTCTATTTATAGGCCTAGAGTTGTTTACGTTGATAGAAACACTCCCCAAATAATAGGCGTGTGTTGCTGCCGTTTCTCAGCTATTTCTGAGATCCTTGTGAATGATTTTTAGTGATAAGGTTGGGTGGTTATGACCTAGAAACATAAGGGACTGGTGTCCAAGGTCGGCCATCTAAACCTGGGGTTGACTTGAGGACGATGATCCTGAGCTGAGTGTTTAGTAGGCTGTGATTGGGTGTTCTTCCAATATGTAGAATGATTTTAGAATGATTTGATTCGTATAACAATAAGTCCTCGGTACTTTGTCGATTTCTCATTGATGAGTTTTTTTGACTTGTCGTCGACCGGTCGTGAGCCCCGTTCGACCGGTCGAAGAATTTCCCACGTCCATAAATCCTCTTTATAGGCATTGTGGCGCTCGACCAGTCGTGGGTTCGAGTCCTGCCACGACTCAAAGTTCAGCGACTTTGAGTAATTATTCTCCGAGGTGCTCGACCAGTCGAAGGAGGTGCTCGACCGGTCGTAGGTGACTCTTGACCGGTCGTGGACTCGGTTCGACCAGTCGAGGTTACGCAGATTCGTTCCGCGATTTTGTGCGGATTTCGTGTCGCAAGTCCTTTCGCAACTGGGATGCGGAAAGGAGTTTCCTAAAACTTTAAATAGGAGTTCCTAGGGCTTTCTAGGGACGACAAGAGGGTTTTCTAAAGCTTTACAAGAAATTTGCTAAAGAGTTTAGGGCTATCAAAGGTGAGCGAGAGAGAGAGAGAGTGGATGCTTATAGAAGGGAGGTTATGCTCGTGGAGGTTATCTACTGTGCAATCTATAAACCCATAAACGGCCCGGATCATGCATCGTGCGCTTCTATGTCCTGTGCCGACCGACCGTAATGTCGTTGAGATCTCTCCATTTTTTTTTGTTTCTCTTATTGTTTATCCACTCCTGCGTGAGTGAAGAAGGTTGTAACATTCTACTTCATAGTGGATTGTTAATCTGGACGAGGTCCCGTAGTTTTTACTTCTTTGAGGGTTTTTCACGTAAAAATCCCTTGTGTGGTGTGTGATTGATGCTTTGATTTATTTCATTGCTTTATTATCCATAATTCTGCTTTGTTTCGGGAGGCTAGATCCTAAGGTTTGTGCAAGGCATCCCAACAAAGTGGTATCAAAGCTAAGTTCATTGAACAAGTAGGATCGGTTTTGAATTATGGAAGGTGGCTCTTCAAGTATGATCAGCCTTAATGGTTCTAACTGGACCATATGGAAGGCTAAGATAGAGGACTTACTTTATTGCAAGGACATATATTCTCCAATTTTAGGCATATCAGCAAAATCCAAGGATTTGTCTGATGATGATTGGAAGAAGATGGACCGGAAGGCGATGAGGTTTGTTAGACAATGGTTGGATGATTCAGTGTTCCACCATGTGTCTACGGATACCTCAGCCGCTAGCTTATGGCTGAAATTACAAGGGTTGTATGAGAGGAAGACAGCCGGTACTAAGATTTTTCTGATAAGATGACTTGTGAATCTCAAGTTCAAGGATGGTGGTTCTGTGGCCGAGCACATGAATGAGGTCGACAATATAATGAACCAACTCTCCTCTATGAAGATGATCCTGGATGATGAATTACAGGCTTTACTTTTACTTAGTTTATTGCCTGACAGTTGGGAGACATTGGTGGTGTCTCTAAGTAACTCTGCGCCGGACGGAAAGATATCCATGGAACAGGTAACTAGCTGTCTCTTCAATGAAGAGACAAGGAGGAAGTCTCAGGGGTCTACTCAGCAAGAGACTCTTGTGACATAGGAAGAGGGGAGAGGAAAGAATAGGAAGGGCGGGAAGGCCCGAGATAAATCAAGAGGTAAGTCGAGTAACAGAAAGGATGTTGATTGTTGGAATTGTGGCAAGAAGGGCCACTACAAACTGAATGTCGTGGTAAGAAGAACGACAAGAAAGTAAAAGGGAAGGAAGATGAATTAGATTCCAGTGCGGTCACTTCAGATAGCGATGTTGTAGTTACTCTTTCTGTAGATCATGATGTATGTCTCACGATTACTAGTCAGGACACCGACTTGTTGATAAACTCGGGAGCTTCTTTTCATGCGACTCTACGCAGGGACTTCTTCACAAGCTACATGTCAGGTGACTATGAGACTGTAAAGATGAGAAATTCTGGCATATAAAAAATCGTGGGAGTCGGTGATATTTGTGTGAAGACCGATGTGGGCTGCACATTGGTTCTTAGGGATGTGATGCATATCCCAGACCTTCGCCTCAACTTGATGTCGACGGGAAGTTTGGATGATGATGGCTATGAAAGCCGGTTAGCTAGTGGGCGCTGGAAGCTCATCAAGGGTTCATTGATCGTGGCCAGAGGAAAGAAGTGTTGCACCCTTTACAAGGCAAGTGTCGGTATGTACAAGGATGGGTCGAACGCAGCGGAAGATTCAGCTATTGACATGTGACATAGGCGTCTAGGTCACATGAGTGAAAAAGGGCTTCAACTACTAGCGAGAAAGCGGCTCCTTCTAGACATGACAGGTACACCCCTCAAAACCTGTCTTGATTGTTTAGTAGGAAAATAACATATTATGCTTTGAAATCCAAGGACGAGGTCTTTGGTGTGTTTAAATTGTTTAATGCTATGGTTGAGAGAGAGATAGGTAGACCATTGAAGTGCATCCGCACTGACAATAGTGGTGAATACATTGGCGACTTTCACGAGTACTGCAAGTCCCTGGGTATACGGCATGAACAGACGGTTCCAAAGACCCCCCAGCATAATGGTGTAACTGAGCGAATGAATCACACCATTGTAGAGAGAATCAGATGTATGTTATCCTATAAAAAATTGCCCAAGACGTTCTGGGGAGAAGCAATGCACACGGCGGTGTATTTGATAAACAGGCCTCCATCAGCCCCGTTGAATGGAGAAGTACCTGAGAAGGTGTGGACTGGACATGATCCATCGTACAGTTATCTCAGGGTGTTTGGATGCAGGGCATCCGTTCACATACCAAAGGACGAGAGGTCCAAGCTCGATATGAAGATCAGACAGTATGTGTTCTTGGGGTACAGTGATGAAAAGTTCGGTTACAGATTGTGGGATCCAACCTTGAGGAAGCTCGTCAGGAGCAGAGATGTGGTTTTCTTTGAAGATCAGTGTATAGAAGATATCGGTAAGTTAGAGAAGAACCAGCCTAGTTCAAGTGAGCTAGGATGCGCAGGCAACCCGGGCGATGCACTCCGTGTGGCCAACCACTATCGGACATGGATCCTTGTTTGGACTATAGGTTCTTCCTCCCGTGTTGCCTGATGACAGGGGAGTACAACAAGGTGTAGAGGACGAGGGAGTTCCTTCAAAAGATGGATCAGGGGAGCAACCCCCACTTGATCCACCTGTTGAGCCACAGGTGAGGAGGTCATCTAGGGACAGACAACCGTCCAAGAGGTACTCGCCACATGAGTACATTATGCTGACTGATGGGGGAGAGCCAGAAGATTATTCTGAGGCCCTAGCCGACGAGCATAGGGGGAGTGGTTGAAAGCTATGCAAGAGGAGATGGAATCCTTGCATAAGAACCATACCTATGATATGGTTAAACTACCTAAGGGCAAGAAAGCTCTGAGCAACAAGTGGGTGTTTAGAAAGAAGATTGAGCAGAAGAATTCACAGACGAGGTTCAAGGCCAGACTTATGGTGAAAGGTTTTGGTCAGAGGAAAGGCAAAGACTTCGAGGAGATATTCTCACCAGTGGTGAAGATGACATCCATATGGGTGTTGCTTGGGTTGGCGGCTAGCATGGATCTAGAGATAGAGCAGTTAGATATTAAAATTGCCTTCCTCCATGGTGACCTGGAAGAAGAGATCTACATGCACTAACCAGAGGGGTTCGAAGTCAAAGGCAAAGAGCATATGGTGTGTAGGCTGAGGAAGAGCTTGTATGGGCTGAAACAAGCTCCACGGCAATGGTACAAGAAGTTTGACTCATTTATATTGAAACATGGGTATGACAGAACGGAGTCGGACCACTGTATGTTCCTGTGCAAGTTCTCAGATGGTGATTTCTTAGTTCTGCTGTTATATGTTGATAACATACTCATCATTGGAAAAGATATTAAGAAGATTGACAAACTGAAACAGCAGCTGGGCAAGTCTTTTGCGATGAAAGATTTGAGCCCGATTAAACAGATCCTAGGAATGGAGATAACCTGTGACCCCCTTGAGCCAAACGCGGCTCACCAAGCTTTGGCCATCACAAGAGCGGTATATGGGAGAAAGTCCTAGAGCGGTTCAATATGAATGCAACGAAGGCGATGGTCGACTCTCCTTTTTGGATGGTCACTTCGATTGAGCGACGGAATGGTAGGTGTCCCAAGACGAAGCGGGGGGTGGAAGAGATGTAGAAGATACCCTACTGCGTCGTTTCGTAGGAAGAGTTTGGTTTGATGTATGTTATGGTGTGTACACGCCCAAACATAACATATGCGGTTGGTGTAGTCAGCCGGTATCTTACTAATCCTAGTAAAGAACATTGGGCAGCGGTGAAATAGATACTGCGGTATCTAAGAGGCTCATCCAGGTTGAGCCTATGCTATGGTGACGGTAAACCTGTGTTAGAGGGCTACACAGATGCAGATATGGCGGTGACATAGACTCCAGGAAGTCTACATCGGGGTTCATGTTCACGTTTGCAGGGGGAGCGATTTCTTGGCAGAGCAAGCTACAGAAGGTCGTAGCATTGTCGACGACAGAGGCCGAGTACATTACAGTCACAGAGGCATGTAAAGAGATGCTTTGGATGGAGAGGTTCTTACAGGAACTTAACCAGAAGCAGGAGGAGCACGTGGTCTATTGCGATAGTTAGAGTGCTATACACTTGAGCAAGAATCCAAGTCCAAGCACATAGAGATTCGGTATCACTGGATCAGAGATACTTTGGAACAGAAGGTGTTACAGCTTGAGAAGGTCCACACGGACGATAATATGTCAAACATGATGACCAAGGTTTTGTTCAAGGGCAAGTTTGAGGTTTGTAGAAACCTGACTGGCTTGAAGAAGGTGGATCTCCTCATGGGTCAAAAAGGGGGAGACTTGATGAGTTTTTTTAACCCGTCGTTGACTGGTCGTGAGCCCTGTTCGACCGGTTGAAGGTGGCGCTCGAACAGTCGTGGGTTCGAGTCCTGTCACGACTCAAAGTCTAGCGGCTTTGAGTAATTATTCTCTGAGGTGCTTGACCAGTCGAAGGAGGTCATCGATCGGTCGTAGGTGACTCTCGACCGGTCGTGGACTCGGTTCGACCAGTCGAGGTTACGCAAATTCGTTCAGCGATTTTGCGCGGATTTCGTGTCGCAAGTCCTTTCGCAACTGGGATGCGAAAAGGAGTTTCCTAAAACTTTAAATAGGAGTTCCTAAGGCTTTCTAGGGACGACAAGAGAGTTTCCTAAAGCTTTACAAGGGATTTGCTAAAGGGTTTAGGGCTATCAAAAACGAGAAATAGAGAGAGAGAGAGAGAGAGAGAGAGAGAGAGAGATAGAAGGGAGGTTATGCTCGTGGAGGTTATCTACTGTGTAATCTATATCTCAGCGCTTCTATGTTCTCGTAATTAGTGAGATCTCTCCGTTTTCTTTGTTTCTTTTATTGTTTATCCACTCTTGCGTGAGTGCAAATGGTTGTAACGTTCTACTTCATAGTGGATTGTTGATCTGGACGAGGTCTCGTGGTTTTTACCTCTTTGAGGGTCTTCCACGTAAAAATCTCTTGTGTGGTGTGTGATTGATGCTTTAATTTATTTCATTGCTTTATTATCCATAATTCTGGTTTGTTTCGGGAGGCTAGATCCTAAGTTTTGTGCAAGGCATCCCAACACTCATTTCATGGTCTGATCAGTGTAGGGGTTGTGCCCAAGCAATAGAGTCAAGCCACCTTCCTTGGGTTCTTTTGTATTCCATCATACTAGTTGTCTCTGGTCAGTCCATTTTCAACAATAATTGATAACATGGATATAAAACACAATGCCATAGGAGGGTAAAAGCTGGAAGGCCAATGACAAGAGTCGGTCAATCCTAAGTTACCGCTCTCCTTTTCTCTAGAGCAGAGCATGGGAGCCCCAACAGGGGCATCTTAATGTATATATTAGTGCCAGTTCATTTTAAGTCATGAACCCAAGGGTAAAGCAGATTTAAATCCAAGGAATACCACACCACGTGAAACAATAGTGATTGACTATTAAAAATTTCTTGTGGCCACACAAATTTTAGATCAAGCTGATATTTGTTTTTTTCTTTCGTCAAGGTCCATGTGGCCTTATAAACAGATTGGATGGAAAAGAAATATTAAGGTGGGCCCTAGGAAGTTTTTAATGGTGGGCACTCACTGTTTCCTATTGTGTGGTCCACCTGAGATTTGGATCTACTTCATTTTTTGAATCATGCAATGAAACGAGCTCAAAAAAGAAAAAGAAAAAAAAGGATGGACGTGGATATATGATACATACATCAAAGTGAGCCCGACGGTCAAAGCAGCACCGTGTCGGGTGAGGCCGGGCCGCACCTAATCCGCTCCGCACTTTCTTAAATTTCTTGATGCCGCACCTAATCTGCTCCTTACTCTCTCAAGGGCCCGTTTGGGAGCATGGATTTGGAACCCCTGGATTCTGAACCCCTTAGATTTGAAATCCTCATACTGTGTTTGACACCCTCGGTTGGGAATAACTTTAATCCAAAAGTAACTATGCATGTATATTTTACAGGGCTTAGAATTTAATTACTAAATCAACTTTAATATTATTTTAATATCTCTAATTGGTAAACATATATAATGTTTAACACAATTGTTGAAATACGCCCGTAAAATATATGCTTTGCCCGAAAACAGCGAAATTATTCTAAGTCTTTGTTGATTTACACTGTCAATATTTGGACGATGCATATCATTGCATTAATGTAATTACAGAGATGCAATTGATAATCTAATAGATTAATGGTCCGGTGACATACATTTTACACATGCAGATTTTAGATGTAATCTTTCCCATCGATTTGAAACCTGCTGTGACTTTATGGTGCAAAACAATTCTCAAATCCCCCGAATCCATGGTGCCAAACGACCCCTAAATTTCTTGATGCCGCACCTGATTTTCTCCCTCTAATCCACAGCGGAAAAACATTCAACATCTGGAAGGAGATCTTCCTCAGCTACCCGCTGAATACAAACAGTCGTTCGAACATCATCTGGAAGGAGATCTTCCTCAGCTACCCGCTGAATACAAACAGTCGTTCGAACATCATCTGGAAGGAGATCTTCCTCAGCTACCCGACAAATACGAACAGTCATCCGAACCTAGGGTCTCTCTCTCTCTCTCTCTCTCTCTCTCTCTCTCTCTCTCTCTCTCTCTCGGAATTCTTTGAAGAAATGGTAGAAAGACAGGAGAACGCCTGGCTTCGCATACCCGACGAGCTTGCGGAGCGCATCCTCGCCTATCTCCCCGTTTCCTCCGTTTTCCGCTGCCGCTCTGTTTGCAAGCACTGGCACTCCCTCCTCTCCTCTCCCACCTTCGCTGATCTCTGGGCCGCGCTTGCCCCCCGCACCCTCTACTTCCTCATCTACCACACCCGCTCCTCCGTCGCGGCCTACTTGCCCCGCGCCCGCTGCTGGGCGAACCTCCCCCTTTACGACCGCTGCTCCTTGGACCCCAGCCAGGTCCTCTTATTGGCTTCCTCCGCCGGCCTACTCTGCTTCCGCAACCGTAATTTAGATTACCCTAATCTAATTATATGTAATCCAGTCACTAGGACGAGTAGAATCCTCCCTGAGATGCTCCAGATCCGTTACATTGATGCCGTTGGCATGGTCGCCGATCGGGCATCTGGTCATTATAGAATTCTTGTTATGGGGACAACTGAACCTGCGTCCAGTGAGAGCATCACCGAGGTCTACGATTCGGAAACTAGTCAGTGGGCCCACCACTGCCGCTCCCAGCATGAATTCTTGCAGTTCTGGCATGAGGTCCATGCCATCTTTCATAACGGGTTCTTTTACTGCCTCGCCATCCCTGTCGAAACCTTGCTGGGCTACCGGCTGATCACTTACAATTTGGAGAGAAGGGATTGGGTTGATCTGAATGTTAGGTTGCCGTCCGGCGATATACGTTGCCTGGCACTGGTTGTTTGTAGAGGGAGGTTGTTTTTGACTGGAAAGATTATGGAGGATTTCTTGATTGGGAGCATTTGCATTTGGGAGCTTAGTTGGGAGAGTTGAAGATGGGTTAAGGTCGATGCGGTTCCTGATGAGATATTGAGGAAGATAGATTCCCCGCACTCAATATTGATCCACTGTCAGGGACACGGCGATTTCATGTGCTTTACCATGCATCGGGGGTGGCAGTCGATTATCTACAACTTGTTGGAACGAACTTGGGAGTTGTTGCCAGAGGAGAACCATGTGTTTGATCAGAGTCAGTCCCTGGCAATGGGGAGAAATAATCTTGTTGTGTTGCCGTATGAGCCAAGCTTGTTAGACAGAGTTTAAAATTGCTCGATGATACATTTGTTGCTGGGTTGTAATCTGGTTGTGCTCTTGTGAATTGTTGGTAACCCTTGCAATTGGCAATCCATGTTTATCTTACTTTCAGTTATGAGCTCGTGATTTTTCACCTCACCATGCTCTGTTTGGAATATTATTTTAGCTGCAAACTTGTTCATATTTCTGTTTTTGCTGGATGATTATTCTGTGCGTGAATTGAATCTTGATTTAATGCGTGGCCACTATTTTAAGGGTGTCTTTACATTGGGAGCATTGGAATTGATTTCCACCTGAAACTGATGGCCCGTTTGTTTTACAAACCATTTATTTCAGGCAGACAAGGTGGAAAGCTGATTGCAGACCTTGGCATTTTGCAATTTCTGTGCCAACCCAAATGCTGTGCTGAATCAAGCGAGAGTGGTCTCCACCCCCATATGTCACCCAATTGTTGCTTGTTTATTCTTCCAAACACACCCTAAATTCATTGTGATTTTGTGGTATATTGGATGGAATTCCTTGCATGCTTTTGCACGTTTTTATATGTTTATGCCTAGATCTTAGGCACTGAAGAAAATTCTGTCCTTTGAAAGTAGCTTGCATCATTGAAACAAGGTGATTGTTTATACTCATTGCTCACGTCATAAGCAATGGCAGTGCTACCACATACTCTTAATAGAGGAGTATCACGTGGGTCGTTCGGCTAGTGGAAAGTAGCCCTGGTGGAAACAGAATCAATAAGTATGTCCATTTCTTGTGTTTGGGTCCCTGGAAATGGTTTCTGTTTGGAAATTGTTTCAGAAACCATTTGGTAATTGTTTCAAGCAAAAGAGATGCTTTTTGTTTCCTTAATTAAAGCTATCTTACAGATTCCATGAAGACAGATTCCTTTGTATGGCTTTCCCAGTAGCCAAACCTTCTAGAATCCTCAAAATTAGCACAATTTCTTTATGAGAAACACTTTCCTTGTCACCTTTTAAGGTTTGAGGGGACCGAATGATTCTCTTTGGTAAGTATTTGGGAATGAATGTCATGTTGACGAAAATGTCACGAAGGGCCGATTTTGATTGCTCCTATGGTGATATAGAGGCCTTTGGAAAATTTGAAATAACCATTGATCTCGGAGAGTTTTGAATGATTAGTTTAGCTTTGTTTCCCTTTCTTGTGTCTTTTCCAAAACCCTCTTAAAGGTGCTCCCTTATCCTGAGAGCTGGTTTAAATAAGTTTTGGTCTAAGGTAACTGAATCTTGTGTGAAAAAAATGAATTTGGAAAACACATTGTCGAGGAGCCTCCGTTACTATTGCTTTCAAGCGATATTGGACACTTTAAGTCAATGATATTATTGCCTAGTTACTGGAACCTAGAAAGAATTTTCAGTGGAAACTAGGTCAAATGGGCGGGTCCTTACTCATGCCTCAGTGGTAGACTCACATGAGTTTCAACATGAGGTCATGGGTTTGAGTACCCATTGTGGTGAAATCTCACTGTGTGAGTGCGTGTGTGGGTGTGTGTCGGGTGTGAGTGCATGGGTTTAAAAAAAGTTCAAATGGGCTTAGTTGGTTACTCAATGTGGCAGCTAGTGATGGCTCTTTTCCAACTTAGGTTTCAACATTAGAGATCAGCTATAAGAGTATTGTGGAGGTGGAACACATTAGTCATTTTCTGTTGTGGTGATCCTCATAGCCGGGTTTACAGTTCTTCAAAAACTCGATGATTTTTTCTAACACTCTCTCACTTCCACCATTAAAAATCAGTCGCATGATTTAATTAAAACCACAGTTCTGTTTACTTTGTGAGGAGGCTTCAAAAAAATGACCTTCCATTAGTCTGCCCAAGGATGGTAATTAATGGTGGTTCTCTGTCATGAGAATTTTGCCACAGGAAACTGAGTGGTACAACATCCTATGATCCTGTGATAAATTCAGGGGTTTAATTATTGTGTGTATCCATGACTTGAGCTAGAGTCTTTTCTTCTGCAGGAGCTTTTCTTGCTATCTGGGGTTGGTGGTGTTCATTTCTCTGATGAGAGGAGGGCTGCTAGTCAAAGTGGTGATAATGATGCTTGGTGGTTGGCACAGTCAATGAGGAATGGGACCATCTGAGGTATCTATCTAATTTCCTACTTAGTGGAAGAGATTGGAGAAGTGTTGGAGATGCGAATGTCTATCCGGTTGGCCAAGGCAAATTGTAGAGATTGGAAGTTGCTGCCATTTGAAGGAATGATATTGGAGGCTTATTCCAGAAAATGGAAATATGAGAGGAGGAAGGCGCTGTTTATGGGTGTTAAAAAGGAAAGGTAAATGGCAAGGGTTTTAGGATTATATGATATTCCTTCCTCAATTTACTGTTTGATTAAATGGCTGGGTGATATTCTACAGGTTGTCAAAGGGAAGGAAAAAAGAGAAGATGCTATTATTACTCTGCTATGATATCGTTATCTGGAATATGATGGGGTTTGGGAGTTTTGATCTTAATGGTCGCAAAAGATTTTATCAGGAAACATATATAGGTGGGAGATTTCATTGCTTCGACAAAACAAAGTTCTGTTGATGGATAGGCGGTTTCTGTATGGGATGGCATCATTGTTGCTGGTCAGTATCCAAGCTACGGGCTCAATGGGGGCTGCTGCTGGATTTGTGACAGGAAACTGTTGCATTGGTAAGAAAGAAAAACAAATACTTCCTAGTTTTGCATGAATTCATGACTACTGAATATAATTTTGGTGTTTGATGTTGGCGCTTTATGTGCCTAGTTGGGTAGTCGAAGGCAGGCCTAGGGGCAATGTAGTGCTGAATCAATGTTCTTTGACCCAGCTAACCATATCGTTTCCCTCTATTCTACATCGTACAGTTTTTTCTTTGTTCGTCTGCCATACCCACCTATAGTAATCTCTCTGCCACCTAACTTGTCTTACTGAAAAAATTACACAGTAACGTACCTTTATGGAACGGAGATAGTTGTTGTCATCTTAATGCCTGGAACAAGGCATGTCTCCTGAAGCTTAGAATGTCTTTGCCAACTGTATTTTTGAAAGCAGAAAAGGTACATGGGTAGCATTTTTGCAGGCTGAACCATTCTGGCTAAAGATTTGGGTAATCGTTTGGGGGATGGCAGGTGATGGAAGTCTGTTATGGTGAGACCCCTGGTTTAATGTGACCTCTTGGAAATGAGCAGCAGCTGATTTTCTCACCCAACATTTTTTTTACAGGTCCAGATTATTATACTCAACGTCCTGGATGTTACTAGTTGTGTTCTGCAATTTTGGTCCTTTACATCTGTATTTCGTGTCTTGGCACTGTTCTCATTTCCGGAGTTCCCAGACCATGCACCTGCACCGCATGTTTCAATGCTTGGAAATATGGCTTGTTTGGAGCCATCTTGTTAACTCGTCTTGCATTTGGCCAACTCGAAAGTCCTGCTGCTCATTGCAGTCGCATGCTCCACAGATTGAAATGCCTCTCTGAGTGGTATTCTTTCCTTTAATATTGTTTTTTCTGCTGTATCTATGCAATGATTTCTTCTCTCCACATCTATCCTTCCACTATCCTTTTCTCTAGCACGTCAAAGTGCCTCTGGATCTGCATCATGCTGCGTCATCTGCAGTTCATCAGATTTGGATGATAATGATGGCCAAAACCATTGGACTAGCCAATGTCATGCTCATGAAAATTGCAACTAGGAATTTCCAGACTTCAGGTTGAGATGGACCTAGAAGTTTGGTTCCCTCTTGTGATCTATCCATGTTCGCCGAGAATGTCAATAGCCTGCCCATCCAAATTCTGCAGAAAATTCACTTGCAGTTGCAGCTACCACAGGGAGAGTTAAATAGCTGAAAAGCTATCTAAGCATAGTCACCGTAACTGCCTGATTTATATATTGCATGATGTTTTTCCAACTTGTTGTGACCTTTAGAATCACACTCATGGAAGGAATGGAACATAGAAAATAAAGGCTATTTAATTTTACAAGTAACTATTTGATGTTTGTTCTCTTCAGTACATGTCAGGCCTGTTGGCTTTAGCTGGGGCTCTGTGTTCATGGCTCCATAGGTGAGAGGTTGGGCTCAGACTAATGCTGGTAAGCCATTGTCTGCATGGTTTTAAGACTTGCACCAACTCATTTGTTCTTGAGATGAGTTGTACTGGAGTTGGGGTGACTCAGCTGAGTCACCACCATTTTTCTCAAAATAGAAGGAAAAATAAAGAAATATATAGAATTAAAAAAAAATGGCACCTGGGGTACTATGATAGAATCTAGTTATTGTGTGACCTTGAAATGCACTAAATATCAATTGGTTGTGTGAAATGTGGATAGGTATCTGATTGATTTCTTTAATAAGATAATAATTTTTGAATGAAATATTTGTTTTTTTTTACTAAGGATGCATTTGGTTGCACCAAACTCGTGAAATATCAAGAAATTTCATGATTAAGCAAATCTATTTTGGTGCAAAATATCATGAGATTTGGTACTACCAAACAGACTGGGAGGCTCTTAGATCATCTCTAGAGACTTCAATAACCTAAACTGGGGCTTGAAGGGGAAAATGGGCAGAAAATGGAATAATTGCCGCCCCCCCCCCCCCAAAAAAAAAAAAAAAAAAAAGAAGGAAAAAAAGAAGAAGAGGTTCAAGTCAGGCTAATTCATATCAGACTGACTAAAATGAGTCGTGCCGGACTTGGAGAAGTCTTCAAACCATGATTCAATGTTTTAGCCTGTGTGTAAGGCCTCTTTTATGGCTTTCCACATCACATAAATGGGCCTGATTTTTAGGCCTAATCCCTTGCCTAGCAAATAAGCTAATGCAGGGGCATGCTCAAGGTGAGCGACCCTTGTGAGGCGGAACCCATGTGAAGTGGGGATCACGAGGGGCGAGCGACCCTTGTGAGGCGAACCCATGTGAAGTGGGGATCACGGGGTTGGCTGAGGTCCCAACTCAGGAGATGTGGGGCTTGGAGTATGAGATAAATAGATTGATTTGTCATGCTCTATCAGTTTGAGGTTTTAGAGCAAGTGGTAAATTATCTTGCATCATAAACCTTTTGGGCTCAGGATGAGCCCTTCTCAAGACTCAGTCCTTATGGACAACCTAAACCCATATGAAGGCATTTCATTTTGTTTCATCATTGTGGCCGTCAGCCCCCAAAAGTGATATGTCCATCAGATCCAACCCACTCTATTGTGCCCTCTCATGTTCATCATATAGTCTGAAAATCAGCTTGATTTGAGATTCAGGTGGGCCGAATTATAGAGAATAACGTAAAATTGGACCTATAGAGTTTTGGATTGGGCTAAAAATTGGACCTATAGAGTTTCAGGAGGTGATGCATCACGTGGACCATTTAGATTATGTGCCCATGACACGTGTGCAAAGGTGCGCATGGGTGCTCGCAGGTGAGCATTTGTGCATGCATGCGCGTGTGTGTGTGATCCCAAATAAATTAACGGTTACATAAAAACTCCATGTAAAATTATGAAATTACTCTTTAAACTGCTGGCTGGATGAACAATACACATTTATTGATCAGGCTCTACATGGTGGATGTCAGCAAAATAAGAGCACATGAAAAAGTAGGATATGCTAATCTGACATAAGAGCACATGAAAAAGTAGGAGATGCTAATTTTCTATGAGGCCCACTGTAGTGTGTACGTGAAATCAACTCTACTCATTAAATTTGTATTCCGAATGTAGACCTAGAGCCAAAAAAATTAGGCTGACTTGGGCCACACCAAAGAAAATGATTGGGAGAAACATCTACCTTTAATTCTTTACAAGGTCCACCATTATAATTATATGCAATCCACCTCTACCATTATATGCAACACCAAAATTTAAGCCTACGATTTAAAACTCAGGTCCATCTGAGATTCATGTGAGCCATACTAAAGAAAATAGTTTGAATGGCGACTCTTGCTTCACACAATATTCCAAATAATGTGGTCCACCTTAATCAGGGAGGGTGTGATTTTTGACCCTTAGCCTAGAATGAGGCGACAAACCCGTTAATAAGAGTAAATTTTATATAAATATCATGATGGCCCACCCAAGCAGCCACCCAACCGATCTTAAAAGAAATGTAAGAGAAGGCACTGGAATGACAATTATATGGGATTAACAAGGTACTCTTTTGAAAGATTTTCTGAAAAAAAAAAAAAAAAGAGTACCGGAACACAAGCTTCAAATTAATTAGGTAGTTGGCCCCCCCACCACCCCCAAATTTCTCATAATATAAATAATCGGACCGTCCAATAAATGCCAAAGTAAATGTAATTTTTGGTTCAGGGTACATCTAAATGAGTACATGTAAGTTAGATGGTTTAATTTTAATTACCTGCATGACGCATGTACAATCGTTAAATAATTTATATGTGCCTACCTCATCATCCACCACTCTCTGCCAGAGTAGCAAAGTTTTTCTATGGAGGAGTTGTTGGCATGGAATCAATTCAAATTTAGCTACAGTCAGATGATGGGTCCCAGTTTATATGTATCAGCAACCATACATAACACTTGCTTGTATAACAATCGAATTGGTGGATATTTGTTAGACGGTTGAAATGAAAAACATCCAACCATCCCGAGCGTACACAAATTAGAGGTTTGGATTGCTCAACTGATCTGATTTTGGAGAGCGGATTAAGTAAGACCCGGGCATCACCCAAGACTTATGTGACCTTATCAACTGATTGGATGGTAAATAAACACAACGGAAACATTAAGGTACGTCCTGAGAAGTTTTTAATGTAGGACTGTCAATCACAACTATTTCTTATGGTATGATCCACCTGATAATTTGATCTACTTCATTTTCGAGATAATTCCAGAAAATAATCTGCAAAAACGGATGGACGGCGTGGATTCATAATACATAAATCAAGGCGGGTCCCATGGTAAACCCACGGTAAGTGCCGCATCCTCTTGGGTGAGTCTGGGTTCTCACCTAATTCGCTCTCCTGATTTTGATTTTGGTTTTTTGACTTATTTACATGGGTTACACAACTGAAGCAGTTTCATTTGAGATAATGCACACGTCGCGTACATTTTCTGTGTGCTGGCTGTTAAGCATCATACACTGCTGCCAGAGTATCAACATTGGATGGATGCCTGTCATGTACGGAGCTAAACGTATCAGAGATCCGGTGTATGTCGCACGTGTCAGAGACCTGAGCCATTCATCCAGTAGTGCGGCACAGTTTGCACGTGTTATATAAAAAATCAAGGTAATACACTCGTCATGTGAGCCGCACATCAAGGGCCCACACACAGGGGAAGCCATCCCTGAATCGCGATTCATGACTCTTCACAAAAGGTTAACTTTTAAATGATTACTACCAGAAAAAAGAAACTTTTCATCGTCTGATGCACGTCCCTGTTACGCTGCTGATTTTCTTTCTGACAACCGATCGTCTGCAGGTGAGGGACCACAACCGTTGGTAGAGCATGTTCTTTTCCGGCAAAATGCTACTTAGGTCATCAGTACCGTGAAAACGGTAGGCCATCCTGGCACAAAGATCAGACCTTCGAGAGCGGATTAGGTTTTACCCAGGGAATGGGGCCCACTTTGATGAATGTGTTATATATCCACGTGGTCCATCTATTTTCTGCTCATTTCAGGACGTTATCCCAAAACTTGGTGTGGTCTACCTGATATTTGGATATGCCTAGTGTTTGGGACCACATCCTAAAATAGGCGGGAAAAAACGGATGGACGGCGTGGATATACAAAACATCATCAAGGTGGGCCCCACCGTAAGGGTAACACCCACTGAAGTGTTACCCGGGCAACACCTAATCCGCTACCCGAGCCTTCGGGAGCATCAGATGGGCTACATCGTCGGAAACAATGGATAACTGACGGTCTTTGATAAACTTAAAAGGTGTGGCCCACCTAGTGATCAGATCAGCTCTTATTTTCTGGAAGGGTGATCTTCATAGTGGGGCCTACCGATGTAATGACACTGATTCCATAGATAGGTGGGATGCTGGCAGTAGAGATGGTACGGTACCACAAATTGTTGTAGATAATCAGTTCTCTCTTTTTTTTTTTTTTTAACGGTAGGGTCACGGCGATTTCATGTCCCTTCCAAAAGAGTGAAAGGCAATGCGATGACGATACGTTGGAACTGCAAGAACACTAAACATGGTTGAGCTTCACATGCAGAGGAATGTTGACGGACGATATTTCAAAATACACACGAATCGAATAATCCTAACGTTGAAGACACAGACCTACTTAACGTGAACTGCTCGATGGTAAAATTGAAGAAGAGTGATGGATAAGATTGTTTAATAGGTATGATTCTTGACACTTATGCCATTCGTAACGGCCCCACTTGATCTACGGTCATGAATGATCCATCAATCTCCCCGTATTCTTTACAGAGATGGATACACATTATCTTGGGTCTTCTGGTTCAAAATTGTAAGTGAGAGAAGTGCGTCGAAGCATCCAGATATCTGGTCCGATTTCCTGGCAAATTTCTGAGCATCTGAGTGGACCGTCTAGACAGAAAATAATCAACGGTTTAAATTCTACGATCCTCAAATCAGTCTAATCAAAAAATCAGATAGGCCCCACATGAATGTGTTTTTGGTGGTTGTTCACTATTTGTTGGGTGATTGAAACCGTCCTACTTTTGTGGTGGAATGATTCTAATGGCTGGGTTGGATGCTATGGACACCCGGCATTGGGCCCACGCACAACTAGAGGTTGACACAAATGTACCTCTGTCCGTTCGTAGCCAAGGGAGTGGCAACAGAGAAGGCAGGATGATGCGCAATGTTTCGTATGCGGGCGCGGATTAGATACTGACAAGGTTAGTATCCAGATGGCTACTGAAGTGACGTGACCAAGCTCCGTAGACCCACCATGATGCATGTGTTATATCCATACTGTCCATTCATTTGGAGAGATATATATAATGATAGATCTGATTCATATATATATATATATCTACCGTTCAAAACTTCCTAGGGGCTACAGAAGTTTCCTATCAAAATTATATATATATATTCACTTCATCTGTGTCTATGTTAACTTATGAATGGTTTGGATCTAAAAACTACATCATGGTGGGCCCTATAAATGTTTCAATGGTGGGTGTGACTGATCCCACGGTTTTCTGTGGTGGGTCCACTTGAACTTTAAATCCATCTCATTCTTTTTCTCGTGCCTTAAAATGATCTCTACAGATGGTTGGACATTATGGATACAACGCATCATGGTGGGGTCCACAAAGCTTGGTGACGTCATCTAATCCGCGCCCTTCATCTGCTAGTGCTCGAGGGCAATCCGCATGCCATGCACATATGTCACGCGCATGCATCTTCTTCAGATATTCGTACAGAGAATTACAGTGTACGGAGTAATATAAAAAACTTTTTTTTTTTTAATTATTTGTTTTTCGGCCAGCTCTCGAGAGTAAGAACAGCGGCGGTTGGGGAATGGTACGGAATGGAGAATAATGCCACTAGGAAACTTTGGTACTTCGCTGGTGTAATAGATAACACGCAGTCCAAGTTATCAGCAGCAATTCAGATGTATCATTAATAAACAAATTAATATTACTCAGTTAATTAAATATTAAATTTGTGAACATTTATTGAACGGTTAGAAATAAAAATATCTAATAGACCAGATTTTTAGATGGTAACAATGAATTCTAATATTTAATAGGTTTAATTTGTATTAATATATGCCACGTGTACCATTTCTAACTAGCTGAAAATCAAGCTTTTCAAGCAGCCTGAGTATCAAATAACTCTCCTGGAACTGCTGTCTTCTCACATTCCCTTTACTCTATCAAACAGCTCATGTAAACATTTGATCAGCCTGGCGGTTCAAAGTTGAAAAAGAGAGGACCCGTCAAATGCGGCCCAGGTGGAAAAAGAAAGGGCCCTGCCTAGTGCGGCGCAGAAGATGGATTACCGTATCATCTGTCTATTAATTGTATAGAATGAGTGACACTCGGTATATGATTTGAGAACGTGGATGGACTGCTAAAGCCTGCAAAATTACTGCAGTCGGAAGCTAGGAAAGGGCCATTGAGATATCTTTGAGAAATCAATCCTCTCCATCTGTTTTATCGAGTCGTATTAAGGATATAGGTCTAAAACTCTTCGGAAAATGTCTATTATTGAAACCCTATAAACTTTTATATGCCATCCATACCATTAGTAAGGTTATTTTTATTGGCAATAAATGGAAACAAAAATATTAGCATGATCTAAAACATTTATTGCCCTACTAATGTTTGAATGGACTTTTAATCTTCAATTTTACCTGCATTGCAACCCCTGCTTCATTTTTTAGCCCATAACTCAGGATCAGGCAAAATGGATAGATGTGTTGGATTTCTCACAAACATAACAATGGGACCCACCCAGCTTCGGTAGCAGTAAGTTCATGCAAAGGTCCTTCGCAGTCCTGGGCCCACGTGTGAGTTCAAAATCTGGCCCCAAGCGAATGTGCAGGGATTGATGGAGTTTCACAGTTTGTACAAATGTAAGACCTTCCTCATCGGATCATCAGCCATTTATCAGTTGAATATGGACCATTACTGTTCTTTTTTACCCTTTACCGGCCATTTTCTGGTTACCCATCGGAAGGTTAGGATCGTCCCATCCAGGACTTTTTAGTGCAGATGCCATCTACTGCTGGACTCACCATATCAAACATTTGGACCACTGAATCATGGGCCCACTTGTACAAACTGGAAACCCTAGCTCCTACGGTCTGAACAGAAATACAATACCAGCCCACCCCCGTTGGGACCCATCACAAACGGTTCACGAGCCATGGCCTCATCTGGCGTACCTTTTTTTAGCTAGGACGAAAACTACCATTCTTTCTCCACGGCAGGAACGTACAGCTGCCGAAACCCTCGATAGCAGAAACAGCTCCACGAAAATGTCCTGTAACCGACCAAGCCACGGAATAATCTCGCACTAGGGGGGACATCTCGGGGCCACGCGCCTTCCACATATAACGCGTGTCACCCGCGGGTGACAGACATCCACCCCACTCATCAGCTGGGTCCACTCTTTTTATATTCCCAGTAACATTAATCAGATCAATCCACTCATTTAGTGGGCCACATGCAGAAAATAGATTGATGATCAAAGAAATTTGGAGCCGTCTACGTGAATGCTTACAGAGGACCTCGCACGATGAAAGTTGCGATCCTCCACGCGTGCGCCAAATAAGCATATGTGCCGAGATCTCCGTCCGTCTGTCACGCGGTCGATTCCACTTCGCGTTTCTAGACCTCCACCATCTCTATCACGTGAGAGAAAAATTCCCCGGGCACGTGCCGGTGCCGCTTCCTAATAAATACGGACAGAGCAGGAAAGCATATAGAAGGACCGGACGTGACAGAGGAGATGGAAAAGAGGCTCTGCAATGGCGTCAAGAGCGAGAGCTGGTGGCAAGGCCTGAGTCCCGAGATCTTCGCACTCATCGTCGCCCGTATTCCGTCCGACGAGATTGCTCGGACAATCCCATTCGTCTCCCGCTCGTGGCGCGATCTCATCGACGGGCCCGACTCCTGGTCCGTGATCGATATCGAGCAATGGTGCCGGCGCTGCAACCGCACCGACGTCATCGACCCTGTTGTTCGGAAGCTCGTCCGCCGCAGCAAAGGCATGGTCCGGTTCATCTCCGCCTACAAGCTTGGATACTCCGCCTTTTCTTTCCTAGCAAGCTCGTGCGTATCTCTCCTCTCGTTTCCCCCTTCTTTTTCTTTCTGGTTTTATTTCGGTTTGCAATGCCCTGTTTAAGGAAGAGATTTCTATGTTGCCGTTATGACGTTTTGTAATGGTAACTGCGGTTACTGTTATTATCGATGCATAATGCATGTAACATCAATGGCATTGATAATACCGGCGTTGTGAGCGTTACGACGATTTTGTTAGTATAAATGTTATTTTTAATTTTTAATTATTTTTCTGAAGAAAAAAGGAAAAGGTAAAATGATGTAGGAAAATTATTATTATTATTTTTTAATTCTAAAAATAATAAAAAAAACAAAAGTTGTGAATGGTTTGGAGCCGTTATAATGTGAAGAATCCTAACGGCGTTATACACGTACACGCGACTACCTGTACTGCTAGTCTGCTACTTTTAATGGACTTTGGAATAAAAGAATATATTGAAATATTTTTAAGTTATTTTTTCTCGATAAATATTATTGAAAATTAAAATATAATAATTAAAGAGTTATAGAAATTAACGAATTATTTTTATGGGAAATGGTCATGTGAATGGGGGCGCATTGAGGCGCTGAATATGTCATGTGGAATGTGATCCATTGTCGATGGTCGAATTATCGATCATGACTGTCCATGTTGTTTGCCCCGCATGTCCTCGCCCGCTATGAAATTTCTTCAATTGGAGGATAGGGACCTTCCAAACATTTGATGCGAATTGGGTGGTGACCCCAACATCGCGGAGCAACGTGGTGTCAGGACTCTGTGGGGCATACTGTGATATATGTGTTTTATCCATGCTGTCCATCCGTTTTGCCATCTCATTTTACAGTATGAGCCCCAAATTGAAGCATATCCAAAGATCAAGTGGACCACACTACAGGAAACAGTGAGGATTGAATGCCTGCTGTTGAAAACTTTATGGAGGCCACTTAAGTTTTGGATCAAGTTGATATTTGTGTTTTCCCTTCATCCAGGACTGAGTGACCTTATGGACTGGTTGGATGACAGATAAACATGGATGACAGATAAACATAACTGTGGGCCGTAGAAAGGTTTCAGTGGTGGACATCATCATACCCACGGTTTCTTGTGGTGTGGTCCACTTGAGCTTGGATATGCTTCTGTCTTGGGCTAATGCCCTAAAATGAGCTGGCAAAACATATGGACAGTACGGATAAAACACATACATCCCAGTGGGTCCAAAAGAGCCAAGACATACCTTGTCCTAAGTAGACCTTATTGAATGTACTATTCATATCGATCAGTTGACCTGCTTTCATCCAAACTGCCCATTATTGCATGCATTGATTGAATGGAGAAGTTCCTCTGATCAGTGTGTATTTTTCATGCTGGCCCATGAAAAGTGGTTCAACCTAATGGATGGTCCAAATTGATGATTTGGCAGTCCATGCCTCAACACCTGTACTGTGAGATCCTCGATGTGCCTACGGTTGTAGGAATTTGAGAATTATAAATACAACATTAGTGAAACATAAGATGTGGTTTCTTCATGGCACATCGGCAAATGGAACATGCGTGTGCTAGACCCTGGCTATTTGTCAGGTGGGCCCATAGAAGCATCCCCCTGCCAAAGAACAGGCCAGTACGCTTATCAGCTTGGTCATGGATAGGATGAAGAGGTGCTCACCATTTTCTCCTAATTATCCATTTTTCGTACAAATGTGGCCCACTAGCCTTATGAGTGGATGATGAGCCTTAATTTGGGCCCATGTATGTTTGAGTTGGGCCTCACTAGGGCTAGCAGTGGGCATGGTCAGCAGTTGGGTTTCAGATCCACACTGATAAGGTTTGGGCCCAAGCGTGTAATGTAGGTCCAGTCTGTCCTGGTTTGATTTTTAGCCTCAATTGATTCATGGGTTGAGCTTCGGCCTAGCTTTTTCCAAATCTTCTAAGGCTCGGCTAGAGCTAGGGTATGTCCTGCCGATGACTTTTAACAGTCCATCCAAAGCTTGGCCCAAACCTGTCTCATCTAAGCCCATTGCTACCCGTAGTTTTTACCTGATTAATGGGCTGGGTCTTGTACACGTGTTACATTGTCGTGTGTTGGGAGAATAGGATTTGGTCCCGTTTCGATAGCTACTCTAATGGTCACCACCACTAGCATGGGGTTTGTGATGCTTACAGCCATGTTCTATTATGGCTGATACCATGATTTAAAACCGTCGCCCTGCATAAAATGATCTTTCGTAGGGACACAACCAAATGCAAGAATATTGAAAGATGTAGGCGCTTAAAAATGATTTCATCTCATTCTACTTAATATCAGTAATGTATTGGAGATGAACTCACTTTTAAGTTGCAACCTTACACGCCCTTAGCGTGGGATGGGCTCTGATGAAACTGTGTTGTTTACAACAATTAGCAGGGAAATTTTAAAAACTTAATTTCCATACTTTATCAAACTAGAAGGGTATTGGAATTTCCAAAAAATCCTCAAGAAATTTACAAAAAACTGTGCAGTTGAATTTTTATTTTTTATTTTTTCTTTTTCATTTCTGCATGGCATTGTTTAGTTGGATGAGAAAACAAGAAATTTGATGTCTTTTCTGCAAACATTTTGAGTAAAGACCGTGATCTTTGGAGTGTTAGCATTCATGGAAGTTTCATAGAAATATGAATGACGATCTCACTCAAAGGTCTGAATATTCTCAAAAATTCATGTGTATTTTAAACCATTGACCCTCTTTTTTCTTTTTATGTAGTGGGAAACACCTGGAAGTTATGAAGATGCCAGTGAGCAGCGTGACTGACAAAATGGTGGCAAAGCATGTAGCATCATTTTCAAACTTGACAGTCATAGATGTCAGTTACTGTTTGCATATAACCTGCAGAGGGCTTGAGGCCTTTGGAAAGCAATGCAAGTCACTGATCCACTTGAGGAGGAACATGCCCCCACCAGAAATCGAGTTAGGTGGAGAAAGCCCCGCCCAGAAGGTGGATGATGATGAGGCATTGGCTATAGCCGATACGATGCCAGGTCTTCTCCACCTTGAGCTCTCATATGGCCGCTTCACTGATCTTGGGCTTGATGCCATCCTCACCAAGTGCAAGGCACTCCACCACCTTGACATTCGAGGGTGTTGGAATGTGAAACTCACAGGTGATCTTGAGGAGAAGTGTGAAGTGATCGATATCTTTAGAAGCCCTTGGGATGATGAATATGATGATGCAAGCTCCTCAGATGACGGCAATGAAGCAGCTACTTCCTCCGACTTTTCGGATTAGTGAGGTTCTTGGTCTAACCACTTTTTGCTTTGACAAGCTTTTATGAGATATACAGTAACATGTTTTTTGGGATATACTCCATAGTTAAATTTGAGAGTTTACACTACATGTAAATATTTCAGATATGTGCTCATATATGTGAGGGAGTTGCAGAGTATGGTAAAATGAAATGACTTCAATGCTTTGGGAAGAATTCAGAATGCATTAGATATGTTTACAATTTCCCCTTTTCTACTAGTCTAATACATGAATATGGTTCTTCCTTCTTAGCGACGTGATGTTTCGTGGACATCTATTGTTTTCTAGTTTATGTTCGTCTTCTTCCTTAGCAGTGTGATGTTTGGTGAACATCTATTGTTTTCTAATTTCCATGTCTTGCTGCATTTCATTCATTTTCTAGAATCTGCTAATGTTTTGTGGAACTGGACATGAAAGCCCTTTTACTTGAACATGGTTTAAAACTTACAGTATCTTAAGCTAGGCTCTCTACATGTGGTGGTGGTGATGATGATGATAGTCCTAATTGAAGAGGAACTTCATTCTTGTTACATTGAATAAATCTCGAGATTGGTGTACGATGTTCAGTACAGGGCAGTTGCAAGTGATGAATTCTTGGAGATTTGTGGATCCAAAATTGTTTTATTGGGTGCAATTGGTTGATGAAGTTCAGTACAGGGAAAATGCAAGTGCTACATTCGTGGAGACTGGTGGATTCAGTAGAAGAGCTACTAAAATTAATATTTTGGAGGTCTCTTTTCATCACTTTCTTCCAGGGGCGGATGAGGATGCTGACTTGCTATCTAAAGAAGGAGAATGGTTGGATGGTGGAACCGAGTAGTCATTTTATACTTATGTTTCTTCGTTCTATTTATTCTTCAGTTGCTCAGTTTATTTTAGAAAGGGCAGAAGTGAGTGCACAAAGGATGCTGGTGGCATGATTCGATTATGATAGGACCTAGAAAACTGGTGAAATCTACTGTGATAAGACCAAGTTTAGGGCACTTGAAAATGTGATAGGTTGCTGAGAAGTAAAACTTGAATATGAGAAAGTAAAGATTACTTGAATATGAGAGAAGTAAAGATTATGGTGATTGCATGATGACCGGAACGAAATGAACTTCTAGTGCTTTATAGGGGCAATTTCGTTGGAGGCATTCCAGTATTAAGCACTTTAGATTTCAAATGTTCATTATTCTGTAAATAGTATAGATGAAGAGTCATGATGAATCTTACAAACAATACTGGTTAAACCAAAGCTTGTAGCCAAAGAATTTTTAAGTAGTTAGTTGCAAGGCTAAATGTTAGAACCATTTTAGTTGTTCATCTAAAGTAAGATTTCACATGTTTTGATTTGATGATAAATCCACATTCAAATTGATAATTTGTGGAGATTAATCCGGAATTGCAAAAAGGGTTCATCTTGAGCAGTTTGGGGATCAAATGCCGGGACTAGCAGAGACAACTCTGTTTGGGCTTGAAACAAGCACCCTGAGCTGGCTGCAACAGTATTTGATGGTTGATTTTGTGAAAACAGATCTGAGTCATAAGTATAGTTAAGGCATCTAAGAAGAAGGCTTTATGGGACAAAATGTTTGGCAATCAAGGAACAACAGGTCATTAGATGAGAGTAGCTGAAATGAAGATGTTGAGATGGATCAGTGGCAAGATGGAGAAGGATAGAAATAGAAACGAATGCATTTGAGGGAGCTTAGAAGTAGCACTAATAGAGTAGTAAGATGGGGGAAAGTAGACTTAGATGGTTTGGCCTTGTGCAACAAAGACAAATAAATGGACCGGTTAGAAAGAATGGGTCAATTCAAGTAGAATGCTCCAAAAGGGCAATGGGAAGGCCCAGAAGGATGTGGGTGGATGTAATAAGAAAATATTTGATAACCTATGATTTAATTGAGGACATGGTCCTTGATGGAATAGAATGGCAGAACAAGTCTCGTGTAGCCGACCCCAATTAGTTTGGGTAAAAGGCTTAGATGATGATGACGGTAACGATCTTTCCATGAATGAAATAAGAATGATTTCTTGGTTTATCTCTAGTTCGATTATTTTGTATATTTTTGAAGCAGACTGTCATTGAAGATCTTTTGGCAAACTGATGGGACTTTTCAGAAGATATTGATACTATGCTCATGGATTAGATAGATCTCTTAAGAAGTGGCTTCTAATTAGGATTCGAAGTGGCTTCTAATTAGGATTCTGGTGCACACGGCATAAAGTCCACACCACCCCCCCCCCAAAAAAAAAAAAAATAATAATAATAAATAAAATGATTAAAAAAAGTAAATGGCACTGTCTATAGAAGTTTTTTTTTGGGCAGTTGTTATGGAAGTGAAAGGAATGATTATTTCCCTTGCAATCAGTGGTGTTATCTTGTAAGAACAGGTTCCTTGATGACCACAATTTCATTGTCTCAGGGTCCATTGAAGCACAGCTATATGGAGCTGTTCTGCTTATGGAATGCGTTCCAGTGGAACTTGGTCACATTGCACTTCATGTGTAAGCTGTTGTCGTCCCATTGAGTTGAACAAATGGGGCCCATGGGTTGGTTGTCCTGACTGTTCTTCGGATGGGCCCTTCAGTGGATGGACTGTGCCCTAGTCTTGTTGATTGGACAATCCCAACGCTTCACTTGGTGGCCATCAAGTAGGCGGCAGAACAAAAATACAGACAAAGAGAAGGCCCACGATCAGATGGCTTGGATCATCTACTTTCAGAGAACTTTGGGTATTTGGCATGTGGTCCAAGGATCTACAGTCTATACTGGGGAATAATTTATGATGGATCCCACATAAGTACATGAAAATATCATGTGCCAAAGGATTAAATAATCATCTTGCATATCCACTGGATGAATCATGGAAACTTGATACCTTTACTAAGGTTATGGATCATATACATGTGGAGAATTCCTCAAAAACCTCTTTCATCGAGAGATCCTATTCTTTCAATCTGTGGCCTATTTTGTGTGGAATGTGGTCTATTTGTGGGCGGTTAACTGAAGGTTTGTGGCAGCAGATCAATGGTTTGGATTAAGGGTTCCAGATTGATGGAATGCATCGCTGATGTTTAGCAGCCTACAGATGGTTTTAAGACACGACGAGTTCAATGCTTACTTTACTGAGCCGACTCAGCCTTGAGCCAGATTGATACCATGAGTCAGTCTAACTATATGATTCACCCCTGACTTGGATTAGTCAGAGGCTGATTCATCCCCGACTCGACGCTAGACTGAAGAAGCCAGTCCCAGTCACCATCTTGGCCTAAGTCTGGGCAGGCTATCTGGTCTTTAAGTTTGTGCAGGTGGGGCTCATGGTTAGGACCATAAGAGTGAGATCTTGGGCCATCTGATGAGTCCTGCAGTCGATGGATGCCACGAAATCATCCAGATTGTAATGTCTGCAATGCTAGTTTCATTCCATCGAGTCCACTTAGAGAGTGCATTCAGCCTCATACGTGTGTGGGATCAGAAGTACTGGCCAGAGATTCCATCTAGCAGATGTTATATTTAATAGGCAAGATGTAGATGATCATTAGGTGGGTCGCACCCCGTTCGAATTCTGGGTACATGTGTGGGCCACCTGATGATCATATTCATTGCTTTCAGATGTTGAGTGGCTAGTCTTAGCTTAAATGCACTTAGCATTCGACATAGTTAAAATGATCACGTACAGCTCTGCTTGTGAAATTTCTCGTACAGTCATAGATTCAGAAAATCAGGCGGGTGGACACCAAGCAGGACACAATGTCAAACTCAAATATCCAGGGCCCATGCCACCGTTAAAACATTCATGGGGGCCACATAAGTTTAGGATCTGGCTAATATTTTTGTGTTTTCAATTTATACCAGTGGGAGTGGCCTTATGAACGGTTTGGATGATATATAAACATTGCGGTGGACCCAGGAAGGTCTCAGCGGTAGTTTTCCTCGGTTTTTCCTCGGTTTTTCCTGTTGTGTGGTCCACTTGAGTTTAGTTTTGGATTAGCCTTATTTTGAGCTGAGTTGGCGAAACAGATGGACAGACTAGATTTCTCACAAGCATTATGGTGGCCCCACAGCTTTTTCTTGATGTGGGGTCGGAGCAATTCTCGTACGCTTGGGACGTCTCCCTCCATAGGTTTATGAGAAATCCATCCCGTCCATCTGTTTTGCCAGCTCATTCTAGGACACGAGACAAAAAAGGAGAGGCAGATCTAAAACTCAAATGGGCCACACGATAGGAAACGGTGGAGATTGAACATACTCCGTTGAAACATTCGTTGGGCGATCGAAGTTTTGTATCAGGCTAATATTTTTGTGTTTTCAGGTTCATCCCTGTGGAAATGACCTTAACAACGGTTTGGATGGCACATAAACATCAAGGTAATTGACCTTATCAACGGTTTGGATGGCACATAAATATTAAGGTAGACCCGGGAAGATTTCAGCGGTAGGCATTTCCGTCCCACTTTTCCCTGTTGTGTGGCCACTTTTTTGAGCTCTTGTACTGACACGATGCGGCAAAATGGATGGAAACCTTTGTGTGACTCACTTTTTTGGGCTCGTCCTGACACTTGGCAAACTGATACACAATGATGAATTTATCACAAATATCACAGTGGCCCATCTAGCTTCCAACTACAAAAACTTAAAATGCTTTTATAATGCCAGGTGGCATATTTTGATTGGTGCCTTTAATCTATCATTGATGTAGAGCGACCAGACAGTTTCACGGCCAAGATGGATCAGAAAAGGCCCGGACGACAGAAGTGATCCGGACCGTCGGACCTTAGATTAGGCGTATCTCGCAATCCAAAATGAGTTATCTGATGTTAAATATATGATTTTGGGTAGAACGAGCTACTTTAGCCAACCAACCCCGTTATGCCGGGTTGCGACGCCTGGAATTGTGAAAAACTCCTGAATCGACAGTCGTTTTCCTGTTTTAATTTTGTTTTTACTATAAATAGTAAGTTTTAGTTTGATTATAACTCTTCAACGGTCAGGCTTTAGAAGTTGTGCCCAACGTGAAAAGAGATTAGAATAATTAGGAGAACGGTTTGGTGAAGCCAAACAGGACACTTACTATTTTTGGCCGAAAACCTTACACACTAGCAGGCATCACGACCGTCTATAAATAGTAAGTTTACTATTTATAGTAAGTCGCGATTTCTAGGAATTTTAGTTGTAGTTTGATTCTGATTTCTTTCTCATTGCTTGGTACCTTTATTTAAAGGGTAGTGAATTCGTTTTTATTCATTCATTAATCAATTTCGAATTTATTAGAATTTATTCTTATTTTCTGCTTTCTTTCCTCGTGGATTCGAGAAGTTTTTATGAGGTGTCCAAAAAAGTTCTGTGGATTATAAATAGTTATCCTCTTGAGGAAGACGGTGCTTGACCTCACGTCCTCCCCTGCGTCAATCATTGTACTGCATCCTATACTATATCATTTCCCATACTATATCATTTCCCCATTTTGAAACATTCTCCATTATATAATGGTCCTTATTTAAGGGTGTGTTTGGTGTCACCAAATTTCTTTAAATATTATGAAAATTTCCACCATAGTCTGATTAATTATGAAATTTCATGATATTTGTTACAGCCAAACGCAAGTGAAGAAGACCAAATGGTATTTGTAGAAAGTAATGTGGGAGGTGCACGTAGAACCAGGGACCACTGTCATTGCAACATTATCTTTTTTCAAAACCATGCCATGGATTCAGACTCCCAACTTCTCCCATCAAACAAATGTAACTAGAAAGATCTATAAATTATAAGATCAGATTAAAGTCTCAATTCCAGTCAGTTGGGCCGTATGTTCCGGTTCACCCAGCAGATAACTTCCAACCATTCATGTGCATACGATTCAATCCGTCCAATAGGTTGGGCAGATCATGAGGATTTCTGTATGCAAAAATCAGCTACATCCACTCATTGAGTGGACCACACTTGTATTATTTTATTTATCAATTGCTAGACATTATTTTCTAGCAATCAGATATGGCCCACTTGATGAGTAGACGGTTGATTTTTTAAAATTTTTTTTTAAAGATTAGGTGAGCCTCATGATGGGGCCAACGTATTGGAACGGTTGGATGTTGCATGCACTTAATACGCTAGGAGCTACGGGCTGGGTGGACCTATGGGAATTTTGACCTCATTCTCATATACATGGAATTTGAATGAAGAGAAGCCAACTTGCTTTTTGAGTGGGAAAACAACAGCAAAAAATCATTGCAATTACCTCATACATAGTAAGTAGACCACACCCACCTCCCCCTAATCCCTTTTACTTAAATAAACAAAGGTACTTTGCTACTAGCAACCCTCCGTTTTTGCTACACAGTTATCATGAGAAGGTTCCAAGGTTATGGGTAATCTTGGGATGATCAAGACCATTTATCTGATGGACCCCACTTGGATGTTGGCACGCTACAAAATTCTCCCTGATTTGAAGACCCGGTCATCTGATGATGGAATTATTTTCTGCTGAATGTCAGCTGCCCGTTGTGTCTTTTCCCTTTACCATCTAATCGTAAGCATTAATTGAAGTGTTAGAGTATTGAAGCCAAGGAGATTTTTCAGGCATCCCCCATCCATGGTAGGGCCCATCAGATCAATGGTCCTGATCACCAAAACATAACTCCACATCAGTTCTTTAGGGATGCTGATGAACATGACCCACCTAATTTTAATTGCTGATGTAACGAAGTAGACTTGTGTAATGAAGTAGACTTGTCCGTAAACAAATACAATTCTGAAGCTATTCATTAGAGCCATAATTCATTAAGAGAAGATCACATTAAAATACACATTTACCACTGTATAAACAAACATAAATATATAGCTAATGCCTCTATTAAGGCAGGCTATTGCTTTAAAATAGTAATTAGTTTATCTAAAATCTCCTTCACTCAGTGATGGATTTGAAGTAGTAATAACACCAGAATATATTAGTAGAAAACAGGTCCCGAGTGTCGCTTTTCTTGGATTTAATTGGGCCTTGCATGTCGCCTATCATCTCTCGCCGACGGCAAGCAAAGCACATCTTTGGAAGATGCGGTCTGTGTGACATCGACTAGGTAAGCTTGTAAAGCTACATTGTCGCTCAACATTATCTCGCCACGTGGAAGTTAAATCGTCTGTTGGTGGTTATGCACACGTGTCTCTCTCCAACGGACGTCATACTCCCAACCATGCTGTTATAAAATGGTTGATTATATATATATATATATATATATATATATATATATATATATACAAAAAACCATTTTTTGGTATTTTTGGAAATATTCCCACGTTGAAAAAGAGGAAAAGAAAAAAAAAATGAGTTTATATAAGAAAGGAGAAGTACTTTAATGTTTATTTGCTTGGTCCGTGTATCGTCCGTGTATCGGGTCTACGCTCAGGCTCGAGCTTGTGCACAATCTTAGTTGCGGGTTCAGTGCGAGGATATGAGTATGTGAGGTAATGCGGTTGTAGAGGCGCTAGTGACACACTTTGCACTTCGTAGTAACGAGTGCGAGACGAGTATAACAGAGAGATAAGTCAGGTGGTCGGGATGAGACACCTTAAACCATAGCTCAATAGACTGAGTGAAAGATACCTCATTTCAACACTTGAGGTCTTGGTATCGGTCCCTAGTGGGGGTGGCTAACACTGAAGTGTCAATTGACAATGGAGTGTACTAACAAGCTAACAAAAAAAAAAAGGTGGTTGGGATGTGTCCAGTGGTTTGAATGAGACCTTCGTGACTTATATAGAGCTGAAAAAATTAGCCATTGGAGTGAGGTGTAACTCCTAGTGCATATTAAGTCTAACCATGCAGAAACTGATGCATGTGGTTAGCCCAACAACTATAAATGGCTAGCTAATGAGTCTAAACGGTTAGCATGCAACAACTATTACACTATATGCACAACGGTCAGAAACTGCTAATAACAACTAGTTTCTGATGTAGAGCGGGTTGCGGACAGTTTCATGGCCAAGATGGATCAGAAAAGGCCTGGTCGACGACAGAAGTGATCCGGACCGTCGGACCTTAGATCGGGCGTATCTCGCAATCGGGAATGAGTTACCTGACGTAAAATATATGATTTTGGGGTAGAACGAGCTACTTTAGCCAACCAACCCCGCTATGCCAGGTTACTGATGGGGTTTTTTCCCCGTCTTCGACCGGTCGTGGGAGGTGCTCGACCGGTCGTGGGAGGTGCTCGACCGGTCGTAGGTTCGAGCCCTGGCACGACTCGAAGTCCAAATGAGTTCGTCTTTGTTTTTCTTGTAGCTGGGGATCTGGTCGTGGAGAGCTACGACCGCCGTAGGGTGGTCTACGACCGATCGTAGGAGAGCCAGACTAGTCGTAGGTTACGCATTTGTTCGCGATTTTGCGCGAAATCGGATTGAGTCCTTTCGCAACGGGATGCGGAAAGGAGTTTCCCAAAACTATAAAAGGGGTTGCTAGGGTTTTTCTAGGTATCACAAAATAGCAAGAGGGTTTCCTAAAAGCTTTGCAAGGGATTTGCTAAAGGGTTTAGGGGCTATCAAAGGTGAGAGAGAGGGAGAAAGAGAGAGAGAAGCTTATAGAAGGGAGGTTCTTGCATCGTGGAGGTTCTCTACTTTGCAATCTACATCTCGGCGCTTTCATTATGTCATAATCGGTTAGATCTCTCCGTTTCTCTATTTCTCTTATTGTTTATCCACTCTGCGTGAGTGAAGAAGATTGTAACGTTCTCTACTTCATAGTGGATTGTTGATCTGGGACGAGGTCCCGTGGTTTTACCTCTTTGAGGGTTTTCCACGTAAAAATCTCTTGTGTGGTGTGTGATTGATGCTTTGATATATTTCATTGCTTTATCCATAATTCTGGTTTGTTTTGGAGGGCTAGATCCTAAGGTTTTGTGCAAGGCCCCCAACAGTTACGACACCCGGAATTGTGAAAAACCCCTGGATCGACGGTCATTTCCCTATTTTAATTTCATTTTTACTATAAATAGTAAGTTTTAGTTTGATTATAACTCTTCATCCGTCGGGCTTTAGGAGTTGCGCCCAACATGAAAAGAGCTTAGAATAATTAGGAGAACGGTTTGGTGAAGCTAAATAGGATACTTACTATTTTTGGCCGAAAACCTTGCGCACTAGTACACATCACGACCGTCTATAAATAATAAGTTTACTATTTATAGTAAGTCGCGATTTCTAGGAGTGTCAGTTGTAGTTTGATTCTGATTTCTTTCCCATTGCTTGGTACCCCTATTTAAAGGGTTGTGAACTCATTTTTATTCATTCATTAATCAATTTCGAATTTATTAGAATTTATTCTTATTTTCTGCTTTCTTTCCTCGTGGATTCGAGAAGTCTCTTTGAGGAGTCTAGAGAAGTTCCGTGGATTTGGAATAGTTATCCTCTTGAGGAAGATGGTGCTCGACCTCACGTCCTCCCTTGCGTCAGTTTGGTATCAAAGTGAGGTTTCTCCTCGGATCGATGGCTTCTAACGACGGGTCGGGCAACAATCCCATGGGCGGTGCTCCAGGAAATTTACCTTTAACGGTGGCAGCTTTCAAAGTAGCGCAATAAGAGAATCGGCAAGCCATGCAAGAGCTGCAGGCTTCCATCAACCGCATAGCGGATCTCTTGGCGGAAAACCTAAGGTAACTCCATGTTCTTGGTGGTAATCCTCCACCGCCAATTGTTGAAACTCGTAATCGCCCTGTGTTGAGACTTAAATATTGTATAATTTTCTCCATTTATATCTTGGTTTTATGAACATAAATCTGCTTAATATTCTATTTTACTCATATATGTGTTGCAAGGTGAATTTAAGTGTTTGGATTGAAAAATGGTGTTAAAAGCATAATTTTGATGCTCAAGAATTACCAAGACAAGAGATGGATCTTAGGAGACCAAGATTTAAGAATTCACATGCCAAAGATCCAAGAAAACCAAGTGAAGAATAAAGAAAATTGAAGATTTGAAGTGAAGAATGCTGAAATCGTCCTGAAAAAGTGTATTCTAAAGCTGTGAAGTCTATTTTGGAAAACTGCGCAGTAGGAAGTCTGTTTTGAACGAACTATACGACGAGAAGTCTATTTTGAAAAAAATACGTATATTTGAGGCGATTTCTAGGGTTTTTCAACTTTATATAAAAATTAGAGTTCCTTACTTATAAATAGGGGTTCCTAGGGCATTCTTAAATATTATTCAGGGCATTCAAGAGCAAAGTTTAGGGTTTTTAAAGAGTTTTTAGTTTTATTAAAACTTTATAAGTTATTTTTTTTTTTACATCTTTTCTATTTGCATTTTCTTTCTTTATTTCTTATTGCTTTTTATTTCTGCAATTTAATTATGTTTTTCTAAGTTCCCTCTAGCCCAAGCTAAAAGGAAGCACATGGGTTTAATGTTTCTTTAAGATTATGATGATTGATTGTTTTAATGATGAGAAGAATGGTGTATGCATGTTATCTATTATTTAGGTTTTATTTTTATCCTCTTGTAAGATTCATATGTTCCCATCATATGAGATCCACATTGATGGATAGGCTTACCCTAGATCAATCAGATTTCCTAAATAGGAGAGGTTCTCAACCTGTTATATTTCTTTGATATTCATTATCCTATAAATATTGAATACTTAAAGTCACTGACGCTTGAGAATATATGTCAATGGTGCAAATCCATAATTTTCTAATATTTTATATCATTTATTAAAATATTTAAACTGTTTTATTTTCCGACTAGGTTGACCATAGTGCTCAGATCCTAGTTGTGTTATCCAAGTCATTATGATTTTGGAACATTAACCTATATGTGGAACTTTGAAGCTTGGGTGTTATTTTATTCAGTTGAATTACATCTATTCAAAAATTCCAAAATCAAATCTTCAGTTTTAGTTTTTATTACCTAGTTTGTTTTGTATTTAATTTTTTTCCTTCTCGCAATTCATCTTCCTATGGGATCGACCCTGTATTCACAGGATATTACTTACGAACCTCTACACTTGGAGGCAAACAATCAAGTTTTTAGCGCCGTTGCCGGGGAGAGACTTAAAGAGATCAGATCTATGTAAGATAGCTAAGGTAAGTTTTTTTTTCTAAGGTAAGTTCTCTTCTAAACCTTCCAAATTTTTTGTAGATTTTTTTTTCTTTTCTTTTTCTTTAAAAATAAATTCAGTTGGGTCTTTCAAGCACTAACTATGACATAAGGTTGTCCTGCTTGGGATTTCATCACCCAAGTGTTATGGTTGTCCTACAGTTGTTGTTTGATCACAAAGATCATCCGCTGAATCTATTTTCCAGATTAGCATAGTTTAATTTCTGCATTAGTTTTACTTTTATTTATTTATTTATTTTGCTTTGTGGATTGAACCCTCATGGTCGGCCCTGCCGCCTGGGTTGTTGATTTATTTTTTTGCTTTGTGGATTGAACCCTCATGGTCGGCCCTGCCGCCTGGGTTGTTGATTTATTTTTTTTGCTTTGTGGACTGAACCCTCATGGTTGGCCTTGCCGTGTGGGTTGTTGATTTAAGTTTTTATTTTTATTTTAAGTATCATACTTGTTATTTTAATTAGTGGTATTTGTTGTGTGGTGTGGATGGTTTATGTGCCGTTGGAGTAGGGATCAAAACAATCGACTCTCCTCTAAAGGGGGACTAATTCCAGGCGTTAATCATTCACTTAGAAGAGGCACTCAACATCACTTGGATTCCATGACAGACCTAGTTGATAATCCAAATCCAAATCTTCTAGATCCAACTATAAATCAAAATAGAGAAAATCAATTTAATCCTCCTCTTGATGATGCAAATGAAGTTCATAGGAATGTGTTAAACCAACCACGGACTTTACGTGAACATTTACACCCTGAGAAATCAACTTTACCATCTTGCATAGTGTTCCCTACTCACATAGGGAACATTGATTTTAAACTAGGTGTGATTTAATTAATTCCTAAATTTCATGGCTTGGATTCTGAAAGCCCCTACTTGCACCTCAAGGACTTTGAGGAAGTAATTGCAACGTTGCAAGTAAACAATGGCAATAGGGATGTACTTAAGCTTAGGTTATTCTCATTTTCTCTAAAGGATCGGGCCAAAGCATGGCTCAACTCTCTAAGACCTAATACCATCACTTCATGGCAAGCCTTAAGTAGAGAGTTTTTGAAAAAGTTCTTTCCCGAGCACAAAACAAATGCACTAAAACAAGAAATCATGTCATTCTCCCAAAAGGGGAATGAACTGTTTTTTCAAGCTTGGGAGCGCTTCAAAGACCTTCTAATTACTTGTCCACATCATGGTTATGAACCATGGCATGTGATTGATGCGTTCCGAAAGGGGCTCACCATGGATACCCGTCAATTCATAGAGATGATGTGTGGTGGAACCTTTCTTGACAAAGATCATAATGAAGCTTGGGATTTTCTAGATATGTTAGCAGAGAATACGCAGACATGGGATGTCTCTGCTAAATCAGACCAAACTAGACCCGTTCCTAGAAAGAAAGCGGGGATGTATGTCCTAAGAGAGGAAGACGACCTTAATGTAAAATTCGCTGCATTGGCTAGAAAGGTCGAAGCCTTGGAAATTAGGAAGGTTGATATGGTTAAAGCAAACACTTTCTTAGGTAATTTTTATAGCATTTATGGTGGTATAGACCATGAAACAAAGGATTGTCTAATGATTTCAGTTGTACAAAATATCACACATGAGCATGATCAAGTAAATGCTATAAATAACTACCAAAGGTCAGTTATGCAACCAATGGAAAACACGCATAATCCAAATTGGCGTAACCATCCTAATCTTAGTTGGAGGAATGGACCACAAATTAATGCGTCCAATGCACCTCAAATGCCTTCACAAAACAACTTCTTTGGGGCACCTAACAATGCACCATATGTGCCCCCGCCAAAGCGATCATCTGTGGAGGATGCATTGACCGCATTCATGAACTCTCAAGCTCAAATGAATCAGTCTCTAATCCAATCAAATCAGGAATTAAAGACAGCTGTGGCTAGGATTGAGACTCAACTAAATGTTAGGGAAAATGGCACACTTCCTTCTCAACTTGTGCCAAACCCTATAAACACACATTTCATTGGAGACTCAAATCCAAGTGAGCTACATTATGAACAAGCTAAGGCCATCATTACCTTGAGAAGTGGAAAAGAGGTCGATAATAAGATAATGCAACTGGTAGAAATACTGGAGGATAAGCCACTGTCTCAAGAAAATGATGAACTGACTATAGTTCAAAAGCCGCAACAACAAAAGGATAAAGAGACTAAGTCATATGAGCCTCCAGTTCCATTCCCATCTAGACTTAGAATCCGACTGTTCCCATGAAATATCAAGAGGTGTTGGATGTGCTACAAAAGGTTACTGTCAATATTCCTCTTCTTGATGCCATTAGACAAATTCCATAATATGCTAAATATCTCAAGGACTTGTGTACTGTAAAGAGAAAATTAAATGTGGACAAAAAGGCCTTCCTCACTGAGAAAGTGAGCGCTATCATTCAACAAAGGGTTGTACCCAAATACAAAGACCCAGGAAGTTCCACTATTCCTTGTATTATTGGAAATTTTCAAATTGAGCATGCTTTGCTAGATTTGGGTGCAAGTGTCAACTTAGTACCTTATTCGGTTTACAAACAAATGGGATTAGGCGAGCTTAAACTAACCATGATTACGCTCCAACTCGCTGACCGCTCCATTAAGGTACCAAGGAAAATTTTAGAGGACGTGCTAGTCCAAGTGGAGAAATTCTACTTTCCCGTGGATTTTATTGTACTAGACACTGAACCATGTGTAAATGCTAGCGCTCAAGTTCCTTTCATTTTAGGTCGCCCATTCCTAGCAACTTCAAATGCAATCATAAATTGCAGGAATGGAATGATGAACTTGTTTTTTGGTAACATGACTCTAAAGCTAAATATTTTCAATCTATGTAAGCAGCCCATTGATAATAATGAAATCCATGAGTTGAATTTCATGGACTGCTTGATAGAAGAAGAAGAATTGGAACCTAGTCTGACTGAGGAATTGATTTAAGTCATTGGGGATTTGAAGAATTCTGATTTAGAAAAAGTGCTTGCTGAAATTTGTGATGATAATGAGAGCACTACCACCTAGGACATTGGTATATACTAATGGAGATCGCGCACTCAAATCCTATCTATCGAGGACTCACGACCTCTGCTATCACCAACCAATGTTCCAAAGCTTGATTTAAAACCACTACCAAATGAGCTTAAGTATGTATACTTAGGTGAAAATAAAACCTATCCTGTGGTGATCTCTTCATTTTTAGACGAGGATCAAGAGATTAAATTGTTGAATGTTCTAAAGGACCACAAAGGAGCCTTGGGCTAGGCCATTTCTGACATCAAGGGTATAAGCCCTTCCATATGCACCCATCGGATCCACCTCAATGAGGACGCCAAACCAATTAGACAACCTCATAGGCGTCTCAATCCAAACATGATGGAAGTTGTAAAAAATGAGGTGATCAAATTATTGGATGTGAGAATCATCTACCTAATATCCGATAGTGTTTGGGTGAGTCCAACTCAAGTAGTCCCAAAGAAATCCGAAATAACTATTATGCAAAATTCTAATAATGAACTCATACCAACACGTGTCACCACAGGTTGGCGTGTTTGCATTGACTATAGAAAATTGAACCAGGTTACAAAGAAGGATCATTTCCCTCTACCATTCATTGATCAAGTTTTAGAGAGGGTATAGTTTTCTTGGTGGATATTCCGGATATAATCAAATAGAGATAGCCCTGGAAGACCAAGAAAAAACCACATTCACTTATCCATTTGACACATTTGCTTTCAAACGGATGCCATTTGGATTGTGTAACGCTCCAGCAACTTTTCAACGGTGTATGTTAAGTATTTTTTCAAATATGGTTGGGAAGTTTCTTGAGGTTTTCATGGATGACTTCTCTGTATTTGGGAGTAGTTTTGAGGAATGCCTCAACAATTTATCTCTTGTCTTGTCTAGGTGTGAAGAGAAACACCTTGTCTTAAATTGAGAGAAATGTCATTTTATGGTTCAAAAGGAAATTGTTTTGGGTCATGTTATCTCCAAAAATGGAATCGAGGTAGATCGCTCAAAACTCGACATTATTGCTAATCTACCTATCCCCCGAACTGTTAGAGATATTAGATCACTTCTAGGCCACGTTGGTTTCTATAGAAGATTCATCAAGGACTTTAGTATCATTACTAGACCCTTAACTAGTCTTCTTCAAAAGGATATTCCATTTAAATGGATAGATGAGTGTGCGAGTGCCTTTAATAAAATTAAATCATCCCTTACCACTGCACCTATCATGCGTCCACCAGATTGGAAACTTCCTTTTGAACTAATGTGTGATGCAAGTGATTTTGCCATAGGGGCTGTTTGGGGCCAAAGGAAAGATAAACGGCCCTACGTTATTCACTATGCGAGTAGAACTCTAAACTCGGCCCAAGTAAACTACTCAATAACTGAAAAAGAGTTACTTGCAGTAGTTTTTGCTTTGGATAAGTTTATGTCCTACTTGCTGGGATCTAAAGTGGTCATTTTCACGGACCACTCGACTTTGAAATATTTGTTATCTAAGAAGGATACAAAGCCGAGACTTTTGAGATGGATCCTCCTACTCCAAGAATTTGACTTAGAGATAAAAGATAAGAAGGGAGTAGAAAACGTAGTGGCCGATCACCTTTCCAGATTAGTGTTAGATGATTCCACTGAGGAGATGCATATCTAGGACACTTTTCCTGATGAACAATTATTTGCGATCTCCAAATTACCTGGATATGCGGATATAGTGAACTATCTTGTAATAGAAAAAATGTCATATCATTGGAAGTCACAAGATAAGAAGCGTTTTGAAACCGAGATTAGGAACTTCTTTTGGGATGACCTGTATTTATATAAATATGGGACTGATCAAATTTTTAGACGTTGTGTCCAAGAGGATGAAGTTCATAGTGTTATTTCTTTTTACCACATGGAAACATGTGGTGACCATTTTTCTGTTAAGAAAACCACTACAAAAATCCTACAGTGTGGTTTTTACTGGCCCACCATGTTTAAAGACACCCATGCTTTCTGTATTGCTTGTGATAGATGTCAAAGGTTGGGAAGAGTGTCTCGGCGTAACATGATGCCTTTATCCCCAATTTTACCATTGGAGATTTTTTATTGTTGGGGTATTGATTTTATAGGCCCATTTCCAACTTCTTTTGGATTTCTTTATATATTGGTTGGTGTGGACTATGTTTCAAAGTGGATTGAGGCAATTTCAAATAGGACCAATGACAATAAAGTGGTCATACGAATCCTCAAGGAAAATATTTTTTTCTAGATTTGGAACTTTAAAAGCCATCATTAGTGATGGTGGGTCTCACTTTTGCAATAAGACATTTGAGGCTTTGATGAAGAAATATGGCATCAAGCATAGAGTGAGCACCCCATACCACCCACAAACGAGTGGGCAAGCTGAGATCTCTAATCGGAAAATCAAACACATTTTAGAGAAAACTATAAGGCCAGATAGGAAGGATGGGTCCCTTAGACTATCTGACGCTTTATGGGCTTATAGGACTGCTTATAAGACCCCGATTGGAATGTCTCCATACAGATTGGTGTATGGGAAGGCTTGCCACTTGCCTGTGGAATTGGAACATAGAGCCTACTGGGCAATAAAGAAATTAAACTTTGATATGGACCAAGCAAATGGATAAAGGAAATTAGAGTTGAATGAATTAGAGGAGCTGAGGAGAGACTCCTATGAAAATTCTAAAATCTACAAAGAGAGGACCAAAGCTTTTCATGACAAAAATATCATGAGGAAGAATTTTGAACCTCAGCAAAAGGTCCTATTATACAATTCTCGTCTCCAGTTCTTTTCGGGAAAGTTAAGATCAAGATGGACAGGCCCCTTCATTGTGAATAATGTTTATACTCATGGGGCTATTGAAATTGAGAATCCACGTAATGATAATGTGTACAAGGTTAATGGTCAGAGATTCTTATGTGGAAAACTTTCATTTGGGAGAGGAATCCTTCCCTCTTCATGAGCCAGAATATTCAGATTGATGCTCCTAGTCTGACAAAGCATTTGTGTAGGATTTGTATCATATTCAACTTTTTTAGTGTCACATAGCAAGTGAGTTTTTCATGGTATATACTATCCACCATTTCTTTTATTTTTATTGTTCTCTGCATTACATTATCATTACATTGGGGACAATGTAGATTTTAGGTTGGGGGGTGTGGATAGTCATCCATATGAGTTTTTTTTTTTCTTTTTTGGTTTCAGTTTTTTTTTTTTTTAGGTTTCAGCTTTTTTATTTAGGTTTATGAAAAAAAAATTTCAACATTTTCAAAATAATATATACAAGAATGTGAACATGATATTATGCGAATTTCAAAGGCAAAGTTAATACTTAGTTTAGGTCGATAGTAGTCAGAATTCTGATAACTGAAAATTATATACTTGAGTTCAATTATCTAATCACTAGTTTAAAGTGAGTTATAATTTGATGTACCGAATTCACAATACACCCTAGCTAACTAAGTGAGGAATATGATATGTAAACTAAAATAACAACTTTTGATTCAAACAAGGTTGAATGAACCAGTATCATTGATATATGCTTAAAAAAGAGAATATTGAAAAAAAAAAGAGGTGATGGAAAAAGAAATTTTTATTATAGAGCATGAATGCAATGACCATAAAAATCGTGTCAGTAATCCGGAGTAAGGATACCTAAGTATCCATTACAAGATACCAAGACAAGAGATGGATCTTAGGAGACCAAGATTGAAGAATTCACATGCCAAAGATCCAAAAAAGCCAAGTGAAGAATAAAGAAAATTGAAGATTTGAAGTGAAGAATGCTGAAATCGTCCTGAAAAAGTGTATTCTAAAGCTGTGAAGTCTATTTTGGGAAACTGCGCAGCAGGAAGTCTGTTTTGAACGAACTATGCAGCAAGAAGTCTATTTTGAAAAAAATACGTATATTTGAGGCGATTTCTAGGGTTTTTCAACTTTATACGAAAATTAAAGTTCCCTACTTATAAATAGGGGTTCCTAGGGCATTCTTAAACATTATTCAAGGCATTCAAGAGCAAAGTTTAGGGTTTTTAAAGAGTTTTTAGTTTTATTAAAACTTTATAAGTTGTTTTTTTTTTTTTTTTTTTAGATCTTTTCTATTTGCATTTTCTTTCTTTATTTCTTATTACTTTTTATTTCTGCAATTTAATTATGTTTTTCTAAGTTCCCTCTAGCCCAAGCTAGAAGGGAAGCACATGGGTTTAATGTTTCTTTAAGATTATGATGATTGATTGTTTTAATGATGAGAAGAATGGTGTATGCATGTTATCTATTATTTAGGTTTTATTTTTTATCCTCTTGTAAGATCCATATGTTCCCATCATATGAGATCCACATTGATGGATAGGCTTACCCTAGATCAATCAGATTTCCTAAATAGGAGAGGTTCTCAACCTGTTATATTTCTTTGATATTCATTATCCTATAGATATTGAATACTTAAAGTCACTGACGCTTGAGAATATATGTCAATGGTGCAAATCCATAATTTTCTAATATTTTATATCATTTATTAAAATATTTAAACCGTTTTATTTTCCGACTAAGCTGACCATAGTGCTCAGATCCTAGTTGTGTTATCCAAGTCATCATGATTTTGGAACATTAACCTATGTGTGGAAGTTTGAAGCTTGGGTGTTATTTTATTCAGTTGAATTACATCCATTCAAAATTTTCAAAATTAAATCATCAGTTTTAGTTTTTATTACCTAGTTTGTTTTGCATTTGATTTTTTTTCTTCTCGCAATTCATCTCCCTATGGGATCGACCCTGTATTCATAGGATATTACTTACGAACCTCTGCACTTGGAAGCAAGCAATCACCCTGATCACAGGATAGTACCGGTAGTACATTCAAGGGTTATTCTTGAGGAAGGAGGCTCCAGTAAGGAGGAAATTGATGACATAATCTTCCAACACCTCAGACATAGCGGCGATCGAGTAGATCGAACGGATTGAAAATTCAAGATGCGGGTTGATATTCCTATCTTCAATGGCCAACTACACATTGAGGATTTCCTCGATTAGCTTTCTGAAGTTGAGCGATTTTTCGACTATATGGACATCCCTGAAGCAAAGAAAGTTAAGCTTGTGGCCTACAAGTTGAAAGGAAGAGCTTCAGCTTGGTGGGAACAACTGTAACTTGCGCGAACTAGGCAGATAAAAGCACTAATCCGCACCTAGTAGTGGATGAAGCAGCTACTACATACCCGATTCCTCCCTAGCGATTACGATAAGGTATTATTTCAACAATACCAAAATTGTCGACAGGGTAGTTGGTCGGTGAGAAAATACGCAGAAGAATTTTACCTCCTGGCAGCGCGTAACGATTTGGTCGAGATTGAATTGCAACAAGTCGCCCAATTCAATGGTGGATTGTGTATGGCTATCCAGGATTGGTCCAGATGCAGTTCGTCTGGACGATGAATGATGTGATCAAGTTGGCTACTCGGGTAGAAGCACAACTTGAACGTCCTAACACACAGACCTATCCTACTACAAGGATCCCTGTGACAGGTCTACCTCAGGGAACTGCACAACCCAAGGGGAAGGAGCCCGTAAGAGCACGCACTCAACCTCCTACGTCTGAGAACCGAGATCAGAGAAGCGGGCAAGCTAGACCCCAAAGGGGTGTATCGACTGCTGCTAGTCCAAGTAGAATCCCGAACCCCTATGCTCTGCCAAGGCCCAACAACTGCTATCGTTGTAGCGAACTGGGCTACTTATCAAATACTTGTCCTCAGCGAAAAGTGTAACAACCCGAATTTTCACGACCAGAGTATGTACTCGTGCCCAAGGAAATTGGGTGTTAATAATGTACAACTGGATGCTCTAAAATTACACTTTTTTTTTTCTTTTTGGTTCATCCAAATACATCCATGAAGGTAACATCCACAAGAATAAAATCAACTGCAATGATTATATAACATTAGAGTGGAGGAATAATCAAGGCCTCATAATGGGAGGTTTATTACAACATTAGAGTTCACAACGGAAGTATATAACTAGATAGTAAAACTGTCTTCTTAGTCCCTTAAGATAATCTTCTATAGGGAAGTAGTCCTCTATGTCTTCAATCTGTTCGTCACCTGCATCATCTATACGGTTGGGAGAGGGTCAATGCCCTACTCATAGTGAAGGTTACCCTTTAAGATTAACAATAATTCAAGAGATTCATAGAAGTAAAGTAAAGGGTCTGATATGTCCCGTGCTCCACTAACACGAGGTATCAGCATGTACAAACAACCTACATGAGATGCATGCCTAGCAAGGTATGTGGGGCTCATCATACGTAGTGATCATCACAATGTGGAGTACAATTTTTAGATAACCGGCTCGACCAGCATCCCATACTACGGATATTCGCTGGCATGGCCAACGCTACCATGGATTTATGAGGGGACCTCAGAGCACACAACAACATGAGTTGGGTGAATTACGTGCAACGATTTGTTCATGGAGCGACTATTTGCGACATCTAATCCCAAAGTGATGTGACACTACAGTAGAGAATTACACACATCGATTTGTGCACCACTACCCGAAGGCTCAAGGATTTATGTGCCCCAAGAGGGTCTCTACCCAGAGCGCATTACGTCCATGATAGAATATTTGAAATCACTAGTTGTGATACATCTTACACATCACTTATACTTATAGAGAATATAGATGAATCATTAAGAATATAAACTGAATCATGGAGGTTCTGGAATAATAAGACTCATGCCCGTGCCTTTAAAAATAAATGGCACAATGTCAATATAACAAAGAGGAGAGTGACAATGGTCAACTCATCAAAAGTGGCAATGGCCAACAAATAGGAGAAGAGTGACAAGGGTCAACTCAACAAAAGGAGAGTGGCAGAGCCAACTCAAATATAATGACGAGTGGCATAACCAACTCAAATATAAGGATGAGTGGCAGAGCCAACTCAATAATGGATAAGGCAGAGGCAAGGCTTGTACCCATGGCCTCACATAAATTCAGAGAAATTCTCTTGTATTTTGACATCATGTCATAATCCCAAAAGGGCCAATAAATCAATTGATAAGATAATTCCCGAGGAACATGTAAACATGGAATACATGATAATTCATATCGTAAAAGGCATGAAAAGGCTATAATTGCTGGTGAAACATATAATAACATGGAAGATTCAAATTGATGTATAAAAGGAATACATGTAAAGGCAATATCAAATTCATGAAAGCATATATAGAAGCCAAAATAAACTAGTATGAAGACAGATAAAATACAACAGGATAAATAAATCAACTTAAATTGCTGTAAGCTTAAAGGATAGAACCCTCACCTTTTGAATTCAATCGCTCTCTACGTTGCTCGACTCGAATAGATGTGTTGTAGTTCCCAATTCTAGTATAGTTAATGTGATCCTCACGGTTAGATCGTCATAATACTGGGGTTGAACCATAAGTGTAGGCTTAAGATCATTGTTAGGAGGACTTGGGTTGGGTATCAACTTACCTTGTTCAGTTGTCGTTCTCTCCCCGTGCAGCCCGAACTTGACAAAACATCTCGGTTGAGTCGACTCACTGAGTCAACTCGGCCCAACTTTCCTTCCTTTCCTTCTTCTTCTCCCTTCTTTCTTTCTTTCTTTCTTTCTTTCTTTTCTCTTTTCTCTTTTCTTTTCTTTCTTTTCTTTCCTTTCCTTTCCTTTTCTTTTCTTTCTTCCTTCTGTTGACGGCAAAGCAGCGGCTACCGCCATCTGATTTCACTCTCTCTATCTTCTTGTTTTTCTCTCCCATGTTTTTCTTGTTGTTCTTTCTCTCTGATTTGCTGGGATGGAACGCCTATGGAGACGCGTCTATATAAGGTTTCGAGACATGGTTCTCGCATCGGAGGGAGTTTTCGGTTCCGGTTGTAACTGGGGTGCGAACGGGTTGCGCAAGTTGCGCAAGTTAGGTGGGAAAGGCCGTCTGTTGTATACACTTCTTGGTTCACGTCACGGTTTGATGCCACAGGGGAACAGCTAGGGTCTTGTTCGGTTTTGGGTGGCCCACAAGATGGTTGGATTGGATTTCCCAAATCGGCCAACCGTGGTGGGCCACAACGATCCCAAACAGACATACACTGTTCGCGCTGTGGAAGCTTCCTGATTTCCGTTCTTTGCGGGAGTTGGTGGGGTCCACTTCAACCATCCTTTAGGGCCATCCACTCCCTCCTTCAGGTTCCCATATTAGTGTCCGATCGTGGGCCTAAGTTTGAAATAGATCCGGACTTTGGATGGCCTGCACCATCAACCGACGTAGCATTGTGTTCCTCGTTATGGTGAGTTCAGTTGCGTTCATAGAGACGTATAGGAAGCATGGTTTTGTTAGAAAACCTCTCCCCGATATAATGGAAGGTCTGGATCGAGCGTTTGGGTCGGGGTGGTGGCCCATCAGCCTCGTCCGCATCCTCTGTTTAAGCACTATCGCCACGGGAAATCTGTTTGGAGAGAGGATTCTTCCTCTTAGCGTGGAAAGCACGAGTCTTCCCTTCTTTGATCGTGCTACGAATCCGGTGCACTGTGAGTGGAGTTGTGCTGGGCGTGCACACTGATCAAGGTGGGGCCCATCATAATGTTTTCGAAAAATATATTCTGTCCATTCGTTCTTCCATCTAATTTTAGGGGTCAAACCAAAATTTGAAGCACATCTAAGGATTAGGTGGGCCCCAAAGTGGTGTTTAGTGGCTGATCTCTATCTGGCCCACTTGTACACTGATCTGATAGTTGAAACTTTAAATGTACGGTTGATTTATGATACTTAGGCGTTATACAAGGTTTTATGCCAAAAGGATTGTGGTAATCATGCGCTCTTTGAATTCAAGGGTCTAGATCAGTGGCATTATCGTAATTATTAGTGATCCAAGGGTTTTGTGGAATCTAACGGTTCCAGGTGGTTACAAGCACGTTTCTAAGTATTTCATATGAAGGGACTTATGTTTAAATCCTTGTGGATGAAGGATCACACATTGATTTAGCTTGAGGGGGTGTGCACGTACTAATCCACGTGATCAGTAGTCGGATGACCCGGTTTATAGGTGGGGATTGTTTTCAAGGGTAAGATACATGTCAGGTCAAAGATGTAAGGCTAGAATAGTTGGGTGGGTATCGTACACATGTAAATTTCTAGGTAACGCTCGAGGACTTTCAATACTCGGTATTGAAAAGTTCGGGGCGTTACAAAAAGTGACAAACCTCGCCATCAATGATGGTAGTACTGATAATGCTTATGAAGATCTAGATATTGAAGAACAGGAGCTTACCACCGAGGACGAGGCAGATAATTCAGGTTGGGTTCAGCAAGATCACGGCGAGTCACTAGTCGTGAGGCGACTATTATACGCGCTAAGAAAAGAAGTGCATCCACAACGGCATAACATCTTCCGCACTAGGTGTACGGTGAATCGAAAGGTTTGTGACGTGATCATTGACAGTGTAAGCAGCGAGAACATCGTCTCCAAGGTCATTGTGAAAAATGCAGCAATTGAAAACGGAGCGTCATCCCTCTCCATATACAATCGGTTGGATCAAGAAGGTCAGCGAAACAAAGGTAACTGAACAGTGCACTATATCCTTTTCAATTGACAAACATTATAAGGATGAAGTAGTATGCAATGTGGTTTACATGGAAACATGTCACATACTACTTGGTCGACCCTAACAATCTGACTATGACGCCACTCATAAAGGGTGAGATAACATATATATCTTCGTCAAGGACGACCGAAAGACCATATTGGCTCATATGGATCCAGAGGGACCACGTGAAACTTCTAAAGTGGAGGGCCGTTTTCTCTTAACTATACGGGACTTCGTGGAAGAATCCAAAGAAACAGGACAGACTTATACGTTAATTGTAAAAGAGGAAGAACTCGAGCCTACCCTCATCCTTGAAAGACTAAGGCCCCTGCTACATGAATTCAAAGAAATCTGGCCCAATGACCTTCCTGATGGGTTACCCCCCATGCGGGATATCCAACACCATATGGACTTTATCTCTGAGTCCAGTTTACCTAATCATCCTCATTATCGAATGAGTACGAGATTTTGCAAAGGAGTTGATCCGTAAGGGTCTTATTCGAGAAAGCATGAGTCCATGTGCTGTACCAGCTCTATTAACTCCAAAGAAAGATGGGAGTTGGCGCATGTGTGTCGATAGCCGAGCCATCAACAAAATCACTATAAAATACAGGTTTCCTATACCACGGTTGGATGATATGTTGGACATGTTAGAGGGTGCAAAAATATTCTCTAAATTGGACCTAAGGAGCGGCTACCATCAGATTTGAATATGGCCGGGTGATGAGTGGAAAACGGCCTTTAAGACCAAGGATTATACGAATGGATGGTCATGCCCTTCGGTCTTTCGAATGCGCCTAGCACATTTATGAGATTGATAAACCAAGTTCTGAAACCTTTCATTGGGGGGTTCATTGTGGTTTATTTTGATGATATTTTGATATACAGTCAAGACGAAACCACCCATATGGAACACCTCAAGAAGGTCCTTCAAGTGCTCACTAAAAATAAATTGTATCTCAATTTTAAAAAGTGCACCTTCATGACTGATAGCCTATTGTTTCTGGGTTTTGTCGTAACATCCACGGGCAATCGGGTGGATGAGGAAAAGGTGAAGGCAATCAGAGAATGGCCAGTTCCCACAAATATTCACGAAGTGCGAAGTTTTCATGGACTGGCGACATTCTATCGTCGGTTCGTGAAAAATTTCAGTACCATTGTGTCACCAATCACAGATTGCATGATGAAAGGGCAGTTTCAGTTAACTGACGAAGCCGACAGGAGCTTTGCCGAAATGAAGCGCAGATTATCCATGACCCCGGTTCTTGTACTTCCCAACTTCGACAAACTGTTTGAAGTCGAATGTGATGCCTCATATGTCGGAATTGGGGGAGTTTTGTCTTAAGAAGGTAGGCCGGTAGCCTTCTACAGTGAGAAATTTAGCGATGCACGTAAGAAGTGGTCTACATATGAGATCGAGTTATACGCAGTGGTTTAGGCATTACGACACTGGCGACATTATTTGATTCAAAGGGAATTCATACTTTACATGGACCATCAAGCTCTCAAATTCATTAATAGTCAAGCTAACAAGCTAACATTAACCGTGTGCATACTAGATAGATCTCGTTTTTACAGGAATTCACGTTCGTACTAAAACACAAGTCAGGGCAATAAAATATAGTAGCTGATGCACTGAGTTACCGTGCAACTTTGTTAGTCATTATGAGCAATGAGGTTGTCGGGTTCGAGCGCCTCAAAGACATATATGCCGATGACGACGACTTCAAGGACGTATGGGTTAGATGCCAAGAAGGTCAACCCGACGACTTACATATGCAAGACAGGTATTTTTTCAAGGAAAATTGACTGTGCATCCCGAACAGTTCACTAAGGGAACAGATAATCCAAGAGCTACATGGAGGTGGCCTCAGTGGATACATTGGGTGAGACAAGACGTCAGCTCTTGTGGAAGAACGATATTACTGGTCGCAATTGGTACGTGATATGAGAAAGGCAGTCCAACGTTGTTATATTTGTTAGACCGCCAAGGGACAATCTCATAATACGGGCCTCTACACCCCGTTACACGTGCTTAATGGCCCTTGGGAAGATTTATTTATGGACTTTGTGCTTGGTCTCCCACAAACACAACGTGGCATGGATTTGGTATTCGTGGTAATAGATCATTTTTTCAAGATGGCGCACTTTATTCCATGCAAGAAGACTCTCGATGCAACACACGTGGCGAATCTATTCTTCAGAGAAATTGTGCGGCTACATGGGGTTCCCAAGACTATTACTTCTGATCGTGACACGAAGTTCATAAGCCACTTTTAGCGGACGTTGTGGACTCGATTCGATACACGACTTCAGTTCAGCAACGCCTACCACCCACAGACTGACGGTCAAACTGAGGTTGTGAATCGCACGTTGGAAAACCTCCTTCGATGTATTTCAAGAGAAAAACTGAAGCAGTAGGATTTGACTTTGTCTCAAGCGGAGTTTGCATTCAATAACATGGTGAACCGCTCGACAGGAAAATCTCCGTTCTAGGTTATTTACGGACGAGTACCTCGCCACACACTAGACTTGGTCCCTCTGCCCAAGCTCCCAGGCATGAGTATAGCAGCAGACAAAATGGTTGATAAGATCATGGACATTCATGTGGAGGTACAAACCAAGCTACACGCCTCGAACGAAAAGTATATGGAGCAAGCGGACAAGCATCGGCGACAAAAAGTGTTCGAGGTGGGCGATCAAGTAATGGTCCATCTGCGCAAAGAACGATTTTCGACCGGAACGTATGACAAGTTGAAGAATAAAAAGATTGGACCGATACCAATCATCCGAAAGATCAATGACAATGCTTATGTTGTTGATTTTCCAGATGACATGACGATCTCACGAACTTTTAACATCGCAGACCTGACCGAGTATCATGAACCAGCGCAGGATGAGAACTCGAGGACGAGTTCTTTTGAAGTGGAGGGGACTGATGTAGAGTGGGTTGCGAACAGTTTCATGGCCAAGATGGATCAGAAAAGGCCCGGTTGACGACAGAAGTGATCTAGACCGTCGGACCTTAGATCGGGCGTATCTCGCAATCCGGAATGAGTTATCTGACATAAAATATATGATTTTGGGGTAGAACGAGCTACTTTAGCCAACCAACCCCGCTATGTCAGGTTGCGACGCCCAGAATTGCGAAAAACTCCTAGATCGATGGTCGCTTCCCTATTTTAATTTCTTTTTTACTATAAATAGTAAGTTTTAGTTTGATTATAACTCTTCATCCGTTGAGCTTTAGGAGTTGCGCCCAACGTGAAAAGAGCTTAGAATAATTAGGAGAATGGTTTGGTGAAGCCAAATAGGACACTTACTATTTTTGGCCGAAAACCTTGCGCACTAGTAGACATCACGACCGCCTATAAATAGTAAGTTTACTATTTATAGTAAGTCACGATTTCTAGGAGTTTTAGTTGTAGTTTGATTCTGATTTCTTTCTCATTGCTTGGTACCCCTATTTAAAGGGTTGTCAACTCGTTTTTATTCATTCATTAATTAATTTCGAATTTATTAGAATTTATTCTTATTTTCTGTTTTCTTTCCTCGTGGATTCGAGAAGTCTCTATGAGGAGTCCAGAGAAGTTCCGTGGATTCAGAATAGTTATCCTCTTGAGGAAGACGGTGCTCGACCTCACGTCCTCCCCTGCGTCAGTTTCTCACCAACAGTTAAAAACAGTCATATGGATTAATGACTCTAGACCAAAACAGTTAGCCATCCTAGCTTATATATACAGTACCTGGATGGGTTTGCAAACCATCACCAACACACTCGAAGAAGAATAGCAAATGTGTACTCCAGCAAGAACCATAGCTTGAAAAACAGATCAGTGTTGTCGTATAAAAATTCTTTTCTCTTCCTAATTCTGGGATTTTTCTTTTTATAATTTTCTATCAAAAAATTATGTATGGAGTTCCATTAGTGGATCTTCGTATTTGCTGACCCAGTCTCATTGTATTCTAGAAGCTATATGCCTGGAACCTTTCAGCATACTCAATCTGTTTGAGAATGGACAAATAACACTTCAAGGATAGCATTCTCATATTAGTGCTTCAGTCTATTATCATTTCTCAAGACATGCTACATGGGTCGCTGCTTCTGCCGTTGGTTTTCAGTCCGGCAACTGAACCCAGCTGCCATGGTTTACACATGGTCCTGTTTCTCGAGTTTGGGTGGCAAGGCAGATCATGTACTATAGTGCAATATCCAAGCCCTCCACTGGCTAGTTCTGACCTCAAAATAAATCTGGTCCATACAAAGGAAGGGTGAGAGCATCTACGTAGAGGTATTTCTCTAGAATGGATAAGATCTATTATCAATATGCTACGTAGGCATGGCCCACCTGCACATGTGGGCTTACCAAAGATCATGTTCAAAACATGATGAGTTTAATTACACATTCCGTTGTACTTGGAAAGTCATCTTTGGTGTACTATTCAAATTAATTTTATTTGGCATGTTTGGCTATTTATATATAGATCATAATCTATAAAGAATTAGTGGACCACTTAATTACTAGATCTTATTTAAATAATCGTGTAACATAATTACAGTCTCTTCATAGGGTGGGAAGGAGTTGTCTATTCGATACCTTGTTTATGTGCAGAATCTTCGGATTTTTATATAAGAAAGCGCCTCTTTTTTTTCTATTTTTTTGGGAGGGATGACAAAACACCTTTACAACTACTAATCTTGATTAATTAAAAATAATGATGGTTTAAGAGGAAATGGCCTAATAAAATACTAAAGATTCTCATTAACAGTTTCAAGTATTTTTTTAATTTATTTTTATATTAATATATACAAATTTTTCTTGTATTTTTCTCTGCAGGTATAGCATCTTTTTTGGGTTTTATTTATTTTAAACATAATTACAGTCTCTTCACAGGATTACTATTTTCATCCGCGCTTCTGTGTGCATCAAGATAAGCTCGTCGGTCGTGCTTACAATGCATACATATTTAAGATCAGGGCCGTTCATCAGTCCCCACCCATTGGTCTATACTTTATTATGGACCGTCAACTCATCAGGTAGATTAAAATTTTATGAGGTGGGGACGGTTATAATCAGTGCTCGGCAGATGGTTCTCTCTCCCTACTGATGAATGTCTCGGCGCTAGTTTTAAGATAGACATGCTTGTGTGCCCTGTATGTTGAACTCTCCAGATCTTTAACACGTGTGACGTGTCGGCAACTTCTGGCGCTTGTGTTTGGTGCATTCCTACTCCAAGTAGCCGTAGGCAGCTAGGTAGAGCATTTTCCATGTTTTTGTATTTTTTCTTTTCCTTCCTTATAGATGTTGTTTGTATTTTCAAATGGGAAAGCGAAAGGTCACAGAGAAATTGATACTCTGGCAGAGTGTTATCCTCCATGCTCATGCACATGGAAATTGTACACGTGGTATAATTGTACCTCAATTGTACCATAAAAATCATGAGCCCTAATATTAGATGGGTTAAAAACTAAGAATCCACGGAAGTTTTGATCAGATCTTGCCATAATGGACGGTCCAGGTTCAACTAATGAGTGGCTCGCATTGAATAAACAAATATCATGGTATCAGGATCGTCTGATGAATCGTCTTTTAAGGGATCTAGCTTTCTACAGTATTTTTCACAATGTAGATGGTTTGGTTATTAGTGCATGCGTTCCGTACATTCAGTATCTGGGTACACGTGTATGGAACACGATGGGCGATGAGAGTATCAAACAACTCCCTCTACCGGTCCCGACACGGAAAGCACGCCTGAGGTTTCTTTTTCAAAATAGTCGGCGTCGGTCAGTGTCAACCGTTGGATCGAAGAGATGACCACGCGCATGATTAAAAAGACTAGTTCGCCCACGAACTTTTTTATTTAATGGCCACTGTGTCCTTGAATTTGCGGTCGAAGATCTTGAATGTGGGGCCCTTTTTTGGGATCCAGACCGTTGATTTGATAGGCCCCCACGTAAATTAGATTGAACCAAAAAATCTCTAAATTTGAAATATCCAAACCCTTTGATCATTAGACTACAAACAGCAGGCTAAGAAAAGAGCAACTGCCAACGAGAAGCCAGAGGATTGGGTGGCTACGATTGGCAGACTGAGTGGAGATACCTCGTTTCAACACTTGAGGTCTTGGTATCGATCCCTAGCGGGGTGGCTAATATGGAGTGTTTGTCCCGACATGGTGTGTACTAACAAGCTAACCCCCAAAAAAAAAACTGCCAACGAGAAGCCAGAGGATTGGGTGGCTACGATCTTCAGTCGCGAAGAATTTTGAAGGGTACTCCATCTCGCTGAGACCCTCCAATCTTCATAACAAACATCTTGATGATTGTACGGTGTCCCGCAGTATTTGTGTTGTGTCCCGAGGAAAAAACGTACGTATATGTCTGCCCATGTTTCGGTAATCCAGATTGTTGCTCTGATCAGTGGGGCGGCTTCGGTGGATCCCGGACTCTGTGGCCCACCTTAAAGCATGTGACTTAAATCCACACCTTCCATCCGTTTTAACAGCTCATTTTAGTGTAGGATCTAAAAATTGAAGCAGATCCAAATCTCAGTTGGACCACACCATAGGAAAAAGTGCTGACTGTCCATTAAAAACTTCTCGTAGGCCACAAGTTTTTGATCGAGTTGATATTTGTTTGGTACCTTCATTCAGGTCTTTGCGAACTTCAACAGGTTTGGATGGAAAACGAACATTCCGTTGGCGCCCAGGGAATGGTTAATTGTGGGTATTCAATCACCACTGTCTCATGTGGTGTGGTCCACCTTAGATTTGGATCTGTTTCATTTTTTAAACATGCCCTAAAATGAGATGTCAAAAAGGATGGACAGCCTGGATGTAAGAAAAATACATCAAGATGGCCCCACAGTCAGGGATCCACCTACGTCGGTGGATCTGGGAATGCACCGAACAGCGCCCTCTGATAAGGGCACAGCGGATGAATGTTGCATCAAAATCTGCAAAGATCATGTAAGCCATTTATCAAAGGGTTATGATCTTCCAACCGAGGAGATTTTTCAGTTGTTCCCCAATCGAAGGCGGGTCCCAACCGATTAACAGTGACACCTGTACTGATCGCTTTGATCGGACGCTGTTTGGCTAGTGACGCTGCCACTACCCACGTGGATAGTGGTATATGCTCTGTGGGCCCATTATGATGTGTTTTATACATGCCGTCCATCTATTTTCCGCCTCATATTAAGGCCTGATCCAAAAAATGAGGCAGATATTGAAAGTCTCGGAATGATTGAATGTCCACCATTAAAAACATCTCAGGGCCCTAGGTCCCACTGTAATGTTCATTTGACATCCAACCTGTTGATTAGGTCATACTGACCTTGATGTAGGAAGAAAAATAAATATCTGCTTGATCCAACACTTTTGTGTCCCTCGGAGGTTTTTAATGATGGGGTTCAATCGAGGCTGTTTTCTGTAATGTTGTCCACTTGAGATTTGAATTTACCTCACTTTTGGGCTCAGACCGTAAAATGATATAGAAAAATGGATGGATGCATGGATGAAACACATATATCATGGTGGGCCTGCAGAGCACCGAGCATTGGCCATTGGTTAATGCAGCATACCAATCCTCGTCCCCTTCGATCGGACACGGATTGTGTGGCTAAGCACACAGCACCCTTTAAAAAAAAAAAAAAAACACTTATAACCCCATTGCGTTGGATGTGTCATATCCAGGCCTTTCATTCATTTTTCAGTTCATTTTAGGGCATGGCATGGTCTCAAAAGTGAGGCGGATCCAAATCTCAGGTGGACCTTGAGAAAGAGTGGTAATTGAATACTTACAATTAAAAATTTTTCGGGACTACAAACGTTTTCGATCAATTTAATATTTGGGTTTTCCTTTCATGCATGTCTATATAAGCCTAATCAACAGGTTGTATGGCAAATAAACATTAGAGTCAGCTTTAGGATGTTTTTAACTGTCGGTTCTTCAATCACTACTATTCATGTGGTGTGGTCCACCTGAGATTTGGATCTACCTCATTTTTTCGGCTCATGATAGGGCAAAAAAATGGATCGATGGCATAAAACGCATACATCATGGTGAGGCCTTCAGAGCTTTTCCAGCAGCATGCAGTACCGTCGGTGCTGTGTACGACTACACTTGGCAATCCTAGTCCCCTTTGATCATTGTTGAAGGCTAAGAAAAAGACAGGAAACTTTTTTTCTTTGCAATGTCAATGCGGTTAAGGAGATGACTCGGATTTGATGGTTAGGATGGTTCAATGAAAGCAATTTTTTCGCAGCGGTTGAACAATAGTATGACCAACAAGATGAACAGTCGAGATGGCTAAAGTTAAACCTTCTCTCTCTCAGCACCTCATTTAGTTTACAAGAAATGTCTGGACTGAGTGAAAGATAAGTCGTTTCAACACTAATGACATTTTTTTTTTGTAATTCCTGGGTGTACATCAAAAAAAAAAAGTATTAACACAGGGAGCGGATTAGACATAACACCATATGGGTGCGTTATACTTAGTTGTTTTGATGGATCAATAATGTATTCACATTATCAACAGGTTGGATGGCAAATAAACATTGCGAAAACCTTATAATGGGCCATTTGGAATTTTTAATGGTGAAGCACTCAAACACCACTGTTTCCTGTGGTGTGGTCCAACTGAGATTTGGATCTGCTTAATTTTTTTATATCTCATCCTGCAATGGTCTGGAGAAACGGATGGACGGAGTGGAAATACAACATATCATCAAGGTTGGCCCCACGGCAAGGGTAACAGCCGTAATACCTAATCCACTTCCAAAACTGATAACACCAACACTGGAAGTTCACCATTGGGCAATGATGGAGGTGGGCATACTTGATTTGACCTTTCTGAGAATGGGGCATCTCAATATCCCATCTTAACCATACATCTGCAAAATTCGCGATTGGTGAACCTTCATTTGGTTTGCACAAAAGAGACTGGGAGTGCCACCATGATGTATGTGTTATATCCATACCATCTAACCATGTTGGAACATAATCCAAACTTGAGACAGATCCAAAGCTCACCACATCACATAAAGCAGTGAGGACAATACGCTCACCATTGAAATCTTCTTTAACCACAGTTGAATGAAGATGATATTTATGTTTTCCCTTCATCCAAGTATATGTGATGTTATGAACAGGTTTCTTACGAAGCTTTCAACGGTGGGTGTTGTCCCAGCTGCTTTATGTGGTGTGGTCCGCTTGAACGTTGGATCTGTCTCATTTTCTGTTCATACCTTTAAAATGATCTGGCCAAATGGATGTCCGGTGTGGATATAACACTTACATCACGTTGAACTTTGCCACGTCAGCACATTATCCACCTCGGTGCTGTGTTATACACTACGCAATCCAAATCCGCACAAAAGAGTCATTAGAAATATCAGAGAAAATATACGTAGTTTGGTAGCCCTACACACTCTCGACACGCACACTTAAAATTCACAAAGCTCCCGACATGGAGAGAGTGTGTGGAACATCCGAATAGTTAATAAGGTGTCCTCCACCATCTACATGACTGTGTGCAAAATTCGGGCTGGCCCATCATCAAGTAGGCCACTTTTGTATAATATAACAATGGAAGGCTGAAACAAAAGTTTCTACGGTTCACGATCGACTTAATATGTGTAGCCAGCTTGATGAGTGGATTCGCCTTGTTTTTTGTGCATGGTCATCTTCATAGTGAAGGCCACCTCATGAACGATCTGATGCCCTTCACACATGCCAGGTTGCCACATGTGCTGCGAGAAAATGTGGATGTGGGTCAGCATAGACGCATGAGAAAGCGATAGGAGCGGTGGGGATACATTACGTAGGACATTTTGGAAGGGAGCAAAGACGACAGGAAGAACGCTAAAGCTGCCACTTGTCATTTGCTTCGGCTCCATCAAACCCTCCTTTTGTGTTGTATGATGGTAATTACAACAACGACAATAACAATAATAAGACTTCGTTTTGCCCAACTCACCATCCGCCTTCGTCCAGCATATATCAGATGATGGGCCATGTAGATAAGGTCCAGTAATCTGACCCGTCCATCTTACTTAGATCAGTGTTATTGGACTACAGACAATAAACCCAGATGAATAGATTATTCTAACCGTCCATATCAATAGTCGAATGCCGACCATTGGGATAAAAAATTCAGCTTAAAAGATCAACGATCGGCATAATCCTCCCAAATGAATTTCAGAGTAAAGAATGTCCACTGAATAACGAAGAAAACGTGCTGTTCCAATCATCTGACGGTCTCTAATGTGACCCCCATGGTGCAACGCATGCTGGCCAACATGCATCTCGACACACCGAAATTGGACTTCAATAAAAAAATGTGTAATAATAGTCGCGGTCACGTATGAACTAATCTAAGAATTGATTGGTCGTTCCCAGAGAACACATTTCGTTCGTTATTGTAAATTTATTCTATTGTTAAAGCGAAGAACTTCCGTACTCTGGCAGAGTGTGATGGATGATACGCAGGCACTTAGAAATTGTATAAGAATCATCAAGTGATTCATATTAAACTGTGAAGATTATGGTCCCAACTTAGATATGTCATGAACAAAAAAAAATGATGTTTATCTAATGGCATTTGTTGGACGGTCAAAAATGAATAATCCCATATAAAAATTTCACCAACTAAAGGTTATGATTGTCCAACAAGTTTGATTTTGGGTTTGATTAGGGTAACGTTATTTCTGGTCCATGGCATGTTTACAATGCACATTTCCTGATAAATGGCCTAGATTCGTACCATGTGTGCGGTCTGTCAGAATCTGTAACACGTGTCCCGCCCAATCACATGAGGGGGCCTTATTTGAATCACGACCGTTGGTAAAATAAAATAGTGAAGAGAAGTGGACTCTCAATAGTCTCTACATTTAACATAAAATAATAGAAATTATTTTGAAAATCACTCTGTTTTTTTTTTTTTTTTTTCCAAAACTCGATTAATCTAAAAGAGATTCCGTCTTCTCTCTATTCCAAATTATGTTGCCAATTATAAATTAATTCACCAAGTTCTCATGAGCTCCATCAATTTGGGGGCATTTGGATCACTAGCTAAATCAAATGGAACCCAAATGAGTCAAGAGTCCTGAGTTACACCTAGATCCATAGCTCAAGTGGCAGGCTGAGTGAAAGATACCTCATTTTAACACTAAGGTTTGGTATCGATTCCCTAGTGGGGGTGGCTAACAGTGAAGTGTGAACTGACAATGGGTGTATTAACAATCTAACCCAAAAAAAAAAAAAAAAGTCTTGAGATAAAAACCATGGATCACATTGATTGGACAATCTAATGAACATCTAATTTGCCAGTTGTTAGAACACTACCATTATCTTAATCTCCATTTGATGGCTGCCAACATTAGCAATCTGTCATTCGATCAACATGATTTTTGCATTTTCGGGACATGCTTGTCATACAGTGGCCCACTAGATATTAATGTATGAAGCGATTAGAACCATCACTGACTAGTTGATGTGACTAAAACCATTGCCTAAGTAACACACTACCTGAAGTAGGGGAGGACGTGAAGTTGAGCACCGTCTTCCTTGAATCCACGAAGAAAAGAATAAGGAAATAGAAAATAAATTTTATAAAATTCAAAATTGATTGATGAATGAAATAAACAAGTTCACAACCCTTTAAATAGGGGTACTAAGCCATGAGAGAGAAATCAGAAGCAAACTATAACTAAAACTCCTAGAATTCGCAACTTACTATAAACGGTCGTGATGTCTACTAGTAGGCAAGGTTTTTGGCCAAAAATAGTAAATGTCCTATTTGGCTTCACCAAGCTGTTCTCCTAATTATTCTAAGCACTTCTTGCGTTGGCACAACTCCTAAAGCCCAACGAATGAAGATTTATAATCAAACTAAAACTTAAAACAGAATTAAAATAGGAAAATGGCCGTCAATCTGGTGGTATTTCGCAAATTTGGTTTGCATAACCCGGTATAGTAAGGTTGGGTGGCTAAAGTAACTTGTTATACCTCGAAATTATATATTTTACGCCTGATAACTAATTCTAGATTGTGAGATATGCCTGATTTAAGGTCTGATGGTACGAATCACTTCTGTCGTCGACCAAGCCTTTTCTGATCCATCTTGGCCATGAAACTATCCGCGACCCACTCTACATCACTACCAAAATTAAAACACCATTTGATTCCAATGATACACACATTAGGATCATATGTAATAAATAGAAAGAAAATAAAAAAAGAAAAATCCAATAACAAACCACATAAAACACAAGATATATGTGTTTCGCAATTAGGGCTACATCTACAGGCAATTCAACAAAGAAAAATACACGGTGGCTACGAGAGATTATAAAGAATAAGAAATGATGTACCTTTTTAAAAAATACAACAAAACTTCAATCAATCCAAACTTTAAAAAAAAAAAAAAAAACACTCTCCACAATTGTAATGCTAGCAAAAAATCTTCTTACCTTGGATACCTATACCTTGAGAAAAAAACTTTGGAGCACCACTTGTAAATCATTGGAATCTTAAATCTCATCTTCAAAAAGAAAGCCCTCTTAAAACCATCTTTTTGTGCTAGAAAAAATTCCCCATTTACTATCTAAAATCGTAATTCCACCTTAACCCCTACATTACTTACCCTAAAAGCCACCATTTCAAGAGAAAAATGTCAAAAATATACTTCCAATGGCCCACTAACAATTAGACATTGTTAACTTATGTGAAAAGAATAAAAGAATAAGGAAATAGAAAATAAATTCTATAAAATTTAAAATTGATTGATGAATGAAATAAACGAGTTCACAACCCTTTAAATAGGGATACCAAGCCACGAGAGAGAAATCAGAAGTAAACTATAATTAAAACTCCTAGAATTCGCAACTTACTATAAACGGTCGTGATGTCTACTAGTGGGCAAGGTTTTTGGCCAAAAATAGTAAATGTCATATTTGGCTTCACCAAGCTGTTCTCCTAATTATTCTAAGCACTTCTTGTGTTGGCACAACTCTTAAAGTCCAACGAATGAGGAATTATAATCAAACTAAAACTTACTATTTATAGTAAAAACAGAATTAAAATAGGAAAACGATTGTCAATCTGGTGGTATTTCGCAAATTTGGCTTGCGTAACCCGGCATAGCAAGGTTGGATGGCTAAAGTAACTTGCTCTACCTCAAAATTATATATTTTACACCTGATAACTCATTCCGGATTGCAAGATACGCCCGATTTAAGGTCTGATGGTCCGAATCACTTCTGTCGTCGACCAGGCCTTTTTTGATCCATCTTGGCCATGAAACTGTCCGCGACCCGCTCAACATCACTACCAAAATCAAAGCACCATTTGATTCCAATGATACGCACATTAGGATCATATATATGTAATAAATAGAAAGAAACTAAAAAAGAAAAACCCAATAACAAACCACATAAAACACAAGATATACGTGTTTCACAATTAGGGCTACATCCACAGGCAATTCAACAAAGAAAAATACATGGTGGCTATGAGAGATTATAAAGAATAAGAAATGATGTACCTTTTTAAAAAATACAACAAAACTTCATTCAATCCAAACTTTAAAAAAAAAAAAAAAAAAAAAACAAACAAACAAACTCCGTACAATTGCAATGCTAGTAAAAAATCTTCTTACCTTGGATACCTATACCTTGAGAAGAAAACCTTGGAGCACCACTTGTAAATCATTGGAATCTTAAATCTCATCTTCAAGAAGAAAGCCCTCTTAAAACCATCTTTTTGTGCTAGAAAAAATTCCCCATTTACTATTTAAAATCGTAATTCCACCTTAACCCCTACATTACTTACCCTAAAAGCCACCATTTCAAGAGAAAAATGTCAAAAATACACTTCTAATGGCCCACTAACAATTAGACATTGTTAACTTATGTGAAACCTGGGTCATATGGGCTACAAAAGTGGCTGAACACAATGATTTTGGTGTCACTATTTTAACAATATCCACCTTGATAGCAAAATCGTTTCCTTGTCTTAATAATCCACTATTATTACCTTGCCTTGAAGCATAGAGAAGTCAAGCTCCAATCTAACTTCTGTTGGGATTTTTGGCCTGCGGAATCACACAGATCTAGATCTAGGATAGCAATCCAATGGCACCAAGCACACACACAAGAAAAGAGAACAAACAGATTTAACGTGGAAAACCCTTGGGGGAAAAAACCACGGCACAAAGCGACAGATCACCACTATGAAAGCATCAATTACAAAGAGAAAAGACTTACCCAATTCGAATAACCTCGAATCTCACCCTTGCTACACCCTTTGATAACCCTAGAACCCTTTAGAATACCTTTAGGAAGTCTTGGAATAATCTTAGAATATCCCTAGGGACCCCAATTTATAGTTTTGGCAACTTCCCTTTCGTATCCCAGTTGCGAAAGGACTTGCGTCACAAAATCCGTGAAACTCCTTTCGCATCCCAGTTGCAAAAGAACTTGCAACACAAAATCCGCGAAACTCCTTTCACATCCCAGTTGCGAAAGGACTTGCGTCACAAAATTCGCGAAACTCCTTTCATATCCCAGTTGCGAAAGGACTTGCAACACAAAATCTGCGAAACTCCTTTCACATCCCAGTTGCGAAATGACTCAAATTTAAGACATCTAGCAACAATCTCCACCATGTCTTCAATCTTCAACCGTGTAGCTTCTTGACCTCTTCTCTTATTTCTGCATCACATCATAACTCAAGATCACATTAGCCAACCAGCGCCAATCACGGATCTGATAGATACCTGCTATACCATCGGCGCGAATATCTCTGAGAAGCCGATCTCCTCTCTGAGAATAACCCCTTACTACCAACCTCGCCTTGTATCTATACTATATCCTCCTGAAGGTCCACCTGCATCAACCGCTCACCGCCCACTAGAAGCTCCACCTGCTCCCATATGTCGGTCTGGTACAACAAATCCATTACATCGCCCATAGTCACCTTCCACTTCTCAGCACCAGGCTCACCTAGAGCCATTAAAATAGAAGATGAGTCCTCTGCGATATTAGAGTCGTCCATGTACCACGCCGATATCCTGCGATCATGCCGTATAATTCTTCACACAGGTGGCTGTTCCACCTTCTCTGTATCCCTGTCCGCACGTCTCAGCCTTTCTGCCCTGCCCGCTCATGTGGCCATGCCCATCATGCCACACACGTGCAGAGGTGGAATCCGCTACATCCACTGTAGCTCTACCGTTTGAAGTACTCCCGATCAACCTATAAACATGATCGAGTCATTGCGCTTTCATAATTACCTGTGCCCCCTTAGATACTTTAAGAGCACCATCAATACATGTGTACTTGCATCCTTTTACCTCAAGTACACCAAGAGAAATCAGATTCTGCTTCAAATCAGGAACGTGCCTCACATCTGTCAAGGTACGTTCCACCCCATCAAACATCCTGATGTGCACCGTATCGATAGCCACAACATTACAGGCAAAGCCTTTGCCCATAAACACCTGTCCACCATCGTACTCCCTGTAGCTGGTGAACCAACTCCGATGAGGAGTCATGTGAAAAGATGCCCCTGTGTCTAGCATCCACTCGTCCTTACGATCATCGTATGACCGTCTGAGCGAAGACACAGACAAAATATTACCATCACATCCACTCGATTCATCTGACGTGGCAGTGTTAGCCTCCCTGCATGAAGCCTCAGAATCTTCCCTCGTAGATTTAGGATTTTCACAATCCCTCTTCATATGTCCTTCCTTCCCACAATTCCAGCACTTTACCTTTCCTTTGCCCCTGCCCTTGGATTTGGATCTAGAACCTGAAGAACCTGTACCTTATTCAGAATTCCTACCCACTGTAAACAATGCATCAGAAGATGTCCTCATGTTGCTGTCTAACTATCTCATAGCCTTCCCTTGAAGGGCTGAGATAACAGTGTCGACACTCAGGGTTTTATTCATGCTGCACATATTGTCCTTGAATGACTCATAGGACGCCGGGAGAGAATTCAGTAACATACATGCTTGTTCTTCATCTTTCATCACTTCCTCCATATCCAGCAATTTGCAAACTAATTTATTAAAGTTGCTGATGTGAGCCTCCAAATCTCCACCCTCTGCCATCTTGAAGTTATACCACTATCGCTTCAAGTGTAGGCGATTTTCAGAGGATTTCTTCGCATAGACATCCTCTAACTTCGCCCATAACTTAGCCGCAGTTTTCTCCCTCATGACGTTGTAGAGAACCTCATCCGTGAGACATAAACGGATCGATGATAAAGCCTTCTTATCAAGAGTATTCCAATCACCATCAGTCATAGTGGACTTCCGCTCCTCAAGAGCATCATCTTCACCTTGTTTGATTAAGGAACTCATCATCTTGATCTTCCATAACTCAAAATTATTTTTCCCTGAGTACTTCTCAATCTCATACCTGGTGCTAGCCATTATTACTAATTCCTCAGATTCAGATCTGTGTCCCAACCGATTTCTCTGATACCACTTGTTGGGATTTTTGGCCTGCGGAATCACACAGATCTAGATCTAGGATAGCAATCCAATGACACCAAGCACACACACAAGAAAAGAGAACACACAGATTTAACGTGGCAAACCCTTGCGGGAAAAAACTACGGCACAAAGCAACAGATCACCACTATGAAAGCATCAATTACAAAGAGAAAAGACTTACCCGATTCGAACAACCTCGAATCTCACCTTTGCTACACCCTTTGATAACCCTAGAACCCTTTAGAATACCTTTAGGAATTTTTGGAATAATCTTAGAATAGCCCTAGGGACCCCAATTTATAGTTTTGGCAACTTCCCTTTCGTATCCCAGTTGCGAAAGGACTTGCGTCACAAAATATGCGAAACTCCTTTCGCATCCCAGTTGCAAAAGGACTTGCAACACAAAATCCGCGAAACTCCTTTCGCATCCCAGTTGCGAAAGGATTTGCGTCACAAAATCCACGAAACTCCTTTCGTATCCCAGTTGCGAAAGGACTTGCAACACAAAATCCGCGAAACTCCTTTCGCATCCCAGTTGCAAAAGGACTCAGATTTAAGACATCTCGCAACAACTTCTTCACTTAAAGGATTTTTATAGGCATGTCCATTACATTTTTATTCGTTCTGACCTTCAACAAATGAATTTAGTCATTGTCAATGACTTGATGATTGAAATGGTGCTGAGTTACAATATACGTATTTATCTTACAATTAAAAGGGTTTTTTTTTTTGGCCAAATAAATGGCGATTATAGTGTCACAAAATAAATCTATAGGTTTACAAACAAAATTTATCTCTCCCATAAGTTCTTGAAGCCAAACCGCCTCCTTACAAGCTTCTATTGCCATCATGTACTCGGCATCCATAGTCGACAATGCTACTGTTCATTGAAGCTTTGACATTTAACTTGTATTACCATTTGCAAAATGAAATACATATTTCGTAGTCGATCTTTGCTTATCAAGACCATCAATGAAATTTGCATCAATAAAACCATGCATCACCTTTGCCCCTTTGCTATATGTAAGCACATGATTACTTGGTATTGAAGTACCCATTTTCCTGCCTCCCAATTTGGTTTTTCAAGATTTGCTATAAAACGACTAAGCACCCAACCGCATAAGCTATCTCTAGCCTCCTATATACCTTAATAAACATCAAATTTTCAACAACGGTTACATACAAAACCCAAGCCATATATTCTTTTTCCTCCTTCAACCTAGGACTTTATTTCGAAGATAACATGAAATAAGCAATCTTGAAGTCATACAGTGATTTATTCAACATGCATACAAGATTCTCCTTGCCCTTTACAACAAACCCTTTCGGTTGTTGCATATATGTAGATTGTTTTCTTCAAAATATTCATGTAAAAATGTCATTTTTACATGCATTTGCTTAAGTTCCAAGTCCAACAAATCTACAAGTGTAAGAATAAATTGAATTGAAAAAAATTTCATAACTGGTGCAAAAATCTCCATAAAATCAATACCTTGATATTGTGAAGCATTTTACAAATAGTCTTGCCTTATAAAAAACTTTCATAACTGGTGCAAAAATCTCCATAAAATCAATACCTTGATATTGTGAAGCATTTACAAATAGTCTTGCCTTGTATCTTTCAATTTTAGCACCCGTGCTCTTTCAATTTTAGCACCGCACCCGTGCTCTCCTTGATTTTATAGACCCACTTGCAACCAACTGCCTTATAACCATGTAATATAATATATGATGCTATCTTAAAAATGTCAAAAACACCCTTCTAAAAGTCCACTAACAATTGACTAAACCCATAAAATTGAAAGATACAAGGTGGACCAATCACACCATGTCGGATATGGACACCAAGATCCACCCCACAAATACACATAGGATCAACCAGTCCATGAGCCCATCACAACCACCCTATCACAGGCTAATCAGACGGTGATTAAGTAAGGAAATGTGTGGCCGGAAGTGGGCCCCAGGGAAAGTATGTCACATGTACTATCATAACATCATGTACTATATACACATATAAATACATCAAAATATTACAGATAGAGAGGATTCTCGTCGTCTTCCTCGTATAATAAAAAAAAAAAGATTATGTTTCATCATAGCCTTTTTTCTTTTTTTTTTTTCGGTTTTATGTCCGTATATGGCCACTTTCTAAAAGTGGACCATATTTTAAGAAAATGGTAAGGGAATATACCATTGAATATTTGTAATGCAGTTAGACAGGCTATCTGTATAATACAAATGTTAGACTTGCCTGTACATTTTCTATCATATATATATATATATATATATATATATATATATATATATATATATATACACACGTCCTGTCCATCCACACCAAGGCATAAGTGCCAATATGGAACATGTGTGCAAGATCTTAGCTTTCCATCTGATTGGAAGTCGTGCTTAGGGCCTGTTAGGTAGACGCTGATGATCGTGATTGTTGTTTATCAAGATTATTTTTAATCATGATCAAATAGAGATATTAATTATATCTAATACATAACGATTATTAACCAAAATGAGATAAAATTTCATTTTTTAGGTGTCCACCAAACAGGCCCTCAGTTATTCTGCTTCAAGATGATAGTGATTTCACTCCTCACATGGACTACAATGTACAAAGTGAACAGATGGTTAAATTTTCTTTATTTTATTTTATTTTATTTTATTTTATTTATTTATTTTTAATTCGGCTTCAAGTGTGGCCCACTTGATGATCTGACCAGCTTGATTTTTAGGCCAGTACATATTCACAGAGACACCAATCCAATAAATGCCCTGATTCTCTCAACTGTGTCACGCTGACACTGACACATGTAGTGTTTTTTTTTTTTTTTTTTTTTTTTTTTTTTTTTTTTTTTTTTTTTTTTTTTGGGGGGTGCTAATAAATCACATATGTTGCAATGTATGGCAATCACCACATCTTCGAGCTGTATAGGGTCCACCCTAGTAGCAAGTGCCATCCAACCCGTCCATTAGATGGACCCATGATTTTAGGCTAGACCCAAAAATCCAGACTGATCCGTGATTCATATGACCCATAACAACGGGGTGCATAGTGCAGGGGACACCCACAATAGACTCATCCAAATTGAATGTAGGGTCCACCGTCTTATGTATATCTCAACCAAACCAGCCATCAGGTTCATCCCACTAGGAAGAAAGATACACCGAAACTAAGAATACTCAAAGATACTCAAATCGGCCACAACAAGTGAATGTATAGGTTTTGGGTGTGATTGTACACTGCTCCCTGTGATGTGTCCCACCTGAGTTTTAGATCTTGATAATTTTTGGGATGCACGGTAAAAATCAGGAATTGCATTAGATTCATGGCTTGGACAGTCCAAATAGTCGGTAATATTGAAGTTTTGTGAGGGGAAGGACATCTTTTTCTGTAGACTTTACAAAGATTAATAAAAAAAGATTATACAAAAATCGACCTAGGGTGGGTATCTAGCTTTTAGCGCCATAACAAATACCCGACTATCCAACGTGGTTCCTATTTGGATGGAATGCTATCCGTGACATAGGCTGGGCTCATTGGGAGAATTGTCTAGAAGACAAACTGGTGGGTCCACTTAGGTACGTCACATGTGAATCTGAATATGAAAGTTTGACATTTTCTACAACCATTCATTTTTTTAATTTTTTCAATTTTTTCTTACAAATTTGGCAGTCTAATTAGTGGACAACTGTGATTTTTGGGTCAAGGAATGCTCACTGAGCACTGCACCTGACGAGTGGTATGGTTCGGATTTTGAACATGTCATGTTTATGTTTTCTCACTAACTTGCTAATTGATAGAATTAATATCTTTATAAAAAGGAATGGCCTGATTGTCTAGCAGAGTAGTTTGCTGCAGGCTTATCTTGGGGGAGCCTTGAAGAACAGAAAGGAAATGAAATTTATGTAGATAGCAAAAAAGACTTCAGTCTAATCAGACAACTAGACAGATCAGATCAAGCAACAAACAACACATCAAAGGAGTTACCCTGATGGTCCATGAAACCCCACGTATGGAACTTCTCATACAAAGCAGAGATTGACCTACTACCATTGAAAACTTCACAGGGTCTACCATTAGGTGCACTTAAGCTTCCCTCCTAAAGATTTGCCTTCTCCAGGACACTTGATTCCACATACTAAGGCTAGGACTTTGTATATTTTCGCTCGTCCCCTAAAGTGGGGACTACATAGTATTTAGGCAGATGGTGCCTAATCCTTTCATTTTTTATTACTGAGGTCTTACTCGGGCTTTTGCGATCGTATGTCAATCACAAAAGTCTTTTTAGGTTAGGGGGTTTCATGATCCCCAACTTCAAGGTAAATCCAAGGACCCTAGCTGACTGTGGATGCAAACAAGCCAGATCGGCTAGTGGCAACTCCAAAAAATTCAAATGTACCCTCTTTGGAACGCCTTAAAAGGTAACAAAAACAAGAAATAGTGGGTAACCAAATCAAATCATAAACATATCACACCACAACTAGGAGTGACAATAGATATGACTTTTTAAGTCCATATGTATGAGTGTAAGACAGGAATTGTGTATTGGTGTCTCGAAGTCTTGCTATTAACACTAAGGGTGTGGTTGATTTTCCAAACCCCCAGTAAATACATTGCAAATGGGGTAATAATTATTTCCTTGAGTAATTACAGCAGAGATACGGGTATTACTTTTTTTAGCACTAATACCGAGGACAAAATCAAATGTACGTGGGGCCTACCGTGATGTATGTGGGTTTTCCACACCGTCCATCCGTAATTACAACTAAATTTAGGGCATAGCCAAAAAGATGAGGCAAATCCAAAGCTCAAGTGGACCACACCACAGGATTTAGGTAATCAAACACCTACCTCTAAAAACTTCTTGGGCCTCCTGTTTCCTTTGGTGTGGGTGACTTGAGTGTTGGATTTGCCTCCTTTTTTGTTTTTTTTTTTTGGGGGGGAGTGTTTCATGCTTCAAAATGTTATGCTAAAATGGATGGACGGCGCAAATACATCATATATATCACCGTGGAGCTCAAAAATTTAAACCAATTCTTGTGGACCAATTTTCCAAGCATAAATACAAGTGCATTTTCAAACTAGGTAGAAAAGTAATAATTACTTATTTGCAGGGCATTTACATTGGATTTGGAAAATCAAACGGGCCATAGTGGTATGGCAGGCATGACACACATGAAGTGATGAAGGGAGAGAGAGTGGAAAGAGATTAAGAGAGGAGAGAATTAGATAGTGAGGGAGAAGAAAGATGAGGGCTATATGTAGGTGCATACTACACATGATTAGAGAAAGAAGGAAGAGAATGATGAGATATCTATTTCATTACTTTCCTTTCTATGGTCCACTTAAATTTTCAATTCTCTTCATTTTTGACCAACTCTTTAACATGAGCAGAGATGCAGTAGATATACACAATGTATGTTGTTTGATTATTAGGATAAACTTAGGCTACAAACATTAAACAAAGTGAAAGAAAGTGAGTGTTATATTTATTATATGTGAAGTAAAATCTCAACTATTCCATACCAAGTCGTAGTGCTTTTACAATGACTTAATCTTTTTTAAGCCAATGTCGCGAAGATTAATTGTATGGGCGTAAATGTCTAAAGCTATTGGTGCTATATGCCAGGACCATTTTAGCATAGGGCATTGTTAAAGAGTTTTGGTTATCTTGTCTTTTCATGGTAGTATTATTGATTTGTATTAAGGTGTGAGGTGCATACCTTTTCAAAGGTGAGCTGGAACTAAGGACATTGTTTCACAATTTTCTATTTGTTTCTTTTGATTACCATTGCTATTTGTTGATGGAGCATTAGTCAACAGTTGAGCTGTTTAGTTACTAAAAGCGGGCCATTACTCAAACTATCCAATGGATGGGGCTTTTACTTGTTGAATATGGGCCATTGTATAGAATATCTAAACCCACTGCCAAGCCATTCCAATGTATGCCCCACCATGGGGATCACCTGCTGGCACAAAAATCTAACGGTTCTTTGGACCACGCCTGTATGCTAGGTCCGGTGGCAATGTTAGAGATGAGTCCATGTAAAACTTGTTTGGAAGTTGTTCGGTCAAGAACTTAAATTGAACAATATATCACAACAGAACACAGTCGAATAAAATTCAAATGTGAACTGCATCACGACCTCAACATCACGTAGCTTAGTGGTTTTCGAACAATGGTGGAATTTGACTGGGCCATCTTATAATTAGAAATAGATCCTACACAACATGTTTGAAAGTTGTTAGAAGGAGTATATGCAGTCGACAAGCTTCATATTTATATGCCACATGAACACCACCAAGCTATGTGGTGTTGGTCACCACACAATCCACACCTATCAAATCCCACACACGTGGGGTCACCAACGATATCCTGCTGATTAGGTCGCCAACCAAGACCATGGGCTGGAGGGAAAAACCATCTTTGGTGAAACCTTGACCGTGGGGCGTCCTTTGATGTATATGTTGTATATCTATGTTATCTATCTGTTTTGTCTCCTTATAAGGGGCTAAAAAATGAAACAGATTAAATCTCAAGTGGACCACATCATGAGGAAACGCTCGTAAATAAAAATTTAATATGAGAAATAAAAACCAAGCTGGTATTTATGTTTTCCCTTCATCGAGGTCTGCTTGACCTTATCAAACAAGTTGAATGGCAAATGATGGACTTGAAGAAGTTTTTAACTAAGGGCGTTCAATCACCGTTGTTCTATGTAGTTTGATCCATACGATCTGCTTCAATTTTGGGCTCATGCTCTGAAATGAGTGGGCAAAATGGATGTACGGCCTGGATATCCAACAGATATATCAAGGTGGGCCCATAGTTAGGTGGGCCCCACAGTTACGGCCGCACCAAATCCGAGTTGGCCTTCCCCCTCGGAAGTGTCACGTGGCCCAATCAAAGCCTGACAAGTGGGTAGGCGATCTGCTTCCTATTTTCAGGGATTACCTCCACTGCCGGCGCTGGAGTAGGTGGTTGTGAATTGTTTTTTGAGAGGGGTAGAAACCGCACATTCATGTTTCTGACCCGCCGAACACGGACCTGCTCCGCTCGGATCAGAGCAACATGTCAGCGCGCTCCAATGCTGGCCGTTCGTTATATTCCAGCAATCAAACGTCACGAGGAAAGTCACGTGACCACCTATGAGGATTGGACGCGGATTTCCTGCGGAAGCCTTTCGCAGGAAGTTCCTGCGCAAGGAAGCCGGGTGGGGCCACATCAATGTTTTTGAGAAATCCACCCCGTCCATCCTAATTTAGAGCTCAATTTAGGATTTAAGGCCGAAAATCAAGTGTATCCAAAACTCGAATGAGACACACGAGAGGAAACAGTGGACATTCAGTAAGAACCGTTGACGCATTCTCATTGCCATGAAACTTTTGTATGAGGCTATATTTTTTGTGTTTTCACTTCATCGCATTAGGAATGACTTTATAAACGGTTTGGATAGCATATAAACATCAAGGTGGATCCTAGGATGGTCTCAACGGTAGGAATTTCTTTCCCCAATTTTCCCTTTCGTGTGAACCACTTGAGTTTTGTATCCAACTAATTTTCGATCACACGTTCCATAAATTGAGCTCTGAAAACGGATGTACGGTATGGATTTCTCACATACGTTGCAGTAGGCCCCACCCACCATCCTTGCGCAGGAACTTCCTGCGAAAGGCTTTGGCAGGAAATCCACGTCCAACATAACAAAATAACAAATAGCTGGGGAGGAATCATATGATACTCAGGCAGCCTATATCGCTTGATACGCAGGCACCTAGAAATTGTACACGAATTAACTCAAATAAAACCGACGAAACTATTCAACACACAGTAGCTTAGTTACGGTTCCATTATCAGATTGGTTGAACAATCATAACTACTGATTCGTGGACATTTTTTTTGTTGAAGCAGAACCATTGGATATTTTTCAATTTAACCGTCAACGAATTCACCAGTCCAATGATCGGTTATCAAATAAAGCTTACTTTTTTAGTTCGTTATACATCTGAACAAGAAACCATAACATGGAAAGTTTAATCTACCTGTATCCCACGTAAGCAAATTTTAAAGTAATTTTCAAGTGCCGGCATATCATCCATCGCACTCTGCCAGAGCATCATAGTTTTGACAGAAATGTTTCACTACCTGTGTTTCACACCAAACGATACCAACCTACGACGGAAAGAGGTGCGTAACCACGGACCGGGATTGGTTTACTACCAAGCCGTCCCAAGCTGGGAAGGGACAGGGGCTCTGATGGGCCCACAGTCATGTATGTGTTTTATCTACACCGTACATCCATTTTTCCCTATCATTTTAGCATATAAGATTAAAAAAATATATAGGCTCACTTGATTGAAGGCTCCGACCTGCCACGCATTTGCAAGATTGGAACTTGTGTTTTGAGTGTTGATGGGCGACCAAGGACATTTCTAGACGGACAGCGACTCCCCAGCCGGCCAGCTGACCTGGCACTTGTGGTGACGTGGCCGTTACAATGGCTAGGTCAACCAGTGGAGGCTTTCCCAGCAACAGAATCGTAACGGCCACGGTTAAAAAAACACAACACACAACATAACTGAGCTTTCTCTTGGATGATTTCCATGAACCAAATGGCTCTCTCTCCTCCAATCAAATCCCTAATCCTCTTGATTAAGACCCCTCCCCAATCAAACAAATAAGTTATATGATACTCTGGATGTGTGTGATGCTTCATACGCAGGCACCCAGAACTCGTACATGCGCATATATTAACTAAAATAAAACCGACTAGATTGTGCAGACCACTATCTCCAAGTCAATATCCTAAGATCAGTTTGATTTAACAATCCTAGCCTCTGATTCGTGGACACTTGTTTGTGGAAGTAGGACCACTGGATTTTTTCATTTTTAGCCGTCAGATAAATGTCCACCAATCCCATTATTAGATAACCAAATAAACTTAATTTTTGGTTCACCTTAAATCTACACTGGTTATTTCAATTTGGACGGTTTACTTTGATTGGTTTATGCCACGTATGCTATTTTAAAGTAATTTCTAAGTGCCTGAGTATCATGAATAACAGTCTGTCAGAGTATCAAAGCTTTTATTAATCAAATAAAGATAAAATAGCCTTGGAATTAACCATCCAATCTCACCCTTAAATCCGAATTACTAAGTCCCCAAACCGTCCCTTCCTTCGACTCCTTCCGCTCTCAAAACCTCCCTATAAAAGGCCAGTCATTGCATTGCCCGTCTTATGTAAAGAGGAAGGTAGATATGGAAATAGGCATGGAAGAAGTCGGGGAACTTGAATTCTCTGGCTCTAGCACTACTACTACAATGGAAGATGAAATGGCATGCACTTGGGAAGACTGGGGCCCGATTGTAGACTGGGAAATGTTCCCCGGCGAAGACGATTTGATGGGGCTCATTGAATCAATGATGGACGATCAACACGAAGTAGTGGCTCAGTTTGAAGAGCCATGTAATTCGATTACAACGACGACCACCACCACCACAACTACTACTACTCTGGCTACAGCTGAAGAAGAATTGAGTGATGGCAATGGCGAGGATTCAAAGGGATTGAGGCTGGTGCATCTATTGATGGCAGCAGCTGAGTCTCTAACCGGCACGAACAAGTGCCGCGACCTGGCTCGGGTGATATTGGTTCGGCTCAAGGAGTTGGTGTCGCCGACAGACGGCACTAACATGGAACGCCTCGCGGCGTACTTCACCGATGCTCTCCAGGGACTGCTGGAGGGCACCGGTGCTACGCATTCCAAGCATTCCACCGGGGCCCACCATCACCGCGACGATCCACACCATCATCACCAGAACGACGTGCTGGCAGCCTTCCAACTGTTGCAGGACATGTCTCCATATGTGAAGTTCGGGCACTTCACGGCGAATCAGGCCATCTTGGAGGCCGTCGCGAATGATCGGCGCGTCCATATTGTGGACTACGACATCATGGAAGGGATTCAATGGGCCTCACTCATGCAGGCACTCGTGTCGAGAAAGGACGGTCCGCCCACGCCGCACCTGCGGATCACTGCACTGACGCGTGGCGGCAGTGGCGGCGGCAGGAGATCGATCGGGACCGTCCAGGAGACGGGGCGACGGCTGGTAGCATTCGCGGCGTCGATTGGGCAGCCCTTCTCATTCCACCAGTGCAGATTGGATCCGGACGAGAACTTCCGTCCGTCGTCGGTGAAGCTGGTGAAGGGCGAGGCGCTTGTCGTGAACTGCATGCTTCACCTCCCGCACTTCTCCTACCGTGCGCGGGACTCGGTGGCGTCGTTCCTATCGGGAGCCAAGGCTCTGGGCCCGAGGCTGATCACGCTCGTGGAGGAGGAGCTGGGGCCAACCGGCGAGCTGGGGTTTGTGGGGCGATTCATGGACTCGCTACACCACTACTCAGCCGTTTACGACTCGCTGGAAGCGGGGTTCCCGATGCAGGGTAGGGCTCGGGCGTTGGTGGAGCGGGTGTTCCTGGGACCCAGGATAGCAGGGTCGCTGGCTAGGTGCTACCGTGCGCGGGGGGAGGAGGGTGAAGAGTCGTGGGGGGCGTGGATGGCTGGGGCAGGTTTTAACCCTGTAGGGATTAGCTTCTTCAACCATTGCCAGGCGAAGCTGCTGTTGGGTCTATTCAACGACGGATATAGAGTAGAGGAGGTGGCCCATAACAAGCTCGTCTTGGGTTGGAAATCTCGCAGGCTTCTCTCCGCTTCCCTTTGGTCTGATCCTTCCATTTCCCAAAATGCCCCTCCCGATTCCCATTTTCCAAATTAATTAGATCTGTATATATATATATATTTATATTTCTCTATTTTTCTTTTTCAATTTATCTGTTATTTTCGTGGCGTGTCATGCACGTCCCACAATCCCCACCGTTGGGTACCTCCGTTTACGGGGCTAAGCAAAAATGGACGGTTGGATTGATGCTTTTACTTGGTTTTTGTATAGTGGGCATGGGCATACTATAATAGGCCATACTCCGGCAGTGTATTCGGTCGAAAGACAAGTAGAGTTTCCTTCATTGGAACCGTACAAGAGGGTCGACCTACCATTCATGGGTGCATTGTATGAGGGTGGGCCACTTGGTTTCAGTTAATGGGATTTGAAGAAGACAAAAGACCTTGTGCTTCCAATAAATATTTATTAATAAAAAAGAGAAGGCCCATGAAATTATCTTATGGAATCATTGTTCAGAACCATGTGATAGGACCAGCTGCATGGCTTGATAATGGGAGCGGCATCGGTGGATTCCTGGCTGTGGGGTCCACCTTCATGCATGCGCCTTACATCCACACTATCACTCCGTTTTTACAGCTTATTTTAGGGCGTGATCTAAATAACGAAGCAGATCCAAAGCTTAAGTGGGCCATACCACAGGAAACATTGGCGATTGACAATTAAAAACGTCTTGTGGGCCATAAAAGTTTTGAATCAGGCTTATATTTGTGTGGTCCCTTCATCCAGGTCTTTGTCTTGTGATCTTATCACCAGTTGGATGGAAAAAAAAAATTTCTGGTGGGCCCCAAGGAGTTTTCAATGGCGGGTATTCAATCACCACTGTTTCCCATGGTGGTCCAGCTAAGATTTGGATCTCCTTCATTTTTTTTACCATGACCTAAAATAAGCTTAAAAACCAGATGGGCGGCATGGATGTAAGTCACATGCATCACAGCGGTCCCACAGTCAGGGATCCACGAAAGCTGCGCCCCATGAAAATGATGCAAGCTGTCCATCGTGTGGATACCACCGGTAATTGCTAATTGCACATTTAAATTTCATAGTTTTACTGTGCGACGTAGATCGTTGCTCTACTTTAAACCTCCCATTGACATCCGTCATCAAAGAAGGGCGTATAAAATATTGGGCAGAGCCTTGTAAGTCAGTCGTCCACATGACATCGACGTAATCTGGACTATCCAGCCGGTCCCAATGTGGAACACTCTACCACAAAAATCTGTTCTATTCAATTAGAGGACCTGTGCATGTGACATGGATCATTGCTTGACTTATATTAATATTAAGAAGGCTTCGAGTCCAACCCTGATGTTGATTTGGCCACAACTATTGTGTTCTTTGTATAACTACTATTGGACTTAAAGAAGCTCGAACGAAAGTGGAAGTAGCCAATCATATTCAGGCTCATTTCTACATAGGTGAGTGAAGACGTAACAGTCTCACGATACAACAGAAGTAGTCTATCCGATCCGGGCTCAGTCCTATACATGGGAAGAAGTAACTTGCTCGAGGTTAGAAGAAATTCATATAAGACACAGAATTACCGTTCGAAGTTTAGAGCATAAATGAGTCGTAACTTTTGATCAGCTTATCAATCTTTATATAATGATACTTCTGGGGCCGCATTTTTATATTTCTCGTGAAAAATGCACCCTTTTGATTAAAAATTATAATTTTAGAAAAAAATTATTACTTTTAGTGAAAAAAATTATTATTTTTATTGAAAAAATTGTTTTTCATATTTTCTTATTTTTAGAGTTTTAATATTTGCATTATTTTTAAAAATTACTTGTAATCATGACAAGAGGAATCCTCCAGTAAAATTAATTTGGGCGTTTCTAATTTTGAAAACTTTTATTATTTTAAGTAATTTCAATTATAATCGAATTAGGACTTCTACTAAAGTTTAAGGTCTTCCATATAAGTAATGTAATTGGATATTCTAGATAATTATTTTTAGTTATTTTGATAATACAATACTTTCAAATTTCTTTAAAAACAATACTTTCAAATTTCTTAAAAAAAAAAAAAAAAAAAAAAAAAAAAACTTGTTAATTCAAAAACTATCTTATGGATTTAAGGCTTTTGCCTATTTGAGAAAGATGATGATCTTCTACTTTTCATTTCATGCATGTTCTTCGATGCATCAAACCTACACAATAAATTACTGTCTACCCAACCAATAATATACAACCTATCATCCATGAGCGACTTTCACTCTTTCCATAGGTTGACCCAATCACGAGGATAACTTTATGCCAAAAAAGGTGCCCATCCACTCATTGGCAGTACACTTATATTTTTGTTGTGTCAGGTGTTATACATTGCTTTCAATGGTGTAGTTCGCCTGATAAAGTAATCCAAGTTGATTTTTTTTTTTCACAAGGCTAGACTATCAGGAGAGTCATATGTGTTAGGAATATGACAGGTTGAATAATATTAATTCATGGGGTTGATGGTAACTTATGGTCCAAATGGTTGGACTTAGACCTTCTCTTCATTTTAAACATATATATTTAGCAATTTGATCATTAAGGGTAATGATATTGTCTTAAGTTGCTTATACAATCTTTTGTGGGAACGTTATGATTGGGCCGTCAATATGATGTTGACATGATACAAATTGTTCATTGAGCACGTCCAAAAGTGGATTGATCATGGTGCAAAAAAAGATATGCTCCCTCTAACAAAACTAGCTATTCAATGGTGGACTTTCCCTTGTCTGACATAGATCACATCTCTATTTTCTAACATCCTTATGGAAGGCAATAGTATCTTAAACCGCTGATAAATAATGGTCAAAACTATATCATTGGGCCACCAACATGACATGATTTAGATTGTTTATCCAAAATGCCTTAACATGGACTAACCGTAGCACCAAGAAATGCACAACCTTAGCCAATTAAGAAAGAGTGAGTCTCATGTCATCAGTCTGTTTAGAGAACTCTTATATCGATCATTTGAAGAAACTTAAGTTGAATAAAAGATAATAAAATGAGAGAAAGTAGACTTAAATGATATGACCATTTGAAATAGAGTCCACCGACCATTCAAACTAAAATGAATTAGTTGATTTAAGTTGAAGACTCTAAAAAATGAAAGAAATAATTTTAAAGAATATAAGTAAAATAAAAAATAAAAAATCTATCAACCTATAATTTATCTGAGAAGATGATGGATTATAAATTGGAATGGGGAACATGATTGGTGTAACCCTGCTGAAAGAACAAGCAAGGTTGCACATTGCTATATGGATTTTTCTAAACCAATTTAAAGAACTCCAAACAAAGGTTTTATTATGCTCCCAATGAATAATTAGGAGATTCTCTAAAGGAAACATGGAGTTTTGCCTTGGGTGGCAACGTGAAGACATTTAATAGTCATCTTTTGTGAGTGTCAGTGGAATATCCTCATGAATGGGATGCGAATTGTGTTACAAATGCACTAGATCTGTGGATGAAATACCATCATATGTTGGTATACTTGATACTAAGGGCCTTTTTGATTTTTGGTCTCAACTTTAATTACCATGTGCATACACATATGATGCTTTTTTATTAGCATTTGCTGTAGTGCCTACAGCAAGTGCAATTTCTATTCTGCAAGGCATTGAATTCGCCCAATCCAACACTAACGAAGAAAAATTCACTTCCAAGAGTAAATATTGCTTAGAACCATAATATTAAAAAAAAGTATAAAATTGTAATTTTATGTAAGAAATGTTTACATTTTACTATGGTAACATGCCTACACATGCGTGTGTGGCTCTTTTGCATGGACGCGACGCACTTGGGAACGCAATCCCCGTTCCGTGGAATGTGCCTTCCAAACGACCCCAATTGAGTTTGTTCCACTTAAAAAAGAAGAATGTTAGAACCGTGGGGTTGCCGAATGATGATTGTCTATGACATGTATTCATTTTTTTAAAGAGTTATGGTGGGATGTCCCATCAAAGGATTCCCTACTTCGCTCACCAATAGCAACATAGCAACATTGTTTTCCTTTATTTTTCCGATTACGACCACCAACTTGGCAGAAATATATTTATCCATGACTCATGCACACGCCATTCTAACTTAGTGCTTTGCTCAACCCATACGCCTGTACAATAAATCTCCTATCCATCACACGTGTGCCAACATGACATAATAGGCCCCACATCTAATCCATCTGTTAGAATGGCACCACTATATTGATGCCCTAGCTCAAGAATGATGTTGATCCACTGGTTGGGTGACTCATAATTTGCAAAACAAATGGACGGTCAATGAAAACTTATTGAAGTTTATGGACCCATCAACTTGTTTTCAAAATATTAGGGCTCACATGGTGATTGCGCCAGATATTGTTTTTGAGAAAACATGTTCAAGGTCCAACCTTTCTGATGGATGAATTATAGATCTCACATTATTGTATTTTAAATTATTTAAAAATAATTTAGTGTTTCAAAATATCCATTGAGATAGGCCATGTGCCTTATGAATATATTTTTTCACTTAAGTTTGAAAGGTTGCATCCTTTCAATTTTTTGTTTTAAAAAGTTGTGTCTTTTGAACCCAAAGGGTCGCACCAATTGAGCTTAAACCTAATAGTCACAGTTCTATTTGGAAGGGTGTCTCTACATCCTTAATGTCTTTACAAAGTCTATAAATAGACTTTAACTTTTTGATTTTAAGATGTATAAGAAAATCAAGTTTTCTCTTAAAAAAATGTGTTTAAGTATTTTCTAGTTCGGGTTAAGACTACAAGCGGTTCGAGTCCATGTACAGTGAGTGCACTGCTGAGACCGGGTCATAATCGTTATATCCTGGAGGTCGATTGCTTTAGAAATCTGTTGCCCTTAGGACGCTGTCCAAGGAGAGCAAATTCAATTTCAAGCTAAATGACTCATGTCACGCCTCGACTTCTATAAACTAATAAGTTTTCTTTTATTCTCAATTTAAATCTATTTCGTGTAAATAATTTTCCAAACTCCATATCCCACCATCTCACACATGTGCCATACTGGCACATGTGTGGCATATACAAGAGCTTTATTGCACATACGTGTTCACTCAACAAAGCTCCCTTTAATATAATCTAACATAGTTCCTTATAACAATTTCCATGTATACAAATAGGGTAAGACTCATATAGTTCATCAACATTTTGAAAATGGTGAGCTCAGGTGTGACAGTTACCTACTACTATCCAGACCATCCAAATTGTTGGACACATTGTATCTGGACACCTCTCAAAAGTTACACCGGTCAAGAAATTCTAAATATCCAAGATGGTAATTATCAAATGAATGGTAAAATATAAAAAATCAACGGCTACAAATTCAAGTGAATAACCAGATGGTTACTGTCACCTGCTCAGTGAAAGATTTGGTTACGCTCTATGGATAAATGGTTTAGAAAATTGGGCGGTCTGGATTGTCATGCACCCATGCCATATGTGGAGTGAAAGAGTCGCTTAATGGTGGTGAACCACCGTGACTTTAGTTACTCTCACTCTCTATCTCTGTATGTTAATGCCCCTTAAGAAATATTTATGATGGTATGTCCTATTTAAGTACAATGAGAACTACGATTATAATTGTTTATGTGGAATACCTCAATTGAACTGTCCAAATGGTACGATCAAATGGAGATTGGGTATGGCCTATAATTCAGATCGATCACGTTTATATTGATGGACAATTGGACATCAGATATTTTTCTTTTTTTTTTTCTTTTTCTTTTTCTTTTCTTTTGTATGTGGGCTTTCGGTAATCTTCAGTTTAGGCTGTCCATTGGTTGCTGATGGATCAGTTAGGTAGATCATATTCGGTGGAATTTTGGGAGTTGACCCGCCTATGGTGGAGCAGTCGATATTGGCTGTTTCATGAATATTGGTTGTGTGCGTGTGTATGGAATATCATACTCTGCCACAGTATCAGAATTTTTCTCGCTATATATGGATTCGCTGTTGGCTGTTAACCGGGTACAGCTTAGTGGATGTTACCCTAACCGTGTGGTGCCTAACTTGATGTAGGTTTTTTATATCCCGGCTGTCATCTGTCTTTCCATCTCATTTTAAGATGTGATCCCAAGAAATAAGAACATCCAAATATCAGGTGGACCATACCATTAGAAACATTGATGAATGATCATTTAAATCCTTTTGTGGGGCTAAAATAATTGTTTTTAATATAGTTTATGTTTCTATTAGTATATCTGATGGTGTAAGGGTGGCAATGGGCAGAATCAAGTACAACTGAGTTCCATTATAATTTATTAACAGGCTTTAAAATCAGGCCCAAGCCAAACCCATAGCTTAATCTGGCTCTAGTGATAGAATCTCAAGAGTTTCAAGGGTTCGAGTATCCATAGGTGGTGAAATCCCACTACGGTGTGAGTGAGTAGGGTATGTATGCATGTGTTAAAAAAAAAAAAAAAAGAAGGAGGAAAGTCCAATTGCTGATGTTAGACATGCCCACCTAGCCTACTACTAGCCTAATAAAAGTTCCCATGAAAATGAGAAAACCTATGAACATGAACATGCAACGGTCTCATGAGAAATCTAGACCATTCTTCAATGCCCATCTCCATAGATAACCCATTGCTAAAAGGTCATTATGTAGCGCTGAAAATTAAAAAGAGAACTATCACGTATATTCAACCAATAATAAATAAATAAATAATCACTTTGAAAATGGGTTATAAAAAAGTTTCTATAATTTATTTTTTTTCTACATTTTTCATTTGTGAATATTTTTCTGGAATTTCTGTCCACCCAATCACTAATGAAATTAGATATGGTAGTTACAAAACATTGTAAAATAATCCATAATACGAGTGTTGAGATGGTCCCTCGATTCATACGCTTCTCAGCTAAGTTGATTGAGATCCCAGTGATTCACGTGGACCCGTCTGTCGTTGGTGGCTTGTGTTGGCCTTGCATTCATCTTATAATTCTAAAAAACAATAATCAGAGCCGTTAATTGTGACTTTCCAAGAAAATAAGCCTTGTTCCGGATTGAAGATGATAGCTTTGATTATAGTAGTACATGTGGGGCTTTTGCCTTCATGACAAGGGTGTCGATTTTCTACAGCTTGTCGGAGCATGTGTATCTAAAATCCGGGCCAGGAAAATGATAACTACATCATATCAACTGATGATGATAGGCCCGGATGTCGAATACAAGTGCCAAGTTGGCCCGTGTGGGGTGAGTAGAATTTGGATGGCTTACCTGCCTAGTGCTCCTCGATCATTTGAACTTGTTTTGGCTAGTAGGGTTTCTAAGGAGCTTGGACATATAAATACAGTAGTTTGTTTGGCTCCTGGTCGTGACTCAGAATCACCAGCACGTGTTGTGCCATTGCGGTCCAGATGCTGAGATGGACTGATGGTATACTGGCCATCACCTTGTGTAGATGAATGTAGAACGCTGAAAAGAAAATATCATCAGTTCACATCTAACTCCAAAAGTCAAATGTCAAGATCATCTTTAAAGCGAGATTATTTAACAAATCTTCGTTTATGTTATCAACTGAGAAATGGACGGTCCCAATTGGCCAATTCTCAGTCCATCCCCAATTGTCCTTCAAATTTTTCAGTATTTTCGATGGCGGAAAGTAGAAACACAAATTCAAAGTGCACAAAAAAGGGGTTGTACCAAAAATCAGGTTGTAGGTGATCAATTCTCATAATTCATATAGACCTATCATAACTCGGTTTTCTTTCTTTGGGTTCAGTTTCATGGCTCAGTGATGGATAGATTGCATCTTAACACTCAGATCATGGTTCGAGTGCCCATGTTGCGTGGCTATGTGTTAAAAAAAAAAAAAAAAAAAAAAAATGAAACATCGATAAAATGTTATTGGTCTATATATATTTAGTGTGGTATGCATGTATAATAAGTGAATTTGCTAACTATAATTACTTCAAAACAATTTTAACCCATTTACTACTATGGTACTAATACTAACAATGATATATATATATATATATATATATATATATATATATATATATATATATATATATATATATATATATATATATATATATATATACTTGTGGGTGTGCATGGAATAATGGCTTCTTGATACTAATCTTTGTAAAAAAATCTGACCGTCCGATTAGTAGTTCACAGCCCAGTGGTTATATGGGAAGCTTCCATTGTGTTCGCTGCCATCTTTTAGTCATATTTTAGATGGCTAGGATCTTCTAATTTGTGAGGATTTTAAGATCCAGACAGTTAATCTGGTGTGCCCCACTGTAAATGGGCCATGGCCTAAAATCTTGTCCACCATATGGTCCTTAGCAACTGCTTGCATAATCTTGCATGTGTTGGTCCAAATTTTGGGTCATTACCCATCGGTGATGAGAGACAATTGATGAATGATCATGATCGAAAGGATGTGGGGACACATCACATGAGATCTTCATCTATGCAAAGGTGTGTTTTTACTCACATCCATAACAGCACCCGTCAGCAGCTTGACCTGGTCCCTGGAAACGGTGTTCGCCTGACAACAATAATCACAAATGGTGAATTTCGAGTGATATATAGAAAACACGAGCATAGTGTTACTTGCATCTCCCATTTTCGGACCAAATGCGTGGGCCCTCCAGTGGGTTTTTTATTTTTTATTTTTTTGTGAGACATGGACGGTGTAAATCTTGAATTCGGATCAGATAAGATTAAGAACATAAACAAAATAATTACAAGCACATATAAATTTTATATGAAAAACTTTTTGTGGGAAAAAATCACGGTACAAAATGACATTGAATCACTATGAAAGTAAAAGGTACAAGAAATGAAATCACTTAAAATGCTGAAAAATCATGGTTCCTAATACCGCAATTATATCCATATATATAGTGTCACATTAAGAATAGAAAATAAACCGTATGATTCTGTAAAATCGTGCACGTCATCAATCTAAGCATCGATCGATCAAGATTGATCAAGCACACCTTCGATCAATCTAGCACTCATGTTCGGGCGATCGAACATGCTCAAAACTGTCCAGAGAGTTTATAAGTATTTTCCGAATTATGTCGATCAATCAAGGTGGGACTTCGATCAATTGAGATTGTCCAAAATTATCCAAGACCAATCTGTATAATTCAGCGCTGGCTCAATCGATCAACCAAGGTGGTCGAGCGATCAAACCCATGTTTCATGTACAAATTTAAGACATCTTGTAACAATCTCCACTATGGCTTTTATCTCAACCATGAATCACAACTCTATTTCTAATTTCCCTCCATCATAGTTTCTCCATCGTCATCGCTTTTTGTGCACACTCCGTGTTCATCAACCTTTTTGAATAAAATCAAAACTTCTCTACGAAAACTACCTTCGTCAGCATGCCCAACAGATTCACACTTGTGTGGATCTTCTCGAGACTAAGACCGGCTTCCTAAAGCACTTGTCGGTTTAATTATAAAAGAATAAACCGAATTCTTCATCAAATTGATCTCACTTTTGCTGTCATAATTAACCAGTATGGTCTCCTATTGAAATTAAAGTTTGTTCATCATTCTTCACAACTAAACATTTTCCTTGAATGTTTTTGTCAACATCATATGTTCAACCTCTGTTGTGAAAAGAAAAACCACATATTGAAGCTTTAACATCTAGCTGGCTGCTCCACCCGGTAATAAAAATAAGTAACCCGGAGTTGACATTCAGTTGTCCACATTCCTTGCATAATTTGAATCAACAAAGCGTACAAGCTTTCTTTCTGATTTTTAGAATGTCAAGACGTACGTAGTCATCGTAGATAATAGAGTAGTCATTTCACTCCTAATGTTTCTTGCTGGGGTTTGATATGTAGCTACTCATAACACCGATTGTATATGAAATATTCGGTATCGTAAAGACAATGATATACATCAAACTGTCAATTATGCTCGAATATGGCACACAAGACATAATCTAGTTTTCTCCATTTATAATGTGGGACATTACTACGAAGAAAACCTAAAGTGAGCAGCATAGAGTGTGCTAACTAGCGTAGCTTTGTCCATCCTAAACTTCACCAATACCTTCTCAAAGTATTTTGCTTAAGACAACTATAAACTGCTCATCTACCTTCTCAATTACATTCATATATATAGTATTGCATATGGAATAGGAAACAAACCGCGTAGTTTCATAGAATCGTGCATGCTGTAAATCTAAGCATCAATCGATTTCGAGGACACCTTCGATCAATTGAGCACCCATTTTCAAGTGATCGAATATGCTCAAAATTGTCCAGAGAATTTATAGGTATTTTTTGAATTATATCAATTGATTGAACTAAGACTTCGATCGATCGACATCGTCTAAAATTGTCCAGAGGCTAATCTGTATAATTCGGAGTTGGCTTGATTGATCAATTAAGATAGTCGTGCAACAGAACTATGTACAGATTTAAGATATCTCATAAGATGCCCTACATCAAGCAGGCGTTTGTAACCAAAAAAAAAAATCAAGCTAGCACACTCATTAGGTTGGCTATGAACATGTGAGAAAGGGATGGTTCATTCGTGAACCAACTGAAAAGTGGTCGAGGGAACATTATATGTGGGACCGACACACACACATGCATGCTGGCCGCGTTAGCAAGTTGTGTCTGTATAGATGGGCGTGCAAGTAGCACTGTTGATGACATGGCAGTAGAGTGGAGCATCATACCTCTCTAAAGATAGTCCATATGACACCTTCCGTGCAAGGTGGTACAGTTAGAGAGCCCCTATACGTGAAATAGCTGTTACTTGGCACTTCTATATCCATTGGATCAACGACGCCCACCTCTTTCCCTGCTTCTTTCTTGCCCGCAACAGCATATATTGCACTCGTCAGCTGCACTTGTATACATTAACCATAGTTAAGCACCTCGCCCCCACACACGATACACGTGTCGACTAAGGCATGTGGGGAGAGTTGGTCGTATTGTCAAGATGGTCTAGCTCGAAAATCAAGTGGACCCATTCATTAAAGAGGCCCGCATGTGTACGTTTGCGTGTGAACCGATGGAAAGTTTGTTTTATACTGTAGTCTGTACACTTTCTAAGTAAAAAAAGGTGGTCCACCTGATGAGTTGACCATCGGTTTTCGCAGCCAATAGTCTTCACGTTGGAGCCCATCTACACATCACAGGTGAAACGTGGAACATGTGTAGTATTCACAGAGTAGGGTGGCCCACATGCTGCTTGTGTCCTTCTGAAAATGAAACCAAACCGATCATCAGGGAGCAATACATTCACCTTGAGTACACCGATAGACAACTGATCAGCCAGATTGCATGCATGGCTAGAGCCATGCGATGTGGTCCAATCACAAAATATCGCTTTGGGCAGGGAATAATTTTTATTTTTATTTTTCCTGACTTTTTATTAATTTTTTTTTTCTCATGGGCCAAAATGCATTATATGACTATTGCCATGCAAGAAGCTTGAGTGATCAATTCTCATTCAAATGTTGATCACATTCTTCTTAATTGTCCATTTCTAGAGAATGCATGCCCGCCTGATGAACGGACAGAATGGATTTTCAGCTTTAGACCAGATAATGAGGGTACCACCTGATTAACAACCTGGGCCTACACCAACGCGCCACGCTGGTAAATGCTCTACATAGAAAGAGGCCATTGTTACAAAGCTGACCTTTGAAATTAATGGATCGGATTTGCCTATCTTGTACAGGATTCCGACCACTGCCCTCTTCCCGTCGAGGTTCTCGTGAACCATGTGCCCCTCTAGAAGGAACCTGCACTGGTTGCACATGCCACATTTATAAACCCATATATTCATTAAAAAAAAAACACCATAAATTAGCAAATTCATATAAACGTTCACGTCACAATACGTGGCATTGAATGGAGAAGTATCGTTTGTAACAGTTTGTTTTGTTGTTGGCATTAGTGCATCATGAGAAGAATAAGCTGTAGTTGTATATGTATTCGAGGTTCCTTTAGTCTGGTGAAATACAGGGTCTTCAATTGATCGACTGTCTCTGGACAAATTTAGACATATTCAATTGATCAAACCTTAATGTTTGATCAATCAAGATAATTTAGAAAAACCAAGTATCTGGATACTTTTGTGCATGTTCGATTATGGTGTCAATCGATCGATGGTGTACCCAACTTCTGCTTAAGTGTGTGGTTTTGTTTCTAATTCCAGAATTGGGTTATATAAACATTGTTATATGCGGGATTATGGTATTCTAACATTGTACTAGAGAGAACTGGATTTTGATAGGGAAATTCGTCTTTGGAAGTGACAGCTTTTCATATCCGTAAGTTATCCATATATCGTATTTCTCGTTTCACAATGAATTTGTCACTTGATACTCGGTTGTTTTTTTTTTTTTTTTTCTGAGGGTATTTCCATGTAAAATCATTATGTTTTCTCTGTAATTGCTTGATTTTCATTTCTCCATTTGTATGTTTGGTTTGTTCTAAAGTTGCTTCTGCACCTACCATGTAGCGGTTGTGCACAATTAATAATATCAGAATATATTGTTGGCAGATTTGTCGTAAAATATATATAATCGAATCCTATATCATGCCAAGGAGGATGATATTGAATGTAAGGTTAGATTATTGACCTTGCACCACTGATGGTGTGCTCGGAGGGAGAGTGCCAATGAAACAGTTTAAGGAGATATTCAGTGCCATCGAGGTACATAGCTCCTGCCCCATCTGACCACTTTAACTGCACACATAACCCAAAAATAAAAATCAAAAATTCAGATATTTATCCTTTTAAAGATCATTAGATGGAGAAACATTACTTAAGGGAATAATGACCCTACTGCTTTGAATAGATAATGCAAATTACAATTACATAAAACGATCCATAAGTCATTGAACGTGTGATAGGAATCGTTCTTACCATAATGTCATGACCGCGATTGACCACGACTGCATTTGAGGGCTTGTAACTCTTGTTTAACTTGCCTAAATGCAGCATCTCCATTGATGAATCCATCGATAAATCGATAGGAGATTGCATGGTGCCCTTATTGCATGTGGCCCATTCCTCATTGATTTCTCCCCAGTGTTCCGGCCCATTTTTCTTCCCTTGGTCGTAGCTGAACTTATTCTCATGGTCTATATGATTACAAGAAAAAAAATAAAATAAAATAAAATAAAAATAAAAAAGAAGAAGAAGAAGAAGAAGGAAATAAGGGAAAAGAGACGAAATCAAATTACAAGATATGTTATAAGGGGTAACGATCACATGCTTTGGTACGCTTGGTTATTACCAGACGACTATTGAGCTCATAGGCCCTTCCTGATGTGTTAATGCCATCAAACCCTTTGAAAATCCGGCCTCATGCATGACTCAGGTTGACGGTTCGAAAGGAAACAATGGAGGACATTAATTGGGGAGGAGACAGTGGCCAAAAAAACCAATGCATGACCCATTGAGCTTTTGATAGGGATGTAAGGTGCTTATGAGGAGCCCCACCAGACGTAGGGTTTGGATTATACATACAAATCATGGGTGAGCCCTGCACAGCTTGAGAGAGTATGGTAATTACCAGAATGCATGTGATCATTCTCCAAAAATTACAGTGAGAGTATGGTAATTACCAACTTCTTTAGATCTCACAAGCACACAATGATAGAGAATAATAACAAGAAATGTAGCAAAAAAATTAGGATTGTTGAGTTTCATCTTTCACTGAATAATAAGGAGAGAGAGAGAGAGAGAGAGAGAGAGAGAGAGAGAGAGAGAGAGGGAGAGATTCATTTACCCAAAGGAGATCCGAGTTTGATGAATTTCCTTTGATAAGAAGAAAAGATTTAGTCAATTTCCGTTGTTAAGAAAGAAAGACTGTAAAAAGGAATGCTAATTTTCATTTTTAGGTCTATTAAGGGAGCTTTGCTAAACTCACAGGGTTTCCTGTCCCCGATGCATGTGCCACCACACATGCTGGTGTGTCAGACAGGCTAAATATCTAACCTATTCATCCGCTGAACCACACCACGTACATGTACTGCTAAATGATAAGGGCAGCCCACTGATCAGTAGGTATACCATGTGTTACTGCTATTTCAATCTCAATTACGTGATTAATATGGGTGTGTTAGAATTGAATTTGCGTCTCAATTCCAACTGAACAGCTTACGACCCCAAGCGACAAGATAGGTAGTTACGTCGGAAATCAATCGTATATGATCGAGTTCTAATAAGATTGGTCACATATTTAGCCACTTGCATAGTGTTTCTTAAGATGATTAAACGATAGTCAGTGTGGGTGGGGTTCATCCTGAAAATGAGTGACACATCTGCCTTCCATACGAAAGTACGTTTTCTCTTTAGTACCGTAGATTAAACAAAAAAGGAGGGAAGCCGATGAGGTATACGACGTAGTAGTAAAAGATGATAAATCGAAGTCATAAGACATTCCTCCAAGTTTAAGGCCATTTCTAAACGAATTTAAAGAAGTCTGGCCCAAAAATTTACTAGATGGATTGCCCCTCTTGAGTGACATCCAACATCACATAGACCTTGTCCATAGGGTTAGCTTGCCCAACCGCCACCGCAGTCAGGTGAATCAGAAAAAATGTCAGATCTTGCAAGCAAAGGTGAAGGAACTGATCAATACTAGTCAAGTCAATGAAAGCATGAATACATATTATGTCAGCTCAAGATCCTAATGTCGAGTACAAGAAAATGGCTAATAAACATTGGCATCAGAAGTTATCTCAGAATCATGAGCCAAGTATCTTGAGTAACTCGAGGACAAGTTTTTCTCGAGTGAAGGGATTTGACGTAAAACGTGTCACAAATACATTCCTGGTATGGTTGGACTAAAAGAAGGTAGACCGTTAAATTAACTGTAACGTTTGATCCAGGTATTGTTAGGGCACACCTGACCGGGTATCAAAAATTGAAATAGGACGAGAACTCAAGGACAAGTTCTTTTGAATTGGAGGGAACTGATGTAGAGCGGGTCGCGGGTACTTTCATGTCCAAGATGGATCAGAGAAGGCCCGATCAGAGGCAGAAGTCATCAAAACTGTCAAAACCTTAAAGCAAACATATCTTGCAAACCGAAATGAGTTACTTGACGTGCAATATATGATTCTAGAGTAGGATGAGCTATTTTATCTAACTAGCCCACACCGAATTTACGAGATTCCATCATATTGACGGTCAAATTTCATATTTATTTCCGTTTTTACTATTTTTAGTAAGTTTTAGTTTGATTATAACTTTTCATCTGTTGGGCTTTAGGAGTTGTGTCCAATATGAAAAGTGTTTAGAAAAATTAGAAAAATAACGTGGTTAAGTCACATAGGACACTATAAATAGTAAGTTTACTATTTATAGTAAGTTGCGAATTTTAGGGAGTTTTAGTTATAGTTTAAATCTTAAACTTATTCCAAGTCTTGGTATCCCTATTTAAAGAGTCGTAGACTCATTTATTTCATTTATCAATATTCAATAAATGTATTTTGACTTTTTAGAATTATTTTTAATTTCTATTTTCCTCGTAGATTCGAGAAGTCTATGTAAGGAATCCAAAGAAGCATCTCAATTATTAATTTCTATTAAGTGCACTCCTCAATTATTCCTATTAGTTACGCAACAAGGATAAAATCAGAGCCACGTATTGATACTCACAATATAAAAACAAATACAGTTTATCGTTTTCAAGACTTTTGCATGTACAAAATACTCTTATGTAAGGAAAATACCATCCAAAGCCATCACCGAAATGCTATGCCCTGGCAATGGAAGTGTCTAAAACACCTTAGCTAGCATGTTAATCACCCAACTCTGTGGGCCTACCATGTTATATGTGTAACATCCACTCTCTCCATCATATACTATCTTGATGTTAACCCATGAGACCAAAAATAGGCCGAGCCGAGTCTACTCATGCAGACCACGCCATGGAAACTTAGAATTTTAAATGTAATTTTATATTAATCTCATTGATATGGCCTGCCTGTGTTTTCTATCAGGCTGATCTAGTGTGTGTTCGGTTAACATAACAACTCTCACATGATGTACGGTTATATACATAACATGATGGCCACATAAAGTTGGGGTGTTTTACTCGATTTGGGAAATAGGTGTTGTCCAACTATTCCAGTCTAACACAGGGCTTATAAAATAAGCTTATTTTATAAGTGATGCATATAGGGCCCACTTGTCTGTGCACACGTCATCAATCGTATCTATTAAGGTTGGCCCACCATGAAAGCTGGACACTATAAAAAATCTGGCTAATCTAACCATGGTACACGTGAGTTTAAAGGTGGTTGAATAGTTATTATTATTATTTTTTAACTTATTGAAAGGCATCTAAAAGGTGAACTACGTGGGACCCACCATGATGATGGAATACTCTAAAAGTCAATAAGTGTACCTAATTTTGAAAACAATGGACAACCATCTCAAAATATACAACTTCATGTGATGGCCACGTCAGCCTGATTTTTGGCGTGTACAAATTTCTTGGTGGGGTAATCGAGATCAAAAGATAGGTTGCCATATATACACGAAGGTGGACCACCTGTTCTAGGAGGATTCGTGGGTTAACGGGTGTCCGGATTCATTGCAGGGAGTCTTCGATAGTCTGGCAGAGTGCGACGGACAGTATAAATTACTAAAAAGGAATCCCATGTGGAATCCTAATACATTAATTTGAACTGTCATAATCCGGACCATGTGCATTGGATCTGGGATTGAGCTTCAATGATCCAAACCGTTAATACGAAGATTTACACCATTAATAATAGTTTTGTCAAAAGGAAGAGTGTAAATTACCGAAAGGAAGAAATAATTTGAAATGATTTTTTTGTGGGATTTCCCATCCACGGTGAGATTCATCATTGAAACATGGCCCATCTAACAAATATAAAGACGTATTCTATTACAACGGGTGCACCTTTCTTACCAAACCTCTCGCACGGAAGCGGATTGCCTGCCAAAGCCTTTTGCAGGCCCTTCCTGCGACGGAAAGCTAGTTGGTGTCCTTAGGGCATGGGCTAAAACATGAGGCAAATTCAAAATTAAGCAGGCAGCGTGACAGGAAACAACCCGAGGTTGGTACTGGTCGGAGTACTATAACGAAGAACTCAAGTTGTCCATACCATGGAACCAAAGATACGTAACAAACCTAAAATCAGATTCATTAGATGATCTGAACCTTTGATTTTTAGAGTTGAATACGATCCATTAAAATTCTTATTTCATTGTTCTAAATTCCTCTATAGATAGGTCACTCTCACCTCTTCATTATAAGTTTCTTTTCGTGGCACTACAGCATAGAGGCACAAATGGACGGTTAAGATCATTGGATTACTAAGCATGTGGGGTTCATGGCTGGCGACACACGGTGGATTGCGAATGGCGGTATAGGGTCAAAGAGTTCTCTTCCAAGCGCGCACGTGAAAACCGGATGAGATTTTGACCGTACTTGCATCATTGTATGGTCAAATTCTCAGAAGAGATTCGACCCTTCTAGTATAAGTAATCTGAGGGTAACCTTCTACCAGGTCTTGAAAATTTTTAGTGAATAAGAAGTTATGTTGTATTTAATGCCGGAAAAGTGATGTGGACGTAAGCCTTTTTAGATGTGCGCAAGGCCCAACTCATGGGGTCCACATTGATGTATGTGTATAATTCACGCTGCACATCCTTTTTGCCGTGTCATTTTAGGACTAGGACCTAAATATCATCCTGATTCAGAACTCGTGTGAGTCACATAATAGAAAATAATGGTGACAATAGCACTTACTGCTGAAACTTTTCAGGCTCATTATAATGTTTGTTAGAAGTGGACACTGCCCAAGTTAAGACTTTTTGGACCCTACCCAAGTCAAGACTTTTTGGACCATAACGAGCTGGCCGACAAGGTGTACGGAATGGATCACCCCATTGTGGGCCTCAACTCCTATTATTTAAAAATAATCAAGTTATTAATTACATCACCTGACAACCACGACCCTTACCACATTACAACCACGAACCTTACCATGTTATATGGGTATGGATCATAGTTGTCATGCTATATGTGGTATGTGTCGTGGTTGTCATGTTATATGGGTCGTAGTTATGTGTGAAGTTCGCATGCTATAACGTAATATGGCTTGAGGTTGTCATGTTATAAGGGTCGTGGGTCGTGTCGTGATTTATGTGTCGAATCCAATCCATCCATTGGATTTAGAATTAAATTTAATGTCATGAATAAAAAAATGAGTTACATTCAAAAAATTTATGGTCCCCAAAAGGTTTTCAATTTCACTGTTTTCTATGGTGTGGTCCACACGAGCCTTTGATATGCCTCATTTTTGGGCTTATTCCCTAAAATGATATTTCAAAATGAATTGACAGCGTGGATAAAATATATATATATATATATATATATATATATATATATATATATATATTATAGTGGGCCTAATAAGACCATCTATCTCTACATAGGTCCAATTACCCTACCTCTGTTAACTTCTTAAGAAAAGCTTTTTCCATGCGATTTATACCACCATAAGCTATGTTGGGCTCACCGTGATGTTTGTGGAAATAAATCCATTCTATCCATTCATTTTAGAAGATAATTTTCAAACATTAGACAAAAAAATTAGACAGATTCGAAACTCAAGTAGATCACATGATTAGAAATAGTTGAAAGGAATTGCCTACTGACGCGGGGATGAACGTGATGAGGATAACTATTCCAAATCCGCAGAGCTTCTCTAGACTCCTCACAAAGACTTCTCGAATCCACGAGGAAAGAAAGCAGAAAATAAAAATAAATTTTAAGAAATTCGAAATTGATTAATTGATGATTAAAAACGAGTTCACAACCCTTTAAATAGGGGTACCAAGCAATGGGAAAGAAATCAGAATCAAACTACAACTAAAACTCCTAGAATCCGCGACTTACTATAAATAGTAAACTTACTATTTATAGACGTCATGATGTCTACTAGTGTGCAAGGTTTTTGGCCAAAAATAGTAAGTGTCCTATTTGGCTTCACCAAACAGTTCTCTTAATTATTCTAAGCTCTTTTCATGTTGAGCGCAACTCCTATAGCCCGGCGGATGAAGAGTTATAATCAAACTGAAACTTTTTTTTTAAAGGAATAATCAAACTAAAACTTACTATTTATAGTAAAAATGAAATTAAAACAGGGAAACGACCGTCAATTCAGGGATTTTTCGCAATTCTGGGCTACGCAACCCGGCATAGCAAGGTTGGTTGGCTACAGTAGCTCGTTCTACCTCAAAATCATATATTTTACGTTAGGTAACTCATTCCTGATTGTGAGATACGCCCGATCTAAGGTCCGACGGTCCGGATCACTTCTGTTGTCAACCGAGCCTTTTTTATCCATCTTGGCTATGACACTGTCCACAACCCGCTCTACATCACCTACCATTTAAGCTTTTTTAGGCTCCAATGTGATATTTATATGCAATTCAAACGGTTCATAACATGGCCCGAATGCTAATAAACCTTTTACCATGAGAATGAATTGGAAGAATAAAAATATTTGCTTGATCCAAGGCTTATGCAACCCCATGAATGTTTCAACCTAGGGCGTACAATCTCCATTATTCTCTATTGTGTAGCCCACTTGAGCTTTAGATCTACTTCATTTTTGAGCCAAACTCATAAAATGATTTGATAAAACATGTGAGCGGTATGGATTTCTAACAAACACCATAGTGGGCCCCACAGTATTTACCTATCCGCATTCATTCGTGCCGTACCTGTTCCATGCAGAGCTCCACGTAAAAGGATGTTAGGGGTAATTTCGTCCCAACATTTATTTTTAAAAAAAAAAAGTTGGCAGCGGGGCAACATAGGACATTTGTTAAAGCCTTCTATTATTGGGGGCATTTGGTAATACCAAATACCACGGTGCTCATTTGGTAAAAGACTTAAAATCCTAAACCGGATCAACCCGCTTCATTTTCTTTCGAAGCTGCGTTTGGACGACGACCAATACAAGGATGGACCTGCGCTAACTGAGCACCATGTGGAAGAACATGAATCAGATCCACCCGGTCCATCAGGCGTGCCACCTTGATTTTAAAAATAAAAAAATAAAAAATAAATAAATCTGTGGAATCCAAGATTAAGGTGGGCTACATCATGAGGAAAGGTTTAAAATCATGCCTAAAACCTTTAAATTCACTTGATGTTGCCCACATGAGTCTTGGAATATCCTAATTTCGAGACATCCCTTACTCCCAGTGTAGTGTGTCAGATGAGTAGGTTGGATGGCATATACACGCCACGGTGGACAGCACACACAATTTGGACGCATTTAATGGTGGGACACCCCATTTCAACTGTTCTCAGTGGTGTAGCCCACCTGACGGACGGGGTGGATCTCCTCCACGGGAAGTCCTTCCCGCCACCCGCCACGTCAGTGAAAGTCAGCCCTCCGTATGCCAATCGCGACTCACGCAGTCACGACTCACGCAAGCGTTTTCAATTCGAAGCCCCTTTGAGGGCTGGTCATAACCTCTAATGAAAAAAAATCCAACACTTGTATTTCAAAAAACAAGTGTCCACCAATCAGAGGTCAGGATGGTTTGAACTACATGATTTTGGGACGTTTACTTATATAATGTATGTGATGCAATTTAGTCAATTTAATGTATGCATTTCGTACTATTATGACAGAATCTGCGGGAACCATACACACATCCACACAGGACAAATGTATTATAATATGAAACATGCCTAAGACCTGAGCTTTAAATCTGGTGAGCTATGCTATTTAGATTTTATGCCATGCGACCATAGCATATAACCTGCCCTCGCCTAGGAGGTTACATGTTAATAAGAGATAGAGAAAGCATATCTCAATTCCAACATTTCACTACCAAAGTGGACCACAACATAACAAAACAAATGAATATGGCTCGACAAAAAAATTGCCATCAATTTACTTTGTAAATTGTTGGCCACCTAAGGAGTGAAACTATTTTATTTTCAGGTGAGGATCTAAATTTTATTTCCAACATTATGAAAAGCTCATATCTCACACAAGTGTCTTATATTTGCAAGTGTGCTTACATGTAGATGCCTACACCCTTACCTCACAAGTGAAATTGGCAAACTTATAAAAGAGTGATAATGGGTTAGATCAAGTTGGGTGTAAATTGAGTTCAGGTCATAATAAGGATGAGTCGATTTAAACCCAATTTACTAATTAAATAGGTTAAAAGATTAACCCTTTTTAAAAGGGGTCAATCTAGACCTAACCCACTTGACCGATTTTAATTAAATGTACAAAAAAAATAAAAATAAAAAGTATTGCTGTTTTATATATATAAAATAAAGTATCTTTCACATATTTAGAGCTTTTAATTGATATAAAATCTAATAATACTATGATTTAAATTACAAACTAAATTTATGATTTTATTTTATTTTATTTTATTACAATGATAGATTTTAAAAGGCTAACCATATTCATGACCAGACAAATCCGCCCAACAAACCCAATGGGCGTTTCTCCATCATAATCAAACAAGATGTAACCAGAGTGTGTTTGTATGCAGCAAGCAAACACGATGACACCGGGATCTATATATCGGCTATAACAGATGTAAGTGTCGATTCAAGAGAATTATTTTTATTTTAAAAATAAAATAAAATAAAATAGAAAAGGTAATAAAACCTCTCTGCGTGTGTGATTGGAAGAAGAAGAAGAGGTGGTAGACAATGGAGATATAGATCCTCCATCTTTATATGTTTTCTCCCACAGGAATGAGAAGCTCTCGATCTTTCTCCCACTCTCTCGTACAGTCATCTCTCTCATTTGGGCATGTTGGGTGGCCTCGGGCCGGGCCTTGTATATATAGTCCGGCACGATCTTGGGCCGGGCTATTTTGGCCCATCACAGATCCGGCCTGGTTTGATACGGGCACTTTGACGCCCCCTGGGATCTCTCAAAAGACGTTTTGCTTGAGATAATACTTTATTGCCTTTCGTTGATGGGATCATTATAACCATCCAGTCACTACGTAAGGAAATGGATGATTCGTATTAATATTTATAATAAAATAAAATAAAAACCAATTATTGATCAAGATCATCCATCACATGGGTCCGTCCCCACTAAACTACACTCCTATATTAGTTTTGCACCATTTAAATTATTTAAAAAAAAAAAAAAAATGGTGGTAAACCTTCAAATGTACAGATATATGGTAAAGTTGTATAGCAGCATATTTAGACCATCCAAATTGCTGACCAAGAAGATAATAGTAACCTGTTAAAAATTATACAGAATAATATAATTTCTGTATGATATGGAAACCAAAAAAATCACGATAATCAGAAATAAGGACAAGCTGAAGCACGTCTGAAAACGTTGTCCTTAAAGCGTTATTTGCTCCTACTCAAGTGAATTGAGTAAGCTGATAGGTTAGAGGTAAATTGCTTTTAGGATACGACGAGCCTGGTGTGGGTCTGCGTTCAACAAACACAAAGGCCCACTTATTAGAACTCAATTACACAATTTCTGGTAGTATTACAATATAGAGAAAAATCTCAAAAGAAAAAAAAAAAAAGAAAAAAGTGGTTTCGACTACTGCACTGGTCAGTTCAAATCTTCAGCTACTGGTTCAGTTGAACCATCCTAGACCACACCGCTGGTCTGTTCTTCAAGCTAAGGTTCAAGCCTTGCTATGTTGATGGAAGCACTAGAGTATATAAGTTGAGATGGACTGTTTGTCTCAGTTCGTATGGGTTTGCTGGAGTGAGTTGAGATGATTTGGAAACTCATCCAGGACCTCCTTTTATAAGCTATGGTGGCTGGGAGTTTTGGTTCAGGGACATAAATCCCATTTATGCAATTCCTAGCTGTTGTAAAACTAGCCGTTTTTTACTGTTGTGCATGGGCCATTAAACTGCTACATGCTGACTATTGTAAAACAACAGCTAGTTGTTTTCTAGCTGTTGAGCTAGTCATGCAACAGTTTCTGCATGACCCCTGTAATTAAGTCCATAGCTGTTATATATTTATGCAACAGCTATATTTCCAGCCTCTATATAATCAGAGGGACTCTTATTCAGTCATTTAGATTTGCCAACCATCTGCCTTAGCCACTAGTGCCTCTACAGCCACACTGCCTCACATGCCCACGCCCTCGCACTAAACCCGTGCCCGTGCCCGAGACCGAGACCGAGCACTAGCGCGCGGTCCATAGTCCACGGACTAAGTAGGTAAATATTATAATACTCCACTATTATTATTTAAACCACAGATTTTTCTCTTCCCTTTCTCATGTGGGACTATTCCCAAAAAACCCACAAAACGGTGTTTTTTTCAAAAAAATAATATATTATATATATATTATTTTTATTATTAAAATATATTTAAAATCAATATTTTTCAACATAACCATCTGGTTTTCCCTTCGAATTTGAACCACTCATTATTTTGTTGTTAACTATCCACGTGATAGCTCTTAATTGGATAGATAGAATTGCTTGATCACATGTGCCATATGCCAGCACACGTGTGAAATCCAAGCCACCATCAAAATGTTTTCCACCATGCAGATCCCATTTTCCTAAAATGGAGCCCATTCATTTAAAAACAACATTTTTTAAAACAAATTGGGCTTGCCCAAATGTTGACACATCCTTAATTTTTGGATCAAAGACAGACAGGTGGTTGTGTATATGATGGACGGTGCGGATTTCATGCATGTCAGGTCGTTTCTTGGACATTAATATATTTATAAAATCACTCATACACTTATCTCCCACATGCAAATCATGTGCATTTTTCTAGTAATACAAAAATATATTTTGAAAGAGATTGGCATTATGCATGTCGAGCAAGAAAATTAGATTCAAACGTGCACAATCATCAGGTGAGCAGTACGTTAATTTGCTTTGAATCTGGACCGTCAATCAACTCCTTTTACCAACACATGGCTCATATTATTAGTTGATTCATTACTTTAAGACAAGCAATTTGATTGGTCCATATAGATGGTGGAACCAATATAGCTCTGCACCAGTGGACCATTCCTCTATTATAACAGTTTCACTACCTACACCTAGGAAGGCATCTGCACTGGTTTCAGCTGACTATTGGAAGTGTTGGTCCGTTTGTTAATTAGTCATGGCACTAATTACCCTGGCTGGCTTTGCTCCACGTCCAGACAAATAGAACAGTATAACCTATATCGGTTAGCCAAAATACCACCTGTCCGAATATCCTGACCAATTTCTAATAAGATATCGCTTTCACCAGAAGACAATACTTGCATCTTAATTTCGATGCAAGAATAAAAGAAAGAAAGAAAAGGCCAAACCATTTTCATAAGAGTAGGAAGGGCTTGGCTTGAATTTCACTAAAACGTCAACCATTGATGAAGAAATCCCAATTGAAATAGACAATCTTATGGTCATCACAAGGACTTCTTTCTTCTTCTTTTTTTCTCTGTCTTTTTAAATTTTCACTTCCTCTCACATCTATAGAAATAATGATCAACACTAAAATGTAGGGTCATGATGGCAGCTAGATAAGAATTCTTCACGGAATAAAGAACTGGACGACCCGATGGTTAGTGGCCTGTGTTGGCCTAGCATTCCTCTTGAAATCCTGCAAACAAGTCATCAACCCCATTAGAATTTAAAATGCTAGTATAGTGTTTTCACGTGTTAAATACTTGATTTAGCCCAGACGTGCGTGTACAAAATCTCATGTTGTAAAGACCGTAAGTGCAATGTTGAAGATGCGGTTTATATCATTCCAGGGATAATAAGGAGCGTGGCCCATCTCCAAGACATGTACTTGTACATGATCTAAACCTTTCATCATGTCTGCCCATGTGCAATAACCACTTGAATGATTGAGAGCGATGGGTTGAATTTATTGGATTGTCAACCATATTGGTTTTAAACAATATGTTTGCTGGACAGCGATCCTAGCTAGAATTGCCTGAGGTTTTCAATCTTTTAGGGTGTAGCACATCAACGGCCCACGAACACTCAGGAACCATTATTCAGGGTAGTTATGAAATGAATGTATATTTGTATTAATCGACGGTTTCTAGTTGATTAGCTAGTATACTCACACTTTGGAGTGCTTCCCTCAACAGCTGCACCTGCTCCCTAGAAACAGTCCTCACCTGACAATAACAAAATAAAAATAGCCAAGAAATTCGGGGATACTCTAAGATTGTAGTATGCATGTGTATGTTGATGGGGTTTTTTCCCCGTCTTCGACCGGTCGTGGGAGGTGCTCGACCGGTCGTGGGAGGTGCTCGACCGGTCGTGGGTTCGAGCCACGCACGACTCTTCCTAGTCCAAGAGATGTCTGAGTTCGTCTGTATCAAGTTTTTTCGTAGCCTTAGGACTGGTCGTGGGAGAGCTACGACCCTCGTCGTAGGTGGTCTACGACCTACGGTCGTAGGAGAGCCAGACTAGTCGTAGGTTACGCATTGTTCCGCGATTTTGCGCGAAATCGGATTTTTGAGACCTTTTCATGGCCCGGGATGCGGAAAGGAGTTTCCCAAAACTATAAAAGGGGCGTTGCCTAGGGTTTTTCTAGGTATCACAAAATAGCAAGAGGGTTTCCTAAAGCTTTGCAAGGGATTTGCTAAAGGGTTTAGGGCTATCTTTGAAGTGAGAGAGAGGGAGAAAGAGAGAGAGGAAGCTTATAGAAGGGAGGTTTTACGCTCAAATATAGTGGAGGTTCTCTACTTTGCAATCACATCTCGCCGCTTCTATGTCCTCGTAATCGGTTAGATCTCTCCGTTTTCTCTATTTCTCTTATTGTTTATCCACTCTGCGTGAGTGAAGAAGATTGTAACGTTCTACTTCATAATGGATTGTTGATCTTGAACGAGTCCCGTGGTTTTTACCTCTTCGAGGGTTTTCCACGTAAAATCTCTTGTGTGGTGTGATTGATGCTTTGATTTATTTCATTGCTTTCCATAATTCTGGTTTGTTCTGGAGGGCTAGATCCTAAGGTTTTGTGCAAGGCCCCAACAAAGTGGTATCGAGCCAAGTTCATTGAACGGGTAGGATCGGTTTGAATTATGGAAGGTGGCTCAAGGATGATCACCTCAATGGTTCTAACTGACCATATGGAAGGCTAAGATGGAGGACTTGCTTTATTGCAAGGACCACTATATTCTCCATCTCGGGCATATCGCTGAAAATCCAAGGATATGGACCCATGATGATTGGAAGAAGATGGACCGAAAGACGGTGGGGTTTATTAGACAATGGTTGGATGATTAGTGTTTCACCATGTGTCTACGTGAAACCTCACTTATAAGCTACATATGGCTAAAATTACAAGGGTTTGTATGAGAGGAAGAATGAAATTAGGTAATAAGATATTTCGATAAGGCGACTTGTAAATCTCAAGTTCAAGGATGGTGGTTCATGGTAGTTAGCATATGAATGAGGTCGGCAATATAGTGAACCAACTCACCTCTATGAAGATGGTCCTGGATGATGAATTGCGGGCTTTACTATTGCTTAGTTCATTGCACACGGTTGGGAGACATTGGTGGTGTCTCTAAGTAACTCCGCGCCGAGACGGAAAGATATCCATGGAACGGGTAACAGTTGTCTCTTCAATGAAGAGACAAGGAGGAAGTCTCGTGGTCTACTTTCAAATATAAGAGGCTCTTGTGACGCAGAACGGGGAGAGGAAAGAACAGGAAGAAGGCGAGAAAGGCCCAGATAAATCAAGAGGCAAGTCGAGCAACGAAAAGATGTTGAATCTTTGAATTGTGGCAAGAAAGGCCACTATAATTATGAATGTCGTAAGAAAAACGACAAGAAAGGAAAAGGGAAGGAAGAAGAATCATTCCAAACTTCAATGCGGTCGCTTCAGATGGCGACATGGTAGTTATTCTTTCTACGAGATCACGATGTATGTCTCACGGCCATACGAGTCGTCAGCACTGACCAAGGTGATAGACTCGGGGAGCTTCTTTTCATGCGACTCCACACAGGGACTCCTTCTACAAGTATTGATCTACAAGTCGGTGACTATGGGACTGTGAAGATGGGAAATTCCGCGTATCAAAGATCGTGAAGTCGGTGATATTTGTGTGAAGACCGATGTGGGGTGCACATTGGTTCTCGGGGATGTGAGGCATATCCCGCACCTTCGCCTCAACTTGATGTCGACTGAAGTCCAATTTGGATGATGATGGCTATGAAAGCCGGATCCAATTGGTGGGCGATGGAAGCTCATCAAGGGTTCATTGATCGTGGCTAGAGGAAAGAAGTGTTGCACCATGTACAAGGCAAGTGTCGGTATGTGCAAGGGTGGGTTGAACGCGAAGATTCGGCTATTGACATGACATGGCTGTGTGTGTACTTCAGGCCATATGAGTGAAAAAGGAGCTTTCTCCTACTGAGCAAGAAGCGACTCCTTCCGACGTGACAGTATGCCTCTCAAACACTGTCTTGATTGTTTATCGTGGAAACAAAGATAGAGTTTCATTTATTAAAACTGCTTCTCATGTTAATAAAGTGCATGCATTAGATTTGGTTTATTCGATGTTTGTGGTCAGACATGAGGACAAAACCTTGGGTGGGGCATTGTATTTTGTTACTTTTATAGATGATGCATCTAGGAGAGTTTGGGTTTATGCTTTGAAATCCAGGACGAGGTCTTTGGTGTGTTTAAGTTGTTTCATGCTATGGTCGAGAGAGAGACGGGTAGATCATTGAAGTGCATTCGCAGATGACAATGTGTGGTGAATACATTGGCGACTTTCACGAGTAAATTGACATTGTAAGTCACAATGGTATACGGCATGAACAGACGGTTCCCAAGACCCCAAACATAATGGTGTGGACGAGCGAATGAATCGCACCATTGTTGAGAGAATCGGATGCATGTTATCCCATGCGAAGTTGCTCCAAGACGTTACGGGAGAAGCAATGCGCACGGCGGTGTATTTGATAAACGAGTCTCCATCGGCCCTGTTGAATGGAGAAGTACGAGAAGGTGTGGGCTGGACGGGATCCATCGTACGGTCATCTCGGTGTTTGGATGCGGGCATCCGTTCACGTACCAAAGGACGAGAGGTCCAAGCTCGATATGAAGATCGGGCGGTGTGTGTTCTTAGGGTACGGTGATGAAAAATTCGGTTACGAGTTATGGGATCCCACTCGAGAAGAAGCTCGTCGGGAGCAGAGATGTGGTTTTCTTTGAAGATCGGTGTATCGAAGACATTGGTAAATCGAGAGAAGAACCGGCCTAGTTCGGTGAGCTAGAGGACATGGATCCGATTACTCCTCCGTGGTGCGATGACGGGGGAGTACAAGGCAACTGATTTATGCGAGAGGGACGAGGGAGTTCCTTCGAGAAGATGGACCGGGGAGCACCCCACTTGATCCACTGTTGAGCCACGGGTGAGGAGGTCATCTAGGGACGAAAAGACGGCCGTCCAAGAGGTACTCACCGCACGAGTACATTATGCTAACCGATGGGGAGAGCCGAAGATTATTCTTAGGGACCAGCTGCCAGATAAAGCATAAGGAGGAGTGGTTGAAAGCTATGCAAGAAGAGATGGAATCCTTGCATAAGAACCACACCTATGATATGGTGAAGCGCCTAAGGGCAAGAAAGCTCTGAGCAACAAGTGGGTGTTCGAAAGAAGATTGAGCGAAGAATTCACGGACGAGGTTTAAGGCCGGACTTGTGGTGAAAGGGTTTGGTCGAGAGGAAAGGTATAGACTTCGAGGAGATATTCTCACCGGTGGTGAAGATGACATCCATACGGGTGTTGCTTGGGTTGGCGGCTAGCATGGATCATTCGGAGATAGAGCGGTTAGATGTTAAAGCGCCTTTCTCCATGGTGACTGGAAGAAGAGATCTACATGCACCAACCCGAGGGGTTCGAAGTCAAGGGCAAGGAGCATATGGTGTGTAGGGTGAGGAAGAGCTTGTATGGGTGAAACAAGCTCCACGGCAATGGTACAAGAAGTTCGATTCGTTTATGTTACTGACATGGGTATGACGAATTGCGGAGTCGGACCACTTTGTGTGTTCACGCGTAAGTTCTCGGATGGTGATTTCTTAGTTACTAACTGTTATATGTTGATGACATGCTCATCATGGGAAAAGACATCAAGAAGATTGTGGTTTGAAAGCGGGAGTTGGGCAAGTCTTTTGCGATGAAAGACTTGGGCCGGCTAGACAGATCCTAGGAATGGAGATAGCCGTGACGAAGCGGGAAGCTTTGGGCATCACAAGATCGGTATATTGAGAAAGTCCTAGAGCGGTTCAATATGAATGGGCAATTAACCGGTCGATACTCCACTTAGATGGTCACTTCAGATTGAGCGACAGACGGTGTCCCAAGACGAAGGCAGAGGTGGAAGAGATGCGAGAAGATACCCTACGCGTCGGTGTAGGAAGTTTGATGTATGCTATGGTGTGTACACGCCCAGACATAGCATATGCGGTTGGTGTTGTCAGCCGGTATCTTGCCAATCCTGGCAAAGAACATTGGGCAGCGGTGAAATGGATACTACGGTATCTAAGAGGCTCATCCAGGTTGAGCCTATGCTATGGTGACGGAAAACCTGTGTTAGAGGGCTACACAGATGCAGATATGGCAGGTGACATAGATTCCAGGAAGTCTACATCGGGGTTCATGTTCACGTTTGCGGGGGAGCGGTTTCTTGGCGAGCAAGCTACTGGAAGGTCGTAGCATTGTCGACGACAGAGGAGAATACATTGCATCATAGAAGCATGTAAAGAGATGCTTTGGATGAAAAGGTTCCTACGGAACTTAGCACTCGAAGCGGGAGGAGGAGCACGTGGTTATTGCGATAGTCGAGTGCTATACACTTGAGCAAGAATCCAAGTCGGCATTCCAAGTCGAAGCACATAGAGGTCGGTATCAATTACTTGGATCGAGGATACTTTGGAACAAAAGGTGTTACACTTGAGAAGGTCCACACGGACGATAATGGGTCGGACATGATGACCAGGCTTTGCTCAAAGCAAGTTTGAGGTTTGTAGAAACCTGGTGCGGCTTGAAGAAGGTGGATCCCTCACGAACGTCAAAAAGGGGAGATTTGATGGGGTTTTTTCCCCGTCTTCGGCCGGTCGTGGGAGGTGCTCGGCCGGTCGTGGAGAGGTGCTCGACCGGTCGTGGGTTCGAGCCACGGCACGACTCAAGTCCGGCCGAGTTCGTCTTGTTTTTTACTATAGCTAGGATAGGTCCCGGTCGTGGGAGAGCTACGACCCGGTCGTAGGTGGTCTCGACCTCGGTCGTAGGAGAGCCGGACTAGTCGTAGGTTACGCGGATTGTTCCGCGATTTTGCGCTCAAACTAACGGATTTGAGATCTTTCGCATGTAGCGGGATGCGGAAAGGAGTTTCCAAAACTATAAAAGGGGTTGCCTAGGGTTTTCTAGGTATCACAAAATAGCAAGAGGGTTTCCTAAAGCTTTGCGAGGATTTGCTAAAGGGTTTAGGGCTATCAAAGGTGAGAGAGAGGAGAAAGAGAGAGAGCTTATAGAAGGGAGGTTACGCTCGTGGAGGTTCTCTACTTTGCAATCTACATCTCGGCGCTTCTATGTCCTCGTGTCGGTTAGATCTCTCCGTTTTCTATTTCTCTTATTGTTTATCCACTCCTGCGTGAGTGAAGAAGATCGTAACGTTCTACTTCATAGTGGATTGTTGATCTGGACGAGGTCCCGTGGTTTTTACCTCTTTGAGGGTTTTCCACGTAAAATCTCTTGTGTGGTGTGTGATTGATGCTTTGATTTATTTCATTGCTTTATCCATAATTCTGGTTTGTTACGGAGGGCTAGATCCTAAGGTTTTGTGCAAGGCCCCCAACATATGTTTCTTAGCAGCATATATACACAGAAATAAAGAGTAATGATAACCTCTGTTTTTGTGATAATTGTAAATAGGCCATCACTGATTTTGGATTATTGCAGGAACCTTCCTACTACTAGAGATGTCTGAGAAATCTGTATCAAGTGGCAAAAATAACCTCCTTAAATGAGTTTGTTTTGCATGCAAGCAGGACCCTCGATCTTTTATGTATAAATGGCATCCAACCTATCCAACAGGAACAGTACTCAGGCTAGTTTAATCATCACCTTAGACAGATCATCGAAAACAATAGACAACCCCACCCAACACCCTCACTTAAATGATTGATTTTTGGAGTATACCATTTTCATGGTGAACGGGTTGGAAGACATATAGATGCACTATGGTGGGCGTACAAATCTAAAATTAGTTTTGTACATGAGCTAATTGCGATTCCTTGCATGAGGGAGTCTGTTATGAATCTTTGAAGTAGAGAGTACATGCAATAATCCAAAACAAAGAGGGTGTATTTTACAATTGTTAGAAAATATAGGGAAGTGTCAATTATCCCAGTCTTCTCATCATCTTAAGTTACAGTGCAATGGCTTGGATTTGGACACATGGATGACCCAATCAGTCGATCTATACCATTCATTAGCTGATAAAAGTAGTTATTTGGAACAATACCAAGTCCAATATGACCAACTAAATGGATGGCTTGAATTTTTTATTGGACACTTTCCAATGATCTGAACCGGTGATTTAGGATATGAAGGTGTGGTTGGATCAGTCTGGCTGATATGATACCCCTTCTCAGTGGTCTAAGAAGAGTAGTGTGACCGAATTGAAAAGTTAGAATCGGTTGATTGGAGTGTCCAAAGTGATGGAAACAACTCATAGTCTGATGGCTTACAGGTTAAAAGAGCAATTTAAGATTTATCTGTATAAGTTACAAACCTTTTTTAAGATGTTCCAGGTGACACCTTCAGTGCATGGAGGGGTGGTGAGAGAGCCCTTGTACCTGTAAAATTTCCTGGGCTGCACCTTTATCTGCTTCGGATTAACAAGGCCCACCCCTATTTCCTCATCTTTTGAGTCGCTGATGGCACTAATGTTCCCCATCAACTAATTAACAACAGCAGAAAAATGGTTGAGAGCTACTTTATTTCAAATGCTCCAAAAATATTTTCATATGAGGCCATGACTTCACTGGCACTGTTACTTATACATCAATACAAGCTGTTATGAAATGAAAAATTGAAAAAACTGAAAAAATGAAATAAGTGAAATAATACAGACCATAAAGCCTGTTATGGTTTTTTTTTTTAAGCAATTTGCTACACAGCTATTAATTTATCATTAGCATTAGCAATTTTTGTTGCAGTCGAAATGCTTTTAATTTACGGTTTTTTTTTTTTTTTGAACACAGACATTGATAGAAGTAATCAAGTATACAACTGGTTTATGTTATATATATATATATATATATATATATATATATATATATATATATATATAAAGAATCATTGGCAGGCTTTGGGATGCTGTTATATAAGGGTTATTTGGATTGGTGGAATCCTTATTATACTGTGGAAATAAAATCATTTCCTAAATATAAGGTTTTTACCCGTTTGCAAAAACAAAGACAACTACTAAAATTGTTTTCCATTTCAATGAGTTTATGAAAAAAACGATGATGTCCATTTCATAAAAAGAAACCTAGGAAATGAAGAATTTCATATTTTTTGAGAGACAAAAATCACTTTTTAACCATTAAAATTGGATTCTTTTCCCTAAATTTTCTTACATGTGATGTTTTCCTTTTCAAAACCAGAAACACCTAAACATTCAATGCCACTAGCGTTGATTTGAATGTGGGACACTTTGTTGTAACCATTCAACTTTCACAAACCATATATAGGATTGTCAGCATCATCTGACCAAGGTTATAGTTACTGGAATCATGTACAATCCATGATGGGGCTACAGATAGATGTTTCTACAAAACGTATTGATCTTCAATATATACCGCCATTGGTCGTGCGGTTAGGATTATCCAATCAATATGAATTTTGAATCATGGCCTGAATAAGTTAACAATCCATCCCATGTGTCACTTAAAATATTTGATACATCGCTAGGGCACTAGTAGAGGTGGGTGCCCTAACATTCCAAGTATGTCAGAGCTGTGTCCAAAAGGATTTTCCCTCCATATAGATCACTTGGGTCAAAAATCAGACTGATCCAATCATCAGGTGGGCCATACCCCTCATCACTAGTAACAGCACCTATGGCAAAAACAAATCCATTAATTTTCCACGCGTGATCTGGAGTGGACCAGCCTAATTTTTGTGGAGGATGATCTTTAAGATGGGCTCAGCTTGTGAATGATTTGGACGTTTGACACACATGACATGGCTGTGTGTGTACTTCAACATATCTCTCTACACAGAGAGAGTCTTTCTCCTTATAAACTGACCTTAGTGAGAAACTTATTTGGTCGTCCGATTTTGTACAGGATCGCAAACACAGATCTCTTTTTCTCCAAGCTCTCGTGGACCATGTGCAACTCTAGAGAATACCTGAAATCTCACACAACGTGTGGATGCCATCAGGTATACAATGTTTTCATGAATATATAATATTTAATTTATGAAATATCACCTGTATTTTGGCCTAATCAGACAAAAGAAAAACTAAAAAATATATATATCTTTAGATGTCTTCACTCGAAATTCATGTGGTCCCTCTGTTTTACTGCTTTCAGTCAACTCTTAGTAACAGCAATTAACCTATTTTTTGAAATAATGAGATAGTTGAGAAATAAACTGGGCGTAGCACACCAAAATGGTGGATGGAGAATGTGGTTGGTAGATGATAGGATGTGTTTTATGAATTCGCCATTAGCCAAAATCTTATAATCAATGATAAATTAGACATTGTAAGATCACAATGACTCCCGAGTCATGACAAACGTTATGAATTTGAATGATTTGGCTCGTGGACTATGTCCATAGATTTCAAGGGCCTCAATTACAATGGAAGAATGTATTAAATTAATACCCTTTCTCGCCCGTACAAATGTATTGTCTCCACTTTATGAAATGTGGAATTTTTAGGATTCTAACTTTAAATTATTGATTAAAAGTAAATAAATAATAATAATAATAATAATAATTACAACAGAAGGATGTGTAGGAAGGAGAATGTAATAATGTAATAATGTAGGAAGGAGAATGTAATAATGTGGTAAATGTAAAGCAGTGTAAATGAACTATTCAAATGAATCAAGAGTTCAAGATATGTGAGTAGAGAAAATTAAAAATAAACAAATTGACACTTCTTTAAAAGAGAAGTTGATGAAAACTCTTAGATCTTCGACTCCACTCCGTGAGATCTAGATCGAAAAATGCCAGGCCTTTTTTGGAAATGTGAGCTGGGATTGAATTTATGTTACCGATCTTTGACTCAAATCTCAAAGCACAAGGCATTTTTCGAGGAGAAGGAAGTAGCAGGAATTGGATTTCTGCTACCTATTTCTGAACTGAATTACAAGGCATGACTGATTTATTGTTGATTGCTGGGATAAGACGCATTTTTCAGAGGATAGCAAGGGTTTTCGCTACCTATCTCTGACCAAATTCCAAGGCATAACTGATTTGTTGTTGATAGTAAGAACACGTCATTTTCTAGAGGAAAAAAGAGGGTAGAGGAAGTAGAATTTCCACTACCTACCTCTAACTGAATCCAAGGGCATAATTGATTAAGTGTTAATTATAGGGACAGTAGTCAGCTTCCAGATAAAAGAGAGCCAACAACATTTGGATTTCTATTACCACAAATAGGTCAATTTGGCCTTATTTTGGGATTTGGATGAGTTGGATTATGGATTAGGTTGGTTCAAATTGGGTTGGGGATGATTTTGGATGGACCTATGTCACTCGCGAACAGGTACAGATGGTTCTGCAATTCCGTGCAAGATGTGATTCATTTAATCGAGTGCGATCGATCATTCCATGGCTGAGTGGGGTGTCCTCAACCCCTCAAAAGTTATGACCTTGGACAATAATCTAAAGTGTTCAAAAGTGTGTGGATAATCATTAGGACTATTACAAGAGAGTGGACAAAGACCTAAATCATTCAACATGACTTGATCATTCAAAAATATATGGCAAATATTCAAATCGTTCAAAAGTATGTGAAAAACGATGGGACTATTATACAACAGTAGACAAAGACCTAGATTGGTCAACACAAGGTGGTCGATAATTTGCATCATTCAAAAATAGGTGGGCAGCTATCGAGATCATTCAAAAGTACATGGACAAGGATCAGGCCCATTCCAAGAAGGTGGATAAAAATGTAGGCTGTCATCAATATGCAAAGATATGACCACTTCTTAGGAGCATTTTCCTCATTCGGAGCAATAGGCCTACTACTATGAATTAGATCTGATGTGAAGTGTGAAAATAAAAAGGCTGTCAAACATGTGAACATTTGTGTTGACATCTAAAGAAAAAAATTGAGTGGTTTTGTCTAGTTAGACCCAAAAAAATGCATGCAGAAAGTAATACAACTATCACAAAGGGATGCAAAATGTATATAAGTTCTTTTCGTACAACTGCCTGCATTTAGTGCTATTGACTAAAAAGTGCTCGCCTTCAAAATATGTAAAGCAGCAAGCTTAAGATTTGCAAATATAGAAAAATAACTACTTGTTAGACTTTGTTATACACTTATTGATTTTTATTTTTATTTTTAAACGCTGTTAAGGTGTAAAAAATTCGAACTGTTAAGGTGTGAAAAATTCGAATTTGCCCTTATGCCTTTCTGTTTTCACGGTTATATTCTTTTAAAAAGAGGTGGGCTTGTGATAAAATCAACAAGGCTCACCTCTCCGCATACGTGTGATCGACATTGTCCATCTACTTTCCAAACTGACGCAGGAGAGGACGTGAGGTCGAGCACCGTCTTAGAACATGTCACAGATACGTTCCTAGCATGGTACCAAACTGACGCAGGAGAGGACGTGAGGTCGAGCACTGTCTTCCTCATATTGTTTAACAAAGGCCTATTCAGTGATGAGATATTGTCCCTCCACTTTAGAAGTCTTGGGTTGGTTCTCCATTCCTATAGAGGTCACATATTCGCCACTGATGAATCCTGTGGTCTGTTGCAACTCCGTTTTGATAAAGTTGTTTCGACCAATAATAGGATTTTTCTGCATAACCTTTTATTGATCGACTATCTTGATAATAATTTTGGTTTTGTTGAAATAATACCTGATCATAATCTCGAGGGAGGAATCGCATGCACAATAACTTCTTCATCCGTGACCATGTGCGGATTGGCGCCTTCATCTGTCTCATCCGCTCGAGTTGAAGTTGTTCCCACCAATCTGAAGCTCTGCCCGTCAACTTGTAGGCCACGAGTTTAACTTTTTTTTCTTCTATGATGTTCATGTAGTCGAAGAAACGTTTGACTTCAAGCAACCAATCGAGGAAGTCTTTGAAGTAGAGTTGGCCATTAAAACTAGCAAGATCGACTTTCATCTTAAATTCTTGAATCATCTTATGGTTCATTGATAGCATCGCCCTATGATCAGTATAATTATGAATTCCAGCAATTGCTGGTGGCGGATCACCACCATGAACACGGAGTTGCCTTAGGTTTTCCGCCAAGAGATCCGCTATGCGGTCGATGGAAGCCTGCAGCCCTTACATGACTTGTCGATTCTCTCGTTGCGCTACTTCGAAAGTTGCCGTCGTTAAAGGTAAATTCCCTAAAGCACCGCTCATGGGAGTGTTGCCTGACCCGTCGTTAGAAGTCATCGATCCGAGGAGAAACCTCGCTTTGATACCAAACTGACGCAGGGGAGGACGGGAGGTCAAGCACCGTCTTCCTCAAGAGGATAACTATTCCGAATCCAGAACTTCTCCTCACTCTCACAAAGACTTCCCGAATCCACGAGAAAAGAGAGCGGAAAATAGAAATAAATTCTAAATAAATTCGAAATAGATTAATGAATAATTGATAATCCTCTAATGCGTCTCCTTATACCATTAATTTTAAAAAAATCGTAATTACCAAAAATAGCAAAATTCTAACTCTAATAAAAATCCTAATTCTAATAAAACTCTTCTAAGGCCTAGTTTCTAAAAATAAAAATTGCAAATAAACTTTCTCTAGAAGAGTCCTAGTATAACTAAAAGTTATTTCTAAAAGGAAAGAAAATCTAAAACTCTAAAAATATTAAAAAATTCGGAATTACTAAAAATAGTAAAATTTTCCTAAAATTTCGTTTTTGAGCTGAAAGCGCATGCTTTCTGACGAAACGGACAGATGCGACCCCCCTTGTGGGTCAGTTCACCTCGGATGGCCCGTTTCAGTAAAGATTGATAGGTTGTGCGCCCCATAACGATACCCGAATCAAAAGTTATGGTCAATTTACGATCCATCTTTTAGTCCAACCATGCTAGGAACGTATCTGTGACACGTTCTACATCACCCTCTCTTTTAGGCCATGAGCTAAAAATGATGTAGATTTGAATTGCAGGTGGACACCACCACAATAAACGATGGTGATTGAATGACTACCAGTGGAAACATGTTAGGGTCACAAAAGTTCCAATCAAGTTGCTATTTGTGCTTTCACTATATCCAAGTCTGTGTGATCCTGTCAACAAGTTGGATGGCCCTGATAAACATCGAAGTGGACCCTAGGAAGATTTCAATGATCCCAATTTCCCATTGTTTCATTTGGTGTAGTCCACTATTTCTGGGATCTCCTCATTTTTTTAACTTAGTTTTATATGATGGATGACACACACATGCTTTGCGGTGGACCTGAGAATTTTCAATGGTAGGTGTCATTATCCCTGTTTTTTCATTATAAAATCTTATAGCCATTGCGATAGCGACTCTCTCGTATAATTATGCAAGCCGTTTAAATTAACAGCAAGATGTAGAAGAGAGTATCACAAAAATTACACCAATCATTCCATTCAACTATGTAAATGGAGATACTGTCTTTGGAAAGTAGACTATCCTTTTGAATATTCAACAACAGGATGATAAAAATCAGTGTGATATTATGATTATCTTCTGCCTACAATTACTTCCATGATTTCAACAGTCAAGATTACCATAATTATATGCAATGCGTACAAAGGGTAAGTCACCCCCACCTTAAAAAGTAGTGGATTCTATATCCATGTTATCCATCCGTGTAGACAAGTAACCTTAAGCATGAGCCCAAAAATGAAGCATATCCAAATCTGAAAAGTCCTTGCTCATATCTTAGCAATAGACTGGTAAGAGTTTTAAGATGAGTTCATGGGTTCGAGTACTTATTGTGGCGTGAGTGCAAGGGTGTGTGGGGTTGTGAGTGTGTTTTAAATTTTAAAAAATAAACATAAAATAAAATTTTAAAAATTGCATCATACAATCACCGTTACCCATGGTAACGTTTTTTAATACTTTGATAAGGTCACGCTGGGAAAAAAAAAATATATCAGATTGATCCTGTTGTGCCCAGAAGAAGTTTTTAACAGTCATTCACCACTGTTTCCTATGGTGGTCCACCTGAGATTTCTATGGTGATATAAGAAAATATACATCAATGTGGGACCATGGTAAGGGCCGCACCTAATCGGCTCCCTGCTAATTCAACCTCGTCACAACACCAGGTCGGTTCTTTGCTGACGTGGTAAAGTTCTGTAGGTATATGTTATATCCACACCGTCCATCAAATCTGCCGGAACATTTTAGGGCATGAAATCCAAATATTAGGTAGATCCAAAGCTCAAGTGGGTCACATCACAGAAAGCAAGGGCACAATGATGCTCACCGTTGAAACCTTCCTAGGGCCTACCATGATGTTTATTTGCCATCCAACTTATCAATAAGGTCACACAGACCAGTGATGAAGGGAAAACACAAATACCATCTTGACGGTGGGCCCTTAAAAGCTTGGGCCGCGTAAAACAGTCGTTACAGAGGATTCCGATCCTCTCAAATTCAACACCAGCGACTCTAAAAATGAAAACCCCCTCTTTGATCATAAACCTGCTAAAATGGCCAGCCGCATAAACTAAAGGGCAAAACATATAACTTAAGCATCTGAATGTCTAACAGCAGAAAACTTAAGCGCGCATCTTTAAATATTTTGAAAGCAAGCGTTTTTCAGCCGATAACCCTAAATTCAGGCGGTTGAACGAAAAAAAAAAACCTTAATATATTTTGTGAGTTTGCTTGCAACTAACATCAGATATTTGCTATAACCAAACCCATCCGAAGAGAAATAGCCCTACCTCCGACCGTTGACAGTGAGCTCCGAAGGTGAGTGCCAATGACACTGCACTAGGATATATTGCATTCGATTAACGGATACGTAACCCGCATCATTCGCCCACTTAAGCTACATAAAATAAAATAAAATAACCAATGACATAGATATTAATAAAAGGTTTCATGGATGACGTGGGTCATCATTGTTCTCTAATCACAACCGTTCTTACCATAATATCATGACCCCTATTCACTAGAGTTGCATTGGATGGCTTATATCTTCCCCTGAGCTTCCCTGTATGGTGCATCACCTTCACCTTGTCATCTGACAAGTTGATTGGAGATTGCATATGACCGTTTTCGCAAGTGGCCCACTCTTTACGGAGCTGGCCCCAGTGCTCTGGACCCTTTTCACTCCCTTTAATATAATTAAACTCACTTTTTTCCTCTATATGATTACAAAAGAAAGATATTAATATAGAAAAAAATAATCCATAAATAAGTAATAAAAACATAAGATTAAAGATATTAAGAAGAAAACATACCAACATGGCCAGATGTAACTTGCATGGAAATTAAGAGGGGGATAATGAGTAAAGCTGCGAAGAAGGTGGGCTTGTTGAGCTTCATCTTTCACTAAGTTGATTTTCTAAGAGAGAGAGAGAGGAATACGTGCATTTTGAAAAAGATTCAACCACTATAAATAGTGATGTTGCATGGGAAGGTGATGTGGATTTCCTTCCTTCAGAAGGAAGATTTTGTTGAAGCCAGCACGGGATGGAACGAACACATTAATTTTACTACCTGCAATATATTATTCGCTGGCAATCTACTAATTTTAGTAGGAGGGGTTATACAACGCTTGGCCCTGACTGTATGTCACGTGTGAGATCTACAATTTGAATGTTTAAGGATATAAACAAATCACTACACGTGATAGGGTTATCTTGCAATCAGGATCGGCCATCTAGTGGGATTCACTATGGATCGAAATTGAGTCAAAATGAGGATAGATTAGATGAGTCTATCTATTTATATAGTGGTTATTCAAACCGATGGTGGAAAGAAAATACATGTTCATAGTCTATATCAAGTGATGGTTCTTGTCTTTTGATAGGTATGAGTTTTATCACATGCACAGTCCATTCATAATGGGGCTCACTAGTTAGACAGTTAAGATTGATGGATAACTCTTCTATGTGTAATGTAGAAAGACACATCTCTATATTTCTAGTTTTTCCCGCAGTACTATACCATCTCCCTTATTTTATCTTCCAGAATTATGAATGAACCAAAAGAGATACGCCCTATTGTAATAGATTACAAAAGAAAGATATTAATATAGAAAAAAATAATCCATAAATAAGTAATAAAAACATAAGATTAAAGATATTAAGAAGAAAACGTACCAACATGTCCAGATGTAACTTGCATGAAAATTAAGAGGGGGATAATGAGTAAAGCTGTGAAGAAGGTGGGCTTGTTGAGCTTCATCTTTCACTAAGTTGATTTTCTGAGAGAGAGAGAGAGAGAGAGGAATACGTGCATTTTGAAAAAGATTCAACCACTATAAATAGTGGTCTTGCATGGAAAGGTGATGTGGATTTCCTTCCTTCAGAAGGAAGATTTTGTTGAAGCCAGCACGGGATGGAACGAACACATTAATTTTACTACATCCCAATATATTATTCGCTGGCAATCTACTAATTTTAGTAGGAGGGTTATACAACGCTTGGCCGACCGTATGTCACGTGTGAGATCTACAATTTGAATGTTTAAGGATATAAACAAATCACTACACGTGATAGGGTTATCTTGCAATCGGGATCGTCCATCTAGTGAAAATGAGTTCAAAGATTCACTATGGATCGAAATTGAGTCAAAATGAGGATAGATTAGATGAGTCTATCTATTTATATAGTGGTTATTCAAACCGATGATGGAAAGAAAATACATGTTCATAGTCTATATCAAGTGATGGTTCTTGTCTTTTGATAGGTATGAGTTTTATCACATGCACAGTCCATTCATAATGGGGCCCACTAGTTAGACAGTTAAGATTGATGGATAACTCTTCTATGTGTAATGTAGAAAGACACATCTCTATATTTCTAATTCTTCCCGCAGTACTATACCATCTCCCTTATTTTATCTTCCAGAATTATGAATGAAACAAAAGGGATACGCCCTATTGTAATAGATTACAAAAGAAAGATATTAATATAGAAAAAAATAATACATAAACAAGTAATAAAAACATAAGATTAAAGATATTAAGAAGAAAACATACCAACATGGCCAGATGTAACTTGCATGGAAATTAAGAGGGATAATGAGTAAAGTGCAAGAAGGTGGGCTTGTTTGCCCTCTAAGTTGAGCTTCATCTTTCACTAAGTTGATTTTCTAAGAGAGAGAGAGAGAGAGAGAGAATACGTGCATTTTGAAAAAGATTCAACCACTATAAATAGTGATGTTGCATGGGAAGGTGATGTGGATTTCCTTCCTTCGAAGGAAGATTTTGTTGAAGCCAAAGACGGGATGGAGAACACATTAATTTTACTACATGCAATATATTATTCGGGCAATCTACTAATTTTAGTAGGAGGGGTTATACAACGCTTGGCCCTGACCGTATGTCACGTGTGAGATCTACAATTTGAATGTTTAAGGATATAAACAAATCACTACACGTGATAGGGTTATCTTGCAATCAGGATCGGCCATCTAGTGGGATTCACTATGGATCGAAATTGAGTCAAAATGAGGATAGATTAGATGAGTCTATCTATTTATATAGTGGTTATTCAAACCGATGGTGGAAAGAAAATACATGTTCATAGTCTATATCAAGTGATGGTTCTTGTCTTTTGATAGGTATGAGTTTTATCACATGCACAGTCCATTCATAATGGGGCCCACTAGTTAGACAGTTAAGATTAATGGATAACTCTTCTATGTGTAATGTAGAAATTATATTTCTAGTTCTTCCCGCAGTACTATATCATCTTCCTTATTTTATCTTCCAGAATTATGAATGAAACAAAAGGGATACGCCCTATTGTAATAGATTACAGAAGAAAGATATTAATATAGAAAAAATAATCCATAAACAAGTAATAAAAACATAAGATTAAAGATATTAAGAAGAAAACATACCAACACGGCCAAATGTAACTTGCATGGAAATTAAGAAGGAGATAATGAGTAAAGCTGCAAAGAAGGTGGGCTTGTTGAGCTTCATCTTTCACTAAGTTGATTTTCTAAGAGAGAGAGAGAGAGAGAGAGAGAGAGAGAGAGAGAGAGAGAGGAATACGTGCATTTTGAAAAAGATTCAACCACTATAAATAGTGGTCTTGCATGGAAAGGTGATGTGGATTTCCTTCCTTCAGAAGGAAGATTTTGTTGAAGCCAGCACGGGATGGAACGAACACATTAATTTTACTACCTGCAATATATTATTCGCTGGCAATCTACTAATTTTAGTAGGAGGGGTTATACAACGCTTGGCCCTGACCGTATGTCACGTGTGAGATCTACAATTTGAATGTTTAAGGATATAAACAAATCACTACACGTGATAGGGTTATCTTGCAATCAGGATCGTCCATCTAGTGGGATTCACTATGGATCGAAATTGAGTCAAAATGAGGATAGATTAGATGAGTCTATCTATTTATATAGTGGTTATTCAAACCGATGGTGGAAAGAAAATACATGTTCATAGTCTATATCAAGTGATGGTTCTTGTCTTTTGATAGGTATAAATTTTATCACATGCACAGTCCATTCATAATGGGCCCCACTAGTTAGACAGTTAAGATTGATGGATAACTCTTCTATGTGTAATATAGAAAGACACATCTCTATATTTCTAGTTCTTCCCGCAGTACTATACCATCTCCCTTATTTTATCTTCCAGAATTAATAATGAAACAAAAGGGATACGCCCTATTGTAATAGATTACAAAAGAAAGATATTAATATAGAAAAAAATAATACATAAACAAGTAATAAAAACATAAGATTAAAGATATTAAGAAGAAAACATACCAACATGGCCAGATGTAACTTGCATGGAAATTAATAGGGGGATAATGAGTAAAGCTGCGAAGAAGGTGGGCTTGTTGAGCTTCATCTTTCACTAAGTTGATTTTCTGTGAGAGAGAGAGAGAGAGAGAGGAATACGTGCATTTTGAAAAAGATTCAACCACTATAAATAGTGATCTTGCATGGGAAGGTGATGTGGATTTCCTTCCTTCAGAAGGAAGATTTTGTTGAAGCCAGCACGAGATGGAACGAACACATTAATTTTACTACCTGCAATATATTATTCGCTGGCAATCTACTAATTTTAGTAGGAGGGGTTATACAACGCTTGGCCCTGACCGTATGTCACGTGTGAGATCTACAATTTGAATGTTTAAGGATATAAACAAATCACTACACGTGATAGGGTTATCTTGCAATCAGGATCGTCCATCTAGTGGGATTCACTATGAATCGAAATTGAGTCAAAATGAGGATAGATTAGATGAGTCTATCTATTTATATAGTGGTTATTCAAACCGATGGTGGAAAGAAAATACATGTTCATAGTCTATATTAAGTGATGGTTCTTGTCTTTTGATAGGTATGAGTTTTATCACATGCACAGTCCATTCATAATGGGGCTCACTAGTTAGACAGTTAAGATTGATGGATAACTCTTATATGTGTAATGTAGAAAGACACATCTCTATATTTCTAATTCTTCCCGCAGTACTATACCATCTCCCTTATTTTATCTTCTAGAATTATGAATGAAACAAAAGAGATACGCTCTGTTGTAATAGATTACAAAAGAAAGATATTAATATAGAAAAAAATAATCCATAAACAAGTAATAAAAACATAAGATTAAAGATATTAAGAAGAATACATACCAACACGGCCAAATGTAACTTGCATGGAAATTAAGAGGGAGATAATGAGTAAAGCTGCGAAGAAGGTGGGCTTGTTGAGCTTCATCTTTCACTAAGTTGATTTTCTGTGAGAGAGAGAGAGAGAGAGAGAGAGAGGAATACGTGCATTTTGAAAAAGATTCAACCACTATAAATAGTGGTCTTGCATGGGAAGGTGATGTGGATTTCCTTCCTTCAGAAGGAAGATTTTGTTGAAGCCAGCACGGGATGCAACGAACACATTAATTTTACTACTTGCAACATATTATTCGTTGGCAATCTACTAATTTTAGTATGAGGGGTTATACAACGCTTGGCCCTGACCGTATGTCACGTGTGAGATCTACAATTTGAATGTTTAAGGATATAAACAAATCACTACACGTGATAGAGTTATCTTGCAATCAGGATCGTCCATCTAGTGGGATTCACTATGGATCGAAATTGAGTCAAAATGAGGATAGATTAGATGAGTCTATCTATTTATATAGTGGTTATTCAAACCGATGATGGAAAGAAAATACATGTTCATAGTCTATATCAAGTGATGGTTCTTGTCTTTTGATAGGTATGAGTTTTATCACATGCACAGTCCATTCATAATGAGGCCCACTAGTTAGACAGTTAAGATTGATGAATAACTCTTCTATGCGTAATGTAGAAAGACACATCTCTATATTTCTAGTTCTTCCCGCAGTACTATACCATCTCCCTTATTTTATCTTCAAGAATTATGAATGAAACAAAAGGGATACGCCCTATTGTAATAGAGTAAGCTACCAGTGAGCGAGTGTCAAATGCCATATACATTCAATTTTTGGGATGCGGATTTCCTGGGCCGGAAGTTCCAGCTATGGGAATCTAGGTGGGGGCCCACCGTGATGTTTTTAAGAAATCCACTCCGTCCATCCTTTTTGTGAGCTCATTTTAGGACACGAGAGCGTAAATGAGACGGATCCAATACTCAAGTGGACTGAAAACATGAGGATTGAACTTTCTCAGCGCATCCCAATATGAACGACGATATTAAAGATATTAACGGAATGGATGGCATGTAAACCTTAGGTTTCAATGGTAAGAATTTCCTTATATATTTTCCTTTAGTGCGGGAAACTTGACATGAGTCTTGGATCCCGCTTACTTTTAATATAAAGTCCTAAAATGAGCTCTAAAGAGATGGACGGGATGAATTTCACAAAAAAATAACAGTGGCCCCACGTATGCGAAAGGCTCACGGGAACTTTTGGACGCGGTTTGACTGTTCCGAGCTCCAGATAGGCCCAGCCTTAAGGGGCTATCTTGATGTATGGGTTTTACCCACACCGGCCATTCATTTTTCTATGTCATTTTAGGTAAGAATTCTAACATTAGCATATCCAAGGCTGAAGTGGACCAAACAATGATGATTAAAAGCTTACTGTTGAAAATCTTTTGGGGCCACATAAGTTTTGGATTAGGCTGATATTTTTGTTTGCCCTTCGTCTAAGTCTATATATAACTTGATGAATTGGTTGGATGAAAAATAAACATTACAGTATGCCCCAGGAAAGTTTCAACAGCACTCAATCGGCGTCCCCATTTTTAAGACCCGAATCCTTTGCAACACCGGCTGCGTAAAACACCCAACTTGTAAGGGTCTATGAGGTTTAATACGTAGAATCCCTCCATGCATCAGCTTGTATCCTCTGTCCTATGTACTAGGAAGACAAATCAGCGAGAACCAGAACTCACGTGGGCTAGACCACAGGTGACAAAGGGATGGGATGCCGACCATAGATTTATGTGTGGGGGCACCATGGTGAGCATCTTTTATCAAACCCGTTAATTAGAGGTAACTCATCAGGATGACGTGAAAATATAAAAATGAACCTTATCCAAATATCATATAGTACCGCGTTAACTTACAGGTTTTAGGAAAAGTTTCACTATATGGCCATTTGGAGCCTTTTTCTTTTTAATCGATGATATTGTGTATGTACAGTTAAAATAGGGTTTCTCACCAGATGGATGGAGTGGATTTACATACAAATATGGTGGCCCCACCGAGCCTGTTTTACGCAACCGTAGTCATTTAATTACCACTTTTTACTCTCACGTGGCACACCTGAATAATGGATCTGCCTATTTTTGCCGCTTGTCCTAAAATAATTTTTTAAAGTGAATGGACTGCGTGGATTTATCAAAAATATCACGGTAGACCCCACATAGCTTCCAATAGTAGCATTAAATCCAGGTCGTATATTTACCCTCTTTTCCATGTCGGTGTTATCCACGTGTCAGAGTTTAATCCGCACATCAAGTCCAATACGTACACCATGGATGCAGATTCCTTGTGAAAGCTTTTCTAAGAAGTTCTTGACAGTAGGAAACGAAGTGGGTACCGTCATTCTGAATTTTGCAATTTCAAAAAAAAAATTTACAACTATGCATCCAACCTTTTACGCACCGCCTTTTATAAGCTCTCCCAAACATTACTTTCCCAGCCTAAACCATTCTGTACGGACATACTATTTACGGATGAAAATACACGTGCACGTTGGTGTCACTTGAAACCAATCGCTACGGATTGTAACCGTAGCTATTAGAAAACATGAAATTTCTCAAATTATCATAAAATTCAACGATGTAACATGAAGTGTACCACTCCAAACTTATAGCTACGGTTATAATCCGTAGCTATAACTTCACAGTGCAGCCAAGTTTGCAAGTGTTTAGAAAAGACAGTGGGTAAAAGGTAAAGCTATCAGTCATAAATTTTTCTAAAAAAAATATGCTTATACAAACTCAAGTGGTGCATACCAAACGAACAACTGAGAAAGAAATTCCTACCATTGTCACCTTCTTAGCTCCATTTTGATGTTTATATGTCATTCAAACCATTTATAAGATCATTCTCACTGAAGATGAACCGAAAATACCAAAAAATTATCATCATATAAAATATTTGTGTAGATATGAATGTTTCAACAGTCACAGCTCATTACCCACTATTTCCTCTCGTATGGCCCACTTGAGTATTTTTGTCCCATGTCTTAAAATGAGCTCCAAAAACGGATGGACGGATTGAATTTTTGAAAAGCATAACGGTGGTTGTCACGCTCCGAAATTCACGTACTGAGTGTGCACCCTCAAACATGAGTTACGGACTACGACTCATACACTTAGTGTACTTAAACCAATGGGTCACATTATTTACTAGAGGTACAATAAAATCTGAATTCTATGTTCCCATTAACCTCTATCAATACATTCATGTCAACTTGATCTAGTCTCAAACATTTATCACCACACATCAAAAGAAAATAAAAATAAACAAATAAAATAAAATAAATTGACACTTTTATTTGAGTCATTGGAATCATCAAGTTATTAAAAAAATAAAACAAAATTTAAATTTAAAGTCATTCTAAAACAGAAATAAAGTAATAATAGAAAATGATGTTTCATTTAATTATTCTATCTTGGTCCAACGACGTAAGCTATTAAAAATCGTTTTCTTCGATTAAATACGGCCACTGATCCTGTGGATCATCCACTGGTTTGGCTTCATATTCTTGCTCTTGAATCGTTCTATCTGCTTCAATTCCATCTGTACGATTTTTCCATCAATAAACCGTCGTGTGGCCAGGGCCCACCCCAAGTGAACCCATCATGGTTCGTGCACGGTCGCATAAATTAAAATAATACATTTCAAGTAAAGCATAAAATGGAAAATACAATGTAAATAATTAAAGCGTATGCTATGAATGATAGTGATGATGCATCAAGTGGGTATAAATAGAAACCGTCCACTTGCTTGAGTTGGATATCGACAACCCGCATCTACACTTGGCAGGCTTCTACCGTTGGTAGGCATGGGCAAGGCCCGCATCCCCCCCATTGGGCAGGCTTCCACATATAGTGGGCTTCTAGTGGGTACAATGGGCTGTCCCTTAGGTAATCGCACAAGAGTATTAATGATGCCATGCATAAATGTTTGATGCAGTAGTAATCATATCAACAGTCAAATATATCTCTCCTTATGAGAGGCCTTTCACATGTTCATAATCCAAGAATATCTCAGCACTAATCAGTTTATAAACAATTTAATTAAGTCATTCACAACAACAAATTATTTTAATCATATGGAGAGGAAACATGTTGGGATTACTCACCTGATGATTTAAAGAAGAATCCGATGGAGTGGATCAGAAATTACCTATAAATAATCCATATGCAGTACACCATAATATTAAAATATATATATTAAACTCATAAAATATTTGATTTGTTTTGATTACTAATTACAGTCTTACATGTGAGTGATACTCAAGTAACATATGTAATAGATACGGTTCATCGTATCTATCTCGGCCCAAAAGACATACTAGATATCTTATAAGATGAACCACCACATGGATGGCTTGGATCTTCTAATAGCATGTCATAATGATACATAATTTAGCTTATGTATATTTTGTCATAAACATGCATGCAACTTATATAAGTTTTACCGTGCATCAGAAGGTGGAGTTACATCATATTATATATATCTAAAACACATTTATTTTTATGTGGGTCCTATTTACAAGGATCTGGATTGACTATATGGTTAACATTGCTATATTGACCATTGAGAAAAATTTTCAATCTAATCTAAAATATGTGGGACTTGTAATAACGTAAACGATTATTGTACAACTACTACTATTTTCTTAATGTATGGGTCACACACATTTTAGATATGTCCTAAATTTACACTCTTAACCCATAATAACCTTCCAAATCAAATGGATGGATTGGATACAATGTATACATCACTGTGAGTCCACAATCTGATGACCCAAGATGGCTTCTAACGTTAAAAGCCGCACTTAGTTTCAACGCTGACAATCAAACTTTATTTTTTTGTACTTATTTATTTATTTAATTTTTTTGATAGGTCTCCTCATAAAGGACGAGCCAAAAAAATTTACTTGAAATAACACTTTTGTGGCCCATAAGAATGTTCAAAAGTGCCCATTTAATTTTCACTATTTAAGGCGATGTGATCCACATGAGTTTGCTTTCAAATAAATTTTTCAACTCCAAGACTTTTAATTAGTGACAAGATTAGTAGACGGTACGGATTTGATACATACATCAAAAAAGCCCCGTATATAAGGCCCATAAATCCAGACTAATTTCAGTAACGTAAATAGCCCAATTTCACTTTTACACGCTCGAGTGTTTTTTACACCCACTCTATATTATTACACTTTTATCATGATAACCCATACCTAATATGTGTGCATAAGATCTATTTCATTCACCACTTTACTAACATAGTTTTAGGACATTGGTAGAAAAATGAAGTAGATTCGTTATTCTGATGGATCATACTGCCATGAATCAACATTAACCATTCCTCCACTATTAAAACATATGCATTTCTTATTTCAAACCCTCATAACTTTTTATATAAGATCCAATTTATTCATTGGTCCATCCAATTATATTTTAATGGTCAAAATCATTAGTATCTCCATCGAAACTCCCTGCGGCCCCGATGGATATTCCAACGGTGACTGCCTAATGAATTCTATTTTGTATATTGTGGCTTACCAAAACCTTAATTTAGCCTAATTTTTGGATGTTTCTCATATTTTGGTCCTTGGAATCTAATGGACAGAATTGATCGGGCCATGTAAGCAAAATAAGTCAAATATGTAATTCAAGTAAAATAAACAAAAAGACTTACGTGTTTCCTTTGATTTCTTGTTACATGCGTAAGGCGTTCCACGGTGCATCGTGCATATGCACACATATGATATATGTGCACACGCATTGCACCCATGGTAGATCCACACCGTCCATCACGTAGACCCAAGACATAATAACATAAATAAATAAAATCTAAATTAAAATACAGTGAGTACTAACCTCTGCAAGCCGTCCTTCCACTAATTTCTCTCTCTTTTTTTTTTAATCGACGAGAAGTGTCCCTCCTTATAAAGAAAACAGAGTCGCTCGAATAAGATAACGATGAGAGAGGTTGTAACGGTTTTAATCTCTTTAAGAAAAATAAAATTTTGAAATTTTGAAATTTAAGAAACCTTAAAATTTTGGAGTTGTTACAGTGGTAGTCAGGATTTTGAAAGAAAATTGCGTCTGTACACAACCCGTCTCATCTTTTCCATCTATCTTCAGGCGTTATCAACGAGCTCGGCTTCTTAGATGGAGCTCATTTTATATCACAATCCAAAAATTGTGAGCACATCCAAATCTCTGGTTAACCACATTGTTGGGGGGCCTTGCACAAAACCTTAGGATCTAGCCTTCCAGAACAAACCAGAATTATGGATAATAAAGCAATGAAATAAATCAAAACATCAATCACACACCACACAAGAGATTTTTACGTGGAAAACCTTCAAAGAGGTAAAAACCACGGGACCTCGTCCAGATCAACAATCCACTATGAAATAGAACGTTTACAACCTTCTTCACTCACGCAAGAGTGGATGAACAATGAAAGAATAAAGAAAACCAGAGAGATCTCATCGATTATGAGGACGTTTGGAAGCGCCGAGATATAGATGAATGAGATCACCTCCGGAGCATAACCTCCCTTCTATAAGCTTCTTCTCTCTCTCTTTCTCCTCCTCTCTCACCTTTGATAGCCCTCTTGTGTTTTTCATTTTGTGTAACACAATATCATAGAAAAACCTCTAGGGACCCTTTTTTATAGTTTTGTCTCAGAAACTCCTTTCCATGGACGTATTGGATTTTCGAAAAAGCACTGACAGTCCCAGTCAAAGGACTTTGAAAGAAAATCCCGCGTCCGAAAAGGACTCATCTTTTCCATCTATCTTCAGGCGTTATCAACGGGCTCGGCTTCTTGGACGGAGCTCATTTTATATCACGATCCAAAAAAAATCTCTGGTCACACATCACATGAAATAATAATGATTTTACCATTAAAAACTTATTACGGCCACAAAAGTTTTGAATGAAGCTGACATTTGTTTGGTTGTATTTTTTACTTTATCCGCAGGTTGAATGAAAAATAAACATCCGTTGGCCCAAAGAAGTTTTTGATTGTGGGTATTCAATCACCCATGTTTCCTATGATGTGATGTAGCATTATTTGGATCTACTTTATTTTTCAGACCATGTCCTAAAATGAAATTTAAAAACATATGGACGGCATAGATTAAGGAACATACATAACAGTGGGCCACAGGGATTCACCCATCAAAGCCTTGCCTCTTATTAGCATCAACCACGACTTGGCTGCGACTGGGCAACCAACAAAGTGGGTGGGACCCTGACCGTAGGGCCATGTCGTATATCTATTGCACACATCTGTTTTTCCAATTTATTTTAGGGCATGGCACCAAAAATGAAGCTGATATGAATTTCAAGTGGACCCCACAAGAAGAAACGATGGTTAGAGACCATTAAAAACTTTTTACGGGCTACAAAAGTTTTGGATCAAGCTGATATTTGTTTTTTCTTTTCATCCCGGTCTGTGTGACATTATCAAAAAGTTGGATGGCCAATAAACATTATAGTAGACCCTAGTCAATGACCACTGTTACTTGTAGTGTGGTCCACCCGAAATTTGCATCTGCTATATTTTTGGAATATTTTTTTGTAACGTGCCTTAAAATAAGTTGAAAAAACAGATAGATGGAGTGGATATACAATTTACACATCGAGGTGGGTCCTACGGTCCCACTCACATTGCAGAGAGTGATGTATAGGCTCATCCATTTTCCCATATCATTTAAGAGCATAAGCACCACGTTGAGTGGACCACACCACATGAAGCAGTGATAATAATGACACGCTCACTTTAAACCTTCCTAGGCCTAAGGTTATGTTTATTTTCCATCCAAACTGCTCGTAAGGTCACATGGTCCTTGATTAACCCAAAAACATAAATATCAGCTTGATCAAAACTTCTTCTTTGACTCCTAAGAAGTTTTCAACTGTAGGCATCTCATTCCCTCATTTTTGGGCATATACTTTAAAATGATATATGACAAAATGGAGGAAGGGTGTGAATAAGTTCCATACATTATGGTGGGACCCTCATTGCCGAGCCTGGAACTGGCAAGGGTAGTGTATCCAAAAGAAAGATGAGATCAGTAGGAAATGGGAGACTCAGTTGGACTGGCTCGTCGGGCATTTGGCCTGGCCTGTTTGGCCCAGGCTTGGGCTGAAATACTAGACCGGGGGACTGGTTATGGGCCTAAATCACAAGCCCATTTAGTAACTGGGCAAAGCTCTTGCTTTGTTTAACAGCCTGTCAGCCTGACCGAAACTTAACCAGTCCCTTTAAGATTTCAAGTTCAACTTTATATCATGGATTTTGGGGCACATGCATTCAGGGCCCGTTTGGAATGTAAGTTGCTTAAGATAAGTTGCTTATGCCACAAGTAACTTATCCTACTTTCTACTTATTAAGAACATATATGTTTGGTAAGCAACCAACTTATCAGCTTCTCCTCTCTTTGGCGTCTCTTATGCCTCTTTTAAGCAACTTATGAAAAGTACAAAAATTTAAAAAAATTAACTGAAATGATTATATACTTTTAAGTAAAAAAAGTTACTTATAACTAATTATAAACTAAACTTATTTGAAATAAGTTACTTATCTACTACCATAGGTAGAAAAAGTAACTTATTTAGTAGTATCAAAACGGGCCCTTAATGAGCAACCCTAGTGTTGAACAAAAGCCAGTGGCTGGGCTCAGGCTCAAGCTGGATTTGGGCTAGAGCTGTACACGAGTTGAGTTAGCTCGCTCGATTTGACTCGCCTCAGCTCGAAGTTGGATTCGGACAAAATCAAGTTAGTTTTTGAGCTCGAAAAAATTTTGAGCCAAGTTCGAGCTTACTCAAGCTCGACTCGACTCGGATTGAATCTCATCTCGAACCGACTCAGATCGAATCAAATCGTTGACTCAATTATTTTGACATGGATGTTGCTAGCTGAGTGTTTGATGAAATGACTCAACAAAGTATTGGTGAGGAAAGAATGGATATGTTGGGTGTTTGATTTTGATGTTGCTTGTTGGGTGTTTGATTGTGTTTGATTTTGATAATGCACATAGGGTGTTTGATGAAATACCTGTAAAATATCGTTACTGTTTTGCATTTTATGAAAAATTTAAGATGCGTTCCAAGTGTTTGATAAAATGTTGAACAGGCTCGAATTGGCCCGAGTTGCTAACCGAACCAAGCCGAGCTGACCAAACAAGCTCGAGGACAGAGGTGAGCCGAGTTCGAGATGGGGTTAGCTACTGGCCAAGCAGTGCCAAGCTCGACTCGAACCAACTCATGTACAACTCTAATTTGGGCACCAGCCGTGCATTATCAAGGGTTAGGCTCAAGGGCGTTTGTTCTTCACATCACTGTCCCGGCCATGCTTGGGCCTAGTTTGAGTTTGAGTGTTAGGTTTGGAAATACCTTGGCCCAGCCCATGGACAGCCCTAGTAGGGAGCGGGTGCTCGCCTAACCAAAACCTACCTGGAGAAGAATGTAGATGAGATCCGCACCATCCATCAAGTGCATTGTCGTAGTTTTCACCTTGGAAACCAAAAATTGGGTTGGTTCGAAACTACGGTAGCGGCTCCATAAGGAAGCATTAGGATGGGACACCCACCATTAGCTTGCATGAGGCTCACCAATATTGGTAATATATTCCATCTAATCCACTCATATGAATCTTCTCACCAAGATGTATGAACTCTCCTAAAAATCAACTATATTTAAACTCAGGTGGACCACACCACATGAATTTAGAGATTTTGGGTAGATTTTACACTGTATGCTATTGTATAGCCTACTTGAGTTTTGGATCATTGTGATGTTCAAGCTGGAGGCCTAACATAGGTTGACTCACCTAATGAACAGAGTTCATCTCATCCACCCATCCACATTAAGCATGTTAGGTATAGATAAAAAAAAGTTCATGCTAGTGGGGTATTCGTTGAGGGAATATAGTATATATATATATATATATATATATATATATATATATATATATATATATATATATATATATATATATATATATATATATGTGTGTGTGTGTAAAAATTTTAATAATTTAATTTTTACTAAAAAAATCTGAACCGTACAATAAATACCCAACACACTTTTCAAAACCCAAGATAGATACGATGTTAGTTAATTAAATATATTCTCATTTACTTTTAATATTCAAAGTTCACCTGTGGTAAAAATGTAACAATTACACTAGTAGATAGACACAAATTTCTACATGCACATGTGCTAGGGGAGTGTATTAGGTGAGACCCCACATTCACCGAAGATGGCGAGGCCCACCTTAATGTATTTATTCTGCATTCATCATTCAGCAAAAGACAAGAATTGAATCGTTTAAAAGAAGTTAGAAAGAAAGAAAGAAAGAAAAAACCAAACCATTTTCAACAGCGTAGAAACGTCTTGGCTTGAATTTCTCTGTAATGTCAACCATTGCTAAAGGAGACCACGAACCTTCTTTTTTTTTTCCTCATCTACCCACAAATGTAGAAATCATCAACACCAAAATGTAGGGTTAGGATGGTAGCTAGGTATGAATTCTTCGTGGACTATAGAGGTGGACCGTTCGATTGTTAGTATCCTGTGTGGGCCTAGCATTCATCTCCGAATCCTGCAAAACACCAATCAACGCCGTGTGAATAATGATGGTAGCATCACGTTAACCCAGGCTGCACGTGCACATATAATCCAAGCCATTCATCATGTGGGCTTATGTGCGAGAACTGAGTTGGATGATCGATGATGGCTTGAACTTGGATAATTGCACATATGTTTGCTGGGCAGCGATCCTCTGTCTAGTAATTGCCTGAGATGATTAATCTTTTAGGCTGTAGAACATCTACGGCCCACAAACATTCTGGACCCATTGCGCCCTCTAGAGAGTGGGCCCGCTCATGAAATAATTACATGTTTGTATAAGTAGACTGTTTCTAGTTTACGGTGGTACTCACGTCACGGACTGCTTCCCTGAACAACCGCACCTGCTCCCTCGAAACGGTCCTCACCTGATAATAACATCCAAAAAATGGCCAAAGAAATTCGATAATACATTGCTATAACATGTCTACATTTCTCCATAACATATTTAAATAAAGGATAATTATAAACACCTCTCCTCCGCTTTGTGACAAAGATACAAGAAGTTTATTTTTCTACCACGATGGCATGTTGTTATGTGTAAATGGCAGTTGACCTATCTTCCAGTCATCACATAGATTACAAGGTTACGGTGTATAGAAAACAATGGTCAACCATCCAAAAACCTCTAAATTCAATTCATATAGTGACGCAGCTGATAGTTGGATAAGCTTGATATTTTTAGCTTCTCATCTTCATAACGTGACCATGCTAAATGGGTTGAAAGAGATAGATGAACTATAGTGGGCCTGCACCCATATACAACTATTTACCTGTAACCTGGGGGTAAAACAGTCCATTGCTTAAAGACAACAGTGTTGCTTTCTTGCGAGGGAAATGGGTTTACAATATAGTGTTTTAGAGTTTAGAATATGATTCCATGGCTTAATGATAGATAGACTTTATTTCAACATTGAGATCATGGGATCGAGTGTTTGTAGTATGGGTGTGTAAAATAAATAAATAAATAAATAAAATAAACTGCAATGTATCTTTGAATTAGAAGGGAGGTACATGTAAAATAAATCCAAAATAGATGTGATGTGTTTATAACATAAAACAGGTGTTTTCTTAACACTAATAGTACCATGAGTGACAGTACTATCAATCGATTTAGGCCATTCATTATCTCAAGACCAAACTTCATGGTCATCACTTCTTCAAGAAGCTAATATCATCTGATAAAAGTGGTTCTTTAGAACCATAAGCATTACAATATAATGCCCAACTAAATGGATGGTTTGAATTGTTGATTGGAAACCATCAATGATTTGAACTGGCCATTTCATGGTCTTTGATGGTATGGTTAGAACTGGTTAGTACAATACTTCTCAGTGGCCTATTAAGAGTGCAGTAACCGAATTGAACAGTAAGAAATAGTTGATGAGAGTGTCCAAACAGACACATGCAACTTATAGCCCTATTGATTATTTAGTGATAGAAGTGCAAAGGATCATTTATTTATATAAGTAATAAGTAACAAGTCACAAACCTTTTTTATGATGGTCCACGTGACACCTTCCGTGCATGGAGGAGTGGTGAGAGAGCCCATGTACCTATAATATTTCCTCGAACCTAGTTTTATATGTTTTGGATTAACAAGGCCCACCACTTTTTCCGCATCTTTTGAATTGCTGATGGCACGTACGTAGTCCATCAACTGACCCAAAAATAAATAAATAAATAAACATTACTCCAGCTTAAATGCTACAAACCATATATGCAAGGACTTCACAATAGGACAGTTTCTTCTTTGTCGCATGCAATCACACACACGCATTCACACCACTGGTTTTTCATCACAATGGGTACTTGATCCCATGAACCCATGACCTCATGTCAAAACTCTTGCAAGTCTACCACTGAGGCATGGGTAAGGACCCTTCATTAGAACAGTTACTGATGCAGCAATATTGGCTGTTATGAATGAAAATCAGAAAATTTTGAAAAACGAATCCATCCAACTCATGGTGAATAACACGTTTTCTAATGGTAACGAGTGTTATAATCCATAACGCAATGCTCCTTATGGTTAAAAACGAATTTGTACATATAACGGCTCTTTATTCTATAATAGGGGAGTTTTTCATTGTATGACAAGAATGTTAGCTGCGTTTGAAATGATTTTAGGGCAATTTTTTGAACCTGGATATTAGTATACAACTTGTTTAAGAAAAAAAAAAACCTTTAAATTAAGAAAGAAAAGAAAAATTAAAACACTGATGAACATTGAAATATTGTTACAAATGGGCTGTTTGGATTGGCAAAATCTTCCTTTATACCATTCAAATCAAATGGTTCTTCTCTGATGTAATATTTTCTGCCATTTGGGAAAACAAAGTCATTTATGGAAATACGTTTTCACTTTCACCGTTTTCATTAAAAAAGTGATTTCTATATCAAAAAAAAAAAAAAAAAAAAATAGATTTTCACAATTTTTGAGTGTATCATTGACCTTTTGACATTTTCATGCTTGTTACATATTTAATTGGATTCTTTTCCTCAACTCTTTTAGATGTGAGGTTTTTCCTTTCCAAAAGCCTGTCCATAATTTTTTTGGATGTATATAACACTTGACGCACAAGCACATAAAATGGTACACATGACACATATGAATTCAATTTAAATTAAGTTGTAGAACTCAGTGTAATTAAGGTTACGGTTTAAAAATTAGATATGTCTAAAATCCCCAACCTCGAATTCATGGACACTTGTTTTCTGAATAAATACCAATATTAGATATTTATCAATTTTAACCGTCCATCAAAATTCCAAGAATATTCTAATAGTTAGATAACATATATTCCAAGTATGCAATTTATGAATAATTTATAACAACCTATGCATCATCCATTACACTGTGCCAAAGTATCAAAATATTTCTCTTTTTTTTTAAATTCTCTCTTGTAATATTGTAAAAATAATAATAATAACAAAAATCAAGGCAATTTTTTGTGAAGCTAGTTATGTACTTGTGTGTCCTGGAAGCTTTTAAACAACATATGGAACATCTAGAGATACTATCCAGTAGAGGCATACCTTGATTGAAATACTGGCCTGCTTATAACCATCCAATTTTAACAAGCCATATATAGGATGGTTGGCATCAGACATGGCTGGTCATTGGAATTATATACAATCCATGATAGGTCTTATTGGTAGATGTTTCAACATGATGATTTCACCCATTTATTTTCCTTGCGGATCATGATATCGTCCATCCCTCATAATGTCAATCAAATGCCATCCGACCAATGTGAATTTTTTGAATTATGGAATAAATAGCCATCCCATGTGTCACTTTAAACCTCTATATATGTGGTGGCTAACACACCCACAAAGGCAGTTGCACTAACATTCCACCTTGTGCATATGGCAAATGCGCCATGCATGCACAACAACAGAGCTATCCAAAAGATGTGCCTCTTAAAGACTCACCTAGGGCAAAATTAGATTGATCTAACCATCAGATGGGCCATATCCATCATCACTAACAATAACCCATATAACAATGGCAGCCCATTATATTTCCACGTGTCCCCAAGTGGGCCAGCCTAATTCTTGTCTGGGATGATCTTTAAAATGGGGTTCACCTAATGGACGGCTTGGATGTGAAACGCAGATAACACTGCCGCATGCACAAAGTGAAGAGACTCTATTCATCCTAGCATGCTGACCTCGGTGAGAAACTTATCTCTTCTTCCGATTTTGTACATGATCCCAACCACAGCTATCTTTTTGTCTAAACTCTCATGGACCATGTGCACCTCTAGATTGTACCTGCAATATCTCACACAGCATGTATCATATCCATAAGAATTTCATGAATATATATTGATATTTCAATTACCTAATTAAATATTCGTTTAAAAACTAATAACTGTCCAAAGGGGTGTAGAAAAGATGTATCATGCATTTGGTTGCACCGAATATCATGATATCATCATGCAAATAAACGCAACCGTCGAGAAGAGGGAGAGGCCCACCTCTGACCGTCGACGGTGTGCTCTGAAGGTGAGTGCCAATGACACTGTCTGAGTACATATTCCATTCCGTTCACGAACAGCGATCCGGCTCCATATTCCCATTTAAGCTATATATCAACATGATAAAACCAATAGTATAGGTAAATAAAGGGATTAAATTAAGCTTTTATCACCATTAGATTAAAGAAGGACGGCCATTGGCGGTTTGTGATTACAATCCACTTACCATAATGTCATGACCCCTATTCACTAGAGATGCATTGGATGGCTTGTATCTTCTCTTCAGCCTCCCCAAATGGTGTACCACTTCCACCTTCTCATTCAACAAATCGATGGGAGATTGCATATCGCCATTGCCGCAAGCGGCCCAGTCTTTATCGATTTGGCCCCAGTGATCTGGACCCTTATCACTCCCTTCAATGTAATTGAACTCCTTCTCATTCTCTATATCATTACAAAAGAGAGTAGAGAGAGGGAGAGAGGGAGATTAATGTAGAAAATAACATTCCATAAACAAGAAATTGGAGATATTGAAGAAGATTGCATACCAACTTCCTGAGATGTAACTAGCATGGAATTCAAGAGAAAGATGATGAGAAAAGATGAAATGAATATGGGCCTGTTTAGCTTCATCTTTCATTAGAGGAAGGATCTCTTGCAGCTTGGTTTTCTAAGGGAGAGAGGAAAACATGCCTTATGGAGAAGATTAGAAGACTATAAATAGTAGTTGATTGAGAAGACGGAAGCGAGATCTTGTAAAAGGGAGCAATAATTAGGATAAAAACAATCATCTTACCAGCCCTCCTATAGACCCGAATCATCTGCAACGCCGGTTTTACCTAGTGCCTAAAACACACAACCTTCGTGTGCCACCTTGTTTTACATGTAAATCCACTCCGTCCATCATTTGAAAACCCTTATTTTAATTGTACGTAACTTTAATAAAATGGTCCATACAAATAAAACCATGTAAAACTATTCCTAATAAGTCCATGTGTTTTCACCCGCCATGTAGTGTAAAACATCTCATCCCAACTTTCCATGTAGTGTGGCCCATCTGAGTTGTAATCCTAGCTCATTTTTATCCTACAAGACAAAGAATCAAGGACAGAACTGATGGACGGAGTGGATGTTACATATACAATATAGTGGACCCTACAGTTATAGGGTGTTTTAAGCCTAGAATAAAACAAGTGTTCTAGAGTATTCCGGTCCCCCTCCTATTGTTCATTGACAAACAAACCACTAATTTGTTTGTACAAAGCTTGAGACGGACTCTACACTAAAAGTGGGGTCCATGGTCATGGTTTTTATTGTGCCCCACTGTCCAACGCCCAGTCATAGATTGAAATGTCCTGATCCTTCAAATTAATGGTGGCCGATTAGGAGGCAATTAAGAATGAAAATACAGCTCAACCGTTCCTGTTCAACAAAGAAATTGCTAATTTTTCTATAGTTTGGATCGTCCAATCTAGGTGAATTTTTGTAAATGGTCCATCCACAGTAAGATCCATCATATCAACGGTGTGGATCACTGAACCATGGACTCCTCGAACAAAATGAAAGCCCAGGCTGTCTCATTTAATAATTAATATATCGTTGTCGGAAGCGGATTTCCTCCTACCCCGCCCGTCTCTAGCCAGGAATGGGCAGAGCTGTGTGATGTTCACCATTATGTACTTTTTATCCACGACGTCCATCTATTTTCTCGTATTATTTTGAGGCATGAGTCAAAAAATGAGTCAGATCCAACGCTTAAGTTTAACACACCAAATAGTAAGATTGGGTTGCATTAAATGCACGTAGCCTTAAATCCATGTATAATCTTGTGTTGCCTTAAATGCAAGAGTCATCTGTGGTGTGGTAAACTTGAACGTTGGATCTGACTCATTTTTGGGCTTATATAGTCATACCTTAAAATAATCTAAAAAAAGGGATGGACGGCATGGATAAACAGATAAATAATGGTGGGTCCCACACTGATCTGATCGTCACTGGAAGAGGGGGTTAGGACGCAATCCGCTTCCATCGTTGTCGCTCTTGTGGGCTGGTTTTTGCGTTCAACCAGGAACAAGCGATTGTGGACCCCTTTCTTGAAATAGGTGTAGACTACAGTGCTAGTTTACCACAAAGTAAGTGCTACTTTGTGGCACTTCCCAGGTACACACCACATGCTTGGACGCCAACTCTGACCTTTAAGATTGTGGGCCCCCTTGCGGATGGAGCATAGATATAAAATCATTCTAATCAAACGTTCTTAATCATTTGATAGTAGCCTTTGAATTTGGATAGTGGACCGTTTTTCTTTTCACCGTCCCTTTGATGTCACCCATCGAATGGTTGGACTAGCCGGTTTGTGCAATTTTCTCATTATGCTCCATCAATCGGCAAAGGGGCCACAATTTGAAAGTGTGGATTGGCCCAAGTATACGTAGGGTCCACCTGATCATCGTTCATTAAAGAAACACATATCAGATGATCCTATCCATCTAAACATTGGCCTTCAAATCAAGAGAGGAAGAAATGTTAATGGTCAAGATTAAGTGATGGCTATGGTTCCCTGATAAGAATGATTTTGGTAACATCTTCCATCTATAGTGAGGCCCACTAGCTGCTTTGTTCAGATTGATGGACAACACTTACGCCTGTAATGTAGAGAAACGGCTCTACCATAATCCGGTTCTTCGGCCTCTACCGTACCATCATCCTTTAAATGCCATGAGAGAATCGAGCGCAAGTTGGCTGCGACCATAGGGGCCAGAACCAGCCATGTGGGTGAGACCCTGTCAGTAGGGCCCACCTCGATATATTCATTGGATATCCACCCCGTCCATCTGTTTTTCCATATTATTTTAGGACATGGCTTCAACTATGAAGCAGATATAAATTTAAGTTGGCCCACACCACAGGAAACAGTGATCACAGAACTCCCACCATTTAAAACTTATTAAGGCCCACTATAATGTTTATTTTCCATCCAACCTATTGATAAAGTCATAGATACCTTGATTAAAGAAGGAAAAAAAAAAAAAAACAAATATAAGCTTGAACAAAACTTTTGTGACTTACAATAAGTTTTGAATGGTCATTCACAACCGTTTATTTTGGTTTTGTCCACTTGAGATTTGAGTCTGCTTCATTTTTGAACCATGCCCGAAAATGTTCTGGAAAATGGATGAACAGTGCATATATATCAACGGTCCCCGTAAAAAAGGCCGACCGTCTTGGATGAGTCGGGGCCGCACCCAATCCGCTCCCGATTTTTTTTTAATTTGGGTTAGCTTGTTAGTACACACCCATGTCAGTACACACACTCCATGTTAGCCACCCCGCTAGGGATCGATGCCAAGAAACTTCCAACCTATTAATTCCATGCGACATCTACCATTCAAATAGGTTGGTCCCACCACAAAGATCACCCAATGCAAAAATTAATCACCATTGTTTCCTATAGTGTGGTCCACCTGAGATTTGAGCTGCTGCATTTGCCGGGTAGTTCCTTAAAATTATCTGTCAAAATGGACGGACGGCGTAGATTTGAGGCACATACATAACGGTGGGCCCCACAGTCAGGATCCACCGAAGCTGCTCCCATCCGAGTCTCTGTCTTGCAGGTTGCATGCATATTTCAAAAATCATAACAATTACTTTTCTACAATTCCCTATTATAAATGTTTTGACCGTTAAACATTCTTATTTTGCACCGTCGCTTTGAAAGCCACCTATTGAACGGCCATATTCATCCCATCCGTATCCATCTCGACGCATTTGCCATCTACGGTAGTGGAAACTAGAGTATCATCGCATCGATTGATGCATCACCGTTCCATTGGTGCTGCCGAGATGGCTCTACAAATGCGGTTTCCTAGCCCCATCTGCACCTTTACCCACAACACATGCCAACCTGGAAAGTGCGTCCAATATCCAAGCCGTACATAAGGTCTCCTCAGTGAAGATTGACCATAAGCAAATCAGGTTGGCTTACTTATCGAGCAGACCATTTATGCATGTCGAACGTAGACCGTTGGAAATTATATTAAACCGTCCATCTTTTTTATGGGGGGAGCCACCTGATGAGTGAGCTAGTCTGACCTCTGCGTGCGGTCATTTTCAGAGTACAAAATTGCCCCGTCCAGATTTCTCACACACTCGCACGGTTGCCACGTGCTGGGGTAAGGGGTTAGTTAACATCAGATTACAAGGGGTGGAGGAGTTTAATTGCAAGTGATGGTGTGATTTAAGTAATCCAAACCATAAGTCACGTTGACCAGATAATCCAACCGTCCAATCAAATGCGGGAAAGATCATCAACAAAAAAAATTGATATCTGTACTTGTTAGCGCCATCATCGATCTCTTTATTTCCAAGGATGATTTATGTATAGACAGGATCATTTGATGTGTATGTATTTTTGTGGAAGTCATTAAATATGTGATTAGTGTTGTTGCTATTTCAATCCCAATCATGTGATTAGTTGAGCATGCTCAAATTGAATGTGTGGCTCAATTTAAACTGAAACGTTATAGTCCTAATTGTCAAAATAAGCAGATATGTTTGAAAATCAACCATATATAACCGAGATTTAATAATGTCAATCATTTATTTAATAACATCAATGACTTATTTATCTATTTACAATTTTAGAAGTTATTACTTGATAGTATTGTAAGATCCTCCATGTTATTAACTAGTCTTCAATGTCCATTGATGCCATTGAGGGACTCGTTGAATGAGTGCATAGTCTTCGGTTAGTGCACAGTTTATTTCTTATTCCAATTTTGAGTAGTGTATATACCTAATATCATCAGATTGGAGATTTCTATGTTGTTTTTTAAAGGATTTAATAGCATATGTCTTGGTACCGATTCCCTGGTGGGGGTGGCTAACAGTTAAGTGTGAACTGACAGTGGGTGTACTAACAAGCTAACCCAAAAAAAAATAATAATAATAATAATAATTCAATAGCATATCTTAGGTTCCAAAGAAAATTTAAGGGTTGTCTGTATGGGTAAGATTTATTATCTATTATAATATTACTTTCATAGTGTATATTTATCGCTTTGTATTATAATTTTATTTTATTTATTAGATGAATTTTTTGACTTAAAATTTATACTGTTTTCTTATTTAGATTTGTGTTGCACAATTGTGATTACTCCGTTTGCTTCCATGAGTTTCAATATAATCAACAAGGAGTAGCAAAGGAAGCCACTTCAGTGTCCTTTGCCTCGTTTGATAGTTGACCACCATTTGTAAAATGCTGGTTTGTATCTTACGGTGTACACATGACAGTTGGCACAATCGTACGGAAATACGGACCATCCAAATCGTTGCCTGGTTGACAGTTGACCAAAAACAAATGACAGTGACAATCTAATTTTGCCACGAACTTGGATCCTCGCTAGTTTAACCATCCATTCGATAGCCACCATTTGGACGGATACGATCGCCCAACCAGTATGACTTTCGAGCCATGCTCCAATCCACAACAAGCTCCACGATTTCGATGATTTGGATAGCCGTACACGTGTGCTATATAGTAGGAGTACAAGTCACGACCATTTTGCCATACGATTAAGGAATCTGGACCGTTCATCTATTGGAATCCACTGTAGATGAACCACCTCCAGAAATCAATGGTTGAAGGCACCAGCCATTGAATGCCTCCTAGTGATAAGATTCTATTTCTAATTGTACACCTCTGAAAATCCTCATCATCCAAGGTTTTACACGTTATGAGCTTGCCGATCAAACAAAGCCCATGATCATGCATTTAAGATCATCTTGCAGTAGTGAAATCAGGTGTATTGGCTCATCGAATGGCCATGTAGTTTAAAGATATTCATTGGATCTATTAACGGGTATTAATGATCCATCGGATTTGGACCATTGGCCGTTTCATTCTTAGCCATCCATCTGCACACTGCCATCGATGAGGAAAGTTAGTATGATTACGAAGTCTCAACCACCGTTGCTGTACAAGTAGCACATCTGTAGGCTGATCAGTGGCTGTCCAGTTGTGGATGGACGACACCTAGAAACTGGTTGCGTGATCTTGCTCATTCGGCCCACTTTTAATCGTGGAATGTGAGCCATTGCTGATCTTTGGTTCGACCCATGAGCTAATGGTTTTAGGGTGGCCCAGACTGCTGGGCTATGGCTTATTTATGGTTGGCCCAATTGGCTAAAGAGTCCACATATTGGGTCCCTGAGTTCATTCCTATTAAAGATGGCAGTGGGCCGGGTAGCACATCTAAAATTTACAGCATCAGGCCCACTAAAAGAACCATTGCTAGCTCCAGAGGTTCATTAAATACGGCCCTTAGGCTGGCATGGGATGCCTATTTTATAACTCTTTAGGCTCATAGGCCATTATGTTGGATAAAATTCCCTGGACCACTCAAGTTTATAAAAGTTATTTAACAGCATATTAGAATAGCTGGACATAGTTGGCAAAAGCCAAATGGCCAAGGGTAGAGCTTTACACGGGTCGAATTCGAGTCGAGCTAGGCCTAGCTCGACTTGGCTCGACCCCACCATGACCCGAGCTCGAGCGGCTCAACTCAGTCTTCAAGCTCACCCCTTGAGCTCAACTCGGCTCGTTGGTTCAAGTCGAGTCGAGCTAGGATCGAGTCGAGTCGAGCGAGCTATTCGAATCGAGTCGAGTTAATATTATTTTTCAATGATAAAAAATCAAGATTGTTATAACGGAGTTAGGTGCAATGGCAGTACATACCAAGTTAATACAAGCTAGCGAATAAAAATATAAGAATATTATAAGAAACCATAAGCTGAACAACTGAACAAGTAATAAGATCAATATATTCAAAATATTTAAAACAGTGTTTAAACTTTAAACAATGAAGGTCCAGTGCCAATCTCGTCTATACTCTAGGTCTCATCCTCTTCATCATTCTCTTCATCAAATGAACTTTCACCCCAAACTGAACATAATCAATCTTACATACAAATGAGCACTTCAATTGTTTTGGGTACAAGAAAGTTTCTATACTTGTTCACCACCCTACTATCATTGCTGAATGCGGACTCAGATGCCACTGTTGTTATCGGAATTGATAAAATATCTCGAGCAATCAACGATAGTGTAAGGTATTTTCCTTCGCGAGTTCTAGTCTTCCACCAATCTAAAACGTCAAATTCTTGGCTAGAGAACTTCACGACTGGTTCCTTGAAATATACTTCTAATTCTGACTCATTTGTTTGCTAACTCGTTTCATCTTGTTCTAAGGCTGAGAAGTACTCATCGAGAAAATTGTCATCACCTATAGCCGAACTGGTGTCACTTTCATTCATAACTTGAGTGTCCTGACTTCTGGAAGAATTACCCATATAAGAAGAGTACGATTCCTCAATTGCCACACGAAAATTAGATGTTTCAATGGCAACTTTGTTAAATAGATAAATCTTCTTATAAATATAACTAATCATTCTCATTTTGTAATGAGGATCAAGTACAATAGTTAAAGATATCAATAGGTGACATTCGCTCCAGTACTTTTCAAATTTCACATGCATGCTTAGTGCCATGTTCTGAATATATTCTGCACCTATTGTAGCACTTCTCTGAAGAGCATCTTTAATCTTTTAAAGCTTTGAAAGAAACGGATTTGCCGTTGGATATTTATTTCCAAAAAATAGCTTCGTGCAGTCATAGTAAACTCAAAGAAAACTACGAACCTCTTTAGTTTTCTTCAATCATCTTCACTAGGTAACCAAGGATATGTCTTATTACATGATGGGTTTTTTTTTTACCCGTTGTCCTTTCACAACTGGGATGCGCAAGTCCTTTCGCAACTAGGATGCAAAAAGGAGTTTCTTAAAATTATAAAAAAAGGGTCCCTAAGGTTTTTCTAGGGATGTTGTGTTGATGAGAAAAATACAAGAGGGCTATTAAAGGTGAGAGAGGGGGAGAAAGAGAGAGAGGAAGCTTGTAGAAGGGAGGTTATGCTCGTGGAGGTGATCTACGGTGCAGTCTATATCTCAGCGCTCCTACGTCCTCGTAATCGGTGAGATCTCTCTGGTTTTCTTTATTCTTTTATTGTTCATCCACTCCTACGTGAGTGAAGAAGGTTGTAAACGTTCTACTTCATAGTGGATTGTTGATCTGGACGAGGTCCCGTGGTTTTTTCCTCTTTGAGGGTTTTCCACGTAAAATTCTCTTGTGTGGTGTGTGATTGATGCTTTGATTATTTTCATTGCTTTATTATCCATAATTCTGGTTTGTTCTGGAGGGCTAGATCCTAAGGTTTTGTGCAAGGCCCCCAACAAAGTGGTATCAAAGCTAAGTTCATTGAACGGGTAGGATCGGTTTTGAATTATGGAAGGTGGCTCATCAAGGATGATCAGTCTTAATTATTCTAACTGGACCATATGGTAGGCTAAGATGGAGGACTTACTTTATTGCAAGGACCTATATTCTCCAATTTTAGGCATATCAGCAAAATCCAAGGATATGATTGATGATGATTGGAAGAAGATGGACCGAAAGGTGGTGGGGTTTATTAGACAATGGTTGGATGATTCTGTGTTCCACCATGTGTCCACGAAAACCTCAGCCGCTAGCCTATGGCTGAAATTACAAGGGCTGTATGAGAGGAAGACAGCCAGTAATAAAAATTTTCTGATAAGGTGACTTGTGAATTCAAATTCAAGGATGGTGGTTCTGTGGCCGAGCACATGAATGAGGTCAGCAATATAGTGAACCAACTCACCTCTATAAAGACGGTCCTGGATGATGAACTGTAGGCTTTACTATTGCTTAGTTCATTGCCTGACAGTTGGGAGACATTGGTGGTGTCTCTAAGTATCTCCGCGCCAGACGGAAAGATATCCATGGAATAGGTAACCAGTTATCTCTTCAATGAGGAGACAAGAAGGAAGACTCAGGGGTCTACTCAGCAAGAGGCCCTTGTGACACAGGAAAGGGGGAGAGGAAAGAATAGGAAGGGCGGGAAGGCCTGAGATAAATCAAGAGGCAAGTCGAGTAACAAGAAAGATGTTGATTGCTGGAATTGTGGCAAGAAGGGCCACTACAAGCATGAATGTCGTGGTAAGAAAAATAACAAGAAAGGAAAAGGGAAAGAAGATGAATTAGATTCCACTGCGGTCGCTTCAGATGGCGACATGGTAATTATTCTTTCTCCAGATCATGACGTATGTCTCACGGCCTCAGTCGGGACACCAACAATAGACTCGGGAGCTTCTTTTCATGCGACTCCACACAGGACTCCTTCACAAGCTACAAGTCGGTGACTATGAGGCTTAAAGATGGGAAATAAACGTATCAAAAATCGTGAGAGTTGGTGATATTTATTGTGAAAATCGATGTGGGTCGCACATTGGTTCTATTTCATATCGCGGACCTTCGCCTCAACTTGATGTCGACAGGAAGGTTGAATGATGATGGCTATAAAAGCCGGTTTGCAGGTGGGCGCTGGAAGCTCATCAAGGGTTCATTGATCGTGGCCAGAGGAAAGAAGTATTGCACCCTTTACAAGGCAAGTGTCAGTATGTGCAAGGGTGGGTTGAACGCAACGGAAGATTCAACTATTGACATGTGGCACAGGCGTCTAGGCCACATGAGTGAAAAAGGGCTTCAGGTACTAGCAAGGAAGCGACTCCTTCCAGACGTGACAGGTACACCTGTCAAAACCTGTCTTGATTGTTTATAAGGGAAACAACATAGAGTTTCATTTGTTAAAACTGCTTCTCATGTTAATAAAGTGCATGCATTAGATTTGGTTTATTCTGATGTTTGTGGTCTTATGAGGACAAAAACTTTAGGTGGGGCATTGTATTTTACTACTTTTATAGATGATGCATCTAGGAGGGTTTGAGTTTATGCTTTGAAATCCAAGGACGAGGTCTTTGGTGTGTTTAAATTGTTTCATGCTATAGTCGAGAGAGACAGGTAGATCATTGAAGTGCATTCGCACTAACAATGGTGGTGAATACATTGGCGACTTTCATGAGTACTGCAAGTCCCTGGGTATACGGCATGAACAGACGGTTCCCAAGACCCCTCAGCATAATGGTGTAGCTAAGCGAATGAATCGCACCATTATTGAGAGAATCAGGTGCATGTTATCCCATGCGAAATTGCCCAAGACATTCTGGGGAGAAGCAATGCACACGATAGTGTATTTGATAAACAGGTCTCCATCAACCCCGTTGAATGGAGAAGTACCTGAGAAGGTGTGGACTGGACAGGATCCATCGTACAGTTATCTCAGGGTGTTTGGATGCAGGGCATCCGTTCACGTACCAAAGGATGAGAGGTTCAAGCTTGATATGAAGATCAGGCAGTGTGTGTTCTTAGGGTATGGTGATGAAAAGTTCGGTTACAGATTGTGGGATCCGACTAAGAGGAAGCTCGTCAGAAGCAGATATGTGGTTTTCTTTAAAGATCAGTGTATAGAAGACATTGGTAAGCCAGAGAAGAATCAGCCTAGTTCAGGTGAGCTGGAGGACATGAATCTGGTTACTCCTCTTGTGGTGCCTGATAACGGAGGAGTACAACAAGGTGCAGAGGACGAGAGAGTTCCTTCAGAAGATGGACCAGGGGAGCAGCCCCCACTTAATCCACCTGTTGAGCCACAGTTGAGGAGGTCATCTAGGGACAGACAGTCGTCCAAAAGGTACTCGCCGCATGAGTACATTATACTGACTGATGGGGGAGAGCCAAAAGATTATTCCGAGGCCCTAGCCGACGAGCATAAGGGAGAGTGGTTGAAAGCTATGCAAGAGGAGATGGAATCCTTGCATAAGAACCACACCTATGATATGGTGAGATTGCCTAAAGGTAAGAAAGCTTTGAGCAACAAGTGGGTGTTCAGAAAGAAGGTTGAGCAGAAGAATTCACAGACAAGGTTCAAGGCCAGACTTGTGGTAAACGGGTTCAGTCAGAGAAAAGGTGTCGACTTCGAGGAGATATTCTCACCAGTGGTGAATATGACATCCATACGGGTGTTGCTTGGATTGGCGGCTAGCATGGATCTGAAGATAGAACAGTTGAATGTTAAAACTGCCTTTCTCCATGGTAACCTGGAAGAAGAGATCTACATGCACCAACCAGAGGGGTTCGAAGTCAAGGGCAAAGAGCATATGGTGTGTAGGCTGAGAAAGAGCTTGTATGGACTGAAACAAGCTCCACGGCAATGGTACAAGAAGTTTGACTCGTTTATGTTGAAGCATGGGTATGACAGAACGGAGTCGGACCACTGTGTGTTCACGCGCAAGTTCTCAGATGGTGATTTCTTAGTTACTTCGCTCTTATACGTTGATGACATGCTCATCATGGGAAAAGACATCAAGAAGATTGTGAGGCTAAAAAAGAGTGGGCAAGTCTTTTGCGATGAAAGACTTGGGCCCAAAATCCTAGGAATGGAGATAACCCGTGATGAAAAACAGGGAAGCTGGGTTTGTCACAAGAGCGGTATATTGAAAAAGTCCTAGAGCGGTTCAATATGAATGCAGCGAAGCCGATCAGTACTTCACTAGATGGTCACTTCAGATTGAGCGACAGGTAGTGTCCCAAGACGAAGGCAGAGGTGGAAAAGATACAGAAGATACCCTAAGCGTCAATTATAGGAAGTTTGATGTATGCTATGGTGTGTACACGCCCAAACATAGCATATACGGTTGGTATTGTCAGCCGGTATCTTGCCAATCCTGGCAAAGAGAATTGAGCAGCAGTGAAGTGGATACTGCGGTATCTAAGAGGCTCATCCAGGTTGAGTCTATGATATGGTGACGGTAAACCTGTATTAGAGGGCTACACAGATGCAGATATGGCAGGTGACATAAACTCCAGGAAGTCTACATCGGGGTTCATGTTCACGTTTGCAGGGGGAGCGGTTTCTTGGCAGAGGAAGCTACAAAAGGTCGTAGCATTGTCAACTATAGAGGCCGAGTACATTGCAGTCACAGAGGCATATAAAGAGATATTTTGAATGAAGAGGTTCCTACAGGAACTTAGCCTGAAGCAGGAGGAGCACGTGGTCTATTACGATAGTCAGAGTGCTATAAACTTGAGTAAGAATCCAAGTCAGCATTCCAAGTCAAAGCACATAGAGATTCGGTATCACTAGATCGTTACTTTGGAACGCTTCTAAGGTGTTACGAAAATCTTGAGAAGGTCCACACGGACGATAATGGGTCAGATATGATGACCAAGGCCTTACTCAAGGGCAAGTTTGAGATTTGTAGAAACCTGGCTGGCTTAAAGAATGTGAATCCCTCCTGGGTTAAAAAGTGGGAGATTTGATGGGTTTTTTTTACCCGTCATCTTTTCGCAACTGGGATGCACAAGTCCTTTCGCAACTGGGATGCGCAAAGTCCTTTCGCAACTGGAATGCAAAAAAGAGTTTCCTAAAACTATAAAAAAGGGTCCCTAGGGTTTTTCTAAGGATGTTATGTTGATGAGAAAAATACAAGAGGGCTATTAAAGGTGAGAGAGGGGGGGAGAAAGAGAGAGAGGGAGCTTGTAGAAGGGAGGTTATGCTCGTGGAGGTAATCTACGGTGCAGTCTATATCTCAGCGCTCCTACGTCCTCATAATCGGTGAGATCTCTCTGGTTTTCTTTATTCTTTCATTGTTCATCCACTCCTGCATGAGTGAAGAAGGTTGTAAATGTTCTACTTCATAGTGGATTGTTGATCTGGACGAGGTCCCGTGGTTTTTTCCTCTTTGAGGGTTTTTCACGTAAAATTCTCTTGTGTGGTGTGTGATTGATGCTTTGATTATTTTCATTGCTTTATTATCCATAATTCTGGTTTGTTCTGGAGGGCTAGATCCTAAGATTTTGTGCAAGGCCCCCAACATTATGAACTGCAAATTCTGAGAATACATTTTTCAACTCCATTCTCGCATCCAACATTTCATATGTTGAATTCCTACTGGTGCACACATCTAACTTTAATGTTTTTTAAGTTCCAACATTTAAACGTTGGAGTATGTCATTCCAGATGCTAAGTATTGATGGTAACCCCCGTATATACCTCACGCTTTCTCTTATGTTTTCAATTATGCCTTCAATTATTTTTAACCCCTCTTACGCAATTATATTCAGAATGTGAGCACAGCATCTCACTTGAAAAAAATTTCTCTCAAAATAAAGATTCTCAACTGTCTTGAATTGGCTTCACAAAAAAGAAATCACAACATCATTTGTATAAGCATTATCTAGCGTCATTAAAGATATCTTACTTTCGATGCCCCACTCCTGAAGACAATTGTATACGCAGTCTAAAATAACCAAACTGTTATGAGAGGGAGGAAGGTGACGAAAGTTTAATATAGTCTTACGTAGATTTCAATCTGCATCCACGTAGTGTGCAGTTAACGACATGTAAACCTTCATTTGGTTTGATGCTGTCCACAAGTCTAAAGTAAGACTTATAAGTGAGACTGATAATAGAATGACTTTCAACTTTGTATTCTCATTCATATATATCTTCATGCATTCTCTTTTCACCATGACCCGCGAACACTTCTCAAATCATGGATTCAAATATCTGCTGTATTCGCTAAAAACTTTGCTCTCTATAGACCTAAATGGTTTCTCCTCAACAATAACTATTCTTACAAATCACTCTTTTAGTTTGTCTTCTTCAAATTTATGAGTGATGAGAGTAGCCTGCGCATCGGAGTTGCTTCCTCCAAATGAGGCAAATGAGAGCACTGGTTAGCCTGAACGTAGGATTTTTGGACTCTTAAAACAATTAATCGTGTGTCTGCGATAATGTGAAGTTGATTGTCATGCCCCGAAATTCAGGTACAGAATGTGCACCCTCAGACCCGAGTTTCAGTTCGTAACTTGTATACAAAGTGTACTAATTTAATTCTTTAATCACTTTAATCAGAGATGATAATTATATTCAGTTTAAGTTCCACCATAATCTCAATCACACATACAAAACACTTAGTACCAATCAACAAAACATATATAAATCTTGACAAACCTTAAAATAAAATAAACATTAAAAATCATTCATTTATTATATCATCGTACTATAATTATGTTTATTTCATACTAACATTGTTTCAACGAAATAAATCTAAATAATTTCTTTAAATCTCAAAATCAATACCGATATGTATTTTACGTTAATCAAACTATGCTAGCAAGTAATCAGAAATGATCTAATGCTGCCACTTCATCTTCAGATAAGTATGGTCATGTTTCACATACGTCGTATTCAGATACGGTAGATCCTTTCGGTTCTTGCGCCATATAACCTACTAATGGCTCATCTGTACGATTTTTTCATCAATAAAAAAGTAAGTTGGCCAGGCTTAGTGAGATAACCCAGTATGGTTCATAATCATAGCAATTAAAATAACATAAAAATAGATGTACAATGATATGAATGCAAATGATGTATGAATGCATCAGATGGGATGATCGTTCATCTGCTTGGGTTGGAGGTCGTCAACCGCATCCACCCGTTGGGTAGGCTTCCACCTTTCGGTAGGCTTAGGCATAGCCCGCATCGGTAACGCTCTACCAGGATCGATATTTCTTTCAGGGAGGACCCCTAGGATCGATCATGCATTATGCGAATGCAATAAATGATGGATGATATGTAAATGCATATTTTTCATATTTAACATAGTTGTCTCGATCAGAATATTCACATATGAATTTAGCGTACAATTTCATAACAAAATACTCAAATCAGTATATCAGTCAATCAAACAATCACAAATAATTTTATTTTAATGAATTATAAGATAAGTTAGGTTACTCACCTGAGTCTGGTAGTATAGACTCTGTATGGTAATTAGGTTGGTTTGAATTCCAAGGTCCTATCAATTATATCGACGATATTATTATTCATATATTTTTATTACATGGTGGGGCTCACCTTTGATTAACATCATAGGTGGCCAAATCCAAAATGATCAAATAATTAAAATTTCTATTTTATATTTCTATCTTTTATTTCTTTTTTAAGATCATAAAATCGATCAGAAATTATTTGATTGGGGTGGCCTATCGGATGATTAGATTATTCAGATTCTTGAGATCTTGTCATGTTTTGCCTCTACACATTGAATGAATGGTGTGGTTGAATGAATGGTGTGGATCTAACCACACGTATACTAATGACCCATCTCGAACTTGTATGCCAAGTAATACCAATATTTGCGAAAAAAATATAAGATTCTCTTATTAAACACTTTTAGATCTAACTAATGTGGCTTATCCGTTGGTCAGATTGATTTGAAAATTTGGGCCTTTGTATATTTTGGCCTTAGAGATCATATGATCCGTACAGATCTATCTTAACATAATCAGATTCCATCAATTCAATTTATTATTAAAATATTACTAACCAGATCTGAAATTATAAAAACATTACTTTATTAAAATTGACTCTAAACACTTATACAAGGATGATCCACACCATCCATTGTATAGATCAAGAAGAAATTAACAACATAATAAAAAATTAAAAAGATCTAATGATTAGAACTTACCTGATCGAGCCTTCTTATAATCTCCTCTCCCTTATTCTCCAGAACTTCCTTTTTTTTTTTTCTATTTTTTAAAGAAACTTTATCAAGGATGAGCATATCCTCCCTTATCCTGAATTTGAATTTTTTATGATGTTTGATAAAAAAAAATTTATTATTACTATTCTAAGAATCGATCCATAAACCTCTCTCTCAACTAAAAATGTCTCTACCAAATCAACTATTGACTTGTTTTTATATTTTATTTAAAAATAAAATCTTTAAATATTTATTTTAATTTTTTTAATACACCAAAATTTAGGGTTGTTACATTGATCCCCCTAGAATGTTTTACAAATGTTGACTTGCAATGCTTACATCCAACCTTCATAACACGGTTAGAACCTTCTTTCACTTCAACCTCTTCAAAATCATCCCAAACTACTTATTTTTTTTCTTTTTATTCATCGCATTTGAGGCTGAATTTAAGTTTCTCTCATCCCATTTAACATCAACAACTAAAGGGGATGTGGTAGATGCACCAACACCGGCGGTAATAGGGACATCCTCACTAGACATCTTTAAGTATAAAAATAAGAAAACATGTGTAAGATATGTGAAGTTTGAAGGTGTGATTGTATTATGTAATTTGTAAGTAGGCATTTTCTAATGTCTCGTAACTTTTAATTTCACTTTTTTATCTCATTTAGTAATATATCATGTACTCTACTCACACAATTTACATGCGATTCGAAAATTTGACAACATCTCCCTATAATTCTTCAAATATATATAAAAATTTTCTACTATTTGAGTGTCATCACCATTATTTGTTATTCAGAGTCACAGATGGGAGGCAGTCAACCAGTTGAGAACCATATATTCAGAAAATAAATTGGGTTGATGCACCGAATCTCGAATTCCATGTAAATCATATAAGCATCATTAAGGTACATGATAAGTCACTAAACTGTCCAACATGGACAATTTAAGAATTCATATATATATATATATATATATATATATATAAAATATCAAACCAATAATTGACTTAAATATAATTTATTGTATAAGAATTCTTAAACGGGTAGGTAGATTGTTATCAAGTGTGTCACTCAAGTGTCAAGTAAAGTCGCTCTAAAACTAATTGATTTCTGATTAATTGAAGTATACAACTATAAACTATATATTAAATATATAAATTTTAATTGAATACTTGAATTAAGCATAAATCAATTTCAAGTAATCAAAATATTCAATTTCAAGTAATCTAATTAATTGAATATTAAATTCAACTATTTAAGTAATCAAAATAAAAAAAAATCATTAAATCATATCAAATCAAACTCATTACCCAACCTCACCTACCAACCCCGACCTTGACCCACCTAACCCAACTTGACCTTAACCAACCTTGGCCCAACCGACCCAACCAAACCACGACCCAACCCGACAGTGACCCCACCCGACCCAAACACACACTCTGACCGACTGGCCCAGCTTGATTTACATTAAAAAAAAACTACCTGGAGCTTAAAGGAGAGAGATAGAGACCGAGAGAGAATGAGAGGTGGGGCTGCTTAAAAGCTCAACTCGTCATCCGGCCATTGGTGCTACTGGATTTCCTACTTTGAAGCTCAGCTCGTCATCCGGCCACTGATGCTAGCAAGGTTTAGGTCAGCCAACGTGTCCGCTGCTCTACTTAGCTCGCCGTTCGGGTGGTGGTGCTTGGAAGTCGGATGGCCGCTCGCACGCATGCTCACGGCTCACTCAGTCGAAGGGGAAAGTGAAGACGGTAAAAAGAGAAGGAAAGCGAAAAGGTTTTTGGCCTTTTAGGGTTTTAACTTTTAGCTTTTAATAATAATTATTATTATTATTATATATATTACTATTAAAAACGAGTCGAGTCAGGTTCAAACTTTGTTTCGAGTCGAGTTGAGTCGAGCTTGACCAAGCTCGAACTTGACTCGTTTTTAATAGAGCTGGAGTTACTTGCGCTCGGCCTGATCCGAACCTATATGCAAGTAGAGTCAAAACGATTTTAAACGAGTCGAGTCGAGAGAGTTTGTCGAGTCGAGAGAGTTTATTGAGCTAGCTCGAGTCGTGTACAACTTTAGCTAAGGGGTCGTTTGACACCATGGATTTGGGGGGATTTGAGGGGGTTTCAAATCCCCTGCTTGTTTGGTAGCATGAAGTAATTGGGGGTTTCAAATCCTCTCAAAGAGAGGGTTTGAAATCCATATTGAGAGCTTGGATTACACCTAAAATCATTTCAATAGTTGCATGTGTAACATGTGTATCACCATACCATTATTCTATTGGGCACATGGCCCACTAATGATATCCAAAAACAATTAGTTATCAATGGCATCACCATTAATTATTTTAATATGATGATTAGCACCGTCCAAACATTATCCATGTAAATTAATGGTTAAAATTATTGATTAGTCACTTGGACATGATCTTAAGCTTATGGCCCATCCGAGACTTGGAATTTCATCATTTTCGAACAAAGCATATATTTCAGTGGGCTTGTTACAACCATTGTGTCAAACACTACATATGTTACTAATTAGAGCTATTAAAGTCGATTTAGTAATTAAATTCAAACCCTCGTAAATATACCATGCATAGCTACTTTTGGATTAAAGTTGATTCCCAATCCAGGTGCCAAACACAATAGGAGGATTTCGAATTCAAGGGGTTTCAAATCTAGGGGGTTTCGAATTCAAGGGGTTTCAAATCCCCCCATTTGGGGGGATTTGAGGGGATTTCAAACACTGTGGTTGTTTGACAACATAAAGTAATTGGGGGTTTCAAATTCCCTCAATTAGGGGATTTGAAATCCACGAAGAGAGCTTAGATTACACCTAAAATCCATTCAATAGTTGCATGTGTAACATGCGTGTCACCATACAATTGTTCTATTGGGCACATGGCCCACTAATGATATAAAAAAAAAAAAGATTATCAATTGCATCACTATAATTACTTTAATATGATGATCAACACCGTCCAAACATTGTCCATGTAAATCAATGTCTAAAAATTGTTGGTTAGTCAGTCGGACATAATCTTGTGCTTGTGGCCCATCCGAGACTTGGAATTTCATCATATTCAGGCAAAGCATATATTTCAGCGGGCTTATTACAACCATTGTGTTAAACATTACTTACATAATTAATTATAGATATTAAAGTTGATTTAGTAATTAAATTCAAACCACTATAAATATAGCATGAATAGCTATGTTTGGATTAAAGTTGATTCCCAATGGCGCCAAACATAAACAGTGGATTTCAAATCCAGGGGGTTTCAAATCCAGGCTCCCAAACAGGCCCTAAAGGCATTGATTACTATATGGTACAAAATTCAGTTATAGAAACAGAAACACCAAAAATTCAGGGAATGAAAAGCTAGTGTATATGCGTCCATTGGATATAAATACAATTAAAATACAAAAGCAGAAATATAGTTTATAAAGGTAATCAAAGGATAGATTTATATCATTTGCATATAAATACAATTAAAATATAAAAGCATTAATATAATTTATAAGGGTAATCAAATGATAGATTTATATCATTTTAATATTCTCTAAACTCTTTTGTTTTCAATCAATCCACTTACAAGCAATCAATCTCCACTAAAAGTTTTGGGATTTTTTAATGTAAACATTTATTTTTAAATATATTTATTTAAAATTAGTTACTTTAAGGTATAAGCTTTGTTTGAATTGCGAATTGCATGCATTATAAAAGTGCAATAATTACATTATATAATACTTTCTTTCTTTTTACATAGACACTCAAACCTCACACGCACTTAGGCACTTACACCATGGTGAGATTTCACCACAATGGGTTCTCATACCCAAGATCTCCTGTTGAAACTCTTACGAGTTTACTACCAAGGCATGATTGCATTATACTATTTTTTGAAAAGTAGTTAATTTGGCAGGCTATTTTTCGTTTTTGGAAAGATAGTGAAATCACAATGATAATACTTTTATATTAACAAAATATTAAATAAACATAAATAAATACACTAACTCACATATTTAAATAAGAAATTCTCACTATAATACAATATAAAAGTATAATAATTACGAATTCTTTTTACTCATCTCCTATTTACATTTATATTTGACTACCAGATATGTATTAAATTACATGCCTAAACAAATATCATAAAATTGTAATAATGACATTTTTTACATTCAATTACTTATGTACTTTAAACAAGTTCGATAAACATCTACACTTAGGCCGCTATTCAATTAAAGCTTGCATCTACAAAAAAAAAATAAAAAATCATACTTGTAGTTCACATTATATTATAAATGATTCAAAAGTCCAAAATTAATAAATTTCGTCACCCAACTACTAATTCATTTACTTTGTAATCCAAGTAGTTCATCTAATTCACATAAAATGAGGACAAGACAGGGATAACATCGTTATCCGGAACTTCTCTAGGCCTTACCATCCAAAACTATTACAGGCATTAAGAATGTTTCAACAATATTATCCCCATTATATACTCTTATATTGCCCATTTGGTATTTTAAAATCTCTCCTTCTCTCAAAAATTTTTTCCCTCATGTCCAAAAATGTACGGCCAAAACAAATAGACCTTGTGGAATTTACAGAAACATCAGTGGGTCATGTCATCAACCACAAAATAGTGCATAAGGTAAAAGTGATCCAGTACATTAAAATCAAGGGTAGAATGATCTAGCCCACCTCCATGGATCCATTATATATCCATGCCATTTATCTATTTTGCTAGCTTAATTTGAGGCATGATCCCAAAAATTACGCAGATAAAAAGTTTAGGTGGACCATATAATAGAAAACAATGATTATTAACCATATATCCAGCTATATATATTTTTCTCTTTCTTCCAGGTTTACGTGAGCTCATCAACAGGTTGGCCAGTAAAACATTACTGTGGAGTTAGTAAGTTTAATGGTGGGCATTCAATAACTACTGTTTCATGCCGTGTGGTGTACCTGAAATTTGCATCTCCTTCATTTTAATTTTCGGAACCATGCCTAAAATGAGCTGAAAAAAACATAGGTCCCACCCACATGGCTGACTGGTGGATCGCAGCAAAGATTTGCTCTGCTGAGTCACCCACGATGGGAGCGGATTAGGTGTTACCCGGGTAACAGCTTCGTCGGTGTTGCTCTTACCATGGGGCCCACCTTGATGATGTGTTGTATACCCACACCGTCCATCTGTTTCTACATCCAATTTCAGGACTTGGTCTGAAAAATTAAGAAAATCCAAATCTAAGGTGGACCAGACTACAGAAAACAGTGGTGTTTAATGCCTCACATTAAAAACCCCAAAGGGCCATCTTAAGGTTTTCATAATGTTTATTTTCCATCCAACCTGTGTATAATATCAATAAGAACTAGAAGGGAAAATACAAATATCAGCTTGATCCAAAACCTTCGGCCCACAAAAAGGTTTTAACAGTCATACATCACCATTTACGTTGGTGTGGTCCGCTTGAGATTTGTTTATCTTAAGTTTTGGGATTTCATCTTAAAATTATATTAAAAAACAAATGGACGGCGTGGATATACATAAAATACATCAAGGTGGCCCCACACGGTTAGGGTTACCTCCCACCTGCCTTAGGACGCTGGGCTAGTCCTGATTCCAGAGACATTTTAGCTCACGGGCATTGATTCCTCGCTCAGCTCATCGGATACTCACATACATTGAACGTGGACCGCTTATTATATTTCTAAGTTAGGTTTTATTCCGTAAGTTGCGGCTCTCGACATTAGCTAATATGAGTGCTTCTGGACGTCTATTTTTCATATAGTGTGGACAATATGAGGAGATGAACGGTCTGGTTTCTGTACCAGCTCTTGTTAACTAAGCGGACCGCCAGATGAACGGCCTAGATCTTGCACAAGTGTAACCGCGGGTGCACCGTGCGAGCGTACTGCAGATGTGCAACAGTGCAAGTCCCTTTGTCTCTGCCCCATCGTTTGGGAAGTAGCGGATGGCGCGTACACCAAGGAAGTTGGACGACTTATATGATCCGTGATCGGCACTGACCGCGCCATTTAACACTGTATCTGTACGTGGTCTTTTGATTCTATTGATTCCATGGAATGGTTCGGTAATCGAGACCATTCATCTATTTCTAAAGGGTTAGTTGGGACTATAACCGTTGGATCTAGGGCCATGTTTCCTTCATCCAAACCGTTTCTGTGGTGGGATTCACCGTGGATGAAATAAAAAATCTCACATGTGATTATTTCGACGCTTTGATATTGACCGTTGTTCTGTGGGCCATCGATCGAGCTATTAAAAACTTCTAGTCGCATAATGCTCTTTTATTAAACTAGCATCAGCGGTGTACATTGTCATATCAACGTTCTGGATCACTGAGAAGGACACAAAGATTCGACGGATGGGGACGAAATGCAGTAGACCTCCATAGTCCAACAAGGTGGCTACTGACAGTGTTGTGTTGGCCCGTGTGTGTGTGTATATATATATATATATATATATATATATATATATATATATATATATATATATTCTTGATACGGACTGCAGGTTTCAGCCAGCAAGTTTATTCGCTATCTAAAAAATCGTCCATCATATGACTATCCGTTATATATATATATATATATATATATATATATATATATATATATATATATATATATATATATATATATATATAGAGTCATGCTCCCCTTCGCACCTATCCTGTGCAAATGAGGAGATCCATGTGATGCTTGAATCCAATTGAACCTTGTGTGACAAATTTTCACCACAATCTAAAATTACAGAAAAAAAATCAAGGTGATTGAAAAGTCAAAGTAAAACTTGTTAGGTTTCAAAGGTGCTTCATGAACGGTTCCTTTTGAATCCACATAACGTATGATGGGTTTTTAAAAAAAGTTAGTACATAGTACATACATACGAACTAGTTTGCAAGTGAGCATTTCTATATATATATATATATATATATATATATATATATATATATATATAAAATCTAAATTGTCCATATATATTTTTTATATTATTATAGAGTACTATCCTGAAAGATCAAAATCTTGAGTGGACCACCCTATTGGAAAAAAATGGTGATTGAATGTCCACAGTTAAAAACTTCCTAAGCCTCACTGTAATGTTTATTTCATTCAATATGTTGGTTTAGTGATGCACACCTGGATGAAGAGAAAACACAGATATCAACTTAATTTAAAACTTTTGTAACCATTAAAGAAGTATTTTACTGTGAGTGTTCTATCATCACTCTTTCATGTGGGGTGGTTCATATGACATTTTTATCCATCTAATTTTTGGTATCACACCGAAGAATGGATGAAAGGCGTGGATGTGATACATACATCATGATAGGGCTCACAAGCACCGTTAATAGCTACCTCCCTACTGACGCTGTCCGTAGGCAATCGGCGTCCTGTGTTTGAAGGTGCACCGAAAAAACCCTAGTCCAAGGAATAATAATCAAGGGAGAAGATGAGAAAAGGAGGCTATATTCAAGGAATGAAAGGCGGCGGTGTGATGCACTTGTCAGCACCGATTCCAAATAAAAATATTTGTATGTCAAAGTCATTCAATTCCAGACCATTAACAACAGCTCTCTTCCAAGCCATTTCCAAATCCTCTTCTTCTCCTCCCATGGCTGCTCAAATTTCCACCGTTTCTACTGAAAATTCAGCTCCACATGAGCCCACCCAAAAGGCCATTTTGCCACTACAGGTATGTGATCTTCTTGTTCATTCATGTTGTTTCTGGATTTTGATATCTTCCCTTTGTTTTTTTTGTTTTTTTGTTTTTTTGGGGGGGCATTCTGCTTCTACATTTTGAATGAGTTATTTGAAGAATACCCATCTTTATTACTAGTCCTTAATTACTTTCTTGTTGCTTTAGATCCGTTAGATTGGTGGGGGAGAGCTTACAAGTCGTAGACACTATCTGATCTATCAATGGCCCATGTTGTTTATCCTTTGAAATTGGTTGTCGAACTTCGGCGGGTTCTCTGCTTGCGCACATCGACTGTCTACATCCTAGACATTGAGGGGTTGTTTTGATACGCAGTCGAATTGGGTTGTGATAATTTGTCCAGAAAACTGGAAATAGCCAATATTTGGTGCCTTTCATTATCATTTGTATTGAAGATCTAGTCTCCATACTTCAATTAGATCGCTTTCGAGCTTGACATGAAATTAAAGTAATTGCAATTTGAGGGTTACTACTGCATTATGTATGCTAGGAAACCTCGTAGCATTTTGCGAAACTAGGCCTCGGTTCCCATTGGATTTGCAACATCTATCAAGAGATTAAACCTTCCTGTCAGCACTTATTCATTGAGTGCACATGCTTCATCACCCTTAGCTTCATGATCCTTCTAACTAGGTGCCAGTCCTGCATTCGCTTCCTACTTGTTTATACTTGAAAACATTTTGAAACTGACACTTCCCTGCTCCGGCACTTTACGCTTCATGCTCGTGCAACTATAGTTTAACAAGTCCAGCCCTACTGGTTAGTAGTCAATGGTAAGGAAATATATTGATACAAGAGGATATTCCTCTCTTGGAACTTCTGGTTGACCTCCTCTATCAAAAGAGTAGGAATTAAATACATACCTTGAGACTTTTTGGAATATATAATTTAGAGAAGAAAGCATGCAACAAGCCTCAATATTTATTGCAAGGAAAAGGCTGGATTACCAAATGAATGGGCTCACTTGTTGGACTTGAAGTATTATATTGTTCACCACCAGTATGGTCCTGTATTGCCCCTTTATTCATGGGTGATACCAGTACGTATTGGGATTTGGGTGATCCTTGACGGTTTCGGATGATATTTTAAACCTTGGTCACATTGTTCCTCTCTCGTATTTAGCATGGTTACAATCTAGCGTGGGAGAGTTTCATTTTTAATATTTGCCTCATGGGTCTTTTGAAGAAATTGCACTCGTTGATCTGGCATTTCATTGATATGTATTGAAATGTGCTGGGATTAGAAATGGGCAAATCAATTTTGCTTATTTGAAGTCTATAATATTGTTTGGGGTAGCCTCATGGACAGTAGAACTAATCATTGTTTTAAAATAAAATAAAAAACTAACTGCTGTTACTGTTTGGTTAAATAGAAATGGTGAAATATTTTTTGCTTGCATTATGCCCCTTGTACAGTGCCCCCACCTAACAATGCATGCGTTATGGACTTTCAAAGCCACTGGAAATGCCTGTCCCAAGTGTTGTGATATACACCTCCTAAAATTTGGTTCCAAAATTCAGTGATTTCAGTGTCTCACTTTTATTTATCAACACATTGGCTTTGTTTTCTTATTGGTGTATCTCCTTTTAAGTGTTTGAATTGGAGATATCATGAAGTACGACACTTCCTATTTATGAGGGACATATCTCTGGGGATTAGGAGATATCATCAAAGAGGCAAGTGATTAATGATCTGAGCATTTTTTTTTTTGTTGCATGCTGGTGCTGCCTTATGTTGCAGGTCTCTGTTGTATTATGTTTCTCTTCTCTTTTCTCTTTTCTTAATAAAGCTCAGTTTACCCATTAAAAAAGGATTTTCTATATATGTTCATGAGTTCAAACTAATTAAGTTGCTCTAAACTTTGAAGATATTCTTTTACTTCTTATCATAGGGGTTAGTCGATTAATAATAAAGTCAAAGCACACATATGGAAGTGGGGAAAAACGCTCATCTATCATTTCCCTTATATCCTAGGCTAGTTGCACTTAGCATGAAGCAAAGCGGCAATAGATTCGGGTGCAGGCACAGTTTTATATGTCAGGTATTAGCTGTATCATAATCGTATAGATGGATCCTGTTACGAGATATGGGGGTTAACTAGTCCTTTAAGAAAATAAATGGGCCGTATCAGCTTGTATCAACTGATATGCCCCATATTGGCACCAATGCAGGGCCAATATGGCCATGAATATCACATTTTTGAAAATTTTGTTATAAAAATTCTCTGGTTTTCCCACTTCTTTCATAATTTCAATTATTAAGGAAACTTAGAAACTAGTTTTAGATGGATCTAGACCTATTTTGAGATCAAAAATGAGATTTGAGTGGCATTCGGCGAATCAAACCGGGATAGACCATTTTGGGAAATATCAGAGGAAGCGATTAACCATCAAATTTTTTTCCATATTCTTTTTGTTGAATGCATATGTAATGGGCCCTAATTAACCAAATCATGTTTGATGTGTGTTCGATTAGGGCCTATTTGGTTGACTTTCAGTAGTTCATCATTCTTATCAAAGAATGGTCTGGTACACTATATAATACATGTTAAAACACAAACATGCATGCACGCAAGAGGGAGGGAGATTATGATGTTTTACATTTTTCCTATTTTCTCTATATATATATATATATATATATATATATATATATATATATATATATATTTTGCCCCAAAAGAATTTCTGATCTGTATTGTCCCGTACAGTCCAATATGGAGATTATGATGTTTTACATTTTTCCTATTTTCTAAATATTTTTCAGATTTTTTGCGCCAAAAGAATTTTGGACGATATGGGTCCATATTGTCCCATACAGTCCAATACGGAGATTATGATGTTTTACAATTTTCCTATTTTCTCAATATTTTTCAGATTTTTTTGCACCAAAAGAATTTCAGACTATATGGGTCTGTATTGTCCCATACAGTTCAATACGCCCTCTATTGTATCATTTTTGGGCCTGTCTGATACGCTCACCCATACTGTTTTTCAAAACCTTTGGTGCAGGAGTAGAGAATTGTCTATTTCAAAATGTTAGCAAGTATAAATAGTTGTGAAGTGGGAGCGTGAGTATAAAGTGCGATACGAAGTGGGAGCATCACCTGTTTAGAAGGATAGTGCAACCAAGTGTCCAATATTTTGATACAAATCTAGTGGATACTTTTAGATTTCAAAGGCTGCATGTTTGTGAGCTATCTACTTCTTTGAAGGAGAAAGATGCATTTGAAGCACCCGTACAATCTCTGCGCTTCTTATTTTAGGGATTAGGACATCAAGGTTGCAGTTCGAGCACACATATATGGAAGTGGATAAAAACTCGTCTATCATTTCCTTACATTTACCCAGGAGGTTGTAAAATTTTGGTACAAATGTAGTGAAAAACCTTTTGGCCCCAAAGCCATGCACATTTCTGAGATGAGCAAAACTGTTCTCTTTATCTGAAAGAGGAGATGTCAAGAATGTGGTTCTTCTAATCCTCTCGCAAAAACTCATTTATTTACATCCCAGTCGTCCAAATGCCTGTTAAAACAGAGATTTTGAATTTAGCACTTGTTTCACACTTTTCCTCCCTTGTATTCTCACGCAATTAAAATACTGTTACCAATTTTTTCATTTCCCTCGTTATAATGTCTTGTGGAAATGGTAAAAAAGCCAGTCCCCTTCAACTAATTGTGCATCATTTGAGGCCTATTGAATACTAAATCAGTCTCATTATAAACTCTCCTGAATATTATTATGCTTAACATGAGGGATAGGAAAATGTTGATTAAGAATGGATGTATCAAGTACCCGAAAAGTGCAGAATCTGTTGATCACCTCCTCTATTGCAAATTTGCTTTGAAGGTTTGAAGGGGTTTCCTAGATGTGTTCGGTTCTCATTTGGTCATGCCTTTGGCAGTTGATGATTTTAGCCTGCAAAGCAGGGACCAGGGGTGAATTGAATGTTGGCATCTCTCCTTTTGACTGTTCTGTGGTCTCTGTGGAGGAAGTGCAACAATCACATCTTTAACAACCACTCGGAATCTAGCAAAGCGGTCTTTCTTAGTGCTAATTGCAAATTTGTATTTGGGGCGATTGCTTCTAATATATGTAAGAGTGTCAACCTTCGTGGGGTTTGGGTAGGTATAGAGCTGGGCATCGATTTGGATCGGATTGGATTGGGTCCAACTCGATCTGATCCGAAATCTCAACGGCATGGCCCGAACTCGATCCGATCCTAGACTGAATCTGGGTCACCTGACTTGGACCGATCCGAAAGGTGCATTGTCTGATCTGATCCGAGTCCGACTCGGTTAGGAAAATCGAGTCGGATCTGATTGGACACGGTTCGGATCGGCCTGCACCACCCGACGACATACATGTGGGTTTGCTTGATCGGGTCTTTTGGAGATGATGACAGGGACAAAAACGTCCATTTCAGCTTTCCGATGGACTGCTGAGCTCAGCTTTCTGATTCGAGTCCGACTCGGTCAGGAAAACCGAGTTGGATCGGATTGGACACGGTTCGGATCGGCCCGCACCACCCGACGACATACATGTGGGTTTGCTTGATCGGGTCTTTTGGAGATGATAACAGGGACAAAAACGTCCATTTCAGCTTTCCGATGGACTGCTAAGCTCAGCTTGTACCGCCGATATCCGCTGGTACAGTATCAGTGCAATGCGAAAGGGGAGTGATTTGGTGACGGAAGACAGGTTGGGTCTTGCATCGGAGGTCATTGGAGAACAATCCAAGCGTTGAATGGCGCAAAGACTTTCTATTGTAATTTCAGGAGAGTGTTTGGGATCCGTTGATGGGTCCCCAAGTTTCAGGTCTATGATATGGATTTCGGACGGGGAAAGCCTGTAAAGGTGGAAGTGTTGTCGATTCAAGAAACGAGTGTTATTTCCACAAACAATTATCCGCCAATCAGAGGTTAGGATTTTTTAACCAATTTGATCTTCGGATCGTAACTTGTTGACATTGTGTTACACAATTTGGTCGGTTTGATTTGAGCTAATATCTTTTAATAGTAAAATTTCTGAGTGCCAGCGTATCAAGCATCATACGCAGTCTGAGCATCATACTCTTTATCACTGTAGAAGCCACCTTCTACTCAGCTTTTTTCTTCACCCATGTATGGACAGTGGATTTAACGACAAAAATACCCCAACTTTTCAAACTTTTCAACTGCCTTTTGCTAAAAAGTAGGGGTATCTCCGTCCTCAAGGTCTAACTGGTACGTAAGGTTTTAGAACGTTGACAAACACGCTGGATAAAAGGCAGCGTCTACCATCACAATTATTTCCCAAAATTTTGGTTTTCTTCATACATTCCCACCTATTGCCATTTTCACATTGGCATTGTAGTCGTTGGATTTGGGGTTATTTTCAAATGATCCAAACCGTTTGTAATGTTCCTAGATGATTCCCACCTAAAAAGAAAAAAAAAAAAAAAAAAATCACATTGGAATCTTTCAACCCTTTAATCGTTTAACTCTTTTCGGATATGAACTGTCTTCTTTAACCGTTGTTTTGTGGGTTATTTAAAGGACATTTTTGATGAATATTTTCACATCTCTTATCAACATTGAAGGAAAGAAAATATAAATGGTTTGGATCATTGCAACATGTTCAAGGATCAATGGACAAAGTTCGGATGTAAAAACAAGTATGAACTGTCTTCCTAGATGTAGGGATGTATTGTAGCAAACCTCTTTCTTCTTTGAATGGCAAGTGAGGCTTTGAACTATAAGCGTCGAGCCCATGGGTCCCACTCACTTTGGGAAAAAAAAAAGTACTGCTTGTTGCCATCCATCGTAGCTCTGGAAGACAACTTTCTCCTTGTTTTGTGGGTTATTTAAAGGACATTTCTGATGAATATTTTCACATCTCTTATCAACATTGAAGGAAAGAAAATATAAACGGTTTGGATCATTGCAACATGTTCAAGGATCAATGGACGAAGTTCGGATGTAAAAACAAGTATGAACTGTCTTCCTAGATGTAGGGATGTATTGTAGCAAACCTCTTTCTTCTTTGAATGGCAAGTGAGGCTTTGAACTATAAGCGTCGAGCCCATGGGTCCCACTCACTTTGGGAAAAAAAAAAAAGTACTGCTTGTTGCCATCCATCGTAGCTCTGGAAGACAACTTTCTCCTCATCCTTCTCTCCACAACCATTCGCATCTAGGCTAACACACATCTCACTCGTTCCAATCTGACCCACCTCTCTGAATCTCGGCATAGAGCTTTTCCAGCACCACACAGCAGTGTTGTCGGTGCTATGTGCTTCACTACATAATCCGAGTTTGGTGAAAAAAAAACATCCACAATCTATTACAGCGATTGGGGTTGCCCTGCCCAAATGCGAAATGGATCGATTTGCTTCTCTGTTTGAAAAAGGTCTGAGAAAAAATCCGTAGCTGAGGGTAAAATCAACGTTCCAGATTCATCTTCGAGGCTTAGTATTTGAGATTATAATCAAAAGGTACATATATACTACCCAACTTCGGATCGGGTCGGATCGGTCCGGATCGGATCGGTCCAGATCTATTCGGATCGGCTTTCGGATCGGATACACCACGATCCGAACTCGATCCGAAATTCATTTGGACCTGAATTACCCAACTCGATCCTTACCAATCCAGGCTGTCGGTTCGGTTCGGATCGGGTCTGATCGGGTCGGATCCACCGGATCGGATTTGTTTTGCCCAGCTTTAGGTAGGTATTGCTTTGGAAGTTTTTCTCCCTAGGGCCTGTATTTGGGTGTGATGGGCTCTGATTATTTTTCATCTTTCTCTTGTTTCTTGCTTGATGTTTGCTTGACGTTTTCTTTAAATAATTTTTTTTTAAAGGATGACAATTTATTAAAAGTGGTGACGCTGAAAGAATACAAAGAATGAAAAACAAAAACAAAAGCACCACACAGCCCCAAGAAACCCATCTTAAGGGCTGACCCCCACTCTAAAACAAAAGATTTAGATCTCAAGCAAACACTCTTGGGCAGACCACTCAAATTCTTAAAACATCTACAATTCCAAATGGCCCATATCCTCGCAAGGAGGAACAACGTCCATGCCTTCCTTCTCATTCTTCCTTGATCGCCACCATGCCACTGCTAGAACATATCAACAGTTGACTCTGGAAAAACCCAACAAACACCAACATCAAGGAGGATACCCGCCCAACTTTCCACAAGAAGGGACAATGTATGAAAAGATGACTCATTGATTCCTCTTCCTGCCAACACAAGGGGCAAGCATTCACGATGATGAAGCCTTTTTTCCTCAAGTTATCTATCGTTAATACCCTATTCCAACCCACTAACCAAGCAAAAGCCTCCATCTTTGAGGGGGCACCATTGGATCGAAGGAAAGAGTGTGCTCTAACTCACCTCTACCCGATCCCCCATGTGAACCACTTGTGATAGTGGACTTGAGCGACTTCATCGAAAACTTGCTGAAATTGTTCAAGCCATCTCACCGAATTGATCCCCTTCGAAACGGATACCTTGACAAAAGATTAAAAATATCCAACAATTCTTGAAATTCTTCCTCTTGCAGATCTCTTCTACACTGAGGAATCCAAACCCCCTAAGAATTGAGAGAGGAGAAGCACCAATTAACTGAAGTATCAAGATCCACTGCCACACGAGCTAACCTTGGAAATTGGATTTGTAATGTCCGATTCCCTAGCCACACAATATGCCTTGTCCCATCTCCCAATTGAAAACCCACCTTGTCAAGAACCACTTCCTCTGGTCTCAAAATCTATCTCCACACACTCAAGATTTTATATGAAGGGGCATTTCTAAGCCACCACCAACCCCTCCTGATCCAACCCATATTTTCTCTTAACAACTTCCTTTCAAAGACCTCCCTCTATCCCATATCTCCAAATCCATTTCCCCATAAGTGCTTTGTTTAAATACCCCAAATTATGGATTAGCCTGCACATGTCATCCCATTTCATAGGGTGAAATTTTTTCTTGACCTCCCCACCTTGATAAAAAAATCCCTTCTAAGCTCCTCCAACTTATTAACCACCCCTTTCGGGCACCTAAAGAGGGACATAAAATATAGAGGAAGATTTGATGGAGCCACTTTAATGAGAACAATCTGTCCCCCCTAGATATAATAGCTTGCTCCTCCACATTGATAATTTTCTTTCTGACCTCTCAATGATCAGATCCCATAGATGCCTTTTCACCCTTCCAATACACAAAGGAAGGCCCAAATAGGTGGAAGGGATAGACTCTACTCTACAACCAAACACCTTGGCTAGAGAATCTACCTCCTCGTTAGGCAACCCTATCCCCAATACTGCAGACTTGTGAAAATTGACTAAAAGACCCGAAACCAATTTGAAACAAAAGATCACTTTTTGTAGATTATCGACTTCGGAAGCATTCAACGCATGGAACGAAATGGTGTCATCCACAAATCGAAGATGAGAAACTTAGAAACCCCCCTTATCCACCCTAAGAATGTTGAAGGGACCTTCATTGACTTCTTTAAATAACATTTGACTTAAGACTTTCGCTCCACAATAAAGAGAAAGGGGGAAAGCGGGTCTCCTTGCCTAAGACCCCTCATAGACCGAAAGAATCATTTGGGAGCACCATCAACAAGAACCGAAAACTTCACCAAACCCACACATTCCCAAATCCAACTTCTCCTGTTGGCTCCACACCATGGTGCCTCGTAAAGGTTGTTACAAGGCCGTAAAGGCCGTTATGTAAAAGTAATGGTGGCAGCCTTTACGTAAAGGTAACAGTGGCAACCGTTACACATTACGGGGTCATTTCACACCCCTGTAAAGGTCCGTTACGGGCAAAATGTTCCGTATCCGTTATGATATGCCTGTAAGGATGATACGTATAAGTAACAACCATGACCCATTACACGATACATGGGTGAAACGGGGCAGTTGATTTTTTTTGGACCGCATCAGCTGTTACAGTGGCCGTAACGAGTTACGGGGCATAATGACTATTACTCCCATAACGGTCGAAAAATGGCCACTTTTTTTTCCCTATTTAAATCCATTTTTCTTTTTAGTTTTTCATTTTTCTCATTCCAAACTCTCTTAAATCATTTTACCACAGATTTCGACCACTCTTACTATAGTTTTTAAGATTAAAACCATAGATTAAAGTGATTTGAGTGAATAGAAGCTCCAGTGGCAATTTTTTCAAAAAATTGAAAAGGTAGTATTTATGCATTTTTTAAAATTATTATTATTATTATTATTATTATTATTATTTCTGATTTTTAGTTCTAGTCCTTGATTGTAATGTGTAAACATTAGAGACATATAATCATGTTCACAAATTCACTAGACAATCAGATACAACACTCTCACCAAAGAGTGGATCGTTATACTGCTATAAACATGTTCAAAACAAAAAATGAATACATATTTGGAATATTTAGATTATGTTGGATTTTCTAGATATTTTTTCAGAATTTTTTAGGCAAAAGAAAATTTTCAACCATTATGTCGTAACAGTCGTTATGCCCCTATATCGGTAATGGTGGTGACCGTTACGGCCACCGTTACCGACACGGAATAACTTGGTTACGGGGCCGATACAGGTTTATTGGATTTTTTGTCAATTAAAAAAGAGAGACTGTAACGGCCGTTATGGCCCCTGTAATGGTCATTGCACCCTGTATCATAAAGGTAATGGTGGTGCCCGTTACGCTCACCATTACCATTACAGAACACCTTGCCCACACCCTAATCATTCCAACATATAATCTAAGAAGGCCCAATCAACATAAATGTAGGCTTTCTCCAGATCTAACTTTCACACGACCCCTCTATGGCATCAGTTTATAACTTCATTAGCAATCAAAGAACTTCCCAAGATTTGTTTCCCTTCCACGAAAGCCCCTTGCTCCTGAGAGATAATACGACCCAACATGGAATGGAATCTTAATGCGAGCACCTTTGCCAACATTTTATAAGGCACGCCTATAAGGCTAATTGGCCGAAAATCTGCAAGGCATTCTGCTACTTCCTTCTTTGGAATTAATGTAATAAAGGACACACCCAAGTTTGACGCAAGTTTACCTTTTTCAAAGAAATCGTTCATTAATCCGATCAAATCCTTCGTTAGCATATCCCAGAAAATCTGAAAATAAAAAAAGCTATAGGAAACCCATCAAGGCCCAACACCTTGTCCCGATCCAAATTTTGAATTGTGTTTTTAACCTCCTCAGATAAAGCTCTCTCCAAAGAAGCCGCCTTAGCCTCCGACAAGGCAAGGTTGTCAAGAGAAAGACGCCCAACACCAGTGTTTTAAATAGCGGTAGCGTGTTGCGTAGCGTTCAACCCTCTGTAGCGTGTAGCGAAATAGCGTAGCGTGTAGCGTAAGCTACACAATACTTCTATTTTTAAATTTTATATATATATATATATATATATGATATATGATATATATATATATATATTAAATAGTAAGAAAAAAGCAAAATATTTTGGCATTTTGAGTTAGCAATTACAGTCCATAATTTAATTGGTAAATTTTAAGTTAATACATGTCTTGTGTACAATTTTTTAAGGGCCCGAATTAGGTAGACTCAGATTGAAGTGTAGCACATGAGTGTCAAAGTTTTTTGGACCCCACTCGTGATGAATGTGTTATATCCACACCGTCCATCCATTTTGCCAAATAATTTTAGGGCATGAGCCCAAAAATGAGGCAGATCCAAAGCTCGTGGACCGCACCATAAGAAACAATAATAATCAAACGATTATCATTAAAAATTTATCGAGCTACAAAAGTTTTAGATCAAGCTGACATGTGCGTTTTCCCTTCATCCATGTTAGTGTGACCTTATTAACAGGTTAGATGGAAAATAAACGTTACAGTGGATCCTAAGAAATTTTTAATGGTGAGCATTTTATAACCATTGTTTCCTATGCTGTGGTCCACCTGAGATTTGGATCTTATTAATTTTTTGAATCATAACCTAAAATGATGTGGCAAAATGGATGGACTTCGCATGGATAAAATACATACAGCATGATGGGGCCCATGTGGCACGTGTACATTTTATTAAATTGTGTTTAGCGTAACGCCTTCATTTAATGCAAGCAAGTTGTGTGGGTCCGATCATGAGGTATGTGTTATATCTAAACCGTCCATTCATTTGAAGAACTCGTCTTAAGGCTAGACACAAAAAATAATATAGATCTAATTATCAAGTGGACCACACTGCAAAAAGCAGTGGGGGATTGAACGTCTACCATTGAAACCCTTATTGGGATCACGAACTTTTGGATTAATATGAAATTTATTTTTCCTCTTCATTTAGGTCTTTTTGACCTTTTGAAAATGAAAAATAAACGTTAGGGTGGGCCTACGAATTTTTAACGGTGAAAAATCATCATCTCGTGCTATTTTTGGTGTGGTCCAGACGATGTTTGGATACGATTCATTTTTTGGCTAATGCTTTAAAATGATATTTAAAAATGATGAACGGTAGATATAATAAATACATAGTCAGTGGGCCCATGTAACTTTGATCTCCTTTGAACCGTTCTATAACTCGGAGCTCGAGGAGTGTCATCCTCGTTTAGCATGACACGTATCTCCAAGCAGAAGCCAAACCGCGTCCGATAAAAAAAAAAAAAAAAAAAAAAACGGGAGAGGGAAACCGAAAAGAAAAAGAGGGAAAGAAGAGAGAGAGAGAGAGAGAGAGAGAGAGAGAGAGAGAGAGAGAGAGAGAGGAGGAGGAGGAGGAGGAGGAGGAGGAGGAGGTCCGGACCGCAACCAAGAGAGAGAGAGAGAGGAGGAGGAGGCCTGGGCCGCAGCATGGCCGCCTGGCCAGTTTCGTCAAGAATCAAGAAGCAAGAATGTACAGCTTAGGGGCGAAAGAAGAAGAAAGAAGAAGAAGAAGAAGAAGAAGAAGAAGAAAAGAAAAAAATAAAATAAAAAGGTATGTTTTTTTTTTTTTTTTTTTTTTTTCATTTTTTTTACGCTATTTTAAGCGCTATGTAGCGTTTTTTGTACGCTACACGCTACGCTACCACACTATTTAATACACTGCCCAACACCTAGTTTGGAAAGAAGGTTCTTATAGAAAGATACAATGGCATTGCACACATCTGCTTTCCTATCCAACCGGAACCCCTTGCACCATTATGCTTTCAATTTTGGTAGTTCAAGCCCCCGTGCTTCCTTTAATGTGAAAGAACTTAGTGTTCTTGTCCCCCTCCTTGAGCTAGCAAGCTCTTAACTGTTGTTTCCACTCTTCCATCAGGAACTTGTTATAATCAGCTTTAAGGGTATCTCTTCAACATCGATCCTCCTTCGAAAGCATTGCTCCTTCCTTAATGTCTAGCTCTTGAATTTCTTGCAAAGCTCTAGCCAAAGCTGCCTCTTTGTCCTGAAAAAACTCTTCCTACTATGAGAAATCATCCCTTTAAGAGTGCAAAGTTTCTAAAACAACATAAAACCTGATTGGCCTAAAGCCTAACGAGAATCCCACCAACCCTTTTTCAGGTCCCCAAAGCCCTCCACCTCTAGCCAAGCAATTCAAATCTAAATGGCTTGGGGCCCTAGCTCTCTGTCTCCTCTTCGAACAAAATTGGACAATGGTCTAAAGTCGGCTTCGGAAAACCCCTCTGGTTGGATAACAGGAACTTATCAATCCATGAAGCTGACACCAGAAAACTATCCAGCTTTGAAAGCGCCAGCTAAGCATGGCCGACCAAATGAAGTGAACACCCCCCATCAACAATTCAACCAAATTGTTTCTAGTCACCCATTCGGAGAACACAACCATGCTACGAGCAATTATCTTGTCAAACGGCTTCTCAAAAGAAAATTTAGGGACATTAAAATCTCCTCCAACACACCAGGGAAGCCCTCATCTCGCTCCAATATAGTCTAGTTCTGTCCAGAATGAGTACCTAAGATCGGTCGAGTATGGCCCAAAGACTATAGACAACACCTATTTAAAACCTAAAGCCTTATCTCTAGAACAACATTAAGAGAGAAATCGTCATTACCGTTCAGGAAAAAAAAAACAGAGAGAAATTGCCAACCTAGCTATCTTCTTTGGACCACAACGCTGAATTCCAAACTACTAGAATACCACCTAAGGACCCTTTCGTGTTTTTGGCTTCCCGCTCCTTTTCATTACCACGCCATAAATCATTTACTATAACTTGACACATATTGCTAAATTTAGTTTCTTGAATGGCCACAATTTGAGCCTTATATTTCTTGCATTTCGCCTTTATGTGAGCAAGGTAATCCGTAATAGTAATGGTGACTATAATGGCCACCACCGTTACCCTTACGATATGGGTTGTAACGGCCGTTATGGCTCCCGTAATGACCATTATGGTCTCTCTTTTTTATTGAAAAATAAAAATAAAAATGGAAAACCCATATTGGCCCCATAATGGACTGTTGCGGGGCATTTACGAGCCTTATGGCCTTTATGGGGGGTGTAATGACCCATTATGGGGTCATTTTTTCTGTAACAAATGTTACGACGTTTACGACCCTATAATGTGTAATGATTGCCATCGTTACCTTTACGTAATGGCCTTTACAGCCCTGGATGTTCCAGCGTTGGAGATTTTGGTGGCATCCCCCATCCACATGGGCCCATCCAAAAGGTTGGATCACTACATGATGCCCCATGTGGGCAGAATCCTGCACTCGAACAAACTATTCAATTTTTAGACACAGGATCCTATACATTTGTTATCATGGTATTAAAAAAACAGTTTGTTACATAACAGTAATGGTGGGACCCATTATGCTATATAGGCTGTAATGCCCTTTCTTAATAATAATAATAATAAGGCCCATAGTGGGCTTGTAATGGCCATAATGGCCATTATGGGCACAACACAGTCTGATATGGGCCCGATACAGTTTCTTTCTTTAAGAAATTTTTTATCGTTACAGCTTAGATCTATTACAGCACAAGTCTGATTACTTGTGTTCAGAGATTCAAGATAATTGTTGAAATTCTATCGTAGTGATCGATCAAAGTATTTTGGTCTGATTTAGGAGGAGAGTTTCATGTACGGATTCTTCAATACTGACTATTGTAGAATATTCATGTGGTACCTTTTCAACGAGGGAGAATCTATGATCATGGCTTCAAGCTAATATTGAAGAAGCTAATTGTTATAGGCACTGTTACCGTTATTGAATACCTTGGTTCTTCTTCTTCTTCTTCTTTTTTTAACAGTGAATACCTTGGTTCTTATTCTTCTTAACTACTGAAGCAAGCATGCTAGAAGTAGAAATTTAATGAAGCTATAGTTAATTGAAATACAACGGATAATTACACGCCTTTGATTTTCAATTACAGAAAATTCAAAATACATTTATCTAAAAAGAACGAAAAGAGAGGACAAAAAATAAGAAAAAAAAAAGAGCTAACCATGAGAGCTGTAGCTGGGAAGAGAATAATGCTGCCATCTTTTACAGGTAGCAAAGCGGTTGGAGAAGTTCAAGACTACAATCTTCACCCAAATGAGTATGCTTGCAGTCAAACATGGAGCAATAAACCTTGGCCAAGGCTTCCCCAACTTCGACGGCCCTGAATTCGTCAAAGAAGCTGCGATTCAAGCTATAAAAGATGGGAAGAACCAATACGCCCGTGGGTATGGTGTCCCCGACCTTAATTCCGCTGTGGCTGAGAGGTTCAAGAAAGACACTGGGCTGGTGGTAGACCCAGAAAAGGAAGTCACGGTCACATCTGGGTGCACAGAAGCAATCGCGGCCACCATTTTGGGCTTGATAAATCCTGGTGATGAGGTAATCCTCTTTGCTCCATTTTATGACTCTTATGAAGCTACTCTATCAATGGCCGGCGCCAAAATCAAGTCCATCACCCTCCGACCTCCAGACTTTGCCGTCCCCCTTGACGAGCTCAAGTCTGCAGTGTCAAAGAACACTCGGGCAATACTCATAAACACTCCACACAACCCAACCGGAAAGATGTTCACTAGAGAAGAACTCAACACGATTGCTTCTCTTTGCATCGAGAACGATGTTTTGGCATTCTCGGATGAAGTCTATGATAAGCTGGCATTTGAGGCTGATCATATTTCCTTGGCTTCACTGCCGGGCATGTATGAGAGGACGGTGACAATGAACTCTCTTGGGAAGACCTTCTCATTAACTGGGTGGAAGATCGGGTGGGCCATTGCTCCGGTGCATCTGACATGGGGATTGAGGCAGGCGCACTCATTCCTCACCTTTGCCACCTCGACCCCAATGCAGTGGGCCGCAGCAACAGCACTCCGGGCACCTGATTCCTACTACGATGAGTTGAAGAAGGATTACATGGCTAAGAAGGCGATACTGGTGGAGGGCCTGAAGGCTGCCGGTTTTGAGGTGTACCCATCAAGTGGGACCTACTTTGTGGTGGTCAATCACACTCCATTTGGGTTTGAAAACGACATTGCATTCTGCGAGTATCTGATCCGGGAAGTGGGTGTTGTTGCAATCCCGACTAGCGTGTTCTACCTCAACCCGGAAGACGGAAAGAATCTGGTGAGGTTCACCTTCTGTAAGGATGATGAGACTCTTAGGAAGGCTATTGAGAGGATGAAAGAGAAGCTGGGGAGAAAATGAGGAAGAGTTTGTTTGTTGTTTGACCTCTCAGTAATTATGGATTACGGTAGTTAATAATGGTTATTGAAGTTTAATTAGGAGTATGGGAATTTTAAAAAGGTGGGTGGTATGAAAAGATACTGATTTTGGGTTACCCCAGCTTTGTGAATTGCAGCCAAGCTGTCCCATTAACAAGAATGCCATTGTTACCTGCTTCTTCACGGATGGATGGGTTTTTATCTTGGTACATTTGCATGAGTTGGGTCCATTCATCAGTTGGGGACCATGGTGATGATAACCTAGCCCAAAAGTTAAGGTTGGTCCTCCCCGTGAGTCGGTCAAGCATGTATTCCTTCCACTGGCAAGGCGTGTTTGCATTGGCCAGGCCCACCTGATAAGAGGCCTTATCTGTATGATTTTTGGCCTACGCTCCATTCACAATGGAATGCACGGTTTGGATGGTCGAGATTGGTCATTGGTGTGCTTGTATGCCGTTGATGAGTTGCAAGGCATCCTACCTGCACCCTTTGTAAACCTGTCCGACTGTGTTTTATTCACATCAATGGAAATTAAATGACTCTAGTGTTAATTTGATACAGATGATTTGGTGTGATGGTGCATCCATTCCTTCTTTATGAATGAATGATTTATGACTAAAAAACCTTCCTTTTTCATGCATGTCACTGAAATCAGTAAGACAATGAAGGCAAAGTAATGGAGCTTTTTTCCAATTTCTGGTGAGAAATGAAATTTTATTTGCATAGATTATATGTTTTGTACATGTCTTGCAGGACTCTACTTGGATTTACACCTTGTGTACATGCATTGTACAATGATCCAAATGGGCAATCATGTTGGATATCTAATTTTAGCGTCTTCAACAAATTGTCAAGGGTGAGTTTGGTTGCACCTAATACCTTAAAATTTCATGATTAATGCAAAATTTCATGATATTTCATGAAATTTTGTATGACCAAACGCACAAATTTGCACTTGTTGGCTAAGTTGCAATCATTAATATAGACATTACAAGCAAGATTTTATTTCTCATGAATTCATTTATTTTATACTTGTAAATTGAAAATTAGAAAAAGTTATTTTCTTTCCGTTGAAGGAATTATAAGGTATTTAATCAATAATTCTCTATTTGAGTTGTTTAAAACATGATGACATGGAGAGATGTTTATTTGGAAATATTTTGAAAATTATATTTAAAAAAGAACAATTTTTTTTTTAATAAATTGAATTAACTAGTAAAATGCACATATCTCCATATTTATGGAACGTTTTGTTAAAATTATGATGTTTACAAACATGGGAAATACTTTAATCAGGATAGTATATATAGAATAAACATTAACCTTTAGATTTGTAATAAGCCGGTTGGGAGTTGAAATACGAGCATCTTGTTGGAATTACCAGTAAAATTACATTTACATGCCTTTCCATTCTTCCAAACGCGAAATTTCCCCCCTTTCTTTCCAATGTTTTGCTGACGGCCAAAGCGAACATACAACTAACTGCGTCTAGGGCCCACCGTGGTTTATTTACGATATCCGACATTCAATGAGGTTACTTCACTGTGAAAATGAGATGCACCAAAATCAAATTGATCTAATCATCAAGTGGGCCATAATGTGGAAAGCAATGGCAACCACCGAAAACCATTAAATCCACATCATGGCCCGCTTTATGGTTGGATTGCTTGACTTTTGGGAGCAACATCCACTCAGTGGGCACAGTTCCTTTTCCATGGTAGGTACACTGTTACACATGTTTGGTAGATTATATGTGGCCCATTAAACTACACATGCACATGTTTACATATGTGGATGTAATTTTTCTATACATGCGATGATGATATAAACACATTAATTTTCATATGGTCAATGCAATGATCTTTTGTTGATATTCGTCATATGTAAAGGGCTGATCTACTTCTCACATGAGATAAACCCTTGTTTGAGCACGCACAACAGTAGAAGTCCACGCTGAAATACATGTACATTAGAGATGTATCTCTACCTTAATTTATGAGATGATCTGAATGACATTTTATTGAAATTGGTACCATACCATATTAAATCATGCAAGCCCACAAGCTGTATCATGAATAAAGTATTAATTAATTAGGCATGTCTTGCATGATGATCAAGTATATGATGAACACTTGATGATTTACATGTGTCGTGAGACTAATTACCATCAAGTGAGGGAGCCATTACATTTCTATTGTTGTGTGAGTTTGCTAGTCTTATAGGTGACTTAAATGTCCTTATCGCAATATGCTAGATGGCAAAGGTCCTGATAACTTGATGGTGAAATATTTTGGTGTGTGTGCGTGTGGCAAAAAAAAAATTAAATTTGTCTGCAGTATGTTTTCCTGATAACTTGGTATAAGTTTTATTTAATTGGCTCAAAAGTATTTTATGAAAGATCTGCAGGGATAGGTTAGAAGTAGATCACACATGCTTGCAGATAATGATTATAAGAAGAGTACTTATTTATGATGTTAGATCGAATGGGTTGTTAGATTTTATTATAAATGACTTTGAAATAATTATTTATATATGACATATGTAATTATTTTCAATGAGATAGGATGAGGTAAGACCTGAGGGCTCAAATATATAATACTCAGGCATTTAGCCGAAATAGTACACCTGTCATGTCTTAATTCAAATTGAACCGACTAAATTGCACTGTCGTTAAGTCAAACTAAGATTGAATGGTAATCCTAAGCTTTGAATTCTGGACACTTGTTTGTTAAAATAAGATCATTGGATATTTTTCATTTTTAGAGCTGTCCACTAAATGTCTACTAAATGGATAGACAAATGATGAGAAGTGTCATTTTTGGTCAATGAAGCATGTGAACTAGCAACAACAATTTGGATAGTTTAAGAAATTGGGAATAAAAATTATGAAGAGAGTAGGTCGAACTTGTACAATCTCTCGACCGAGTATTGTGTAACATTTTAGGTGAAAATGACGAATGGTCTACATCCAACGTACCTGATGAATCGACCAGTTACGGGCTGGCTCGCACAGGACGCGGATTGCGTCCTACATTTCCGGGCAGGGCTCTGTGGGGTCCAGGTGAAAATGACGAATGTATATGTCATTTTACATCCAACGTACCATGATGAATCGACCAGTTACGGGCTGGTTTTCTTACCACCCAACCTATTAATAAGGTCATGCAGACTTTGCATTTTTGATCGCATCCACGGTGGACTCCCCACTTTGTGGTCATGCACTGTGAGTTTTCAGTAATTACGGCTCTTGGGCCCCACAGAGCCCTGCCCGGACGGATTACCGTCCGGGCGGGGTAGAGCAGGTCCGCAGTGGCACGTGCAACGTGATTGTAATTACGTCTTTCTGTGGAACGACGCGGAGTGTTACGAGGAGCTCACCACGTGGATTCTCCATGGAGCCCATCGTGATTTATGTGTTTTATCCATGCCGTCCATCTGTTTCTTCAGTTCATTTCAGGTCATGAGATGAAAATTTAAGCATATAAAAAGTTCAAGTGGACCACACCATAATAAATAGTGGGGATTGAACATCTACCATTGAAAACTTCTTGCGGCCACGTAAGTTTTAGATTAAGCTGATATTTCTGTTTTTTTTTTTTTTTTTTTCATCCAGGTCTGTGTGACCTTAGAACAGGTTGGATGGCAAATAAACATCACGGTGGGCCCCAGGAGGGTCTCAGCAGTGGACGTCATTATCTCCACTGTTATCTCTGGTGTGGTCCACTTTATCTTTGGATATGCTTCAATTTTAGCCTCATGCTTTAAAATGAGCTGAAAAAACAGATGGACGGCGTGGATAAAACACATACATCACAGTGGGCCCCACATAGAATCCACAATCCGCCTCCACGTGCAGCGACTTTCGCGGTTCATTGAACCTCCACCGTACACGGTGATTGGACCTATTGGAAGGATGTGGTCCATGTGAAAGTATGAATGGGAAGATCCTAACCATCAATCCAATCCGCTTTAACGATTGCCTTTTTTTTTTTCTTTTGTTTTAACCGTCTCTTTTCAGGCCAACGGTTGGAAAGCTAGGGTTGTGTGATCACTGCTGTTTTAATGAACTGTCTCGATCACCGACCAGTATACTGCGTCTTCGGACGATATTAGGTGGGAGTGAATTAGGTGCGGTCCTGGCCTCACCCAACACGGTGCGCCCCCGACCATGGGGCCCACCTTGATGTACTTGTATTATATCCACGTCGTTCATCCGTTTTTCCATGTCATCTTACGGTAACAACAACTGTTTACTATAGGGTAATTACCACCGTTTCCTGTAGCTTCCATGACCGTATAGCCCACGAGAAGTTTTTAATGGCCAATCACCACTATTTCCTGCAGTGTGGTCCACCTGAGATTTCGATCTGCTTCATCATTGGTCTTGTTTACTAAAATGAGCTGTAAAAACGGATGAACGGCGTGGATATACTTCACATACATAAATATACGCCCTACGGTCAGGATCGGCACCGTGTTGGGTGAGGCCGGACGCGGGTTTCCTGCGAAACCTTTCGCAGCCAGTTACTGCGCTGGGATGTCAGGTGGCGCCCACTGTAATGTTTGTGAAAAATCCACCCGTCCATCTGCCTTACTGGATCATTTTAGAATATCTTACCATAAATGAGGAGTATCCAAACTCCAGTGTACCACATGAGAGTAAAAGTGGGGATCAATGACGACCGTTGAAACGTTCATGCGGCCAGGCAACGTTTTTTGTGTTCCCAATCTAAATAACCTCGTAAACGGTTTGGATGCCATATAAACATCAAGGTAGAGCTCTGGAAGGTTTCAATGATAGGAAACTCTTTCCCTAATTTTCCCTCTCATATGGCCCACTTGAGTTTTGGATCCAACTTATTTTTGATTTCATATTCTAAAATAATCTAAAAAATGGATAAACGGAGTGGATTTCTCAAAAACATCACGGTGGACTCGATAAACGGAGTGGATTTCTCAAAAACATAACGGTGGACTCCACCTGGCGTTCCAGAGCAGGAGCATCCTGCAAAGCCTCTGGCAGGAAACCGGCGTCCGTTGAGACCGGGCCGCACATAATCCGCTCCCGCAGGTTGTTGGATACAGCCTGGACCAGAACGGTTAGGGAGTAAAGAGAAAAGCTCGATACTCTGGCAGCGGTAGTAGATGGTACACAGGCAGTTAAAATTACTTAGAAAATGCATAAATGTCACACAGGAAAGTCCAAATAAAGTGTGGGAATTATAAATCCCAGTTTAAACGTACGACGAACCAAAAATTAAATTTATTTGAGCATCTGATTATCGGATTGGTGGACATTTATTTAACGGTTGAGAATAAAATATTCAACGGTCATTTAGCAACAAACATGTTTCCAGAAATTAGAGGTTACGGGTTATTAAACGAATCTGATTTTAGTCTTATAACTTATTTACAGGGATTCCACAATTTGGTCTGTTTTAATTTAAGATAATATATGCCACGTGTACAATTTTTAAGTGCCTCCGTATCAAGCGTCAAGCTGACCGAGTACATATAAAAGGGTGAAAATCTTTGGCAGACTGTGGCGTTCCGTACGGATGCACGTAGACATTGTGGACGTGGAATACATTTAACTTAGATCAAACCCTACAATTAATAGGCCCCACTATATAAGGATTATAATTGAAAATTTATACTGGATATCTAATAAGATTATTTTATTTATGCACATCCAATGGACAGCTTAAATTGACTAATGGTCCAGATTCAAAGAATAGATTTTCATCACTCCGAGTGAGAAATCATCTAATCAATATGATATCATGGGACATGCACTATCTACATTGGGCCCCACTAGTTGAATGGTTCAATTTGAGGTATGTTTTCGCCACGTCTACAATATCTGTGTGCATGCGCATGGAGCATCCGTATCTGCCAGAGTGCAGAGTATCACTTAGGTCACGGGAAAAAAGGGCGATAGGGAAGAATTATTTTGGAGAAATTAACCACCGTAGATAAAACTTTTTACTCAGTTTCTTTTCCGAAGAGTCCAAAACCTACCTTCACAGCTTAGACGTCGGGCGTACGGACGAGCATTTGAGGACCAAAATACCCCTGCCTTATTTTCAAAGCGGATTGGCCGGTGTGCGAATACGAGCGCGGACGGACGCGGATTGCGTCCTACCCCCGCCCGGACGGATTACCGTCCGGGCAGGGCTCTGTGGGCCCACCGTGATGTAAGTGATTTATCCACGCCGTTCATCATTTTTCTCAGATAATTTTAAGGAAAGTGTGATTCAAAAAGTGAGGCAGATATAGGGCTTAAGTGGACGACAAAGTGGGGATTGAACGTATTCCATTAAAAACTTCTCAGGAGCTTGAGAAGCTTCAGATCAAACTGGTATTTGTTTTTTCACTTCATCCACGTCCACATGACCTTATGAATAGGTTGGATGGTAAAAAGGCATCACGGTGGCCCTTAGAATGGTTTCAACGGTGGGTGTCATTATCGCTGCAGCTTCCTTTGGTGTGGTCCACTGGAGCTGTGGACCTGATTCATTCCTAAGATCGTTTCTTAAAATGATATGAGAAAATCGATTAACGGCGTAGATAAAACACTTACATCACTGTGGGCCCCACAGAGCTCTTCCGTCCGGGCGGGGGTAGGACGCAATACGCGTCAGCGCTGACGCTCGGACGCGGATTAGATGCTTGCAGGATGAGTAGCGAGTCGACTACGGAAGTGACGTCACCAAGTTATGTGTGCCCCACTATGATGGATGTATTATATCTACACCGTTAATCCATTTTTAGATATTATTTTAGGGTATGAATCAAAGAATGAGACAAATAAAAATCTGTAGTGGATCTCATCAAAGAAAATAGTGGAGAGAGTGATTCCCACCGTTGAAACTATCCTAAAGCCCATTATAATGTTTATTTGAAATCCAACTTGTTCAAAAGTTAAAAAGAAATGAAATAAGGGAAAACACAATTATTAGCTTGATCTAAAACTTCGTGGCCGCTATAAGTTTTTAATGGTAGGCATCACTATCCCACTGTTTTCTGTGCTGGGGTACACTGGAGATTTGGATTTAAGTCATTCTTTGGTTATTACCCTAAAATGATCTCTCCATACGGATAAAAGGTGTGCTTACAGAACATACATCATGGGGCCACGAGCGTCAGCGCTCGTCTTCGCACGCCAGCCAATCCGCTTCCGAAAGGAAGGCAGAGGTATGTTGGTCGTCAAATGCTCGTCCGTACGTCCAACGTATAAGTTGGAGAGGTAAGTTTAGGACTCTCTAAAAAAGAAAACAAGATAAAATGGGGCGTTTACAGTGTTCAATTTCTAAAAAAAAAAACCATCTAGAGATGACTAGAGTGAGGATAGTTTTTTAGCATTCATCTTTCACACGTGAAAAGTTAGGATACGTGTGAGAGATCCAAGGCTTTCAGCAGACGGCCCTACTGTCTAGATTTCTTGTCTCTGGACGGTCTGATCATCAGGCCAACTACATGCATAACAGAAATTTTTAACCGTCCAAACATAATTTATTTATATTTCACCTAACCGATGATCAGATCTGCCTGTATAGAAGAAATATATCAAAACAGGACACGTTCCTGATGAGCGGCTTGGATCTCCTCCAAATTTACCAAGCTGCATCCTGCGTTACCAAGTTCCAAAATAAGTGCCCGTACTCGGGAGCGGATTAGGTGAGAGACCCTGGATCCACTGAGGTGGGCGGGACCGCTGTCTGTGGGGCTAACAGTGATGTATTTTCCGTTAATCCACTCTGTCCAACCATTTTCAAAGCACGTTTTAAAGATATGATGTCAAAAATGAAGTATGCCTAAGTTTCAGGTGGACCACACCACAGGAAACAGTCGTGATTGAATCCCCACCATTAAAAACTTCATGGGGTCCAGCAGAATGTTTATTTTCCATCCAACCTGTTAATAAGGTAAAAAATAACTGTATGGATAGACCACACAAATATCATCTTGATCTAAAGTTATTTTGGCCCACAAGAAGTTTTTAATGGTCAATTACTGTTGTTTCCTGTACTACAATCTATCCGACATTTGGATCTGCTTCATTTTTTGGATCATATCTTGAAATGACTTTTAAATACATATGGATGGCGTGGATTTAGTCAAATACATGAATGTGCGCCCCACAGTCAGGGTCCCATGCATCCAGATCCTTCGAAGCCGCGCCCCCTCGCTCAAATTGAAAAGGTGCTTCGAATCCTCGCACGTGCCTCCTTATGGGAGCTGCGCTCCCGCGACTGCATTTCTTTGTCACTTGTCCGTTCAAGGTGGGAACCAAGGACATGTGTAAAAGATCCAATCCGTTCATCGGAAGCGACACACCATCTAGATGCTCGATTAGTCAGATGATCGTCTGAGCTGGTATGCCATACCCGTCAGTGAATTTCTACTACACGTCGATTTATCTTAACCGTTCATTTATTTTGCAGCTATCTGGCCAACCTAATGAGTATAGCATTCTAGCTTTTTAGCAGGTGCATCTAGTGGTGGGCTCTACTAATGAAGGATTCGATCCGATAAACATTCGCCACGTTGGCACTACTATCGCGCGAGTTCTGAAAAGGTGCTCGCACGCGAGAGTACACTTGCGACTACTGTTAGCAGTGTCCACGTGCCGGCCTGCACGGACAAGAAAGGCCGAATCAATATCAGCGACCGTATCTTCCCGTCAAAACAGGGAACGGGCAACCCAATCCAACGGCCCAAAAAGCCCTTTCCAAATCCATCCGTCCAAGGTGGGCGACTCCTTCCATGAGGAGGGAGGGAGAAAAGGAGAGTCATATGATATTCAGGTAGCGTTTGAAAATGAAGCTTGATGCACGGGCACTCAGAAATTGCATACGCCAAATTCGTTAATTCAATTTAAACCGACTAAATTCTAGAACCATCCATCGATAAATCATAATTCAAAAATCAGAGTAGGCGAATGATCCTAGCCTTTGATTAGTGGACACTTGTTTGTTGAAATATGACCATTGGAAACCTTTACTTTTAACCGTCGAATATATGTCTACCAATCAGATAGTCAGATAATTAAATAAGTGTAAATCTTGGTTCATGACACATCTAAACTGGGGTCCATAATTTGGACCGTCTAATTTGACTTATTTATGTGCCACGTACGCATTTTGAAAAGAATTTCTAAGTGACTGCGTATCATTTATCGCGCTCTGCAGAGTATCAAAGTTCTTCTCAAAGACGAAAAAAGAAAGAAAGAGAGAAAGAAAGGGCTCGAACCATTCCTCCACCGTCCGATCCCCAATCAACGGCTGCAATTGAAAAGTAGCGGCCCGTTGGGAGGCTCGCTCTCCTCCCAAATGATAATAATAAAATCCGGTTTTTTCCTCTCAACTCACACTCAAACGGTTTCATGTCCTCTTCTCCTCCGCTCTCACTTCTTCTATCCTTCATCCCTTCCTGCTAACGTGCACCGCCTCATGCTAACCTGCGCACCCTGAGATGTCACGACCCTCTTTCTATCTGATTAGAATTTCTCGTTACAGAAAAAGCCATTGAAAGGAAGGAGAAAGAAGAAAAAGAGGAAAAGAATCAGCCATGGAAGTGCAGAAAAGCCAGACCAAGCTGACAAGAACATCATCATCTCTTCTCCGCTCTCCAACCGTCCGATCTTCCATCCACAGCCTCTCATCAATTGATGAAGAATCACAGAACAAAACCCACAAGCCAGTTTCCGGAAACGGCGTCCCGAACCGCTTCCTCCCGTTCCTGGTGGTGGCGATCGTCTTCCTGCCGGTCTTCTTCTTCTTCTTCTTCTACCTCAGAGAAGAAATTCCAGTCCTGAGCAGCTTCTTGATGGCTCCAGTCGTCGTCACTGCCGCTGCCTTTGCTGCGAGAAAGGGCTCCATCGTCCGGAAGATCACGCTGGTGTCGTCGCCAGTCTTCAGGCATTTATGGGAAGAGCGGAATCGGAAATTGCCGTTCAGGAAGGACGATTCGGTCCAATGGTTTATCGGTAATGGTGGGGAGAATTCATCCTTGAAGACGGATCAGAAGAAGATTATCCGAGAAGGGGTTGAATTCTACAGTAATGGGGATTTTTACGAAGGTGAATTTCACAAGGGTAGGAGTAATGGGAGTGGGGTTTATAACTATTTTGTGAACGGCAGGTACGAGGGTGATTGGGTCGATGGGAGATATGATGGATATGGGATCGAAAGCTGGGCGAGGGGGAGCCGGTACCGTGGGCAGTATCGGCAGGGCTTGCGGCACGGGCTCGGCATCTATCGGTTTTACACAGGAGATAGCTATGCTGGTGAGTGGTTTAATGGGCAGAGTCATGGCGTTGGAGTTCAGACATGTTCGGATGGGAGCTGTTATGTTGGGGAATTCAAGTGCGGCGTCAAGCATGGATTGGGTCGTTACCATTTCAGGTAAATCTATGTTTTTATTTATTTATTTATTTATTATTATTATTATTTTAACTTTTAATATTTCATTTTTATTGGTTTTGCATCTTTTTGGATGTGATCGAGTTTTGGATTTGATTGGATTATGAATTTTTGTCATTGATTCTTGATTGTTTTATTGGGGATCTTGATCAATTGGATGGCAGTAATTTGCATGCGTTCTGTTTATTTGATTGCTCTCTTGAAGAATACCAATGGTGGGGGTTCAATTCATTGATCGTTTTCCTGGAGACCTGGATAGATGAAACATTTTGAATTTTTTCTAGTATTGATTATCATTTTCTTTGAAACTCGGATGAAACTGCGAAAATTTAGGTTTTGTACTGTGTATTCGAATCTTTTGTTGGAGATAACCCATGTATGAAGCAGACAAGCCTTTTGGGGATTATCCTTTAATGGTTTTCTTGCAGATGCAGATAGATAGAACATAGAAGACTGTGCTTGGTCTCAAATTTGGATTGTCTTGGAATCACATCAATGGAACAGCAGAAATATGCATTCAATACTGATTCTTGATTCCTTTCTTTGAAACTCAAATTGATGGAACAGTAGAAATGTTTTTGGCACTGGATTATGTTTGTTTTCCTGTGGACCCAAATTGCTGGAACAGCAGATTGTGTTCTCACAGACATAAATTGGTGGAACAATAGAAGTTTGTGGTCGGTATCAAGTTCCGATCCCTTTGTCATGGACCCAAATCAATGGAACTGTAGATATGTGCATTTGGTGTTGATTTCTGGTATTCCGGGAGACTCAAATCAATAAAACAGTAGAAATCTGAGTTTGGTCCTAGGGATCCCAAGGATGGAATTGTCGACTTTCAGGGTTGATTTTTCAATTGTTTTCTTGGGGACCAAGATTGGATGTACGGTAGAAATTCTTTGATTCCTTTTTTATTTTTATTTTTATAAATTGTTTGGCTTCTTCCATGTGGATTCTTCAATGTTTATGTTTCTGCTTGTGCATGATATTTTGGACAATTAGCCTCGTGATTGTTTTAGCCTCACTAATCCCTCTTTTCCTGCTCCAAGCATGATGAATTAAAGAATCATGCCACTAACATTGTTGTTTCTAGGGGATTCAGCCCCAAGATTCTTTTTTTCTTTTTTAGGGGAAGTTTCTGCAACTGCATTAATTAAAAACATTCCAGTTTATATCTTGAACCAAATATTAATAGCAAGATTGCATTGCTGTAGGAATGGTGATAGGTACGCTGGAGAGTATTTTGGAGACAAGATCCATGGCTTCGGGGTTTATCACTTTGCCCATGGTCACTGTTACGAAGGATCATGGCATGAGGGCCGAAAGCAGGGTTTTGGAATGTACACTTTGCGAAACAACGACAGAAGATGTGGAGAGTGGGATTGTGGAGTTTTAAAGAGCCCCCAACCACCATTAACTGATGCGGTACTGTGTGCTGTTCAGGTATGTTAACTTGCTCGCACCTAAGTTGTTACCCTTTCACGTGATATTTTCTTTTGAATAAAGATCATAACACTCAACCTATCATATCAGTCAGCGAGAAAGGCCGCGGAGAATGCTATTCAACTTCCCCGTGTAGATGAGCGAGTAAACAAGGCAGTCATGGCGGCGAACCGGGCTGCCACTGCAGCCAGAGTTGCCGCCATCAAGGCGGTTCAGAATAGGATGGATGGGAAATTTTGCGAAATGGATGTTTAAGAACAGATGGATGGAAAATTTTGCAACACAGATTTCTAAGAACAAGCATCTCGCTAATACTGTAAATTGACTCAATTATAATTATCAGAGAGGTAACGACAGACCCAAGTCAGCAAAATGCTGACTGGGCATGTGTGTGTGAGGGAGAGAGAAAGAGAGAAGCGGACAACCAGAGACGTTCGAGATGTAGATTAACATTCTTGGTAGATGCTGTCATGACTAGTGTAACATGTAAATAAACCCATATGTATATCAATTGAATATGATTTTCCAGAGCTTGTTTCTTCTGTTGTTTTTACAATTCTGTTCCCCTTGTCCTAGCTACACTGCTTGCATTAATGTATGGAGCCCATGTGCTCTCTCATCTTTTGGCTGGGATTTTGCTGGTTTTACAAGCACATGGGAAGGGACAGTAACTTTTGGTGCTTGCTCTCTTATATTTTTTTAATGACGGCTACATCCTTTTAATTTTTATTTGATGCTTTCTCCTTTTGGGCTTCAAGCACATGTTATGTTAGACACCTTTTTTGCTTCGATAGATACCCACACGATTTGCAGCACATGCACCATCGTGTCACACTTACACTAGATCCGGGCCACCCATTGGATGAGGCTCACCGTCAGCTTGTCCTCGTGCGAATTCAAGCCAGCCTGCTCAGCGAGTTGGTCACATGTGTATATTGAATCAGAAGTTTGCTCGGATACCTCCCGATTTGATACATTGGGACTTTAGCCTTTGAACCTGGATCATCTTTCAATGATCCAAGCTGTTTATTCGATGGGCGTCAACATGTGTGGTAGATATGACAAATAAAATCTCTTAAATTAGATTATTTTAATCATTTGAAATTTGGCTCTTTGCTTTGAAAATGATCGGTCACACTGATCTTTTTATAATAAAAGGTTTGAATGATTCAATCTCATAAATCTTTGGGAATCCCTCATCCAAGGAAGCTCTATCATGTAAACGGTTTGGGTCATTGGAAATCCCAATTCATTGGATATAGTCCCAATGAGTCAAAGGCTATCTGGTCTTTCTTTCTTTCTTTCTTTTCCTTTCTCTAACTATCTATTTTTCTCTTAAAAATGCGGCCCACTTAACAAACGGACCAGCCTTATTTTCATTTGGTCCTGCCTGATGAATGCCCAGATCTCATACACGTGCAGCGAAATCACCTCTTCAACCTTCCACTGCATGAATGGCTTTAGCAATCCTTTTTTTCCCCTCCTTTCATGCAGCATCCACCTTAATCTGGTCTTCTCTTCATTTGTTTAAAGATTTTAAGTCAGGAAGGTGAAGAAAATAACTAAAGCTAGCTCCTCATCCTTTCCATTTCTTGCCATCTCTTCAACCACTCCCACCTGCTTCTCACGGAATATATCCATGTGATTAATGTATGGTTGCCATCATTTTGACCCAAGTGGGTTTTAGTTGGGAGAATGGTTTGAAAATCAAAGCCCCCACATGCATAGGTGAGAGAGACTTGAGGGAGGAGCCATGCTCATGACTAGGTCTTGTCTACTAACGTGTTTTTATTTCTATATTAGTCAACAAGGGAAAGGAGAAAAGCAAAGAAAATGTTATTTATTTCTGTCTTGTACGCTAGATCATATAACATGTTCTTACTACTCCTATATTAAAATATATAGCTAGTGAATTAATTATTAGGGAGTACTTTGGGTGTGCCTAAGGAAGTGCAAACTAGCCAGTGAAGTGGTGTCCAGATCCTAACTGAGACGTTTTCTTATGGGAATCAGATCAGCCTTTTTCATGGTGGGTAGATCTCTGTTGATTTTCGGTGGGTCTAGGATTATTATATTAATGCTAGATGCACTGTATTGGACTGTGATTATTGAGATACCGGCACGTGTCTTAATGTGAGCATGCTCGATCATGAGAAGCGTGTGATGAAGGTGTGGGCCCTGCCCAAGAGCTCAATTAGAGGTTCCATGTGCTTAGAGATCTTTAAGAGAAGTTGAAATTTTTTAGGCCTTCATTTAATAAATGAGGTTTTGGAGAAATCCTTTTAAAGGGATACTAAGTCATTAATGATTTTCTATTTTGAGAGGCTTGTGTCTGGGAAGATCTTTAGTGGGATATAGTAATATCTTATGGGAATTTTTAATAAGATAAGAAATAGATAAGCATGAGAGATTAAAATGCAGGGAAAGACTCATGTCCTTGCATATGTGATAGTTCTTGTTCTTTTCTTATAATTGAGTTTTATGGTAATTAAAATTGGAATTAAAAAAAAAAAAAGTGTTAGTTTTGGAAGAAAGTATTTTATTGCAGAGGAAGAAAATCCTTATAAAATCAAATCTATGAATTGTGATTAATGTAAAATCCATGCATTATCTTCTTTCTTCCTTCATGACTCCTTGAGGCAAGAGGACATTGTGGGCCCACATGAACTAGGAAAATTATTGGCAAGATGGGAAGATGCATGACAAGTCTGGCCTCCCCAGGTGGTGTGCCTTTGCATTCTATCTTGTAGATAAGGTGGGGACTTGCCATGGATTGAGAGCTACTGTTGAGGTAGAGCTATAGTTTGTTGGTGGCATGTGATCAGAACCGTTTATTTGGTGGGTGTGAGTGTTGATAGGGGATGCCCCAAAACTGATGGGAAGTACCTAAAGGTTTGATCGTTTTGCTATTATTGGTTTGTTGACATATTGCATAACGTACATGGGGGACTGCGGTTTGGTAATCTGAACCATTGATTTGGTGGGCATCAATGTAGATGGGTGTTTGAAGGCTATATTGAAGCAATTGGCACTCATAAATCTCATGATAGGTACCCAGAGATTCATCCTTAATGTAGGCTACGCTGCTTTTCTCTCTTCAAAGGCATGGTTGTTACTGTCCTTCTACATCATTGCCATACACGTGGCGGACATCAGTGGATTCAGGCAGTAGATCAAAAGGCCAGTTGATGGAGGACAATCCTAGCCGTAGATTTATCAGTGGTCCATACATATAGAGAAAAGGCAAATAAGGCTATCATTAGTCAGTTGCTAATATGTGGTGGGCTCCACAAGAGATCAGTGCAGCAACGGTCCACGTGCAACAGAGACTAGAATAGTCTTGGGATAGTAGTTGTTTGGGGCATGCCCCATCCATGGGGAGCCCATCAAGTCAACTTTAATATATATATATATATATATATATATATATATATATATATATATATATATATATATATATGTCCTGTTTTGAAAAAGGTAATATTACAGAGATTGAACCCTACCTCACGTGTGCGCACCGCGCTCTATACCAGCTCTACCAGCTCATTTAATTAGCGAAAGACTTTAAATGACGCGTTTTGTGGAAACAACTCATGGGCCTGTTTAGTCCGTGGCATTAAATGGTATATGATTACATTAAATGAAATTAATACCATTATTGCACAATCATTGTATGTCTGAAAATATCGTGAAAATTTCCTCATCCAATCTCCACATTTTAGATCAAATTCTTTCTATCGATCATGGAACTATAATCAACATATCATATTTACAACTGATATACATATGTAATTCAAATGTCATATGTAAAGGGCGCATACAATGAATAGTATAAATAAAACACATACATCAATGTGAGCGGGCCCACACATATAATGGATTAAAAAAAATCTCTAATGAGACCAAAATTCAAATCTATCATCCATAATCCCAATCCATCCTTCAGTCTCCAATTGCTCGATGGAATTTACATGGGACCAAATACAAGACCATCCCAATTAATCCCACCTAAGCCCCTATACCAAATAAGGATGCATTTTGTGGCTCCAAATATGGTGAAATTTCATGACTAACCATTCTAATTTTGGTGCAAAAATCCATGATGTTTAGTGAAATGTGGCAGCCAAACACAACCTTAGAAACTAACACAATTCTTATTTAAAAACTCTGATGTCTTGCATGTTAGTGTGTCACTTGCACTAATCTTTGTCTACTTTGTCCTCTTTCCATTGGAGCTTCCTCCTTTACCGAGTTTACAAATCAGTAAGTTGACTGAATTGATGGGACGTGGATTGCATGGACGTGGATTGCATACTGTCCAGACTGATCTCCCTCCATCCATTGCAGGGCGGAATTTGATAAGACGGTGGGTGAATGAGTCCATCCAATCAAATTCTGCCACATCAGATAGAGCTCGGTCCAAGTGAGGGCAGTTCTCAATCAGGGTCTACCTAACGGTCTCAATCGATTTAAATAGGCTACGCTCAAGTCATAAGTGGGGTGCCAGACCGTCTCAATTGATTTAAATAGACTTTGCTCCAAGGTTAAATGCAAGATCGTGTCTCTCATAGATGTCAACTTGTGTGGTTTGAGGTGGTCGAAGTAGTAGGTTGGGGTCCACTCAATGTATGAAGATCTCATTCAATGGCTGAGATGGATGGAAGACTTTTTCAGGGGGGTTTTTCTCCCTCTTCTTCCCTTTTAAAAAGTCGTCCTTTGGATAGTAGATTGATTTTTCTTTTTAAATCCTCGAGGTGTAGGAACTTCTTCATCTTTCAAAAAAACAAAAACAAAAAAAAAAAAAAAAAGTTAAGGAACTTCATGCGTACCTGTCTATCCTTTAACAGCGTTAAATGGGGCCTATGGGTTGGTGATCCAAGCTGTTCTTTGATGGGCCCGCAGTTAATTGCCCATCCATAAGAAATGCTCTAGTGCGCATGTAGCACTTACAAGTTATAGTGCTCCTAGTTGCATTGAGACCCTTAGACAGTCTAATCCCCCAATCTAAACTGTCTATTAAGTCCAGGACACATTTCATAGCCTGCACTGTAAAAATGGGACAAGTAGGATGATCCAATCTGCCTATTTTTTGTGCACATACCTTGAAATAATATGAGAAAAGGAATGGAGGGTATATCAGGGTGAGCCCGCCCACAGAATTGCCCTTTCATGCCCAAAGACGGCGGGGTTAGGACGCAATCCGCTTCCTATACTAGTAACCAAGAAATAGGAACGCGGATTTGGTGGTGCTGCTAATACCAGGGTGTTGTGGGGCCCAACTTGATGTATATGTTCATGTCCACGTTCCATTTGTTTTCCAGATATTTTAGGGCATAGCCCAAAAATGAAGAAATTAAGAAGGTCAAGTATACCACAACACAGGAAATGAAATCGGATTGCTACTAACTCAGTTAGCCAACCTTGAATGTACCTAGTTTATCCATGCTGCCCATCAGTTTTTTCAGTTCATTTAAGGGGTTGACCTCAAAGTTAAAGCAAACCTAAAGCTCAAGTGGATCATATCACAAGAAACAGTGGGAGTAATGATTTCCACCATTGAAACCTTGTTACACCCCACACTGACGTTTATTTGCCATCCAACCCATTCATAAGGTTATACAATATATAGATGAAAGGAAAATACAAATATAAGCTTCATCCAAAACTTCCATGGCCTCCAAAAAATTTTCAACTGTAGAAGTTCAATTCACACAATTTCTGTGGTGTGGTACATTCGATGTTCAAGCCCTAAAATACAGAGTTTATTCGGCACTTAAGCCTACCGAGTTGCTTGGTACCAAACTACCAATCGGCTTCCACAGGAAACAGTGGGGATAGTGACACCCACCGTTGAAACCTTTCTAAAGCCCACCGTAATGTTTATATATCATCCAACCTGTTGATAAGGTCATTTTGAGCTGGATGAAGGGAAAGCACATAGATCAGTCTGACCTGGAAGTTTTTAATGGTCGTGTTTAATCACCGTTGTTTGCTGTGATGTGGTCTACTTGTGCTTGGTTTTTCTTAATTTATGAGTTTTTGTTGTAAAATGAGCTAGAAAAACAGATGAACGGCGTGGATATAAAACATATACATCAAGGTGGACCCCACAGCGCCCAACATATCGCCACAGCGGTGGTGTGGACAACACCATCTGATCCGCGCCAAGAAATAGACCGTAAAAGCAAAAGCATCTTTCTTCCTTCAACAGAAGAAAGTACACCTGTCAACGGCTCACATCCTCAACCGTGGACGCCACACGCATGTAGGTTGGATGGGGAGCGGATTAGGTGAGACCCCGGATCCACCGAGGTAGGTGGGATCCCTGATTGTGGGGTTGACAGTGATGTATGTGGCTTAAATCCACACCGTCCAACCATTTTGATAGCTCATTTTAGGGCATGATCCCAAAAATGAAACTGACTCAAATCTTGGGTGGACCATACCATAGGAGACAGTCTGTGAATTCCACCGGATGTTTATTTTCCATCCAACCTGTTCATAAGGTTCAAAAAAACACCTAGATGAAGTGACCGCACAAATATCACCTTGATCCAAAGCTTTTGTGGCCCACCAGAAGTTTTTAATGGTCAATCACAACTGTTTCCTATACTGTGGTCCATCTGAGATTTGAATCTGCTTCATTTTTTTAGATCGTACGCTAAAATGAGCTTTCAATACAGATGGATAGCGTGGATGTAATCAAATACATCACAGGTGGGCCCTACAGTCAGGGGTCCCACCCACCTCGGTGGATCCGGGGCCTCACCTAATCAGCATCGGGTTGGATGGGAACTAGACCGTCCAATCTTTTTGTATAATGGTAGCCCACTTGATGACTGGATCAACCAACGGGCTGGATCTCTTGCCCGGCCCTTGGGCCATGTTTAGCACTCAAGCCCTGGCATTGTGGGGCGGCAGGCCCATTGCAATCCCTGATAAGCGCATGCCCTGAAGGAAATGTAGAATGCTCCATCAAGCAATTTACTTGAACAGTCCGACCAATGAACCCAGCAAATCTCGGCTCTCGGATGATCCTGATCAATCGTATTAAATGAGGACCGTAGGCTGTAGTTATCCATTTCCAAGCCACCATCAAGCTGCTAGGATAATCTGGTCCGGTACATGTTGGGGCATAGGAGCGTCCCATAACGAGCTTCATCATCTGAACGGCTTAGAATATCAAAAAGTTGTGTCCCACTTTACCAATGGTTGATAAACAAAGAGAAATGGTTACTTTAGATATAACTATGCATTCCTAGTCCCACCCAACAATGGTACGGCTGAGCTCACTTTTCAGTTATTTAAACAGTCCTTTGATGGGTCCCCATCCCTCACCAGATGATCCCATCAATCCAATTTGACATCTAACAATGCCCAATCAGATGAATAAGATAATCCCGAGGGAAAGAATTATGAGAATCCCACCCACGATAGATCTAACCCCATGAACGGTGTGGATCACCAGAATGAAAGCCCTACAAGCAAGAAAATCATTGGGGTTTCAGAGCGCGTGTACAGATGCGGCGTGTAGGATTAGAAAACCTCTTCAAGAAAGTTTCCCTCCATTTTTTTTTTTGAGGTAACGGAAAAAACAGAAAAAAAGGTTCCTTTCCTTTGTCTTGGGAAGACTGAAAGATGGCCAAAGAAGACAGAAAGAGAGAGAGAAAAGAGAGAGATGGAAAGAAAGAAAGAATCGCTTTGTGCATCTCCAAAATCCATTCTTTCTACTCTTCCTTTCTCCTCATATACACCTCCCAATCTCTTTACAACACAACAGAAGAACAAAACCAAAATATTTGAACAAAACCCATGTCTCTAAATCCCCATCCTCGCATCAGACTCAATCCCATCAGAAGCTACAGCCTCTATTGGTGCTACCAATGCCATTGTGCGGTCAGTATCCTCTCTCCCTCCCCCACCGAGATCATCTGCCCCCGTTGCTTTGGCCAATTCATTTTCGAGATCGACTTCGCCCGCCGCCTTGTCATCGACCTCACCGCCCTCGACCCTTCCCCCAATTCCCGTCTCCTCGAAGGCCACTCCATCTCTCTTGGCCCGCCGACCTGGCGCCAACCCTCCGAATTAGACCACCGGAGAAGGAACCCGCTGTCCCAATCCGAACTCGGAATTGTCCCTAACCATTGGGTCCTCTTCCGTACTGAGGGCCCCACTCGACCGGCCCGGACCGACAGCCTCCCTGACAGAAAGTTCTGGCTCTTCCCCTCCCCCAGCAGTCAATCCCAACGATTACTATGTGGGGCCCAGGTTCAATGAGCTGATCGAGGAGCTGACTCAGAACGACCGCCCTGGCCCACCTCCTGCACCTGCTTCGGTAATCAATGCACTGCCGATGGTGAAGATCACACCAGCCCATATGACCGACGGTTCCCATTGTCCGGTCTGTAAGGATGACTTTGAGGTCGGCGGGGAGGCGAGGGAGATGCCATGCAAACATGTTTATCATTCAGATTGTATTGTACCTTGGCTGCATATTCACAATTCTTGCCCAGTTTGTCGACAGGAGCTGTGTATTCCCTCTAACAATGAGCTGCCTGTTCCCTCTAACAATCACCTACAGAATGATGGCGACGGTTCACATGAGGAAGGGGGTGGGCACCGCAGGCGGAGGAGATGGATTCCTTTCTTCTTGTCATGGCCTTTCCGTTTACCATCCAGCAGGATCTATCACTACCGTGGTACTCTGGATGATGGTGCCTTCAATGCTCGTGGTGGTAATGGTTCAACTTACTTTCTCTTTTTTATTAAGAATTGTAGGGTCCTGATTCTTAAGCCGGTTTGGGATTGCGTACGTGTGACGCAGGATTGGAATCCAGAATGTTGATCTGATGGTCCCCACCTTGATTGGGGATTCCCCAAAACTCACTTAGATCAGTATGTCCTGACCCTTCGATTAGCGGCCTATAAATAAACAGTTATGGAAAAAAAAAATTTTACAGTAATGTTCCACATTCAACAGAAATAGAGCCAAGACCAAAAGGATAGGATCTCTCAATCTGGACCTCTTTTTGGCATCTCCCATCCATAGCGAGCCCAACAGATCAATGGTCTGGATTATTGCACGATGGGCCCCACGTGTCTCAGAACTTCTGCTAACTGCTGAGGCTGTGGACCCCACAATCCCTTTTTATTCAGTATGGTGAAAACAGGATAATTTCTTTCTTTCAGTCACTAATGTATTAGTATCTTTACAACTGTAATTGACCATTGCACACACTTGTTTGTGATTTTTGTTTTCCAAAATTTTCGTATTCACATACCATTTGTGATCATTTTGCATTTGGTGGTTTGAAATTTCATCTCATGCTATGCAATTCAACTTATGAAAAATAGCATGGGCATCCTAATTCAACTCATCTCATTTGCAACCATTTAGGGGTTTATGTGGTTTTGAAAACCTACAAAGCCTATATACAGATATAGAGAGCGGTGGCATGACTTCAGTTTAACCGTGAGCTAAGAATACGACAATCCTTGTACAAAAGGATAGTTTAAATATCGTATCCTTCAAAGTATTCGCAATATCCCATACCTATATTGATGTTCTGTCCATTTATGTACCCTAACCATACACAAGTATCCATCCCAGTTAGAAATCCTTCTTACATGGCCCTACAAAGTTCAAGCTGAACTTGTTACGAAGGCTGGATTGATTGGTTTGTGTTCTTCTTGCTGTTGTTTTTATTCCTTTTGGTTTTATGGCCGTTGTCTGCTCATTCATCTTGCACTTAATTTTACTTGGATGAAAATCATAACAACTGTATATTGAATTTTTCTATGTTACTTTCAGGATTTAGATCCTGGTGGTCCTCTTGGTTTATTCTCTAAACCTTATATATGGTGCTTCTTGGGTTTGAAGCAGTTCACATAAGCTTCATCTTTAAGCTGTTCTTGGACAGGTCAGTAAGTATTTAATTCGATTTTAGCTGTTATCAATACTTAATTTCCGCTCTCCTTTTTTCTTTTCTTTTTTCATTTACTATGCTTGGTCATTTGATTGCAACGTTTTCTTGTACCTTCTTCATTGGCTGATATGTTCAAGGGCATTATAAGATACTACCATCGTTTGCCTATGAAGTTCTTATTTAGCCAATTCCCATTGGTTCATGTCCATTTTAATGGAGGTTATTTACATTGTGTATTTGTGCTTGCTTATGTTTGCAAGGTTTCTATAGATCCTCGCAGATAACGATCCTTTTTTTTTTTTCTTTTTTTTTTTCAATTCTTCTGTTGTGCTTGTCATTGCCTTTGGGTAATAATGTTCATTACAAGCTCTGATTGATCTGATAGCCACAAGATTTATACAACAAGAATCTTAGCTGTTCTGATTGAATGTTGTTTTAACTGATCTGACCTTTAAACTGGTACCCAAAAGGTGTGAAATTCATGCGATTATCTTACTACTGGCTATTATAACTGCAACCAACCTCAGCTCCTTGTCCTGTCGAACATATATGTGAAATTCATCCAATTCTCTTATCATTAGTCTCTATGTAGAATTTCACTTCTAGCAGTTGTACACTATAATACAAACTGATTGGTTATAAAATAAAAAATAAAAAAATAGAAAAGAGGAAAAGACCTCTTCCTTTTTTGCCTTCTGTTTGTTCAGTAGCTTTACATTTCCATTTCTCTTAATAAAAGTTCTTCAGATACTAGGAAGTGGACTTTAATATTTTTTATATACCATTTCATGAATTATTTTCATGCCGTTGTTATTCTATTCAGTCAATAATCCTGAATTTCAAGTTTTTCCTGAAAGTTGAGGGTGCATTTGGTTGTACCAAATATCATGAAATTTCATGATATTCAGTGCAACCAAGTGCACCATAAAATATTTCAGATGTTAATGATATCCTTTCACTGCATTTTATTGAATGATGAACAGCCCTGAGTCTATTTCCTTCAGATACTCTTGCTTCATTGTGTTATTGAAATTACCAACAAAGGATATCCTTAGTTCCTCAAAAGCATGCTCAAATGGGGATGCTTCCACTAAGAAGATTCATTATAAGACGAAAACATAAACTTGTCGAAAAAACAGATCAATGTGAAATACAGCTTGAAAGTATGCCAAGAAGTTGCATTTTTAAATGTATTGGGGAAAAAAAAAAAAAACCTTGTTTATGGTAACTTGATGAAGTAGGAAAAACAAATTAAAAGAGTGGCCTATCAAGTAACACTTTATAAAAGTCACAGAGACTGGCATTTGACAATTACCAAATTACCTGATATGTTAGTGGGGTTGAGAAAACATGTTTACACAAAATGAAAGTAAGCCGAGAGGTCTTGCATATTTAAATGTATAGAAGAACACTTTTTTTTTTTTCAACCATGGTGAAGTATGAGAAAATAAAAAAGCAATGTGGGTCCCATCTTTACCAACATTTACAGAAGTGACAGGTAGATCAGCATTTCATAATCACCAAATTACCTTTATTACTTAAGAGAACCACTGCCGTATCAACTATAGGTGTTTGACTGCAACTGTGCCGAAGAAAATCAAACTGTGCAACCTATTCAAATAATAACAAATAAAAAAAATTAATTAAAAAGGGAGAGAAAGAAGGCTACATGCTACAGATGCGTGCACACGGTATTCAGCTTGCAAAAATGCTAATTGGGCAGGAGCGCTTCCGTTAAGAAATGGTCTGGTCCTCTGCCCACGCCACCTTTTTTTCCTGTACCAATTTCCAAGAACATATCAGGAATTCTGTTTTAAACTCCTACTAAAGCACTCCTGGAATATCAGGTACATGAATTGCTAGGGATTGGATGAATATGGATATGGATTTTCAGATGAATGTTCAGCTTCAATATGAGAATATACTCCCATGCAGTCTTGTGCTTTGCATTTATACACAATTTGTAATCTGTTTCAAAGGCTACTTTTATTAATCAGCTGGCGCCACTTTGATTCTTTCTAGGCAGAGCACAAGATGGATTTCATACTGTATAGGATTGTGCAGCAGTTGGTTCGATCAGTGGAATGTGAAGTAGGGACTGAAGCAGTTATGTACTTCAAATGCATGCTCATCGTTCCATCTTATGTAAGAATTGGCCCTTTGGGTCCATGTTTATCATATTATCTGTTCTCATGCGTGCCCTCAAGCTATTAAAACATTTTCAAGATAGGGCGTGAAGTGCATTATTGTGAAATTAATATATGTCCTTGTGATGTAGATCTGTCTCATCAGCATCATCAAGTCTTATGCCAACTAATTTGGGTTGGCTACAGGAATCCTGTTCTGCTCAGGATTCATGAGAATAAGCTGTGGCCATAGTTTGAAATCAGCTGCCAAAATTTCCCAACCCTCCTTTATTTGGGTTTGGAACAGGCAATAAGAGTAGCAGAGTGTGTTAAATATTTATATCATCATCATCATCATCATCATAGCCTTATCCCAGTTATTTGGGTAAGTACGAGTATCCTTTTGCCATCCATTTCAGGCCCTTCATCCTCAACTGAAACTCCATTCCTTACCATAGTCGATATGGTCTTTGTTGCACTGGTGAACCATCTAAACAGAAAAAAAAAAAAGAAAAAAAAAAAGAGGATAGCATTGTCACTTCTAAGTTAGTATCAAGCACTCTCTCTATATAAGTGTTGCATGTTCATGAGATCTGGATCATTCATATGTGGACCTACAACAGATGGGTCGTGCCACATTAACCACACTGTTCAGATGATCCTAAGGACCAATTGGACATCGTTCACGGATTATGCATGGACAGTTTTTTTCTTTTTTTTTTTTTTTTTTAAGGCCCAACAATGGTTGATATTCAACAAGCAAAAACCTACAATGGGCACCAAGATTCATCCAACTGCTGTGGTCTCTAGTGTCTGGTCTATCCACTATAGGGGGCACTAGAGACGAATTTTCTTGATCCTGTACATGTGGACGTGTTTAAAACCCCTTCCATGTCCTTAAATAATGCAGAGTTTTATCAGGGTTAGTGAGCTCGCCTTGAAAAAAAAAAGGGTTATGTCCTCATTCCATTATTTTATAACACCTTGCTAGCAGGTGAGCTGCATGTGAAGAAGTAGGTGAGTATCAAGGACTAAAAATAGTTTTTTTTTTTTTTTCCTTTTTTTTAGACAACTAGACATTTTAAGAAAAAAAAAAAGTGATATATTTTTAAATTTGCGAAAAAGGTGGTGTGATACACGCATTAAATTTTTTTTAGTTTTTTCTTTTCTTTTTCCTCCCTATTGATGGTACCACAAAAGATTGAAGATTCATCTGAGCCACCACCATGGATGGGCAGCAACCCAAAATTCATATTGATCAGACAATCCAAAGTACTCCATGGGAGACCTTTTGTCTTTGAATGTGGGAGTCCCTGTTTGTGCAAACATGGATCGAAATCCATTTGAACTCTGGCCGACTGACAACCAGATTCATGGCTTCATGTAAGATATTTGTACGTGATTTTGTGGAAAGGGTCTACATGACATAAAATGGCTTCATTCATCTCCCATGGGTCGTTTGGATGCATAGATAACTGACTTTGCATGTTCTTGCCCAGACGCGTTTGGATGCCGAATCACTTCAGATAGCGTTGTCCATTTGTACAGGAATGTCCAAGAGATTCAAGATTCTGGGAGACTATGTTGACGTTTTAGGTCCCACTTACTACACGGTGCATCTCTTGCGCATGTGTGCCATGTTGACACGTCCCATAGGATCACCACTTCTAAATATGCTCCTGCAGCACACTTTAAAGCAAAATGACGTACAGAGGTACCATCCAAATTCAATCTTGTCCACATACCCAAATGCAATACATGGTTTGATCAGAATCCAAATCCATCTTTTGTGGGGTTTGAAAATTTACCAATTCATGAATTTGGTGTGCCATCCAAACATGCCCTTAATAAATTAGACATTAGTGTGGTTGAGACTGTTGGGGACCAAAAGTACCAAGTCCCGAGACTCGGATTTAGCACCTCGGGTCGCCGAAGGATACGTCGAGAGTCGAAGTCCTTGTCCGAGACAAAGATAAGTCGGTCCAGGCGACGAACCAGTGGTCCAGGCATGCCTCGGGCCGACCTTCTAACTGGACCGGCCGATAAAGGAGGGACAGTGCGAAATAAGGCCTCATCCCAAATATCTTGGAATAAGATCCCCGATCCCGAAGCTCACGGGATCGGATAAAGACAAGAGACGGGCACGATCCTGTCTCCGCGATACGAGGAGAAGAATCCTTTACGATTGCACGATACTGGGAGGAGAATCCTCCAAGATTAAACGCTCAAATGCCTATAAAAGGAGGACCTCCATCATCTTGGGAGGTACGCAAAATTCTTTCTCAAAACCCCTCGAAACATTTAGATCCGAGTCCAAGACTTTTGGCATCCTTTGTTGTTCTTTTTGTGCAGGCATACGAAGGTCTAAGGGATCAAACCGGAATTTTGCATCAACAGAGACAATAGCCCAAGATTTTTTATGTGACCTTGTCCATTACATAAGGGTCGCCCCACTTTGGTGGTCCAATCTGGATCATATATCAAAGTTACTGTCTAGATTTGGTTACATAAATGTACCAGGTCATCATCCAACCATTGGATTGGTGGACATTTGTTGACGGTTAAAAAAATAAAAATATCCAATGGTCCTATTTCAACAAACTAGTGTCCATTTGAGCCTTGGAACTGCCTCATTTTTTGCCCTGTATCCTAAAATGATATGGCAAAATGGATGGACGGTGTGGATAAAACCCATACATCACGGTGGTCCCTAAGAGCCTGTCCATTCCTAGCTAGGGATGGGCTGGGTAGGACCCAATCCGCGTCCAGTTTGCAGTGGTGCAGTCCAACAGATGTGATTTATGGGTTGAAAATTCGAAATAATCGATGGTACCATGGATGAACGGTTAGGATCTTGTACATGTGTGTCGTCTGGGGATATTGTGAGTTCATGTCAGCTGGTTGAACATGGGCCGGATCAGGTCCACGTGTTCTTTTATACCAGAACCCAACATGATTGGAAGGTTCCTAGCCCAGCCCGTTAAGCAAGTAGCCCAAGCTGGACTTGTCAGGGCCAGGGCCGAAGACCCAAAGCAGGCCTGATCCATTGGCACCCTGAGGGGCTCCTACGTGGCGGCACATACCACTGTGGCACATGTGCCAAGTCGAGCTCGCTCACTGTTTCTTGTGGTGGGTCCACTTGATCTTTGTATCTACTTCGTTTTGGGCTTATGCCCCAAAATGAGCTGGCAAAACAGATGGACGGCCTGTATAAAACACATACATCATTGGGGCCCACAGAGGTTTGGCCACGTGGTGCTGGAGGGATATCCTGAGACAGGAAAGCGACTTGCCCGCTGAGTAAAGTCTGTGGAGCCCAACCGTGATGAATGTGTTTTATCCACGCCGTCCATCCGTTTTTTTCCAGCTCATGTGGACCACACCACAGGAAACAGTAGGAATTGAATGCCTATAGTTCTTGGGGCCACAGAAGTCTTGGACCAAGCTGATGTTTGTGTTACCTTACGAACACATCACTGTGGGCCCTAGGACGGTTTCAACTATGGACGTCACTATCCCACTGATTCCTGTGGTGTGGTCCACTTGAGGTTTGGATATGCTTCAATTTTGATCTTTTGCCGTAAACTGATCTGAAAAAAACGGATGGACGGCGTGGATAAGACTCATACATCACAGTGGGCCTACACAGTTTACTCAATAACCAATCCGCTCTGTGGAGACGGGTTGTAAGCATTCCGCGTCCAATAAATAAACATGAACAGCAGTCTCATTCATCTATGATTTTCGTAGGGCATACTACCTCTATTGGATACCGACCTGTGTGTTGCATCTTTTTCTCAAGTAGAGTTGATATTTTCTTCGTCCGGACCGTTCATAAGACCGAACCCACCATGGATAGAGCATGCTCAAAAAAATGTTGTGAGTAGATTTTTATTGATCACATATATGACTGTTATTTCGGACTGTTTTTCTTTTTTCTCCTTAACCGTTTGAGGGTTAAGGAGATGATTGTAGGCAAATAGAGATCATAAATGATGATTGGACCTGGTCCAGAAGATGTTCATGTGGTTCCCATGTGATGAGTGGCCTGGATCTCTCAAGAATTTTGGCAGGTGCGCTACGAATGTCGTCACAATAGGTCCGCGAATATCCCTTTTAGCGAAGAAGATACAGAGAAAAAAGAAGCAAGGTGAAAAGAAAATACAGGAAAAGACAAACGCCGTTGGAAGACCGTGACAGACGCACTTGCAAGAAAAGTTATAATCTTAAAATTAAATTGACTGAACAACTTTATTTAGTAACGAACATAATTCACTATTTTCATGGACCATTCATTATACGTTCTTCAATCAGCCCATTTATATATCAACTCAATTCAATTTTTAATCTATAAATAATCTATAATGGGTCCCACGACTTCTGCAGTAAATATGACCTAAAAGTATGCCACGAATACAATTTCTCAGTATCTGCCTATGGACCATCATACTCTGCCAGAGTAAGGTTTTTGCCTACTATCATCACATCCCCGCCGAGCGCCAGTCGTAAACGCAACTACTGTTTTGAGAGGGAGATAGAGAGAGGGAGAGCATTATCTACATGGAACTGCTGTATGCTAACCTGCGCCACTGGTTAGTAGAGCACCCGGCCATAGCCAACTTCCGATGGATAGAGCACCAGACCTGGGGCGGGTCTCCACAATTCCTCGTGACCGCCCTCCTCTCGTACCTCGCCCTAACCCTCCTCCTCCACCTCACCCTCCCCAAATCCCCCTCCACGTCAGCATCACCACAAACCCCATTCCTCCGCCTCATCTCAGCCGTCCACAACCTAGCCCTCCTCCTCATCTCCTTCACCATGGCTGTAGGATGCTCCCTCTCTTCCATCTCCCAAATGCCCAATCCTAGGTGGCTATTCTGCTTCCCTTCCAACGCGACACCCCCATCTGGGCCCGTCTTCTTCTGGGCCTACATCTTCTACCTCTCCAAGCTCCTCGAATTCTCCGACACCCTCCTCATCCTCTTCAACCCCAACAAACGGCTCACGTTCCTCCACGTGTACCACCACGCCCTTGTCGTACTCATGTGCTATCTATGGCTCCACGCGTCGCAATCTCTGATGCCCGTGGCTCTGGTGACGAACGCTTCGGTCCACACGCTCATGTACGGGTACTACCTGCTGTGTAGCATTGGGAAGAGGCCGAGGTGGAAGAGGATGGTGACGGACTGCCAGATCGTGCAGTTCGTCTTCAGTTTCGGGTGCTCGGTCGTGATGATGTGGCTACATTTTGCGCGGGCGGAGGGAGGAGGGTGTTCGGGTCTCGGAGCTTGGGCCTTCAATGCGGGTTTCAATGCCTCGCTCCTGCTTCTGTTTCTCAATTTCCATTCGAAGAATTACGGATCCAAAGAGGACGAGAAGAGGAAGAAGAAGCAACGGTGATAATTTTGTTTTTATTTTTGGTATCTCTCTCTCTCTCTCTCTCTCTCTCTCTCTCTCTCATTGTAATACTTTGGTCATGTTCCATCCATGATTGGGTCATTGATTCGACGGTCCGGATTTCTGTGCAACTATTACTGATTGAAGATTCACCGCCCATTTTATCGTACTGAATAAACTCTGTTGGGCCCACCGTGAATGTAAGTGGTTTATCCACGCCGTCCATCCGTTTTCCCAGCCCATTTTAGGGGTTGAGCCCAAAATTGAAGCATATCCAAAGCTCAAGTGGACTCACCACATGAAACAGTGGGAATAATGATTTCCACCGTTGAAACGTTCCTAGGGATCACAGTGATGTTTATTTGTCATCCGACCTGTTCATAAGATCAAACAGACACGGATGATGGGAAACCACAGATATCAGCTTGATTCAAAAGTTTCGTGGCCTCAGAGAATCTTTCAACGGTAGACGATCAATTCACACTGTTTTTTGTGGTGTGGTCCAATTGAGCTTTGTATATGCTTCATTTTTGGGCTTAAGCCCTAAAATTATCTCGTAAACTGGATGGATGGAGTGGATATAATACGTAAATCACGGTGTGCCCCACAGAGTTTACTCAGTACGCAATCTGCTTACCATATTTGGAATGTTGGTGAACCGTACTGTATTTGCTGCTTACGTGGCACATGTAGAGGGAGGCGGCTTCGGTGCATCCCTGACTGTGGGGCCCACTGAAATATATTTATCTTATATCCACGCCATGGATCTAATGGGACTTGTTTCACACTCCGGTATGGTGTGATGGTGGTGATCGCTGTAGATAATCCATCACTGCAGTCTGCATAAACTGCAATTAAACCGTCTGAATTGTGGGGCCCACTGTAGGTAATCCATCACCGCATATTAATGATGAATGGTTTGTTGAATTCAAAACGGTCTACAATTACCCCAATCAGTTGTTGGGGCCCACCTAACGAACGGGCTAGTTATGATCATGAGCCCTCTATAGTCCACACTCATCATGGAGATAGCCTTTGGGACATCCACGGTATGGCCCAACTGATGAACGGTGTAGACCTCATCACTTAGGCCCCATGTTGTGATTTTGGATCAAGGACCGGTTTTTGTCACATAGGCCCACTTCAAAATGGAGATGTTGAAAATATTGAGGAAAAGCTAAATAGGATTCAACATAAAAGGCTATAGATGAACCTTCATGTGGAATTCCAGTCCATTTGCCAATGGATCAAACTGAATGGACCCACTTTTAAGGCAATCAGAACTATTCATCTAGTGGGCCTATATGGGCAGTCAATTGCATCCCTATTAGGATTGCCCTAATATTCGCTTGTTCAGTGGCCCACACTGCTCTTTTTGTTGGACCCCACTAAAATGCACAAAGGCTCAAACCTAAGGGGCCATTTCGATGGGAGTAAACAGAGGTGAATGGTATTTGAAGTGTGTTATTGAAAGTATGTCCGAAAGAGTGGGCCCGTGGGATTCGACATTCTACACACGATATAAGACCTTTGCAAAAGCCGATGATGAACAACGCAAGTCCGGCTGTCCGCCTAACCACTACAGGAGAAGATGTGTCCAATCACCCATCGGATTCTACAGTATGGATGGCCTCAGATTACGATCAATTGTTTAGATCGTGTAAGGGACCGGCAAGATGGACATATCAGATATTTAACTTTTTTCTTTGGACTCTCGGAGGCACAGGATTACTTACGCTCAAAGAGGAAAACTTTTCTTTATTTATAGAGCGAGTGATCAAGAGATGAGGGATGAGATTGGATGGGATAAAGATTATTCCTATCTAATCCAATATTTTCCTTATTTCTCCCCCATCTAAAATCAAGTGAATTTGAAAGTTTGAAACAAAGTCCCAATAGAGAAAAGTAATATAAAAGATATATGGTTGCCCACAAGTGAACCCCACAAGCTCAAGTCCAACACACATGGCATGCTAATGATACTTCGAAACAATTCATTTACAGGCCACATTACTAAAATCACACTAATAAAATTTTCAGAACAGTCCAAAGGTCGGCCATTTTATTGGACTGTTAAAGAGCGTTGGCAAGTTGCTTATTCATGATCCTTACATTTGTGGCACACCCTAGGCTCTCTTTTTTTTTTTTTTTTTTTTTTTTTTACTAAAGTGTATATTTTAGTAAGCTTATTACAATTATTCTGTTAACTTTCACATATGTATACTAATTTTGAGATATTAAAGCTGATTCGGAGTATCGTATGTGTTCTTGTGAATATATTGAAAAGTTTTAATGTATGTTAACTCCTATTTATTTCCATTTAAATAAAATATTTGGATTTCAAATGCATTTCATTTATTAGCATCCAAACAAAATTGAGTAAGCCATTTACTCTTCATTTACAACCGATTCTATTTCATATTTCTCTTTATTAACAAGCTCCCAATGGAGCCCTAAGGGAAGTTTGTATTACCTCAAATGGCACAGCTGGCCCTAAGATCACTAGGATATGTGAGAAATAGCCCCTTTGCAAGTAGCCCACCAGTTCAAACTGCTACGTCTCTCCAGTGTCTAGATCCAAATACCATCTTCAAACTATTACCAACGGCCTCTTAATAGTTCCAAAGTTTAAACTAGTGATAAAGCTCCATTCGGTACTTGCACATTCCTTTTCCTAGATATTAGGCATGTGATTCCTCTGCACACCTGTATTAGATCCAGATCATCCCTTTGTTGGGCCACCCTGATGGGAAGATCTAACCGCCCAACCAGAGGATTTTGCACATTGTATGTGGACCTCCTGTCAACCTTGTTTTATAGCCATCATCCTTTATTCCTCCCCTATCTTATGATTGGATTACCATGACAACCATCGAATGCACCTCACTTTTGGAGCCGATCCACACCATCCAAATCATAGATTGTGGATTTCCCATCCAAAAATTTTGCCCATTTTATGATTCTCGTATTTAAGATAGGTTGGAAGATTTTCGGAACTGAATTCTCTTCCAACTGTCATATGGTTGAAAAGGAAAAAAAAAAGCCTCTGCTCTCTTAATAACTCTTTTTCAGTATCCAAACAAAAGAACTGGATTTCTAAGAACTTTTTCAGTACCAAAACATGTAGACAGAATCCCTTTCATTGGGAAATCCCAGAAATAGATTCATAAATCCTTCTTAGATTCCAGAAATCCAAACAACCTCTTATATATTAATCGTCGCAGGTATGTCTGATCAAAATGCAAAATGCACTACATGGAAAGATTGGTTGTTTGTTGAAAACTTGGAATGTTTATGTTCATGTGTATGTTTTTGGAGGAATATTAATATGCAGGTCACCGCATATTAATTTTCTATTCGGCTCCCTCCTCACAGCGATCGGATCTATTGTTATTTTGGGCCACCAAATGGATGGGCCATATCTCACAAAGCAAGGGGATTGAACTCTGGTTCATTGTATCAGTTGCCTGCAAAAAGAACAGTTAGAGCAACAGTCCAGATTCACCATGGAAAAAAGAAAAGAAAAGAAAGAGTTGTCCTATCACTGTTTCAACCACAGCTTATCCATTTGGTGGGCCACCAAGATCAATACCCCCAATCAGCATAAACGTTTGCCACAGGTGCTGCAAGGAGAGCTGCATTGAACTTTTATTCAGCAATCTGCTTATTAGCATTCCTGTATTTTTAGCAGCTAGATGTGTTCTGCAAGAGGTAATATACAATGCTCGGTGCAACGGTGAGTACAGTATGCTCAAGTTTTCAGTTTGTACAAGTGGGTCCCAATGGTTCCATGATCCAAACCACTGATATGATTGGACCCACTTTGGATGATGCAACACAAATATCCCATATGAGTAGATCCTGTCTGGTTTGTCATCCAGCAAATAGACATTTAAGAAAGAAAAAGAAGCAACATCATATTCAGCCAAAGAAAGCCAGATGTTTGGTAGCTAGAATCATTCAATCCGAGGAATTGTTTGTCTAAACCAGGGCCCATTCTACCATCGGCTGGGATCTCGCTGAACCATGGGCCTCACTTGTACAAGTTGAAAACCCAAACAGGCCATAGAAAGCCTCAGGCCAAGCATTATATATACCTCTGTTTATAAACAAAAAGCGGAAAATAAGCAAACTTAACTACACCTTGTTAATACAGCAAATCCATCTTTGAGTGCCTTTAGATATACAACATCCTTAAAAACATAATGCAGCAGAACTCGAAATCGACAACAACACTACATTCTTTTTTAGTTGCGCATTAGCCAATACCACTCTATTTACAGGTAAATGCAACTGACCAGATTGATTACTTTGCTGTTACTTAGGATTAGCTCTCTACCTACCTTGCCGCAGACAACTGTATGGCTTCTTTGTTGTACGTTGAATCTTCGGCCCAGTCCAAGTGGTGGGAGAAAGTTGAATACTCTTGATGGCGGATCACTTCGAGCTGCTCCCATTCGGCCCACCGCTCGGCCAGCCCCTCTCCTTGCAGCATGCTCACCACTTCTCTCATCTTTGGCCGGTCCTCAGGCGAGCTTTGAGTACATAGCAAGGCCACCTGGACGATCACCTCGACTTCTTTGGGATTGTAGTTTTGCTTCAAATTGTTGTCGACAATGTCATGGAGCCTGTTCTCCCTCAGTAGCTTTTTTATCTGTTTAGCATGTGAAAATAAATAAAAACCACTGTCAAAGGAATCCATCAAGACCTTTAACCAGTAAAATCCTTGCCATTGTTGCTTAGTGTAATCTAACCAATCTGGCTGAGAGAAATACTATTAGAAGAGGTGATTCGAAGCACACATGCAATCTGGCCCACACTCATCAGATGGGGCAGATTTTGTGAATATTCCCTGACCTGAAAATCAGGTAGCCCACTCGTAGGGTGGGCCACACATGACCATTGGTCATACTTAACCATCCATTTTCACATTCAACGTGCAGCCCACCTGATGAGTGAACTTGCTTGATTGGGCCATGGCATGTTTAAAGCATAGTTCAAAAACCCAAAAATTCGACTCGACTTTATGTCCAGCTAGGTCAGGTTGACTCTAAGCCTCAACCCGACTCGACCTGAAATTTAATTATTATAAATAGAAAATATTAGGAACATTAATAAATATTTTAAAATGCTATATCTGTTTGAGTAATAGAGGATGCAGTATAAAGCAACAATTCTGCATATTTACTGGTTGAGGGCATTCCTTCCCTTGGTTGAGATTGAAGGTTTGAATCTCACGCCCACTTTTTTTAAAAAATAATATTAATAATAAAATCCCACCTTTAAACCAAGTGACTAGGTTCTAGCCACATTGAGTTGACCAAGTCATCTAGTTGGCTCAACGAGTCTCTCGGAGTCTCAGCTGAGTCACAGTACCAAGTTTCTCATTAACCCAGCTGAGTCAAGTTGACTCAGCTAAGTTTTGCATCAAGTCAGCAAGTTTTAGAAGTATGGTTTAAAGTGGGAAATGGAACAGGATACACACATGTGCCAACTGGGTACGTGGGCGCAAGAATCATCTCTTTAATCTCTCCTATTGTGATTTGCCTTAGCACCAGACATCTTGTAAATTAAGCCTTTAACAGGAGATTCCAAAAACCACTCCCAGTAGCTTTCAGTTCAGGAAAGATGGTCAAATAATCTCAAATAATGAAACACAATTCGCAGATAAAACGTGGAATAACCAATCAGCTGAAATCGATAAAGATTGTTGATCTTACATGATCAAGCAGTAGGACATCCTCCTCCTCTTCGAGACGTGAAAAATCTATTGCACGTTGACCAGTTACAAGTTCAAGAAGCGTAATGCCATATCCAAATACATCCGTCTTCTCTGATGATTTCCCAGTGGATAGATACTCTGGTGCAATATGTCCCATGGTTCCACGGATCTGGGTCGTAACATGGGTCAATTTCGTGTCAACCAGCTTTGCCAGTCCAAAATCCCCAAGGACTGCTTCAAAATCATCATCTAGCAGGATGTTAGCCGCTTTCAAATCACGGTGTATGATCTTAGGATTGCAGTGCTCATGCAGATACTCCAGCCCATGGGCTACGCCAAAAGCCACTCGTTTTCTTGTGGGCCAGTCCAGACCTTTCTCCCCAGGTTTTAAATCTGTACAAATGTTCAAAATGTGAAACTGTCCACTTAGTATTTCATATAAGAATAGCATCAAAATGATAGTCGATAGAACATATTCAAATTCTCAAAGAATGGAATTGTTGCTGATAAATAGCATACCTCGTAAACGATATGCAACACTGAGATTTTGCATGAATGGATAAACGAGAATTCTCTCCGAAGGGGTGGTACAGAGTCCTATCAGCCGTAGTAGATTCCGATGAACTGCTACACTTATCAGCTCAACTTCTCTCAAGAATGCAGCCTCCCCACCAGGATTATAATAGTCGGTTAGACGTTTCACAGCAACCTTTATATTGTCTGAAAGAGTGCCCTTGTAAACTTTCCCAAAGCCCCCTTGTCCAATTACGTTACTTTCACTGAAATTGTCGGTTGCAAGTTGCAGCTCACGCCATGAAAATCTTCTTAATTGGCCAAAGAAAATTTTGCATTCGTCTTCACCTGAAGTGAGAAAAATAGACAGAAGCTGAGATCCATGGAAGTTGAAAGTCTATAGAGATAGAGATGCATGAAAATTTTTACAATATCCCCTTATGCAATCCAAGTATTGGAATGACTGCTTTGAAGGGTTATGGTAAAGAGGCAGAAATTACCAAATGCTCCATTGAAGAACATGATTTCCTAAAATAATTTCCAAAAACACAGATTTGAAACATAAAAATGAGACTGAACATAGAAAGCTTCAAAATGCTGTATTCAATCACACTATTATAAAAGTTTTGAAGTTGTTTGACTCCTTGTAAATACACCCAAATCAAAACCCCACTAAAAGGACATAAGGAGTCTCTCATCATCCAACAAATGACATCACTGAAAAATAAAGAAACCAACCAACCATGATCCAGTGAAATTCCATCCAACTCAAATATATGCAGTTATTCACAGGTAGAAGATTACCTTAAAAAGATCATTTCTAAGAAGGAATATTAGGTAATTCCTCAACATACAAAGGAAATTTTACAAATAAATTCATGAAGTTGATGGAGTCAGGTAATCTATTTCCAATAACATACTTGCTGAGGATTATGAAATGAAGTTGATGCAGTCAGGTAATTTATTTCCAAGAACATATTTGCTGAGGATTACGAAATATATCTTTATGCAAAACTTATGGAAGCAGAAGAAGAGGTCGTGAGACTACCAGAAACATCAACGAAGACGTCATGTTCTAGCAGATGCATTTGGCGGTACCAGTATACAATAATAGCCCCAATGGACAAAACTAGCAATGCCCCGCCAACAGCACCACCAACGACAACTACTAGTTTTGACTTCCTAACTGAACCTGCCAATATACCAATAAACCGCCCACTAATTCGAACATATCGGTAGAAAAAGGAAACTTAGAAATATGATAAACGTACAATGAATGAACCTGGTCTTGAGGAACTTGATGCACAAGGTTGTTGCAAGTTAGACCCACAAGCAAGATGAGTTCCCGTAAAACTGCAGCAATAGCACTGTCAGCCGTTAGAGTATCGAGCATCATCTGACTGGTATGTATCACCCAATATGTACCAGTATCAGTGGTGAACTATACAATACCTGATTCATCAATTTAAAACCATGGATATAAAACTAGGTACAAATGTGACAATTTTGAGATTCAAGATGAAGGCACTTGGTGCAGTGCCAAAGCAGCAAAGAATTACCAGAAAAAAGGCTCTTGGAAATACATTAGGAGATCATGATACAAGAAAAAATACCCATCGAACTTGCAAGTCTATTACAAGTTGATGGTGCTGGTGATCTCTAGGGACAATTTATTAATTTTTGGGGTCGGATTGGAATGCTAGATTTTTCCCAACTACTGGTGGTAGCAAGTTTCATTAAGTGACATTTCTGTACACACTCTATCAGCAGAAGCAATTTGTCCTTTTTCCCCCCAAGTACAAACTTCTGTAAAGGCCATTCTTGGAGGTATTTTCACACTTCCACATCTGATCTATGTATTCTTCATACATTACTTCCACATCTGATCAATGTATCCTTCATACATTACCTAGAACAAGTCGAAGAGATAATTTAGGCCCTGTTTGGTAGACACCTAAAAATGAGTTCATTTCATTTAGTTAACTGTCGTTATTTATCAGAGACTTTGATCTCTATTTCATAATTACTGTTAACTAAAATGAGATATACACATTTTTACATGTCTACCGAAGAGGGGCTTTATATATGCAGATGAACTAAAAAGCAAATAATATGAAGAATTCAGTTTGTTTTAGAGAGAGAGAGAGAGAGAGAGAGAGAGAGAGAGAGAGAGAGAGAGAAGGATTCTGTTGACATTATAGTCATGGTCACAAACAGAAGGGACATGCATATTCTGCTGACATTATAGTCATGGTCACAAACAGAAGGGACATGCATATCCACCATAACATTCTTAATAAAATGAACTTCAGCATTGATATATTGCCAAGAACAAACTGTTTGGGGAGTCAAAAAAATTCAATTCCATGAAAGATAATAACAGAAGAGGGTACAAAACTAATCCCTCTCGCAAGTACAGTAATAAAATCATTCAACAGCATCTTACTATAGGGATCATAGTAGAAAGGGTTTCATCATTTTTACATGATAGGTTAGAGACGAGAGAAAGGAGATAGGAATTTGAGCATCGAATTTACTTATATGTGGGAACTGAAAATAGTTTTGTCGGAATTCTCCCAATAAAATCATTGGAAGAAAGATCCCTGCAAAAAAAAAAAATCAAGATTAAAATGAACGCAGAAAATATGGCTATTTGAAGAGGATAGCATTCATAGACAAAAACTGGGCACCATCAACAAGTAACATAAAAATGTACCAGAGAGAATTCCTTACACTTCTATTAACCCTGTAATATTTGTAATTGAATCTGGAATTTCTCCACTTAGGTCATTCTTGCTTATTACCCTGAGTCAAATAACATTTCACTTTCAAAGGAAGTGGAAAATCAAGATTTTCAAATTTAACCAATTGTGTTTCTAACATACAAAATGGAACTTTAAATCATGATCAAGAACTTTGCTAAGCCCACACACGTGTGCAATAAATCTCATGTACATGCCACACATGTGCCAGCATGGCACGATAGGTCCAAGATGCAATCCATCCATCAGAAAGGCACCACCATATTGATGCCCTAACCCAAGAATAGGTTGATCCACTGGTCAAGTGGGCCACAGTTTTCGAAATAAATTAACAGCTATTTTAGCAACCCATCCACCCGTTTACAGTATTAGGGCCCACATGCTGAATGGACCAGATTTACTTTTGGGAAAACACGTAGAAGGTTGGATCAACCTGATGGACGGACTGAATCCCACACCTACATGCCATCTGGCACATGCGTGGCATGTACATGAGCTTTATTGCACACGCGTGTGCGCTTACCTAAGCTCCATGATCAAATTAATAAAGAGTCTAACATCATAATTCATAAGGATGAATTAACAAGAAGTGCAATAACATGCTCTCTGTAGAGTATTCATTCCGCACACAGTTAGTGAGGGCATCATGAGATACAAGGGAAAAATACATAAGGTACCCATCAAGTTTCTACATACAGCTTGGATGGTACAAATGGAAAGAACATGAAGAGAAACAAAGAAAGGCAAAAGATACAAAGGAGAAAATAATCAATATTTCTTCTTATCACTTACAAATGCTTGAGGTTGGAAAGTCGACCCCAAGAAGAAGGTATAGGCCCGCTAAAACTATTGTTGGCCAGATTCAGGTACTGCAGGTGTTCCATACTGCCGAGGTAATCTGGTAGTGTACTGTACAGATGATTGTTCTGCAATTCCCTGCATAAAGTATATGACTAGTGAAGATTCTTTTAAGCAACGAATTCAGTATCCATCGTCTAGAAACTAATACTATTCTTCAATGAATGTACTGATAATATGGAACCAAGTTATCAACTACAACCTCCATAGTTCCAAAAAGTTGCAAAAGTATATGTTACAAGAAAATATATATTAGCTAATAAAATTAAATACAATAGTTGCACTAAAACAAAACGCTGCATTTCTGTAGTTATTGGCTATAAAACTAGCCATGCTTTATGGGACAAAATGTTGGGCAGTCAAATAACAACATGTTCATGAGATGGGTGTAGCTGAATTGAGGATGTTGAGTTGGATGAGTGGCAAGAGGAAGGACATAATACTAATGAATGCATTCGAGGGGACCTGGATGCAGCACCAATAGGTAATAAGATGAGGGAAAGTAGACTTGGATGGTTTGGCCGTGTGCAATGGAGACCCAGAACAGCACCGGTTAAAAGGAGTGAGCTGGTTCAAGCTGGAGGTTCTAATAGGGCGAGGGGAATGCCCAAAAGGATGTGGGTGGAGGCAGTAAAAACAGATTTGGATGACCTACGGTTCAACTTAGGATATGGTCCTTGATAGAGTGGGACAGTAGAATGGGATTCGTGTAGCCGGCCTCAATTAGTTGGACAATTTGGAGAGTCATGAATTATCGGTTTGCTGAGTCCATCGCCAACCCATGCAACACACTGAACGCCCACATTTGCATTTGAGTCCTTAATTTTGTATTGGTTAGGCAAATAATCATCACAAATATGTGCATATATACATCCAATAAATGAAACCTGCAGAATTTGCAGGGATCTTTCTTGCTCCCACATTTCCTCTTCATTTTTATGAGTATATAAATCTGAAATTCTCAATTTTGGTACATTTTCCAAGATATATATATATATATATATATATAGCAAAGACGAGATCATCATAAATTCATATAATACTCAATCAAATAAAGAAACTTAATTTGGTGCATGTTAATACCAAAACAAGGACCCAAAAACTATAGTAACAAGATTGTTACTTACAAGGTAATCAAAAACTTCAACTTTGTAATTGAAGGCGACAGAGTTCCTGAAAAGCCATTTGATGCCAGACTCCTGCAAATGGGCATTTACAAACTAAAACTACTGCAAAAGATACACAAGTTGAAACCCACAAAGCGACATCAATCGAATATGAAAGAGAACTGCAACATGATGGCCTTAGGCTATAAGAAGAAAACCATAACAAATGCTATACAAGTCACGACCGTCTTATTGAGAAAAATAAATAAATTTTGAATTAAGGTGAGGAACTTACAGAGTTATAACATGTCCATTCCCACAAGTGACATGAGACCAACTATAGCATGGGTCGACAGTAAAAGTATCCCAATTAATTCTTTTGCCAGAATCATTTAGTGCTTTCATGAGTTCAGTTAAAGCTTCACCTGAAACATTAGTAAAACATATGCATCAAGCCAGCTATACAACTTTACAACTAGAAAGCTTATCGATGAAGAACTTTTCCACAAAGATCTGAGAAAGATGTGACACTATAAAGATAAATGGTGTGACCTCATGGTATACTTGTATTTAAGATTCTTTTGAGGTCCGTGACTTTTTTTTTCACACTCGCCTGAAAATCTCAAAATACAGATGTCACAATACAACATTTGATCCAACATCTCCCAGAGTGTCCAAAGATAGTCCATATCGTTATTGAAATCTATGGACTTACTTAATTTCCTTGTTAGCAGATTATTGACAAAGAATGAAGTAAGAAGAAGTTTGCTGAGCCCACACATGCGGAACCCTGCCCATACACACACACAGACGCTTGCACACCAATAAGGCACTGAGGTGTTAGATTGAACTTTGTGGGGCCATACTGTTGATATCTTCTGGCCAAAAATCAGGTCACTTCACTCCTTAGACGGGCCTCAATGTACTAAACACATGAATTGATAGAAAAAAATAATTCTACATCCATTTGTCCTGTACACTGATATGAATTGATAGAAAAAAATAATTCTACATCCGTTTGTCCTGTACACTGATATGAATTGATAGAAAAAAATAATTCTACATCCGTTTGTCCGGTACACTGTGGGCCACCTGAGAAGCAAAACAGCTTGATTTTAGGCCAGAAGACCTCAACAATGTGGCCCACCTGATGAAGAATCAGTTCATGCAGGTGGGTCATATTCGCATGTGGACTTGCATGTGGATGGGCAGGGCCCCATCTAGTAGTTGTATGCTAAAATCGTACGCTACCCGGATGAAGTATAATGCCCTATGCCTTTATTCGTGGGAATTGTTTCCATGGCCACAGAAAGCGTATCCAGAAGAAGGAAAATTGATAATCTCAATAGATGAATTACAGCCTGCTGTGCTTAAACATATGTACAGTTTTCTGAGGTGCAGGACTCAGTACACAAGGGGCCCATGGTTTGGTGATCCTGACCAGTGACCTCATGGGCTCGACCGTGGATGGGGGATGCTCCAACAAACTTGCAGATAGGAAGATCCTAACCCTGTGACCTTTCACCTATTTTTTTTGTTGAATGGGGACCATTGCTGGTATTATTTTCTTAACCATCTATCCATAGGCCACTGACTGAAGGGATAGAATCTTCCAATTTGGGTGATTTAAGGGCATCCCCCATTCATGACAGGGCCCATCGGATCATCAGTTTGGCCCAATGAACCACATGCCCCATATGTGTCAAAAAATAATACATTTGCCGAGGCTCAGAAAAATATAATTCCTCATCTATAATTCTATATATATCTGACCACCAAAGCAAGAATATTTGGTTCTTAGATTATCAGATGACTATGATTAGAATTTTAGCTAATGCCAAACTTAATGTTATTCCTAAAGCCATTGACAGATGTAAATTTCTACTTAAATCCTAAAATATCATAACTTCGTCATACCTTCAACATCGGGTAGAGCAGAAGAGTTGCTAAAGCCAACAAACTCGAGGAGAATAAGACAGATGATCATTATTCTTGGAGGGACCGACAAACAATGGAAGACCTGGAACAGTGAACTGTATTCTCCTTCCAGTGACATCCTACTCCGTTTGCCGGTTTTTGATGATTCTAAGGAAACAAAAGAATTATCGGCAATTAAAATCTGGAAGTAGGCACAAGAGCAATCAAGCAATTGTATTTATATAATCTCGAAAAGGAACAACCCATTTTAGGTAGAAAAGAGGGAAGTATGAAATTTCTAATATTTAGTAGGTTAAGTGCAAGTTCATGCCTGTCAAACCATTCTAGAACAACACAAGTTAACAACACTGATAAAAAATAATAAATAATAAATAAGAAAAGAAAAAGGGTGTACTAGTACATTCAAGTAGGAACTTGACAATCAGACGAAAACTTACCTTACTAGTTACTAGGACACGAGAAATCACTGGCTACATTAATTCCTTGAGAATGCCTTCTACGGCAATTTTAGAATAATGAGAATCCATCACAAAAGTCTGTACAAGTGCATTGCATACCATTGATTATTTGTACCCAAAAACCAGAATTTGCGAATACCATCATCCACTGCATTTGTGAATACCATCTGATGTAGAGTGGGTCGTGGACAGTTTCATGGCCAAGATGGACTAGAAAAGGTCTGGTCAATGACAGAAGTGATCTGGACCGTCGGACCTTAGATCGGGCGTATCTCACAATCCGGAATGAGTTATCAAGCGTAAAATATATGATTTTGGGGTAGAACGAGCTACTTTAGCCAACCAACCCTGCTATGCCGGGTTGCGCAGCCCATAATTGCGAAATACCCCTGGATCGACGGTCGTTTCCCTGTTTTAATTTCGTTTTTACTATAAATAGTAAGTTTTAGTTTGATTGTAACTCTTCATTTGTCGGGCTTTAGGAGTTGCGCCCAACGCGAAAAGAGCTTAGAATAATTAGGAGAACGGTTTGGTGAAGCCAAATAGGACACTTACTATTTTTGGCCAAAAACCTTGCGCACTAATAGACATCACGACCGTCTATAAATAGTAAGTTTACTATTTACAGTAAGTCGCGAATTCTAGGAGTTTTAGTTGTAGTTTGATTCTGATTTCTTTCCCATTGCTTAGTACCCCTATTTAAAGGGTTGTGAACTCGTTTTTAGGCATTCATCAATCAATTTCGAATTTATTAGAATTTATTTCTATTTCCTGCTTTCTTTCCTAGTGAATTCGAGATGTCTCTGTGAGGAGTCTAGAGAAGCTCCGTGGATTCGGAGTAGTTATCCTCTTGAGGAAGACGGTGATCGACCTCATCATGTTCATCACTGCATCACCATCATCCACTAAATAAACAAATCATATTTACCCGACCTGTAGAATTTTTATTATGATTGGAAAAACAGAGATCTTTATTAAATCATGTTGTAGAAAGCAGCTCCAATGCAAGCCAATGACATGAGACAGACAACAGGTTGCAGGTCTTTCTTGTATGTTTCCCAAGTTCAGCACAACTGCACATACTAAAACATGGAAATTCACACAATGAAAACAGCCTATTGCAGTTCAATAAATCTTCTCTGATCTAGAAAATGCCATTTTCCTCTGATTATACATGTGGGAAAATGGTCCGGTAGTCAAATTTGATTTACCACCATGATTGGCTTTTCTAAGGCCATGTTTGGATACATGCATTCCAGGGGAAAAGAAAAGAAAATGTACTGATTAGTCAATGATTATTTCCATGAAACTATTGAAATACAGATTCCATTTTTGGGGGTCTTGTTTGCATGGCAATTGGCAATCTCATATTTGTGAGACAATTGTCACCTAGTTTCTTGTGACAAAGAATCCAAACCACAGAAAAGTACAATGATGCTTTGTGAAATTCTCCCTTTTGGTATCCATCTCAAACTGTCACGTCAACGGAAACATTTTCCATTTCCATTGATTTCTATGGAATTGCTGATATATGAACATGCCCTACGGGTTGTAGCTACAGATAGCTAACAGTCAATATGAGTGACTAACATGTGAATCGAGAACACATGAAAAAAAAAAAAAAGCATAGGTGACTAACATTCTTAAAATTGAGGTCCTATCCATATTCCCTTGGGAGATTACATAAAATACAGCTAAACATATAAGCTAAAGAATTTCGGCATAAGTAAAAGAGACTTGTGCTTTGATTCGCCGAATTACCTTATTTGCTCCCAGATTGAGTGAATCAGACCAATTCACAACTCACCACCAACCAGTTTGTCATTTGCATCAAATTGAGCAAATCAGATCAACAAATTCCCCACTTAAACTTCACCAAAACTCAGGGGCAGCTCAAAGGGGTAGGCAGGTGAGGCAATCGCCTAAGGCCCCCTAATGATGAAGGCCCTATATTATAGCAAAATTAAAATTTCTTAATTATGAAGGTCTTATATTAACAAGAAGAAAAAAAGGCTAAATTTTTTGAAATAAAACTTATTGAAAGGCCTACAAAATAGGAACATCTAAAAATTAGTTTACAAATTTATTTATATATATAACCAACTTCCATCACCTGAACCATAGTTAGCAAATATGCGTATTCACCTTCTTTTCTTTTTTTTTTTGAAAAATGTTGTCTGTCGTATGATTCAAAAAATCATAAAGATATGATTTAGGTCACCATCATGTATTTTTTATGCCTTACATATAAAACACGCATTATATGCAATTTATACTTATTCACATATAATACATGTATTTATGAGCCTTTCAAAAAAAAAATAAAAAAATACATATGTATTTATGGTGCAACTTTTCATTTTCTTTGTCAAGTTAAAAACGGCTTATGACCTCCACATTAAAATTTTTGATTGTCCATTTTTAAAGCTGAATTTTTCTTTGCCAAGTTTAAATTACCTCTTCGACTTACATATAAAACCCTTCACAATCTCCCATACTTTTCAAGTAAGACCATACCATACCCGAAATTATCCGTCTTCATTTCTTTGGTGTTTCCATGTTTTCATGACCGACTTTTTGATTGTATTTTTCTCCTTCTACACCGATGATACTCCATCTTTTGTCGTACCGTATGTTTGCCGTCTGCCGAATTGCTAACTATGGCCTAAACAGCATAATACATACATACATATATACATACATGGATGCATACATAATAAAGAGAAGTCTTTCAGCAAATGCAGGACAGCATGTCCATGTGTGTGGTATGATGGAAAAACAAGACATGTTTCATTGAATTATATGATGAAAATCTCTCATGCAATATATCTATATTTATCTAACAACCCAACAGAAATGAAATGAAAGGATTTAGAGTTTGTGTAGGAAATGGAAGTAGAACTCACCAGCTTGGTTAGCCATGGCAGTGCCCCAAGACGAGGAGAGACCATGGCACAGAAGAAGAGGAGCAAGGAGGAGCGTCCATTTCCTAATGATGCTGCTGCTTTGGTGGGCCCCACGCTACCCCATTTGAAAATTCCGTGGTGGCACACACCTGTCCCTGCTTGATTGGGAATCAGAATCCCACTCACTTTGCTTTTTCTATTCTATTAATATGTTTTGAAAAATGCAGACAGAGATACGCAGAAGTGCAGTCGCTCGCTTCACCACGTGCCAACCAGGCACGCGTGATGAAAACCAAGTGGGTCACACGTATGCAAGCTATTTGGACCATTGGTTGTTATATACACACTGTGTGGTCCACCTGATCATTGTGCAGGCCTGATTTTTTAGTCAATGCAATTACACAGTGGGAATGGCTGGATGAGCGGCTTTGATATCACATACGAGTGCCTCCTATCCACGTGTGAGATGAAAGAGCCACTAGAACCTGAATATTTTAGACCCACGTCTCTCGAGAGTAGTCGTTGTAGGGTGTCTTATCACTGGGGACCGTACATAAAGTTGCCCACATATATCAGATGAGGCTAGCCTTCTGATCAATGTCGTTCAAAGGTGGTGGAAAGCAAAGATAGGGAGAGGGGCGGCCATTCAATGCAGCAAAGTGAAGAAAAGTGCTGGAAATGATTCTGAGAAGAGTGCGCGCGACTTGTTAAGCAAAGACCATCAATGATTTGGCCCACTGAATGGACGGTCCCAGTTGATGTATCACCCCTGCCACGTGTGCTGTATAAAGAGAACTCCACTATAATTCAGTTCATATGGCCCACTGAATGGACGGTCATTTCGATGTAAGCAAAGTTCTGTACAGTACAGTGGCGCAACATGTTGTCTATGGTCTGTCTAAGCATGGAACTCATAGAAGAGCTTTGTAAGCCCACACGCATGTGCAAGAAAGCTCATGTACACACCACACGTGTGCCAGCATGGCATGATAGGTTTGTTGTCCAATCCATCCACTGAAAAATCATTCATCATTAGAACCCATTCATCCATTTTCTAATACATTCATTTATGCCTGGGCCTTTGTCCAATCACTCTTTCCTAATGTTACTAAGAGAAGACTAAGGCATCAGATAAAAATAATAGAAAATCAGGTTGGTTTTATGTTTTGAAGATTTACCACTGAAGTTATTGCTTAACAATTGATAGAAAAATATAAAAAGAGGAAGAAATTCTCAGTCTTTAATCCATTCATTAGAATAGCACCACCATATTGGTGCCCGCATTTGCATTAAGACGGAGGGCCTGTTTGGCCGGCCGGATTGAACTGAATTAGGAGGGATGAGATCAATTTTAAGGTAATGATGGTGATGTCAGTGGAATATTAGTTTAAGATACATTGGTTTGCTATATCCCGGGGCAAGTTCACCTGGTCTGTTTGGCACGTTTGGCATATCCCGGGATTTTACCTTCCAATCCGTCCATCCAAACACACCCCAAGCCTGATTGAACGGGATTAGGAGGGATGTGATCAATTTTAAGGTAATGATGGTGATGTCAGTGGATTGGTTTAAGATCCATGGGTTTGCTATATCTTGGGACAAGTTCACCGGGTCTGTTTGGCGCGTTTGTCATATCCCGGGATTTTACCATTCAATCCCTTCCAATCCGTCTGTCTAAACACCCCTTAAATTTCTTCTTCTTCTTTTTTCAATAAAACATGAACAAAGTCAGAATAACCTGTTGGATGAATTAGATCTCACACACATTTTGATGTTGGCACGTCTCGCGTGTACAGGTGTTTTACCACACCAAGACCTTATTTGAATTTTTGGTAAAGTATGTAAGTAAGCCATTATTAATATATTTTCGATATTTGTTTAAAATAATAGTAAAACACGTAAATTAAAATAATAGTAAAATACATAAATCAATGATCAAATGCATATGTAAGATAAGAGGTTTAGATGTATTAGTAATTATTACAATTTTACATTATAGAATCTTAATTTATTTGATATTTCATAGTTAAAACAAACAATGAAAAAAATAAATTATAACTATTGCTCATTTTATTTTTTATTTACTGAAATAATTGGAAAAATAAATGTTAAAAGCAACTGTCTTAAATCATAATTAAAAATTGTTTCTCAAAACATCGAAGTTTCGATGACATCGAGGGAGGGGGATGACATCGAAGCTTGTCTAGGCCAGATGCAATCGATAATTCAAAATTTTCACCCTGTATTGACCATGTGTTTGCGCTTCACATGACATCGATGGACTTCGATGACATCAAAATATGTTACAAATTTTCTCTACGAAACATAATTTAATATTTTTGTTTTCTATTTCAATTCTACTTCTTTCTAAACTTATATAAATCTAAATACTCTGATCAAATCAAGTATTTTAAGGCTTTCTAATTAGTTCCAAGTTCCTAAAATTTTAGGGTTTCTAAAGGGTGAAAGGGTAGATTCGAGATTGTTAACAAATCGAAAAGTCCTCTCTTTTGTAATTTCTATTTTCATTTGGAGATATGTCGTTTTGTTTGGCGTGGTTTTTCACACCTAATGAGTTTTCCACGCCAACTTGATCTCCTGTAAACCGTTGGTGTCATAGATTGCTATCCTAGATCTAAATTTGTGTTCTCTTGTGTGATTCCACAATACAAATCTCCAACAATAAATACACTCTAAAAGCAACTTACCTTAAAAGTCATGATTAAAAATTAATTCTCTAAAACAAAAGTGAAAGGAAAAAACGGGAGGGGGGTGGTAAAGCTTAGTCCTACGCCAGAGCAATGGGAAAAGATTTATATGTGTCCATGTGTAAGCGCCTCACATGCACTGTATTGCCCATCTTCAAGCATGTTATATATGCCAATATGTGTCTATATACACGATAACATAACTTAATAGCCTCATCTAAGATAAGGAGACAAGTCACTACGCCCAAATTGCAATTTAGCTTTGCATCCAGGGATGCGGATTAGGTGAGACCCCGGCCTCACAGAAGAGCCCACTTTGATAAATGTATCATGTATCCAGGCCGTTCATCTGTTTCTCCCAATCATTTTAAGGTCATTATCCAAAAAATGAAGCATTTACAATTACCAGGTGGACCATACCATTGGAAACAGTGGTGATTGAATGCCCTACCATTAAAAACATCTTATGGCGCACCTTAATGTTTAGGTAATGTTTATTTGCCATCCAATCTGTTGAGGATGAAGGAAAAACAAAACAAAAAATTATCTGCTTGATCCAGAACTTTTGTAGCCTATTAATGGTCAATTACCACTGTTTCCTGTAGTATGGTCCACTTGATAATTGGATTTACTTCATATTTTGGATAATGCCCTAAAATGATCTGTAAAAGTTGATGGACGGCGCAGATACAGAATATATACATCAAGGTGGGCCATACCGTAAAGGCCGCACCGTCTTGGGTCAGTCCCGCGTCTCACCTAATCCGCTCCCTGTATCCAGACCCTCACGTATAATCCATTCAGTCTTCCGCACACGTGTGATGAGAGGATAAGATTCCCTCATATTACAGTGTTTGGTCCAGAGCGTTTCTGCAGTACCCGTACGTTTCAAGATCCTGCCAGTGGGCCACCATGATTTTTCTGAACCGTTGATTCGATCAGTCTCAATCTGGAAAGCTCATACACCAAAATTCTCCAGATTAACAAAAACCAACCCTTCAATTTGTGCCCACAAAATAAACAGTTCGGGAAGGAAACACAGCAAGGGGCCGCATTTGAAAAAGATCCTATGGATAGGATCTTCCAACCTCGTGATATTTTGATTCTTGGGTTATCCACAGTGGGACCCATTATATGAACGGCTTGGATCACTGAACCACGGGTTCCACGTGTACAAACTGAGAACCTGAGCGTTCTGTAGAACATCCACGGCCGCGGATTTTATGGTGCGCTGCATCTGTTGCCGGTGCTTTGTGGACATTGCAACGTGGATATTCCCCCACTCGGTTCTTCGCGTGCAGCCTACGTAGGTGCCTATGGCCATCATATCATCCACTAGAGAGATAAGATGGGACCCATATTGCTACATGGACAGATGATCCGTACCGTACATATGGATGCATCATCCGCGCATCAGCCCTTCGGTCTATACCATCCGAAATGGTTGCCTATACATTTTAGGATCTCTCGTCTGAATATTCCATTCACATATGAACCTCGGTTTCAATCTTTTCGATGTTTAGAGCTTGTTCAACCACTTCCAAAAATGGAAATGCATTTTTTTGTATGGTTCTCACTTCCATCGGGTCTGATTTTTGTTGTGAAATATGTTGGAAAATTTAAAAATTAAAAATATAAGAAAATTTCTCATAACCAGGATGAATCACGTATTTATAAGTTGTCCTTAAGGTGTGATTTGCCCACTAATTAATTGTTGATGGGTTACGTGGGAATTGCTTTCGAGGTAAGACAAGCCTTTTATCGAAATCTTACATGCATCAATGACAAAGGGTTTACTTAGAAATACTTTCAACATTGTTGATTGTTTTACACACTAGATTATAGGTCGTCTATCAATATTCTTAGAAGAAAAAAGTTTTTGATGAGATCGGATAGTTTTGATGAGATCTGTTAGAATTAATTTGTTTTGAAGCGTAATAGTCTAATTTATATAGGTACCAGAGTAGTGGACTATTGCTAAGTGATTATCAAGGATTAAACAATCTAACCATTGGATCATCAAAGCTCCTTCATTTTCGGACCATTGTGGCTTTTAAGGCTGCTTATCAAAACGGCTTACAATTTCGGATCCATAGATCTGACTGTTCTTTGTATCCTAAAAAAACCATGTGCATACCTTCCTACGTGAGCACGAGTGCGCACCTTTGCACATGTGTAATGGGCATATAATATGAGCAATCTACTTGATGCAGCATCTTTTGAAACTCTATATAAGCTCAATTTTCAGCCTGATCCAAAACACTGGGCATAGTAAAGAGAAATGCAAATCAAGGGAGGAAACTATTTCCTTTTGCCATGGCCCACTAAAGTTTTGCATCGGGCTGAAAGTTGGGCTAGTGTGGTTTCAAGGGGTTCCGCATCATGTGGATCGTTCAGATTCTATGTCCATGACATGTGTGTAAAGGTGTGCACGGGTGCTCACGTAAAAAAAAGCGCAGGTGCACCGTTCCTATATATATTCACTCTCAACTTCCATTTTATTTTTGTTTCCTCCATTTTTCTCATTTAGAAAGCTTTGATATACTATGCTAATGGTTCACACTCTAGCACTAGGAATTGTAAACGTGGAATGCAAATAATTCATTTTAAACTGTTCAAATTGTGGGCCACAATCTAAATGGATTATAAACCCAAATTTGCACTCATGGTAACCTGACTACTGATTGATGGAAATTTTAATGGACAGTTGATATATAAAATAGCCAACCATCCTAATTCAGCTAATAAATCTCTGTTACTCTGTTTACAACCGGTCCACATGGATCACGCAATTTGGACAGTTTAAATTGAGTTAATGTGCGCCACATGAATCTTATGGTGTGCCCATTCATATGATCCATCTGAACCATTGATGCCGTTCAAATTTGAATCTCAGTAAGAAATTTCTCATACCATCAATTTTGCATGCCATTAATTTCATGGCTGTGAGTAATCAATAAACAATAAATTTGGGTCATGTGAAATCATACTGGGGGAAGGGTCTTGCTTGATCAATTAGTCCAACCCCATTGCCAAGTTGAAGGATAAAATGTGGGACCCATATAGATAGGTAAATGGGTCAAGCTCAAGTTGGCTCAAAATTCAAAATAAATTAATAGAAGATAATTACAGATTATATATTCAACGTATGCATATTTGTATGTATCTACAAATTGAGGCCGAGCTGGCACCTTTAGCTCCATATTTCACCGTTAAACTCGAGTTTGGTCTGTATGAATTGGGTGGGTCAAGCCCGACCATCTGCAGATTTAATGGATTCGGTCGGTTCCATCTTGGACTTGATGAACTTTAAGTGGATCAGATCCGGCCATAGGATAATGGATAGTGGATCAGGTTGATCAGGTTGCATTTCTTTCTATTTATCTATGCAACCTTCATTCGTGAATTTTAGACCATTTTCCATACAGTGCATCGATAGCCTTGATCTGGGTTCTCCATCCAACCGAGCATGAACATGGATAGCTTACACCACTACAACCACCCAAATCAGGCAATACTTGCGGAATTTATGCCCACAAATTCCATTTCCAAGCCACCAATCAGACAGATTCTCCTACTAGTGAAAATATCAGTTAATAGGCGGGGCAGACAAATTTACAAATCCCATTTTGAGGTCAGAGAATGGGCAATGCATGCCTTGAAATACCCCTGATCGTGACATAGGTAGGACGGAAAGGCCTCTTAGACCGTTTAGATTTGGGCTGAAATGACTTTTACGTGACCCGAATCCCCCCACTTCCATTTCCAGAAAAGACAAAAAAAAAAAAAAAATGAATGAAAGAAAGAAAGAAAGATATTCCATCACGATTTCCATAAATATCATACAACTTTGTTTTCACAAATGCCTTTTTGCCTCTTTTTTTGTTGTTGTTTTCTTTCTATCTTTGCATATTTTTTTTCGTGAAAAGGTCCCCAAAGAATACATTCATGCAACCGAATCATCATCACCATCATTTAGGCCTTCTACCAACTTGTAGTCGGCTACATGAATCTTGTCCGGCCGTTCCACTCTATCAAAGGTGGGACCTTTCATTAGAATATCTAGTCATTTTAACTATCCCATTTACATACTTTTAAGCCTTTCCCTTTCCCTTGTCTTTTAGAGCCTTTGATGTATACTAGCTCCTTCTAACCGGCATAGTTCTTGGTCTCTATTGCATGTGACCAAACTAAGTCTACTTTCCTTCCTTTTATTAGCCATTAGTACTGCTCCTAAATTCTGTCCAATGCATTCATTTCTGATTCTATCCGTTCTAGTCTTATTACTTATCCATTTTAACATTCTCATTTCAACTACACTCACGTGTTGTTCTTTAACAGCTCAACACTGTTCATAAAGCATGGTTAGTCTTATAAGTATCTTATCAAATTTTCCTTCTAATTTAAGTGGTAATGGTAGGAGAGAGCATTGCCATGCAAGGCGGTGACCCAGAAAGTTTTGAGATTCTACACATTTCAAGATGCATGGCATTGAGGGTTTTATAAGACCTACAAAGAACTTAATCATCATACTAGATGCAAAGTGAATTAGTGATAAATCTCATTCTGGGTGATTTCTCAACCCAGAAATTTCTTGGGAGATTTTTAAATTTTGAGGTTTTTCTTGAGATAAAGTCGGGAAAATCTTGCCATATATACAAAAAGTAAAAATTTTAAAATTAATAATATATTTAAATATCTATATAACAAATTCCTCAAGGCTTTTACTATTTTTGGAGTTAACATCATAATATTTTAAAATCTGCAAAAAAAAATTGAAAATTGCATGATAAATATCAGTAAGTGTATTTTTGGTGACATTATCAGCAATACTTGTGACACTAGCTAGATGAATGAAAAGAAATTAACGAAAGGAGGAATTGATAGAAGCACAGCCCGAGATATCCAACGGTTTACCGTTTCTAGTTTGGAATTACAGCCTACCATTTAGTAATCCAGAGCATTGGTCCGTTGACCCCAGAGAGGATGATTCATACCTTAAGATTCTCCTTGATAGGCCAATCCTAACCTTTGAAACTACAGCCTGTAAATAGATGGTCGAGAAGGGAAATACAGCAACAATCTATATTCAACTGACAAAAAAAGGCCCTAAGATTGGAGGCTAGCACCTTCCAATTTGGGGGAGTTTTGGGGCATGGCACATCAACATTAGGTCCATTATTTCATGATCCAGAATGTTGTAGGCCACTGATTGTATGGCTACCACAGCCCGACACAATCAACAGTACCAATCACCACAAATGTTTGCTACATGTACCATGAGGAGCTCGGTGTAGAGTAATTCTATGATGCAAGTTGCACACTAGCATTTTTTCTAGTTTAAGCACCAATGACCTTTTTTAAAAAGTTAATTGGGAAACCTAGCCTGACCACAGCGCACCAATTTCGTTCACCTGGTGGCCTTGGCAAATTGCACATGTGACCCAATGGATTAATGGTCCATGGTCTGAACCATTCATCACACAGATCCCACCATGGATGGATCACTGCCAACAAATCACATGGATTGGATTATTCAGCCTGTCCAATTGGTGTGGACATTTCACAACGCAATGCTCAGTCATCGATTTTTTTTCCTACCATCCAATTAAGATAAATCAGTAGATTTTTTCAATGATGACCGATTGATGGTGGGGCACATCTGATGTCCAATTTGACAGCAGTGCAGAAGAAAAAGGAGATTGGCGCACTGCACTCAGGCAAGGTTAATCTATGAAGTTCCTGGGCATGAGTATTCTGAAATGTGTTTTGACCTCCATCACTTTCAGTAACAAATTGATCTTCTAGTAACATTTTTTTCCTTTTTTCATAAATAATTTTCTAATAACAAGGTTGATGGGCCAAAACAGCTACTGCTCAAATAAATTCCTGTTCAGAAGTAAATGTTATCGGGGGTTACTTTCGCAAAGACACACTCCTAACGCCCGACTGAAACCCTTGTGTGTACGCTGCATTCTTGAACATCATCTGCAATGAAGTGTGATGGCCATCAGTATGAAAAGAACATGAACAATAAGATATAGCTAAAGAATGTACAATGCCATCGTGGTTCAGTTGTGACCACTAGAGGTTGTAAAACTCTCCGAGTTGACTCAGAATCCACTCAAGTCAACCAACTTTTGAGCAAAACTGTGTAAGAAAGTCAGAAGATTTACCCCAAACAAAGGGACCTAGACTTGGCTACAACATGGCAACCCTCCCGAGTCAAAAGAAACTTAACATTGTCATCGTAGCCTGGTTCTAGCTATTTGGGATCACCTCCTCTCATGGTAGCTTGGCAAAAGTTTGATGACAGGCTGCCCACCTGACATCAACCCTCCTTTACCCAGGGCTAGGGACCGGCTGGTGGAATTGCGCTACCAGACAGTTCAACCAACAATAGTTGAAATACATTCAAATCAAATGTTGCAACACGATACGATGGTTTTGAATTTTGGTTTGCGATAGTCCATGTCAATATGCCTTTAAATGGGGAAAAGAAACCTGGTCGTGCCAATTTTTTCCAATTGCAAAACCCGAATCCATCGAGTCAAAACTTGCTGAATCTTGATTCAACAAGTTACACCAACTCAAAAGGATTCTGACGAGTCAGCTAAAATAAGGTATTTTATACTTCTAATTTAAAATCATATGTAATTTAGACGTAATCTTTATACAGTAAGAGTATTTTTCAAGTTTTAGACCTGACTCATGAAGTCAGGGCCTTTTAGATGAAGAGTTTAAGATCGAGGAAATTCTAGTAATGATCAACCATATAACAATTACTGCAATTTTGAATTAATCGATGATATGCAGAACACTTGGCATTGAAACAAAACATCATAAAATTCTGTTGAGATTTGTAAAGATACTTTCGGTTTGTCATAGTTGAAAAAGCTCCAAATACTTGGGGCATGTTTAGTTGCCACTTAAAAATGAGTTCAGCTCATTTTAGCTGACATCTATTACATATTTGAGGGCATAGTTTAATATGATTTGTCGGTTATATTTAAATCCATACCAATATAATAATAATAATAATAAAAGATCGCAAAGACTAATACATAAACCACATTTAAATAAATTAGATGAACTCATTTTTATGTGGCACCCAAACAGGCCCTTAGATTTCTCGATTGAGATAATTATAGATTTTGGAATAATTGAAATACTTAGGTTTCACTCCCACCTTCTGAAAAATAATAATAATAATAATGATATACTTGGGTTTCTTGATCAAGATACTTCCAGTTCAGGACTTCGTCCACCATCAGTTTAGGGCTGAGCTAGGGCCAGGGCTTAGGACTGGACCAGGGCCAACATCAGCCTAGCCCTGGCCTGGCCCATTGCCACCCATAGTTTGCAGGTTTCATTTTCAATTTCTCTTAAGGAAGAAGGGAAGAGGAAAAGTTAATAATCTTATATACTTTCACCAAATCAACTGGCTGAAGTCAAAATTTTGCATTATGCCCAAGTTGAGTCAAGAGTGAAGAGTCTCAAGTTTTACAACCTTGGTCAAGACCTAACATTGCAGATAGAAATAGAAAAAAGAAGAGGAATTTGTATATCAGTTCTCAGTTGGAAGTGCACCCAAATCTTATTTTGGTTGGATATGCCAGTGGAGCTATGTATTTTTCAACTTATTTTGGTTGGATTTGCCACTGGAGCTATGTAGTTTTCAGGCTATCAGTTTTTTGTTTTTCCGTCCCTGAAATAGTATTTTGTTTGCTTCAAGTAGTATGGTGATGGAAAAGCATTTTTACCTGCCCTTCCCTGAGGTACTTCAAATAACAATAATAAAATTTTAAAAAGAAAACCCCTAGTTTAATACTTACTGTCAGGTTCTCCAAATCCAAACTGAGATGTTTCCTGACACCATCCAACAAATCAGGTCCAAGCTGTTCCCCATGCTTTTGAATCTGCAAGGATTGGCTTTTCAATAGGTAAAGTAACAAAGCAAATTAAAGGATGAAATTGAGATAAACAGGAGGATGCAAAACAGTTCAGTTCACCTCCGACAGGACTACTTTTGATGTTTTATCGATGATTTCATCAACGAATTTCCTAACATCAGTAACAGCAGCCAAGGAATCTGAGACACTTTTTGGCTTCTCCATAGTTCGTTGTGCTTGACTGGGGGGATTCACAGTTTTTCCTATAGATGTAGAAGAAAGCATGACTGTGATACAAAAAGTGTTTGGCAATTCAATAACCACACATGCATGTATAAGGCACTGAAGACTGTCGTACAAACAGTATGGGATGGAAGAGATCGTTGAAGCACATAATATTCTTCTCAGTTATTCATTCTAAAAGATGTCAGATGAGGGCTGTATTCATCATATGACTGATTTATTTTCACGATGTCAAAGACCCAAACTCAAAAATTGAAATAAGTACATGAAATATATTTATCTTAACTAAATGTACTGCAAGCAAGAATTTCCCAAAAATATTTTCTAATTGATGGAGCAATTTTTCTTCACAAGCTCCTCAATATTTAGGAGCACATGGCTTTCTATTGTATACTATATTATAGGGTAACAGATTCAAAACCACTACTTAATCTAGCCCAGAAAATATAACCTGACAAGGAAAAGTCTAGAGAGTTTAGACAGACTCAATAAGATCCTTGACCACCTCTCTTTTGGAGACGATTTTTAATCTTTCATGGCATACAACACATTGTCATGTGAACTTCCCCTGGATGCAGGGATTGATCTGAAAAACTAATCAACCATTATCCCCTAGACTTTGACTATATAGCTGGCTCGCATTTCAATGCATACAAGTTCAAATATGTCGTAAGTATTAAGGGGGAAACCCTGAAAGAATTCAAGTCATAAATCGATTGGATTACACAAGACTGCGGTTATTTGGATGCAATTACTATAGTCAGATTTACATTAGAAGAACCTATCAAAACTAACAAGCACTACTTGGAAGTATATATTGTGGTATTTCATCTCCGACCAATATGCATTGTAGTATTTCATCAAATGGTAGAGGAGAATTGGCAAATGTAATGCGGGGGCATTTTCACACCGGGCTCCAGTGGGGTGGCCTGTGGGATGCTGGGGCACACTCGGGGTGGGTGGCCCGCATAACCCATGGATTTGGGGGCCGTGTGAGGTGGGTGGCTCGTGTAGGGCAGAACCCATGGATTTGGGGCCTGGGCTATGAGATAAAAGAATTAATTCGTCATGTTCTATCAGTTCAAGCTTTTAGAGCAAGTAGTTAATTGTCCTGCATCAAATTGATATCAAAGTGGGAGGTCTCGTACTCGAGACTCCTCACCGGGGGTGATAAATGCGGGGGCATTTTCACATTAAGCTCGAGTGGGGTGGCCCCTGGGATGCAGGGGCACACTCGGGGTGGGTGGCCCGCATAACCCATGGATTTAGGGCCCATGTAAAGTGAGTGGCTCGTGTAGGGCGGAATCTATGGATTTGAGGACCACAAGGAGGGTTCGGCTGAAGACCTAACCCATGGAAAGATAAAGGAATTAATTCGTCATGCGCTATTAGTTCGAGCTTTTAGAGCAAGTGGTTAATTGTCCTGCATCAAAATGGCAATGTCCCAAGCTCAGTGGCAGATTTTTGTTCCAGTTTGGCACTCTAAAGCTTGGGATCCCATCAGTGGAACACTTTGGAATCGTTCTCAAAGCCTCCCCATGGAACCTGTGGTTAAAAAGAATTTGCGAATTTTTTTAAGGGAACGCTAATTCAGCGACCATGATCATAAGGAAAATTTCAACAACTCTATAGATGAGCCTCCAGTTCAATCATCTGGACATTCCCTCCTCTTATTCATTAAAATTAGGGGATATTCTCTTCTGCGGCAGAGCCCCTACTCAGCCATCTATTGGTTTGATCCCTCCTCTGACAAGTATCTTCAAGCTTAACTTCGACGGAAGTACATAAAGGATACACACACACACACACACACACCCCTCCCTCTCATGTGGAGAGAGAGAGAGAGTGGTGCTCCTCTACGAACCGTAGCGTAGGAGAACTATATGCACACCTAATCTAAACCGTAGCTTTGCAAGTTTTTCATATTGTCGTTAAGGCTCACTTTGTGTTTCGGATTGTCCGAAAGAGAGTTGAGATTCATACGGACTAGGGAGCAAGAGTGGGGTCGGGGAGGGAGAGATGGGAGCGTATTAGGTGCGTGTTACCCTTATCGTGTGGGGCCCACCTTGATGAATATGTTATACACCCATGCCGCCCATCCATTTTTTCAGCTCATTTTAGGACGTTATACCAAAATTTAAACAGATCCAAATCTCTGGTGTACCACACCACTGGAATAAGTGGTGAATGACCATTAAAAACTTTGTAGGCCACAAGTTTTGGATCAATCTGATCTTTATGTTTTCCCTTCATTCAGGTCTGATTGGATGACAAATAAAAATTATGGATCTTCTTATGGTGAACCTAGGGAAGTTTTTAATGGTGGGTGTTCAATAACCATTGTTTCTTCTGGTGTGGTCCACCTGAGATTTGGATATGCTTAATTTTTTAGACCACCTCTTAAAATGGGTTGGAAAAACGGATGGACGGCGTGGATATACAACACATCTTCAATGTGGGAAATGCAGGACATGAAATTAACCATGGAGTGCAAGAAATCAAGTTTGTGATTATGCCAATATTAAACAGTCACAAAATTCCACATCCTACATGCTATCAAACATTCAAGAAGGGGAATTTGTGGGGGTCCAAGCCTACACAACCATTAGGGCTGAATCAAATAAAATTATAAGCCGAACAAGCCCAAAGGAGTGTAAGAATTACCCGTTCTTGCATACGATTGTTCCCGACTCAAGAGATTCACTAAGTTTCAATTTGGAGGAAAATCTAGGGTTTGAAAATTGGGAAAATTTGAGATTTAGGACCCTTTTGGGTTATGGATTTCGGATTATGAGGTTTTCTAGATGACGGTTAGAGATCGGTCAAGGTATTCGAGGGTACAAGGACTGATTTAGCAATTTCCAGATTTAACAATTCCATTGTACCACATGTTGATCATGTTTAAGAGTGAATATTAGGGTAGATCTAAGGGGGTTTAAGTAGAGGATTAATGGGGGATCTTATCGGGAGATTTTAAGCCAAAAGAGAGAGAAATGGAGGGGAAAAGAGGACATGGGATTGATGGGGACATCATGCACAAGCCCCCTCTACGCAAGTATTCGAGGAGGACGCGGGCCCCACTTCCGATTTGGATCGACGATGACATCTTTGGAGGATGCCATAATTAAAGAGCTGCGTTATGGAGCATTAGAGTGGACCCGATCATCCTACCATCGGATCTCATGATCGTGGCCCACTACTTAGATGATTTAGGATTTTGAGTTTTGATTATTTTTATTATTAAAAACATCATGAACGGCTTTGATTGCTTAGATTAGTTATTTTATTTATTTTAGTTTTGGTATTAATGCGTGCACATGGCGCAATGGTAGTTTTTTTTTTGGATTTAGGGTTTTTTTATAAATAAAGCAATCCCATGTATGGACTCGTATGATGTTATGAAGAAAAAAAATCCTGCGTTTCTTCCTCTCTCTCACATTGAGTTGAAGGATCAAATTGGGTGCGAAGCCCTCCCTTCCTCGAAGGGTTAACTACCATGATGCGAAGCCACACCCGTTCTAAATCATTGCCATCTTCTTCTGCATCTCATCCATCATCCTCAACACCCCGTCCACCATTAGATTCACCAATTTTCGCATCAAAATCCTCTCCTACAGCGTTACACAAGAAGGTTTTCAGATTTTGGCGCATATACGAGGCTAAAACTTCGGCAGAGTACTACGCACAAACCATGTGCCAGATCGAAATGATTTTTGGTATGGAAACAACCCACCCCTGGCCAATCCTAGCCTAGGAGTCTTTTCCCGATTTCGTGGGTCCCACACACGCTGGACAGCAAGTTTGCCTGAATACACATGTGTGACTGGATGTTCGTACGTGTGTGAGGCCCACAAAATCGGGAAGGACTCCTAAGCTAAGATCGGCCAGGGGTGGGTTGTTTCCATACCAAAAATAACTTTGATCCGGCATATGATTTGTGCGTAGTACTCCGCCGAAGTTTCATCCCCGTATATGTGCCAGAATCTGAAAACCTTCTTGTGCACCGCTGTAGGAGAGAATTTTGATGCGAAAATTGGTGAATCTGATAGTAGATGGCGTGTTGAGGATGATAGATGAGATGCAGAAGAAGATGGTAATGATTTGGAACGGGTGTAGCTTCGCACCACGGTAGTTAACCCTTCGAGGAAGGGAGGGTTTCGCACCCAATTTGATTCTTCAATTCAATGTGAGGGAGAGGAAGAAACAAGGGATTTTTTTATTCATAATATCCAGTGTTTCAAATAGCACCCGTAGCGTAGCCGTAGCGCTACGTAGTGTCTCAAATAGCGTGCGCTACAAGGGTTGTAGTGTACGCTACAGCTACGTAGCGTCCGTAGCGTAAGCTACAATGTATTTTTTTACTATTTTAGTTTTTTATTATTTTTTCATGTTTTCTTTGTTTCTAATGTTGAGGAATGTGACACTTGTATTGTACTTGATACTTTTAACCTATGGGATATTTATTTCTTTTCATAATTGTGACTTGTGGTTTCAATTAAACATTATTAATTAAAGTGGTTTTCTTAGAAAGTTGTTGATGTGATAATTATTTGATTTGGCTTATATATGTGGATTGACTTTTGATAAATGATAACTAATAACTTTTTTTAACATGCTTATAATTGATAAAATGAATCATCTTTTAGGCATTTTTATATTTTTTCCCTTTTTTTTCACTATTTATTATATTTGTCCTATTTTTAAATTTAAAAATAGAAGTATCGTGTAGCTTACGCTACACGCTACGTATTTACGCTACGCGCTCTAGAGGGCTGAGCACTACGCATCACGCTACCGCTATTTAAAACACTGATAATATCATAAGAATCCATACATGAGATTGCTTTATTTATAAGAAAACCCTAAATCCAAAAAAGACAACTACCCTTACGCCATATGCAAGCACTAATACCAAAACTAAAATAAATAAAATAACTAATCTAAACAATCAAAGCCGTTCATGATGTTTCTAATAATTAAAATAACCAGAACTCAAAATCCTAAATCATCTAAAGTACTGGGCCACGATCATGAGATCCGATGGTCTAATGCTCCATAACGCAGCCCCCTAATTATGGGGTCCTCCAAAGATGTCGTCATCGATCCAAATCGAAAGTGGGGCCCGCCTCCTCGAATACGTGTGGAGGGGGCGTGTGCATGATGTCCCCATCAATGAGCCCCACGGTAAGGGTGTGGGGTAACCCAGATAACAACTAATCTGCTCGTGAGAAAGATGGAGGTACATTGCCTACCAAAGGGCTTTCCCAGGAACTTCCTGGGACCGGAAGCTAGGTGGGGCCCACCGATGTTTGTGAGATATCCACCCCATCCATCCATTTTTTCCAGATCGTCTTGGATTTGGGGCAAAAAATGAGGCAGATCCAATACTCCGCTAAAACCTCCCTGGGGTCCATTATGATGTTTATATGCCATCTATACAGTTCATAAGGTCATTCTTACTGAGATGAACTGAAAACGCAAAAATATTAGCCTGAACCACAATCGTTGTGGCTCCACAAATGCTTCGATGGTGGACATTCAATCCTCACAGTTCTCACGTGTTGCCCATTTGAGTTTTAGATCCGCCTCATGTTTGGAACCATGTCCTAACATGATATAGAAAAATGAATGGACGGGGTGGATATCTCACAAACATCACAGTGGTCCCCAACTAGCTTTCGTCACAGCGAAGTTCCTGCCAAAATCTTTGGTGGGGAATCTGCGTCCAAGAAAGATGGGAGCAAATTGCGTGGTGTTCCACACACCACCGACTTCAATGGTGTGTTGACGTCATTGAGTTCTATGGCCCAACCTTCATGTATGTGTTATATCCAAACTATTCATCCACTTAGTGAGATTTTTTCGGGGCATGATCCCAAAAATCGTGGTAGATACTAAGCTCAAGTGGACCATACCACAAAAAACAGTAGGGACAATGATGACCACCGTTGAAACCTTCCTAGGGCCCACCATGATGTTTATTTGCAATCCAACCTATTTAAAAGGTTACGCGGACTTGGAAAGGGGAAAACAAATATCATCTTAATCCAAAAGTCTAGTGGCCCAAAGAAAATTTTTATGGTAGGTGTTCAATCCACACTACTTTCTGTGGTGTGGTCCACTTGAGCTTTGGATTTTCCTCATTTTTTGGCTCATGCCCTATAATAATCTCGCCAAATGAATGGACAGTTTGAAATTGAATATAACATATACATTATGGTGGGGCCCACAGAACTAGGTGTGCGGCACACCATGCAATCCACTTTTATAGAAAGATGGAAGAGAGTCAATGCATGCAAGAAGCAGATTGCGTGGTGTGCCACAACACCGACCACAGTGGTGTGTTAACGTCACAAAGTTCCGTGGACCCTACCATGATTTATGTGCTATATCCACACCATACATCCATTTTTTTAGATAATTTTATGGCATGGCCCAAAAATAAGGTAGATTCAAAGCTCAAGGTGACCATACTACAAAACGTAGTGGGGATTGACACCTACCGTTCAAAACTTCCTGGTTCCCACAGTAAGGGCGGCTTGATATTTGGATCAGATTGATTTGTGAATTTTTACTTGATCTTGCTGAGTTATATCAAATGGATAGGTTTGATGAAAGATATACAACATGGTACTAACATGCAAACCTATGGTTGTCATCTCATTCCCATAATATCCTGTTGTGTGATCCATCAGAGTTGTGGATATTGCTGATTTTTTGTCTTGGATCCTAGACTAGAGGTTAAAACCATGTGGACAGAATGGATCTTACATATACAACATTGTGGGCCCCAAAACGGTGGGGCTGCAAAATCCTTTGTCTCTCCCACTATTCTAATCCTCCACCGCAAGTTTTCCTTTTCAACAGGGAGTTGGAGAGAGAGAGAGAGAGAGAGAGAGAGAGAGAGAGAGAGAGTTTCATGAAGTGAGATAGTCCTACAAGGGTCTTGCTCCAACTTTAAAACCTCATAAGCATGTGACGGTATAGATTAGGTGTGCACATAACTCCATATTCCGGTTTTCCTAGTGGCCAGGAGCACATTTGTCCGCCTGTCTCAACTATTCACTCGTAGGCAACCTCCGCGCCTGTTGTAGTACCCTAGTACTGCACATCTCTTCCGTGCACGAGTGTGCATCATTCGGAGCCCCAAAGCAAGACTCGGACTATCTGTGATCAGTACACACCCCGGTGACCCAAACCCCAACACCTCGAAACTCATGCCATATCAACCGGCACATTGCCCCAATCACGAAGGTACCATCCATTCGCCCATGTGGCTCTCCGTTTGTGAGATACTTTGCGAAGAAATCGAGAACGCAAATGCGCGAATAACCACACATATACACATCTCATATGGGCTTGGGCCCATTAACCTATGGGGCATTCTAAAAAAACCCATTTCATGGCTTAGAGGAATGAGTTGACATTCTCCACCGACTTAACCCAAACATCACCATGATGTCATGGTCCACTCACACCACATGCAAATTGTCCACGTGACACCTCACCTAGAGTTCTCGCTCCTTGTGACACATCACCCTCTCATGCATGAGCCATAGCCATGCAATGTCAACATACCCCCTAAGTAAACTGACCCCTATCCCCTAACCAAGGGTTAACTCTCTACAAAAAAGGGGCTTAACATAGCAGTTAGCCATTTCTATTAATAAAATTCCAGAAGAGGTGAGAGAGAGGAGAGAGAGAGAGAGCGGGGGGGGCACCATTGGGGAGGAAGATCAAAGCCACCTATCATTAGGGCAAGTTTGAACTATCCCTGGAATTACTTCCCTTCTTTACTTTATGTATACTAAAGTGGGCCCCACCATCATATCATGTTGGTTTTTTTGTGGCCTCAAACCACATCTAAGTGGGCCGCCCTTTGAGAAAGTATGTGAATAAAATCCACCATTCAATTCCCATGGAGGCTCACTTCAGTGTATATGTTTTTACTTGATTCTCTTTTCTGTGGTGGTACTTGTGGGCCCCACTTTCATATTTTTTTAAGCTTTAAATGGGCCAAACTTCAAGCCTAAATTGGCCCCAAAAAATGACTCAGACCCAAGGTACAAGTGGGCCCAAGACTATGACATACCCTAAAGTTAAGCCTCTCAGACTCCACCGAAGCCTTTGATGATGCTTCCAACACCATGGATCTTTCAGTTGTCTTCATGCAAGAAAAACATGTTCAAAATTCATTGGAAGATGAGGTAGAAAATTCCCCCTCCTCTTGAGCACGCTAGGATACCTCCAGAAAGAGAAAGGCTTCACTTCTAAGAGACTATTGATCACAAAAAGGTATTCACTCTAGATGGCATTCCTCCTACTAAGTAGCAAGACCAGATGATGGACATCTATTCTTAGTGTGCTACAGAAATGCACACCCCGAATGCTACTATTGCAAGAACAATCCAGAAGTGCGTTGGCAAACTCAGTGGTCGACTCAAAGAATGATGGAATAGCTTGCGAGTATCGACAATTACAAGCGCTCCAATTGCCAACTTTCAAACAATTCATTGGCTCCATATATGGAGAATTCGTTGAAACACTTTATTCATATCAAGAAATTGCCAAAGAAGAGTTCCTCCACATGAAAGTTTGCTCATTCAAGAAAAAAGATCTTGAAAAGCATTATGGAAACATGTCAAAACGGTTCTACAGCATTAATGGCATCGATGATGTAAACGTCAAGCAAACCTATCTCACCTCTCTCCCTGACCCTTTAGAAGATGAAACTCAGAAGCTTATCTCTCTCAAAGGTCTCCAATTATCACAACTGTCCTTAGGCTTAATCCACCAATTAAGCCTCTCAGTTGTTGAAAAACTATGTAACCAACACAAGTTTATTAAGCATGTCGAACAGCTAGGAAAATCTCTTGGAATAGACTGCGCAAAGCCATAACTCGATATCATGTGCAAAGATCGAAAAAGTTGCACCTATACTCCTAAGAAAAAGCATCATTTCAGCACCCTCTCCCATATACAGTCCAAAAGTCGGTCTTCAAAGAAATAAAAGTGGAAAATTCTGAGAAAAAGAAAATTCAGGAACAAAACCACATATTGTTGCTACCTGTGTGGACCAAATGGCCATTTTGCTAAGCGATGTCCAAAACGACATCACAAGAAGAATGTTTCTCTACTCCAAGCATCATCCTTGACTCAGGCAAACTTCAATGGCATTAAATCTGTATTTTTCGCTCGATGATGAATATCATCTTAATTCGGTCCTTGCTATCCATTACACAGATAGAGAAGACGACTCGATGAATATTCCGATGAGCAATCTGAAACTTTTGGAATCTGGAGAGGAAGCAATGATTTTGGTACATACATGCTCTATCAAGTCTACATTCATCCTACAAAATATGGATCAATTAGAGATCTTGGGATAAGAAATTCTCAACCATTTTGAAGGGTGTCAATACTGACCACTACATTGGACAACAATCCTAGTCTGAATTGCATTAATTGGATGAGAGGGTTAGAACCAATTGACTTCAAATTTGGTACATACATACGCTATCAAGTCTACATTCATTGTACAAAACCCATGATCAATTGGAGATCTGTGGACCCATAAATTCTCAACCATTTGTAAGGGTGTCAGTGCTGATCACTGCACAGGACAGCAAACCTGGTACGAATTGCATAATTCGGATGAAGGAGTTAGACAAATCATATTGACCCCAAATTTGGTGCACACATGCTCCATCAAGTCTACATTCATCCTACAAATTTTGAGATCAATTGGAGATCTATGGACCTATAAATTTTCAGTCATTTGGAATGGTGTCAGTGCTAAGCACTGCACTATATGGCAAACCTGGCCCGAATTGCATGATCGGATGAAGGGGTTAGACATATCGGATTGACTCCAAATTTGGTACATGTATGCTTTATCAAGTCTACATTCATCCAACAAATTTTTGGATTAATTGGCGATATATGGATCCAAAAATTCTCAACCATTTTGAATGATGTCAATGCTGACCACTGCACTAGACAGCAAACGTGGTACGAATTGCATTAATCGAATGAAGGATATAGACAGATTGGATTGACCCCAAATTTGGTATATACATGTTCTATCAAGTCTACATTCATCCTACAAAAATTGGGATCAATTAGATATCTGTGGACCCACAAATTCTCAGTTGTTTTGAAGGGTGTCAGTGCTGACTACTACACTAGATAGCAAACATGGTCCGAATTGCATTAATTAGATGACAAGGTTAACAGATCGGATTGACCCCAAATTTGGTACTCTACATTCATCCTTCAAAATTTAGGATCAATTGGAGATCTGTGGACCCACAAATTCTCAGTCGTTTTAAAGGGTATCAATGTTGACCACTGCATTGGACAACAAACTTTGTCCAAATTCAATTAATCAGATGAAGGCATCGGACAGATCGGATTGACCCCAAGTTTGGTACATGCTCTACCAAGCCTACATTCATCCTAGAAATTTGGGATCAATTGGAGATCTGTGGACCCACAAATTTTCAACCATTTTAAAGGGTGTCAGTGCTAACCACTGCACTATACAGTAAACTTGGTATGAATTGCATTAATCGGATGAAAGGGTTAAACAGATCGGATTGGCCCCAAATTTGGTACATACATGCTCTATCAAGTCTAGATTCATACTACAAAATTTTTGATCAATTGGAGATCTGTGGATCGGCAAATTCTCAGCCGTTTTGAAGGGTGACAGTACTGACCAATACACTAGACAACAAGCCTGGTCCGAATTGCATTAGTCGGATGAAGGGGTTAGACTGATCGGATTGACCCCAAATTCGGTACATACATGCTCTATCAAGTCTACATTCATCCTACAAAAATTGGGATCAATTCGAAATCTGTGGACCCACAAATTCTCATCCATTTGGAAGGGTATCAGTGTTGACCACTACGTTGGACAGCAAACTTGGTACGAATTGCATTAATCGGATAAAGGGGTTAGACAGATCAGATTGACCCCAAATTTAGTACATACATGTTCTATAATGTCTACATTCATCCTATAAAATTTGGGATCGATTAGATATTTGTGGACCAACAAATTCTCAGTCGTTTTGAAGGGTAACAATATTGTCCACTGCATTAGACAGTAAACCTAGTCTGAATTGCATTAATCAGATGAAGGGGTTAAATATCAAGTCTACATTCATCCTATAAAATTTGGGATCAATTGAAGATCTATGGACCTATAAACTTTCAACCGTTTTGAAGGGTGTAAGTGTTGACCACTGCAATGAACAGTAAACCTGGTCTGCATTGCATTAATCAAATGAAAGGATAAGACAGATTGAATTAACACAAAATTTGGTACACATATGCTCTATCAAGTCTACATTTATCTTACAAAATTTAGGATCAATAGGAGATCTGTGAACCCACAAATTCTCAACCATTTGGAAGGGTATTAGTGTTGACCACTACGCTGCACAACAAACTTGGTCTGAAATGCATTAATCGTATGAAGGGGTTAGACAGATCGGATTGACCTCAAATTTGGTACATACATGCTCTATCAAGTTTACATTCATCTTACAAAATTTAAGATTAATTGGAGATATGTGAACCCACCAATTCTCAATCATTTGGATGTTGACCACTGCACTGGACAGCAAACCTAGTCCGTATTACATTAATTGGATTAAGGGGTTAGACAGATCGGATTGACCCTAAATTTAGTACATACATGCTCTACCAAGTCTACATTCATCCTACAAAATTGGGGATCAATTGGAGATTTGTGGACCCACCAATTCTCAACCATTTGGAAGGATGTCAATGCTAACCACTACACTAGACAGCAAACTTGGTCCAAATTGCATTAATCGGATGAAGAGGTTAGACTGATCAGATTGACCCCAAATTTGGTACTTACATGCTTTATCATGTTTACATTCATCTCACAAAATGTGGGATCAATTGGAGATTTGTGGACCCACCAATTCCCAGCAGTTTGGAAGTGTGTCAGTGCTGACCACTGCACTGGACAGCAAACCTGGTTTGAATTGCGCCAATTGGATGAAGGGTTAAACAGATCGGATAGACCTCAAATTTAGTACACACATCCTCTATCAAGTCTACATTCATCCTACAAATTTTGGAATCAATTGGAAATCTGTGAACCCACTAATTCTCAACCATTTTCAAGGGCGTCAGTGTTGCCCACTGCGCTAGATAGCAAACTTGGTTCGAATTGCATCAGTCGGACAAAGGGGATAGACAAATTGGACTAACCCCAAATTTGGTACATGCATGCTCTATGAAGTCTACATTCGTCATACAAAATTTGGGATCAACTGGAGATCTATAGACCCACAAATTCTCAGCCGTTTGGAAGGGCGTCAATGTTGACCACTGCACTAAACAGCAAACCTGGTTCAGATTGCATTAATCGGATGAAGGGGTTAAACAGATCAGATTAACCCCAAATTTGGTATATATATGCCCTATCAAGTCTACTATCATCACTTAAAATTTGTGACCAATTAGATATTTGTGGACCCTACAACTTTAGGCCGTTGAGAAGAGTGTCAGTGCTAACCACTATTTCAGTCCACCTGATTTTTCTGATTTTTGAGAATTTTGAGGTTTAATTTGGGCCAAATTCTAAGCCACCTTTGGGGGCCATTTTTTTCTCAATGTAGACCCCTATATGGGCCTCAATCAGGTCCAATTGTGTCTCAAAGTGGGCCCTAGAAAGGGTTAACCCTTGGGCCTTTACTTCCAAAATTTTCAGGTTCCATTAGAACTTTAGGGTATATCATAGTCTTGAGCCCACTTGGACCTTGGGTCTAAGTCATTTTTTGGGCCCATTTGGGCCTAAAGTTTGGTCCATTTGAGGCCTAAAAATATATGAAAGTGGGGCCCACAAACACGACCACAGAAAAAGAGAATTAAGTAAAAACACGTACATTGAAGTAGGCCTCCATGGGAATTCAATGGTGGATTTCATTCACATAATTCCTCAAAGGGGTGGCCCACTTAAATGTGGTTTGGGGCCACCCAAACACCACCATGATCTCATGGTGGGGCCCACTTTAATATACATAAAGCAAAGACGGGAAGTAATACAAGAAATAGATCAAATCCACCTTAAGGATAGATGGCTTTGATCTTCCTCTCCAATGATGGCCCACCTCCTCTCTCTCTCTCTCTCTTTCTATCTCTCTCTCTTCTCTTTTTCTCTCCTTTTCTCCCTCCTCTGTTGGAATTTTCTTACTGGAAATGGCTAACCACCATGATTAGCCCTCCTTTGTTGGAATTGTCTTACTAGAAATGGCTAACCACCATGGTTAGCCCCCTCCTTCATTGGAATTTTCTTACTAGAAATGGCTAACCACCATGGTTAGCCCCCTCTTGTGTATGCGTAGAGAGTTAAACCTTGGTTAGGGAAAAGGGGTTAGTTTACTTAGGTTAATTAGTTAGTGGTAGGGCTGAAAGTCGAGCGGGCTGAGTCGGGTTGGTGCTCAACCCTAGCCCAACCCAAGGTTCTTGTACCTCAACCCTAACGCAACCCAACCCAACCTCGGGTTGGGAATTCTCAACCCAAGCAGGCTCGGTCGGGTTGGTCAGGTGGATATTGGATAATATTTTCATTATTACATTAGTCTATTGTATTTCAATACACATCTTATTTTTTATATATATAGTTTTATTAATTATATATATAGTTATTTATAGTAAAGAACTTCATTTTTTTTTTCTAAATAGACAAGCTAAAATATAGGACGACTATTTCTTTAAAAGTCATGTTGTGTAGCACGCAATCTATTTGGGAGAGAAAAATTCAGCATATCTTATTAGCTTGAGTCATCGGAAATGATGTGGACCAATGAGAACCAACAACACTAGAATTTCCTGTGCCTTCAACACAAACTATCCACACTCAATTATAATTTATTAGTAACTTATATATTGATCGGGTTCGGGTTGGGTTGGGCAACCCAAGACCTCAACCCGAGCCCGACCCAAGTTTTATCGGGTTGGTGGTTGTATAGCCCAAGCCCGAGATCGGACTCGATACATCCTGCCCGAGCCCAACCCAATTTCGGGTCGGTCAAGTTGAACCCGCCCAACTTTCAGCCCTAGTTAGTGGGGTATGTTGACCTTGCATGGCTAAGGCACATGCATTGGAGGAGGATGTGTCACAACGAGAGAGAACTCTAGGTGAGGTGTCACATGGAGAATGTGCATGTGGTGTGAGTGGGGTGAGGGTCACGTGCATGTGATGCTTGTGGTGAGCGGACCATTGCATCATGGTGATGTATGGGTTAAGTGGGTGGAGAATGTTGACACATTTGACTAAGCTATGAAATAGGCTTTCTAGAATGGCCCATTGGCTATGGGCCCAAGCTCATATGAGGGGTGTGTATGTGTGTGTGCGAGGTTCTTCACACACTCGCATTCTCTGGTTCTTTGCAACGTATCTCACAAACAGAGCGCCGCACGAACGAACAGATGGTACCTCCAGGATCAGGGCGACGTGCCAGTCGATATGCACGAGTTTTGAGGTTCGGGTCACCAAGGTGCGTACTACGTACGAACAGATCAAGTCATGCTCCGGGGCTCCAGACAATGCGCACTTGTGCGCAAAAGAGATGTGGGGTACTAGGTACAATAGATGCGGTGGTTGCCTATGAGCGGATAACCGAGAAAGGCGTACAAACGCATTGTTGGCCACTTAAAAAACTAGGGTATTACATTCTATGAGGTCGACTCATGGGAGCTTCTCATGAGGCCAAGCCCAAGAGGCCCCACCATGATGTGTCTAACATCCACACCATCAATTAGATGCACCCTTCCATGGTGGGCCATGGGCCTAAAAATCAAGCCAATCCATGAATTTGGTAGGTCACACCATAGACAACAGTTGAAAGTGGATGCCCACCCATTGAAACCTTCCTAATTGTTTATAGCGCACACTAAGATGCGGTTCAAACATCCAACCCATCCATTGTATGTGTCCCACTTGCATGAGGGGTCAAACCAAATTTCAAGCCATTCCAGAAACTCAAGTGGGCCCCCACCAAGTGCTTTTAAATGTTTTAGGCATGATTTCACATGGTTTCATATGGTGTGGCCCACCTAAGTTCCAAATATGGCTGATTTTTGGGACATCCAACCAACCAAATGCACAGTGTGGATGTCCGGCACACATCACGGTGGGGCTCGCAGATCTTGACTTCATAGGAAGCTCCCGTGAGGTCAATCTCATGGTACCTTTTCCCTATGTATATCTATGTATGTATGCACATACATATGTATATGTATTTATATATATTTATGCTAACATCCCCACCATCCCAAAGCTTTTAAATGACACATGGGACATGTCCTCGATTTGAACCATTCATTCATTCATACAATCTGGAGCAAGCCATGGTACAACAATCACACCAATCAAATGATCCTAAACATCCTATCAATAGCATGAGAAATGGACACTCAAGAGTGAGGAGAGAAATAAAATAGGTCCAACTATAGTTGTCAAAATCCTACGTTTACGATTTATGATTTGAGTCGAATCTTGAGCAAAACGATTTGAATCCTTTCTAATTTGAATCCTACAATTTAAGATTCAATTATACTGGTTCTCTTTTATTTTAAGCTTCACTTGGCTTTCATTTTATGTTTTTAAATTAGTGGGAGCTTTAAGAATTGTTCAGAAAAGGTAAAAAAATATATATTTTTTGTTTTTTGTATGAGATTGATATATATTCCCTTCCATGCTAAATCATGGAGCTTTTTTCTGATTTCTTACTTCTTACTTGGTCGAAACACCAAATTGATCTATGACTAGTTTGGGAATGTTTTTATGGATGGTTACGATCATGTAGACCTATATGTGTTGTGAACAATGGTTAGAAATCAAAATATATTTTTTCATCAGTCTACATAATCAAACGTAGCTTTCCAACTTTTCCAATGTGATTCTACAATCAAAGATAAGTAAAAAAACATTAATTATTAAATGATCCTTGTGCGATTTTAAGGGAAATTTCTTCAAAGTTTTTTATATTTTTTTTAAGATAAGAATCCTTTAACACCATCATGATATGGTATTACTTCATGCGTATTGATGGCAAAAGGATGATTGATCAGTTCTTAATTTTTTTACTGATATATTAGGAAAATCATTTTTTTTAAAATCTTACGATCTATGATTCGATACAATTCAACCCCTACTATGATTTGCGATACAATAATGATTTTGACAACATTGGATCCAACCATCACTTTGAAACATCCATTCAATAAATATCACTCTACATTGTTTATGATTCCAAAGTAGCGCTTGATTTAATAATGCTAACCATGTGATCTATGGCCCATAAATAATGGACGGTTGTAACAAATTGGCCCCATTCAATGGGTTACGATCATCAATCGGCGTTATTCTTGCACCATGAGTTGCTCCTAATAGTACTATTGAATGAATCGTCCTGCTTGATGATTGGGCATCCCACGCGGCATTTAGAAGCTTTGGGGACTCTACTAACCTCCCCATACCAATGGGGATGTTAACGCCCACACGCACACGTGTGCCTTAGCAGAATAATTTTCTCTGCTTTCTTTTCCTGGGCCAGAATGCTGAGGTAGCTTCTGCTTCTGTGAAAGTGCTATCAACGAAAGCACTTACTCGGCAACTACTTAAAACACAACTCAATCATTTAATTGCATTCTAGATGCAGCAATATAGAAATCATTAAATCGTGAAAAAGGCGCCTAACAGATGAGGACTAAAGTTCTGCCATTAGAGTTGATGATGCCATTGACATTTGAAACAAGCAAATCTGGAATGTGCCAAATCAAATCTTCAATTTTTTAATGGTTTTACCTGGAAGGCCTGCTGACTTATTCTTTACAGGCATGTGGCTTTCAGTAGGAAGTTGAACAGGAATTGCCTTTTCTGATGGATCTGGTAGAACAGGTGCCTCAGACGGAACAAGAGCAGCAAGATCAGGTGGTTGATCCTTCCCTACCACAGGAGTAGCCTACTACAAAGTATTGCCATCATTATTCACATTATCACAGAAAGACATTAACCTAAAATTGCTCGTTTACAGGATAAATAAATCACCTCCAAGTCTACATATGATGGCTGTCTTCCAATTGAAATAAGAAACTTGTTAAGATCACGGGCATTTAGAGCTGACAAACATGTACAGCATGAATAAGTAACATTCTTAATAGCAAACTTAATAGAGGAGAAAAGATGGATGTTTTAAATTCAAGGTATTATTGGGTTCTTATGGATCAGATGGGTATAGTGCCCTGATGCACCCATCCATACAATGAGGCCCATGGTTCAATGATCCGGACCATATATATGATGGGCCTGGTTGTGGATGGGGGATGCCGAAAATATCTCCCAGATTGAAAGATACCAAACTATGGTCAGTGGCTTAAACATAGAGAGTTTAGTAAATGAATATTCATCAAGAATTCAGAGAAGGGCCAAACATAGGATGGCCAGGATGTAACGCCCCGAACTTTTCAATACTCAAGCATCAAAAGTCCTTGAGCATTACCATAAGATTCGAGCTAATATATACGTGTGTACCATGCCAATCCAACTATCCTAGCCTTACAGCCTTTCCCTGACACAAACCTAACCGTTGGGAATGATCCTCATTCATAGATCTAGCAATCTGACCATCAATTCTAAGACAGGGCTATCCTTCATGCGATTTGACATATGTGGCTTCCCTTAAGGGAATTGGTGAATAATTCCTCATCCATAATGATTTAGATTGAAGTTCATGTATAAGAATTACTTAGAAACGTGCCTGTAACCGCCTGGAACCGTTAAATTTCACAAAACTCTTAGATTACCAATAATTACGATAATGCCACTAACCTAGACCCTTGAATTCTAGATCACTCAGTTCCCACGATCCGTTTAACGTGAAAATTTATACCATGCCTATGAATCATAAATTAACCATACACTACGAAATTCAACCCTCAGATCCTTGTAAAAATGACCCAAAGGACAAAGTAGCCACTAACTGTCAATTTTTGGGGGCCACCCGATCTTCGAATATGCTTCAAACTTGGACTCAACCCCTTAAATTAGATAGAAAAATGAATGGATGGTGTAAATTCCTCCAAAACATCACAGTGGACCCCAGTTGATGACTTGCGAGTGCATTCACATCTCACCGCACCAAAGTTCTGGTCAAACCGAGTTTGACCCAAACCATACCAGAATAGGAAGCCTCTCTCTTGTTTTCCCACCGCAGATCCTATTCAAACGGACGGTTCTCGTTGTAACGTCCTATGGCCCACCACTTTGGATGAAGTAGATGATCCAAACCGTTCACCAAGAGCAAACCTCACCACCGACCAAAGCCTAACAAACAGACGAGCAAGATCCGCATCTAATCAGCAGTGGGGGCCACCAGAACGCGGATCAACTCCAATCGGTGGGGTGATGGTTGAAATCCTGCTACCAGGACGAAGAATGGGGCAGATCTTCCGAAAAGGCAATGAAGATGGGCCCCACGAGCTCCAAAAAGGATTGGAATCCAATCACAACACACCTCTTCCGCACGCCTTCCACAAATAGCAGTAGCACGGAGAAACCGGCGTAGTCTAAACCTCTTCGCGTAGGAAACCCGCGACAGACTTCTTGGCCCTGATCGGGACCGTCCAGAGGTAGGGAGAGGGACTTCCGAACCTCTCCAAGGAAGCCAATTTGGAAAACAACCCACACATGGATCGCTGAACGATCCATTCTCTAGATGCAATCCACAACCGACTTGCCTACGCAGAAAACAGGGGTTGCGTAAACACCAACCAATCACCATGCTGCGTAAGATTTACATATAGAAGTCCTTTCACACCTATAAAAAGGGCTTACAACCCCACCGTCTTGAGAAGATAGCAAAGAAGAAAGAGGGACGGAGAGAAAGAAGTAACGTGAGAGAGATTGAGAGAAAGAGCTCGGCCGGGAGCAACGCTTCACGGAAAGGAGAGAAGAATTCGAACGGCAATCCGGTCTGTCTGCACAATTTGTCCGTCAAGAGAGAGAGAGAGAGAGAGAGAGAGAGAGAGAGAGAGAGAAACCGACCGTAGGAGAGATCGTTGGCAGCAAGGAAGGAAGAGAGAGAAGAAAATAAAGAAAAAGAAAAGGAAAGGAAAGAAAGAAAAGAGAAAAGAAAAAAGAAAAAGTGACAAAGAAAGGAAAGAAAAGAGAAAAAAAGGAAAGAAAGAAAAGGAGGAAGGAAGAAAAGGAAAGAAAAGAAAGAAGAGAAGGGGAAGGAGAAGGAGAGAGAAAGAGGAAAGAAGAGAAAAGAAAAGAAAGGAAAGGAAAGGAAAGGAAGAAAGAGAAATAGAGAGATTGTGTGCCGAGCTGACTGGTTGGACCCCTAGACTGAGTCTGGGCCAGGTTTGAGTTGAGTTAGAGGTGAGGGTTTTATCCTTTAAGCTTGCGTTAATTTAAGTTAATAAACCTATCCTGCCTTTTATGCCTTCATGGTATTTTATTGCTCCTTTTACATACCTCATGTCTTAATTGAGTTGATGCATTTTATCTTGTCTTAACACTTGTCCTTTACATGCCGTTTATATGTCCTTAGAGTTTCATTACTTTTCCCTCTGTTTTTATTTTAAATGGTTATCATCAATTATTGGCCCTCTTGAGATTTTTACATGATATCCATTGTAAGAGGCTTTTCTGGATTCATGGGAGGCTATGGATACAAGCCTTGCTCTTGCCTTTAATCGTCCTGAGTTGGCCTTAACCACTCTCTTCAGTTCGAGTTGACCTTCATCACTTGCCTCTTATTCGAGCTAGTTATTGTCACTCGTCTCTTCAGACCTTAAGGGCTTGGCAGGTGTCTTGATATTCTTAACTGACCATGGATAAAGGAATCCTCTCTTGATGCAAGTACTATGATGGAATCCCTCTTCTAGCGATCGATTAAATATCATGGACATAATGCATTTTCGGTAGCGGCCCTAGGACGACACGTAATTCTATGTTTCTCGGGTTGATGGTGTCCTAGTTGATGTATGTGAGACGATCTGTATACGCAATACATCAATTCCTTTGTATGGGAGGGGGGGCTGGTTGTCGCAAATAGTCGCTCCAATCTCTGGGGGCGTATTCTCCTGGTTCATGTGTTGTGGCTGTCTTAGGACAACCGCGTAAAACCATGTTAAGTGTGGGACACACCGGCGAATATTCATAGTATGGGATGCGGGTCGAGTCGGATGGCTATAATCATATTCCACATTGCGGCGATTGTTAAGGGTGATACGCCGCATATACTTTGCTAAGCATGCATCTCATATAGATTGATTGCGCATTGATACCTCTTGTAGTGTGGAGTACTTAACGTATCAAAACATTTATCTTGCTTTTATGAATATCTTGAATTACTGTTAATCTTAAAGGATAACCATCACTATGAGTAAGGCGTTGACCCTCTCCCAACCGTCAAGATTATGCAAGTGACGTACAGATTGAAGACCTAGTGAACATGCTCCCTATGGAAGATTACGTTGAAAGAATGAAGAAGACAATTTAGGATTTAGTTTTATACTTCCTCTGCGAACTCGATAAATGTAATAAGCTTCCATTGTGAAGGTCTTTTGATTATTCTTTTACTCTGATGAAAAGTAATCAATACAATTGATTGTATTCTTGTGAATGTTACCTTCATAAATGTATATGGATGCAAACCAAACGAAAAAAAAAAAAGTACGATTGTAGAGCATCCAGTTTATGCATTATTAACACCCGGTTTTCTTGGGCACAAGTATAAACTCTGGCCGTGAAATTTCAGGATGTTTCACAAGAACTTCCAATCTAGTGGAACTTTTGGGCATCACTGTAGATTCAGTCAGTTCACTGAACTGAATCGTTGAACCATGTGCACTACCTGTATGGAATCAGTGCATCAGGAAGGATCCTTCTCGTCTTGGTGCATTAATTTATCACCATTCAAGCAGTGTGCTAGCTCAGAGGATAACTAGGCAACATGCCCAGGAACAGGGTTTTAACAGACAATGATGATGAAAATAGTCAAAACTGTCAAAAATCAACAGAAGTTCATGTGCATTTAGAGGTCTACATTGTCAAACCATTCAAAAAAAAAATGTTAAACAATTCACATTTGAGGATGCATCTAACATGAATACACGTTGCAATACTGGAGTTCAAAACCCTGATAAGAACAAGCAGGAAAGCTTTTCAACAAGAAGTACCTTTAAGTTCAAACAATTATAAATAATTGGATATACTTGACAATTCTGGTTTCTTCTGTTTCCTGCTTGACACTGCTGGATTGTCAACAGAGCAAGCAAAGTTATAAAGGTGACTCAGGACTGTTCCATAGTTTTCCCTCCAAGCCTTAATAATAGGATTAGTGGGTTGAACTTGGAGTAGATTTTAGAACTCTGTAAATCACGAGATATAACCTGGTGGTTTTCAATTCTTTGCTTCAACGGAGAGACCATTCAGCCTCCCACTGTCCCTTCTCCACTTAATAGTTAATATCTACAAGGCTCTTTTCATCCACCTACCATAGTTTCTCTTCAACTAATTCATGCTTCTAGACCAGCAGTTTAAAAACAGTAACCTGTATTCCCCTGCAATAATGTATCTATTCAAGAATTGGTTGTTAAGGAACTCGCCCATGAGGATTGTCCCTTCTGCCCATCCACATGGTGATCCAGAACATTCATCTAGTAGATCCCACTGCGGATGGCTACATGGGTTAATTTGCAAATGATCTTATATTTGTAGATATTATAATGGTCCCATCACACTATAAGCACAAGCACTCATCCAGCTTGTCAGAGGATACATCCACACATGAATAAATGCACGATCACTCATTAAAAAAATAATAATAATAATAAAATTAAATTAAATTAAAAAATAAAAAATAAAAATAAAAAAGGAGGAAAGAAAGAAAATCCAATAAACATTTTTTTAGGGTGAAAATCCAACAAATAAACAAAGGCAAAACAAAAGAAATTCCATATTAAGAGAAATTTCTTACTTACAAATGGTCATGTCATTTGAGAGTGGGTGGAAAAAGCAGAATTCTTGAGCTTTGTATCCTTGATCCAACAATAGTGAAACAGCTCTTCACAAAAAAAATAGTTATCAATATACTAAACAAAAACGTAATGCATTGAGAATCAATAAATACACCATATTGCAGACTGCTTGATTTAATCTAAGTTACGGTGTAATGGAAACATCTTTTTTTTCTGAAAAGTGTAATGGAAGCATCTCTCTAACAATCTAATGACTTAAGACTACAAGGCAAAATTATGAAGTTATTCTAACCAAAATCATCAGCCACTTCAATAAATGATGCCTGTGACTACCACTTATTCAGTTGCAACAAAAGCACCTCATAGAAGCAAGGTAAGTTTCGGAAGTTTGAAGAGTGTAATACGAGCAAGAAAAATGTGTCTTTTTTTTTTCTATTATGTTGTTCACGAATGACAGTTTTGATTGATGGGATGAGGGAGGAGGTTAACACAAAGCTAGAGCTATGGTGGATGCTTTAGAATCTAAAGGTCATAAAATTTGTTGGACTAGAACAGAGCATATGGAACGCAATTTTAGCAGCAATAGGGGTGGAAAATAGGAATAAGTCAAGATTGTTGACCAACAAGTAGCCCAAAATTACCATTTTTTATATCTTCGATCAATAATTCAGTAGAGCAAAGAGATTGAGGATGTTGCTCATTGAATTAGAGCTGGGCGGATGAAGTGGAGATGTACCTCTAGAGTTTTATCTGATCGACACACACCAATGACACTAAAGGGGAAATTTTATAGGATAGCTATGAGATTAGCCATGCTTTATGGGACAGAGGGTAGGGCAGTCAAGAGACAACATATTCACAGGATGATCGTAGCTGTAATGAGGATGTTGAGATGGATGAGCGGCAAGATTAAGAAGGATAGCAGTTGCATGAACCTTCTACCCACGTGCCGCTCCCAGTTCAAATCACGCTTCAAACTCTTAATCCTGCTCCCACTTCCCTACCTGCTTATACTTGCCAACATTTTGAAAGATATGCTTCCCTGCTCCCGCACCTGAATCTTTTCACACTTCATGATGAGGGAACTTGAGTAGCAGTGTAGCACCAATATTGATGCAGGACAATTAACCACTTGCTCTAAAAGCTCGAACTGTTAGAGTATGGCGAATTAATCCATTTATCTCATAGCCCAAGCCCCACATCTCATGGGTTTAGGACCTCGACCGAACCCCCTTCATGGGCCCCAAATCACATGGGCCGCCCACCTCGAGTGTGTCCCCGCATCCCACGAGCTACCCCACTCGAGCCCGGTGTGAAATGCGCATTAATCACGCCTGGTGAGGAGTCTCGAACACGAGACCTCCCCCGTGGGCCGCACCCACCCCGAGTGTGCCCCTGCATCCCACAAGCGACCCCACTCAAGCCCAGTGTGAAAATGTCCCTGCATTAATCACCCCCGGTGAGGAGTCTCGAACACGAGACCTCTCGCTCTGATACCAAATTTGATGCAGGACATGGAAAATTAAATATGATATGCAAGATTTCAGGCTTAGATCATACCAATTCAGAAACAATTACACAAATTTCATATCCCACATGAAAATCCAAACATTCAATTAAAGGGGAATCTATGCGGGTCCAGGCCTACACATGATAGAAATTTGGATCAATAAAAATTATGAGTCAAACGATACTCAAAGATAAGAAATAATCATCTACACTTGCATAGTAATCAGTCCCTAATCCAAGGGATTCACCAATTTCAAATTAAAGAACCCTAGGGTAAGAAAAGGGGCATATAACTTAGGAAAAACGTAATCTAGGGCTAGGTTTCATGAAAAACGGCTATGAGAGAATAAAAGAGGATAAAAACCTGAGCCAAAAGACGATCTCACGCATGGATAACAACAATGGCCCAAATGGACGTGCGTGTGATCCCGGCCGCACGTGTGTGGGGCCCACTATTCAAAAAAAGGCCACCTTGGCCCTGGTCGACTAGGGATGGACTCCAAAACCCCCAAATCTCAACTCGATCCGATGTACGGTTTATGCGTGGTACTCCGCCGAAGTTTCAGCCCTCCTGTAGGGCCAAATTCTGAAATTCTGATGTGGGGAGGAGAATTGTTGCAATAGATGATTGATTCAAAGTGTAGATGACGGGATGAGATGAGAAGAATGGATGATAGAAGATGAGTAGTAGAGATGGCGATGGATGAGGGCGAATCGGGATAGATGTGGCTTCGCACCACGGTAGTTAACCCTTCGATGAAGGGAGGGCTTCGCTCCCAATTAGGCTTCACAACTCAGAGAGTAGGAAAACGTAAAATTTTTATTAATCTTCAATCTCTGAAAAGAACTACAAGGGGTGCCTATTTATAGGGAAAACTCTATACCCCAAAACTCGCGCCATGTGCGCAACCTATTACTTGGCGATGAAGTAAACTAAAATAAAAATCAATCAAAGAAATCTAAAACGTTCACGATGTTCTAAATAACATAAATAAGCAAAACCTAAAATATGAAATCAATCCGACTAGTGGGCCATGATTATGAGATCCCATGATGGGCTTTTCTTGGCTATCGGGCCCACTCTCTTGAACCAAACTTCGTCTTCTAGGTAGGAGACCCTCCCTGGACGTCGTCATCGAGCCAGATCGATGGTGGGGCCCTCCTACTCTGTGCGTATGTGCGTAGGTGGGGCGGCGTGTGTATGCGTGTGCGCGAGATGTCCCCATCAAATATGTAATAAGATGAGGGAAAGTAAATGTAGATGGTTTGGCCACGTGCAGCGGACACCAAGAACTGCACCGATTAAGAGTGAGTTGGTTCAAGTTTTACGCCTAAAAAGGTTAGGGGAAGGCCCAAAAGGACATGGTGACATATGGTTTAACTGAGGATTTGGTCCTTGATAGGGTGGAATGGCAGTATAGGATTTGTTTAGCTAACCCCAACTAGTTGGGATAAGGCTTAGATGATGATGATGATGATGATTTTTTTTTTATGTGGATGGATAAATTGTCACATTTTATGTAAACAGCACATCACATAAGATAAAGATCAAAGGCAGACCGCAACATTAGAGGTTAAACACATACCGCGCAGATTCGTTAATTAAGGCAAATGGAGTGACACATCCCAATGGCACCTTGCAAAACAATGTTGCAATGCAGTTAAGTGAGACCAGTTACATCATTACTCACGGAAAATAAATGCCACTGTCAAGATACCCAACCAAATACTCCTATACGGGTGATAACAAAACCATCATTGCAGAAATAAACTTGGAAAGGATAAAATATATTAAGGCTGCACTCAACTCAGGCCATGAGAGAAATAATTCATCAGTTCTAGGATTTTTACTCTCAGTTGAATTTCCAAAAGTCATGAAAGGATATTTGTGTGGATACAAAAAAGCACTTTTATCCAATACAAAGAGCCCCATTTTCTACTTTTGAAAATTCTACTAAAAATGGAAATTCCAAAATAACAAATTGTTTTTCACCTCTCTTGAATGGCCACAAGCCAAACGCATCATTAAGAGGTAGAAAGGAACAATATTTCTGACCCACTGCTGCACAATTGAATATAACAACAAAAGTCACCTTTTCTGTTCTTTGCCTCTTTTAGAAAAGATTTTTTTTCTATGACGACAAGGTGTCCCCGCCCCTTTTTAAAACAAGACTAATCCCTGCAGATGCACACAAGCACCCACAAACCACATGCATTGGGTAATTCCAGGGAGGTGAATCGATCTGGCATCTATGGGGAACAAACCCACGATGCTAGCCATTCGCCCAAACACCATACAGGTATTTTAGAAAAGTTTTTAGAAGATGCAAACTTTCTTCCCATTTTCAAGTAATCTAACTATTTTAAGTGAGATGCATAATGACTTCTTAGTACAATTGCAGCTGCTGAAATCATCCAAATTAATGGGTTAGTATTTAAAAGATTTGGTTGTTCAACAACTATTCCAACATCTTTCAATTCACCATCATCATCTAAGCCCTATCCCAATTAATTAGGACCGGCTACGAATGTCTTGTTCCACCATGCCACTCTATCAAGGGCCAGTGTTTTGAATAGTGCCCGTAGTGTAGCGTAGCTACAACACTACATAGCGTTAGCAAATAGCGTAAATTCCCTGTAGCGTACGCTATAGGGGCCATAGCGTATGTAGCAGCGTAGCGTGCATAATGTATGTTGCGTGTGCGTAGCATATGTAGCATACACTACGCTCTTTTTTTAAAAAAATAAATGGTAATTATATTTTGTATTTTTTAAAAGGTAATTATATTTTGTATTTAATACTCTCAACTTGTGGGATTTTAATTTCTTTTTGTACTTGTGACTTGTGGTTTCAATTAAACATTATTAATTATAGTTTGCTTAAAATCTTGTTAATGTGATAATAATCTGATTTGGTTTATGTATGTGAATTGGCTTTTGATAAATGATGATTAATAACTTGTTTGAAAATGTTTGTACTTGAAAAAATAAATTATCTTTTAGGCATTTTTATATTTTTGTTTTTTGTTTTTTTCCTACTATTTATCATATTTTTTCTATTTTTAAATTAAAAAATACAAATATCATGTAGCTTATGTACATGCTACAAAGGGTTGAAGGGTTGAATGCTACGCAACATGCTACCTGATGCAAGACGGTATAAACTAGAATGCATGTGTGAGCACATAAATTATCCAACAAAATAAACTAAGTAAATCAATTGAAATATTCAACATTCCACATCATAGTAAAGATAACAAAGGAAACATGCAAGATCAGGAGGTCCTATCCCTAGCCGGATCCAATCCACGCATGGTTTGAATACGGTACCGCAGGATTGTGATGATGGTCTGCAACTATTGCATGTTTCCTTTGTTATTATCTTTACTATGATGTGGAATGTTGAATATTTCAATTGATTTGCTTAGTTTATTTCGTTAGATAATTTATGTGCTCACGCATGCATTCTAGTTTAGACTGTCATGCATCAAATTTGGTATCAAAGCTTTAGGTTTTGCATGGTTTTTGTTAGATCTAGTTATCTGAACTTAGGATCATCTGTTTTCTCATCTAGGATTGTCTAGATAATTCCAGATCTACATGCCACAGAAATTGCAAACCTAATTTTTCATATTCACGGTCCTATGAGACATAAATCTGAATTTCCAGATTTGTGTTTTCATTCTAGTTAAATCTGAAAATCTGCAGCATTCATACATCATACATCCATATTGAGGTCTTATTCAAACCTTAGAGTCGGGCTTAGGAAAATCGAGTTCAAGTTTTTGGTGTATGCTCACTAGAAGTGGTAAGGGTTTTAACCAATACCCCGTCATGAGTAACGAGCAATTACGTGATCACCTTGCTCAATTACTCCAAAAGATAACTGCCATAGAGACATCTAACAAAGATATCGAACAAACACTGGCCGCCACCGAAGCTAGACTTGAGCGATTAGAGGCATCCCAAAGGGAGAACCCCACTGTTGGGGGAGATGTGCAGTCGCAAGTAGGTGTTGTTGGTGAGGAGCTAGCCCTTAGACAAACCTCCACCAATGGCGGGCATGTGTGTAGAGAACGGGCATATCAGAACCGCTTTGATCCCGACGAGAGGGCCATGAAGAATGTCAGGATTGATGCCCTGAGCTTTGATGGTCACCTTGACCCCAAGGCATTTCTTGATTGGTTAGCTGACATGGACCACTATTTTGAGTGGCATGAGATGTCAGAGAACCGACAAGTATGGTTTACCAAAATGAAGCTTGTGGGGGCAAGCAAAGATGTATTGGACCAATAAAGAGCATAGGATTGAACGGGTGGGAGGAGCTCCCGTTACCCAATGGAGCGAAATGAAAACTATGTTAAGAGAGAAGTATCTCCCTCTTTCTTATCGTCATAAGCTCCTGGAACAATGGCAATCTTTACGCCAAGGATCCATGCTTGTCACGGAATACATTGCAAATTTTGAGGAATTCATGATGCAGTGCGACATTGAGGAAGACCCTCAAGTAACGCTCACATGTTTCAAGAAGGCCCTTCGATCAGATCTTCAGCGTGAGCTTTGGGCTCGTCCCATGACAGATTTGGATGAGATGTACCAAGTGGTGCAGGAACTAGAGCAGTATCTGAAGACTCCTGTCACAAGACAATTTGATTCCCAAGACTATAATGTTATGACTAGTTCTCAGGGAACTAGACCCAACATTGGTAATCAACCCAGGGCGCAAGCGAATGTTCCACCTAGGCCTAGGGATGACAAGGGAAAAGGCATCCTTGGTGATGGTCTAGGTGGAGGACAAAATGTGCAATGCTAAGAATGTGGGAATATTGGCCATTTTGCAACTCAATGTCACACTAAGAGCAAAGGAAAGGCCTTAGTCATAGGTAATTTCGAGGATAGCGAGTATGATCAGGGCAACTCTAAAGTCGAAGAATATCAGCTCGTGGGATCATTGAGTGATGACGATGAGGTGGATGATGATGCAACACTAGCAATAGTCAGGTGTGTGCTAGCCCAGACTAGAAGTAGTGTTGACTGGCATCGCAACACTATCTTCTACATGATCGCCAAGTGTGGCGAGAAAAATTGTAAGGTGATAATGAACAGTGGGAGTTGTTAGAATGTAATTTCCACTAGCACCTTAGGCCGTCTAAGTTAGAAGCCACCCCTCATCTTGACCCGTACAAAGTCTCATGGGTAGACAAGACTTTCCTTTCTGTCACCCATCAATGTCTTATACCCATCGAGTTCGGGTCTTATAAGGAGTACCTGTGGTGTGATGTGATGCCCATGGATATAGGTCACATCATCCTAGGCAGACCGTGGCTATTCAATAATGACGTCACGATATACGGCCGTTCTAATGCGTGTACCTTCATGCATAACGGCAAGAAGATTAAAATTAATCTTATGCCACCACAAAACACTGCACAGAAGAAGGGTAAGAAGGCTAGTGAGCCTAAAGGAGTGAGGAAATCCACACCCAAGTCTCTCCACATCATCACAGCTAAAGAGTTTGAAAGAGAGATTGAGGATTCGACGGTGTATGCCTTAGTGGCTAGAGGCTACACTAGAAGTACTAGTAGAGTTACCCCACGAGGTAGCCCTGGTCTTAGAAGAGTATAGAGATTTATCCCTTGAGGATTTACCAGATGAGTTGCCAACTTGCCACCCATGAGGGACATCCAACATGTCATTGATATTGTTCATGGGTCAACTCTACCAAACCTTCTTCATTATAGGATGAACCCTGCAGAGCATGCAGAGTTGAAGAAGCAAATAGATGAGCTCCTACGAAAAAATTTCACCGGGAGAGCATGAGTCTGTGTGTTATACCCGCTTTACTGACACTTAAGAAAGACGGCACTTGGCGCATGTATGTGGACAGTAGAGCCATCAACAAAATCACGGTCAAGTATAGGTTTCTCATGCCTAGGCTTGATGACATGTTAGACATAATGGCTAAATCCACTATTTTTTCCAAAATATATCTCAAGAGTGGATATTACCAAATCCGTATACGCCCCGGTGATGAATGGAAGACAGCCTTCAAGACGAATGATGTTTTTAATGAAAGCTTAGTGCTTCCTTCCCCCCTCTCTCTCTGTGGTAAGTTCTTCTCTTCCCCTAATCTCTTCTCTTCTTTTAAATTCTATTTCTAGCCCTCCAACCTTCTTCTTCTCTTTCTATGCCTAGTATTTTTTTTATTGCTATTAACCCTAAAAATTTGAGAATTGATCCCAACCCTCTCTCAAATTTTTCCAACCGTCTCTGTTCCAGAGATCATTTGATTTCTTGTACTAAAGAAGCTGCATTGATTGTTGGATTGAAACCATGCAAGGTCAGGAGGTCCCATCTCTCGCCGAATCCAATTCACGCATGATTTGAATATGGTACAGCAGGATTGTGATGATGGTCTGCAACCATTGCATGTTTCATTTGTTATTATCTTTACTATGATGTGGAATGTTGAATATTTAAATTGATTTGATTAGTTTATTTCGCTGGATAATTTATGTACTCACACATGCATTCTAGTTTAGACCGTCCCGCATCACTCGCTACTGCTATTTAAAACACTGGCGCCAGGCCATAAGTAATCAAGTCTTTTCTTACCACCTCCATCAATGTCTTTTTCAGCCAGAGATATAACCTAAAAGCTAGAGAGGTAGCAAAGAGCATATATGCCACTTCTGCGCTTAATATGGACCTCTGAAATACTTATTATACTAGTACATAGATGAATAATATCATAAATTCAATAAATTCTTTTCATGAACAATTTACTTCAAGCATAAATTAAGAACAGTAATTATCGGTAAAATTATCAATGCCAAGCGTCAAAGGATATAGGAAATGTTTTATAAGCTCAAGCTTAAAGAAATAATAGAATATTCCATTCTAGAACTCAAATTGTTCTCAATATCAACATTCTTTCATTCAATTCCCTAGGAAATCAAACCAAGGACACTAGGAGATTTTATATTTACAGATTTCTTCATCTTTCCCATCAAATCATGGGTTGCCTCAACTGAAAACAGGGTTTCCGAGGGCAAGACCAATATCGTTGAGCTTAACCTATAGAAACACATTGTGGTACAGAGCATTTAGTTGCTTACACATAGCATGTATTGTCATAATTTAATTTGTTATGAGAGTGTTTCATTTTTCTATCTTTTACATTATTGTCATAGACCCTAATACAGCAGATACTCTGCGATGGATGGACCCCTCCATAAGCAACAACTTATTTGTGATGTTGTGAGAGGAAATTGTTCTCAAACAATAGTAAAATTTATCAGAAATACCCACCTGAAGTATCTCTTGCAAAGCTTCTTCAGGAGCCATGCGCAAGCCTCCTTTTCCTAAACCAAGCCGCTGTGACAAAACTGCTCAGCTTTGAAGCATTAAAAACTCCCATGAACATCATCAAAGAGAAATAAAATCAATGAAGCTGGTATTCTGTAGAAGTAATGGTGGCTGTAACGGCCACAACTGTTACCTTTACAACACAGGTTGTAACGGCCGTTACAGTTTCTTTTTTTTTTTTTAATTTTTTTTAAAAAAAAAAAAAAAAAAAACCTCTCAAAAACCTGTATCGGCCCTATTACGCCCTTTACAGGGGGGCATAAGAGGCCGTTACAGGGGGGCATAAGAGGCCGTTACAGCCCCTGTAACGGCCGTTACGACCCCAATAGCGTGTAACAGTTACCACATTACCTTTATGTAAAACAGCCTTTACAGCCCCATAATGGCCGTTACAGCACACCATGAGCACAGCTGAAACTCGGAAAACCCAATTACATTCGAAAAAATCCCCAATCCGAACTTGATAATGAAACTGAGGTAACCAAATGAAAAAACAAACAGCATACCTTTCAAATCCACGTTAGTACCCGCCAGAGCAGAAACAACATAAAACCTATGTTTCTTGTCCTGCGTTTCAAAAGCAAACTAAGCGTTAAGTGGTGATCTTCTAAAGATGGAAAAAGATACAAAGTTTAATATTGAATTGAAAGGGAAAGCTTTTACTCTTGGCAACTAAATATCATAATACCTTTAACAGTAAATTTTTACTTAATCCACCTCCTAAATGCCCAACATGCTTTGCCTGAGCTTCAACTGTCAACACGACAGGATGATTGTAGCTAACAAAATCAATTTGCAGTTCCTAGATGTTACACAAGTGATATGTCAGTTCCTCCGTGATATAAATATATACAAGAAAACCTGGCAAAGAGCAGGCCCTAAAGGATTTTTCACCAAAGTATGTTCCAAAGATTAAGACGTCTGTGATTTATAAAACCAGGTCCAAATATTAAGATATATATGGTTTATAAAACCAGGCTCACCAATACCTACTGGTTTGGAATAAAATCAAGGGAAAAGGGTTGAAGTGTTGCGAAAGTTTTTCCTATATGCACATAATGGGTGCTGACCATAGATAAGGGACGCTTGTTCCTGGCCTAGATTATCAGTCAGTTTTCCCATGCATTCCAATACCCAACAAGCTTGTGTTGCATTTGTTTAGTTTTACCCTCTAGCAACGGAATTCTATATTGATTTATTTATGTGATGAAGCTACAAAGGCACTTCAAAATAAATCCCATACTCATGGCCGTGAGTGCATTTTTAAGCATAAATGATGCAGAAGAATTTTTTTCAACCACTAAGGTTTCAAGCATAAACTACAAAATAAACAATTTCTATTCCATTAATCACCAAAAACAGAATTAAAAAATTCCCAAAGTATACATAGACACATAGAAACATTATTTCTAACCAAACAACGAAACTCGACTACAAGATACTGGTGGTGGTACGTGAATATATATATATATATATATATATATATATATATATATATATATATATATATATATATATATATATATCATACATGTGACATGTCTAAGAGAGTAGATGGCAACCAATGGTCCACATTTGACATAAACATGTGACGCCCCGACCACGCTAATGGACTTCATGAAACAACATGTGCATGACAGGGTGCATTCAGATGATAGACCCAGATCTCACACATCATACCAAATTGGCGCATATGGGGAGGTTAATATTCTCACAAGTAGCCATAGGTTCAGAGGGGGCTACTCTCAAGTTCTAGAACGGGTTTAAAACAAGGTTTTGAGTATACGTATCAGCCCCTGTAACAGCCAGCCTAGCCGATATGATATGGGCCCCGTATCGGCTAAGAGGGCCCTATAACGGCCCATGTATTTAGTTTTCGTTTTGGACATGTATTTGATGGTGTAACAGACTATTCTTTGGTAAGAATATCGTATGTCAAGATTCATGTTTAAAGTTGAATGCTGAGTAACAACTGACTCTTAAGTTATAATATGCAATACTCTAATGTTAATACATCATATACATATCTCTAATTTATATCAGTGTTTTAAATAGCCTGTAACGTAACGTTTGACCCTCTATAGGGTAATATTTTTTAATTAAAATAATAGAAAAATATGATAAATTTTACAAAATGCATAATTCCTATATGATTTCTTAACTGCGAATTTGGATCATCAACCACATATTTTCATGCAAAGTCTCTGTCTCTTTGCTTTCAAACATCTCTAAGTGTGACCTCTTTGTTTTATTGAAACATAACAAATTCATAATATGAACGCCAATTTAGATGGTCCAGATTGATCAAAGTGCTCTATCCACAACATGGACCACAATTTGGATGGTCCGAATTGATCTAATGTAATGCCACTGGTGATGGGGATGAGTCACACAGAAAAAACACTTTATAAAAATAAAATAAAATAAGATTTCAAATGGTGGATCTACCTAAGTCACCACCATTTTGAAATAGTTGTTGAACTAACATAGAAGAAACACTTTTTAAAAAATAAGATTTTAGATAGTGTACGCTACCTGCACTACACGCTACATGTAGTGTACGCTAAATACCATGTATCTTACACTACCTACATACGTTACGTATGCATAGTAGCTAAAATGCTACGAGCGCTACTAAAAACACTGATCTATGTACAATATTTCCCTCCAGGTGTTTGAGGAAAATAAAATTGAAGGAATAGCACCAACCCAATTTGGGTACACTAGAATGGCCCAGAAACTTCCAAAATTCATGTACCATGTGGGATTTATCCTACCAATGCATGTCCCTAATCTATATACAAAATTTCCCCTGAGAAATTTGAGGGGGGGAAAAAAAAAGATGAATAGTGCATAGTCACTTTTCATCTTCTTCCCTTTTTTTATCAGCCTATTCATCTTCTTCTTAATAGCCTAAAATAGGTCCCAATTGAACACAAATCAAGCATGATTTGGTAGATCAGGTCCTATTATGTTTGGAGGAAACAAAAACAAGGAAGGAAAAAAAAAAGGTGGTGGTTTACTCTCTTTTTTTTTTCTTTTTTTTTTTTTTGAAGAAATACGAAATTTATATTAAAACGAAAAAGAGAAACAAAGCAAAAAGGTGGTGGTTTACTCAATTTTTTTATTATCCACAAAAAAACCAAAACCGCTTCGGGCCTTCAATTCACACTCAAATCCCCACTTTCAATCTTGTATTGAGACAAAAATGTGGTTTTCTTCTTTTAAAATTATATTAAAAAAAAAAAAAAAAAAAAAAAAAAAAAAACTTAAAAGAGGGTTCTTAGGGGCATAATGTTCGTGCAACATTACGTTGGTGTGTAGTGGTGTACCGATACGCCCCATATCGAGTGATACTGAGGCGTTACACCCTATTTTTGGAACCCGATTGGTTCGCCTCTTTAACGCATAACAAGATGACGAATGCAGTTACTTGTCCATTTTTCAAAACCTTGGTTTAAATTTCCTCTTAAGAAGGTAAATTCTCAAGTTACTATGGGTGAGGGGATCTAAAATGGATAGGAACTACTTTCTGAAAATGTGTTTAGTATTCTACTTTCCAATATTACCCTTACAAATACAAAGCAAACAGGTAACTTTTCATAGGTACATTTGGGTACAGAATCTTCTAAAAGACCTGCCATAGGAAGCACGTGTACCGCCCAAGTTTTGTGGGCCAATTGTGCAGTATGTGTGACATCCACTCCATCCATCAGTTAGGACATGACCCTAAACTTAGGCAAATGTGGGCCACACCATAGCAAACAATGGGGATTCCCATTCCTGGTACTCCTGTAGTTGGATCCTTTAGAACAACAAGAATCCTATCTTTGCTTTCCGATTGATCAAATGGGAAACCTAGCTTTTCATAACGGAAAGAGGCATTCGCCAAGGGAGTGGTTGGAGGCAGATTTGATAAAAAATGGTTGATTACTCGGATCGGTTCTCACATTCCTATGAGTGAGGTACTTGTTGAGGGTCAAATATTGCATATTAGACCCCGATTATTACCGGACTTTATGAGCATGATATCGTTAACGCCTTCTTTTAAGCGTGTTTGTGTTGCAAGGTGAATTTACAATCTTGGACCGAAACAGGGTGCTAAAAGCATGGAATTAATGCTCTGATGACACCAAGGCAAGGGACGGACTCCAGGGGACCAAGATCAACGCCAGAGATCCAAGAAAACCGAGAAACTGAAGCTCAAGTGGCCTGAAAGACGTCCAGAATGTAAGATCATAGGGTTTCCACCGTCCGTTCAGCTAGCAACTTCATAAATGGCCTGGGGACCATAAATTAACTGTACATGTCAAAAATCAGCCATTGGATCCTTGTGGAAGTGGCCCAACGGACAGATCAGCCCATGAATTTCTGATTTGGGGCCCACATGATCTATAGATTTGCCTCAATTTTGGACTCAACGCCTAAAATGATATGATAGAACAGATGGATGGAACAAATTTCTCAACACATCAAGGTGGTCCCCACTTCATGAGGATGGTGTACACCTGCCATGTACCAAAAAAACCAAAGTCGGTCAGCTTACGCTAACCCGACGCTAGCTCCAATTCAAAATCCAAAACGAACAGGGACTTGCGGTCCTTTGTTGTGGGCCACCATCACGATTCGAAGGTCCAATCTGGACCGTCCATTAGACCGACATGGCCCATATTACCATTGCCTAGGTGGCAGTATTTCAAATGACAGCGAAGAGCGGGTTTTAATCGTCCAAACGGAAGATGGACGGCAGTGAGAAAACACCTGTGGGCCACGCCGAAATCAATACAAAACCATCCCTTCCCTAATGGTTTTTCGAGAGGATCACAATGGACAGAGTGGATTTCTCAAAACGATAGCGAATTGGGGCCCACCATCATCACAACACAAGAAGTGCGAAAGCTCTGTTCGCACGTGACCGAAAGATTCGGGCCATTTTGCATTCGTGGCCAGGATCAGTCCGATGATCCGAACCGTTCAAAATCCCCCCTTGGGCCAACCGTCCGTCACCAAGGAGTCTGAACAACTCAGATCTAGTAATCATCTGCTCCACCATCCCAAGAAACGGACCAAACGCAACTCGGTTTGCGTTTTTCCTACGCACGACTGTTGCAGTTTCGCAGAGCTACGTAAAAGCTTTCCACCGATTTCTCCATGCTGACCGACTGTTTTCCCTATGAAAAGGAAAGAGAGAGAGAGAGAGAGAGAGAGAGAGAGAGAAGAGAGGAAAATCATCCACCATCAGGCAGTTGAACGTGGAGGCTAGGCAGGAGAGAGAGTAGAGTGATTTCATTTTCATTTTCTTTTTGTTTTGGTTTAATTTTATTTTGTGTTAGCCTCATCATGTCCATGAGTGGCTAAACCTCTTAGGTAGGGCTAAGAGGTGAAGCTTGTAGCATGATGGGAGACTTTTTGCTTGTGGCTTTTGTTTAGACTGAACTAAGGTTGATTTTGGTTTAATTAAGGGAATGATTTTAGTTTTTAATGGTCTGTTATGACCAAAATTATAATGGGTCTGCGATAGCTTTGAGCATGTTCCTTTCCTTTTTATGATTATGACGTCAGGAAGCCCTGTTGTTCACCATCGTATCCTGGGCATGGTCGGACGACGGTACCCTTCCTAACCTTTATAATCCTCATTGATTGGTCATTAATTAGTTTAATTTTATTGTTTACTTTGTCTCCTGGGCATGGTTTGGTGATGGAATCCATTCTAATTCATATACCTTTCATCTCTTGAAAACTATATCAAAGGAAGTTCAGCTTGATTTTCATGGTTATACCCTTCAACTGGATGAGGATGGGACTCTAAGTCTAGTTGAGTTTTTTATGCAGGCATAAGATCTCCCTGATATCTACAAGTAGATCCTCTGAATCCCTAGTTCCTTCTCTGAATTCCTAGTTCCTTCTCTGAATTCTCTAAGTTTTAGATAAATAATTCATCATTATTCTCTCAATTACATTCGATTTAGATTTCATCTTAATCTAGTTCTAGTTCTATTTAATTTCCGATTACGTACAGGTTTCTTAAGGCCCACCCCCACAGCATATGATATTGTCCGCTTTGCCGAAGCTCACGGATTTAAAACGCGTCATGTCTGTTAAGGGAGGAACCCAACATATAACCACCACAACTCCAGACAACTCTTCCGATGTGGGACAAGTTACGCTACAGTCAACTGCAACAGTAGCTCGCCTAGCACAGTAGCCTGCCAGCCACACCTGCGGGCCCGCCCACATGTGTGCCCGCTCACGTGTGCCCGCCCACATGAAACAGTGACCGGAGCGTCACAATATCCCCCACCGAGGGCAGAGCTGTCCTCGGCTCTGATACCATTTGTAAGGCCCACCTCCACAGCACATGATATTGTCCGCTTTGCCGAAGCTCACGGATTTAAAACGCGTCATGTTTGTTAAGGGAGGAACCCAACATATAACCACCACAACTCCAGACAACTCTTCCGATGTGGGACAAGTTACGCTACAGTCAACTGCAACAGTAGCTCGCCTAGCACAGTAGCTTGCCAGCCACACAGTAGCCTACCAGCCACACCTGGGGGCCCGCCCACATGTGTGCCCGCCCACATTAAACAGTGACCTAGGCGTCACAGTTTCAGTCCCTTGGGATTCGACCTCGGTCTCACCGAGTTTATTACTATATCACAACCCTATACTTAGGGTGTGAACAGTACTAACCCCAAAACACAAGTCAAAAAAAGCAAAAGAGCGATGTGTTTAGTATTCTGCTTTCCAATATTACCCTTACAAATACAAAGCAAACAAGTACTTTTCATGGGTACATTTGGGAACAAAATCCTCTAAAAGACCTGCCATAGGAAGCATGTGCACCGCCCAAGCATTGTGGCCCAATTGCGAAGTATGTGTGACATCCACTCCATCCTCAGTTGTGACATCTTAGGTTAGGACATGACCCAAAATAGGTAGATGTGGGCCATACCATAGCGAACAATGGGGATGGGATGCCCACCATATAAAGAGCTTCCTAGGGCCACCGTGTTGCCATATCATGATGAAGAGATGTCTCCAAAACTCAGGTGGTCCTCACCAAGTGAATTTAGATGTTTTAGGCATAATTTTACATTTTCCTTGTAGTCTGGCCCACTTGATTTTGTATCAAGTTGATTTTCTTATGTACAGTGAACACAAGACATCATAACTGGTGGACAGAGTGGATGTCTCACACAAAATATATTGGCACACAGAGCTTGGGTGTTGCATTGCATGCGCTTCCTACAAGAAGCGTTGTAGAGGATTATAGTCCATATATTAGAAACAATGTATATCCTCTGACTAGCAGTAATGTGCTAGCTGATCCCAAGACCAATAGAATGGTCGTAACTTGTAAGGCAAGCAACCAGTCACCAAACTTTTTCCAAACAACCTTGAAAGTAACCTCAAATAGGCTATGAAGATTTGGAACTAGATACAACCCCATCTTTGACATTACAACATTAAAGATATCCGATGGAGAAACTCTACCTAAAATCTTTGGACATTTTGCCAAAGGGAATTGGCATCATAGCTTGAAGTATTGCCTGAAACTGATATGTATCAGTTTCTGTGCCCAACGATATGAGTCAGTCACACTAAGAACCTCCCGATTCACCTATTATAAGCCCATATTGAAGATATGTTTTTAGAAATGTTTATTAATGTATTTTAATGAATTTTGTGGAGTTTTCGGTCTGTTTTGTCAAAATTTGTGTGTAGTCTTGACAACATTTGAAATAACTATCAGTCTAGCACTATGCATTGCACCCTTGGATATGGAAATATCATAGGGAACATCGAGAAATATCACAAGTATCGCGTATTTTGTAACGCAATCTAAGGGAAACATTGAGGAAACTTGATGCAAGACAATTAACCACTTACTCTAAAAGCTCGAACTGATGGAGCATGGTGAATTAATCCATTTATCTCATAGCCTAGGCCCCCACATCACATGTGTTAGGACCTCGGCCGAACCCCCATCATGGGCCCCACATCACATGGGTACCGACTCACACGAGCCACCCGCCTCACACAGGTAGGGCCCGCCTCAGGCAACCCCACTCGAGCCCGAGGTGAAAATGCCCTTGCATTAAAACTTGTCTAGATTTATTGGCCGTGTTTTGGTGCATTTGGTGGGAGAGAAACAAGATGTGCTTCAAGGATTCTCGCCACTCCTCGGCTGCCTCTGCCCATAAAGTGTTTTCTTTATTAAGGGAGTGGGATCATTGACCCTTGGGAGGGGATGCCGTATTCTTATTTTTCTGTTTTTGCTTTTGTTTCTTGTTTTCTGTTTTGCCCTTGGGCTTTTAATAATATTCATCCTTCCAAAAAAAAAAAAGGGAAAGCTGGGAGTCACACTTGTGATTTCTGCCCAAGATTATCAAGGTTCCAACAGCTTTTTAACCCAATCTACCCTTCTTCCCCCATCCAATCTCTACATCTTTATTCTTTACTGATTTCTCAAGTTTTCCTAAGGTTACCAGTTAGGGCCTGTTTGGATGCCTGTAAGTTGGGTAAGTGGGAAGTCACTTACAGGGAAGTCACTTACAGGTGGTGTTTGGGGGAGAAAAATCGCCTGTAAGTAACTTACAACCTGTAAGTCACTTACAGGCAAATCTACCAAAAAACGCAGGGCGAGGGGGGTCGGAAGTCACTTCCCTGTAAGTCACTTACAGGCTCAACGGTCATATTTTTAAAAAGAGGGGAAGAGGGAGAAACGCACCAACCCACCAACTGCCATTATAGCCATGAAGCTCCAGCCAATGAAGAGGAAGCAGCAGCCATTGAAGGAACTCCAGCAAGCCTTCCGACCTTGGTTGAAATTGTAAGAACGGTAGGGTAGTGCCTTCCGTCTCTTCTCCTCTCAAAACGGTAGGGTAGTGCCTTCCGTCTCTTCTCCTCTCAAAACGGTAGGGTTTCATGCACCCGTTTTTTTCTCCTTTGAAAACGGGAGTGGTTTGACGGAAGCAGATTGCGTACTGAGTAACTGCGTACTGAGTAAGCTCTTCGAGGTTCACCATGATTTATATATTTAATCCACTCCGTCCATCCATTTTAACTGATAACTTTAGTGCTCGAGCCAAAAGATGAATCATATCCAAAGCTTGAATTGACCATGCTACAGGAAACAGTGTGAATTGAGCGTCCACCGTTGAAAAATTCTTGTGGGCCACAGAAGTTTTTTTTTATCAAGCTTATATTTGTGTTTTCCTTTCATCCATGTCTGTAAGATCTTATGAACAGGTTGGATGGTAAGTAAACATCACTGTGGGGCCCAGATAGGTTTCATCAGGTGGGCCTCACGATGTAGATGTTACTGTCCAAAGATGAAGGTGATCCCCATGATATTAGAAATAAGTTGATGGGCTAGAAAACTTAGGCTGATTTTATTTTTTTTTTTGGCAAATTGAACAAGTACTTCAATTCGGTACAGGGAGATGAGGGAAGCAGTTCTTGCCACAGGCCGTTCATAACCCCGGATTGAAGTTACAATGGTTCCAAGTCCATCTTGAAATGCATGGAACTATTAGATTTTGGTCTTGTGAATTAAACGATGCCAACCCACTTCTGTCATTTATTCTACATTGAATTGGGTTATTGCTATCCAGTTCAAGGAAGTATTCAAAAGCACCCTTAGATAACCAAAGGACTAGTCATTTTAAATTTCCAAAAACCTATGATTTGTGACCGAACTTGTTTTTCTTCGATCATTTGTAGCAAAGGATTAGCTGGCACGCAACTGCACACAACCATGTTTTGGGACTTTACATAGGCAAGCATTCTTTTGCAAATTGAACACACGCTTCTTTCATCACCACATTCTATGAGACCACATCCCATCCACCCTAAAAGGTAGAAACAAAGAAGCATTCTTTTAGTATGTTGGTACAGTAGTGCAGTTTTGAGCCTTTTGATGGATGGCTTGGATATTGCAACTGCGCCATGCTAGCATATATGGTGTTGTATGCATTAACTGTCTTGTACACGTGTCTTGGCTTAGCAAAACTCTTATATAACGCTCACCAAGTCAGTGTGCAATATCTTCACTTTACAACTGTACAAAGTGGGGCTTATGGTGCGATGATCCAAACTGCTTTTATGGTGGGGCTCTCCTGGACGGGCCATCCACCAAAAACCTCCCAGATTGGAAGATCCTAGTCAGAGAAAATATGATCTTATTTTGGTTGAAATTGTAAGAACTAGGAAGAGCTCTTAGAAGGCCACTATTCTCTTTTCCTTGGAAACATTGCTTGTAAACAAATAAATTGTTCCTTGCTATTGTTGTTTGGTATGTGCGTTGGAATAATTGAAACTGGTGGAATTCGTTAGCAACTGCTCAATTTCTCGATAGAATCCATTGAATTTAAATTAACATGAACTTTTCTCACCTGAATCAGTTCCAATTAATGTGCAGAAATGATCTGAAATGGAAGCTGCATCATAACTCATTAATAGAGCTGAAAAAACAAGTTAAACATGTTTAAATTGAGCTAGATGGAAAAGATAATTGCTTAAGTTAAACATGTTTGAATTCGTGGGCCCACTTTTATAGCCCACTTGATGATTGGTTTAGCTTAATAATTATCTCAAATATTCATCTTGATGGGCTTAACAAAATAACATATTTGATCCTATGTTTTTTTTTATATGATTATAACATTTTAGAATGATTCTCCAATCTAAGCTCTGCTCGATGTGAATATACAGCTTTCTACCTGTAAGTAACTTACAGGCTATCCAAACAGAAAAACTAACTTACCTGTAAGTAACTTACAACTTACATCCAAACAGGTTACCTGTAAGTAACTTTCACCTGTAAGTCACTTACATGTAAGTCACTTACAACTTAAAAGAACTTACAGGCATCCAAACAGGCCCTTAAAGAATTCTCTTCTTGCACATGACCTAAATCACATGTTAACCAACCTCCTAAAGCGAAATAAGCACGAGGAAAGAGCAATAGACCGGACCAACCAACAAACACAAAAGTAAAAACATATCCAAGTAGGTAGGTGGCTATGGCTTGTCTCCTGAAAGGAAGAGTAAAACATATTCTTACACATAACAGAGATTCCAAGCATAAAAAATCACCATACTAAGCCCGTTAAAACACAGGTTACATCGTATTAAATTCCGTCTTGACCTGGGAAATGATCCAATGCAAGTAGCTTCAACCAAATTATTTATTATTGTGTGAATGAGTCGTATTTGCCTATTAGACACATGGGTTGTCCAAAACCAATCTGGACCGTCCATCAAGTCCAGATCACTCTTCATGGGCCATCACGACAAAACCACACTGACTGGAACCATCCAAACAATGGCATTTCCTGTAACAACCATCTCTTTTCCCCAACCAAGGATTGTCCAATCAAGGTCATTCTTGAAGACATAAGAAATCCAATTCCAAGATTCATTTGATCAAATCGACTATCTAGTTAATGACTGGAACTCTTTTTCAATAAACTTATCTGGACCATTAATTTCCACAGCGTGAATCGGATGGCTACGATTGTCTACTCGACCTGACTTATACATCATGATACTGCACATGCAATATGAGGCCTATTACTGCTACCGCTAATTCACATCCAACGACTATGATCTTACGCCATCTAAATCAGTTGCCTCAATCACACTACTTTTGACAGTTTCACACCGTCGGATTGGGACCTGACCGTTTGTTCCATGGAAGCATATATATATATATAAGCTATTTTACTATCGTTTATCCCTAAATCGATGATAGTCAGTGAGTGGAATTCAATAGGAGTAAAACGGCAATTGAGACAGTGAAAGTAGATAAAGGAAAATCGCAGTCATGGTAATGTGAAATTTCTGAAGATAGGGTAAGGATTGAAGAAATATGTGGTAGAAATAACCTGCAATCGCGCAAGCAGCTTATCTTTGGAAAACCCCATTCGCGCTCTCTCTCTCTCTCTCGGAAACGGATTGGTTGATGTACCTCACACCAGCTATATACCTGCTGTATTGACGTCAGCAAGTTCCGTGGGTCTTATCACGAGGTATGTGTTATATCCAAACCGTACATCGATTTGGCGAGCTCTTCTTAAGTCTTGAGACGAAATATAATACAGATCTAACTGTCAAGTGGACCACGTTGCAAAAGGCAGTGGGGAATGAAACGTCTACCACTGAAACCTTTTTTAGGGTCACGGAAGTTTTGGATGAATATGAAATTTGTTTTTCCTTTTCATTTAGATCTTTTTGGCCTTATGAGTATACGGAATGGAAAATAACGGTGCCCTACGAAATGTTTGACCGTGAAAATCATTAACCCATCACTATTTTTGATGTGGTCCAATTAATCTTTGGATATGATTGATTTTTTGGGTAATACTCTATAATGATCTTTAAAAATAGATGAACGGTGTAGATATAATAAATACAATACTGTAACGCCCATGTAACTTTGATCTCCTTTGAACCGTTATTCCAACTCATAGCTCGAGGAGCGCCCGCGGTCGTCTTCGCGATACGCACCTACATAGCTGATGTGTGGTACACCAGCCAATCCGCGTCTTGCTTATTAGCTTCATCGGCTGGGAGCGGATTGGATACTGAACACTTGAGTAGCCTATTAAAGTGACGCGGTGAAATAAGATTACTTGTACGCCAGGAGTATGTTGCCTTACAAGCTCTGGTAGACTTTTCCGTTTGACAGTGCACGCACTCAACCACGATGGCTAAATGCTCTTTCGGTTGGACCATCATGTATGTATTGTATCTATACTGCACATTCATTTTACAAGATCATTTAGGGCATAATCTAAAGAGTGAGAAAGATTCAAAATTCAAGTGCACCCCACCGTAGAAAAGAATAGGGATTGAACGCTTACCATTAAAACCTCTTTAGGCCAAAGAAGCTTTCATCAATCTAATATCCATGCTTTACCTTATTCCATTTCTTTTTAAAGTTATAAAAAAGTTATATCTCAAATAAACATTATGGTTAGCGCGGGAATGGTTTCAATGTGGCCGTCATTGTCCCACTGTTTTCTGTGGTGGGGTCCACTTGAACTTTGGATCTACCTAATTCTTTGGCTCACTCACTAAAATGATCTCTCTAAATGGATGGATGGCATGGATACAACACATACATCATGGTGGGGCCCATAGAACAGTAGGAAAAGGTGAGGATTGAGCTTCGGCCATTGAAACATCCAAGCAGCCACAAAAGTTTTTGATTATGCTAATGTTTTTATAATTTTAGTTCATCCCTGTAAGAATAACCCCATGAACCATATGGATGGCATATACACATCATGGTGGACCCATGGAATTTTCAACGACAGTAATTCCCCCACTTATTGTTTCTAGCCGTACAGCCCACATGAGTTTTAGATCTACTTCATTTTTTGGCCTACATTATAAGATGATATGAAAAAAATGATGGATGGAGTGGAATTCTCACAAACATCATGGTGTGCACCACCTAGCTTGTCATGAAGGAAGTTCATGCTGATGTGATGTCACCACGATCTTTGGGCCCCATCATGATGTATGTGTTGTATCCACACCATCCATCCATTTGGAGAAATCATTTTAGAGAGTGAGCCAAAGAATTAGACCGATCCAAAGTTCAAGTGGACCCCACCAGGGAAAAAAGAGGGACAGTGACAGCCACCGTTGAAACCTCCCTAGGGCCAACCATGATGTTTATCTAAGATCCAACTTTTTTATAAGTTAAAAAAGACATGAAATAAGGTAAAACATAAATATTAGCTTGATCGAAAGCTTCTATGACCCAAAGAAGTTTTAATAGTAAGTGTTTAATCTCCATTGTTTTCTGCAGTGGGGTACAATTGAAATTTGGATCTTTCTCACTATTTGAATTATGCCATAAAATGATCTCGCGAAATAGATGGGCGATGTAGATATAATACATTCATCATGGTAGCACCCACAGAAAGTGGTGATGCCACTTTAGCAGGAGTAGCCAATAAAAGAAATGACTTGAAAATGGTGTTTACCCTTGCCGCCTTGCGTGGTCGAGTGTGAGCATTGCTAAACAGAGAGATACATTTAATGGAGCTCTAATGGAAAGAGCATTAATTGTAAGGTAATAGACTCTCAGCCTACAACCAATCCTATTTTACCACGTCAGCCACTCTTGGCTACTGAAGTGTTCAGTATCTAACCTGCTCCCTCATTGGCTTTATACTAAAATGTGCATGGGAAGTAGATTGGCTGGTGTACCACACAATAAATATATAGTTGTAGGTATGTATCATGCAGAGACGAGCACTGACACTCCATGAGCTTCGAGTTGTACCAACAGTTTAAAGGAGATCAAAGTTACATGGCCCCATAGTAATGTATTTATTATACCTACACCATTCAGCTTTTTTTAGAGATTATTTAAGAGTATTATCCAAAAAATGAATCATATTCAAAGATCAGCGGAACCACACCACAAATAGCTGTGGAGATAATGATTTTCACCGTTAAAAAATTCATAGGGCCCAACATAACATTTATTTTCCATCCAATATCTTAATAAGGTCACAAAGACTTGGGTGAAGAGGAAAAATAAATTTCATATTGATCCAAAACTTTTATAACCCCGAGGAGGGTTTCAATAGTAGACGTTCAATTCCTCGCTTCTTTTTTCTGTGTGGTCCACTTAATAGTTAGATTTGTCTTAGTTTTCTTTTCAAGCCTTAAGACGAGATCGCAAAATGGATGGCCGGTTCGATGTAACACATACCTCGTGATCAGACCCACAATACTTGCTGAAGTCAATACAACAGCTGTATTGTGTTAGGTAAACCAACCAATCCGCTTCGCCGTTCGCGTAGGGGTACGACTGTGGACTCGGGTCGGGTGCTAGAAATCCCCAAACAGGTTTAATGGGGTTCGGATACTCGTTAGGCGGTTTGGTCTCTGGGCCGGGTTAACAGGGTTCAGGGACTCCCGCACCTTCGCATCCCTCGGCATCTATTTTGGAATCTGGTTCATGTGATTGCACGTCAAATAAGGTCATTTCAAGGTTGCACCCCACTATTGGTAGATTAGATTGCACGTGCTGTGCGTGAGCGACGGATTGCTTATGACTGATGGCTCTTTGAAGTAGCCCACCGAAACATCTCATGTCTGTCGGGAATCGGGATCAAATCTAATTGGACCAACGATCACAGGCTCTGCATTTAATGCAGCACGGCTGCTGACAAAGACATGGATCAATCATGACGCAAGAAAATAAGATTGCAGAGGATCGAGGAACCAACGTGCACTGAAAAAAGATTTGACGGGTGTTTGGCACATGGCATTGGGATGGATTAGGTGGGATGAGATTCAAAAAATCATAATTATAGCACATGAACTGTCCCACGATTACCTGAGATAAGCTTAATTTTATACTATGTTTGTAATATGATTGGTACATTGGATGGATATACCCGCTATCATTTGAAACTATTGAGAATAACACACGTGTCATATCCGAACCGTTCATCTGTTTTGTAACCTCATTTTATAGCATTGGCTTAAAAATGAGGTAGATTCAAAACTCATGTGGCCCCAAAGAAAATTTCAATGGTAGGTATTTAGTTCCCGCTACTTTCTATGGTGAGGTCCACTTGAGTTCTAGATCTAAATGATTTTTTGGCCCATGCTCTAAAATGATCTCGAAAAATGGGTGGAAAGTGTGGATATAGCCCACATATCATGGTGGGACCTACGCAACTTGCTAACATTGAGTGAAATTGGCACAAGACCCAATGCAATTCCATCTAATCTAATTCCAAGCTTTTCCATTCTTCCCCAGCATGGAGTGGACCAAATGCAATTTCATCCCACCTAATCCCATCTAATACCATGCACCAAATGTCCCCTTAGGGCTCATCCCACCTAATCCCATCAAGCAATATCTTGGGATAGGCAAACGTCTGCTTAGGGCCTGTTTGGCCAGGCAGATCCCACGGTATTAAGAGGGATGGGATCAGCAATATCTTGGGACAGGCATGACAAGCTAAACAGATCCGGTGATCTTGTCCCGGGATATGAGCAATCCCATGGATCTTAAGACAATCCACTGACATCACCATCATTACCTTAAATTTGATCCTATCCCTTGGTTGGATGGATTGGAAGGTAAAATCCCGGGATATGCACGGCATGCCAAACAGGCCCAGTGAACTTGTCCCAGGATATAAGCAATCCCATGGATCTTAAGACAATCCATTGACACCATCATCATTACCTTAAAATTGATCCCATCCCTCTTAATACCATGGGATTTGCTTGACCAAACAGACCCTTAAAGACTCGATTAAGAGTGTGGATTTAGAACTTCGGCTTCAAAACCCCTTGGATTCCTCGTATTTTGTTTGGCACACTCCATTAGAAACTACCTTTAATCCAAAAGTAGTCATGCATAGTATATTTACAAGGATTTGAATATAATTAGTCAATCAACTTAATATCGATTTAATATCTTTAATTAGTTAACGTATGTAATTTTTAACATAATGATTGTAATAAGCCCGCAAAAATATATACTTTGCTTAAAAACAATGAAATTTTAAGTCTTGGAAGGGCCACAAGCACAAGATAATGCCATGTGACTAACCAACTATTTTTAATCATTAACTTATAAATGGACAATGTTTGGAAGGCATTGATTATCATATTAAAGTAATTATAGTGATTCAATTGAAAATCTAGTTGTTTTGGGATATTATTAGTGGATCATATGGCCAATAGTTTTAATAGTCTAGTACAACTCTAGTTAGGATTTCGGATGTAATCTAAATTCTCACCGTAGATTTTCAAACCCTTATTGGGGGAATTTGAAACCTTCAGTTACGTTATTGTGCTAAATAGGGTCCGAAAGCCCATCAAATCCACGTGTAGCAAATACATCACTTCAATCTTCAAAATTTTTATTTTGAAAATTTCAATCACTCCACTCAAACCCAACGAGCTCATTTATTAGCCTCATACAAATGGCTGATCCCAACTCAACCGGATTTCCAAACGGGTCCAAGAAATTGACACGGGTGGATTCCATCTACTGGTGCTCCAGATCTGGGCTCCCATTGTCAGGTGGTCACCTAGGCCATTTGTCAAGTGGGTCCCGCTATCGTCATGCCCTAGTTAAAGATCAAGTCAGCCTACCTACGAGAGAAACGGACGGATAGAACAAAATACGGTGAACAGCATGTCCCCAAAGGTGCATGCGCACATGCGCAACTTGCCGGATGAGCAGGCCTGTTTTTCGGGCATCGGAGTTTTGAATGTGGGACCCACTTGATGAGTGGCGTAGTCGTTCAATGGTAGACGTTCAATCCCCCGCTGCTTTTTGGGGTGTGCTCTACTTTTTTTTTTTTTTTTGTACGCACGCACAAACACCCACACACACTCAACACCGGAGTGGAATTTCACCACCTATGGTACTCGAACCCTTGACCCGGTGTTGAAACTCGTGAGAGTCAACCACTGGAGCAGAGTAAGGACCACCAATTGAATAGACGGTTTGAATATAACAAGTACCACCTCGTGATCAGACCCACATAGCTTCAGCTATATAACTAGTGTGAGCTACACTAGCCAATCCGCTTCCCAAAACAAATGAATAGATTCGATTTCTCACAAATATTTTCGTGGGTCCCAACCGGCATCCTTGCGCAGGAACTCCATGGGGAAACGGAAATCAGCGGACGTTGCAAGTAAACAGGAGGGTCAGATCTATAGTCACCCTGCGCTGAGTAGAGTGTCCAGCCGGAATCGATATATGGCCCAAAGTTTGGGCAATCCGAAGAACCGTTCCTCTGGTTAGTTGTTGTCCGTAAGTCGTCCATGATTTTTGGCCTTGAATTCGGGTCACTATTGTACATTTTTCTTGACCTTCCCTTTGCAGGACACTTATAAAAGGGCTGCGATTGTTCCATCCGGGAGACTTTTGGGGCATAGTCAACCCACATTGGGTCTCATCATATCAACGGTCAAGATCATCCAACCACTTGACTACCTGTACCATCTCAAGCCCCGGGAATTTCATTCATACCTGCTGTATAATTACTATCATTTTGGATGGACCAGGCATCAGATCCTCCATACATTTTTCATACGTGTACGTTAATCCAGATCATCCGCACCGTCGCGCTCCTTGAAGAGAGAGAGCAAAAGTCCAAAAATCACATCTATGCGCTCAAACAATGAACTTTTGCCCCATTGAACGTGAACCGTCTGTCTCTATATCCATCTCGAGGCCACCACTTAAAACGGTTAGGATTGCCCTATCAGGGTAGTTTATGGGTTATTGCACATACCTGTTTGGAGACAGTGAATACTAAATGAAGGGTTTGGATCTCATTAACTTCTACCATGGGATGCAGTTATGGAAGGACAGGGTGGCACTAAATGGAATGGCCCACCATATCTCAGAAATGTCCACCTCCATCATGCTATTGAACTGAAAAAGGCTAAGTTCAATGCTCGGAAATAAACATTAGAAAGAGATCTCGCACCCACCTTGTTGTCTGCATAAGAACAAAAGAATGATGTGGTCAAGCTAGCCCCAATAGATAACCATGTGATAGCCCATGTATGATGGGGCCCACCCACATGCGGCCAAGACAATCAAGGTGCGTCTCTTGTTCCGTTGAGGTCATGTTCTCAACCTTCAACTATCCTCACACGTGGCAAACAAGGCAAATGCGTGTAAGATCAGGTCGGGTCGATTCCTAATGCCCATGTGTACTGTCTCAATAACAGGCCAGCAGACCGGCCTGATTTTCAGGCAAGGCATCTAAACGCTAGTGATGGATTGATGAGTGAACTCAATCCTTCACACGCGTATCTAATTACACGTGTGAGCTGAGTTCACCTACCGTGTACACTCGACTGATGAGTACACTACGAATTCCTGTTTTTTTATTTTTGACAAGTGATCACATGCAGGCCTGATCCAAACCTGCTGTTTGCTGCATCAGCTTTACTTCCATGGCAGGTGATCATCATGATCTGGGCCATCTATGACAATGTGATGTCCTACACACATGACACGTGGCACAAAAGACTGCCATCATTCTTATCTTCTTTCATCTTCTGTCAACTTCTTGTACACATGGGCAACAGACAACAGTAGGTCAAATCCACCTGACACAGCACGTACCTGCATATGATCAAGCGGCCAGAGTACGTCCAGATGCGGACAGGAATCCTCCACAACACCGGTCTTAAAACACCCAAGTCCGTGGGACCCACTATGTTGTATGCGTAAAATCCGCTCTGTGTGTCAGGTTCTATTCTCGGCTTTAGTTCCCAGGGCCAAAAATCAGATAAAACCACAACTCAGATGAGCCACACCAGAAATGCCAACCAAACGTTTTTGTGTGGGCCACCATGGTCTATAATTTTCATCAAACCCGTCAATCAGGTGCAGCCCACCAGGATGAAAAGGAAAAATAAATTATCTACGCAAACTCGGGGAGACCACATGATGTGAACTTAGCACTTTCGGAGCAATTTTACATTGCTCCCATTTCTGTGGCCCATTCAAGTTATTAAATTGTCTTATCTTCTAAATGTACGGTACAAATAATGGTTTTCACCCGATGGATGGAGTAGATTTTACATAGAGAATATGATTGACCCCACAAGCTCGGGTAAAACAAGTGGTGTAGACAACTCCGGTCTTCCAGATGCATCTAAGTAGATCTGTAGATGGCACCGGTCATGCAACACGAGATGGAGGAAGGTGCCGCTCAATCCGGGCCCATCTCACGGAACGGTCAAACACTGCATCAATTGGCCGATTCTAACAATTACACATATGAGATCCAAATCACTCATCAAGTAGGCCATACGTCAGATGGCCCACCTACCAAAATTCGCACTGAATGGATAGTTATAGCACCTCGATTTGTGGACTTTTTAGGAAGAAACCTTGACCATTTCTATGACAATTAATGCACGTTATTCCCCGAAAGTTCTCCAATAGATTGGTTCGGATTATGAGAGAGATTGACTTTTTGAGGCATGGCCCATTCAAGGCATGGCCTGATGATAGGTTGGGATCTTGGACGCATTTGCGACATGTGTGAAAAGCAAGTCACTGGATGGGCAGCTGTTCGGCTGAATAAAAACTGAACATGTGGGCCCATAATTTTTGCGATCCAAATCGTTCTAACGATGGGTCTCATGGAGGATATGGGAGATACTACAAAATAATTTTGATGATGAGCTCCACAGGTCAATGAACAAAGGTGGTCCCTACATTTCCCATTGTTGCTGTTCGTGGACCGTCATATAATAGATGATCATCAATAAACTCGTCTTCTGGACAGTTGCTCTGAACCTTTCTCGGCCGTCCAAAAGTAGATGAACATAGTGGATTTCTCACCAACAGCACGGTGGGCCCAACCTAGCTTTCGACCACAAGAAGCTCATGCGGTATGTGGTCGCAGGCAAACCGCGTCCACTTGAATCATCCACAGGCCCACATTCAGAGACAGTGGTACGCGAGATGAATAGTAGCACGTACGTGTGACCACTTAAAGTCTGAGAGGGTGCAAGGGAAGATAAATAATAACACATGTGGAATGCTTTGCACATGTGGGGGTGCAAGGGAAATGTGAGATGCTTTGCACATATAAGTTACACATGTGGGGCGCAAGATAAGATGAATGCTACGTAGTACATATGTCATGGTGACATATTTAGCTAATTAGAACGAGTGGGGATTCTTTGTTATCTGCTCAACATGGATTTCTTGTTACCCTAATCTTTTGGGGTCCAAAGCTTTTTTTTTTTAAATTTTTTTTATATTTTTTTAGTGAGTGGTGATGTGGACCAATGAGGATTAGGGTATCAGGAAATCTCCGTTGACCAGATAATAGAGAGGATCCGGACTCAGTTAGAAGATGTAACACATGTGAGGCGATTAAGATGGGCAATAGCATGATTGGGTTTGACATTTGAAAAACTCATTTTTCTTTCATGGAAGGAAAATGATTTTCTTAAGGGTGAAGGTGAAAGATTAAACTTATTAATTTCCAATAAAAGAAGTAAGAAATTGTGATTCCAACAAATTCTCACAAAAGAAGCGACTCAACAACAGAACAATATTAGTTCCATGAGAAGTAATATTCTTTTTTTTTTTTTTTTTTTTTTATTATTTCATTTTAATAAATCAAATCAAGCTTTAAAAGAAAACTTCACATTATGAAAAGTTAACATGTACAATGAAGGAAACTACACGTAAGACTTAATTTCTATAATAAGAGACGGATTAAAACCTATAAATAATAAAGTCTCTTGGCCCTCTTTATCCAAGTTTAAAATGCATTGGGCTACTATGTATAACACACATTTGAGAAATCGGCTCACATGGCTCCAGCTACTTGCCAATCTCACTTTTAGTTTGTGACTTTCTAGTAGATATCATTGTATATGCATGTGTTTTCAGGTCCATCATTAACTGTCAATTCGATTCCAGAAAAATTAACCCTTAATTCCATCCATGCCAATGCCCATAAGAAAATGGCCCCTTCAACATCATTGGACCATTTCTACATTGGCCCCATGATTCAATGAACCTGAAGTTGCCCCAAATGAACTTATTTACCTACACATCTCTTCGTTGTGCACTTGGAGTATTTACTCCACCGCAAAGAACTAAGAAATGCATAACTTATCCATTTTCTCATAGGAAAACTTCATCATTGATTGAAGACACTAAAATCGATTTGACTCAAAACCTAGTTGAATTGACTCAAAATCAAGCAAGTTGCTCGAAAACATACAAGAGCATTTTTCCTAGTTGTTTTAGTAAATATTTAATACTTAAAAAAGTATACAGAGTATATAAATAATGTTGAGTTGTGCCAAGTCGTCTTGAGTTTTATGACTTTTGATGACATTTCACAGACTCAAGTGGAGTTTTTCTCGAGTTTTGACCAAGTCAGAACCATAGACTCTAATAGAGTATTTTCAAGTTTTTAAACTTGACAGTGTCCATGAATTCAAAGGCTACATATATATGTTATAGCAGCCATACTCAAATGTACTTCAGTTTTGGGCAACTAAAACCCATATGATGTATGGCCACAATATTAGACTCTAACCAATGCCAAAACAACAGAAAAAGGAGGAAAACAAATCCAAAACAAATACTTCCTACTTCCTACAGTGTTGAATCAAAGGATTTCATGGATGGATGTGCACTTTCTTCATCTTATTCCAATATAAGAAATAACAAGAATAACATGGTACTTCTTTTCTTCTTCTTCTTCTTCTTCTTCTTCTTTTTTTTTTTTTTTTTTTTTTTTTCCTTCCTTGTAGTACTGAATTCCTTAAAACATTTAAGATCATATATATGCAATTTATAGAAACTCCAGGAACGACCCAAAAAATGTAGCTCCATGGGAGTTCCTTGTAACATACATACACTAATGAACAAATAAGAAAACCAATCAATGGAATCACGTCGTAGTCAGTAATCTCTAAAATCAAACTCAATCAACAAATCCAATTCAATATGAAGAAGGAGAGAATAAGGAGATTATTCAGCAAAAGCTCCACAGACTAAAGTCCGCTTCATCGTCGAACACCTCCGTCGTCGCAGCGGGCCCGAAGAGTGCACACGCATTGAGCATTTGATCCGTGTACTTGGGCGACTGCAGCAGCATATCCAAGTCTATCCAGGGATCGACGGGAGACGGGTGTTGTTCGATTGCGCATGGAGTGTAATCTGATGAACATGACGTGGCGATCTCATCATGGGTGTCCGACGATGTCGACGGCCAAGATGACGACGATGGGGGAGGCAGAGTGGGAATGGGGGATGATGGGGTGGTGGTGGTGGTGGCGGCATTGGCAGCTGCAGCTGCTACTCTTTGGATGGACTTGGGTGACATAAGGGTCGTTGGGAAGTAGGTTGATGGGGTGATGGGGAAATTGAGATTGGCTGAAGAGCCCTTGAGACATAAGAGTGCAGCATCATAGGCCCTTGCAGCTGCCTCAGGTGTGGAATATGAGCCTAACCAGATCCTTGTCTTTTGGTTAGGGGCTCTTATCTCAGAGACCCAAGAGCCCCAGCTCCTCATCCTCACTCCTTTGTATTGCTTTTTCCTACAAGACATGGGCTTGGGTAGACTTGATGATTGGACAGTATCCGCCCCACCCTCCATTGGGCCATTTGGAGTAGGAAGCCTCTTGTTGCTATTCTTCACCATTGAAAGATGGACCGGTGGATGGATGGTTGTGATTGCTTCTTGTTTTCTTTCTCTTTGTAGCTTCTTTCTTGTTGGAGTGTGAGGAGTAGGAAGGGGGGAACGGAGGGTATTTATAGAGCGGGTTTTGATCAACAGCCAACTCAGCTCAACGCAAAATTCAACCCTGAAAATAAGGATTTTTGAGGTATTTTTATTTCATAGATTGGATGACAGATGTTCTTGCACACTCCTTAGTCCTAACTTCCTTCATAATACCAAACATGTCCTTTTCTTTTTTCTTTTTTGTTTTTGTTTTTTTCTTCCCATACTTTGACTGATATGTTAAGACGGATGGATGCAGTGAGAGAGAGAGAGGTATTGTACAATGGCGGGCCCAAAAGTTTATATGGTACTGTCCGGACTCAAATTCCTCCGGTAGCGAGTCGGTACTGGTCGGTGCTATGTGGGCCCACAATGATGTATGTGTTTTATCCACGTTGTACATCTATTTTTTACGGTATGAGTCCAAAAAGTAGATAGATACAAATGTCAGGTGGACCACATCACTGGAAACCATTGTATACCCACCGTTAAATACTTCTTCAGGGCAATAAAAGTTTTAGTCCCAATTGATAGTTGTGTTTCCCTTCGTCCAGTTCTGTGTGTTTCCCTTCGTCCAGTTCTGTGTGACCTTGTCAACAGGTTGATGGCAGACAAACATTACAGTGGGCCCTAGGAAGCTTTTAATGGTGGTGTTCAATCACCATTGTTTCCTGTGGTGTGGTCCATCTGAGATTTGGATCTGACTCATTTTTGCACTCATGCCATAATATGAACTGGCAAAATGGATGGACGGCGAGGATAAAACACATAAATCATCGTGAGCCCACAGCATGATCAGTACTGACCTAGGTGGTGGAGGGGTCACTGCCAAATCGAGTCCTATGCAGGTGGGGTCCATTCTTACGATCTCAACCGTTGCATCGTAGTTGAATTGGGTAATTTTGATAGTCCAATCGATTGATTCACACATTTCATGAGCCACCTAGCAAAAGTCCCTCTGATCAGATTATCTGATCCAGGAGTAAGTTAGTCTTGTTATCTATGACTATTCATTCTCCAAGCCATTTATGGAATGTTTAGGATGGTCTGATCAATGTATACTTTTTAACCGTTAAGATGTCCACAATAAGGCCACTCAAACAGATGACTTTAATTAGTGACTAGGCCTATCTTTTTCATAAGTGAACATGATCGTCCATTTCATAGGCAATTACCCAGATGCTTAGAATCGTCTGAATGGTGTGATTTTTACATGATGGACATATCAAATATATACTACACATGATGGACAGTTCAGATCGATCCATTGGAATCTCAAAGTGTCCTAGTGCAAGTAGGAGCACTATAACTTAATTAAGTGCTCTAAGAGCACAGAGAATCGAACTCAGAGAACTGTTAGTTATAGTACTCTTGGTTGCATCCGGAAACTTGGACAATTTATTTGATACTTCTAAACTGTCCATCAAGTCCAACACACATTTCACGGGCTACCGTATAAAAATCCTGCATTTTGGACCATCTGATCCATAACCTACGAAATGGACGAGCAAGATCATTTCTATAAAAGTAGTCCCCACCAAAAATTTGGAATCGTCTATTTGTTGGTTCCCATAATGGATTGCTTATAATTGTAAATAATCACATTTTCAGAGAACCCTAACCATCCGATCCATTTACTGGGAAATGGATGGCTACAGAAAAGAATCCCTTCTGGTTCTATTGGATGATCCGTTCAATGGATCTTTCGTATCGTACCCCATGAAATGGATGCTGAACCTAATGGACAGTCTGGATTGATTGAATGGATTGTCCAAAGTGGATTTTTGCTATGTAGATCACTTTTCTTGCAATGCCCTGAAAGCACTGGATCATTTCTTAACTTGATGAAAACAAGGGAATTGTTACTTTGCCAAGACAACAGAGAGGAATTGATATCTTTTGAAAGGGACGGCAATTGATATTTAAACCCCAAATGTTTGATAAATGTCCTCCTCTAACATTTGTTAATACACAGGTCGACTTTATACTGTTATATTGCCTACAGTAAAAAAAGGGTCATTTGTTTAAAAGCGTGGGTGTAGATAGAGAAGACGTTTGCTTAATCATTTTTTTAACCGTTCATTTCTCTATACAAACATGGCCCACTTGATAAATGGACTGACTGGATTCTCAGGCTAAAAAGAAAATCCGATGCGAGGACCATCCTTTCAACGTCCTAGATTCCACACACGTTCCATGTTGACGTGTGTGGTGCGTGGATTTTGATAATATGGCTCTAAGCATCACGTGGATTTTGAAGACTTTGGTGTCTCCCATGACAGCCTCCACACGATAAATGTCTTCTAGAAAAGCGCGTCACAGCCAGGACTGATAGCCCTACCAACGTCCAGGATCTCGCGCACATGTGCCCATATCCGTGTGTAGCCTACCTGGACCTTCAAAAACCAAAGGGGTGTTTGGCGCATGGGCTTAAAGGGGATTAGGTGGGAGTGGGTTTTAATATCCATCATCCCAACGTCCTGTTTGGGACCGGGTTGTGAAGCCTTTTCTTGGACTCCAGGCCTGGGCAGGGGATTTCCTCATTCCTACTTTGTTCAGTGTTAGGTGGACCCCACCATGATGTATATGTTTTATCCACGCCGTCCATCCATTTTGAAATACAACTTTAGCTCTTGATCCCAAAAATGAGGTAGACAAAATCTAAGGTGGACCACACCATGGTAAAACAGTAGTGATTGAATTCCACCATTAAAAACCTCCTAGGCCAACTGTAATGGTTATTTGATATATAACCGGTTGATTAGGTCATAAAGACTTGGATGAAGGGAAAAAATATATATCAGCTTGATCTAAAACTTTTGTGGCCCCCAAAAGTTTTTAATGGTGGCCGTTCAATCAACACTGTGTGGTTCACTTGAGATTTGGATCAAACTCGTTTTTGGGATCTTACCATAAAATGATCCGGAAGAATGGGTGGACGGCATGGATGATACAAATACATCATGGTGGGGCTCACAGAGCACCAACCGGTAGTGGTAGGGTGATTTACTCATCCGTTTCCATTCCAGACGGCAAGCCACGGATTAAACATAATCCCTCACACCATATAATTATTACATTTTTCCAAATTCCATCCCACTTAAACTCATGTAATCCAATGCACCAAACACCCCCAAAAGGTGGGCCACAATGAAGATCACCAGTCTCACCCACCATATGCTGATGTACACTGAGTTAGGCCATCAGCTTCCCAATTCCTTCCTACTAATGTGTCACTTGTGGAGGACATCCGGTCCATATAAAATGTGGTCCCCACCATGAAGGCCACATGACGAAAAAATTGGATTAGTACGCTCGACAGTCTATCTACACCATTGATTAATGAGCAGCCAACCATCCGACTCAATGTACACGTGTGACGAGGGAGGTGATTTTCATGGAGAGGCACATCTTTTGTACGGGTCAGATAACTATACATGTGATATGCTGGCCGGAAATTAGATGGTCCATTGCTAAGTTATCATGCAGCCGGTTGCAGGTGATCACTTCTCTAAGGCCAGTTCTTCTGCATGTACTTGTAGAATAAAAGCTTGTTGCACGTGAGTTGCACGTGAGGACTACTGTGAAGTGTCCCACCGTAGAAGTTGCACATCCCAAGAATCAAAGCCATTCCAACCAGCATGCAGGTCACGTGAATTTTGCTCACATTTGTTTTTAGGTACTACCCGGTAATCACTGCATATATAGACCTGATTTCTGGGGCAACACATCATCGTGGTGGGGCCCACTTAATGAACAGGTTGGATGGATACACACAACAAGGTGGGCCCCGCACAAGAAGAAGTGTACAAGCGAGTGAATGAAGGAAGCGGAATGCGTCCTGCCAATGCCTGAACAATAATCTGTCCAGGCAGGGGCTATGTGGGGCCACCGTAATGTATGGGTTTCATCCACACCGTCCATCCATCTTTTCAGGTTATCTTAGGAATGAATACAAAAAATGAGGTAGATCCAAGTCTCAAGTTGGCCACAACACAGGAAGCAGTGGTAATAATGATACCCACCATTGCAACTTTTCTAAGGGCCACCGTGATGTTTATTTGCCATATAACTTGTTCATAAGGTCATACATACCTGGATGAATGGACAACCCAAATATCATCTTGATCCAAAATTTATGCAGATCTTAAGAAGTTTTTAATGGTGAGCATTGAATTTCCACTGTGTGGTCCACTTGAGCCTTGGATCTACTCATTTTTTGTTTCCTCAGCCTAAAATAATCTTGAAAAATCAACAAACAGCATGGATAAAACTCACACATCACTATGGGCCCCACAGATCCATCCCTGAATGGATTATCATCTGGCAGGGGCAGGAGGCAGTAAGCATTTGAATAATTTTTTAGGGGCAGCTGAGTATACTGTAGCATATATGGTATTATTCTACTATAACTTGCAGAGAAACCGGCTTCTAAGATGGAGCTAAGTTTATATATATATATATATATATATATATATATATATATATATATAGAGAGAGAGAGAGAGAGAGAGAGAGAGAGAGAGAGAGAGAGAGAGAGACGCCAACCAGTTCGTACGTACTACGAACGAACCTTTTTGAGAACCCATCATACTTGATGTGGATCCAAAATTTGAACTGTTCATGTGAAGCAGCACCTCGTGAAACCCCCCGGGCCCAAGTTTTACTTTGATGGGCCATGAAAAATTAAAACAGTTTCCTTTCTTGATTTGCATTTCTCTTTGCTATGGCCCATCAGAATTTTAGATTGAGGTGAAAATTTTTCATATGGGGTTTCATGGGATTTCGCATCACATGGACCGTTCAGATTAGACACCTATGGCACGTGTGCAAAGGTACGCACGTGCATAGGTGCGCAGTGAGCATGAATATATATATATATAAGGCATGCTCACCAACACACCTAGGCACGTGCGTGCCTTTTCACACATGTCATGGGTATTGAATCCGAATGGTCCATAAGATGCAGAATCCCATGAAGCCTCAGGAGAGTGAATTTTCACCCTGATCTAAAATTCTGATGGGCCATAGCAAATAGAAATTCAAATCAAAGGAAGAAACTGTTTGCATTTTTCATGACCCACAGAAATTTTGGTTCAAAGTAAAAATTCGTACCAAGAGGTTTCATGAGTTTCTGCTTCATGTGGATTGTTCAGGTTTTCAAGACTCATAAGATATGATGAGTTCTCAGAAAAGTTCGTATGTATTCTATACGAACTAGTTCGCAGGTGAGCAATCGATATATATATATATATATATATATATATATATATATATGGAGCTAAGTTTATCATATTATTTCGTTATTTCGTGACTATAGGGTAAAATGGGCATTAAGTCAGAGTAACTGTGCCTTTTTATGCGTTGGGTTTTATTTTTATATATAAAAAAAAGTGTAACTTTGAATAGACAGGTGAACGAAAGAAACATAGGATACTACGAGGCAGCTTCCTGGGACACACAGAAACAAACGTACACCCGCACCAACCCAAGCTAGCTGTTATACCACTGTCTTGCAAAGCTAAAACGCGTAAGAACTCTTGCCTCAACGGATTTTAAATCATTTAATAAGAGGGCCCCCAACCATCTCAACCTACATGTCTTGACTTAGCTTGATTTCCAAAATCCCTTTTTTCTATTATTCATCATGTCATCTGACGTGAGGTATTCTGAAAGCCCTTCTACCTTTTTTATTCGCTTTTGGTACACTCAAATTCTCAAATGGGATTCTCTTGCATTCGAGCTAGGTGTACAAAATCACCTGTTGTGTTTCTTCATCGTTACTTAAAAAACATGGGATGGTCTCAACCATTTGTAACCGATCACATGAGTTTGGGATATTTGGGGTCTGATGAGATTTGGGTTTTGGTTCCTTTCTTCTATTTAAGCTTTTTTATTAGCCCAAGTTGGTACTTTCATAATTTTCTTTGTTTTGCTAGTGTACAAGGAGTTCTGTGTACACTCGCTTCCCACGTGTGAAGTAGGCACATAGTGTGAGATCCAAGCCGTTCGTGAGATGATCAGAGGATTCAGATTCCCTATCTAGGAAATTAGGCTTACATTATAATCATCTGGGCCGCATCTGTACGAAATAAATGAAAGGTTGATTGTTAAGTGATCAATGGTTCATATTCTATGTATTAATGATCATGTTTGCCTGATTTTGGCTCATGGAATCCGGACAAGTCCATCTGATCTTGCACGCATGTGACCTATTTCCACATCCAGATGCTCCCGTGGCAACAGGGGCTGAGAAATTGTTCACAAGCCACCGTAGGTAGGTCATCATTCAAAATTCAGATTGATGGAACGATCCCAACCTTTGATTAGTGGGCATTTGTTGAATACTAATAGCTGGCTATTTTTCACTTCACCGTCAATTAAATGTCCACCAATCAACAAGATAGAAAATCAAATCATTTTAATTTTTGGTCCACCAACCATCTACATTGAGCCCCTCTGTTTCGAGGGTTCCATTTAAGTTTCATCCGTGCAAGTTTGAAATTTGTTGATGCCTGCTTATCAACCTTCACCCTCAGCCAGATCATGAAAGTCTTGCACATTAACCGATGTGCTACAAGAGTACTATCGTCAATCCGTACTCCCCCTCTCTTTCATGCTTATGCAACCGTACAAGGAATCTCCCTCTAATTATAAAATATCATACATTAATACCTATTTCGTACATGAGACTTGCTAGCATGATTCTCATCGAGTCATATTTTAAAATTATTATACATGTATACATACACGTATAATATTTTAATACATATGGAGTAGTGATAACATGTCCCAACTTAGCCGTGTCTCTTGGATGTTGGACCAACACCCCTGATGCGAATCACTAATATAAATTTGGTCGCATACCGATTCTTGTCACAGATGAGCTGAAATATGCCTGATAGAAAGCGGACCTAGTTCATCATATCTGAGCCCAATCCTAAATAGGGCATGACATAATTGGGCCCCAAGCACATTCGAATCCAAAGTAATTGCCATTTGAAATGGGAATTGTAAATTGGTCATAACTTTTGATCCGAATATTATTACAGGACATACAACCTATGAATTTTAACTGGAATAGGTTACTTGAGGCCAACTGACCATATAAGAGGGACGTATCACTCAATTTTTCAAGAAAACAATTCATTCCTATTCAAAATTGTTATTTTTGAAAATGGTAAATTTTAAGTTAAACGTATGTTTCATCTTAAAGTTTTAGTATGTGTTTTCTTTTTTGAATTTGTTTTTTATCATGCCAAGAATCATCTAAGGAAATTAAATAATAACTTTTTTGTTTTAGTAAATTTTATTATTTTAGATAAGTTTTGGTTTAGTCAAATTAACACTCTTAATTAAGATTTAAATTTTATTATTCAAGGCATTATAGTTTCATTTTAAATATATTAATAAAGCATTTATAAAAAAAATTCCTTTAATTCTGGTGAATTCAAAGTTTTACACACTTGAGCTAGATGGTGATCTTCCTCATTACCTCATCAGGCTTTCACCAACATCCTAATAATATGTCTGTCTTATCTAAATAGTACATGTGTGTAACACCCCACATTTTCAATCATCAAGTGTTACTAACCATTGATGCTCGAATTTGTTTTAATCTAACCATTAGATTGATGAAGATTCACAAATAAGGCAAGATTATCGAAGTATGACTCACCTAAGATTTGGATATGCCTAATCTTTTGTAACGCCCTGAAATTCGGGGGTCGAGTATGAACTCAACTCCCGAGTTCCAACGCATCACTTATGCAACATACACAATGATGGTTAAATGTTGTCTGAGTTAGCGCAATAAACATGAATGAGATTATACCAAAACAGTAATTCATACTCCAGTTCAATTGTATAAAGACAAGCGGAAGACTGAAATTTTATATTCAAAATATGTAAAGTATCATAATTTTGTGAACTTCAGATTATGAGTACTAACTGAGTACCAATATACACGTATTGTTTCTAAGTCAAAAATCAAAATACAATCCTCAAAGAGGCCCTCAGAAATCCGCGATGCACGGCCGGCCTAAGCATAGCCGTCAGTCTTGCATAAAGGAGAACTCCTCCTAATCCTCCTCGAAGTCGAGCTCCGGCTCTCCCGAACAGAGGCGCCATCTACACTGCGACAGTCCGGTGGGTGTTGCAAACACCGATCCCGTAACGTGGGAGTGAGTAGCTAACTCGAGTGGAACATTAAAGCATAGGTTAACATGTTATCAAATCAATCAAGCGAAATGATAACGCGGTAAATCAAACATTTCTAATTACTCTTGTTAAGTGCAAAAATGATATGACATGATGCTTTGTATGCCCTTGCCAAACCACCCTCAAGCGACATCATCTTACGTTCGCGAATGCTAACTCCTCAAGTGCGCCACATCTACAAAGCACATGCGATGCGATGATGCTCATGATTACCAAGTTTTTATTAGTCCATTTCAAACAGCAGTATTGGGAAACTAAGGTATCTTCCTTGTATCATTCCCAAACATGATCCATTCTGGGGTCGTCAATCCTAGTTAATCTCATACGATGTTATGGTTTGAGAAGCGTAGTGAAGGCATCGCAAAGGGCTCGTCACCGTCGGCGCGGATACGATCTCACCGTATGCGGCTCAATTGTCGGCCGTCACTCAAGTACGTGTCTCACCGTACTTGGCCCAATCACTAGCCGTCGGCTCGAGTACGGTCTCACCGGTACTCGGCTCAACTCATACTCTGAGTTCTTTGTGAAAGACTCGTCGCCAATCACGGACACTTGGAGTATACTCGAAGATACTACGGAGGACTCGTCGCCCGTCAGGCGCGAGCACGGTCTCACCGTACTCGGCTCTCGCCGTAAGTATCGACAAATTCGAATATAGTGTCCCATACCACCATAATCGGCTCACGAGGTTGGTTGCGCAATGGTCACTACGGGGAGGCACATGACCCCGGCGTGGTAACACTCGACCATGGTGTCCCATACCACCATGTCCCACTCATGCGTCTTAGCGGATCGAGGTACCATGGTTAACAGGATCGCCACCGGTAAGTTTGGTACCCTAGGTTCAAGCGAATACGACCAAACATGGTGAACATACATATACACATATCGGTTTGCTTGACGAGTTTGACTAGCTCGAGCGCACCACAAGTTGAGCGATATGGAGCGCAAAAACACTCCGTGTGGCCAACCACTATCGCCAACCGAAGTACGACTCGGGTTCGCCAGACACGTCCATCGTGGCGATATGAATCTCACCACAACCGCAAGTCTGGTACCGAATGTTTGGACTATAGGCATAGTCCCAAACTCAAAAACATTGTAAAGCATGAAGTAAAGCATGAGGTAAAGCATGTATTATAAAGCATGAAATAAAGCATGTTATAAGGCATGTTGTAAAGCATGTTGTAAAGCATGTTATAAAGCACTATACACATAGGGAACAAATACTTAGAGTTCATAGGTGAGTGGTTAGAGTGAACAACCACATGGAGAGTGTCATATGTGACTCTAAGGTAGCGGAGAATCCCATCTCAGCACCTAACTAAGGTTCTAACACTTAAGCACTTACACTCACAAGTGATTTCACCAACACTTGGAATGCACTATTTCAACATACATGACGTATGCTAGAGAAGTGTGTACTAGGGTTGTCCCTTTACTAAACTAGTATTTTATACATATACATCATAATCATACTGACAATTAAACATGGCAATCACATCAATGAACTTATATACGTATAGGTACTTCAACGTATACCCAATTTTGACATACGTAGTGTTTACAAAGGAACATAGATTTCGGATTTCTTTCGCCAAGCTAGTATTTTTAAGCATGTATTGTATAATCATACATTAAATAAATATGTCAAACATTATTCCAAAAGAACTACGTATACGGTATTTCTACAATACGTAATTTCAACATACGGCGCATTTACAAGTAAACATATATTTTGGCGATTCCTTTCACCAAACTAGTATTTTATTCATATGTTATATAATTATACATTAAATAAACATGTCAAGCATTTATCCAAAAAAAATACGTATACGGTATTTCTACGTATACCTAGAATATGTGAAATTCCATATTTCACACCGCTAATCAAAACAGAGAAACGGAAAGCACTTTGTACATGTGCAATGCAAGCAGATCATGAATCTACCATTATCCGACATTGAAAGCGTTGAAACCGTAACTTATACACTTAAAGTCCTCACCTTTGCCTTTGGAAACGAACAATCAATCGCAAGGGTGATGGATCTTCCGTCTACGGCGATTTCTAGCTAAAGAGCGGAATCGGTTAGTCGGTATACATCCTACCTCAATTCCACCTCAAATCGGACCTAGGGTTAGGTTTTCTTACCTTCAAATGAGGCGAAAAACACCGGAAAACGCCGAGAATAAGGCGGTGTAGGCGTGGCAAAGCCGGAGGAGGAGGAAGATCGGAACGATCTCCAGTCTTTCTCTCTCTTTCTCTCTCTTCCTCTAGGGTTTCTCCCAAAATTCGTATGGCTGGGAGAGGGGTTGCTCTAAGCTCCTTTTATAGCCTCAAACATTACGAGAATAGACTTAGGTTCATGGGGTAACTGCTTATATAGGATATTCGCCGCTTTTCCAAATTCAAAGGGAAGTTCGGTGGCCCTCTTTAAACCAAACGTCGGACTTAAGCTCACCATCAATGGATCTACGTGGGATTACGTTTTGACTCATTCGGATCGCGGATCGCACGTGGCGGACCACTTTCGGTTCAACGGTCAATGAAGGCTACGATCGAAATTCCAAGTACATGTAAATGTTCTGAAATTTTTCTTAATCCGAGGTGTAATTTGATCCATTCTAACAGTCGGGTTGCTTATCTTGACACGTCAACAAACGATGCCAGATCACTATTCCAGGATATTTATTTTGGCATGTGAATAGTGTTTTTCACACTACCTCGCTCCGATTCAAACGAATGACCGTGGGGACATCGGATAAAGCTGATTTTGAGATGATTGTTAAGCCCGGTGGGGCGGTCCTAGTTCCTTAGCTTCGAGTTAATCGGAATCCCGATGTGCGATCCGGACCTAATACTGAAGTTTCGTTTCATTCCCGAGAGCGGACGGAAATGAGTTTGGTTCTAAACTTTAGGGTAACCTAGCGTCATGATTACGCAACTTTTGGGTCTTGCGGATCGTATTTAAAGCGATCCTAACGGATTTCATAGCTAATTGAGTTTAGTACTTAGTTAACTTTGTTAAATTTCTAAGGGATTTAATCCTACGGGATTTCTGGTCGAGGTGGTACTCGACCCAATGTACGAAAATTTTCAGGTCGTTACATCTTTGGTCAGAGGTCGTAATGAAATCTTACAAAGCGAATGGACAGAGTGGATTGGTCCACACATCACTGGGACCGCACACACTACAAGTGTCCACAGACTCCACACTAGGGTGGCGTACCCATTATGCACCAAACCCAACTAGGGCTGTACACGAGCCAAGCTAGCTCGAAAAGCTCACTCAGCTTGGCTCGATCTAGCTCGACTTGACTCGACTCGAATGATAATTTGAGGCGAACCAAGCTTCATATGACCCAGCTCGTTTTGAAAACAAGTCAAGTTCGAATATAGTAGAGCTTGACTCGACTCGACTCGAACCCAGCTTGGCTTGAAGCTCGAGCTTGGCTCGACTCGAATATATATTACATTATATTATATTATTATATTTAAAAATTAAAAAAAATAAAACTTAAACCATACCATACCCGTCCATCCCTTTCTTACCATTTTCCTTCCTTACCTAACTCGTCGCGCTTGAGCTCCTCTCTCTCTCTCTCTCTCTCTCTCTCTCTCTCTCTCCTGAGCTCTCCTCTCTCGCTCTCTCAACACTAAAACACAAGGTACCCTCTATAGCTCTATCTAATACACACACATACATACATACATTATTAATTGAATATTTGATTTAAGGGTTTGGTCAGTTGGGTCAGGTTGCTGGGTTGAGTCAAGTGCGGGTTGGGTACTGGGTTGGGTCGGGTTGGGAGCAGACTCGAGGTAAGCTCGCCTCGCCTCGATCCACTAGCTCGCCTCGAGCTCGACTTGAAAAGTTTAGCAAACAAGCCAAGCTCCAATGATTAGCTCGAGGCCAAGCTCGAGCTCGAACTGGAGGAGAGCATGGACAAGCCAAGCCAAGCTTGACCCACCTCGACTTGACTCGACTCGGCTCGATGTATAACCCTAAACCCAACTGCCAGTCAATCGGGTGTTGACCTCCATTTTTCTGAAAACAGAGAGGTTTTTTCTCTCCTTTTATTTTTTCCGCCCAATGGGCATTTGAACGAACAGTCGTCCATTGTTTGTTGATCCATGGTCCATCATCGTGATCTCCCAGACGATCTAAACCGCCCATCATGCTTAGGGCCAAATTCCGACCAAAACCGCTTCAAAACTACTACGCACATTTTACTAATAGGCTTTAAACCTAGCAAACAACAGCCACGCATACGTTTTAAAGCTGGGTCGTTTACATTTTTTTTGTTGAAAAACGGAGTCATTGCGCTCCCCCGCGCGTACTCTTCTTTTTTTCATAAAAAAAAAAGTCATTCAGACCGATCACATCTCGAGTAGAATTGTCCAATCTTACCCCGGAGTCACGGTAGACCCTATTGAATGACAAATGATAGACTAAACTGGACCAAATTTACCAATGAATCCAGAGATTTCTCCCTAAGGGTTGTACACATGAGTGCATGTGTGAGAACTAGTAGGGTCTTCATGTATGCGGTGGGAGGAAACCTAATAATGTTGAGGGAGCACTTCGGAGCTTGATCTTAGCCGTTCAGAAGGGAGATTCCTGACTGTCCATTCGTTGCCAGTAGTGGGCCTAAAAGCAGGAAACTTTCTTTCATTACAACGAAATCATTTCCAATACGGAAAGATTTCGGCATTTCTTGCATAGCTAGAGTTCGAATGAGTGTAGAGAACTCTCCCTTAACCTTGACCGTTCGATGAGAACAATCTGAGACTTCCATCAAAGATCACACGGATTAGGGTTTGAAAAGCAAGCCAACACTTGTATATAACTAGTAATGTGTAATATTTTCGGTTCTTTCATTCATTTGTAGTCGGATTGAAGAAACCCTAGCTCCAATAGATCTGGATCATCCACACCCATCCCAGGAGATGTATGAATCCCTAAAACCCTAACTGTAAGGACAAAAGGCATCCATTGATGTTTCTTTGTGATTTTTTCGGAATCGAGTCGTGAGTTCCAATCTCACGAACCACCGAGAAAACATGATCCAAGCTTCGACCCAATGTATCTTGAAGCTTCCTAGTGTTGATTAAGGTCATTCACAAGTAGCGGATTGAAGAAGTCATCATATGGAATCCATCATTAAAGGTCAGTTCATCTTCTTCGATTGCATAATGGTTGTTTGATTTTGATAAAGAATGAATCCAGGATCCAAGTCAATCATTTGGTGGGCCTTAGAATCTAGAATCATTCAACATAGCTTTATGCCAGATTTGTTTGTGTGGACAGATTCCAAATCAGCGTAGAGAGATAACATTGAAAATTGTTATGCATTTAATCGGGTATTGTTGAGTCAAATTGGGTCAACTTAGCAATCTTTCGAGTCATTCTGATGAGTCTGGTAGTTTTTCCAAACATGTTGGATTGAAAACGAAAGAAATGAAGAAGAAGAGGAGGAATTGGTCGGGTGTGATAGCTCAAGTTGCACTGAGTTAGAGCTAAATCTAGGGGTGTGTTAGCAAGTAACTCAAAAAAAAAAAAAAAAAAAAAAACTTGTTAGTTGTTCTGTTAAGTTGGAGAATGAGGAAAAGTAAGGAAGAAGAAGATAGACAGAGGAAGGAAGTGAAGATATAAGGAAGAAATTGAAGAGAGAGGGAGAATTAGGTTGTTGACTCAACTTGTCCTCTTGAGTCAACTCACTGGACATTGAGTTGGGTTGGGTCTGCATTAGTAGTGATTGTTAGATTTGAGAGGAGGGGAGGCAGAAGGAAGAAGAAATCAGGGAGAGTTGGTGCATCAGGTTCAAATTGGGTTCATCTGATGTTGTTGAGTTGACTCAGTGAGTTCTTCTAAGTTTGGAGGTTAGATGTTAGTTTAAACTCGGTTTGTCATTGAGTTAAGTTGTGCTGAGTCATCAATAGTGAGTTAACTCAATGAGTTTTACTGAGTTTCCTTCATTTGAAACCTATTTTCAATGGTTTTGGTCCAGCAATGTAACCGAAGTTTGAATTTTCATTGCTCAAGTTCGTTTGGGTTAATTTGACCGAAATCAATAACTAGGTGAGTCGTTTACCCTTTAATGTCTTCTATTACAACTTAATTCTATTACAACTTAATTAAAGTTTAGTTTGGATGGTTGATTGCTAATCTCATAATCGAATGTAGTGATTTGAACTTTTAAACACTATATTGTATCCACCTTCCTTCTACAAGTCTAGCTGTAGTTTTAGCACTATCTAGTTAAGATGTTGTACTGGGTGGGGTTGAATCCCGAAGCTCTAATTCTCCATCTAGCAATCTTTGATTGGAACTCAATTTGTAAGGTGAAGATCACCCTTCAAGTTTTTCGTTATTATAATAATTAGATTAGTTTACTCTCATTTGTCTTTCATGAATGACTTATTACTCATATCTAGTTTATACGAATGATCTAATTTCGTTTAACACTATATATGTTTTAGGAAGTGACTTGAATTATTATGTACATTGTAAAATTGACATGCTTTACATTGTATAATTATCTCTTTAATTTAGTTAAGCAGCATATCTTATTTGCATATCGTTGATACCAATGTAAGTTGATGGAAGTGATGTTTGTTTATATTGAGCGGATTAAATTGATTACAATTGGCTTAATATTTGTTCGTGTTAATGAATTGTATTATACATATAGTTATGTGTGTTGATGGACATGTATTAGAGGTTCTCTGAACTAGTGGCTAGTTATGAATAGACCAAATGTATTGGGTTGTAAACTTACCATCTCGTGGATGATTTGCGCCTTATGGCTTGTCGTTTGTAATTTTTTATTGTGTCCTTGAATGAACTTGGTGCCAATATGGCTTGTCAGGAAGATTTTTTTTGTTGAAAATATATTTGGGCTTGTGATGGTAATGTCAACGCATTGAATCATGAGTGACTACTAGTTGTAGAAGTTTACATAAATGCAATATCTTGATTTTATTATTTTTAACGTTTCGAGTGTATTTTAATTGTACTTGCTAAAGTCTCATAAGCCAGGGATGGTGGTATGTGATACTGTGCTTGAGTTGTTGGCCTATGCTAGGTAATGGCTCCCATAGTAACATTTGAGCTTATTTGATGCGATGTTTATAATTGGACTAATAATGGTCAAGTTAATCATGCATACATGGCACATGGGCATTATCAGATGCCTGGTTGACAAATTGAAAAACCAGTGTGTTATTCGAATTATCATTTTTGCATTTTGAATGGGTTGACTGTATGAAAGACCCATTCTTTTACATGAATGGGCTGACTATTTGAAAGGTTCATTCAATTGTTCAATTAGATGTGCACCTTCAGGTTAATTGCATTCATACTTTCATGTACTAATTAAGATTAAATTAACAATTGAATATTGTGGTGGTTTGTATTATATTAGTGAAGAGAGGATTATATATCCTTATATTATACTTTGAATTGTGGTTTGAATGTGTAGTTGGCGTTGTACTTGCGAGTTGTGACTTGTAATTTAGATATTATGGTTTATTAAACTGTTACTTGAAAAATATGAATTGTGTCTTTTTCTGAATTGCAGGTTGTATCCTCTTATATTCTATTTATGAAGTATAAATTATACATTCTTGTATTTTATACTTAAGAAGTATACATTGAATATTATAATTTCTTGAGTTTTATTTGAATATTACTCTTAACTATTATGATGCTTTGGTAATATTGGGGGTATACCTCACTGAGATAGCCATTGACACTATCAAAACAAATTCAGTTGATGCAAGATACATAAATGATGTGTAGGTTGACGCTCACGTGGAGCACGAGGAGCTGTTTGATCTTTGAAGTTAAATTTATTAATTTTTAGTTGTATTTCATATTTGCTATAATATATTCTTTTGAATTTGTTTGTATAGAGTCATTAGTTTGTATAAACCATTTAGGGTAATTACTTGAATATTCTGGAATATATATTTGAATTTTTCTTATATACTTGAATTGTTATTCTTCCATTGCAATACTTTAAAAAAAAATAAAAAAAAATAAAAATCATGGTGAGATGTGGGCTATCCTTGAAGGTTAACACTTAGAATTTTGAAAAATGAGTACTAAACTTGGGTTATAAAATCCAGGCATTACAATGTGGTGCAGCAATCACGTGCCACAACTCCAATTGATATTAGGATAACATTCAAGAAACCTATTGAATGAACCTTAATAGTATCCATGTCAAGTTAGATGAAGATATGGTGCTAATCGAGTGGTCGACCTTCCCTTATCCACTTTCTATAATAAAAATGTGAACCCAAATGTTCTCTATAACACTGAGTTGGATCAAATATCTCAGCTACGGACCATGTGAACAAGTTCAAGGCCCTAAAGGCTTGTTTGGGAACGTGGATTTGGAACCCCTTGGATTTGAAATCCTCTTATTGTGTTTGGCAACTTAGATTGGGAATCAACTTTAATTCAAAAGTAGCTATGCATGGTATATTTACAGTGGTTTGAATTTAATTACTAAATCAACTTTAATATATCTAATTAGTGATGTATGTAATGTTTGACACAATGGTTGTAATAAGGCCACTAAAATATATGCTTTTCAGAAAATGATGAAATTCCAAGTCTTGGATGGGCTACAAGCATAATATTATGTCTGAGTGACTAGCCAACTATTTTTAACCATTGATTTACATGGACAATGTTTGGACGGTGTTGATCATGATATTAAAATAATTATAGTGATGCAATTGATAATATTTATTTTTTTTATTTTTTTTTATTTTTATATCATTAGTGAGCCATGTGCTCAATAGAATAATAACCCGGTGACACAGATCTTACACATGCAACTATTGAAAAGATTTTACCGTCCAAGCTCTCACCGTATATTTGAAACCCCCTCAAAAAACCCCCTATATTTGAAACCCCTGTTTACTTTATGCAACCAAACAGTAAGGGGATTTAAAATTCCCCCAAATCCCCAAAATCCATGGTGCCAAAATGTCCCCTAAGGTTTTTATTCATGGCCCAATATAGACTCACAAGAGTTTGAACATGAGGTCATGGGTTCGTATATCCATCGTGGTGTGAGTAGGTGTGTTTAAAAAAAGTTCCAGGGCCCTGCCTATCCATACACAGCGTATCCATAAGCAAACAAGGGGAAAGATAGTTATTTAAAAAACATGAGCCAGCCCAACTGGCGGCTACCGTCGGAGCCAACCCGTCAAGTTAGAATGGATGACTCGTTAATATTATTGAAATCGAAAGAAAAGAAAAAAATAAAAATAATAATTACTTAATTAGGATGATCTTTGAAGGATGTTGGGGTTTAAAGAGGCAAGGTCCATGTGAGGAAGACACTTGTAACATTGGATCCCTTATATTCTAATATCCCATGCATTGTATTGTATTGAAAGTGCCTGTGCAAGGAGCATATATGGGATATTGATACGTATGTTTGTATGGGGGTTCGAGGAAATTACTACAGCACATGAAGTACTTTTAATAAAGGTGTAATACCATGCTTTCCAACGTTTGCAAATGCACCTTCCTTGAAATTTCAGCCTCATACGGCTTTCATTGCCGCGTTTTCTCTCAACAACCCTATCCTCGTGTGGATGGCCCACCTAACGCTTTCCTTTTGTTTATTGTATCTGTACATGCCTGCCCATTAAATGCCCGTACGTTTTTTTCGTATCAGATAACGGAGCTAAGGACGGGTGGGACCCACCGTTTCTGGTGGGGATTGGCCTGGTCGATGCATCCCATTCTGGGCGCGGATTGGATACCACCCCGACTAGGTCGGACGCGGATTTCCTTCCAAAGGTTTTGGCAGGAACTTCCTGCACTGGGAAGCTAGTGGGGCCTACTGTAATGTTTTTGTGAAATCCACGCCGTTCATCTCTTTTCTCGAGCTCATTTTAGGACATTTGACCGATAGTGAGCCGGATCCAAGATCAGGTGGGCCACACGAGAGGAAATAGTAGGGATTGAACGGTCACCATTAAATATTCTTATGGCCCCAAAACTTTTGTATCAGGCTAAGTTTTTTGTATTTTGAATTACCTTATAAACAGTTTGGATGGCATATAAACATCAATGCAGAGCTCAGGAAGATTTCAACTGTAGGAATTTCTTTACCCAGTTTTTCCTCTCGTGTGGCCCATTTTAGTTTTGGAACATTCTCATTTTTTGTTGAAGCTTCTAAAATGATCACTCAAAACGGATGGACAGGGTGGATTTCTCACAAACATTACGGTGGCCCCACCTAGCTTCCCAGCGCAGGAAGTTCCTGCTCTAGCTAGCAGGAAATCCGCGTCCCACCACAGACGTCCTATCAGGGCTCTGTGCGGCCCACCGATATATATGAATTTTATCAAAGCCTTTCATCCATTTTTAAATATTATTTTAAGACATAATCCAAAAATTGACTCAGAAAGAAGGTTCGAGTGGACCACACCACATGAATCCGTGGTGACAATGACCCCACCGTTGAAACCACCCTAAGTCCCACCGTTATGTTTATTTGCCATCCAACCTATTCATAAGGTCACGTAGATCTGGATGAAGGGAAAATAAAAATATCAGCTTGATCCAAAACAGAGCCTCCTGACAGGACCGTCCGTCTCTATCTAGGTCCAGGTGGGGGTGGTATAGTACCCAATCCCCACCCTCCCATTCTCTTGATGAACAGACGTTTGTCGAGCCCACTCGCGTAGAGACTGTAACCGACGCTCAAGAAGTGTCAGAATGGAAGCATGTGAGAGATCTTGGCTTTCTGTTAGGTGGGCCACACTGTATAAATCTTCTGGCGCAAAGATCGAACTGTTTTGCTCCTCCGATGGGCCACAATTTACAGAACAAGTGCGTAGCTAAGACAATTTTTATTAGCCATCCGTTTGCTTTGAACACTGACGCCCACCTGAGGAGCGGAATGGTCTGATATTTTAGCCAGAGGATCTAAACGGTGTGGACCATCGGCTGAGAAACTCGGATCTCACCTACATGTGTGCCATTCGCGCGCGTGTAGATGGAAAGGAGTCTCAGTGTTGTACACTTGTGGGCTTAGCGAACCTTGTGGTGTTCCTTCCACACTCGCATCTTAAAGGTTGCAGCTTGGTATATGTGTGATGTATCCAATCCGCTCATTAGGTTGATCCTATAATATAGGTGCTTATCCTGAAAAATCTAGGTGATCTGATGATCAAGAGAGCTAAATATGCATAAAAGGAATGGATGGCTAGTATAAATTAACCAACGGTTGACATCCAACGGAAATCTGTGCCCAGCTGATGATCATATCAGGAAGAATTTTCATACAAGACAGCTACGAGGTGAGACCCACCTGAAATCTAAGTAAAAAATTGCAAAGTAGAGTTCAAATACAACACGCAGGAACAAAATCTAGCAAGCCAATCCCACTCCCGTAAAGAAAGAAACGAGTGCCTGTATTAAAGAGACAATGGAGTTCCCTGTACTCTGCATCAAAATCCGAATCCTTACTATCAAGATCACATGTCAGAAAAAATAAAATAAAATCAGGCTGATCCATTAATCAAGAGAGCCACACCGTTGGAATAAATGGCCTGGCTCGACGTACAAGTGTGGACCATCAAATGAATGGTTGCCCTCATTTACCTAGACGTGTGATCTTCCTTATGGGCCCACATCCTTGCACATAGTTAAATGGAAATATGGGTATGCATGACGAGTTAGCATGCAGCCGGCCGTAGGTGATCAATTCTCTACTAGAAATACAAAAAGAGGTACAAATATATATATACATTGCTCCTATTAAAGGCCATGTTGCTACCATTAAAGGTTCTATTGGAGTTTGTCCAAAATAATCAATGTGTATCAATGCGAATGTAATCGGGTTGATCTTAATAACCATAGTTATTTAAGGACATGTATGTTGTGACTTAAAGCATCTTATGTTATCTTTAACTTGCCATGGGTATTTGAGGAGTACATTCTTTGGTTTTTAAAACTTGAGATTGGACACAGTTTTTATTAACTAAAGAAAATTATGTTCCATGGAGCTCAGTCCCTCGATGAGCCATGATTAGCACGGATGCTTGAACATATATATATATATATATATATATATATATATATATATATATATATATATATATATATATATATATATATATGAACAACATCATATTATGAGATGTATGATAATTTTGTATGAGGGAATAAACTTAGGTCGTGATGGAATGTCCAACATCAAGAGCCAATTATGGATTATGTGCACTTGGCTCTTACCCTACATGGGAGTATAAGTGTGTCATAGACATAAATTTTTTAATATGAACTTTTAGATGCTTACATTGGAGAATCAAAGTTCAAATTAATAGTTTAGGAACATTAGCTTAGACCATGAATATATGATGGACCTGATAGTGCATGAAGATTATCAATCCTTGAACTTGAAGGTATATATGAGTCATGGACCTTGATTGAGTGGCTTTAACTCACTTTATGATGCTTTATATGAGTCATTGATCAAAGTGGATGATATTGGGTATGTCCATCGAGATTTATTGATTCTTACGCCGGCTATTAACATGGAGATTCTGTTGAGATGTGGAGCCACATCTGAGGGTCGCACGACCGGTCGTGACCCCTGCTCGACCGGTCGTGATCATTCGTGAACTGGCTTGACTCAAAGTCCAGCAAGCATTAATTTTTGGGGTCCAAGGTGCTCGACCGGCTGTGGGCTATGCTCGACCGGTCATGGGGTCCTCTCGACCGGTCGTGCAGCCTGCACGACCAGTCGAGGTTACGCAGCTTCGTTTCCGGATTTGTTGCGGACTGCGAAAATTTGAGTTAGTTTTCGCAAGGGTGCGAAAGGGAAGTTGTCTAAACTATAAATAGGTGTCCATAGGTCTTTTCTAGTGGGCAAAAGGTTTTCTATGTACTTCCAAGGGAAAGGTTAGTATATTGCCTTGTAATCTTCATTTTTCTTCATAGTGGAAGTGTAACACCCCGAAAAATCGGGGGTCGTGCATAGACTCGACTCCCGAGTTCCCGAGTGTCACTTATCATGCATTTATGGTTTTTATGGTTAATCAAACTTAACTGCGCAAATTGGAATTACCTGAAACATGAAGCACAATCGCACCAGTCTACTGAAGTGAAGGAAATCTCACAAATATACAGGTCCAAAATAATAAAAGGGTCGCCTAAAGCGTTGCCCAACAAAACAACAAAAGAAGGCTATGTCTAAAAAAGAGTAAAGCTGAGCCCGCGGCTCAGCAAATCCAAATTCGGCCCGATCAAGCCGATGGAGAGCCGCCCATCAGCTGCAAGTAGGAGAGTCCGTCCTCCTCGTCCAAGCTTACCTCGCCAAGTTCCTCATGCACTGGGTCACCTGCATCTATGAATGGGTCTGGTTGGTGTTTTAAAACACCATCCCAGAGTGGGAGTGAGTGATCAACTCAGTGCGAACTATTAGTCTCAAGTTATCACAGGCATCAATTGTAATATGAACTTAATGAAAAGCAGACAATCATCAATACCTAATAACTCTTATTTAAAATGCATGCATGTGGGATGATATGATGCATGCCCTCGCCACAACACTCCCTCAAGCGACTCCATCTAACGATCGCATATGACAACACTCCCTCAGAGCGACCTCGACTTCCGAGTCGCCACCCTAACTAATGCATGCAATGCGATCGTGTTAGCCGAGTTATTAGTTAAGTCCATTCATCCAAAGGCGGTTGGGGATTCCGATTCACCCTACGTATCAATGCCCTAAACCGGTTGCGAGGCCAAGACCCCATCAACGCGTGAGGCCGAGTCCCCGCGGTCCGTGATCCCGTCGAGTCCCTCATCCCCGACTCCAAGCACATGAGGAGTGCCGATAGGAAGGATCGCTCGCGGTCACTACGGGGAGGCGCGGTACCTCAAAGATAGGCCGACACGGCTCGGACACGGTGTCCCATTCCACCATGCCCGGCTCACGAGGCTGTGGACTGTTTCAAGTGGATTATCATTGGGCTACAATGGTTGCAGGGTGGTTCAGATTCCATACATATGTGAGCACACAGGGTTAACAAACAGGGTTGGTCAGTCAATAGACTAGACCGCATGAGTCAGGCGAGTGTGAGACGAGTGACCTCGGGCACAAGGGTCCCACGTAGTCGAACTACAGTCGCTCGAGTACACCCGCCCAAGCCCACGGATATAGCCCTAGCGTAGTCCTACCGATGGGACTACCGTCTCTCATCAAGTTCCTGACCAACCCAAGAGTGTGAGGGGATCCGTAACATGCCAATTCTACAGATTATCAATTAGCATAGCGACCACATGTTCTCATGCATCTCATATACCATTCAGATTCTCATAACAAACAAGACTAACCATAACATGTAATAAGTGCATGTGACTTATGTGTGTGTGTGTGGGTGAGGAAGTTGCGCACTTCCTCCATCACAAGCCATCATATGCATAAGGGTAATGAACCATACATATTATAAAGCACAACATATGGGAAAAACCAATAAAACATGAGCAAGTGATTCATTCATACACACAATCACGTAAGAGGCAAGATCAAAATAATGAGAGAACTAAGCATGCATATTCATACAATTCCAACAACATGTAATTTCCTAGGGTTTTTCTAGAATTTCAAATATAACATCCAAGAATTCAAAATCATTAATCCCACATTAAAATTGGTGCTAGGCCACCTAAGATTAATAGTCCGCACCTAGGATCGTTGGAGGCTTGAGAAAAACGTCCTAGGAAAGAGGGCTTTGCGGTAGATCGACCGGAATCCCTAAAATAACTTCACATGTTAGATTTGCAAGCAAAACCCCCATCCTTACAAGGGTTTTCAAAGAAAAAGAGGGTTGGGTCTTACCTAAACGATCCATGAGATGAAGAGGCCGATTTTTTAATGGGTTTCCCCTTGGAGAAGGTGTAGGGAGAGGAGAGATTGATTCCCTTGGGCCCCACCTTGATTTAGGGTCCACGTGTCTTCTTCCCTCTCTCTTTCTTCTCCTTTCTCCTCTTTCTCTTCTCCTTTTTCTCTCTTCTCTCTTTCCTTTTCTAGGGCAAAATCGTATGGGGAGAGGGGGTGCCCAAATGGAGTCTCTTTATAATGCCGTTTTGGTGCAATTGGCCCTAAGTGTTGGGTCATTACTATATTAACCCTATGGGAGGGTTTTCTAGCCTCAAGGGCCTACTATGGGGTGTACTAGTCGATATACACCATAGGATAGTTAGTCTTAATGATGATCTACGTATGGACACAACCGGCCCGCCATTTCGACGCGCCGATCGACAGATATGATTGGAAGTCTGTTCAACGGTCCACCGATGGTCGATCGGGGCCGCGGCTATACGGATGTGAGGAGGGAAATATCCTTACTCGATGTGTGAAGTTTGGTCATAAATTGACGGTCCAAAATTCTCAACTTTGCATAAGAGTGGACAACTCAAATCACTTAAGTTCTCACAATTTCCCAAACTAGCCTTCTAGGGCTCCCTATTGAAGTTGGGGTGGCCCTAACACCCCTCTGGCCACCAAATTTGGTGTGTAGTTGCCTTATGGCCTGACTAGGGTCCATGCAAAAATTGAGGACGAACGGATGAACGAATATATGATCTGAGAAAGAGTTTTTGACCTTTAAGTGGTCTGTGGGGCCATTTTGGTGATTGAGTATTTCTGATGGCCCTCTGGCCATAAAATTTATAGGATAAGTGGTCCATGGCCCGATGAGGGCCCTTACAAAATTTGGGAACGAACGGATGCGGGGTTTGGTCGTACGGGTCCGATTCGCGATCAACGGTCATCGTGCCAACCGGGGCCCGATTTGGTGGGCATACGTTGAAAAATACATTAAACCTTCACCGTAAATTTGGAAGAAATCCGACGGCCGAAGGCCCTGAGTCTCACTTTCTTTTGTTAGTGCTAGATTTTTAATCTGGCATTGGTGGGGCGCATTGGGCAAGCGCCAGATGGTACTTCTGGGTGTCCATTGGGTCCGTAGTCCGCGATGGACCACAAGCCCAAGTGAGATCTAAGGTTTCCTAAATTTTTAGATTTTTCGACCTTCCTCGGTTCTTTGGGCGGCCCACACGGCCGTCACTAAGTAATGTCCCAAGCTACCGGCTTGACAAATTTCGCACATGGTCTGATCGTGACCAGACAGAACCACTCGTGTATAAGCTAGCATTGAGTGTTAATGGTTAATAAGTGATGATATAAGTTAATTACATTAAAAAAATTAATTTAAGGATTTTTTTTTTTTTTTTGAAAATTCAAAACAGTAAAAATTTGGGATGTTATAATCTACCCCCCTTAAAAATAATTTCGTCCCCGAAATTGCCTAAGGGTAATAAATACATTTTGTTTGCCTAAGTTTTATTGATTTCAGGTTTATATGCATGGTAGGGTGTATACTAACTATACTAGCTTTGCTTATTATTTTCTACCCCCCTTAAAAAAAAATTTCACCCTTGAGGTTTGAAAACAATGTCAAAATCATGATTATCGTGCTAAGTGTTTGTTGATAAAGTTTACTTAAGGGTGGTGTATTCTACTCTTTATGATCAAGCTAATACGGAAAAACAGTTGTGGTAGACTTTGATCTCATACGTCGATCCTCTGCTTGACCAGGGCAGAAAGATCGCTGTATCCCTTCTTAGTCCTGGTAGATCCCGGTCTTCTGCTCGGTCAAAGCAGTGAGTCCATTGGTATACACCCAGGATTAAGAATTGGGTCAAGCCGCGAATACATCGCAAGTGTATGATCCCGTGATTCCGTAGTCTGATCAATCTTAACATTTGGAAAACATCAAAATTCTTTAACAGTTCAAGCTTCACATTCATAATATTTTTATGGGTGGTGAGTTTCCCGCGATGCCTATGATCAAACGACTGTCCTAGAGGGGTTTCCATGACCTTAAGGTTCCTCTTGACATAACCATTTTGATCCTATGTTTAGTGAGTTATGAGCAAATCACGTTTTAGTTTCATAAATTTTAACAGGAAAGGAAGAATCGAAAATTGTAAGGTATTCTGGTGGTTTAGAGTGTTAATAACATTAAGATGGACGCAGTAAGGCAATCATACATACAAGCATTTATAAGGTGACAAGAAAATTTAAAAACAATCTATACATTCATATTAAATTCAAAGTGCCATTAGTATGACTAGTTACATCATACAACATGGATTACATAGTTCTCTGGACATTCCAACATAAGGAAAAAATAACTTAGTCAAGCAAACATCCTAACTATCCTTCAACACAAGCAGGTAGAACTAATCGACTCAAAGCAAACTACTAATTATCGGAAAGGTTATGCTACTACTCTTCTGGATCGGGCAAAGATGGGGGTACTTCTTCCCCATGAGGGAAGGAATCACCAGAATGGGGAAGAAGGAAGTAACGGTTGCTAGGAATGCCATTTTCCTCGGCAGGGAAATGGACTTTGGATGAGAATATAGGTGAGGGTGGGAGGGGAGATCCTAAGGATGGGTTTGGGAAGGACTTAAAAATGTGTTTAGAATTTGTTTGGGGAAAGTGGGGTGGAATGGGTTTGAGAAAATGAAATTTGAGACGAGCTAGAGTGAAGAGGATTGATGTTGGGTTTCGAGAGTAAATGGGTGAATGGAGTAGGATTGTGGAAGGTTGGAATGTGTATTTGAGATGAATTGGTGGGAGTAGAGGAGGGATTGGGATGAATTTTGTGTTGGGTTTTAGAAGTGGTTGTGTAAGTGGGGTTCGATGGAAGGGTTTGAAATGGGTTTATGAGAAATGAGGTTTGGGAATGGGTTTGGAGTTTGTCTTATGAATGGGTTTTGAAGGCAATGGGTTTGTTGAAGGGAAATGTGTTGAGAATGGGTTTGATGTAAAGGGGTTTGGGAGTGAAGTCTAGAGTGATATTGAGAATGGGTTTGTGTAATGAGAAATGAATGGGTTTGATGGGTTTGGGATTGGAGTTGAGTTTTGAAAGTGATGGAGTGGGATGAAACGGAGTGAAAGTCTTGTAGGAAGGAATGGGTTTGGTGGATTGTGAAAATGAAGTTGGAGGGGGTTTAAAGAATGTTGAAAGGGTGTGAATGTTGGTGGGAGTTGGTTGGAAGGGAGGGATTTGAGATTTTTGGAAAAGGGAGAGGCTTCACTAAATGTTTGGGAGTATTAGAGAAGGAGGAAATGAGAGGAAATAGGGCTATGGAGCCTTTACTTGCAAGGAAAGTGGGCCCCACACGAGTACAAGGTGTACATAGAGAGAGGGGACATCTTATAACGTTTCTTACACTTTTAAGAACCGGATTATTTTTAAAATTTTTATGATGATTTATCATCAAGTTTTAAGTCATCTCACCAAATTTCATATTATTTAGAGTTGTAAATAAATTATTAAAATTCTAGGAAAAATAGCTGCCTGAATTTTAAAATTTTTGGATAGTTGTCAGAACATCCTAATTTTAACCATATTAAAGTTTTTATTTTATTTTTTTCTTATTTTTATATAAAACTATACTCATCAAGCTTCAATCTGGCTTTTGAATCACCCAAATCGGAGTTGTAACGAAGGAGTTATGGATTTTTGAAGTTGACTAAAAATTGCAGAAATTTTGGCGGGGAACACTTGTCGGCGGGGTGGCCACGCGGGTTGGCGGGGTGGCCACGCGGGTCGGCGGGGCGGCCACGCGGGTCGGCGGGGTGGCCACGCGGGCCTCTGGACCACCGGCGGGGTGGCCACGCGGGTCGGCGGGGTGGCCACGCGGATCGGCGGGGTGGCCACGCGGGTCATCTAGCTTCCTGGCGGGGGCTCCTTGCAATGGTCATATCTCGCAAACCGGAATGAGTTGTTCGATGTGCCATATATGAATTTGGGGTAGAACGAGCTGATCTACACAATGGACCTACTGGTTTCATGATATTCCTCTCAGTTATGGGCCAAAACCTAGTTTTTCTCCAGTTTCACTATTTTCAGTAAATTTTCGTTCACTCCTAAGTCTTTATCCCAGAATGGGTCTGAACTATCAAATTTAGCCTAAGACTATGGTTTCGACCGTCTAATCCCTTAGTTTCAGTTATACATTTTCTCTATTTCCGATAAAATTTCATTCGCCCCCCACTTAATTGTTCCCGAATGGGTCAGGATTAATATGCTTGGTCCGGTATTGGCTCATTGGGCTCAGACAAGGGCTTCTACCGTCCAATCATCCAATATCCGGCTCGTTCCTACCAATGTCCCGAAAAAAACTAAAGGACAGAAGGACTTAGACCTAATCCTGCTTGACTAGTAGCATTAAGCTACACGAAATGGGATTACAATGCTAATCCTAACTCACGATTGGGAATGACAAGTCTGGAATGAGTGTGGGGTGAGATTCAAAATTGACTCCATAGGCTTTGCTGGATGAGCCTTGGATTGAGAGGTATGTCGCGGGATTTCCAAATCCCTTGATGATGAACTTTCTAAGTAGATTTCGGAAGGAAACTCAAAATTTACCTTTAATTGGATACATTTCAACAGGGCATCATGGAATAAGGGATGCGCTCATCCCATGGACAATACTTTACACCTACATTACTCGTTACTCTAACATTCATTCCACCCAAATCCCACCTATCTCAGTTGGCCCCATGGGTCCTAGGAATTTGGTGGACTAACAAGCTAAACCTTCTAGTTAGTCGAGTTGAATCTCGCCGCCAGGTTAAGACCCTCGGATTTCCTCTCTCACAACCCATTCCTAACCCCTTGCAAGTCCTTTCTTTCGTCTAATGTCGTTGGTTCAGGATCTAAGATGATTCCTAGCGTTCTAAGTCCATATTGTGTCGTCTAATCCGTATCTTCTCAAGTCAGCGGACGCGTTAGCGAGCTCATGACCCATGGCCCAAGGAATTCCAAACTATTGCTCTGATACCATCTGTAACACCCCGAAAAATCGGGGGTCGTGCATAGACTCGACTCCCGAGTTCCCGAGTGTCACTTATCATGCATTTATGGTTTTTATGGTTAATCAAACTTAACTGCGCAAATTGGAATTACCTGAAACATGAAGCACAATCGCACCGGTCTACTGAAGTGAAGGAAATCTCACAAATATACAGTCCAAAATAATAAAAGGGTCGCCTAAAGCGTTGCCCAACAAAACAACAAAAAGAAGGCTATGTCTAAAAAAGAGTAAAGCTGAGCCCGCGGCTCAGCAAATCCAAATTCGGCCCGATCAAGCCGATGGAGAGCCGCCCATCAGCTGCAAGTAGGAGAGTCCGTCCTCCTCGTCCAAGCTTACCTCGCCAGGTTCCTCATGCACTGGGTCACCTGCATCTATGAATGGGTCTGGTTGGTGTTTTAAAACACCATCCCAGAGTGGGAGTGAGTGATCAACTCAGTGCGAACTATTAGTCTCAAGTTATCACAGGCATCAATTGTAATATGAACTTAATGAAAAGCAGACAATCATCAATACCTAATAACTCTTATTTAAAATGCATGCATGTGGGATGATATGATGCATGCCCTCGCCACAACACTCCCTCAAGCGACTCCATCTAACGATCGCATATGACAACACTCCCTCAGAGCGACCTCGACTTCCGAGTCGCCACCCTAACTAATGCATGCAATGCGATCGTGTTAGCCGAGTTATTAGTTAAGTCCATTCATCCAAAGGTTGGGGATTCCGATTCACCCTACGTATCAATGCCCTAAACGGTTGCATGAGGCCAAGACCCCATCAACGCGTGAGGCCGAGTCCCCGCGGTCCGTGATCCCGTCAGTGGTCCTCATCCCCGACTCCAAGCACATGAGGAGTGCCGATAGGAAGGGATCGCTCGCGGTCACTACGGGAGGCGCGGTACCCAAGATAGGCCGACAGCTCGGACACAGTGTCCCATTCCACCATGCCCGGCTCACGAGGCTGTGGACCAGTTTCAAGTGGATTATCATTGGGCTACAATGGTTGCAGGGTGGTTCAGATTCCATACATATGTGAGCACACAGGGTTAACAAACAGGGTTGGTCAGTCAATAGACTAGACCGCATGAGTCAGGCGAGTGTGAGACGAGTGACCTCGGGCACAAGGGTCCCACGTAGTCGAACTACAGTCGCTCGAGTACACCCGCCCAAGCCCACGGATATAGCCCTAGCGTAGTCCTACCGATGGGACTACCGTCTCTCATCAAGTTCCTGACCAACCCAAGAGTGTGAGGGGATCCGTAACATGCCAATTCTACAGATTATCAATTAGCATAGATGACCACATGTTCTCATGCATCTCATATACCATTCAGATTCTCATAACAAACAAGACTAACCATAACATGTAATAAGTGCATGTGACTTATGTGTGTGTGTGTGGGTGAGGAAGTTGCACGCACTTCCTCCATCACAAGCCATCATATGCATAAGGGTAATGAACCATACATATTATAAAGCACAACATATGGGAAAAACCAATAAAACATGAGCAAGTGATTCATTCATACACACAATCACGTAAGAGGCAAGATCAAAATAATGAGAGAACTAAGCATGCATATTCATACAATTCCAACAACATGTAATTTCCTAGGGTTTTTCTAAATTTCAAATATAACATCCAAGAATTCAAAATCATTAATCCCACATTAAAATTGGTGCTAGGCCACCTAAGATTAATAGTCCGCACCTAGGATCGTTGGAGGCTTGAGAAAACGTCCTAGGAAAGAGGGCTTTGCGGTAGATCGACCGAATCCCTAAAATAACTTCACATGTTAGATTTGCAAAGCAAAACCCCATCCTTACAAGGGTTTTCAAAGAAAAAGAGGGTTGGTCTTACCTAAACGATCCATGAGATGAAGAGGCCGATTTTTTAATGGGTTTCCCCTTGGAGAAGGTGTAGGGAGAGGAGAGATTGATTCCCTTGGGCCCCACCTTGATTTAGGGTCCACGTGTCTTCTTCCCTCTCTTTCTTCTCCTTTCTCCTCTTTCTCTTCTCCTTTTTCTCTCTTCTCTCTTTCCTTTTCTAGGGCAAAATCGTATGGGGAGAGGGGGTGCCCAAATGGAGTCTCTTTATAATGCCGCTTTGGTGCAATTGGCCCTAAGTGTTGGGTCATTACTATATTAACCCTATGGGAGGGTTTTTCTAGCCTCAAGGGCCTACTATGGGGTGTACTAGTCGATATACACCATAGGATAGTTAGTTTTAATGATGATCTACGTATGGACACAACCGGCCCGCCATTTCGACGCGCCGATCGACGATATGATTGGAAGTCTGTTCAACGGTCACCGATGGTCGATCGGGGCAGCTATACGGATGTGAGGAAGGAAATATCCTTACTCGATGTGTGAAGTTTGGTCATAAATTGACGGTCCAAAATTCTCAACTTTGCATAAGAGTGGACAACTCAAATCACTTAAGTTCTCACAATTTCCCAAACTAGCCTTCTAGGGCTCCCTATTGAAGTTGGGGTGGCCCTAACACCCCTCTGGCCACCAAATTCGGTGTGTAGTTGCCTTATGGCCTGACTAGGGTCCATGCAAAAATTGAGGACGAACGGATGGACGAATATATGATCCGAGAAAGAGTTTTGACCTTTGAGTGGTCCTGTGGGGGCCATTTTGGTGATTGGAGTATTTCGATGGCCCTCGCCATAAAATTTATAGGATAAGTGGTCCATGGCCCGATGAGGGCCCTTACAAAATTTGGAAACGAACGGATGCGGGGTTTGGTCGTGCACGGGTCCGATTCGCGATCAACGGTCATCGTGCCACACCTGGGGCCCAGATTTGGTGGGCAGACGTTGAAAAATACATTAAACCTTCACCGTAAATTTGGAAGAAATCCGACGGCCGTGGAAGGCCCTGAGTCTCGATTTTTTGTTAGTGCCGATTTTTTAATGGGCATTGGTGGGCGCATTGGGCAAGCGCCGGATGGTACTACTGGTGTCCATTGGGTCCGTAGTCCGCGATGGACCACAAGCCCAGTGAGATCTAAGGTTTCTAAATTTTTAGATTTTTCTCGACCTTCCTCGGTTCTTTGACGCGGCCCACACGGCCGTCACTAAGTGTAATCGGGCTACCTGGCTTGACGGCCCGCACATGGTCTGATCGTGACCAGACAGAACCACTCGTGTATAAGCTAGCATTGAGTGTTAATGGTTAATAAGTGATGATATAAGTTAATTACATTAAAAAAATTAATTTAAGGATTTTTTTTTTTTTTTGAAAATTCAAAACAGTAAAAATTTGGGATGTTACAGGAAGTTTGCATCCGTGGTTTTTTACTCTTGCTGGAGTTTTTTCACATATATATTGTCTTGTGGTTTGTTTGGAATGCTTTGATTCTTTTTCTAATTTATATTTCTTTTTATTTATCGTTTGTGGGCGAGACCTGAGATTGAGATTGGATCTCAGTTCACTGCGTTGTTGGTGTGCTGCGCAACAACTGGTATCAGAGCTATTGGTTTAGTTCTATTGGGAGCGATGACAAAAGAAGAGAAGACTAAAATTGAGAAGTTTGATGGTTCAAATTTTGCCTTCTGGAAGATGCAGATGGAGGATTATCTGTATCAGAAGGACCTCTATATTCCTTTAGGAGGTAAAGAGAAGAAACCAGAAAAGATGACAGATGATGAATGGTTTGTACTGGATAGGAAGACTTTCTGATCATTGTTTAATTCTTGTATTTAAAGTGCTATTTTAATACTGTGAGCATTGCATATATGATAAACAATCATAATTATTATTTTTTAGTCTGGAAAACATGTAAGTAAGGGTATACTTGGTTATGTGTATTAGGATATGTAGAGGGGTTATTGCCCATGGTTTCTGAGAAAAGATTATCATTCTTTATCACATTCATTAACGATTCCTCCAGAAAGGTATAAGTTTATTTTCTGAAAAGTAATTTTGATGTTTTTGCCACATTTAAGACGTGGAAGGTGATGATAGAAAAACAATCGAGGTGAAAGTTGAAAGTGTTGATGACATACAATGGTGGAGAATTCACTTATATGGATTTCAATCAGTTTTGCAAAGACGATGAATAGTGAAGCACAACATAATAAATAACACACTAAAGTAGAATGGTGGGGTAGAATGTATGAACATAACTCTCCTGGAGAGAGCCCGAAGTATATTGAGTAATGCTACATTGGACAAAGAGCTATGGACTGATGCCAATAATATAACTTGTTACTTGTTAAATCGGTCATCATCTACGGCTGTAAATTATAAATTTTCATAGGAAGTAAGGAGTGGTCATGATGTAGACTACTCAGGGTTGTGGGTATTTGGTTGTGATGCTTACTCTCATATATCATCAATTGAGAGGGATAAATTAGACCAATGGTAAATAAGGGTATCTTTGTGGGCCATGGTAATAGTGTGAAAGGATACATGCTATATGACCGGGTCACGTGGAAGATCACGATGAGCCATGACATCAGGTTTGATAAGGATTCCTTGTGCATCAAGGATGAGACACAACTAAAAATCAAGTCACATAAAGACGAATAGGATCAGGTGGAGTAATCACTTGTGTGAAGAAATCTAGCAAGAGATTGCAAATTACCGACGATATATAGAGATGACTTGAATATTGCATTTACTCTCATTACAAACAAAGGAAATATGTTTACCTTACAAAAAGCATTGGATGAATATGTCATATCTGAAATATACATACTTGTACACACTTAAATAAGATCAGGCCATTTATTACAAGTGTGGTCATATATTTGAAATAAATAACAACAAAAGTTTCACGTGATTACCAAGTATTTGTAATTACTATTTGTTGATGAAATTAACTTGTATTAATCTCTATAAAAAATATCCTCCATGACAAAGAAAGGCATACAACAGTCTAAAAATCCTTCGCATAACTTCACGCTTGAAAAAGGTTTCCTCGGCACATGAACTCCAGGCACGCCAATAGTAGAGATGGTTGGAAGTAGGAAAAACTACTCAATTATCTTCAAGATACAATGTTACATTTATATTAAATCATGCATAATTGCAACATATACTTCCTTTTCTAATAATCCATTTCTCTATGTTTACAAGTATGTCACTCTTGATAATCAAGCCAACCCCTTCTTTTGGTGTAGCAAATGATCACGCGTCCTACTCTCATGGATGGACTAAAACTCTTCTCTTTAACCGACATGAACTTACAGCTGTTTTTGTACTTAGTCCGTGCAACAAAAAGCTACGTGGAGCTCACCATGACATGTGCTTGAAATAGACTCCATCCATTGCAGAATGCCCATTGACACTTTCAGCGGCGAAGTGGCTACTAGACAAGTATGCCGCCCTGGTAATTAACCCAACCCCAGCTTTTGGTGTAGTAAATGATCATACGCGTCCCACTTCCATGAATCGACTAAAAAGTCTTCTTTTCAACCGACACCCGACAGAACAGCTGTTTGTAGTAAGGCAATGCAGCAAGAAGCTACGTGGAGCTCTCCGTTGCACGTGCTTGAAATAAACTCCATCCATGGTTTGTGCCGGCTAACTTCATGTAAGACACGGTTCACCTACGGGCTAACTTTATGTTGGAGGCGGATCGCCGACTAATGTTTCCAATAGTGAGGTAGCTATTAGACGGAGATATCTATTTTCAGATCATTTTAATGTATGGTCTTAAAAATAAAACTGATCCAAATCTCAAGTGGACCATGCCATGAGAAAATAGTGGTGATTGAACGCCTATCATTACAAACTTTTTAGGACCTACTATAATGTTTATCTGCCATCTAATCTATTGTTTATGTCACAGAGGCTTGGATGGAGGGAAAACACAAATATCAATTCCATCCGAAACTTCTGAGGTAGGAAAAAGTTTTTAAGGGTGAGTGTTCAATCACCACGGTTTCTTGTGGTATGGTCGGCACGAGATTTCGATCTATTACGTTTTTGGCTAATGCCTTAAAATGATACAAAATAAAAAAAAAATATAGAAAATGGATGAATGGCATGTATAAAACACATACATCATGGCAGGGTCCACGTGGCACCGTCTGCGTCCCTCTTCGTTAGCCCAAAATCAGGCCAATTCAAAACCCAGTGGGCTCACGGCAGCCAACGATTGGGACGGAATGCTCAACGTTGAAACGGTAATGGGATCCACCAGAATGTTCCTGTTCAGTCCAACCCGTTGGAAAGTCTAAATATGATCATGAACCAAAACTTTGGTCGGCCCAACAAAGTTTCAGTGGCTGGAGTTCACACCCGCACCTTTGCTGTAGTGTGGCTCCATCGAGTTTTGGATTGACTGGATTTTGGTCTCTCATGATAGAATTATCTATCTCGATGTTCCGTACACATCCCTGTGGGCCCCATTGAGCCTTTTTGTTGAAGGGCTCACGGCGCACTACAGCTTACTGTTGTAGGAAATTCGCGTCCTCTCTAACCGCGCGTCGCGCGAATCTCCTTGGGAGCTTTTGTACCATACAAATCCGACCCCAGATCGGACCTTTTAAGCGTCTGATCAGTTCTGTATAGGGACCTACCAACTCCGTCCATTCCTTTAATCAGATCATTTTAAGGAATTTAACCAAAAATAAGTCAGATCTAAATATCTACTGGACCACACCAAATAATAGGCTTGTTTGCATAAAATGCATAAAGAATAAAATGCAAGATTTATCTCTTTTATCATTTTTTTTGGTTGGTATGATCTGAAAAAAATTAATGGACAGCGTGGATAAACAGATACATTACTCTGATATGGGTGGTAGACTCTCGGGTGTTTCAACGCCCGGTCAAGGGTTCGAGTCTCCATAGGTGGTGAAATTCCGTTAGCGTGAGTGTGTGGTGTGTGTACGTGTTTTATAAAAAAACAAAACAAAAAAAAAAACAGATACATTACGGTGTACCCCACAAAAATCTAGTTGGAATCTTAAATGTCCGACCAGGGTCGGACGCAATCCGTTTCCACGAAAAAAGGGCACGGATTGGTACTGCCCATCAGGACCTAGCTGTAGACGGACGGTCATGTGAGGGCTCCGTGGCCACCACTTTGATCTATATGATTTATCCATGCTGTCCATCTATTTTTAGAGATCATTTTAGGGCATGATCCCATTTTAGAGATCATTTTAGGGCATGATCCCAAAAATAAGATAGATCGAAAGCTTTTAGAGATCATTTTAGGGCATGATCCCAAAAATAAGATAGATCGATAGCTCAAACGGACGACACTATAAGAAGAAGTGGGGACTGACCTCTTACTGTTCAAAACTTTATGGGTCCACCGTGATTTTTATTTGCCATCCAACCTGCTCATAAGGTCACGTAGCCATATATGAAGGGAAATAATAAATATCAACTTAATCCAAAACTTTTGTAGGCCCTAAGAGGTTTTCAATGATAGACTCATGTGAGGGCTACGTGCGCACCACTTTGATCTATATGATTTATCCATGCTGTCCATCTATTTTTAGAGTTCATTTTAGAGCATGATCCCAAAAATAAGATAGATCGAAAGCTCAAATGGACGACACTATAAGAAGAAGTGGGGATTGACCTCTTACCGTTCAAAACTTTATAGGTCCACCGTGAATTTTATTTGCCATCCAACCTGTTCATAAGGTCACATAGCCATATATGAAGGGAAATAATAAATATCAGCTTAATCCAAAACTTTCGTAGGCCCTAAGAAGTTTTCAATGATAGACTTTAAATCCCCACTGCTTAATGTGGTGTGGTCCACTTAAAGAGTAAAATCTACCTCATTTTTTGTATCATGCCCTACAATGATCTCTCAAAATAGATGGACGGCGTGGATAAAACATATAAATCACGATGGGCCTCACAGAACCTTGACATGACCGTCCGTCTCTAGCTAGGTCTTGGTGGGGTAGTAGCCAATCCGCGTCCAGGAAAAACGGCTACCTTGAGAATAGAGCTGGGCATCGGTCCGAGTTGGATCGGATTAGGATCCATCCGATCAGATCCGAATTTTGAGTACCTTGATCCGAATCCGATCCGATCCGAGACTGGATCCGAATCACCTGACCCAATCTGATCCTAATTGTCCATTGAATGATCCATGACCGAGTCGAATTCGGTCCAGATTTAATTTTTAAATTGAAGGAAGAACGTCCTTTCTTAGTGGGGTTTTCCTAAAATCTACAAATTTGTGAAGTAAAACCCATTTTCTTCTTAAAATGGCAAACCCCATTTATTTATTTTTTTCTCTTTTCTTTTTGGAACGGCAAAGGCAAACTCCATTTTCTTTTCTTCTCTTTTCTTTTTGAAACTGCAAAGGCAAACCCCATTTTCTTTTCTTCTCTTTTCTTTTTGAAACGGCAAACCCCATTTTCTTTTATTCTCTTTTCTTTTTGAAACGACAAACCCCATTTTCTTTTCTTCTATTTTCTTTTTGAAATGAGAGAGAGAGAGAGAGAGAGAGAGAGAGAGAGAGAGAGAGAGAGAGAGAGAGAGAGGGTAATGAGGAATGGAAGGGAAGGAGAGGAATACCCGAGGGAGAGGGGATTTGTGTTTGTGAATCCTTCTTTTTCTGATGTTGGGAAAATGGAGAAATGGTGTTTCCATGGCCAAACCCTTCAAATGATGAAGGCTGAGAGCAAAAGGTTAGATGTCTCCCTTCTCTTTCCTCTCTTTCTCTCTTCTGACTTCCTCCGCACGGGATATAAGAGCCAGAAAATATTATTAATATATTAGAGAAAGAGAGAGAGTAAAATACGGATCGGATTTCGGTTCGGATCGGGCAATTTTGATGCTTATCCGAATCCGATCCGAACTGCATTCGGATCTGCCCCTTTGTACCCGAACCTAGCCTATCCAACCTACCGATCCTTTTGAATTGGGGTGGATTTACCGGATCGGACCCATTTTGCACACCACTACTTGGGAAGCGGATTGCGTACTGAGTAACTCATAGGGGTGCACATTTAACCGGTAGAACCGTGGAACCGGACCGGAACCGTTGGATCGGTCCGGTTTGGTCCGATTCTGGACAACACCGGTTCCGGTTCCGGTTCCAAAATTACAAGAACCGTTGGATACGGTTCGGTTCGGTTTAGGGCGTGTAAATCGACCCGAACCGTGGAACCGTGGTCCCCACCTCTTCTTACACGTTAGTCGTTACTACGAAGAGGATGAGCGGAGTAGATCTCCGAGAATGCCATCAGAAGTGGGCCCCACTTATTTTTTTTCAAAATATCGAAACCATGCAAAAAAAACGTCCAGGGACGTACGTGCGTGGATTGGGTTTTGACAGTGGGCCCCACCCATCATCCCTTTTCGCGATCCGAACCGTCTATCATGTAGGGTGCTCAAAAACGTTCCAAGGGACGTTTCCCTTTTCAACAGAAAGCGAGGAAAGATAGGGATATCTGCTTGTCCATATTTGAAAAATCCAGAACCGTGGAACCGATCCGTGAACCGAACCGGTTTTCACGGTCCGGTTCTGGTTCGGTTCTAGTGTGCTAACGGTTCGGTTCCGGTTCCGAAAATCCTAGAACTGTTAGGAACGGTTCGGTTTCGGTTTTACCCCGGAACCGGACCAAACCGACCCGTGTGCACCCCTAGTAACTCAGTACAGTAAGCGTACTAAGCAAACTCCGTGGGCTCCAATGTCATTGTATCCACTCCGTCCATCTCTTTTAACACATAATTTTAGGGCTTTACCCCAAAAATGGCATATGTACAAACCTCAAATGGACCACACCACAAGAAACACTGTGAATTGAACATCTACCATTGAAGTTCTAGATCAAGCTGATATTTGTGTTTTTCCTTATGAACAGGTTGGATGACAAATAAACATCACTAGGGGCCTTAGAAAATTTTCAACGGTTGAAATCAATACTTCCACTTTTTCCAGTGGTATGCTCCACTTGAGCTTTGTATATGCATCAATTTTTGGTTGAACCCATAAAATGATATGGAAAAACGAATGGACGGCGTGGATAAACCACATGCATTCGCAGTGGGCCCAACTGAGTTTACTCAGTACGATAAGAGCGTACTGAGTAACTCAGTACGCAATCCGATTTCGCTGCCTTGCAGCTTCTCTCGCGCAACCAAACGCAACCAGATCGCGTGCGAAGATGTCTGCGTTTGGGCTCCCTCCCCACTCGCGCTTCTTCCCGGATTCGTCGGACATCATTCCCGCGGCCCACCACCTCCTCACCCTCTCCACCACTCTCCGCCGCAAGCAGGTTGCCTCCCTCCTCCGCTCTTCTTTCCAGGTATGATTTCCCCCCTCCCTTTTCCCATTATTTACATCTCTGCCAATCGTCTCCCAACCTCTCTCGGATATCGATATGTTTTCTTTAGTTATGCGGCAGGAATTAGGTCAATCCTAACCGTCTAAATTGTGGGCCTCGATATCGATAGGGTGTCGCCCAACAATCACACTGATCGGACGCTCCTAATTGTTCGACCAGTGGCCTTCAAATGGAGGGTTTGAGTTCTAAATCCTCGGGTGTCCAAATTTGGAATTTTATTGTGCGGGATGGCAGAGAAATGCCCATTGATTGAGTGGATAAGATAGCCTGATCAGATTGACTTTTGGGTGATGACCCATCCTCAGTTGAGTCCACCATTCGGATGGTTTGGACTCAGAGCGATGTTTGCATGTCTTTTCCCGTATCTCATTAGATTCTCTATATACATTCTAGAAACAGATATTGAACATCAATGCGAAATCCTGACTTTCATTTGCTACAGGCAATGATCTCAACAGCTTGGAATCATACCGTGATTTTTCGTTTTACGAGCTTCCTACAATTATCAAGGGAGTGAAAAATGAACCACTAAAGATTCTCAACCCTTAGGGGCACAATAATTGATGCAGGCCCATGGCCCACTTAGGCCCACTATAGGCCCGACAATGACGTTAGCCTACAGTCCACCATATGGCCCAACATGTGCTGATTTTTGAACTGTTTGTTTATAGATTTTGGGGCATGAACTAAGAATTACAATTTAATGTTTTTGGAAGATATGGTAGTTGATTTAAAAATGTAGTTGGAGATATGAGAGGAATGTGGTTGAAGATATTCGACTGATTTAGATATGTGGTTAGGATTATTTTCCAAATTTTCTTTTATTATTGTTAGGCTTTTACCATATTAGGTAGATTAGATTTGAAATCAATCTCTTAGTTAGGAGGAGGATTTTCGTTAGACATTACGAGTCTATAAAAAGGAAGGTAGTGTAGGAAGTAGGGATTCCAAATTTTCTCTAGTGCGAGTTTTTCTTAACTATTGTAAGAAAAAGTTTGATATCAATAAAGTTATTTATCCATTTCTACTCAAATATTCTTGTGGGTGTACTCTTGTCCATTTCTTTCCTATTCGAGTGTTGAGGTCATTGACTCGATAATTGGATAATTGGATTGCACCATTTGAATATTAGAGTAGGTCATCTTTGAGGATTTATTTACTCTACATCATTTCACCAAGCACATCTAAGAATTGCAAGCTTAGATGAAGGGAAAGATTGAAAAAAGCAACACCAGGTACCGGTTCTCATGGGAACTTTATGAGAACTTTTGACATGTGGTGTGGGCACAAAATCTGTATGGTTCATTAGATGAGTCACCTCATGAAACCCTAGGGCCAACTTTTTGGCTTGATACAAAAATATGGTGGACCATAGCAAAGTGAGGGGCAAATCAAGGGCTTGGGTGTTTCCACTTTGATTATATATATATATATATATATATATATATATATATATATATATATATATATATATATATGCGATTAGACGATACGTACGAACTTTTTGAGAACCCATCATACGTGATGTTGATCCAAAATCTGAACCGTTCATGTGAAGCAACACCTAGTGAAACCCCCCAGGACCAAGTTTTACTTTTATCTAAAACTTTTATTCATACCGTCCATAGCAAAGAGAAATTAAAATCAAGGAAAGAAGCTGTTTACATTTTTCACGGTCCACCAAAGTTTTGGATCAAAGTAAAAATTCATACTATGGAGTTTCATGAGGTTCTGCTTCATGTGAACCATTCAGATTTGCGAGATTCATCACGTATGATGGGTCATCAAAAAAGTTCGTATGTGCTACGTGCATTTAACTGGTTCGCAGTGAGCTGCTTTTCCTATATATATATATATATATATATATATATATGGATTTGTGCTCCCACTATTGATTAAGTTGTAATGTGAATTTAGATTTAGAATATAGAGATGTAGGCACGGGAATGGCCCAACTTGCACTAACTGAGCACTATATGGTGCAAACATGCATCAAATCTGCCCCCGTCCATCAGGTGCGCCGTGACATTTTGACTAGGGTCCTAAAATCAGTCCAATCCAAGCGTTAGGTGAGCCACACCATAGGGAACAATGTAAAAGCATGCCTAGAATTTCTAATTCACGTGGTCAGACCTACATGAGTATTGAAATGGGAATGTCTTGATTTTCGGGGAATCCATTCATCCTGGTGTGGCACGTCATATAAGTGGATATGATGGCATTTGCACCACACAGTGGACCCACACACAATTTGGACCATTTGGTTTTTGGGCCTTGGTCCAAACATAGGGTGGTGCACCTGATGGATAGGATGGATCTCATCCACATGAAATCATTCCATCCAGGCCAGCAAAAATCACATCCCCATCTTCCTATGGAAGCCACGGTAGCGTTTTTGATATGCATGTGGGATCAACAATAATAACATTCATCATTTACATATAAATTGTAATATTTCATAGACTTAGGTGTATCTGTGTATGTAGTGGAGCGACCCACATGTTCCTAACCCTACGATACCACTTATTAGAGGAAGTAGGGTCCTTACTCGTGCCTCGGTGGTAGACTCACTAGAGTTTCAACACGAGGTCATGGGTTCGAGTACCCATTGTGGTGAAATCCCATTGTGGTGTGAGTGTGTGTGGGGTGTGAATGCGTATGTGTGTGTGTGTGTGTGTGTATATATATATATATATATATATATATATATATATATATATATATATATATATATATATATATATATATATATATATATATATATATATATATATATATATATAGAGTCATGCTCCCCTACGCACCTACGCACGTGCGCGCACCTTTGCACACGTGCCATGGGTGTCTAATCTGAATGGTCCATGTGATGCGGAATCCCATGAAACCCTATGTGAGAAATTTTCACCTCGATCTAAAATTCTGGTGGGCCATAGCAAAGAGAAATGCAAATCAAGGGAAGAAACTGTTTTCATTTTTCATGGCCCATCAAAGTTTTAGATCAAAGTAAAACTTGGGCCCGGGGGGTTTCACGAGGTGCTGCTTCACATGAACGGTTCAGATTTTAGATCCAAATCACGTATGATGGGTTCTCAAAAAAGTTCGTACGTAGTACGTACGAACTGGTTCGCAGGTGAGCATTTCCGTATATATATATATATATATATTTCCGTATATATATATATATATATATATATATATATATTAGAGGAAGTAGCATGCAATCTACGCATTCCTGTACCAGGTACTAGAGCGACCTACAATCTAGGTAAGCTTTGGATGGACCCACATTATTAATTGAGCTACTGTCAAACTTGTACTTTAAGTTCCTCATCAAAGGTTCTTCAACTTTGTAGTTGGTTGACCTTCTTTCTTCTACAATCTTTAATATTTTTCTCCCTATCATGTTCAAAATCTTATGCCTTGAAACTCAGAAAAAAAAAAAAGAAATAAATAAAAATCATTTCTCTTTTCTTTTTCCCTTCTTTTGAAGCTATCTTGAAAATTCTATCATTTCTTTATTTCCAAATTCTTCCCATTAGCTGGTTTTAAATGTACATGTTCATGTCCATTGCATGTCAAATTAAGTTATATTATGTTAAGCTGATGAGCCTCTCAGATATTATATCAAGAGGATAGTGCATCTACTTCATTAACTATGTTTTTTTCATGCTTACATCTTTGGTGTAACTACCACAATGAAAGGGGGTGCTGTGACATCCAAGATCTGTTTGCTTCTGTCACGGTCTTGTTGTATGAATAAAACAGTGCGAAAAAGAAAAGAATAAAACAGTGTGAAAATCTGGAAAAAAAAAAAGCTAAATAGAAAATGTGGACCAATGTTGTTTCCATGGGAAATTTGCTTTGTTAGAGATAACAATGCTTTGAGCATGTTTATTTTCTTTACTAGCATGATCCACTTATCATTGTTTCTTATTTTATTTTTTTGTCCCTCAAATCAACAGGAATTCTGTCGTTTTAATCATTTGCCTAGAGTCAAGGATGTTTGGCGTAAAAGAGTACCTGTACCAGAGGGATTTACTTTCCTGGAAACATTTTCTGATGTCATCTCAGCCACATGTTCATCTTGCTTATGTTTCTTTAGCGGGAAAGAAACAGACAAGGACTGGGGAGATAAGGGAAAGTCTCGTTTTGAGACTACTAGCAGAAATTATTTCGATGGAAGGCTATGGACCAATGTCCTTCTTGCCATGAATGTTATGTGAGTGACAAAAGACAACTATTATGATGCTTTAGATCTGCAGCATCTTCTCTTATTTTACTTGTTTGTTTCGACCATGGACTAGTATTCTTTTTAGCAATCTAAAGTATCAAGTTCACTTGGCAACTAGCACTGGATGAATGGAGTGCACCTTTTAGCAACATGTGGTTGGTTTTTATGCAAAAGTCACATTCATTTCTTCCTTTGTTATTTCTTCTAAGTTACCAATTAATACTTGTGTAACAGTACGCCACCATTCTTCGATGGATACGACAAGAACTTCATAAACCACCACTCATATGTGCGTTCCTAAAACCCAGCTGCCTCCTAACTCTAGATATTCACACATTCACTCTACAAATAATGCTTCTTTCAGTTGCCTTGAAGTTAACTTTTAGCTGGAATGAGGATGAACTTTGCAAATCCAAATTGCTTGGTCTAGAGATGTCTCCAAAAATGGAGTCATCAACTTGACGGAAATCCACTAGGAATCTCTCCCTGATACATGTGGAAATATCTGACTATAAACTTCCGAAATAATCGTAAATGAAAAGAAGGAACAAAGATCATTTTGATGAAAGGCTCTTCAACATCATGAAAGATCTTTGGGTGATCCTGTTTCATTGTTATGACCTTACTAAGCCCAACTAATTGGGGTCAGCTGCACAGATTCTGTTCCTCCACCCCACACTCTATCAGGGGCCATATCTTCCGTTAAACCATGGGTCCTCGAGTCTTTTCTTACTACCTCCACCCATGTCCTTTTGGGCCTTCCCCTTGCCCTTCTGGAGCCTTCAACTTGAACCGCCTCACTCCCAACCAGCAAATGGCCATACCATCCCAAGTTTACTTACCTCATCTTATTACCCATTGGTGCAACTCCGAAGTTCCTTCAAATGCATTCATTTCTAATTCTATCCTTGTCTTGCCACTCATTTATGTCATCCTCATTTCAGCTACACTCATCCTATGAACATTTTGTTCCTTGACCGCCTAACATTTTTTTTCGATTAAGCATGGATTGTCTTATATCTATTGTAAGCTATGGCAGATTAAATTCCGATCTTCACCATCAAATAAAAGACTCTAAGCAGGTCAAGACTAGGGACTAATTTTAAGGTACTCTCTTGTAGCATTGGAAAACTTGGTGCAAAAGAGGCTCCTTCAAACGAGCATCCACAATTGCCCAAAATGTATAACATCCCAACTGTTAACTTACAACATTGAATTAACAACTCAAATATCACACGCACGCACGCACGAATTTGAAGTATACATGATGGTGGATCTTCTTCGCTAGTTTTAGCTTCTTTTTCCTTTTCTTCCTCTAACTATTATCTTTAACCATGCTATTGTGCTAGTAATTCTAGCAATGTCATCGACCTTGTTGTCAGGAGCCATGTTTAACCATTTCCATGTCGAGTCAGCTTTGAAGCCAGTGATCAGGATTCTGTTGCATTGTTTCCATTGCTTATATCAAATCAAAGATTAAAAAGAAATTTGTTTTATCATTTTGTTTATGGCTTCTCTACCTTGAATTGGATTTACCCGTGAGATGTCGTGTTCCCAGGGTTTATGTTGGGCAAATTTCTACCCAAGGGAAGCTGATGCTATGGGGAGCGAAGGTCAGAACAAGTTGATAAGCATTTCTAGCCTTTTTTTAAGCAGCATATTGTTTTGTGAGCTCAGCTTGGTTGCATCGATTTATCATGTATGCAGATTAATAGCCTCATCGATAGAGGGCAATTATGGAGATTGGTTACTTCATCGTTTCTGCATGCGAATATTGGGCATCTCATGGTCTGTTTTTAAACACTTCCATCCTGAATATTTGGTGTAACTATTATCTTTCATATATATATATATATATATATATATAGACACACACACGCACGCACACTATCAAAACACTTAATGTTGAAAATTTTATTGTTCAGGTCAACTGTTATTCTTTGAACTCTGTTGGTCCTGCTGTGGAGAAAGTCAGCGGGCCTAAAAGATTTCTTGCAGTTTACTTCACTTCAGTGCTTGCAAGTAAAAACTAGCATGCCTTCTGTGGTAGATGAATTTGTTTATTAATACCAACAACGACTTCAACATTTCTGATCTATATTTTATTAGAAAATCAGGTTCAGCAATGAGTTACTACTACTGTAAAGCACCTGCTGTTGGCGCCTCTGGAGCCATTTTTGGACTTGTAAGTCTCCTCAAAGTCTTTCCTTCTCTGATTTGGGATGTCTGCACCTGCTTTCTAGTAGTTTAGCAAACTTGTATTTGTCTTGGACATGAGGACATTGTCAAACTTTGCAAACCTGATATTGAAATGGCAAAAAGAGGTGAAAAGATTCAGAAGTAAAGAGGGAGAAAAAATATGAGGGTTGTCCTTCGATGCGGATATTTATTTTTTTTAAATTTTTTTTGGAGAGGCCTTTGATGTGGATAATTGTTAATTTGATATCCCCACATTTTAAGCTATTTCAAATGAAGAGCTGAAGAGGTTGTAAACCATTGACAAGTGCATTAGTCCATGCATGCTCATGTCTTGTTTTGTTTCAAAGAGCTTGCTTCTTGTATTTCCAGAGCTTGTACAAAATTTCATGGCATCAGAGATTGGAAACTTTTGGTTGCAAAAATGTGAATATGCTTATACAGGTGCAAGGACACCACTTCTTTATTAACCTTAGTTGCTATTATACTTTAGCAGCTGTAGGACTTAGTTCTTTAGGTTATTCGTTATTCATATCTGTTAAACTGAAAAGATTACATTGTGGAAGACGTGGAGAGGATTAAAAAGGAGGAGGATTTCATATCTCTTCCTCTACTAGCTCTTATTTATAGACCATTTGCTACAACAGATAAGACCAATCAAAGTTCCTGCCAAATCTAAGATACTATCAAATCTTAAAAGATATACACCAATATATGGTGCATTACAGAGCATGAAGAAAGTGTGCACTCTTACATGTGCATTCTCATGTGCACTCACAAGATCTATGTACTCTCACTCCCCCTCAATCTGGAGCATGCATATCATACATGCCAAGCTTGCCGATGATTTCGTATGCATGATGGTGCAGCCAACAATGGTGGCTGGGTTGGTTAGTAGTGCAGTATGTGGGGGTTGAAGTTACCAAAAGATACAAGGTTCAAATAGGCCATCCATGTACTGTTGTGCTTAGGCTCTCTTTTAATATATCTCTGTTATTTGCTATAAAAAAAAGTTACCAAAAGATACAAATGCGCAGTCGAGACTGTGAGACCAATGGACAGAGAGGATCAAATAGTTGGATCTGGCGGGTCTTAAAGAATGGTTCAGATACAATGGCATAGATGCAACAATGACGGAGTTCCGATGATGGCAAGAACGTAACGCTGGAATTGGATCTGGTTACATGGACAGATCAGATTGTCAGTGGCAGATGTAATTGGAGGAATAGTCGCAGATCTTGGAAGACAGTGCAAGATCTAAACCGACCAGCCCTGCAATGTATATCCACCAGAAATCATTTTTACACTGCATTTTTGTCATTGTATTGGAGTTCAGAACTATATTTCTCTATATAATTTCTTGAATCTTTTGAGAGTATCATTGCCAGTCTCACATGTTCTGTGTTACTGAATTTCAACCAATCAGTTAGGACAATTAAAGGTTTCACTCATTGTATGGCAAACATTAGCTCCAAGAGCTTCAGGATGTATGTCAGAGATACTGCAATGTAATGTCAGACTCTGTTCTGCATGTTGGGTCTGGAATGGGTACATGGGCTTTTCTGTTACTACATTTGGTTAGGTCATTGCCATTCAATATCTGCAGAGTTCTAGGTGTTAGTCCCTTATTCAGGACTGAGAAAACCTTGAACATTTACATTTTCTATTGCATGATTTATCGGTGACGGACTTTTCATACATGTGGCCAAAGTGTAGGACATCCTAACCAATTCTACGTATGCCCTGCACTGGGTGGGCACGACACCCATTGGGCAATCCTAATCCTTGGATTAGAGGATTCTTTAGGGAAAGGGGACATTCAAAGGAACATTCTTTTCTCTGACCTTTCATTTTCGTTCCCAAAAAGTCCAATAGAGTTGTTAAGATCGTTATATCAGTATTATGTTTGGGGTATGTGGAAGAGGGCGTGAGGCCCAGGTAAACAATTTCTCATCCCCTACTTCTTTCTCCTTCTCTCCTTTCTCAAGGTAATCTTTTCTTTAACCCCATTTTCTTCTTTTTCTCCTAGAATCTTTAGATTTAGAAGCCAAATCTTGTTTCTTTTTATCTAAATCATTAGATCTCAAAAGATTTTCATCCCCCACATAAAACCCATCACCCAAATCTAAATCTGAAGAACCACCAATTCTTTTCTGAATTTTCCAGATTTCCCAATCCAGGAAATTCGTATTTTTCTGGATTAAAAAATCCACTTGGATCGTTAGACGGACCTATTGCAAGACGAAAGTTATATCTTTCGCTGGATCCAACTAAACTCAGATTTTAAGATTCAATACTTCATGCTTGTGATGGATGGCCATAATCAATACTATATTAATCTTATTTCGTTCTTGTTTTATGATGTATAAGGCTGATATTTTATTTGTTTTTTTTACATTGCATAAATCTGCCCCTTTCATATACCATGCTCATTTAAGGTTGTATTAGGTCGTCCTACATCAGTATGGCCCATTGAAGGTGTAGCCTAACTGATGATTGGTTCAGATCTCGTGCATGTTGCCATGTATATGAAGAAGCACGCAAGTCACCAATAAGTTACAGGAAGTCTTTAACACCTTCGTCGAGTCCATTCAGGACCCATCTTTTAATTGCATTATATGTCATTTTCACTCCTGCAAGCATTTTTTTTTCTTTATTTTATTGCATTTCTCTGTCCAAGCCTTTATACTCCAAAAATCTTTGATCACTGTTTGCTCTATTCTTAATTAGTTTCTCATACTCTTTTAGTTTTTTATTTTTCTTTATGAATAGTTCTCAGATCTGTTCAAATCAGGTGAATGTTGTTGATTCTGTATCTGCTCTTTATTTCCTTTTCCCTCTTAACTCCTATGGTTACACCTTTGTTGTTGTCTTCTTCAGGTTGGTTCATTTGCTGTGTTTATTTTGAGGCATAGAAATCTCATCGGGGGCGGGACGGAAGATTTACAACATATCGTGCGTGTGATTGTCCTAAACATGGTAAGTACCTTCCCTTCCAAATTAGAAGTCGTTGATGTATGAATCCACACATCAATGTTGATAATGTGTTTTGCAGGCTATTGGGACTTTGTCAAAAGGCATCGATAACTGGGGTCATGTAAGTTTTGCAGCATAGCTATTTTACTTGGTCTTTTGCTTCTATTCGTACTGACATGAGACTCAAATTTTCAGTTGGGGGGCTTGCTTGGTGGAACTGCCATGTCATGGTTCCTGGGCCCTGCATGGAAATATGAATCTAGATTAGGTGATGGGCGATCCGTTTTTACAGATAAGGCACCTATTGTCAATCTGTTTGACCGGAAAGGAAGGATACGATAGATCAGACCGGTATTAGTTTTGCGACTGTGCTGTTGAATTCTCCCCATCCTTTTTGGACCTGTTTGGATTGTGAATTGCATCAGTAATTTGGTGTAAAAGCTCCATCATCATGATTTTACAACATTTGTTTAAACTCGTACAGTCAAATGCAAATGTAATAAGAGATAGGAAAGGAATTTGTAATCACTACAATTTTACGATGTGTTATAGTGGAAATCTCCTATCTAAACATGGGGAATCAGCGTATTTTCCCATTGATTTGACATTTCAGTAATGTAAAAAGTATCATCATTACGATTTTACCGTGCTTATGCAAACTTAGAAATTATCGGTCCAATTACATGTTTTTCAAGATATATTGTAATTTGTAATCATTGCACTTATCATTACTGATGTAATTCTCAATCCAAACAGTTCCAGAAATTGCAAAGAATGCTTGCCAAGTAAGGTTTAAAGATCTTGATTTTTAAAAAATAAAGATTCAACCTCCAAATCATGATTTATTTTTTTTAATTTTTTTTAAAAAATCAAGATCTGAAGATGTTTCTCATGGCAGCAGTCTGAAATTATCCCAAACAAAGATTTTATTATTATTATTATTTTTTTTTTTTGCAGCATGGGAAACACGTGAATTACATGCACCCATGAATCATAAAATAGTATGTATTGTAAACCCCATTCTCAAGCTTAGGGTTGATGAAATGCTGGTGTTTTTAGTAAAGAAACTGTCCGTCACATGATCCTCGATCCAAATTTATGCACATTATAGTCTGTTAGTTTATAGCATCTCTCAAGACTCGCCTCAATAGGACAATCCCAACCTTGTGATTTGCACCTTGCAAATTTATCAGTTGAGGAGAAATGCAGCAACGAAGAAAGGCTCAAATACTTGCTTGCTAGGATCTTCCGATCTGGAAGGCTTTTATAGTGGGCCACATCAGGTTGAGAACAATGGGTTGGACCATTGAACTGTGGGCCCTAATTCTACAGATCCCTTGCTGAGTTACCAGTGAGATCCGTGACCTCTCCATCTAGTTTTTTACCCATGTACCCCAGGAGACAGATGAGGTTGTGACATAGTAGTATTTATAGCCCTATATCTGGCAATCTCTGCCCCTTAGTGGAAACAAATGGGACCCACTTGTATTTAGATCCACGAAATCTGCAGGAGGGTCCCTTCTGAAAGTCAACAACTACTGTCGGAAGGAAAACATACAAAATGCAAAATTCATTAACAGTAGTAGATATAACGTGTGCATGTGTAATGCAAAGCGAGAAAAGGTCTCCTTGATGGAGAGCTTCCTCTAGCATAAGGCTTCACAAGCATAAGGGATGCTTGGCCCACCTGATACATGGGCCAAAACTTTTGGCTGAGGCTTGATCAGTGATGGGCTAGGCCTAGAAACCCAAAAGGCCAGCCCGGCTCATTGCTGGCACAAAAAGTTACACAGGTTTGCAATCCTAATTTCCCCATCACTACAGATCCCCCTGTTGAATTGGACCATTTGTTATTTTTCTTTTTATATGTTAGGACTTGGGAGTGAGCTGGTATAGTTTGAAGGCTTTGAAAGGGGAATGGAAAGGCTCAAAAAGACGTGAGTGGATGTCAGTAAAAAAAAGAAGACTTGATGATGTATGGTCTAACCCAAGGTCTGGCTTTTGATAGAGTGGGATTCATTCAGCCGACCCAATTAATTAGATAAGGTCCAATAGACCAAGTGGTGTACCAGTGTGGCCCACTGGATACATATCTTGCCAGTCCACTAATATTGTGGGCCATGCCTATGCAAATAAATAAATAAATAATAAAAATAATAAAAAAGAAAAGAAGAAAACAAAAAAGGGATAGTTTAGACCCAGACAAGCAAGAAGATGGCCCACAGAAAAGGGGGAAGGGCTAGAAGAGCGGGTGATCCACTTGGCCAGCTTTGGATTGGGCTTAGACTTATTAGCTCAACCCAACCAGGTATACATGTGTCCTATACTAAAAATATGTTGTTTCAATCCTCAGGCAACACATGCATCTTCCATGTAAAATGTTGGTTTCATCTAACTGTTTTGTTTCTGTGTGTGTGGGTATCCCACTTGATCAATGGATGGATTGGTAACATCCACATGGGAAATAGGGATTTGATTTTTTTATTTGATTTTTATTTTTTTAATTTACGGGCTGGGATGCATCTTGCTGGGTTGGGCTGGGCTAATAACTTGTTATCGGCCTTGGGCCTGAAAAATTGGACCATGACTATTGGGCCTGGACTTGTAAGCTAGACCCAGAACCATTGGGCCTAGGGCCTTACCTAGCCTCTCCCAAACGCAGGCCATTGCCAAGACCTCAATAGGCTCGCTGGGCCATCTCGATACCAGCCAACAGTCCACACTCAGCACTCATGCATGCTCAGGCGTCCCACACTTTCAACAGGTTGGCACGTGTGGGAATAGCAAACGCTTCAAAGGAACTGTACGGACAGCCCAAAACTATATATATTCGGATGACTGGCAGCCAAGCTGCAACGCTTTTGGTGGGGGTTTGGAAATGGCCATGGCAATGGCAGTAGGAGCAGCATCACCAGCAACGACCTTGGCTTTCTTCGCTCGACAAAGCCCGAAGACGAAATGGCCCTTGATCTCTTTCTCTGCCTTCTCAGCCTCATCCTCGCCGCCGTCCCTGCAGCCATCGAAGAAAGAGCTGGTTCTCTACACAAAGCCCGGATGCTGTTTGTGCGATGGCCTCAAAGAAAAACTCAATGCTGCATTCTCTTTGGGGGGGCCCGATTCTCTCGTTGAAGTTCAGCTCCAGGTTCTTCCTCTTCTTTTTCGTTTTCATTTCCGTTGCTTACTCTCCATTTCTTCGTTATCTTTTTTCTATGCTTTGAAGTTTTTGTTGGAGTTTCAGATTAGGGATATTTCTACTAATTCTGAATGGGAGAATCGCTTCCAGTATGAGATTCCCGTGTTGGCAAGAGTACTCTCTGACGGCACTGAGGTCCGATTTCTCTTTTCTTGCCTTCTCTCTTTAATGTAATTATATTGTTTTTTCCCCCTATTTTCCTTTTTTTTTTCTCTCTGAAAATTTTAGTTCGAGATATGGGCTTTTAGATTGGAACAAAGATTAATAGTTCACATTCCATAATCAGCACCATTCATATGGATCCCATTGGAGTTAGCTCATGGAACTAAGATCTACTAATTGGTTGATTCTCAGGATTTCTAGGTGATCCTTTGGACTATGAAACTGGTCCTCTTTTAGATTTAAGGCCTTTCATTATCTATATGCTGGAGCTTCTATCTTCTGTTTCCATATTTTTAATGTAAATTACAGTAAATGTTGTCTACGGTGATGTTGATGAGACTTCAAATGGAATACACCTCAGCTAGTTGGGTTGTCGCCAGTGTGGTATGGCATGTTGAGTTTTTCTTATCACATGGTTACAGATTGTTAAAGACATGTCCAAACCTTTTCGATTGTTTTTTGGACTTGCGGTTGTGTGGGCGAATTGGAAATTTGAGTGGTTTTGGCCTTGCAGGTTGATGTGTTTCGGTAATTTGGGTGGTTCTCTAGATTCTATAAGATTTTAAGTGGGATTCATAGTGGCAATTGGGGTGGTTTTCTAGTTAGTGTAATATTGCTTGTAGCCTATCTGATGGTGGCCCCTTCCCCTATGGAAGAGGTGTAGCACACAGCTTTCTCGAGTCTTCGCAAGGGTCAAGGTGTCCCAACTTGATTGGTACCCTTGCGTCTTGGGAATTCAGGAGCACTTAGAATTGGACGTCAGAACAATAGGCAATTTCAAAGCTCTTTTCCGAAGGTCAGAAATACCTTGGAGTTTAAATGGATTCACCTTGTCAATTCAATGTAGATGAATAATCCACCCAGAAAGTATACCACTCTGCATTTCTTTCAAAGGTGCATGGGGCACTAGCAACCCTCTTGTATTTGCTAGATGTATTGTTTTCTGTTTTAAACTTACATGTATTAGTTTTATATCTATAAATATTTTGAAAAACCACATGCTTGGGCTTATCAGTTTGCCATGTTTGATGCCTCGGATCCATTTGTAATAGAAAACTTGCTCCGCATGTGAAGAGCATTCATGCTAGTACCTATGGTGTGCCTGAAGTGAGTTCATGCAGCTAATTCAAATAACTCTGCAGCATAGGACAGTGAAGTTTGCATGTTTAAACATTCCTAATCCTACCTACTGTTGCATGATTTGAAGGGGGAGTCTCATGCCATCCTTGTCACTGTTGCAGGAAATCCTTCCAAGATTATCGCCTCGTTTGGGAGTTGAGCTCATCCAAAAGAAAATTGCAGCTGCATTGAGAGAGTGAGAAAGTTGGTGAGTTCTCTGTATTTATTTTGTGTTTGACATAATCAAATTGTGACTGAAAGAAATATCTTGTATTTAATGACTGATTGCAACATGGCTGTTTGTGGGAGTTCTATCTAAAGGATTAAAAAAATGTTTTTTTTTTTTTTTTTTTTTAAATGTTGGGTTTGTGTGATTCCTTCACTCTCTCTGTCTATTTATTGTTGATTCAATTACAGATCTTGAACTAATGCAGCCATATAACAGTCGTCTCTGTTCTGATGCTGAATCTCTATGGAATCCATCTGTTAAACTGGTCAGGAAAAAGAAAATGAAGAAAAGAAAAGAAAATTGGACTTCAAGGAAGCGTTTGGATGTTAACTGGCTTGTGGTTTTCATGTCCTTGTAAACTGGCTTTCAAGGAATACTTGGGATGTAGGTCCAGAACATGCTTCTCTGGGTATATCATATCCTGGTTTTAGTAAACACATTTCTGGTCTCCATCAGTCAATAACGCTCAACATCATGACATATTAGCATGTGTGCCGGTGATGTTCCATCATGCTACACCAACACACACAGACGAAATAGTTTTTTGGGCCAGTTTGGATTGGAATTCACTAATATCATTGCCAAAAGATGATCTTTGAGAATTCATTATTAGTGAAAATTCCCATCCAATCTCATCTCAATAGGTCACATGAGCGGGGAAATCCAAACTGTTACCAGGAGACTTAGATGTAAATATTGTTAAAGTGCCATGTTCCCATCCAAACCTCGAATTGAACCTCTTCTAAATATAGTACTTATAAACCCTTGTGAACCTCCTCTAATATGCACCGTGGACCCCACCTAGTGAACAACCTGGATCTTGCACAAAAGTGAGGGAACAGATTGGGCTTGCGTTGATCTCGGGCTCTAGATAGTCATTTTTTGACTCATCATGGGCTGGGTTTCAGGCCTGAGTTTTGCTTTGCATACTGGGCTTGGACAAAACTCTGTTCAATGTGATTTTCATGTCAGCGATCGGCTATGAACTGTGGCTCCACGAATGATAATAAATCTGAACCATTCATTGTGTTTTCCATTGATCAGATGGCTATGATCACCATATCAAAGTGGCTCTTAAGAGGGACCAACGATCTAAGATGATCCCCAAATCACGGAAATTTAAGATAAATGCCAAAATTATTATAACATTCAATATGGCCCGTCCATTTTTCTAGCCATTGATCGGATGGTAAGGATCATCGAGTCAAAATGATTTTATAGGAAGGACAAAGGATCAAAGGCACCAGATGATGGACAGTCCAAACTTTTTTAATTGAACCTTATCTAGTATGAAAAATATAGCCATTGATTTTCTATACATTGATCAGATGGTTAAATGGTTAGGATCATCACATCAAAGGTGCATCCAAATAGTTGGCTAAGCAAGATGTTCATGAACATACCATCATATATCCTAATAATAGTTTCCCCCTTAGAAAATCCTCCATGCACAAAAGCCCCAATCGTGATCGTCATTTGGTGGTCCAGCAAAAGGCCACTTAAGCTTCGCCCCAGCAGAAGAGAAGTGTATCAGGACACAGATCACACCACAGCCTGATGCAGTTTTAGCCTTTTATCATTATAATTCCACGCACCACCAAATTTTAATTTGCAGAAGCAAGCGGGTCATGACAAGCAAATATAGTTTATTAATACAAAGGTAGAGAATTTTATGGATGCAGTTATTGTGGAAAATGTCCCTCAATAAGGAAGGAGTTAACCTGAACAATTAGAAGTTGATCAGATGTTATGAGTGGTCCATATTTGGTTATACATACATTTTCAAAAATATTTTCTCCAAGGCTAATTATTGTTGATGATTCATCACAATAATCATCGTGGAAAATAATACCGTTTGGACCATCTTAACCCTTAAATCAGTGGCACATGCAAATTGAAAATTGCTTCACATGGTGAGAAAAGCTCCATCCGTTAGATGGCTGCGGTTGTCCAATTAAACCAATATTTTATTAGTGACCAAATCAATGGGGGATACACACTGGATGTCTGGTTTGGATCATCATACGTTGGGTGGGGGGGATTGCTGCTTGCAACCATGAAAACATTCTTTTTTTTTTTTTTTTTTGCTTATAAATTAGGTGTGGGCGTGTTTTTACAGCTGCAAAAAAAAATATTACGGAAAAAAAAATACAAGCGATTCTCAATGCCTTCCCTTAGAGAATAGAGAAGAATCTTTTTTCTTCATCCATATTCCTGCGAGCTAACAGCGGCCCGCCACCTTTGTGGCTTTGACCTGCAAATATTCCTATGTACATATTACCTGGCTGCCTGTGGAACCGCCCTTCCTTTTCAAGGGGACCTTTTACCATTCACACCATAAGACTCCAGCATTTAAGATTGTGTAGGGGAGGAGAGAGCAAAACTGTTTTTCGGCCTTTGGCCGCTCTACCATTTGCCTGTCAAATCACGGGTTGCTGCCAAAACCTCAAGCTTGATGAGGATGTGCATGGTGCTATAGGGCCGAGGGACCGATCAGTATGCTACACATAGGAGAAACACCATGAAACCTAGCAACCCAATTAGCCGCATCTCATTGTAGGAAGGACCTGCAACATAGGCTGCAACAAACAACAGAAAGCATTTCCATATCGAATCAGTATCAACCATAATAGTTGGAACCATAAAAAGCAGTTGCAAAGGGCAGATAATATGATCGACATTAATCATGTGTGCTGAAAAATTAAATGAAATTAAAAATATGTAGGGCAAATATCAGAATGATAGAGAATTATATTGATGGGTTTTCAGCCATGCTAGTTCATATTAATAATTTGTTTTTCCTTACCCGTCTACCAACAACTAGACTAAAATATAGGCGAAAGATGCATCAGCTAAACCGTCTTTCCCTGCTTGATTGAAATATAAGAGAGATGGATTAGTTGTTCTCTCTACCTCGGCCTGTTGTTCTCGCTTTAAACTCGTGCGTCCCCCGTTTCATTGGGATTAATACTTGCTAATATTTTGCAAGGGGGGCCTCCCTGACACCATCACATTCTATACAACTAACATCTCAACCTTGGACAGTAAAACTAAACTGCACTAATTGCACAGGCATCAGTTCCAGAACCAGATATCAGGTTCTGCACTCGCTCTGTCACCATCAATTGGGTTATAGCCATTACTCATATGATTGAACTAACTGCAAGATGTGCTTGTACCTGTTTTGCCTTCTAGAATTTCAAAGATCCTAAGATTCCTCTTTAACCGGCCACCTTTACATCAATAACACATTGGTGGATCATCAAAGGAGAGTCATATCAGTAAAGAAGGGGCAGAAAAGATTTCTCATGTTTGAAAACTGAAGAGACGCCTTCCAATTTTGAAAATTGATCGTGTTTTATGCACCTGAAATAGAACAAAATAGAAAATAATCCTCATCTGAAAACTTCTTTCCATGTGCACAAATACGCACAAATACCCATGCGTTGCTTGTGAACAAAAGAAGTAATTCTTTTGCAATAAGCCAATGAACTTTGTTGACAATTAGATTCAACTGAGATACACTAGACTCCCATGACAGTTTACTGCCGTTTTAAAAATGGTGGCAACTTTTCAAATGTACACATGGCATAGTTTAAGCAATCACTGACCATGCAAATCACTGACCCACTTGTGCATGGAGAGCACAACCCACAATTTACACCTAGAATATTATATTAATGATTTGATTTTGCCCTTGGAAGTTGGACCACTCACTATTGTATTTTTAACCATCCATTTGATGGTCATCAATTGGTTGGTTAAAATTGCTCAAAATAGTTAGTAGTTGTACACTCCATCGACAATGTGCCCCAAAATTCACATGCTCTGTACAGCAGTACATGAGTGGCACTTGTGAGGAGAATAAATCATCACCATTTTCTAAATGGTGGTAAATTATGATAGGGAGTCTACCCTACAGTCACATGCATTAAATTCATTTCTCAAAGGTTCAGGGGTTATGGTTCGATATTTAAAGAAGGACCACTGTATCTAACACTGAAGTTGCACCAAACTCTACATGCTACTGGAGCTAAAGAGCTGGCTAACGAAATTTAGGTTTTGCAATTTGCAGTTCATTGTGGCATTTGGTTTGCAGTTCTGAGTTCAGGGAGTACCTAATTAGTCCTATTTGTGAGTTAATTTATCAGTTCATGCACTCCCTCTCTCCGTCTAGACGCATCCACACCAAGGCTGCAACTTGGGTTTGGTTAACCCTAAACCAATTGATCCAACCAAAGTGCAGGTTGGGTTGGGTTGTCAAGGTCCTTGGTTTTGGCTTGGAAAATGCCAACCCATTTAGAAATTGGGCTGGGTTCAGGTTGAGCAAATTGGGTTCTTGTTAAGTCAGGTTGAGAATAACCACATGCATTTAGGTTGGGTCACACATAGAGCAATTTGGGTTGGGGTCACATTAGGCACCTCTTATTGGAATTTGGTTCAGGTCAGATTGCAGTTGGGTCCTCTTGAGGTTGGGGGTTATGGTCGGGTTGACCTCAACCTCACCTAACCCACTCACATTGCACCCCAAACCCACAGACATGCAAACGCGTTAGGGTAGGCTTCATTATGTCTATGCAGGTCTGATTGGGGTACATACTCTCATGACGCGGAGCTGCAGCCTATTGGTTGGGCTAGAAAGAACTCATCGATATGCAACCTACTCGATCCATAACACAAGGGCGTTCTGTCAATGCCAACAGTTGGGCCTCTTCCAAGGAAGGCCATCCACGGAGATTGTAATTTGCTCTCTTTTCTTAACAAATTTTAGCCTACCCTTAAAAGAAGCTATAAAAAGCAAATAAAATGTTAGTGAACAAGCATAACCATCAGAGCATCGAAGGGGTGTCAAATAACTAATATTACGACTAACTAGAAGGCAACAACTGAGAATAACATCACCTTGCCTAACCATTTTTCACTTCTAAGTTTCAACCACAACTAATCGGCTACCAAAATTTGGACCAGGGTTGTTTATCAATAATTACACTATGAAAACATTTTTAGCTGACATGAACACAAGCTATCATTCCAATCACCACAATACTATAAAAGGAAAGTTGAACATCAAATTATATCCATTCCTACAAGCACGATCAAGATATTGCCATATTGTGCAACACAAACAGGTTAGGAAAAAGATCAATATTAGGAAAACTGGAGTATAAATGTTTTACTTTTGACAGAAATCATAAACTGCACATTGAGAATTTGATATAGTAACTCACAGGCAGGGGAAGGCACAATCGGAGATGAGGCTGGCATTGAATACACTGAAGCTTCACCACTTCCCTGGTCTTGAGGACTTGGGCCATATCGCACTGCAGGTGAAGGTGAAATGTGTGGGTCCAACTTCGGAGCGGGACTTGGGGGTTGGCCTCGTGGACTAATGGCAGAGTGCGGTGAAAAGCCTGGAGCAGGTGGGTCAGAATGAGCTGCTGGAGAGGGGTTCAGCGAAAGTGTGGGACCACGGCATGGGCTACTTCTAGGGGAATGACCAGCTATCACTGAAGGCGTGGGAGATTCCGAATCTGGACTTGTCGGGGGCTCAGGCCAATTTGTGGGTGTTGGGACAGGTGGAGATACACTCTCGGATGGGGAAGAGGAATCACAGAGGTCACAGGGAGAGGGGCTATGGCGGTCAGCTGAAGGAGCAGGAGCGTGAGAAGGTGAGACAGTAGGATAATGTGACTGAGGAGGTGCTGAGTAATGATTTTCCTCTGATGGAGATGGAGATGGAGATGGACTTGGGGACCCTTGGGGTGAACCCAGTGAGGCTTGTAGAAACGTCGACAGTCGAATTTGTTTTACTTTACCGAAAACTGAGTGATCTAGGCCAAGGTTCTTCACAGGATGACCAGTGAGTGCCTCAGCCAGCTGCTTTAATCTCTGGGGTAAAAGAACATGGCCTGCTACATCAGACAACACTGAAGCCTGGACTATAACTGGGGGAGCAACTGTGGAACCATCCATATTTGTCACCTTCACAAATATGGTCTGCATGCAAAGACAACGATTTAATATATTTCTGCCACTTAAATGTAAAATGACAAGGCTGTGTTTCAATGCGCAGAGGCATTAACTTGTGAACCTTCAGTTCAATCAAGAGGAAATGATAAGTAATGCAATAGAAATTTTAGAACCAAGTCCCTCAATACTAATGCCGAAGATTGTAACTGTAGTTTGGCATTTTTACCACCTTTATTTAGTTTCATTACAGCAAGTCAATTTGACATGCATCCAAACACGCCCCTAACATTGATATAGAGTGCATAATGACAGAATGTTACCTCATAAGACCTGAGCTGCAAGCCATACTTTAACTGGCCCTTCAAGACTTCAAGATTTTCCTGTATCTGGGAAACAGAATTGTGTAATGTGAAGTTGAAGAGGATTTGAGGTGTCTGCCAAATAGAAGCATACTGCATATTAGGGATCACTGTGATCCCTCCTGGGAACTTCAAAACCTCAAAGGAAGATGACTGCCCAAATACTGATGGTGTCAAAGACAGATTCAACTGCTGAAGGACCAGCTCTATCAGAGATGATCTCAATACGCTTAGGGTCACTGAAGGTATAGCGACATTTGATGGATAGGGGACAACACCAAACACCACCTTGGTCAAGTTTGCAGCTAAAGGGTGCATGGAAATTATGGAAACCTGTCAGAAGGCATGATTTAGTCAGATAACTTCATCATTCAAAATGGATTAAAATAAAGCACCACCGTTGAGGCTTGAAATCACACATTTGTATTAGGGACGCCTATTTCCTCATATATGTCATGCTCTAGCCAACTGGTATGTTCAACAAGCAGTGAAACTGGCTTTTGCAGCCTGAAGGTTCCTTGGACTGGAGCTGAAAAGAAGCAGCCAAGTGTCAAAATAAACAGACACATAACCAATGAAAAAAAAAATCTCTCAAATTTAAATATATGGCAGTGAACACTCTCATATATAGCATTCAAAAATAACAGCTTCCAAACAAGTTACGTTGACCGCTCACCACATTGTGCAATTCAGGGTGTGTTTGGTTTTTCCAATTACAACGGTAAATGACTGGAAATGGGTAATGATTACTTACAACTGTAATTTTGGGGTGATATCACCTACATTTAACTGCAATGATGAGTTTGCTACCATTGTTTGTTTTACCCAGACATTACTGTAAAAATGGAAGCTTTATAATGTAAAAATGTAATGATTACGATGTCCTTTATCTACTTCCTTTATGGGTGTATTTGATTCTTGATTTATGAACCGTAATTCTTGTTAAAACAAACACCTTGAAATGATAATGATGGCTCATTTACTTTGCATTACACAGGAAAATGGACAACCAAACACGCCCTAAGCTAAGCTACCAGATGCATATAAATCATGATTTTTATCATGACAGAACAACATAGCATACCAAACATGATAAGGATGTTCAATATTGGTCTTCAACATAAGTACATGACAGCTATTATGGACTAAGATTGAACAATATCTTGGAAAAAGTGACAGTACGTCAACTTACCCATCGAAAAGGTAGTATGCAGTGGTGGTAGTATACCATGAAACTTGATTAGTGGATCACCCAATGCACACATTCACCATACACATGACAACCCACTGGTTTGGATGGCCCAAAACTATGCTGGTTCTTACCATTGACTCTCTTTTGAGAATTGATGATTTATTGCGAAATGAAAAGGCCCAAGATACAAGTAACCTTCTCTTCACTCAAGGACAGGCCATCCATGTGATACACAGACAAAACAAAAGCCAATATAAGGAAAAGGAAGAAAGCATTACAACAAAATGAAGTTAGCACATAAATATTCTCGGATCATCACAAGATTTACCTTGATACATCCTTTGAATTCTTGTCTTGCAAGGGCCCAATTAATGACCATACGAAGGATCCTCCCTTTAAAACTCACAATTGATGAGGAGCTATTCTAAAAAAATTAGGCATTCCTTTCCCTTCACAAACCCCATAAGATCCAAAAAAGCACCTCTTCCATAGAGTCTCCTTTCAGACTTGAACAGTTACCTACCCATTCCACCACTGCATTCCCAATTGAGTTGTTGAAGTACCAAGAAACCCCGAAAGAGATAAGAAGAAAGACCATACCTCCCTGGCCAATATGCAATAAAGGAAGAAATGGTTCACCAGTTCCTTGTCATTCCTACACATGATGCACACGTTGAGGAAAGCCATGTTTTGCTTCTTTATCTAGTATGAGTATCTTGTTGGCTGTTCCTACCCAAGAAAAGCTTTAACTCTAGTGGGAACAGGGGCCTTTGAAACCTTTGAGCACGAAGGAGATACAGCCTCCCGAGCCATCAACACCAAGAAAAACAATTTAATTCACAATTGGTCAACCATTTCAAAACCTTTCTATCCTCTGTTGAAGTATTTGCCCTCAATTCAATTCACTAAGAAGGTCGGCATACAAGCTTGCTTTGGAATCCGATAAATTCCTCCTCAAACTAGTATTCCAAAACACAGCTCCCCCCATTGACTCGAAACAATCACGGATCTTTTCCTTAGCTTGCTCAAAGAGCTCCTAATAGTACCATTCTCAAGGTTCATGATCTAACCATGCATCCTTTCAAATGTGAAATGTCACCTTGATCCACCAAATAGTGAATCCTGTTTTCGAATTCCTTTCCAACAATAAATGACAAAGTCCGATTCTAACACTCGTAATGTTTGCCCAATATTCTAACCCCCCCCCTCACTCCTCGATAATGCTTCCGATTCTTTTGAACCTCCATCCAATTAAGAAGATGGAATTTATTTCCTTCCTCTCTACCCTCCCATAAGAATTTCCTTAGTGAATCCACCGATCACCATAGTAGAGGCTTTAAAAGTGGGGAGGGAATATACTGGGAATTAGATAGGGATGCCTTGATAAGAGTAATTCTTCTGCTGAAAGGAAGAAACATTCCATTGACGATTTTGCTTCTCACCAGATCATTCTCGCTAATGGACGACTAGAATCATCCTATCATTTAATTTTTGGGCCATGCCTAACGCACAAAAGAGCGTGAAGGGATAATGAAAAAGATCACCGTCTTCCTCAAGCGATTAAAACCTTGAATCCACAAGGGTATTTACTTGAATCCACAAGAAAAATAAAAATAAATCGAAATTTTATTAATCAATAATTGTCTAATGTGTATGCATCCCAATAACACCATTAATAAAGAAAAAATAAACCAAAATTCGTTATTACGAAAAATAGTAAAAATCTAACTCTAATAAAAGTCATAATTCTAGTAAAACTCTTCTCTAGCCTAATTTCTAAAAATAAAAATTCTAAATAAACTTTTGTTAGAAGAGTCCTAACATAATTACAAGATATTTATAAAAATCTAACTCTTATAAAAGTCACAATTCTAAATAAACTCCATCTTGACGGATGGAGTGGATTTGACTTAGAGAACAAGGTGGATCAATGTGAAACTCAGTTAAGGAAAGTTATCCCGCCCCTCACTTAGTAAGTTAAACATGAGTTTTTGGAAAAATAAAAATAAATAAAAGGGGGATGTGACTTTGAATGCAAGTTATTTGATAATATAGGAACTTAGAAATTGTACACATGGCATTCATTAACTTAAATTAAGCCAAGTAGACGGTGGAAGCCAATGCCTCGAGTCGCAATGCATAAATCAGATCGGCTGAACAATCCTAACTTCTGATTCGTGGACACTTTCTTGTTGAAATAGGACAATTGAATATTTTTCATTTTTAACTGTCCAATAGATTTCCACTAATCCCGTTAGTTAGATGATCCAATAAGAGTAATGCTTGGTTCATGATGCATGCAATCTGGAAAGAATAATTTGAACAATTTACTTTAAATTATAGGTATTCCACGCATACAGATTCTCAGTTCATGTGTATCATCTACACACTTTGCTGGAGTATCAAAGCATTTTTTACTTGATAAAGTTTGAGCGACGAGAAAATGTGGGAAAGGAAATGTACTTTTTGAAGGGGCTGGGCAAGAAAATAAAAGGCTGATTTTGAGGAAATTTTGCAGCATGGAAAACTGGGTTTCACACCCTATCCTATAGTTTTAGCGCTTACAAAAAGCAGAAACAGGGTTTCTTGAGAAATACTATTTCCTTTCCCACCATTTCCCTGAATCCAAACAAGCCCTTAAAGAGCTCCAAAAGCTTTTATTTGAAAAACAAAGATGTACCCTCAAAACATCCCCCCATCTATATCCCCCATACCATTAGCCACCCTTGCCCATTCAAGAACTGGACCTTTTACTTCAAGGAATAATAATTCATGATGCTGAATCTAGTCCTTGAAGGTTTGACTGTTCCACTATTGCCAAACAACACACAACATTGCAAGCAGGGGCATTCTCCACAGCATTGTCCTCTTATTGCCACCAATACCCTCGCCATGCCATGCCTCCATTAAGTCTGGCACAGAAACCAGCATAACCCAATCTACCTCAAAAAGCCTAAGAAGTCTTCCACCATAAACCTTGAATGAAGGTACAGTGGATAAACAAATGATCAACAGATTCCGAATCCTACAAACACATGATCACCCGCCCATGATATTCAGTGTTCATTTCCTCAACAGATTTTGCATCCTTCACTACTTTCTTATGGATAACATCTAACATAAGTTGCTCTAAATTGGATAGCTTATTAGTAGAAGTTAAATGATAAGGTATTTTTCTTTTTGCTTTTTAATCCTGCATGGCCATTTCTCATCTTCTCTTTGTAACAGCCATTTCTCATAATTTTGAAATGAAACTGAACTTTATTAGAGCAAGAAAAGAGATGCAGAGCTATTACAACATCAAGCGATAGGCAGGAAAAAACAAATACTGACTGACCCTCTCATCATGCTCTCCATACACCCATTCATTCTAAAAATGGTCTTTAATTATAGAAAGTACAAAGCAAAGGGCAACAATTCAACTTCATTGTTTGCAAGATAATTGCCCTACAAGTTCATGAATCTGCACACATGGCATGAATCTGTATACATGGAAAACCATTAGTGATTGAAGGTGATTCTTCCAAAGCTTTAATGTATGGAGCTCAATCTAATAACCGGTGGTGGGGCATAATGGGTGGAATAGGTCCGAGAGTTGTACAGGAACATTTCCTTACATTACACTGTACATTAAGTGAAAACACATTTAAGACCTTCCTTGCAGACTTGGAGTCTTTCCCTCTGTTGCAACTTTTTTATATCCTTTAGTATTCTAATAAAATCTGGATTATCCATTGAAGTACCTTAAAAAATGTGCCAAACCATGTACTCTCCACAGACATCCAGTGCCCAAAGAACCAGTTGTGCTCCTCAGATTTAGGGAATCTGTAAGATACATATGATGCTATCTATGATGTTTACTAAGGTTTTGGTACAGATATCAAGAAGCGCAATGAATTGTCTGGCAAGTGGATAAGTTGGACCAAACATTGCATCTTGACAACCTCCATTTGGTTGTGTTAGTCTGAAGCAAATATAAACTATCTAAACTGACACTGGACATTAGTAGCAGATACTAGAATGTAGGAATTTTTTGACCAGCCATTTTTTTTCCTCTTTTGAGAAGTTTTTGAAAAGCTATTGGAGACGGAAGTCAACACCCATCAGGTTGTAATCCTGATAGAAGCTCATTGAGCAACCAGGTAATGGGGTAGTTGATTTAATTAGAAAAAATTTGAGCCAACAACCTGTGTTGAAGCTCCCCCTTCCCTTTTAGCAGGAGTTCAAGTGGATAGAAGCAAGCCATCTTTTAGGTTTAAATGTTATCCATGACTATGAAAACCCCACGTCAATGCATCTCCATTCAGATCACAAAAGATGGACACAAAATTGCTGGGCTACGTCAACTTATTTCCAGTTGCCGCTTTTTTTTAATGAGGACAGGGTGTCCCCGCCCCTTTAATGCGAGACTATTCCCTGCGGATGCACGCAATCACCCGCAAACCCTGTGCATTGGGTAATACACAAGAAGGGGAATCTCCAGTTGCCACTTGTTCTTCTTTTTTATTTTATGATCAGTAACCATCTTGGCACCTACACTTCAAAACATCAAATTCTTCCCTTCAAAAAGTGATGAAGCACCACCTTACCACTATTGTATTAAAGAGTTGGATGTTCTTAGGTCATGTCCTCTTGCATTGGATGCCAACTCATGCAATAGACAATTTCAGAAAATATGTGAGGAACTACAATCACTCTTTAGTTCTCTGCAAATGATGAAAACATCATCAAACATGACCACACCACACATTCGATTCAGCCTAAATCCGCATTCCAATCATGGTTTTAAATGTTGTCCGTTTCGATCTGAAATGAAATGAATCACCATACCAATACGGAACTGACGAAACCAACAGGTGCGAACTAATATGGGGAGCATCACACACGTTTCAGTCCCAAGGAGAGTCACGATCCGAAATTGCTGCTTAAATCTATGATTCCCAAGGAATGAACCCCAGTAGACATGAGGGCTGTTGCACTACAACTCTTGAACCAATGGAAGAAGAGCGAGAGAGAGATGATAAAGGAAATAAACCAAAACAGGGCATAACAATGCAAAGTCCATTGAGTCGGCAATTCGATACCCCAAGGAAATCAAATTCCAAATTCCAAGTATATCATAGCTCATGAAGGCATGTAAATCCATCAAATCACTCTCATTAGATTCCGACTTGAGACACCTAAAGCGACATAAAACCGAGCCATTTCACATCTCTAGCCCTAATTCACATAACGCAATCTAAAGGGCAGTAGAACAAGAAAATAACCCAAAAAACCCTAAAATCAAGCAAGTCCAATTTTTGTTAGGATGCAAAATCGCCCCACAAAGCATCACATTTCTCACAAAACCCCACTTCAAAACCTAATAAAAGAAACCCCACTTCAAAACCTAATAAAACAAAAAAAGCCCCAAAAAAATTCAAAACCCCATCAGAATCCCACCTCGCTAATCCCTGATCCATAAAAAAAAATCTCTCCAAAACCTAGCAAGAAACCCAAATATACATTTCCAAAAACGGATCCAAGGCACCCAAATAAATAAAAAATAAAAAGAACTCACCAGCCTGCTTCTCTGCATCGCTGGTATCGAATCCCGATCTCAGAGAGTGGAAGGGAGGTAGCCAGAAGAGAGCGGAGAGGAAGACGCAGGCGCTGAGTATCAAGACGACAACGCATCGGAAGGTGAAGGCCCGTTGAATCGAGGCAAGGCCGGCCGAACAGCATTCACAAGACGTCTGACGAATCTCGATCTGGGTCTCTGGAATCTGGGTCTGGTTCTCAATTTTCCCCATTCCCAGAGCATCTGGAGAAGTTCTTCTTGTTCTATTTCTTCTACTTCAAGATTTCTTCCACTGCTATAGAGATGAAAGAGAGAGAGAGAAGATGGGAAGAACAGAAGAATACAAGAACCTTCTTCTTGCAAGCATTTTCCCTCTCTCTCTCTCCCTCTTCTTTTTTTTCCCTGGGGATCTTCTATTCAATATTGGGGCGTCTTCGTATGGCTGGTGCCGAGAGTGGGGGAGAAGCAAAGGTGAAAAAACAGAGAGAGAGAGAGAGAGAGAGAGAGAGAGAGTGCAGTGAATAGTATAAAAAGGCAGAGAGAGAGAGAGGAGAACGTGAATTAGTAAAGAAAGGCTGGAATGTGCGTTTGTCACAGCTCACTACATGTGTTGTGACGCCGGATACTCTGGCGTCTATGACGCTTGATACGCCGCCACTCAGAAACTGTACACGTCGCATGTATTAAGTAAAACTGAACGTAATAAATTGTGGAACCCACCATCTCTAAAAGTCACCTTCTCAAAATCAGATTGTTTAAACAATCCTAGCCTGAGATCAGTGGATTGAAAATTCAAAATAGGACCATCAGATATTTTCATTTTTAACCGTCCAATAAATGTCCACCGATCCTATAGTTAGATAACCGTGTAGGATTAATTTTCTGCTCATAATGTATCTAAACTTGGACCGATAATTTGTACAGTTTAGTTTGAGATTTTAAAGTAATTTCCAACTGACTGCGTATCATCCATCAAACTCCAGAGCATTAAAAAAAACTATATTTGACCATTCATCAGCCACCGACGAAGAATAGTGTTAATCGTCCATTTGTACACGTGGCATACACGTATGCTTGTGTACCGTCCAAATTTTGGACCCCGGTGCTGATGGAACGTAGCTCACCTGTTGGGTGACCGTTACTTTCTAATTTTGGGTGTTTAATTGGACTGTTGGCCGATCTGTTTTCAGCTGCGTGATGGGTGGCCATCAATTGTACGGTTTGGAGCTGGACCGTCTGACAAGTGTAGCTTTTGGTCTGCCATCAGTCCCTAGTTGGTCACTCGTGGTAAAATGCAGGATCCGCTGTGTGGATTCCCTAGCACAAAAATGAGGCTGGTTCCTCTCATCTCGTGGGCCACAGAAGAACATTGGATATCAACCGTTGATCTATGTTTTCTACGCATCCATTTTCGAATGCGTGGCTCACTCGATGATCAGCTCGCCTTGATGGGCCCAGCGATTTGATCTGACACATTGGCACGAGTGGCAGCAAGCACACGCATGTGCGCTAGTGAGAGCACTGTGGATGAGTTGGCATATGGTTGTAGCAAACGCATACCACTGTGTCACGCATTAAAGAAACGGAGGTTCCGTTTCCACTACTTTCCAATTGAATTTAAAAGGCTTCTACAACATACCCTGATTTCTCTCCCATTCCGGGCTTTATTAATCGTAAGCACCACTTACTATAAAAAGGGCCTTGATGTTCTCCCACATACACGCGGCATGTCTCTCAAATCCAAGCCGTTCATTCCGGCAGGATTCACTATCAATGGATAAATAACGCCAGAAATTACAGTTTAAAGCGTAATTTTGATTTTGGCTGGCCTGGAGGAATCTGATGGGCTGTATAAATGAAAGTAGTGAACGGTCCAAATTCAGCAAAAATAAAATAAAATCAGAGGTCTGGATTCTCTTAATCAATCTAGTTTATTAATACATGGCCAAATCTGCGGCGGGTCCCACTATTGGTCGGTTTTGGATTTGAGTTACACGCCACTTTACATAGGAGAGCCTCCAAGCGTCTTATCTACAGTGCACTCTCGGGTCATCGTCCAATGATCCCAACCGTTTATACGACGAGCCTCACTTTGTACGGTGGAAAGTCAACAAATAAAAGTCTTCATTGGTATTTTTTTAGCCTTTTGATAATTTCGCACTTATGATTTGAACATTAACGGTCACCATGACCTTTGTATGATAATTCGATTGAAAATATTCAATCCGAATGTTTTTTTTCCAGTATCCTCCATCCAAGAGTGGCCCTATAAAATAAACGGTTCGGAGCATTGGAAAAACACCCCAAATCCAACGGCTAGGGTACGAACGTGTCTCATTGTAGACCTACGCAAGTGCAAACATGTCAGCTCAATACATGTCTGATACAGTACATCTGGGCCATCCAATGGCGAGGGCCCACCGTACATGTGGCCTGGCCCAAAATCAGCCCGGTCCATACCTTTGTTATTGCACTGCAAGCATGACAGTTTTGGACACGTTCACACTCCACGGTGGGGCCCACCTGATGAATCGGCCAGGCTGGCAATGTGTTCCACGCTGGCAGATATAATTAAGTGAGATGACGAGAGATTTGTACACGTGGTTTGTTCCTGGGACCAGAACAGCGCATCCGGTGTGCATCGCTGTAGATGCATGGAACCCAAAATCACGCTGATTTCATGATCCATACTAAATGTGGGTGTCCTGAAAATGGACGGTCGACACAGAAATGCCTTGTTATCCATAAATGAGCAGTCAAAACTGAGGTGGACCGTTGCCTGTTTTCTGCTCTCGCAGTGCATTGTACGAGTAATCATCCAGTTGGTGCGATATGCAGGCACTACATTGAGGCCCACCCTAATGGACGGAATGGATACCAACTAGATACGTGTACGTGGGGCCACCTCTACGTGAGGTCCAACTGGACGTGTTTGGCTAGGTGGCTAGTGGTCGGCACTCTGTCAGCCTCACCACGATGTACGTGTTTTATCCATGCACTTCGTCGGCACTCTGTCGGCCTCACTACGATGTACGTGTTTTATCCATGCAGTTCATCCATTTTTATTTTACTGCTAGATCAAAACAAATAAGGCACATCTAAATCTCATGTGTACCACACTGCATAAAACAGTAGTTATTGAATGTTTACTACTAAAAACTTCTTAAGCTCATTGCAATATTTGCTTAGCATCTAACCTGGGAAGGTTAAACAGATCCAAAATTTTGTAGCCCGAGAGGTTTTTATCCGTGAGTGTCCAATCAACGCTATATGATCCATTTGAGATTTTGATCTACTGCATTTTGGAACTCATTATCTGAAAAATAGATGGGGCAGCATAAACACACATCATGATGGGGACCTAAGAGCATCGAATACTGGCCATTAGCAAGTAGCAGGATCACCAGCCAATCCGTTTCGAACGTAGCTGGGCTAGTAACGCTGCGCAGCCAGGTTGCTGGTAGTCGGTGCTATGTGGACCCACCATGATGTATGTATTTTATCTATGCTGTCCATATATTTTGAAAGATAATTTAGGACCTGATCCCAAAAATGAAGTAGATTTAAATCTCATGTGGACCACATCATAGAAAACAATAGTGATTGAATTTCCACTGTTAGAAGCCTCCCAGGGCCTACTGTAATAATTATTTAACATCTAACCTGTTGATTCATATAGGCTTCGACGAAGAAAAAATATATATATCAGCTTGATCCAAAACTTTTGTAGCTTCCAATGAGTTTTTAATGGTGGGCGTTCAATCAACACAGTGCGGTTCACTTGAGCTTTAGATCAATCTTATTTTTGGGCTAGTACCATAAAATGATTTGGAAGATTGGGTGGACGGCATGGATGAAATAAATACATCATGGTGGGGCCAACAGAGCACCTACCAGTAGCCGTTGGCTAGTGCCAGGGGAATTAGCCAGTCCGTTTTCATCCGTTTCGGGTACAACTAAAGGTGAGCTGAGTTGATATGGTCCTATGGGACGTGGATTGCGTCCTGCAGGTCCAAGGCTTGAGTGGTAACTGTTTTATCCACATCAAAAAATTTTAATACGTGATCCAACCTTGAGTGGACCACATCAAAGGAACCTGCACTGATATGACACCCACCATTGAAACCTTTCTAAGGGCCCACGTGATTTTTTTTTTTACCATAAAACCTATTCATAAGGTCACGTAGACGTAGATGAAGTGAAAACACAAATATCAGCTTGATCCGAAACTTCTCTGGCTCCCAAGAAGCTTTTAATGGTGGACGTTCAATCCCCACCTTGTGGTCCAGTCAAGCCTTGGACCTGCCTCATTTTCTGCTTCACGTATTAAAATTTTTTGAAAAAATCATTGGACGGCAGGATGAAACAGTTACATCACGGTGGGCTCCACAGAGCCCTGCCTGGACGGATTACCGTCCGGGCGGGGGTAGGACGCAATCCGCGTCCGGTCCCATGGATGATCACCGCCTCTCTAAAAATAATTTATGGGAAATTGTATGATAGGGAACCCGGCCTGCGTCCTACCCGTCCGGGTGGGGCTCTGTGGGGCCCACCATGATGTAAGTGTTTTATCTAAGCCGTTAATCACTTTTCTCATATCATTTTAATATATGATTTAGGCACTGAGCAAGTTATATGACTTAAGTGGACCACAAAGTGGGGATTTAATGTCCACCATTAAAAACTTCTTGGGATTTGGAAAAGTTTGGGATCAAGCTAATATTTATTTTTTCACTTCATCCACGTATACATGACCTTATTAATAGGTTGGATGATAAAAAAATATCACGGTGGCCCTTGGAAAGGTTTCAACAATGGGTGTTATTATCACTGCAGCATCCTTCAGTGTGGTCCACTGGAGTTGTGGACCTGCTTCAATTTTACATATGAGTATTAAAATGATCTGAGAAAAGCAATGAACGGCATGAATAAAACACTTACATCACGGTGACCCCACATAGCCCTGCCCGGACGGATTACTGTCTAGGCGGGGTAGGACGCAATCCGCGTCCGTATGATAGGTGCCTCATTTTTGCCATTTAAACAAGCTTTTATTTTGGACACGTATATGCACAATTCGATAATCTAGACCGTTTATCTGTTATTTACAAATATGGATTGAATAAAGGAAGAATCTTTCTGGTTAAGATAATCTTAACCTTTCAATGTGCAACCTACTACGGTTAGAAGGTTAATAAGAAAAACACGTCAATAATCCACATTCCTCCTTAAAATGTCTTGGTTTGAATCGTTAGGATCTTCTGATTTCTGGGGATTGCTCCGTCCACTACGGGATTTAGCAAAAACAGCTGTCTGATTTAACGATCAAAGGGCCTGAATTGTCGAAATTGAAAACTCGTGTATACTGTCCAGATACTCGAGCCACCTATCATGAAACGCCTCTTTTCCCTTTGCGCTTGAAACTATAGAAAGTCCCCAAAAAAGGTGGACTCCAATCCGCGTGATTCACGGACGCGAAATTTCTGTAACAACTCCTGGTCAACAAAAACCTCTGTGGGGCCCACCGTGATGTGCATGTACCATCCATTCCGTCCAAAATTTTTGTGAGATCATGTTAGTAAGTGTGGCTGAGAATCAGGCCGATCCAAAACTCAAGTGGGCCCTATCACAAGGGAATGGAGACGACCACCGTTGAATACTTCTTGGAGTCCACCGTGATGTTTATGTACAATCCAAACCGTTGATTAAGTGATTCCCATGAGGATGAATTGAAAGACCAAACATCAGCCTAATCCAAAACTTCGGTGGGCCCAAGTAGGTTCCTGTGGTAGGCATCCCTATCTTCCACTATCGGCCTGATATGTTTTAGCTCACGTTGTAACATGATCTGGTGTAAAAAAATGGGCGGAGTGGATGCATCTGTTAACAATGTAATCATGCGTTCCAGAATCCACACCGTCGATATGGTGACACCACCACCATAACTCCCCGTTTGTTTGGTACGTTCAATCTGGAAATCTGTCCATATCCGGAGACACCGCAATCCAGCTTGGTTGTGACAAACGCACCAGAAAGAGAAATAGTCCTCGGCTTCGGCACGGCTCAGTTAGATCCCTGACTGTGGGACCCACCTTGATGTATTTTCCTAACATCCACAACGTCCATCCGTTTTTAAAGATCATTCTAGGGTATTCATACAAAAATTAAGTAGATTCAATTCTCAGGTGGACCACATCACAGGAAACGGTGGTGATTGAATACTAACGATTAAGAACGTCTTAGGGCTACTGGAATGTTTATTTGTCATCTAACCTGTTGATAATGTCAAAAACATCTAGATGAAAGTACCGTAAAAATATCAGATTAATCCGAAAATTTTCTGGCCCACTAGAAGTTTTTAATGGTCATTCACCACTGTTTCCTTGGTGTGGTTCACCTAAGATTTGGATCTGTTTCATTTTGAGATTATGACCTAAAACGATCTGTCAAAAATGGATGGACGTCATGGATGTAACCCACATACATCAGGGTAGGCTCTACAGTTAGGGATCCAGCCACCTCGGTGGATCCTCGAAGCCGCGGCCCTTCGGCTTGAAGAAGTGGGAACCATTTTCAATTCCGACAAGTGGGGCGATGGTTTTCTAATCCAGACCATTGGTCCATTGATTCGCACAGCAGATGGAAAATACCCCAAAGTCTCCTAGATTGGAATATGCTAATTAGGTTCGATGGCTTGACGAGACGCCACGTTCTCAAGGCATCTAGATGACCCCTTGAGATTAACGAAAGTTGGTGGGCCCCAACCATCGCCATTAGGTAAAACATCATGGCTCGGATGTCGAGACAATCCTTACCTTTGAAAGAAACCCACGGCTCTGGTTGAACGATGGAGAATGATTAACTTACATCACAATCTAATTTAATCTTGTTGATTATGTTTTCATTGATTTTATTTCAAATGGTGTCAGAAGGAGTTTAGTATTACGTTAGACTAATCATGATTTGCGGTTCTCAAACGTGCAATGTGAGAAAATGTTGGACACGTGTACATTGCTTTGTCACATGGACGGTCAAACGGAAGAGGAAAAGTACATTGTACTTAAACCCATGGGCCCCACATATGGGAACCAATCAAAGTGCGGAATGGCACCTTTCATAGAAACGCGTGTGAGATTCGTATTTTTTATTTTTATTTTTCAATTATACATGAGCAATGTTTTTAGCAAGGGGAATGATCCTATCCGTTTGATCTTTCTGTGGGGACTGCTATGATATGTGTGTGGAATCTAAACCGTGCATCAGTTGATGCCTACTTTTCACCGTACATGTCTGACATCAACCCGATCCAAAACTAACTTGGGTGCACAGCACAGGGAACAATGTAAAATTACTAAAATTACACATAGGCCTGAAGAGGGGCATGGATTGGGTGTGGTTCTTACCGTGGGCCCACCTATCCTCACTGTCCATCCGTTTTGATCTATCATTTTAAGAGCATGAGCCGAAAATGAAGAAAATCCAGATCTTAAAAGGACCGTACTATAGGAAACGGTGGTGATTGAATTCTCTACCATTAAAAACTTCTTAGGGCCCACGGTAATGTTTATTTATCGTATAATCCGTTCATAAGGTCACATAAACTTGGATGATGGAAAAAAAATACCAATTTGATCTGAAACTTTTGTAGTTAATTGTAGTTAATTAATAGTTAATCACTACTATTTCCTATAATATACCCCACCTGAGATTGGGATCTTTTTCATCTTTATGTTCATGCTATAAAATAATTTATTAAAATGTATAAACACCGTGGATATAGAATACATGCATTAAGGTGATGTAAATGTTAAATGTTGCTCCGTCTTGAATGAGGCCGATGCCGCACCTAATTCACCCCTCATAAATGGTGAACTAGATTGGTGAGATTTGATTGAACTATATACCGCTATAAAAAACTGAGGCATGCAATTGCATGTTTGAAAGAGGTTTTGTAGTGATGGATCTCACCTATGGCTTGCCCAACCAAATCTTGCCTTGTTATGGTCTCATGCGTTTCCCAGGGCTTATGGAATCTAATTCCCCTGGCAGCCCACCTGAGTCATAAAACCACTAATTTTTTTAGTTGTCCCTTCATCCTGATGGGCATGTCTGATGAAGTGATTTGATGGTGTGTCCACAGCACATGGGCATCTGGTTCTCCATTGATCCCTATTGTTCCCTTCAGTGTGGCCCACTTAGTTTAAAATGGGGTCTCATCCGATGAATAATCTGTATAGAACATGCACTTCATCGTGGTCACCACACAGCTAAAGGCATAGAATCTTACACATGTTCAAATGTAGGTAATCATTGTATTTTAAAAAGAATTTCAAAATAAATTTGTTTTAAATTTTAAAGTTTTTTCTCTATGGTTTTTTTTTTTTTTTAAGTGTTTTTATTTTTAGTGTAGCTCTCTTATCTAATGTATATAAGAGACATGGTTTGTATAAGCCTTGATTTGCCAATGATTAATAATCAATTGGGTTGAACCATCTCTTTACAATGCGCGCGCTACGTTAGGTCTACGTTTATGTGCAAACTGATGGTACACTAATGGTTTTGTTCCGAATTCCGCATGTATGCTTGCACTTGATCATGGTCTATATATCTTAAAAATTCATCTCTATTTCAATGTATTTTACTAATGAGTTCATTTCTAAGATTCTTATCGCACTTGGGGTGCAATGACTCAATCACACCTCAACTCTAATAAAATAAATAATCTTTTCTTACTTTATTTTTATTTATTTATATATTTTTTTCAAATATTATCTATTGTTTTCATCGCATTACCTTCGACATATTTTTCATATTAGTAATAATTAATAAGAACACTTACATACGATTAATCAAGTGACCTACACCTTTTACTTTGGCCATCAAATGAATTATAGATATGATTCCAGAAAGAGCAGAAAAAGAAGCTTCCTAGTGTTTTTTAGAGTGTTGTGGGGGATTCCCTCAATTAAACTGGAGATCTTCATCTTTTGCACACATGTAAAAGATTTAAGCCCTTCGTGAATAATTAAGCAACCTCCTCATCCCGTAGGCCATATATGCATATTTAATTTTAGACCAATTGTTGGGGATTTTGACTTGCGGAATCACAAGATCTAGATCTAGAATAACAATCCAATGACACCAAGCATACACAAGAGAACACAGATTTAACGTGGAAAAACCTTACGGGAAAAAACCACAGCACAAAGCGACAGATCTCCACTGTGAAAATAGAAATTACAAAGAGAGAAGACTTACCCGATTCGAACAACCTCGAATCTCACCCTTGCTACACCCTTTAAAAACCCTAAAATCCTTTTAGGAACCCTTGGAACTCCTTTAGAAAGCCTTAGTATACATCCAAATCCCGCATACACCCTTTTAAATAAGAATAAAAAGTGGTAGAATCCAAATTGAAAACAAAATTCGTAAAATCTATGTTTCCGTAATCGCATCTGCGGAACTTATCGATGTTATCGAGCCACTCTCGATGACAGCCTCGATATCATCTGAAAGTCTCTTGATGATATCGGAACAGGACCAAAACTGTCCAGCAACTAGGGGTGAAAAATCCAACAATTATTAATGTCATCAAGGGTCTCTCGATGACAGCCTCGATATCATCGACAGACCAATTGTAACACCCCGAAAAATCAGAGGTCGTGTATACGCTTGACTCCCGAGTTCCCGAGTGTCACTTATCATGCATTTATGGTTTTTATGATTAATTAAATTAACTGCGCAATTTGGAATTACCTAAAGCATGAAGCACAATCGCACCAGTCTACTGAAATGAAGGAAATCTCACAAATATACAGATCCAAAAATAATAAAGAATCGCCCAAGGCGTTTTCAACAGATAATGAAAAAGACTATATCCAAAGACTAAAGCGGAGCCGTGGCTCAAGAAATCCAAATTTAGCTTAGAACAAGCCGATGGAGAGCCGCCCATCACCGAAAGTAGGAGAACTCGTCCTCCTCGTCAAAGCTGCCTCGCCGGCTCCTCGTGCCACAGTCACCGCATCTATGAGCGAATACGGTTGGTGTTTTAAAACACCGTCCCCAGAGTGGGAGTGAGTGATCAACTCAAGATGAACTATTAGTATCAAGTTATCACAAACATCGGTTATATTACGGATTTAATGAAAACGATCATTCACAATCACTAAACTAATCTTATTAATGTGCATGCATGATGGATGAAATGATGCATGCCCTCGCCACAACTCTCCCTCAAGCGACTCCATCTTACGATCGCATTTGACAACACTCCCTCAGAGCGACCTTGACTACCGAGTCGCCACCCTAGCTAATGCGATGCAATAATATGTTAGCTAAGTTCTTAGTTAATTCCGTTCATCCAGCAGGTTTGGGAAACTGATTCACCCCACGTATCAATGCCCTCAACTAGTTGCGGTGCCGAGACCCCTCAATGCGCGAGGCCAGGGCACCGCGATCCATGATCTCGTCGGGTTCCTCATCCCCTACTCCAAGCACATGAGGAGTGCTGAGAGGAAGGGATCGCTCGCGGTCACTACGGGGAGGCGCGTCACCCCAGTGTAGGCCGACAGCTCGGACACAGTGTCCCATTCCACCATGTCCGACTCACGAGACGGTGGATCAATATTTAGTTCGCTATCAGTGAGCTAGGGTGTGCCAGGTTCCATACATATGTGAGCAATCAAGGTTACAGACAAGATTGGTCAGTATTAGGCTATACCGCACAAGTTCAGGCAAACACGCAACAGACAACATCGGGTACGGGCGACCCATGTAGTCTAACTACTGCCGCCCATTCGTACTCGCCCAAACCCACGCCCTAGCCCCAGGATAGTCCTATCAACGGGACCATCCTCACTCTCCTCATTTTCTGACCAACCCAAGGGTTGACAAACAGTCATGGCATGTTATTCATCATTGTTATCTACTAGCATAGCCAATATAATGCATACACATTCATCACACCCATCTGAAATTCTTCTACAAGCAAGCTAACAACGCATTTGAATAAGGTGCTTGTATGTAGTGTGTGTTTGTGCGGAAGTGAAGCACTTCCCGCATCTCATAGGACCAAAATGCGCAAACGTGAATGATTCATACATGTTATGAGGAACAACATACATGGTTCACCAAGACATGAGCATGTAAGCATTTGATTTTCTACCTAACCATGTAAGAGGCAAACAATATGTTATAAAGAATATTACACACAACTCCATCAAACATGAACATACAACATTCATTGTAACCAAGCATATGAGAGGCAAGATCAACATCAAAAGGAACTAAACATGCAAATCCATACGATTCCAATGAACATGAAATTCTTAGGTTTCCTCTAGATCCTCCAAACAACATCCCATACACATAAAATCATTAAACTCAAATTATAATTGATGCTAGACCACCTAAGGATAATAGTCCGCACCTTCGGATTCGTTGAAGGCTTGGGAACGTCCTAAGAGAGTGGATTTTGAGGGTGGTTTGGTCGGGATCCCTAAAACAACATTTACATGTTAGAATCCGAAACAAATCCATTCTTATCATAAGGGTTTTAAGGGAAAGGTGGGTTAGAATCTTACCTAAACGATCAACGGAGAGAAGAGGGGCGATTTCGGATGGGGTTTCTTCTTGGAGGAGATGTAGAGAGTTGTGGGGTTTGCTTCCTTGGGCCCCACCTCGATTCTAGGGTCTACTCTCATTTTTCCTCTCTTCCTCCTTTCTTCTTTCTCTCTTTTCTCCCTTCCCTTCCCTAGGGCAAATTCGTATGGGAGAGGGGTGCCCAAAAGAAACCCCTTTTTATAATTCCAGATTTGGTGCAAATGGCCCCAAGCTTCCACAATTTCCTAAAATAGACTACTAGGACTCCCTATTGGTGTTGGGGCGGCCCTAACACCCCTCTGGCCACCAAATTCGGCGTGTAGGTGCTTTATGGCCCGACTAGGGCCCATGCAAAAATTGAGGACGAACGGATGGACGGATATATGATCTGAGAATGCGTTTTTGACATAAAGTGGTCCTGTGGGGGCCATTTTGGTGATTGGAGCATTTCTGATGGCCCCCTGGCCATGAAATTTATAGGATAAGTGGATCATGGCCCGATGAGGGGCCTTGCAAAATTTGGGAACGAACGGATGCGGGGTTTGGTCGTACGGGTTCGATTTACGATTAACGGTCACCGTTCCACAATCAGGTCCCAGATTTGGTGGACGGTGTAGAAAAATTATTAAACCGTCACCACAAATTTGGAAGAATTCGACGGCTGGAACGCCTGGTATCCCGATTTCATTTATAAGTGCCAGATTCCAATTTTTGGCATTGGCGGGGTGCATTCAGCTAGTGTCAGATCCCAGTTCTGGGTGTCCACTGGGTCCGCAATGGACCACAAGCCCAGTAAGATCTATGATTTTCTAAATTTTTAGATTTTTCTGACCTTCCTCGCCTCATGCCCCACACGGTCCGTTGTTAAGTAAACAGTTCCTCTCCGCTTGACGGCCACACTTGGTCCGATCATGACCCGACTGGTCTAGTCTAATGGGCTAATTTTGGATTTAATTTACTTGTGATACCTCACCCTGAGTAGTTTAAACGAACGATCCTGCGGCAAATCCGACGTGGACGCCCCAAGACACTGTGCTGGTTAGACGGGACGTTATTATCACCCATGTATAAGTTAGTATTGAGTGTCAATAGTCAGTAAGTGAAAATATAAGTTAATTACATACAAAAAAAATTTAAGGATTTTTAGAAATTCAAAACAGTAAAAATCCGAGATGTTACACCAACAGACAGATTTAAGACATCTGTCGATATCATCTAAAAACCTTGTCAATATCATCGACATACCACCAGACAGATTTAAGACATCTGTCCATAACAATCTCCACCATGTCTTCAATCTTTATCGGTGTAGCTTCTTATCCCCTTATCTTATTTCTATACCATATCATAGCTTCTCTTGCATACTTCATCTTCCTTTTACACCATCGCCAAGCTCAGAGAAGTTTCACAGACCTTGAACTTTTTTACATGAACGATCTAGGAAAGCATGTCCGTCGGATCAGAATCAACATGCCCGACCATCTTTGCTCCTGTCTTCTCAAAAGGAAAGACGTAGTCTTCTTACCACTCACCGTTACCCAATATTGTTTGTCGGGGTACTTGCTCACAACACTGATAGCTTGTGAAATAATCGATCTAATCCAGACCATGGCATACACTACCAACCGCATTCGAATAAGGCTCATAAGATATCCTGCTTTTTCTCATCTGTTTTGAGACATGTCCTAAGAAAATTTTGAGGAGAGACGCATAGGGAACGCTCTCCGGCTTTACCTGGCCCATCACATCCTTGATCAATACCTACACACAAGATATTCCTCCTGTAATTACCAAAGCCTACTCCTCCTTCAGTCTCAATGCCGAGAACCATATTTGCAGCCCCCCGATCCTTCCTCCTGAATGTCCCACTTAACCGAGTCTTCAGTACATTGATTTCAGACACGTCATAATTTGGCGATTTACATGTCATCAATTCCTGACTCACCATGAAAGAATCAAACCACTGCCTAGGCGACAGGTCGAACCACGACCTCTTGCAAAGTCGGTTCTCAGCTCCTTTAACTTCGAACCGCCTTGGTTGCTTCATGTAGATCTGTTATTCACTTTCCCTTGCAGAAGTGCAGACTCCACATCCATCCTTCTAGCTCAAGATCACATTGGTCAATCAGCGCCAATCACGGATCTAATAGACACCTGCTATATCATCGGCGCAAATATATCTAAGAAGCCGATCCATTCTCTCTGAGCATAACCCTTCGCTACCAACCTCGCCCTGTATTTATACTATATCCTCCTGAAGATCTACCTGCATCCAACCAATTTTCGGCCCACTGGAAGCTCCACCCACTCCCATATGTCAGTCTGGTACAATGAATCCATCACATTGCCTATAGTCACCTTTCACTTTTCAGCGTCAGGCTCACCTAGAGTCATCTAAATAGAAGATGAATCCCCTGCAATATTGGAGTCGTCTATGTACCTCGTTGATATCCTGCGATCATGTCGTGTGATTCTTCTCACAGGTAACTGCTCCACCTGCTCTGTATCCCTATCTGCACGTCTCAGCCTTCCTGCCTTGCCCGCTCATGTGGCCATATTCAACATGTCACACACGTGCAGAGGTGGAATCCGCTACATCCACTGCAACTCTACCTTTTGAAGTGCTTTCAATCAACCTGTACATGTTATCGAGTCGTTGTGCTTTCATGATTACTCGTGCCCCCTTAGATACCTTAAGAGTACTATCAAGACCTGTGTACTTATATCTTTTTGTCTCAAGTACATCAAGAGAAATAAGCTTCTGCTTCGAATCAAGAACGTGCCTGACATTAGTCAAGGTATGCTCCACCCCATCAAACATCCTGATGCGCACTGTGCCAACAGCCATAACATTACAGGTAAAGTCATTGCCCATAAACACCTGTCTACCATCGCACTCCTTGTAGCTGGCGAACCAACTCTGATGAGGAGTCATGTGAAAGATGCCCATGTGTCTAACATTCACTCGTCCTTACGATCATCGTATGGCCGCTTGATAGTAGACATAGACAAAACATCACCATTACATCCACTCGATCCATCTGACGTGGTAACATTGGTCTCCCTGTACGAAGCATCAGAATCTTCTCTCTTCAATTTAGGATTTTTACAATCCTTCTTTACATGTCCTTCTTTCCCACAATTCCAACACTTTACCTTTCTTTTACCCTTGCCCTTGGATTTGGATCTATAATCTGAAGAACCCGTACCATGTTCAGAATTCTTACCCATGGTAAACAGTGCATCAGAAGATGTTCTCATATCGCCGTTTAGCTTTCTCATAGCCTTCCCTTGAAGGGCTGAGATAACGGTGTCGACACTCAGGGTTTTATTCGTGCTGCATATGGTGTCCTTGAATGACTCATACGACGCCGGAAGAGAATTCAACAACATACATGCTTGTACTTCATCTTTCATCACTTCCTCCATATCCAGCAATATGCAAAACTAATTTATTAAAGTTGCTGATGTGAGCCTCTAGATCTCCACCATCTGTCATCTTGAATTTATACCACTGTCGCTTCAAGTGTAGGCGATTTTCAGAGAATTTTTTCGCATAGACATCCTCTAACTTCGCTCATAACTTAGCCGCAGTTTTCTCCCTCATGACGTTGTAGAGAACTTCATCCGTGAGACATAAGCGGATCGATGATAATGCCTTCTTATCAAGAGCATTCCATTCATCATCAGTTATAGTAGACTTTTGCTCCTCAAGAGCACCATCTTCGCCTTGCTTGATTAAAGAACTCATCATCTTAATCTTTCATAACTTAAAATTATTTTTTCCTGAGTACTTCTCAATCTCATACCTGGTGCTCGCCATTATTACTAATCCCTCAGATTTAGATTTGTGCCCAACAATTGCTTTGATAGCACTTGTTGGGGATTTTGACCAACGTCATCACACAGATCTAGATCTAGGATAGCAATCCAATGACACCAAGCACACATAAGAGAACACAGATTTAACGTGGAAAACCCTTACGGTAAAAAACCACGGCACAAAACGACAGATCTCTACTATGAAAATAGAAATTACAAAGAGAGAAGACTTATCCAATTCGAACAACCTCGAATCTCACCTTTGCTATACCCTTTAGAAACCCTAAGATCCTTTTGGGAACCCTTGGAACTCCTTTAGAAAGTCTTAGCATACATCCAAATCCCGCATACACCCCTTTAAATAAGAATAAAAAGAGGTAGAATCCAAATAGGAAACAAAATTCACAAAATCTACGTTTCCGCAATCGCATCTGCGGAACTTATCGATGACATCGAGCCACTCTCGATGACAGCCTCGATATCATCTGAAAGTTTCTCGATGATATCGGAACAGGACCAAAATTGTCCAACAACCAGGGGTGAAAAATCCAACAATTATTGATGTCATCAAAGGTCTCTCGATGACAGCCTCGATATCATCGACGGTTTGTCGATATCATCAATAGACCAACAGATAGATTTAAGACATCTGTCGATATCATCTAAAAACCTTGTCGATATCATCGACAGACCACCAGACAGATTTAAGACATCTGTCCATAACACCAATGCCATTAATACCGTTGCTCAAATTCAATTATCAATTTAAACAAACCCACAAATACTATTGAAAGGAGATTAGTGGGATGAAATGGGTTAAGTCTTCATCTCTTCAACAAATCTATTACAACTCTCATGCTGCTCTCCTATTCATCATACATTGTTGGAGATCATATTATTACTAATATGGATAAAATGTCAAAAACACTTCCATCTCCAATGATGTAAATGATTAAACTATTACACCATGGCAATATTATAAATCATAACACTAAAATGGTTAATAAATTGTAAGAGTGATTTTGATATCTTACATAGATGATGTAGAGGAAAAGTGTCATTATTATAATTTTGTCACTATTAAATCAAACAAACACATGAGCAGTTAGTCAAATGCAAATGTAAATGTTTTCAAGAGATAATTAAAAGAAATTATAATCATTATACTTTTTCGTTGCATTATTGTAATAATTTCAAATCTAAATAGTGACATTAGTTTATAAATGTGATAATTTAATGTTAAAATAATAAGAAATAACATTACTACAAATTCACTAAATATGAGTGTAGCCAAATATAGATACAGGTAATGAAATTTATCATCATTATACATTTACCTTTCATTATTGTAGTAATTAGTGAAACAAATAAGTTCTTAAGCTGCTTATTGCACATGCCAAACCGCGACTTTTCTTAATTACGTGAGATCAACCTAATGAGTCACGGAGTCTGATTTTAGTCCTACTTTGTCATGGTGGAATTAGCCGAATGAGTGATCCAACATCAGATGTGTGCCATACTGGCAGTTTGTTGGGAGTGGCCTTTTTATATTATTATTATTATTTTTATCTTTTATCTTTTCCTTTTTACTTTTTACACACGTGCATTCACACCCCCACACACACTCACACCATAGTGGGATATCACCATAATAGGTACTCGAATTCATGACCTTGTGTTGGGAGTTGCATCTTGAATCTTTATTAGGCTGGGAGCTGGTGTCCCATTTCTTCAGCGATGAGACGTGCCACATGTGTGCATTACCAATCTATCACACGTATGCCACATTACACGAACCATTTTGACACGTACACCCCATCGTACCAACTTTTTTTTTTTTTTGCAGCCCCTCTTTTTTCAACACAGCTGGTTACCCAAGATAGAAAGAAAAGGATGATTGCACCCATTCATAAGAAAGAATACAAATGCCAAAATCTTTTGAAGTGTGGACTTATGCCATGATTCGACAAAAAAATAAAGCAAATCCAATATTAGGTTTTCTAAATTAGTTAAATAATACAGTTACACTACAAAGTTCAAGTGCAATAAAGGTTAGACACATGTGTGGCCATATATTGGTGATCCAAACCGTTGATTTGAAATTTCCTTATATGGATTGGGGATGACTCGAAAATCACCAACAATGGTAAATCAAAACCCCTCTATCAATGGCATGTACTTTCACGGTTACGGAGAAATATGGTAACCGTTCATCTTTGGAATATTCTATACTGGAGATTTTTAAAGGGTCCATTATCCAAAATGAGGCCAATCAGATCAACGGCCTCGATTGCTAAACTCTGGTCCCTCGCTCATAGAATCTTACGTGGAATGGGAAGGGGTGATGAAAGCCTTCTCATCATTTTTTTTGGCTTATTTTGTGGTGACGGAGGGAAAGAGAAATCTGACCATGTTTTGGTACAACCGCATGAAAATACCCAACTACCAATACATTGATGCGACACCACAGTTGTTGGATCGTTGAGCTATGCAAGCCTCACTCTCTCCAGAAAGTCCTTATTTAATAGATAATTCTTAGGTGATAGCTGGTAACGCTTCCTTAAACGGCGGTGATCGTGGGCCATGTGAAAGAGAGCATAGCCTGGAAATCACACTTAGAAAACAATCCTAACCATCCAATTAGTTGCAGTTAAATTTCTGTTCATAGTCAAAATAGGAAATGGGGTAGAGATCAAACAGTCGGACACTTCAACGAGTTTATCAGATTATTAAGATTTTTGGGCTATATTATATTCAGGGTGGGGCCAGCGATTTGGACGGCTTGGAATGCTGCATATGTAAGCTACACTGAGGGTGGGTGACGAGAAACGATTGTGAAAGTGGCATGCAGTGTACGAAAAAGATCACTACTTCACATATTTTATGAAAAGCATAGTAAAACTAGCATTATGTTTGGATCACCAAATTCACAATAACAGCTTCTTTTGTTAGACAATTTCACCTTTGGTTTTATTGAAATTAGTGTCATATCAAAATATTTATTGTTGAAAATCATTACTATATGCTCTATTTTAATAAGGCTGTCCAAATGGAACTTTCAAAGTAACTGAATGACCCTAAAATACTAGTGACATTCAAGTAGTTAAATTAGATTGTCCAATGGCATGAGTGTGTAAGTGTGCACGTGCGTTTAAAAATAAATAAATTATCCTAACATGTGTATCAAGCATCATGCTATGCAGAGCATCAAATAACACCTCATGGTTTGAATTATTCCCTTTGGTCAAGGATCAGGTTAGAATAACAAGAAGATATATACTGTCCTTTAGTTTGTAAAGTGGGGCCCATACATCAGTGGCGCAGGATATTCATCTGATTTTGCCCAATGTGCATAAGGCAATACCCCCAAAATGTCTCTGGTTGGAAGACTGCAGCCATCCAAATCTTTGGCTTTTCTCCCACTGAATGTGGGCAGTTAAAAATTTATTTGTATTTTCAGCCCCATGGAAGGTTTCAATAGCCGGTATCATTATCACCGTTGCTTCCTGTAGTGTGGTCCACTTTAGCCTTTGATCTGCAGCTCATAAATAATCTTAAAAAATGGACGAACGACATGGATAAAACCCATACATCAAGGCGGGCCCACAGAGCTCTTACCTGAACCAATTACTGTCCACTTTGTTTTATAATAGTATTATGAGTCCCATGGGATTAATGGTTTTGATTATTGAGACATAAACTCCAGACCCAAAGCCCCCCCAACCAACCCATGTACAATAAATGAGAATGGATAAAAGAAAAAAAAAATGTCTTTACACCACCTCTTTTTTCTCTTTCTATATGAAAGTTGCTCACTTGATGATTTGGTCACTGAGCCAAGCCATTCATCATTGACCCATGCCATACCCAGACTGAGCACTGGGTCTATATTTCAAGCTCAGGCATGGCCCCCGGCCCAACTTAGGAGCCCATGGCCTTGGCCCATTACCACACCCAATTCACTCCATTTAATGACGAAATTGGACCATCGAACTATGATGGACACCCAAATTGGTATATTTGAAACCTTTAGCCATTGAACTATTTTTCTTTGATTGTGGACCATCTCCTGGACTGATTATCACGCTCTACTGATCAGGAATCATACACTCATGAAATCTACGGTTGGGATCACCAAAAAAATGGACCCACATGTATGGAATCGTGGCTTGGGCTGATGGCTGACGTGCAGGATTAAATAATAACTCGTACAGTTGAGTGGGATTAATACGCATACGTGACTGCTATTTATGGAACCAGACAGTTTAGCACCAGTCCTTTCAATCGTTACTACGAAAGGGCCACCACGGGTGGATGAATTTCAGGCCACACAAAAAGTGCCCTTTTATTGGCTGATGGATTACAGGCCACACAAAATGAAATAACCGGAATATGATAGAGAAATCTCTCCACAGCATACGTGGCAAGGTGATTCGTTAATCCAGGCCGTCCATGTAGTGATACCTCCACGGATGGCGGAATCAGGGGCGGCTCTAAGGGGTAGGTAGGTGAGGCAATTGCCCAAGGCCCTAATTATGAAAGCCCCATATTATAGCAAAATTAAAATTTCTTAATTACAAAGGTCCTATATTATAGCAAAATTAAATTTAAGAAGAATAAAAAAAACTTAAAATTTTTGAAATAAAACTTATTAAAAGGCCTACAAAATAAAAACATCTAAAAATTAGTTTACAAATTTGAAATTGAAAGTAAAAACTAAATTCTAGAAACTAGCACTATCAATAATAATAGTTTAACTCTATCATCTCTTTTCAAAATAATATCATTCCTAATAAATTCTTCTCCTAAAACTTAGGACTACAACCACTTACTTTATTGTTAATTGAGTTCTCAAAAAATTAAATTCTAACGTTATTTTTCTAAATTAAATTCTAACTTCATTTTTCTAATGATTTGGATTTATTTTCGAAATTAAAATTTTTAAAAGAAGTTACAAAAACATAAATTAATACTCCAATTGAAATACTTAATCTAATAAAAGAACTAAATTGTTTTTCAAATTATTTTATTACATATAGAATATTACTTACCATATCTGCTATAGTTGCATCTGCATAAAGAAGTTTTTCAAAACTAAATATCATAAAAAATTATTTACGAGCGATTATGTCTCAGGATAGATTAAACGGTTTAACAATTTCATCTATTGAAACGATTTATTGAGTAAACTTTAATACAAAAGTTTAATTATTAATTTTGCATCTAAAAAGGTAAGAAGTAAATTTATGGTTAAATTTTAAATTTATTAATTTTCTTTGAAAAAAAACTAAAAGCCACATTTTTACGACTTGCCTCAGGCCCAAAAAATATTGAGCCGCCTGTGGCGTGCATTTCCATCTACATTTGAAAAAGGGTGATGACTCTTCGACCGTATAAATGGCATGATTGTGCGGCAATACCTACCGTTCAAATGACTGACCCAATTGTGGATGGAGTATGAGAAGAAAAGTCCACGTAAAAGATGATAACAACCATCTGATTTTTTTCCTTGGAATTTGGATCGTCCATTTAAAAACCATCTATTGGATTGGATGGTTAGGATTTCAAGATCCAGTGTAACACAACATATACGATCCATCCACAACTTGCATGCTCTGGATAACCGTACTCGAGTGGCACATATCAGGAGGATGCGTCACCAGTGGTGGGAGCGGATTAGGTGCAACACGGGCCTTGCCCATAACAGTGCGGCCCTTCCCGTGGGGCCCACCTTGTACAGTATATCTGCGCTGTCCATCCATTTTGAAATATATGTTCTGGGCATGAGCACAAATATTAAGTAGATCCAAATTTCAGGTGAACCATACCATAGGAAACTGTGGTGATTAACCATTAAAAACATCTCGTGGGCCACGTAAGTTTTGGATCAAGCTGATATTTGTTTTTTTCCCTTCATCCAGGTTTTTATTTTACATTATCAATAGGTTGGATGGTGAATAAACATTAATGAAACATTAGAGTGGATCCTAGGAAGTTTTTAATGGTGAAATATTCAATCACCACTGTTTCTTCTAGCATGGTCCACCTGAGATTTGTATCTACTTCATTTTTGGGCTCTTGCCTTACACTAACATGGAAAAACGGATGAACAGTGTGGATATATAATACATACATCAAGGTGGGCCCCAGGGTAAGGGCTGCACGATCTTGGGAAAGGCCGGGGCCGCACGTAATCCGCTACCGCCGGTGGTGAAAGCTTCATATGCATAAAGCCATTGTTTGAAAATCACACGTGATAGACAATGCTATCCGTTGCTTTTCTTCGCTTTGCCGATCTTTATATTGATGTTGACCGTTAACAGCTTTTATTTACTACCGCCCTTTCAAAGTCCAATGGTCAGATGGGTCAGTTCATCGAACAGATATTTATTTTGATGCATTTGGAAATTGGGCTACAGTTCGGAAACCATATGGGCATTGGCCGTCCCATTTCACTCGGCAAATCTTCCACCTTTGCTGTGTAGAGACCAGAGAGGGACGCGAGGTGTAACAGGGAGTTATTGTAACCCAAATCTCTATGCGGCACGAAATCCACTCCGTCCATCAGTTTTATCAGCTCATGGTAGGGTGAGATATCCAAAAAAGAGTAGATCAAATATTCAAATGGGCCACACCACGAGATGGCGTGGGGATTGAACTCCCACCATTGAGACCTTGGTGGGACCTACAGAAGTTTTGGATCAGGAAAATATTTGTGTTTTTGTTCTATCCTCGTGGGAATCACCTTTTATGAACGGGTTGGATGGCATATAAACACCACCGGGAGCCCGAGGAAGGTTTCAATGGTGGACGTTTCCATCCCCAGTGTTTCCTGTGATGTGGCCCACTTAACACTTGGATCTGCTTCGTTTTCTAACCTTTATCCTGACATGAGCTGGCGAAACTGATGGTCCGAGTGGATTTCAAACTAATATTACGGTGGGCTCCACAGAGCTTTGGCTTACAGGAACGAGCTACATGAAGGGATTGCTCTACCATATTCCGGTGTAACCGACTCTCTCTTCTTTGTTTTTTTTATTTATTTCCTAAGTTCTAATGGGTAACCGACTCTAGTATATCATCTCCCCCACACGCAATCGGCCAAATAATATAACTGGGCCCCATGAATTCGGTGTTTTACTGTACATACCGGATTCCCACGTCCGATGCCACTTCTTCAATGTTGCGGTCTAGTCTTTGTACTCATCGCATACGTACAAGTCAATCTCAACCATCTAAATTGTGGGCCCCAAGTTGGATGGAACAGATACTGGAAATCACATGTATTCCACAATCGTAACCATCTAACCTCAGATGCTGAACACAAACAGCCGGCCACTTTCTTTCAACCATGTGATGGCCTTCTAACGAACGGTTTGCATCGTCCTCAATCGGAGCTTGGACGGCATGGATTAACATGCTTGCACGCCGTGCATACTATGGATGATGAGTGGCCACCATTTAACAAATGAACGCACAAAGAAGTGTAGGGCTTGTGTGGTGAAAATGCATGCACATTGCAACGTAGGAAGAAAATTAGAAATTGAGAAAGAAAGGCTAGGTGTTGTGTCTTGCACCACACTAGGGTGCAGGGAAGCTCCGCTACATGCGCCTCAAATCTGAACCGTCCAGATACTGGGCCCCGTTGTAGACTGGCTATACCATAGATGAGATAGACAATCCTGACATCTGGCGAAATGATATTTGTGTCTTGATTTTTATTTCTACCGTCGATCAGATATCCAAAAATCGGCAAGTTAATATCCTACTTTCAACCAACGTTCTGGGTTATTATCATATAGGCAGTGGATCCCACTATTTGGACGGTTTGGATTTGAGTTACATGTGAGTGGAGTATATTGCCCAGGAAGTCAATAACATTTACAGTCACTACCAAAAGAAAACAATAATTAGTGTCAAAGTCAAACAATGCTTTAGTTAGTTCGCACGTGTGCCTCCTTATCCTCTTCTTTTCTGACCAATCACACCACAGATCTCAGAGGGTGCGGATTAGGATCGACCGCGGCATCATCCAAGACGGTGCGAATGCGATCCTTACAGTGGGGCCCACCTTGATGTATGTATTCTATATCCACACCGTCTATCCGATTTTTCAGATCATTTTAGGCATGAGCCCAAAAAAGAAGTAAATCTAATTCTCAGGTGGACCATACCGTACGAAAGAGTGGTGATTGACCATTAATGGGCCATAAAAGTTTTGGATCAAGCTGATATTTGTTTTTTTTCCCTTCATCCAGGTTTATGTGACCTTCTCCACAGGTTGGATGGAAAATAAACATTCCGGAAATATTAAGGTTGTCCATTGGAAGTTTTTAATGGTAGGGCGTTCATCACCACCTTTTCCTATAGTATGGTCCGCCTGAGATTTGGATCTTCGTTTTTCAGCTCATGCCCTAAAATGATATGAGAAAACGGATGGACGGCATGGATATAGAATAAATACATCGAGATGGGCTCTACAGTAAGGGTTGCGCTCCCCAGTCCCGATCTCAAATCCCTCTCTTGACGCGAGTTGTCTGTGCCGGCGCCAACAGGAAGTTGCTGTAGGCGGAAGCTACGTGGGACCCACGATGTCCGTGTGACATCCACACCACCCATCAGTTTCTCCAGCTCCATTTAGGGCATGGGCCCAAAAATGAATCAGATTCGTAACTCTTGTGAGCCACACAGGAAACAATGGGGGATGGAAACGCCAACCATTGAAGGCTTCCTGGGTTCCACCTTTATATGCCATCCAAACTGTTCATAGGGTTATTCCCACTGAGATGAACTTGAAAAAGAAAAAAAAAAAAGAAAAAAAGCCTGGTCCAAAAATTCATTATCCTCATGAAGGTTTCAAATATGGACATTTCCATCCCCACTTTCCTTTCAAGTGGGCAACTCGAGTTATAAATCTGCCTCCTTTTTGGGTTTGCATCCCAGCGTGAGATGGAGAAACTGATGGACCGTGTGGATGTCACCCGGAAATTACAGTAGGCCCCATGTAGCTTCCTCTACAGAAACTGATGGACCCTGTGCATGTCAGCTGGAAATCACAGTGGGCTCACGTAGCTTCCGCTACAGAAACTTCCCGTTGGCCCTGGCACAGGAGAAAAACTGCTGATTCAGGAGGTTCGATAGCGAATGGGCCATGGTTGAAAGAAAAAAATAAAAATAAAAACAATTTTTGGACGGTCATTACTCTCTGATCGTTCACTTAGAAAGACACATCTGCAGCAGCTCACTTTTGATGATAAAGAAAGCCCACTTATTAGATGGTTAGGATTATCAGATCAAGGCAATTTTTGCTTAATGGACGATCATTGACGGAGCCCACGTGATGCATGGTTCTGATCATCATGAGCATATCCCAAGTGTACATATGGATCTCTTCCCCAACTATTAAGAACTTCCATCTCAAAGGAAGGAAGATGTGTGTGCTGAAATGGGTTTTATGCCGTCAGTGAGCCGTTGGAATGTATGTTTTGTACATTCTAGAAACAGTGGCCATGATTCAGCAATCCGAGATCATAGATACAATGGGCCTCATTGTCAGACGGCCCATAAAAGTAACATAACCCCATATTGGATGATCCTAGCTATAAAATATTAGGCCTGTTTTCAGCTGACTGTCGACCGTTGGTGTAACAGTCCCATTGTTTGGCTAGCCATTTAGGGGTTATGATTTTTCTCCGGGATATTCTTGGCGTATGGCCCATCCACAGCTGGGCCATCACATCAATGGTTTGTTCCTTTCTATGTGAGCGCCCTGTATTACAGGCCATTAGCTCTATAGCCACGTGAACTTGACGTGTGTAGTTAGTTCAGCCCCCTAATGACCAGACTGGTATGATTTATGGATTATAGTATATAAAATGTGGGAGCAAACTGATGAACGGACTGGGTCTTGAACAAATGTGATACATTACGGAAGGGCTAGCCAGACAACTCTCTGCATTTTTCATCATTGAAAAACCCCATTCATGTAAGTTCAAACTAGGGATTTTTACCCCAAAAATGCTCTAGAATTCTCACTTCCCCAAAAAGCTGCCTCAGCTGATTTAAAATCCCGAAACGATCCATTCTCAGAAGTGAAATTATCAAAACGCATTTCTCTTGTTTTCCTTAAAAACCAGTGTCGTGCGTTGTGGCCATGTGTTATGGATTTTTGAGACAATTCCAACTAAACAAAGCCTGAAAAATGAAGAGGAATAGCTAATTACCTTATATCTATTGTCATCTAACTATGACAGTCTTCCTATGACACATAAATGCAAGGGTGACAAGCAATAAAATCAACATATAACATCTGATAGCCATTTCAGATAATTCATTCCGATGTTTTTTTACATGGCATCAGAGCCAGAAGTTCCTTGCTATTGATAGACAGCTTCCAAAATCATCCATGTAAAATACCAAATCATCAATGCATGTGGATAGGAAAAACAAACTGAACCTATCTATCATCAACTGCATAAACACCATGCAATGTCCTAATGCATGTATGACAAAACAACAACAACAACAACAAAAAAAACCATTTGTCGTGGACCATGCCTTGGTAACCCACCCAACTGTATGTACACTCGATCCAAAACTAGACCTTATCAAGATGCATCAGCAACCACTCATGCCTCGTGTCCTCATCCAGGACCAAGAAGAGAGTTGCTTTGTGTTCATCTGCAGCAAGATACTTGTATGCTTTGAAAAAGAGTGGCTCACTCAGGTTTGGAACCTTTTGGATCTCTGCAAACAAGGACTTCATTTTGGACACCCGGTTTCCTCCATGCATTGCTTCGGTTATCTTACGGATTGCCGAAGCCACACTATTCATCGCATTTGCAATCATTTCCTCGGCTTGCTCCTCCTCCTTGAGTTGTTTATGAGATTTATTCCGCCGAGGTTTGTAGTATTTTTCATAACACCATACTGCAGCCATTGCACAGGCAGCCCCAACTGCAACTACTACTATAGCCATGATCTCCTCTTCCCCTGCTTCTGAGTCGATATCACCTACAACCATTTTTGTCAGATTTCTATGGACTACCCGTAAAACACATTTGTCAACGATGACAAACTAACTACTCTTTTAAGTTTTACAAGTACCAGAGCTTTAAAAAAAACAAACAAACACAAACACAGTCTACAAACCCCAAGGCATATCATAAAGCTGACCCCAAAAAGCTGGGAGAAGGCCATGATGATGATGATGATATACAAGCACATATGTATGTATATCATCACTTGGCATGTGTACTTATGCATTGTTGGATATGCACATATATCATATTTATACACGTTTGGCCCTCTGGTCATCATGTGGTCTGGGACACAAAAGCTACTGGTCAATTCATTTTAACCATCCATTCCTTCCTACATGTGTAACCTACCTGACTATTTGTACCATGATGTGTGCACAGCAGAGTCCACCCAACAAGTGACGCCTTGTATTTATGTCCCACATTGGCATGTTGCTGGACAGTGGAACAGAGTAGTTGAATTTCTTTAACTTGAACAATGACAGGAGCTTGCTAGGAAATCCACGCGCCATGAGAAATAACAGAATTTTTTTAGGATGGAGGTGATGGAGTGTTGATGGCCTTCCTGTGTCCCATCCGGGAATGAAGGACGGTGATGAAACTGAACTGTTTGCGTTACTGCAGGGTATTCAAATAATCTTCAGGTCCTCTCTTTATTTGAAGGTGACATATAATTTGTTAGCGAGTGAGTTCAGCCAACAAGTCAGATGATCCTTATAAAGTCTGGCAACATGTCAGTCAAGATGCAACTGTGGATTCATCAGCTAAAGGCATCTCAAGGATTTTGCTTTGGAAGGTTATGGAACTGTTAAATTAATGGTTAAGCTCAGCAATTTGGCTACAATTAAACTCACCATTTGTACTGATTATGGGGCTAGCAATTATAATCTTGTGCTATGCATTGATCCTAACTCCGGTATCTCATGCCGCTCATCTATAATTTCCGGCATCCTACGAGACCTCCCGCTCTGATACCACTTTGATGCAGGACAATTAACCACTTGCTCTAAAAGCTCGAACTGATAGAGCATGTTGAATTAATCCATTTATCTCATAGCCCAGGCCTCACATTGCATGGATTAGGACCTCGGCCGAACCCCCCTCTAAGGCCCCACTTCACATGTTCTGCTTCACACGAGCCACCCCTGCATCCCTGCTCTAATACCACTTTGATGCAGGACGATTAACCACTTGCTCTAAAAGCTCGAACTGATAGAGCATGGTGAATCAATCCCTTTATCTCATAGCCTACGTCTCACCTCACATGGGTTAGGACCTCGGCCGAACCCCCCTTTTGGGCCCCACTTCACATGGGTTACGCTTCACATGGGCCACCTACCCCGAGTGTGCCCCTGCATCCCACAGACGACCCCACTCAAGCCCAGTGTGAAAATGCCCCTGCATTAATCGGTCACTAAAAATTTTATAGAAATCAGGCACCTTTAGTCATTCTATCTATAAACTTTTCTTTCTAAATAGTTTTGATGATGACGAATGATATTAAGTTTATCGAAATACAAGCCATACAAAAGTTTACAAGGGTAGCAAACTATCTCCCCAAAATACACACACAAATAAAAGAAATCCAAGCGAAACCACCCAAAGCAAACAAACTAATCAATCACTGTCTGTCACCAATCTGAAAAAACCACACTGCTCTTTGCAAGCTCGTAGGCTTTGCTGGACAGTTGCTCAAAACTTTTATGACACTCCAAAAAAGGATGATGGAACGGATGGTTATGAACTTCCAACGAGCATGAGTTTTTTTCCTGATATGGCTTATCTAAAGGCAGTCCATTGATTGAGCAGTCCACAGCTAATCTGTATGGTTGGTGCTACTTACTAAATGATACCAGATGTACAATGATCCGACCGTGAGTGTAAAAGCATATTGACACATGCAGTGATTTATAGAGAATGAATTAATCTTGATGCTTACACCAGCAAATTGGGAATGTTCACGTGGCATCAAAGCAACACCACGTATAGAGGTGTAAACGAGTCGAGCCGAGCCGAGCTTTGCCCAACTCGTGCTCGACTCGAACTCGTGCTCGGCTCGGCTCGGCTTGGCCTTCGAGCTCGGAATAGCAGCTCGTGTCGGCTCGGTAGATTTCGAGCCCTGCCAGCGGTCGCTGGTCGGATGGGTTCTGCTACTCGGACGGCCGAAAAAAATGGAGAGAGTGGAGGATAGGACTCACTTTCGAAGAGAAGCTCGTCTGGACAGACGTTGGAAGAGGGAATGTCACTGAGCGGAGAGTATTGGGCGGAGCTCGTCCAGACAGACGTTGGAAGAAAGAAATGTCGTCGGATAGTCGCTAAAAGAAGGAAATGTAGCCGGACAGACGGCTGATTTGGGCAATTTGGGCGAAAGGGAGGGAGAACGGGTAGGGTCGCTGGTTTGGGCGTACTGGGTAGGGTCGGGCGACTGGGTAGGTTTTTTAAAAATCCTTTATATACTAACTTAAAGTCGAGTCGAGCTTAATACCGAGTCGAGCTACGTCCAACTCGGACTCGACTCGAAATGTTCCGAGCGCCCAAAATATGGCTCGACTTGGTTCGAACAGCGTTTCGATCCGAGTCGAGTCGAGCTTTTTCGAGCCGAGTCAAGCGAGTTACCGAGCTTAGGCTGCTCGTGTACAGCTCTAACCACGTATGTCATTGTGGGGTTCCTGAGATGTCTTCATTCCAGATTTTCAAGGGGGATTTTAGTTGCTTCAGCCAACGAAGGTAATAGTTATATTACTTGAATCTTAAATATGCAAGGAAAGAAAGCATCCCTTTGAGCTGATAGGACCATATTAAGTTGTTTCTCTTCAACCTTCATATCAAGAATGTAACTATTTCTGTTTGGTAGAGGGCCCAGTAGGTAACCTATTCCATTATTCGCTCCACATGTCTATCTGCTTGATTTTATTGATTCCAGTCCTACCTAAATCCTTTTGTAGCAACTACATTTATCCATAGAAATTCGACAAAACCATGTTGATCTTCTCCACATTGTCGTATTCACTACTGCATGTTGAGTTGTTGGGCGCTTCCTTCCACTTATCAAGTTTATCAGTACCACTTTTTGCATTAATTACCAACAATTTGTTTATCCACTACTGCATGTTGAGTTGTTGGGTGCTTCCTTCCACTTTTTGCATTAAAATAAATAAATCTTACACCATTTCTCAGTTGGATTCTCCACTGATGTAGGTATTCACCACTCACATTCTCTGACATCCAACATGGCACACCCTTAGTAGATCAAGCTGTTCGTCATTAAGGACTTACCTTTTGTACACATGTTCCTCCAGCTTCTTAAATTGTTGTGAGTCACTACAACAAAGAGAACCATGCATGTATTTTACAAGTCAATACATGCTCAGCTGGTGACTACCATAACCATGATTCTACTTTGGCAAGTTGACAACGATTCCAGGGTTCGAATCATAGTCTAGAAACCAGAAAATCCAACTTGACTCAAAAGTTGGTCAATTCAAGTTGAAGACTCAGTCAAGTCTTGAATACCAAAACTCCATAATATCTAATATGTCTAAACACAAATGTTGTTGAGTCGGCTTGGTGAGTTGAGTTGAATCAAGCAAAGCAAGTGTTAATCTAGTCTTCAACCAAATCAAGTTTTCATATTCTCAGTGAAATCTGATCAAGTTGAGTCGGCCTCTTCAAGCTCTTTAAAAAAATGGTTCTAGTGGTATCTTGGAAATTAAATGGTCTGACTTGCATTGGGTATGAGCTATAAAATATATCATCAGCAGTAAGCATCAGTGGCGACGTATCTAACCAGAAAGATATTTGTCCATCTCCAGCAAAATGTATTCAAAATAAGGAGCAGTCAGTTACTAAGAATTTTTTATGTTGTTACTGATCAATGTGATTGACCCATCAATTATGGAAAGGTTGGTGCTTGTGAGCTCTCTTGAAGAAATATGAAATTGTCTTCATAATAACCTAGAGAAAATTAATCAAAGATAATCCAATTGGAATGAAGGATGAAAATGTTTTTTTTACACACTCACACTCACACCCACACCACATGGGCAATCGATCCCATGATCTCCAAGTTGAACATCTTAAAATAAATAAACAACTATATTGCAGTTGTGGCTCCTGACAAACAGAATTCTGGATATTAAAATAATCAACAGCTACTTCAAATGCCAGATATATCAAACTCACAAGTACATGTCTAGAAAAATCAGAGTCAAGATTTGTTGCTGAAACCCTCATTCTACCAATACCAACTAGAGTAGAAGACAAGAGATGGATTGGGTCAATACGCTTAGCACCCACTCTTCAGGCTCAAGTATAAATGTTAGTGCACTTATTGGTGCACCTATTTGTCAATCACATGGGTCTGTGTCAATGAGTTAGTTGAGCCCTTGGAAGTTGAAGATCGAAGACACATGAAGACATGAAACATCAAGAAATGAAGAATAGGTAAATTGAGATGCCTTGGTGACCCTAACCTTAGACCCAAAACAACCTTAACCACTGATGATCATAACCTTAATAGGTAAACCTTCATTTGATAATTCTTTAGCTTTATGAGCTCCATTTGAGCATGCTTAGATAGGCCATAGAGGTCCCGAGTTGCTAGAAACCAAACTGCCCAAACCAGCAGACTCTTGAGCAAAGCTTGATTGATCGAACAAGGCCAAAATTGTCCAACGAGCTTACTGGCCAAATTCAACAAAGCTCGATCAATTGACGGCCCTCGATCGATCAATCGAGGATGCCGTTTTTGTGCCCGTTTTATAGTCATTACAACCAAAATCTATATAAAGGGCATTTGGGCATTTGAATGGGTTTTTGGTGCCATTAGAGCTTAGAAGTTTCCCCACTCATATTCATCATCCTAAGCCTCTAAACCTATGAGATTCAAGTGATCTTCTTGAGCTTTACCACTGTAATGAGGATTCTAACCTCCATTATCAAGATGATTCTAGAGATTAAACACTAAACTTATAGCCATATCCTTGTCTAAATCCTCTATAACACCCATCTAGGTGAATCTCTACTAGGAAACAACTATTACATTTAGTTATAGGAGATTACACCATCCTCCTATCACCTTGGTCACCTCATTGGTATATCGTATGCAGTGTTTCAAATAGCGCCCGTAGCGTAGCGTGGCCGTAGCGCTACGTAGCGTCCCAAATAGCGTAAATTCCCTGTAGCGTACACTACAGGGGTCGTAGCGTGTAGCATCCGTAGCGTAAGCTACAATGTATTTTTTTTACTATTTTAGTTTTTTATTATTTTTTCACGTTTTCTTTGTTTCTAATGTTGAAGAATGTAACACTTGTATTGTACTTGATACTTTTAACCTATGGGATTTTTATTTCTTTTCATAATTGTAACTTGTGGTTTCAATTAAACATTATTAATTAAAGTGGTTTTCTTAGAAAGTTATTGATGTGATAATTATTTGATTTGGCTTATATATGTGGATTGACTTTTGATAAATGATAACTAATAACTTTTTTTAACATGCTTATAATTGATAAAATGAATCATCTTTTAGGCATTTTTATATTTTTTCCCTCTTTTTTCACTATTTATTATATTTGTCCTATTTTTAAATTTAAAAACGCTACGTATTTACGCTACGCGCTATAGAGGGCTGAACGCTACGCATCACGCTACCGCTATTTAAAACACTGATCGTATGTAAGGTGTTTGATCATGAAGTTGAACCATTAGCATCAACGAATGTGGGAGCAATTGGGAAGTTGATTCAAGCAAGAGAAAGCATTAAAGAAACATCTCAAGAAAGTGCTACAAAGGAGCTCAATATAACAAGTTGTCAATTATAAAGTCCATTCACACTCATTCCTTGTGTAAGATTGAGTGTAGACTTTATAATCCAGACTCGAATAGGTTTTTGTGTAGGACCTAGGCTCTTGTAGAGGGCTAAATTCACTGGACACGTGTGCGTACGTGTTAGTCTTCATGAGAGACTCGAACGGGAGTGTAAGTAGGGCTTTGGATTAGGACCGCATTCACCATACACAGGTGCGTACGTGTTAGTCTTCATAGGAAGTCTCTGACAGGAGTGTACGTAGGGCCTTGGATTAGGACCGCTAATGGTTATTGTTTAGCCCATAGAAAAACAACTAAGTCTCCACGGGAGTCACCGGGTGGAAATGTGTTCCTCTGATACGAGAATGTACATGTAGGTTAGTGGTTAGCCTAGGAGAAACCATTGTAAATGTTTGAGATGAAACCTGATTTAAAACCTCCGATATTGAAATTCTAGTACACTCGAGGAGAGTGCGTCCGCCAAGAGTAAAGTAGGCAAATAGCCGAACCATTATACATGCTTGTATTTGGGATTGTTGTTTGTGCACATTTCTATTCATGCTTATGAGTTTAATTGATTGAATTATATAAATGCTTAAATGGATTAAATGCTAGGCATCCAAATGATCACATCTTACACACAAAATCACTATCTCCTTATAAATTAGTTGCTTGTAATAATGCATCAATTGTAGTTTATAAGATTGGACCCACTTGGCTTGGAAGCCTAAGTGTTATTTGCCTTACTGATTTGAATTGGTAAATTAGTTAATTAGGCAATGAATTTTTAAGTAGTCTTATTCACACATTTTCTTACATTAATAATCTTTTGCTTTTGAATGAATTACTTGTGTTTTCACGTCTTCTTACATTAATAAATTATATGAATAGACTTTGAATATATTTGCATCAATTCAGTTAGACAACGCAAAGATTAAGACCCCATACAAAGAAAACCTATTATGTGGACTTGTTTTTTGTAATGTTTTGATTTATAAGTGTGTATTGATGTCTTTTTTTTTTTTTTTTTTTTTTTTTAACAAGCACTGAAGTTTCATAGAAAAATTCGACCAATTCCCAATGTTTCCCCATGTTTCTGACAACAACAATACATTATGCGATACAATTGATACATCCCATGCGATAATCGATACGTATCGTAACCCAAGGGTGCAGTACATAACGCGATACCGATATTTCGAACACTGATGACTCTTTCTCTAATTTCCCATTCTCAAAACTCTCATGGAAACTGGATCTAACTCTTGCTGCTTGTTCCACTTTCATATTACATAATTGCAATATTCGAATCCCCCATCTCGTAGTTTTATTGATAAGCTTCTCTTTACTCATGGAAAACAAAACGTTCGAGTTTCCTCCTCCATTTTAGCTGCACTATTTTCTTCTTTCATTAGAGTATAACTACAACCAAATCAGCCAAAATGCATACCTTATTCCGCCATAAAAAAAGTTTTATTTTAAAAAAAAATACATAAAATAAAAGGAATCATCTCTCGCAACCACATTAAACTCAACAACATTTGTTAGATAATGGCTACTCAATTTTTAATAGGGGTAGTAATGAGCCAAGTCTAGGTAGGGTTAGAGTCGGCCCGAGCATGAACCAATGATTAGTCAGGCCAAAGGGTCAAGCCTAGGCCCACTCAATTTTGTAATCTAACATCCAATTTCAAGGTGGATAGTTTGCTAATTGTCAAAGTTGTCCATAAAGATGGGTCAATTTATCAATTATGCAAATGGGAGGAGTATTTTATCTTCGGTAAGGAAGATGTATGGTTTCTAATATGGGGAATTTTGGTGGAATTCTAGTTCCGCAACTTCTTTATAGCTATTGCTGCCTGTTTGGAGGAGATCGTTGATATCGACCCAACGATGGAGAACAAGGAGGAACCGGGGGTAGCTAGGGTGTGTGTGAAAAGGAAGAAATCCTTGGGGGATCCAGGCTCGATTTCTGTGGTGGTCATGAAAAAGCAAGTGAAGCTTAAGATTCAATAAGAAGAGATTGGGGGATTTCCTCTTCATTTGTGCAAAGTTTGGAAGCAGAGGGAGTCTAAAGCAACATCGAGCAGACATGGTGATTGACCTACTATTGTTGATGGAGCACAGGTTGAATGCTCCTATTGTATTCCAAAACCAGGAGGGGGTTCGTGAGGAGAGCTGGTAGATGAGGGAAGGGAGAATGCGGTGGAGGCACGTAGTTAAAGTTATGCTACGGAAGCACCGGATGAGGATTTCCCCAAGCCTGATGAAAGTTGGAGGCTCAAGAATTGATCTAGTTGTAAGCCCAGCATGTAGCCCCGAGGTTGGTATCTTTGTCTCAATTCAAAGTTTGGTTCGAGACACAAAGCAAGTGGAGAGTGAGGGATATTTTTCGTCGCACTCTTCAAAGCAAGAATTTAAATCAAACAATGGAGATGGATTGTTGGATTTCTCGGATGATGACGTGTGGCAATGCAAGGAGTTATCTTCAGGCGATGAAGGGTTTGAGGGAGTAGCATGCATGGACAAAGGGCTGAACCCATCCTTGGCTATTATTGTTTCTCCAGTACGTGTGATAACTAATTAAAAAAGGCACTTCAACATCTCTCCCTCACTCGCTCACTCTCTCTCTAACCTCTCTCATAATCAGTGTTGTGGGAAAAACCAAACTGGTCCCTCACACGAGAAGAACGATCAGCTAACTGCAAGAGAATTCAGAACCGAGGTGATCGAAAGCCCATGATAGATTTTCGAGCCGAGCTGTTAGAGCACAGGGCTTGGAGACAGAACAAGCAACTCTCTCGACGAAGAGATGAGCTCCGGAGCTGAGTTGTCCAAGGACAAAGCTCAGTAGGGGAAGATTCATCTCACCGAGAACATCTACAACATGGGCAAAAGACCCGTAAGGCAAAGAGCTCAAGATCAGTGCCCTTCGGCATTCCGCGCTGACCCGACCAACAAACGCCAAGACAGTACGAGTAGCCCAGAGGGGATTACGCCCCAAATCCAAAAAAGGAGGGCCCGACCTGATCTTGGCCGAAGATCAAACTACCCGCCTCGATGATAATTTCAAGAGCAGTTTCCTACCCAAATAGGGACTCCCCCTGCATATCTCATTAAGACACGATGTTTTCAAAACTGCCTAAAGACCCTGTAAATACAATTATCCCAAATAAAAAGAGATAAGCTTAAAAACCCACATTCTAATCCTTAATCCAAGTTTTTTCGCCTAACTTAGGCATCGAAGGGTCCTTGGCCGATTATCAGCACCTCTCGTTGTCCACATCTCCCTTATCCTTGCAGGTCCATCAATGGGCATACATTCACAACTGATTGCATCTGTTAGCCCAAAATTCGACAACAATAGATTGTCGTCGTCTGTGGGAACGATAACAAAGCCAAGTTCTCACCGTCTCCAACTTGAACCACCACCAGTTCTTCCCCCAATGGCCAAAAAAAAAGAAGGAAAAGCTCCCGATGCGACCGAATCCGCCCATCAGGCTCAAACTGATGAGGCTCAGACCTCACAGTCACTACCCAAGTCCCAACTCACGGGCAATGGTGCAAAAGTCTTAAAACTGAGGTAGTCAACTCATCTCCCTTGAGAACCAAGTATGAGCCTTAACCGACAACATAGACCGTATTATAAGGCTATTAGAAAGGCAACAGGCACCCTCCCCCAATCAACACAAGGAGGCAAAAAGCAACAACCGAGCAATCTCACCCAATGCAATCACACCCCGAGCCACACCAAGGGCCGACCTAAGCTAGGGAAAGCCTCATCGCCCCAATGCAAACCCTGGTGACTACCGGGTTCGTCAAGTCAGACCTGCACCATACCCTAAACTAAAGGTGACAAGCTTGAGGGAAATTCTCAGAAGTTATGATGAAAATCAAAGTCCCTTGAGGGGTAGAAATCATAAAGATCCAAGACCGACTTGGTAATATCCAATTAGCTTACCAAGCAAAAGCCCCAACATCTGTAGACGCCCTCCTTGAGCAGACTAAGCCACCATTTACAAACAACATCATGCAAGCCCAATTGCATCCTAGGTTTTGGATGCCCTACATATCGCCCGACTCAGGTTCAGGAGACCCAGTCAAGCACCTAGAATCATTCAGAACATGTATGGAACTTCGCGACACTTTAGACCTATAATATGCAAGGCATTCTCTCTAACATTGACCGAGGCAGCTCGGACGTGGTACAAAAACTTAAAGCCAAAATCCATTGGCTCATTCGCTCAGCTCAGTAGGGCCGTCGCCACCCAAGAGGATGAACCACTGAAAGACTAAATCGTCTGGTTTAATGCCGATGCCATCAAGGTAGATGGCTATTCCGACCAGGTAGCCCTCACAGCCATGATGGTTGGGCTCAAGCGAGGAAAGTTCCTCTTTTCAATCGGCAAGGACTGCGTGACAAGCTTCACCGACCTCCTGACCAAGCTCAAAAATATACTAACGCCGAGGAGTTGTTCGATGGCCAAGGTGAGAGTTGCTCGAGAAAAGTCGGGAGGAGAAATTATACTAAGGAAGACCCAATGCAAACTCTAAGGGCGTGTTTGTTTTATGGTGAAAAGGTAAATGCCGGGTAAAGAAATAATAATTACTTCCCCATGCATTTACATCTTACCTGATTTGACCACTTACTTTTTGACACGAACACCGAGAATATTTGTGGGTCCCACTGTGATGCATTTCGCTTATCCAAACCGTTCATCCATTATTCCAATTGAATTCATAGCATGAGTAAAAAATTGAGGCATATCCGGTAGTCAATTGGACCACGTCATACAAAAAAGGGAATCGAATACTTACCGTTAAAAACTTTGTAGGGCCACTATTTCTTTTGGAGTGGGCCACTTGAGTGTTAGATCCACTTCATTTTTCGTCTCATGCTCCAAAATATTATAATAAAACAGACGGACGGAATGGATATATCCTACTCATTACCTTGCAGTTTAAAAATTAAAATTACATCTTTTAAACCCATTTCCCAGGCACAAATTCCTATGGATTTCGAACACATTGAAATGGTAATAATTACTATTTCTCTTGCATTTCCCTTTGCTCTGGAAAAACAAACAGGCCCTAAAAGAAGAAGAAACAACGACCAGGGTGGCATTGGCTAAGCTCCTCAAGTTCCCAAACAAAATGACGGCCGACCCAAGAAAAAGTGACAAGACTAAATATTGTCACTTCCATCGCGACCACGATTACAACATAGGTGACTGCTTTGATCTCAAGGAGGAGACCGAGTCCCTCATTCAAAAGGGCTACCTATGTGAATTCATTGTCAGGCACAGAGAAGACCAACTAGCTCCTCAGCAGGAACAACACAAGGAGCACAATAACAACAAGCCAATCAAAGAGATCCGCACCATCTTCGATGAACCCACTGGAGGTGGTGACTCAGACCAAGCACGTTGAACTCATACCCAAAGTGCAAGAGCCATCGACAAGGTCCATCAAATAAACCTCACCGGCCACCCTAGGAAAGAACCCAAAGTAGATTCATGTGCAATCACCTTTACAGAGGAGGATGCTAGGGGAGTCCAGCACCCCCACAACAACACACTCGTGGCCGTCATGACAATCGCCAACCACAAGGTACACCGGATATTGGTCGACACAGGCATCTCGACAGATATTCTATTCACAACTACTTTCAACAAGATGGGGTAGGGAGATTCAGACTGGCCCATGCAGACCCCTTTACTTGGCTTCGCAGGAGAGAATATGACCTTGGAAGGGAGCATCCTTCTACCGATGACAGCGAAAGAAGGCTCCAACCAAGTCACCACCATGGTAGATTTTCTCGCAGTGGATTACCACTCGGTGTATAGCGTGATTCTGGCATACCATCTTTAAAGGCCATGTGGGCCGTAGTATTTACTTATCACCTCGTATGAAGTTCCCGACCGAGCATGGGGTCGGCAAGGTCCAGGGCAACCAACACGAGACCGACAGTGTTAATCGACAGCTCTCTAAGTAGAGCGCAACGGTGGTAGACGATGCAAGTCACCTCCCTTGATCCCAGGGAAGAAGTTGCCCAGAGAGGATCGCGTGGGGAAGACCTCATCCCAGTGCAGCTCTCTGAAGCCGACCCAGCTCGACAGTTCACGATTTGAAAATGACAATGTCCAACCCTCTCCAACAAAAATACGACCAAAACAGCCCACGATTTCAAAAACCCATCAAATTCTCAATGAAATCAGCAATACCAAAATCCCAGAAAACCCAAATAGGCCAGGAAACTCAATCAAAAACAGCAAGAGCATTCGAATGAACAAAGGGTATACCTGCGGCATGCCATTTTCCAATATCGAGTGCCTCCAGAGAGTGGAGTACGAGCCCGTTTTCCATCCTCTGCAGAGGCAGCGGACCGTTGGAATCATCACCTTCGGAAGAGGATACTTCCGTCTTAAGTTTCTTAGCGTTTCCTGTATCGGAGTCTTCGGTTTCTGGGTCTGCTTGATCAGGTTCGGGTTCCTTTCTCTTCTTCTTGGAGGACGACGTCTCTTCGATTTCAATGCCTAACTTTTGAGATTCGGCAATGAGATTTTCTAGGGTTTGAGGAGGAGGTGGCGATGGAGCTCCGTCTTCCGCCATGGAAGCAAACGGAGAGAACTGCTGTGAAGCGTAGGAGAGGAGGGAAAATTATAATGAAAAGCCGCGCCCTATATATCTATCTATACAGGGGCTCGAGTTTCTGGCAACAGCTGTTGCAGAGAGTTCCTACAACACAGAGCTCCATGGGGCCCACCGAGATGACCGCGTAAAATCCACACCGTCCATCAGTTTTTCCATCTCATATTAGAATGAGATACAAAAAGCGAGTTAGATTCAAGACCCAAGTGTACCATACAATAGGAAACCGTGGAGAGGGAAACGCCCACCTTTGAAACCTTTCTGGGTTTACAGTGATGTTTTTATGCCATCTAACCCGTTCATAAGGTGATTCCCGCTACTGTGAAGGGAAAACACAAATTTCAGCCTGACCCAAATTTCCGTGGGCCCCATAACGTTTTAATGGTGGCCATTCAATCCTCACTGTTTCTTATGTTATGGCCCACTTGGGTCTTAGATCTGACTCATTTTTTGAATCTCACGCTAAAATAAGCCAGCGAAAGGGACGTGTGACATCGCGGGTAGCCCTACAAAGCTCTGTGTTGCAGAAACAATTCCCTGTGACAAGTGTGTTGCTTCGATCACATCATATGAGATCCCAGCCGTTCCTCGGCGGGCCCTTGATGACGTGTCTTGTAAGTTGTATAGGAATCTACAACAACCGAGATCATGAAACAAAGGAGCAATGTGGGGCCACCCCCCACCCGTTATGTGTATGCGACAATCACTCCGTCCATTAATTGCGCTTCTCAAGTGGGGGAAAAGTAGGAATGGTGGCGGTAAAACCTCCCTGGGCCCCACTGTAGTTTAAGATCAGACTGATATTGGGCTTTTTGGACGTTAAATACTCTGGGTGCGTATGACACTTGGTACGCAGATACTAGAAAATAGTACATTTGCCATATATTAGCTCAATGAACTAACTAAATTGTGGAATCAGAAGTCAACAAGTTACAGCCAAAAATCAATTTAATTGATCAATCCTAGTCTCTGATTCATGAACACCTTTTCTTTTTCTTGAAATAAGGCCGTGGATTTTTATTTTCTTTTTTTCATTTTAAACCGTCCAATAAATATCCGCCAATCTGTCAGTTAGATAATCATACAAGTTTGACATTTGGTTGAAGACATATAAAAACTAATACACAATTTGAATAATTATATACTCTTAGAGTAATTTATAAGGGCCTTACATACTTTCTATTTTTTGGCCTCCCCAAGCAACCAAAGCAAACTGCCTAGTGGCCAGATCACTAGTGACATCTTTCATGATTGGACGCAACAAAATTTAATTGGGCCACATGCTATAAAAAGCATGTTTGAAATTTAGTTGGGCTCATCTAGGACTTTGCAAATAGCCTAATTAAATCTTACCATATACGATTACCATGATTTTTAATGGTGATTTGGTCACCAGGTGATCCACCACATCTATGGTAAGTTAATAAGGAAGGATTGAATTGAGCCTGTGCCGTTGTAAAAAAATAAGACTTGGTTGAGTATATAGCCAGCCAAACAACTTAAAAATGGACATAGATTGCCATAGCAACCCGACCATGTGGGGCCCATCATGATTTGTGTTTTATATGTTATTTAATGTTTTAAATATGTATGTAATAGGTTATGTCAATGACATTGACAGATCACTCGACTTTATTGAGCAGACATTGATGCAATCTACACATGCTTGATTCTATTGAGAAAATCTGAAAAAAAATGATGTTAATTGTTATAAAGTTTGGAGGTTGCTACTTGATGACATCAGGAATTTTTTTATGTCATCAACTGGTCTTTGATGTCTACCAATGATACCGAAGCTACCATCAAAGGTATGCGTATAATTGTGAAAATGCACAAATTATTTTCTGTTTTAGTTAAAATTTTATATATATATATATAGAGGGTGTAATCAAGATTAGTAATTAGGGTTCTTTAAATGTGTTTAAGTGCTTGAGAAGGATCTTGAAGGGAATGGGCTATGCTTTTCTTATTGGAGTTTTGATTATAAACTTTTCATTTATTGTAACTATATTTTCAGAATGTATTATTATTGAGCTGTATCTTAAATTTTTTTCTAAAAGGGCTTTTCCATAAAAATTTAGATTTTTTATAGTGATCTTACATTGTGTGATTGTGATTATTTTGTTTGGTTTCTACTCACATGCTTTCACAAGTCCCAATGTTATTCATGTTGTACATTCATTTTGCCAACTTATTTTAAGGCAAGTCCAATAAATAGTAGAGATACTCCTATCCCATAAGCCTTACTTATGTCACTATAATGTTTATTAAATATTTAACTTGTGTTTATTAAATATCTATACTTTTTACAAGGTCATTATGAACTGAGGAATGGAGGAAGTTAAAATGTAAGTATTGCCTTGATCCAAAACCTGTGGCCCCTAAGAAATTATCAAGTGAGGCGTTCAATCCACACTATTTTCTCAAATGGGTCCACTTGAGCCATAGACATGCCACATTTCAAGGCTCAACTGGCAAAATGGACGAGCGTCATGGATAAAACAAATACCTCACAGTGGGCTCCACATAACCAGGTCACAAAGTACGTGGCCCTTTCTTTCAAACTAAAACAGGTTGGGTCCTTACTCTTTCTCCGGTGTGGATTTTCAGGTCCGAGTACCCATAGGAGGTGAAATTCCACTAGGGTGTGAGTGTGTGGGGGTGTGTGCGTGCGATAAAAAAAAAAAACCAAAAAGAAAGAAAGAGAACAACAACGGTAACAGATTGGCTACTCCCTGCCACCAGCCAATGGCTGGCGCTCTGTGGGTCTCACCATGATGTATGTTTTTCATCCTTTCCATCTATATATTTTTATAGAAACAGTGTTGAATGAATGTTGACGACTACAAACTTTTTGGAGGCCATAAAAGTTTTGGATCAAGATGATATTTGTTTTTTCCCTTCATATGAGTTTGTATGACATAATAAACCAATTGGATGTCAAATAAATAGTATATTGGGCCTTAGGAGGATTTTAATGGTGGATATCCAATCACTATTATTTTTCTGTGATGTGGTCCGGCTGAGATTTACTTCCCTTTAATTTTTGGTATCAATTCATAAAATGATCTTTAAAAATAGATGAACGAAATGGATGAAACACATACATCAAGTTGGGGCCCAAAGAGCACTGATCATCCGCCACCGGGCTGGAAGGGGGAGTAGCCAATCGGTTTCCCCTTGAAATGGCACAATCAAATAGGCGGCGATCCGTTGCGGTAGAAAGAAATTGGCGTCCCTCGCGAGGTGGGTCACTACGGTACACATTCACCTACAGACATGGCCCTCCTGATTAGTGGACCGGCCTGATTTTCGTGCCAGACCATCTAAGACGGTGGGGTCACATCATTCGCGCATCAGACGTCCCACCAAACGCCAGCGTGGCATGTGATCCGTCCGAAAAATGTGTAAAGAAGAGCCGTGGTTCTTTAATCATGATCGATAATCTGAATGAACACACGTTGGATTGGGAGTCATTCGTTAATCATGCCCGTTAATCATGCTCACAAAACTTTCTAGACCAGACGATTTTAATCCTTGAATCAATGGTCTAACATCAAACAGATACAAAGACGAATAGACGATACAACAGCGGTCCAAAATAGCAGCCCCATCCGCAATGAGCAACATTGTATCAACGGCCTGGATTACTGAAATAAGGCCTCACTCACACAAATAGATGCCGGAGGACCCTGTTTGTGCTCCGATGCACCGGATCTTAAGCGGATCGCGTCCTGCTCCGCCGGGCAGACTCCGTCCACGCAGGGCTCTGTAGGGCCCACCGTGATGTATGTGTTTTATCTATGCTGTCCGTAAACTTTTCCGGATTAATAAAAGTGAGGCAGATCGAAGGCTCAAGTGGACCAAACCACAAGAAGCAGCGGTGATAATGGCAATGATATTTATTTAAACCTTCCCAGAGCTCACCGTGATATTTATTTTCCATCAAACCTATTCATAAGGCCAAATAGACCTAAAACAAAAATATCAGCTTAATCGAAGACTCATGTGACCTCCAAAACGTTTTTAATGGTGATACTTTAATCCCCACACTTGAACCTTAGATCTGCCTCTCTTTTACGCTAATACTTAAATTAATATGGAAAAATGAATAAACTGCGTGTATAAAACCCATGCATCGAAGTGGGGCCCATGGAGCCCTCCCTGGACAGAGTCCGTCCAAGCGGGTCACAACGCAATCCGCTTCCAACAAGATGATCCTGTAACCGTGCACTGAATCAGACCCGGATTTCCCGGGGAAGCTAAGCTAAGTGGGGCCTAATTCGTTGTTTGTGAGAAATCTACCCCTTTCAAAACTCAATTATGCCACACGGTAGGGGATTGAATGTACACCGTTGACACATGCGTACGGCTGCAGAAGTTTTGAATCGGGCTAATTTTTATATTTTCAGTTCATCTCAATAGGAATCAGGCTAATTTTTTTCTTTTTTTTTTCAGTTCATCCAGGTAAGAATGACCATATGAACGGTATAAATAATATATAAACCACGATGTTAGGAATTTACCTACGCACGTTTTTCGGAAACATGGCCCACTTGAGTTTTGAAATTAGATCATTTTTGAGCCCATCTCCTACAATGATTTTACAAAACTGATAGACGTGATAGATTTCCTATAAACATCACGGTGTGCACCACTTAACTTCCTCTCTCGCAGGAAGTTTCTGCTTGAGGCTTTTGCAGGGAAACGCGTCCCCTTGGAACTGTCGCCTTAGCACACTGTATGCTGAATTCTTCATACTCTTCAGAGTACCACATAACCTACTCAGGCACTTAAACAAAACCGACTGAATCGTGGAATCGACCGTTGCTAAGTCACCGCCCCATAAATCAGACTGGTTGAACAAATCATAACCTCTGATTCCTGGACACTTGTTTGTTGAAATAGAACCATTGGATGCTTTTCATTTTAACCGTCCAGAAAATGCCAACCAAACTACATTTACTCTGAAATACTTAAATGCCAGGTGTCCAATTTCTAACCAGTTCCTGAGGGAGGCGGATTGCGTACTGAGTTACTCCGTACGCTAACCGTACTGAGTAAACTCTGTGGGGTCCACCGTGATTTATATATTTTATCCACTCCTTCCATTCATATTACCATATAATTTTATGGTTTAAGCCAAAAAATGAAGCATAATCAAAGGCTCAAATGGACCACACCACCGGAGGAAACAGTGTGAATTGAATATCTACAATTGTAAATTTCTTGAGGGCCACTGAAGTTTTGGATTAAGCTTATATTTGTGTTGTCCCTTAATCCATGTTTTTCTTTATGTTATCAACAGGTTGAATGATAAATAAACATCACTATGGGGCCTAGCAAGGTTTCCACGGTGGAAATCATTATTCCTACTGTTTCCTGTTCCATGGTCTACTTAAGCTTTGTATGCGCTTCAAATTTGGTTTCAACCCCTTAAATGAGCTGAGAAAACGGATGGACAGCGTGGATGAACCACATACATTCACAGTGGGCCCAACGGATTTTACTCAGTACGATAAGAGCGTACTGAGTAACTCAGTACGCAATCCGATTCCACGAGTGCCTGTATATCATCCATCCCACTCTACCGGACTATCAAAGGCTTTCTCGTGCTTGAATTGCTCGTTTGCAAGTCGCTAGGATGCGCCGTAGGGACCATAAAAGAATCGGCTGAGATTTCGCGCTCACTTCGAAACAGAAATCATGAGAAACACAACTCCGTTCTCAGAAATCTGGAAGAAAAAACAGCTGAAACTGCAATAAGGATTTCAGATCTCATTTTCATTCTTTTGTTGCTGCTTTCAACAGCTTCTCTTCTCTCGTCTCTTGAAAATCAAACAAAAAATAAGGGCGGTCTGTTCTACCGTGCGCCAGGGATGTCTAGAGATCTTATCCCGCGCACCCTTCTCTTCCTTCTCTGCTCGGTGGGCTTCCTTCCTCCTCTGGCCAGAGCCATATGGTTGGATCTCCCTTCATTGGATATGAAATGCTTGTCGGAGGAAATTCCGATCAACACCCTCGTCGTGGGCGACTACACTGTCGTCCACGACGATTGGGATCACGACCTCCCCACCATCTCGGCGAAGGTAATTCGAGATCTAGGTCTTTTCATTTTCTCCTTTCCAATTCGGAAATCGACTCTATTCAGTGCCCATTGATTCATACATTTCTCATCCTGCGATTGAATGGTTTGGAATACAGGAATTTTATTATTATTATTATTATTTTACCAGACACTTTTTATCTTTGTGTTTTAATTGGTTAATATTTTATTTGATTCAGAAATTTGGTATGAATTCTTTTGAGTGGTAAGATGGATGGTATTGATTCATGTGTAATTTGGATATGTGACGATTAAATAGTGAAGCCATGATTTGCAACCACCCTAATTCACACACGTTCATTTTCTGTTTTGGGATTGAGGTAGTGATTTTTGTTTTTGCTATTTCAATTTCCGAGAATAGAATATAGATATAAGATAATTAATCAGGGCAGGGCTATATACCAATTCCTTCCGATATAGAGATGGATGATTTTTAGAAATTCACAAGCTTGGTTGGGTTTTTGTCGAGATTCAGATTGTGAAACTGAAAATCTTTCGATGATTGCTAGGTTTTTTGTCGCCATTGTCGTCATATCCTGGCCCTTCAAACTGGCTGTGGCAGAGTTACATTGAGACTACTCGCATGCCAGCATGGCCTCACCCAGTTTTGACCCCAACCCAACCATTTCATGCATGGCCCAAAGGGCACCGAGCAAGCAAGGTGATGTCATGATGGCTAGTTTCCAGGCAAACCACTAATCATGGAGGCACACAAATATACCACCACTGGATAAAAGAAGGGGACATGACATGCCCAAGTACTTGATTGCATGGAATAACAGGGCTTCTGTCAATACATTTTTACCAGGCACCATTCACATGCCATGACCATCATGCCCAAAGTCTCGATGAACCTCGATCGATGATTAAAGGCCGATGATCGGTGATGATTGGCGATTAAAGGCAAATGGTGTGAAGATCAATAATTGGAAGAGGCTTTGTGAGACGTTGGTCGCTGTATCGCTGTGGCATACGGTTTTTACCTAACAGTAGAGTTCTTCTTAAACACTCCTTGTGTTTCTTTTTTGTTGTTGATGTTCTTGTAATACATCACTACATGTTTATATCCAAGTAGGATACTTTACCACTGATGTTTTTTGCTCATTGCCGGCAGACTTTTTCAGATATTATTTAGTGGACAACAAAATTGGTCATGTGGCTATACTTACGTGCACACACGTGTGCCAACATTTCCCACTTAGCCACTATGGCAATTATTTTTTATTTGTTTATTTTTTTTCTATTTTTATACTCCCATTCCTAACATGAGATTCAATTTGTTGTTTAGTTTACTCGAACAGATACAATATTTTGTCCCTTTGACATTCACAAGACATGATTTAATTCTTTTTGATTTAATAATACCCTATCTTTTTGCATCATTCTTGGCTATCAGTGGGTACTTATCTATCCTATGGTATGGGGAAAATATGAATTTGGGAATCTAGAATTTTGATTAGGGTTAGGGGATTTGGAATCAAGGGGTTTTTTATAGGGAAAAACAAAAGGGAATCAAGGGGATTGAAGGGTTGTCCTTATATTCAGCCTTGGGCTCGCATGTGTGGCCGTGCGGTCACACGTGTGGGTGGTTTGGGTTAGGTTTTGTGAATTTCAAGATAGGGTTTGGTTGGATGAAGAGAAGATGGAGTTTTTAAGAAAATACCTCTTTTGGATAGAGAGAAGAACAAGAAGAAGATGATAGATGAAAGCCTCGCACATCCGTTGAATAGGAATGGGATCACACCACACCTAATCTCCAAATCACATGGAGAAACCTTCAAATCGCATGAAGAAATAAGATGAACTTTGAAATTTTATGAAACAATAGCAGAGAGAGATTCACACGCCCCCCTTCTCTTTTATAGTATCAAGTGCAAAAATTTACAGATATAGCCCTACTTAATGTTTTATTTATTTATTTATGTATATACTAAAATACCCCTAAAAATAGAATAAAATGTAAAACAAAGCTCAGAAAAGGTCCAAACTATCAAATAAACTAAATTGTAATAAATTCAAATAAAAACTAAGAAACTTAAGTTCTAAAATGTCCACGATCGAGGCGGGCCACGATCAAAAGTAGTTAAACGGCTCGATATGCGTGATGTAATGCTTTGATCGACGCGTGCACTCGATCCAACTGTCCAAACTCCTCATGAATGCAACTTACATGCATCTTTCTAGTGTATGGTATTTGAAGATGCATCAAATGCATGTGGGGTCTTTAAAACGGTCCACTCGGGCCCACGTGGTCATCCATCTAGAGGGAAGTTTGGGAAGTTGGTGATGATCTCCTCCTTTGGTAGTCCTTGAATGGTGCTCTAACGTCCTCATCAATTCTCCCCTGCTGAGAAAGATTCGCAGCTGGCGAAATAAAACTCCGATAACGTTCCAAGATGTCGAGTCATGGAAGCTCCGTCTCTGTGATCCACGTGCAGTCTGACACCGGTCTGTCCTTCCACTTGACCAAGTACTTCTGATATTCATCATGTCTAGTGAAACCCCTTCATCTAAAATATCCTCTATTTCCTCTCTTCTCATAGGTATGGATGGTTTGTGTGAGAAGAGAGGTCAATAATGTCCAGGGGCTATGGGATAGGTCGTGGGGGTCATCATCAAAATTCATGTGAGGGTCCATGAAACGGTACAAGATCTTCCACATTGAATTTGGAACTGATACTCATGTTAGGTGGAATATCTATCAAGTAAGCATTCGAACCCAGTTCTATCAAGATTTTTATACAGTCTAGCGATATGGGCTTGTAAATTTATTTTTTATGGTTCCTTGTGGAGACATTTCTGGACATATTTTAATCATTACTTCATCTCCCACATCAAACTCTTTAAATCTACGGTGTGAGTCAACAATCATTTTGTATTTTTCATTACTTAAATTGATTCTTTTTCTAATATTCACATGCAAATCATGAACGGGGCGTGCAAATGCATGTGCAGCCTCTGATGGCTTATGGGACACTGACATGGGTATGAGATCTATAGGGGTCCTAGGCTCGTCTATTTGTATTTCCAAATCCACTTCGTTCCCGGGACTCATCTGATCGTGAGGAAGGTTTGGTAAAGTCAATGCGTGAATGTCCCACATGGGTGTAAGCTCATCTGGTATATCCTCTGGGATAACATGAATAGACTCTCCCAATACCAGACTCACCTTAGGTGGTAACTCTATACTACCCTCAGGTGTAACATCAAGTGACATCTCCATACTAACCTTAGGTGTGACCTCAATTGCCACGTGGACATACACTGTCAAATCAACTATAGTGTCCCTGTTAGACTCTTTGGCATTTTTTTATAGGGAGAGACTCAAACTGGAATTTCCCCACATGTTCAGGATCACTTTTCTTGATGTCCTCCTTTTCTGGGGTGCTTTTGGGCGGGAGAGGCTTCAAGATAATCTTTTTGCCTTCATACATAATGAACATGTATTCGAGCGTTCGAATAGTATTGTGTCATTGTCGTACAACTAAGGCCTACCCAAGATGACATGACCTATATCCATAGGCAAAACATCATACCACAACGTGTCCGTATAGGAACCAAATTAGATGGGAATGGGCAAACGTTGAGAAACCGGAATTGAAGACGCATCAACCCATGAGACTCGATACGGCTGAGGGTGAGGAATGACTAGCAAACCTAAGCGGTCCTCGGTGCTACTAGAAACCACATTGGTGCAACTGCCAATATCAATGATCACTTTGCAGCTCTTCTCCCCACACTTGGCATTAGTATGGAAGACGGCATTTTCGCGCCACTCGTCGCTCTCCTTGGCCTGTGCTAAGGCACATCTCACTACTGCAATTGGCACGATCTCAATCTCCTAAACATCTTCATCACCAACACTAGTCGGGTCAAGTTGATAGACCTTCTTCATAATTACCCTGTTCAATTTTCCTCTTACTCACATTTGCCAATTATGAGGGACTTGTTCCTCTCTTTCGAGAGACACCGATGCACAAAATGACTAACTCTATGGCAATTGAAGTACCACACTAGCTCAACTCCCCTAGAGCTTGTACTAGCGATCCCTTTACCCTTAACATCCCTAGGGTTGGATTGAGATCCAAAATGGCACTTGGATTGACTCCCGACGTTAGACTTAGCTCCTTGGAGCGTAGTCTTCACATTTAAATCCCTAGAGTCAAATCACCTCCCAAGTTGCGGCTTGAGGTAGTACTCAAGGTTTTGTACCACTTGGTACATGTGCTCTAAGGTGCCAATGTCACGGGAAAGGAGTTCTCGCTAAATGTTAAATCGGAGGCCCGTTCTAAAATGGGAGAGTGTGATAATTGGGTCATCCTTAATGTTACATCGCATTATGTATTCCTCAAATTTGGCGATGTAATCAGACACGAGTATAGTTCCCTGGTGAATTGACTGCCACTGATCCAAGAGTTTGTGACGGTAAGAGAGAGAGAGAGAGAGAGAGAGAGAGAGAGAGAGAGAGAGAGAGATACTTTTCTTTAAGAATTTCTTTCATCTCTACCCAATGCACAACTGAGGCATCTCCAAACCTCTCAATCTTACGCTTTGTGTTGGTCTAAAAAAGTTTGACCTAGCCCACCAACTTCATTTTGGCAAACCTTACACGATGGGCATCAGACATATCATACTACTCAAAATAGTGATCCATGTCTGCCATCCAGTTATGAAATGCCTTAGGATCCAGGAGATTATCAAAACTAGGGGCATTTACTTTCATGCCTCTTCATGGCATGTGCATCTGCGTCATGGCGGTCATGACGCTCCTCACAATATGGTTGCACATGCGCTCTACCACGTCCCTATCCTTCAACTTGATCCTCGACTTGAGATTGGACATCTTCTCCAGTGTTGGGGTTCGCCTGAAGGGAGGCTTCAAGTTGGTTGACACGTGCGTTGGTCGCGGTCAATTGAGTAGCGGTGATCCTATTGTGAGCCTCGGTGGCCTTCAGACGGTTGTTGATGGCGTTGAGGGCCTCGGCAATCTGCTTTAGATTCATAGTAGGATGTAAGCCAAAACCACATCCAGAACGAGTGGGCATATACAAGGAAAACTCTCAAGGGGAAACTTAGATCCTAGGGTGATGTTATGACAAAGACAATGACTAACCTAGACGCCGAATTGGACGCAATGAAGACATTATTCTGAAAAATCAGCAAGCTATCAATATGAAAATACTATGAAATTTCAGCGATAGGACAATCAAAGATTACCAATATGAAAATTCAGCAATAGTATATTCTGAAAACACTAACTGAAAATTCAGCAATAGTATAATTTGAAAATGCTAACAGAAAATTCAGCAATATGATCCTGAACTTTACATGCATTGGATGTGCTAACAAACCTAGTTGTAAAGTTCTACCCTAGATGCGATTCTTAACCTAGATGTAACACAAATAATCTATGCTAAACCTTTGGGCTTTGATACCAAATTTGATGCATGACACATGATTTAATGCTAGCATACAATGTGGAGATTATTAAAGAGTCCATAAAGTAATCCAAATAGCAAAAGATGTTAACCTACCGCATGATTAAGAGTAAATAATAAGAAACAAAATCTGATTTAACCTAAGTCATATACCCACATACTATGAAACCATATAAATCAATTAAAACTAGTCCCAATGGAAGGATAGGACTTCCAACTTACCATAGCCACGGTCAACATTCAAGGGGATGACTAGTAGGTCCTAAGACTAGGGTAGGGGGGAGAAAACTTGAGATTTGGGCATTTAGGGTTCATGGGAGTTGTGGATTTTGGGATTGAATGGTTTTCCGTACAATCAGCCTTGGGCTCGCATGTGTGGCCGTGCCATCACATGTGTGGGTGGTTTGGGTTAGGTTTTGGGAATTTCAAGCTAGGGTTTGGTTGGGGTTGGGGTTGGAGTTGGATGATGAGAAGATGAAGAAAATGATGATTTGGATGGGAATGAAAGAAGAGAATATGGAATTTTGAAGAAAATACCTCATTTAGATAGAAAGAAAGAACATGAAGAACCATGTAAGCCTCACACCTTTGTTGAATAGGAATAGAATCACAGAATTTACAGATCTCATGGAAAAACCTTCAAATCGCATGAAGAAATAAATGAACTTTGAAATTTCATGAAACAATAGCATTGAGAGGTTTACACACTCCCCTTCTCTTTTATAGTCTCAAATGTAGAAATTTACAAAAATAGCCCTACTTAAAGTTTTTTTTTACTAAAATGCACCTAAACCTAGAACAAAACATAAAGCAAAGCTCAGAAAAAGTCCAAACTGACAAATAAACTAAATCCTAATAAATTTAAATAAAAACCAAGACACTTAAGTCCTAAAGTGTCCACGATTGAGGCGGGCCATGATCGAAAGTGGTCAAATTGCCCAATATGCGCGATCCGACGGTCCAATCAATGCATGCACTCGATCTAACAGTCTAGACTCCTTAAGAATGCAGCCCACATGCATCTTCGTAGTGTAAGGTCTTCGAAGATGCATCAAATGCATGTAAGGTAATTAAAATAGTCCGCTCGGCCCACTCGGGCCCACATAATGGTAATCCATCCAAAGGGAAACTAGTGATGATCTCCTCCTCCTCTGGTAGACCCTGAATGGTGCTCTGATGTCTTTATCAATCACATAATATGTTAACTGTTATCCAATGAGCAATCCCTAAATTGCTTTAATATCTAATAACTAGTCATGTTATGAAGCTAAGGTTGGGCCTGTTACATAACATTGTATACATTATACTTCTTATAGCCTGTGCATAGGGTTTTTCTTTCATTTCATTTGTCTCTTTATCATTTGTAGGTGTCATACCTTTTGATAAATTTGTTCATTTTTATATGAGAGATTCTATAGATTTGCAGCTATTCATTTCGAATTTCTTTAATACATTTTCTAAGTATGATTCTGGAGATAAATTTAATTTTATTTTTGTCTCTATTTCTTGTTATTTGAATTCCTAACACCTAGTATGCTTCTCCATGTCCTTCATTTCAAACTGACTCTTTAGCCATTCTTTTATTTAAATAATTTTATCTAGATCATTATTTATTAATAGTATGTCATCTACATGCAATGATAGGATAATAAAGGAATTCCCACTATCCAATGAATACACATTTATCATATATATTTGGACAAAACCGTATTTATGACGACATTATGGAAGGTCGGAACCATTGTCTAGATGACTGTTTTAGGCCATATAAAGATTTCTATAATCGATATACTTTGTCCTTTTCTCTTTATATTATGTATCCTTAGCTTGAGTCATATATATATGGCCTAAAACAGTCATCTAGACAATGGTTCCGACCTTTCATATATATATATATATATATATATATATATATATATATATCCTTTAATTCTCCATTTACGAATGTTGTTTTAACATCCATTTGATTCAATTCCAAGTTTAGATTGGCAACTATTGGCATTAGTGTATATATATGTGTGTGTGTGTGTGTGTGTGTGTGTGTGTGTGAGCTCTAAATGATTTATATCCCGCATCCAAGTCAGCGATTTTTTACAATTAAAACTCCAATCAAATTAAAAATTTTTTTTGAAGGTAGTTGTAATTAACATTTTTTTTTAGTTGTAATTAACATAGTTGCTCACAACTATAGAGAAACTCGGCTCAACAGTGTGTGGAATAAAACCAGGTCCACACAGCAACTCAATTAAATTGACTCGGAACTCGGCCGAGTCAACTTGACTCTGCAAGTTTTGAGCCATATTACTGGGAAACCTGGTCGAGTCAAATCACCCATTCAGAGAACTTGAGTGAATCGAGGGGAGTGACCTTGACTCACTGTGATCAGTCAAGTCAATTCACCATTTTTTTTTTGACTCAATTCGAGTCAACTCAGTAGTTAAAACAAAATTAATGTTTAATAAAAAAAAGGGAGGCTCTGAAATTAGTTGAGCATTGGAGATCAATTTCGAGTGAAAGGATCGTCGAGAAAATCAGCAACAATTTCTGAATACGATTTAATCAAAAAAATATATCGGGGATTCATTCAGTTAATAAAAAAAGAAACTAGGGAAATTTCTCATTTGAGAATTAGAGACCAATTAGGGATTTTTTTTATATATCTAAGTGGACTAAAAAAGAAGGGAATTTCTGATTTGATCGGAATTCCTAAATGATCAAAATCCTTTCGATTCGATCGGAATTTCTGAAACCGTCTCTATAAGACTCTCTCCTTAAATTTTTTTTATTATTTTTATTATTTTTAAGATAATGATTTTACAACCCTTTCTTTTTTTTTTTTTTTTTTTTTTTTTTTTTTTTGTTAAAAAAAACGAAGAAGAGAAAGAAGAGGGTTGTGCACCTTTTTTGTTTTGCTGGGTATTAGGGTTTGAAAACCCTTCTTCTTGATTTTGGTAGTCTAAGGACTACATAACTAATATACTCCCCTTAAAAAAAGGGATAGTGGGATTGGTGCTTCTAATAGCATCCAAACCCTTGCCTCTTCAAAAGAGCAGTGTAGTCCTTAACCACTGTGCCATCTTGATAACTTTGTTGTAAATATAGGCCCAATAAGGAGCCCGCTTAAACATTTTAAACTAAGACACTCTTATACATATATTTAGACTTTATTCCTAAATTGTAATATATTGTTATTCTCTCTGTTTAGTAGAATGATTTTAAGAGTTGTAAGCAATGAGTTGAGCAAAACTGAATGACTCAACAACACGAACTACACCATATGGAAAAGGAGAATTAGGCACATTCTCTTCTATGACAAGATCGAATCTGTCCTAGATACTGATATGCTAGTTGAGCCACCATTTAATTGGACGGCTGTAGTCAGACACACATATGAATGTTTCCTTGAAGATGATAAACTAGCCAGGTCCACCATGTTAACCTTTATGGATATGGATCTGGAAATAATATATGAATCAATTGCGATTGCGAAGAGCATGTTTGAAGCAGTTGCACGAGCTTATGGGAACGTGTCTGATACATACATTCAATTATTAGTAGAAAAGTTCAATTTAACAAGGATGAAGGAAACAGATTCAGTGATCGATTATGTACATGAGATGATGGTCATTGCGAAAGAATTAGTGGCCCTTGGAAATCTAATACCAAATAGAATGCAGGTTTCCATTGTATTGCACAATTTACCTAATTCATGGGAACTTGCACTTGTAGCCATAAATATGTCAGGATGAATCATCACAATGTAGAAGCTACCCATGATGTTGGCCGTGGAAGCTCAACGAAGAACAAAGAAGGGATCTACATCGAGCTCATCTGTAAATCTTTCACAAGACAATTCACAAGCTGTCGTTTCCAACCCTTTAGTATCACATGCGAATGTGTCTACTCTAGTGTCAATTCCCTGTCCAGAAAACCACAATACCCTTGTCTTGTGAAAAGGGACTTCAAACCAAACTATTATAACAACAAGGACCCATGTTCGTATGATGAAATTCATGTTTGTATGCGTATAATGTATGCATGCATGGATGGATGGATAGATCATGGATGGAGGATGTATGGTACCTGCATTTGTATTATATAGATCATGGATGGATGCATCTTTGAGTTCATTTACTTTTACATGTCCTAGTTATTATATGATACTTGCATATGTATTATATAAACTCATTTTTGGTTACTATTGGAATAACTTCTTATGACAACACATACTTTTAGGTGCCCATTAAATGGAAACATATTATGTATGCATTCTTTTTACAATTTTTTGATTCCTAAATATGCAAATGTGTATTTTAACATTTCCTACAATTTTACTGAAAAATTCCACTGTTTTCCCCATGTTTCGCTGCATTTTTGGTTATCAGCGATAACAATTTTGTTTCTGTATCCCCAACTAACAAAACTTGTACCAATACCTATAACTCGAACAATGCATCAAACAAAATTTCTCCTCGGAAAGATCTACAAAAATCTAATATTGTTCTTCCGTTATCTAGATGACAGGCCATTCAACATCTGCACTTGTGTTGTTGGTTCTGTCATGAAGAGCTCCTTTTATGAATTTGCTTTACAGCTTCAGTCTGTGTTTTCTAGTACACAGTAAGCTTCGTACTACTGTAGGAAATTAAATATATCCGGGGAAAGGTACAAAATCTGGCAGCATCTGCATATTGAACAATTTCATGACCTTAATTTGTTAAATCGTTGGTCACAGCTCCTTTGACAGATCTGAAAATTGTTTTTGTTGTTTCAGAGTGTCCTGTTCTAGGCATTGAGCTGACAACACTGATCTACAGGAGTGGTATGTTAGGCATAGTATGCATAAGATAATAAGAGCTGCCCCAATATTGTGGGACGCCGTTGGATTTTCAAGGTTGTTCTTCCTTGGCCTTAATTCTTTTGTCTATTTATGTAGGGGTAATCTTTGTCTTAATGACCATTCAAAAATAAATAAATAAATCATGGTCTCACTGCTTTCAACCCACATTTGTGAACGGAACTTATGGAATATATTTTGTTAACCTTATCATGCCTTTCATGTGATCATCTTTCCATGCCAAACGGTTCAGACCAACTGAATCTGTTATCTAAAAATTAGATTTCCATGTTGACCCCTTTGTTTTTTTTTATTAGTGTTATCACTACCTATAATGATATTATTCTCAATGGTGGGCAAAACAATAAAAGTACTTGATTTTCCAGTCTTTATGAAGAAGGCACATTCAACTAGACTATTTATGATCCGGTCTTCGTTTATGAACATAGTATAAGCTAGCAAACCAATCCATAGGTGCCTCTTTCAGACTCATCCATGTTTGGTTTACATACTGATGCAGAACAACTAACCATCACTTGCTCTAAAAGCTCGAACTGTTAGAGCATGGCGAATCAATCCCCTTATCTCATAGCCTAGGCCTCACATCTCATGGGTTAGGACCTCATCCGAACCCCCCTCGTGGGCCCCAAATCACATGGGTACTGCCTCACACGAGCCACCCACCTCACACAGGCCGCCCACCCCGAGTGTATCCCTGCATCCCACTGGCTACCCCACTCGTGCCCGGTGTGAAAATTCCCCTGCATTAATCACCCCAGTGGGGAGTCTCGAATACAAGACCTCCCACTCTAATACCACTTTGATGCAGAACAACTAACCACTTGCTCTGAAAGCTCGAATTGTTAGAGCATGGCGAATCAATCCCTTTATCTCATAGCCCAGGCCCCACATCTCATGGGTTAGGACCTTGTCCGAACCCTCCTCGTGGGCCCCAAATCACATGGGGCCCGCCTCACACGGGCCGCCCACCCCGAGTGTGTCCCTGCATCTCGCGGGCTACCCCACTCGAGCCCGGTGTGAAAATGCACGTGCATTACATACACAACGAATGCAGTCTCTTTCCACTTTGTCCCATAAAAACTCCGTTCATAATTATTGCCTATTTGACCAAGCTTCCATCCTTTGTATTTGCAGTTTGGACCCCACCCACACCCCCCCCCCCCCCTTCTCTCTCTCTCTTGCATATTCACGAGGACTTCAACAAGTGTCCACCCACCAGGAGCAAGGCTTTGGCCTAGCGTCCTGGATGGTGTATTGGCGGACTGAATTGCTCTCTCCCATCAAATTGTCAAGCATGGGTGGTCGTATAGCTATCCTATGAAATTTCTCTTATAATTTGATTGGTATGCTTGAGATCATATAAAATTGAGAGGCACATTTCCACTTCATCCACCAAGCTCTAATTTTATGATCGACATCCTTCTCAATCTCCACTCTCATGAATTATCATGCCAAGATATCAAAAATCTCCACTCTCATGAATTATCAACCCAAGATATCAAAAAAGGTCATTTTGGGATACTTCTTGGTCAGAAATCTCCACTAATTCCTTGCTTCCACACACATTGTTATTAAAATTGCATTCCATATGCTCTTAGTTAACTAAATTTAAAACCTTTAGATTCTAAAGCATCAGTCAATAGTTCTAGCTTTGTGTTTGCCCCCACCCTCGTCTTGTCAATCAAAACTATATTATCTGTAAACGACATACACCACGGGACATCTTTCTCAATTCAGGTAAATGAATCTAATTTTGATTTACCAACCACATCTGATGATGCACGGGGAATAGTGTACATAAAGAGTGTGATGGTCGATTTGCAGGCACTAATAAATTGCAAGCAGCAACAGATAACTGAATTAAACAGTCCAAATTGTGGGGCACAATTTAGATAGACTATAAACTAAAAAATTGCAGTAATTTGATTACTTAACCAGCCAATTGGTGGACATCCTATGGATGGTTGTGATAAAAAAACAGCCAATGGTCCAAATTCAGCAAACAAATTGCCAACAATCAGAGGTAAGAATCAGTCAACCATTCTTATTTATCTACAGTAGGCTCCTCAATTTGGGTAGTTTGATTTGAGTTAATATATGCCAGGTGTACAATTTCTAACTGCCTCCACATCAAGTGTCACTCTCTGCCAGAACAAATAATTCTCCATACGGTAACTGTAATTTGCAACCTCAGCACATAACCCTTGAGTGATAGCTGTTAACATAATCAAGAGGGTTTGGTTTCTGTTGAATTGGAATAAATTTCACACCATCTGTTTTTTCCTCCCTTTTTTTCTATATGTATGTACTTGAGCTGCAAGTTAACGAGCCTTACACTGGGTTGTTCTTGGCAGGTAACATCACCATCCGGAAACAACCTTCATTACCAAAAAAATGTAAAGTCGGGTCAGTTTGCATTTACAACTCCAGAGGCTGGCAGCTATTTGGTATGTTTCTGGGTAGATGGCCATAACAAAGGCATTACATCTAGTGTCAATCTTGAATGGAAGATTGGAATTGCGGCAAGGGACTGGCTTTCTGTTGCCAGGAGAGAAAAGATAGAGGTAAACAATTGAACTAGAACATTCTTATGCACGAACCTGATGCATACTCGTGTATGCATGTGTTTGTGTTTATGCATGTTAGGATTTGCACATCCTTGATTGTGGTTTTTGTAAGTGTAGGGTGTTGAGCTCGAGCTGAGGAAACTAGAAGGGGCAGTGGAGGCCATCCATGAGAATTTACTCTATCTCAAGAACAGGTAATATATCTGCAGTTGTGGATCAAACGCTTGTATCAGATGGATGCTTGCCTCCTTCCATTCATCACATATATGTGGGAATAATGCTTGATGCCCAAATGCAGGGAAGCTGAGATGAGGACAGTGAACGAACTCACTAATTCTAGAGTTGCATTGTTCAGTATCATGTCTCTGGGTATGTGCATAGGGGTTTCGGCTTTCCAGTTGTGGCACTTGAGGGGCTACTTCGAAAAGAAGAAGCTTATCTGACTGCTTGTTATGTCCCACGGTGTAATTTTTTTATTTTATTTTTGTTGAATTAAAGATTTGAACCCCATTTTTCTTCTTCCATGTAAGCTCTCTTGCACAGGAAAATTTTCTGAGCAGAGGTATGATAGATATTTGGCCTTTTCTTGTGGAAATGGGAGAATGTGTGCGTTCATGCATTGCATGTATGAGGCGATTTTATCACAGGTCTTGTACGTATTTTTCAGAGAGAGAGATCATCACGATTGCTTTCTGTCCGATTCATTCATTCATTTACTAGACCAATGTTAATTTTTGACTTTTTGAATGCAGAAGCTACAGCTGCAAGTATAGCTCTAAAAACTTGTTGAGCTGATTTGTAACTTGTCTGACTCGACTCGACTCTGCCAGATTTTGAGCCAGGTCCTGGGCCCTGACTCGATTCAGGATGACTTGTCGAGTTTACTTAACTACCCAGTTGATTTGACATGAATTGTGGTGACTCGAACTGAGTCAGTCTAGAATTGAAAATGGTGGAGGAAGAAGGGGATCGAACCTGCAACCACTACCACAGGGAGAGATGTACCTAACAAGCACCTAACAGTTTGATCCCAATTTTTATATTTTCTTTTACTTATACCTATTTTAACTGTGTTAAATACCTATTCCTATTCTTGATTTATTATTTTTTATTTTTAAATTATAATTATTAAGTATCAATCCAGTTGTGCAAGTGGGGCCCATAATTATCTGGGCTGTTTCGGCTCACTGCAACGTGCCATGGATGGACCATGCCTCAAAAACTCTCCTAGATGGAAAGAGCTTGGCCACCAACCTTGGGTCTTTTTCAGTTGAGTATTTACCATTCCTGCATTTCTCTTCTTGACCTTCTGTTTCCAAAACGCAAACTGACAGGTTGTGATCATCCTATGAATATATTTTTGGGGCATGATCTGAACAAACCTATGGTCTGGATGGCTGAATGTTGGGCCCCACTTTTTCTAACTGAAAGACCCAAGCATATTGCGCACGTCCTTGGATGATGGATCAATCATATAATTTCTCACCATGGATTACCTGTCTTTACTTCCTATGCATTTGATGGGTCGAAGGCTAGTTAATTTGGGTGATCTAGTTCAGAATCTAACAGACCTCAGAATCGATCTAGCAAGATTGATTGGAGGTTTCAAATCCATCCATTAATCAGCTGATCGGATCCAGAATCTAACGGACCTCAGAGATTATTTAGCAAGATGGATGGATTGGGAGCATAAAAGGCCACTTTGGATACCAACCAATAAGTAATTTTCTTAACTCATTTAATTTTCTAAACTCATGTTAAGTTCTCTCTCTCTACATGTGATGGATGGTCGTCCATATAAAAGAAGGGTCCACATGATGGCTGGTGGATATTAAAGGTGGGCCTCGCATGATGGACAATGGCATTGGTGGTATCCCTCGCAGGATAGATGAACTGTATCAAGGTGGGCCCCACATGATGACAGTTCACATCAGCCCCTAATGATGAATGACCCACATCTAAGACAGGTCCTACTTGATGGATGGCCTACTTCAAAGTTGGGCCTTGCATGATGGACGGTCTACATTAAGGGTGGGCTGAGCAGACTTGATAATTAGTTTTGTGTGATATTGAAAACTAGGGTTGAAAGTCGGGCTGGTTGGGCCAGGTTGGTGCTCAACCCTAGCCCAACCCGAGGTTCCTATACCTCAACCCTAACCCAACCCAATAACCTCGGGTTGAGAATTCTCAATCCAAGCGGGCTTGGTTGGGTTAGTCAGGTGGATACATGCTAATATTTTTGTTATTACATTATTCTATTACATTTCAATACATGTCTTATTTTTTGTACCTATGATTTTATTAATTATATATGTACTTATTTATCGTAAAGAACTTTATTTCTCTAAACAAATAAGCTAAAATATAGGACAAATACTCTTTTAAAAGTCATGTTGTGTAGCACACAATTTCTTTGGGAGAGAAATCTGGCGTATCTTGTTAGCTTGAGTCATCGAAAATGACATGGACCGATGAGACCCGACGGCACTAAAATTTCCTGTGCCTTTGACACAGACGATTTACATTCAATTATAATTTTTAAGTAACTTATATATTAATTAGGTTTGGGTTGGATTAGGCAACCTGAGACCTCAACCTGAGCCCGACCCAAGTTTTATCGGGTTGGTGTTTGTATAGCCCAAGCCCAAGCCCAAGACCAAGACCGAACCCAATACATCATGCCCGTGCCTAACTCAATGTCTGGTCAGTCTCGGGTTAATTGGATTGAACCCGCCAGACTTTCAGCCCAATTGAAAACTAAAAATACTCTTTTTACTTTTCAACTGAACATGCTTCAATGCTGAATAAGTAGAAACCACGATAAGAACACCCCCAAAATATCTGCAAAAGGTCCGGATGCTTTGGCATTGGAGAACAGACATGACTGGCATGATTTGAATACTATTCGGCAAACTCATACTCTCCTGAGTCAACTCACGAGTCAAGGGCTGACTCATCCCGGTTGAGTCTATTTTTACTACTGACTCAGCATGCCTACCTGACTGTCTGAGGCAACTCAGCTGAGTTGCATCCGACTCAAATCCATGCTCATGATCCCTCCAATCTCCTTTTAAGTTTTTAACCTTCTACTGTCATACATCTAATAGCTCTCAGGTGTTGCTGCATTAGTCTTTTGGATGCTGATCAGGTGGGTGTTGAGTGATGTGGGGCCCATACTGATGAATGTGTGTTTATATCCACGCCGTCCATCCATTTTTCTAGCTCATTCTCATTTAAGGCCGTAAACCCAAAAATGAAGCAGAGATGAAGCTCAAGTGGACCACACACAGTAGGGATTGAATGTCCATCATTAGGGCACAAAAGTTTTGGATCAAGCTGATATTTGTGTTTTCCCTCCATCCAGGACTGTGTGACCTTATCAACAGGCGTTGTATGACAAATAAACATTCGGTGGGCCTAAGGAAGGTTTCAACGGCGGATGTCATTATTTCCTCTGTTTTCTGTGGTGTGGTCCACTTGAGCTTTGGCGCGTATATAAAACGACACACATCAATATGGGCCCCACAGAACCCAACACATCACAACACTACCACTCCCCCCAATAAGCAATCTGAGCCGTTGAGCAAAACGCTGTCTACTTCGTTTGATCCATCCAATCTGGAAATCGGGAAATGGGTAGGCGCCAAGGGAGGGTTCTGCCATCGGGAATGAATGGAAATGGAAAGTGGAAACTGGACTGATCTTGCTGCTACCACTTAAAAGTTAGCAAGTGGGTCCCACTTTCCACCACCATCCGATCGTTGACTATGATGCAATTCACTCGTACTTTCCACCACCATCAGATCTTTGATCCGACAAAGATACGGTTTCACGCGTAAGAAGCTTGCACTGAGAGGGATTCTAATCGGTGCCGTCGTCTTGCTGCCATCTAAAAGTTAGCAAGTGGGCTCCACATTCCATTACCAACAAATCTTTCATCGACCGTTGATAAGATTCATCCCTGCGTCGGTGGACCCATCGCACGTGTTTGGCGTCCTTTTTTCCCAATCGTGCCCACTCACTTGAGTGCACGAGGCACACGTGTGAGATAGGGAGCGGATTAGGTGTGACCCCGGTAACCCGTCAGTGGGTGTTGCCCTGATCATGGGACCTACTCACGCCATCCATTACTCCCCTCATTTTAAGCCATGGTCCCAAAAATGATGCAGATCCGTGGACCACACAGTAGGGATATTAAAATTTTACTGGGGCCACAAAAGTTTTGGATCAAGCTGATATTTCAGTTTCCCTTAGTCCAGGTCTCTGAGACCTTATAGAAAGGTTGGATGGCAAATAAACGTTACGGTGGGCCCTAAGAAGTTTTTAATCGTAGGTGTTCATATACAGCTGTTTCCTCTAGTGTGGTCCACTTGAAATTTGAATCTGCTTCATTTTTGTTACCATTCCCTAGAATGAGCTTGAAAAACTGATGAACGGAGTCGATATACAGAACATATATCAACGTGGCCCCACGGTCAGGGAAACATCACCCATTAGCATGTTACCCAGGTCACATCTAATCCGCTCCCTGTGAGATGAGAGGACCTCCTCAGGCAATCCACACTCCATAATATGCTGATCTGGCCATTAGATGGGCCAACCGTGTACATAGAATCTGGACCATTGGTCCATATTTATAAACCGTTCATCTACAATCGGGCACATGTGCCAACGTTTGAGGTGCGTTCGCCTCCGAGGCCTGCAGGAGGTGGGCCCATCGCCAGGCACGAGAATTAGGCTGGTCCAGTCATCCAGCGGTCCAGACATGCTGTAGGAGAAGAGTGGACGTTTTAAATCAGATCTGTCAAATAATAGTCTGATCCAGTTTGCACTTATGGCGCGGAGCGGGAACAATCATTATTCCTCCAGGGTGCTCATTCGCATCGGAAACGGACTGTATACTCCCCCTGCCACATCAGGTTGGTGGTCGGTGCTCTGTGGGCCCCACCATGATGTGTGTGTTTCATCCATGACGTCCATCTATTTTTATATATCATTCTTTGGTATTAGACCAAAAATTAGGTATTTCCAAATCTCAAGGGGACCACATTACAGAAAACAATGTTGAATGAACGTTAACCATTAAAAACTTTTTGGGGGCCATGAAAGTTTTGGATCTAAGTTGATATTTGTTTTTTCACTTCATCTGGGTGTATATGACATAATCAACAGATTGGATATCAAATAAACAGTACAGTGGGCCTTAGGAGGATTTTAATGGTGGATATCCAATCATTATTGTTTTCCTGTAGTGTGGTCCACTGAGATTTATATCCCTCTCATTGTTGATAGAAAACCCTAAAATGATCTTTAAAAATGGATTAATGGAATGGATGAAACATATACATCATGGTGGGGCTCACAGAGCACCGACCATCAGCGACGGGCTGGTGGCAGGGGGAGTAGCCATTCCGTTTCCATTGGCGTCCTCTGCCCACTACAAACAGGTGGGTCCTACACTTCAGCTCCATACCATGCGATCATGTGAGTGGACAGGAATCAAATGATACGTTGTGGTTCATACCTTTGCAGGTTTTCAATTTCAAGGCCAGACCATTGATCTGTTCATACCGACAGTGATGAAGCTATTTATGCATGATTTTATTATATCATATCTCGATATGTAGATAATGACGCATGCATGATATAAAAATCTCAATAAAAGACAATTTTCTTTTTCCCAGGATGTTCTAACGGTGTGTTCCGGTATGAGTACGGCCAGAATTTAAAAAATCATAAATAATTAGAGAAGGATAGGTGGAATTGGCTATCATCAGGGAACACATGTTGTATATCTGGCTCATGTGATAGAATCGGTTGCATCGTATATCTCATGACAGAGCCGCCTACTCATCTTCGCAGCCTCACTGCTGATAATAGTAATAACCAAAATAAATAATGTGTATACACCATAACATTATACAAAGTATATCTTTATTGCCTTAAACGAGCAAGAGCTATGAAGTGATGTAATAACAATATTAAGTTGGTTGATTTTCATGACACACGGTATACATTCAAGTGAAAAAAAAGGATAATGATAGTTTACACATGACGTTCTACAAAGAACTCTCACTTGGCTGAGGATGCGTGCACAACTAATGACCAATGCATGACAAACAATTAATATATGATGTTACTTGATAAGCCACATTTGTTTATGAGCCCAAATGATTATTTCCACATCAACAAATGTGGTGAGTGGCTATAAATATCTTTAGCTAGTGACCGCCTAGACATTCTATACATATGAGGAAGATTAAAGAGCTCCGAGTATGTTGGTCTAGAATTCAGTTAAGTGCTATATGTGTGAGATTTGCAGCTGTGCTAGAACAAATTTGGAGTCCGATTCAAACCAAGAGCCACCGACCCTTGGTGTTGGGATAGAGTGGTGGGTACGACCGACTGTCTATTTAACCAACTGTTAAATGCACTGTCAGGCGATTTACGGAAGTTGGGGGATATTCTTCTAATGAATTCTTCTTTACCTTTAGAATCAAGGACTTTCGAAGGTGCAATAAATGTTATATCGAACGAAAATTGAAGATGGAGGCGAAAAAGTTAACTTATCACTAAAACAGAATCACCAATGGTGCTTGACCCAAGAGTGCTGGGGTGCTTGACCCAAGAGTGCATTGATAAGTGAGAAATGAGCAATGCTGAGATTACAAGCTACTCTCGACCCAGCGTATTGTGGACACCCTACCCCAGGCTGACAAGCTGATTAAGTTGGTCTGAGCCAACTTCTCCAAAACCTAAACCATGAACCTAAGTTAAGATTTAAACCTAGCCCTAACCCTAAAAATGTAAAATGGCTTAAACCCTAGAAATCTTAATGCCTGACTCAACGAGTTAACTCTTCTAGTCAACTTGCTGAGTCAACTCACCTAATTTACCCATCCAGTGAAGTCCAATGTCAAAATAGGGCCAAGCCCAAGCTCTAAGGCCCAAGGAAAATTCGGGAGAACAACCACAGGATACCCATAGAGCAAGAGTTTCCATATGTTTGAGAGAGCTCACGTGCCAGGAAGCCACTTGTGGGCGCTGCTAGCCATGTGGCAAGCTCCTTGTTTGAAAGGAGACTCCAACGCAAGTGGAAACCCCCCTTTTGCAAGCACCAATCTTGTGACAATGTGAAAGGACTTTGGTGCCCCTCCCTTGGGCCAAAATTATGATATTAGCCACACAATCGAACTGTTGAGATCATGCTATATGGCTATCTCAAATCTAGACCATCCAAACTTTTTTTAACCCTGGACTTGACAAGAATTAATATAAAACTAGGCTTGAGGGCTATAAATATCACTCTCCCTTTCACATTTCAAGGAGAAAAAAGAAGAGGAGAATCCCTCATTCCTTAAAACGCATTCTCATCTTAAAAAAACCATGTCTTCTCTCCTTGAGGAGAAACCCTCTCAGCCTTAGCCATTCTATCCCTCCTCCAAGGAGAGGAGAGCAACAAAAGAGAGTTCCGCCCAAGTCAGCCCAGTCCAACCCAAACCCTAGCCACCTGAGCAATCAGAGCCTCAATTCCAAGCCACTTGATCTAATCCTTGCAACACTACCTTCCATCTTAGCGGCCAACTTTCAATTAGCCCCATTCACTTTCATATAAATATTGTGCGACACTGATTTTCTTCTCCACCCATTGCTTCTCCAGCTCATAGCATTACATCACATAACATCATACATCTAATCAATTACGAGTGTAAGCTTGACTTGCTTATATAATCAGATCCCGCCCATCAGAAACTATGGTCGATTAGTTTACGTTTTGCAAGCGGAAAAGTTTAGGTGGATTTATTTAGCCAAAACTGCAGCTTGTCATAGGTGCTGCATTCAACACCGCATTACACACACATCTTTACATAATAATTTTGAAAGCTTAAACAGTCTTTAAATGTGCCGATTCTAAATCCATTTAAAAGTTCGTGAAATTATCTTTCCAATGAGCACATGATCACCTCGATCCGACCTATAATGAAGGAGTTATAATTGTTTTCGTGGGACTACGTAATCTATTATCCAAACTACGATCGATGTTTTGTCCAAATTACAATTTGAATATTGGATCCACCTTTCAAAGTTTAAATAGTGTCCAGATGAGATGATTCTAAAACTATTTCAAAGTTCATTGAATTATCTTTCTAACATGCATAAGATCACTCTCATTTAACCAATAACACCGGTGTTATGCTTGTTTTCGTGAGACTACGCTATGCATGGTCCAAATCGTGTTCATTATTTTATCCAAATCGCAATCGATGTTTTGCCCAAACCACGATCACTAACACTGATCGTAGTTTGGAGCATGTATTGTGCGATCTCACGATGATTACAGTTTAAACAAAACACCAATCATGGTTTGGACCATGCATCTCGCGATCTCATGAAAACGGGCACAACTTCACTTGTTATTAGTTGAATAGGGGTGATTTTGTGCTCGTTAGAAAGATAATTCAATGAAATTTCAAATGGCTTTGTAATCATGTCATTTGGATACTGTTTGATTTTTAAAAAGTAGGCCCAAAATCCATATTGCAATTTAGACAAAACAATTATTGCGGTTTGGACAATGCATCACAAGGTCTCACGAAAATGGTTATAACTCTTTCATTATAAGTTGGATTGAAGTGATTTTATATTTTTTAGAAAGATAATTTGATGAACTTTCAAAAAGCTTTAAAATCACCTTATATGAATACCATTTGACATTTTAAAAGTTAGTCCAAAATTTAGATTGTAAGTATAAAAAGCAATAATTGTAGTTTGGACAATGCATTGTGCGTCCACAAAAATGATTATAACTCACTCGTTATAAGAAAGATCAGGGTGATTTTATGCTTATTGGAAAGATAATTTATCAATCTTCAAATTACTTTAGAACTAATTATTTAAAAATCGTTTGACCTTTAAAAAATGAGCTCACAATCCAAATCATGATTTGGACAAAACCTAAATCTTGGTAGGGATAATATATCACATGATCGCATGAAAATGATCATAACTTCATTGTTATAGGTCAGATTGGGGTGATCTTATGCTCATTAAAAAGATAAATTGACAATTTCAAATGGCTTTGGAATTGGCTTATTTGAAAATCATTTTATCTTTTAAAAGTAGACCCAAAATCATTATCGATGCCTAAATTGTGGTTTAAATAATACATCCCATGGTCCTACTAAGATGATCATAACTTTCTCATTATAGGTCAGATAGAGACAATCTTGTGCTCATTGGAAAAATAATTTGATAAACTTTCAAATAACTTTAGAATAATCTCATTTGGAGACCGTCAGATATTTAAAAAGTGGACCTAAAGTCCAACTTGTATTTGCTTTCATTTTCAACATCATGTAATCCTAGGAAAACGGTCATAACTCTCTTGTTAAAGGTACAATAAAAATGGTTTTGGGTTTATCAGAAAAATAATTTGACAAACTTTAAAATAACTTTAGAATTATCTCATTTGGATGTTGTTTGACATTTTAAAAATGAGTATAAAGTCTACCTTTTGACCAAAAAATCAATCTAAACTTAATCTTTAAAAGAAATAAAAAGAACCCATCTACTAAAAGTATAGTTATTTACTCTTCTTTTTTTTTTTTTAATATCAATTTCTTTCCAAGCAAATTCATCTGAGCATAATCTTTGCAAAAAAAAGGAAAAAAAAAAAAAAACCTATTTGCTAAAAGTTGAGTTTTTTTTACCATATCTTTCATTTTCTTATATTTATTTGTTGACAAAAGACTCATATAAGCATAATTTTTTAAAGAAAGAAAAAAGAACTCATTTTTAAAGTGCGTAGGAAGTTGAAAAAATGGGCATAAAGTCTACCTTTTGACAAAAAATCAATCTAAACTTAATCTTTAAAAGAATAAAAAGGACCCATCTACTAAAAGTATAGTTATTTATCTCTTTTTTCTTTTAATATCAATTTCTTTCCAAGCAAATTCATCTGAGCATAATCTTTGCAAAAAGAAAAGAAAAGAAAAAAAAAAAAACCTTATCTTCTAAAAGTTGAGTTTTTACTATATCTTTCATTTTCTTATATTGGTTTGTTGACAAAAAACTCATATAAGCATATAATTTTTTAAAGAAAGAAAAAAGAACCCATTTTTAAAGTGTGTAGGAAATTGAAAAAATGTGCATAGTTAGGAAGAGTTTGTCCAAGAATAATAATAAAAGAAAGTAAATGTGCATAGAAAATTTTTAAGAAGTATCTAAGGCATTGTCATCCGAGAAAAGAGGGAAACAATGTCTTCCAGTGTAAAAAATTATTATATTAAGTGTACTTGGGGTAAAACCCCATTTAAGATCCAACAAAGAGCATGTCCATCATGTAAGAAAATGACTACCTAAACTTGGTTTAGTATATTTAGAGGTCACTTGGATGTACATTTATAATTATTGTATATTTGCACATTGATTGACGAATGTGTCGAGTGGCTTGAAGATTGATGGCAGCACATGTGAGTGCTCAAACATCAATAGATGTACAAGTAAATGATTTTATAATATAAACCTCCTATTCAATTCATAACCAATTAATTAAAAGACATGTATTATAATTTATAATCAATGCACTTTTACAGTTCATTACAGTTGTAATTCACTATCCAAACATACCCTACATTCTTTCATTTATTGAACAAGGGTTTTAATGGCACTAGCAATAGTTCATGCTTGGACTCAACAAAATCAAAATTTTAAATCAGCCCACCTTGATTGGCCTAAATCAATTCAAACTTCAGGCCTAAATCAGCCCCAAGCCTTCCATCAGTAAGCCCCCTTTTAATGTATAGTTGATCCAACCATTTTAGCAACGATATATCATCTTTGCTTAACGGTCACTTATTAAGTACATGGTGTACTCATTTTCTTGTTTTGCATTCAAAATATAGCTGGACAAAGTGGTTGTGCAGTCTAAGACTTTATGAGCATCCAAACAGCTGCTCATAAATATGTTGGGTGGATCAAGTGCAAGTAAAAGATGGAAAATGCGATAAACTTATCAACGAGAAAATAAGGAAATCAATCAACTAAAGAATAGTCAATTTCAATCAGGTTGCAATTACAGATGCATTCACAACCAATAATGGCATCTTCCCCTAAATACAAATCAGAATCAAAGGCTTTTGTGAAGTGGCACAAGTTAAATGATGCCCATTTATTCAATTCGGATGATCTTATGATTCATGCATTTGAATCTGCAAATCTCTTCAAAGAAATCATCAGCACTGTGTTGGCAGCTCTTCATCTGTGAGACCCTGATCACCATCCTTCGCAACTTCCTACTGCACTTGACCAACGACTCAAGAGTGCTGAGTTTTTGTTCTGCATTCAGTGGTGATCTTACTGTGATCACAACTTCTTCCAAGCAAGGGATTGAAAATCTCGAATCCAACTGAAAAATAGAAAAATACTCACTTGTAATTTTGTAACTTAAAGACAGTCACAGAAGAAAGACATTTAAAACTCATCAAAATTGAACATTTTTGCATTGAATTTATAGCAGACTTACCCTTCTTAAGCTATTCTTCTGGGACAATGCCGCGAACATTGCTCCATGAATTTCAAATTTCCGTAGCTTCAGGTGACTGTTGAAAAAATCAACAAAGTCGACTTCTGGAAAGGGGTCCAGCTTATTGAAATCACCACAGAATTCAATCTTCATAACCAAGTGTTCAACCTCACTGGCATTCTGAAGAATGGAGAATATAGCATTCCAACACCACTGCACCCCTCTGATGGATAAGTATTCAAGAGCTGCAAGCTTCCCAAGCTCTGCCTTATACAGTTTACCTGGAACATTGTTCGCCGAAGTTGTTACTCGATTCAGACCTGTTTTTTAGTTTCATTCAATAACAGATTATTGGCTTGATGGATGGGACTCACATAACTGAAATTGAGTGGGCCTCATGGCACACATTTGGGAGATAAAGACCACCCATGAACTGGGGTTACCTTGTAAATCAGGCATATCCACTCATCATGCAGGACACATGTACATTTGAGTATGTAGTTTCAGTCATTTTACCTGTCCATTTTTCTCATACATGTGACAAACCTAACAAATAGACTAGCCTGATTTTGGACCAGCCAATGTTCCTGTTTGGTCCCACTTATAAGCAGCCCAAATCCAACACGTGTGCCAGGTTGGCACATTTGCCAATAGGTCCCCACCAATCTCAGTTGAGGGACTCCCATTAGCAAGCCCCAATTAGGTAGACTATGAAACACTTGTTTTAAGCTTCTGTTGAATTACCGGCGTTATTGGCGATTGAGAGATTCCGCAAGCAATGATTCCCATTGACATGGATCCAACAACAACCTTGAACATCAAGCAATTGAAGCTTTGGGGTGCTAAGAGACAAGGAGCAATCACCACGCCCGTAGAAATCCAGCCTACATTGCTCCAAGTGTTGTAATTCGATCGAAACGGATCTCACACCATCACAGCCAAGCAATGCCAAGTTGGTTAGACTCGGACACGCTCGAATAGCATCCATCAATGCATTGTCCTTCAATCTTGCCCCGACTATTTCAAGACTACGGAGGTTTTGAAATAAACCCCAATTGGGAGATTGAATAATTAAAACACCCCAAAGCTTCAAGGTCTCCAATCCCCTCACAGAATCAATGCAATCCAATTTCATAGGGAATTCTGGTGATATCCGCTTTTCAGAGATACTGTCCATACGGAGCTCAAGATGTCGAAGGGATGGGCTCTTCATCAACAGCCATGATGAGAGGCTCGAATGGGAAAAGGGGCAGTAGATTATGAGTTCTTCTAAACAAACGGTGGATGAAATCATTCTTCCGACGATGGAATCAGGATCGGTCCTGTTGTCATCAAATGAGTTTCGAGGGAAGTAGAGGCTCCGAATGAAGGGCATGGACTCCTTCCACCGCTTGGAGACGCAAGTGCAGGAGGCAATGTCTCTTGCGTTCTTCATGTTGGAGAGGATGTATTGGATAATCGCATCAGGTAAAGCATCCATCCTCAATACGATTGATGCAATGCAATTAATCAATCACTGCAAGAAACCCAAATAATGAAAAATCAGATAATAAAACCATCAGGCTCTTTACACTGCAGAAGGAAATCGAATAAAAAAAATGCAGAAAATATAGAAACTATAGTTTATTATTATTTTTATTTTTTTTTCATATAACCCAAAATGGGTGTTAGAAAAATACAATGAAAAATCGAAATCTGTAAAAATCCTAGAGAAAGAACTGAGATCCGCAAATACCCAATAAAACCAAGGAATGAAAGTTAAGTAAAACCCTAAAAAATCCATTCTTTTATGTAAGAATCCAACAAAAACCCATCTCTTACTCAATGCAAAAGTCCAGCAAATGGGATCAAAACAAGCACATACTCCGAGGAAACAGGTGATATAGATGCAGAGAAATGGGAAAGAGAGATAACTCACAGCAGGAGCTGAGATATTGAAATCCGAGAGTTGTTTTGATGATCCTGGAAGTAGGTTTTGATGGAAACCGGATTTGGAGAAGAGATAAGAATCTTTGGATTGGGTTTTACCTTCTCTGAGATGTATGTTATGTGATGGTGATTTTGGAAGTATGTGGTGGATGAGAGAGAGAGAGAGAGAGAGAGAGAGAGAGAGAGCGCGTATATACGTGGGAATGTGTGTATATTCAAAATTCAAAAAGAAATGTGATACTTTGGGATGAAACGTGAAAGAGGCCGGCCCGCTTCTTTTAAAAGTTTGAATTTTCGACCGTTCGGGAAGCGTGTGGAATTTTCAAGTTTAAAATTCTCTTATTTTATTTTTACGATTGGCCGCCATGGGGCCAGGTCTTGTAGATCGTGGACAACCTAAAAGTGAATTCGTAATTTGCCCGTTGGACCTTGCTTATGAATGATCTGAGCCGTTCAAGAGGTAGGACCCACCATAGATAGGCCGCTGGATGGCTGATATTATGGGCTTTAACTGATTGAACAATCAAAGCCGTCCTGTAGATGGGTTTTTTGTGTCCTTTATTTTCTGCTTGAAGTCCACCCTTTGGATGGCAGGGATTTTCGTATCCGTTGTGTTTTTTGTGGTGTATGAATCCAAGGTCGGTTCAGAAAATGAGAAAGAGAAATCGGAGTATTGTACGGTCCTGGGCCACAACAGATGGACAGCCCCTGCCCGTCTCTAGCCCCGAACGGGCGGTTCCGTGGGCAGGACCACCGTGATGTATCTGTTATCCAAGCCGTCCATCCCTTTTCACTTATTATTTTAAGGCAGGAACATAAAAATGAGGTAGATCCAGCGCTCAAATGGACCACACCACAGGTGACTAATTGCATTTAATGCAACTGGCATTTAATGCTTTGTGCATTTTTAATGCAACTAAGCTTATTATTTGGTGTGGTCCACTTGAGCGTTGGATCTGACTCATTTTTAGGTTCATGCCTTAAAATGACTGGAGAAAATGGATGGACGGCTTGGATAGACAGATACATCACAGTGGGCCCGCCTACATAACTTCCCGTTCGGGGCTAGAGACGGGCGGGGGTAGGACGCAATCCGCGTCCGTCCAATGGGGTTGGGAGATGCACCAAAAATCTATCAGATTGGAAGATACCGTCAGCGTGCTTAGCTGCCTGCAAAATAGACAGTGGAGAATAAAATGAAAGTAAAGGGACCCATTGGAGGGACCCACTTTGATTTTGACCTGCAATTGGGTTCGTTGGGTGGCGCCAGTAACCGTTGAGCTTATTATGACCTAGGCCAGATTTTTTTATCTGACAATCCATTTTCAAACACGTGGCGTGTGGGGCCACTGTGATGTGTTCATGATGGAGCGGATTGGGTACTACCCACCGGTACCTAGCTAGAGACTAATGGTCTTGTTAGGGGCTTCGTGGGGCCCACCTTGATGTATATATTTTATCCGTACCATTCATCCATTTTGAAAGATCGTTTTAGAGTATTAGCCAAAAACCAATTAAGATTGAAGGCTCAAGTGGACCACGCATAGAAGTTTTTGGTCCAGCTGATATTTATTTTTTCTCTTCATCCCGGGCTATGTGACCTTATGAACAGGTTGATGGCAAATAAACGTCACGGTAGGCGATTGGAAGTTTTTAAAGGGCGGAAGTTCAATCCTTACTTTTTCCTGTGGTATGGTTTAGTTGAGACTTCTATATGGCTGTTTCATGGAATTATGGCCTAAATGATCTTTCAAAATAGATGGACGGTGTGGATAAAACCTATACATCACGGTGGCCCCACAGAGCCCAAAAATAAAGCCGATAGGGGATTTCAGTGGAACACGCCACGTAAAATAACACCTGTAACTTCTAAAACTCGTGGTGTGACCGGAACCGTATTTGCTACTGACCCTGCCATTAGCAAATGGCTAGTGGTTGGTGCTCTGTGGGCCCATCATGATGTATTTGTTTCATCCATGCCGTCCACTCATTCTTCCGTATCATTTTATGGTATGAGACCAAGAATGAGGTTGATCCAAATCTCAAGTGGACCGTACAGAGTTGATTGAACGCCAACCATTAAAAACTTAAGGGGGGGCACAAAAGTTTTGGGTCAAGCTGATATATATATATATATATATATATATATATATATATATATATATATATATATATATATATTCCATCCAAGCCTGTATGACCTAATCAACAGGTTAGATGTCAAATAACCATTAAGTAGGCTCAGAAGGTTTTTAATGATAAATATTAAATCACTACTGTTTTCCCATGGTATGGTCCACTCAGATTTAGATCTACCTAATTTTTGTTATCACGCCCTAAAATTATCTTTTAAAATGGATGGACGGTGTGGATAATGGTTAGGTCCACATAGCACCGACAACTAGCTACCTGGCTGGTGGCAGCGTCACCAGGCCTACATGAGATTTTTAGAGTGCTGATTTGTGAGTTGTCATTCATCACGATGGGTACACCTTCTAATCAAGGTGGATTACGTCGGGTCAGTCGGTGAAGCCCTGACCGTGGGGGCCCACTTCGAATTTGGTGGTGTACGAATCTACGGTCGGTTTGGAAGAAGTGGATTGGCTGGTGTGGAAGTGGAAGCGGAAGCGGATTGCGTACTGAGTAAACTCTGTGGGTCCACTGTGATTTATGTATTTTATCCAGTCTGTCCATCCATTTTACAAGATAATTTTTGGGCCATAGACTAAAACCGAAGGATATACAACGCTAAAATGAACCACACCACAGGAAACAGTGTGAATTGAAGCTATATAGTTGAAAAACTCTTTGGGGCCACAGAAGTATTGGATCAAGATTATATTTGTTTTTTCCTTTCATCCATGTTTTTTTTATCTTATGAATAGTTTAGATGACAAATAACATCACTGTGGGGGCATAGAAAGGTCTCAACGGCGAAAATTATTATTTCTACTGTTTCCTATGGTATGGTCCACTTGAGATTTGTATAAGCTTCAATTTTGGGATCAACGCCTAAAATGAGATGGAGAAACGGATGGAAGGTGTGGATAAACCACATAAATTCACAGTGGGCCCAACTGAGTTTCCTCAGTACGATAAGAGCGTAGTGAGTAACTCAGTACGTAATCCGATTTCGGCTGGTGTACGGTGTATCACGCACCAGCTCATACCATTTTTTTTAATTTGACAATCCATTTTCTACAAAGTGGTGTATGGGTCCCACTGGGATGTGTTCATGTCAGCCCATGTGATCCTTAGAGCGCAAAAATCAGGCTATCGAGAACTTCAGGTGGGCCACACCTTGTAAAATCACGTGTGTAGCTTCTAAAATCATGTGGTGCGTACCTGAGAATTAGGGCGCTGATTTGTTTATTGCCATTCATCATGGTGGGGTGCATCTATTAAATGGAGAATGCGGATTAGGTGAGGCAGGGGTAACAGCTCAGTGGGTGAATGATCTTAGCCGTTCAAGAGGTAGGACCCACCATGGATAGGCCGCTGAATGGCTGATGTTATAGGCTTTAATTGATTGGACAATTAAAGCCGTCCTGTAGATGAAATTTTTTGTGTCCTTTATTTGCAGCTTGAAGCCCACCCGTTGGATGGCGAGGATTTTCGTCTCTGTTGTGTTTTTTTGTGGTGTATGAATCCATGGTCGGTTCAGTAGTATTGTACGGTCCTGGGCCACAGGCCCACAACAGACGGACAGCTTGCTGCCGTCCAGTGCTTTGTACAGGAGGGTCTCATGTTGTGGTGGGTGCAGCCCGGACTATTGATCAAGTGGCGGCCCAAATGGGGATGGGAGATGCACAGAAAATCTATCAGATTGGAAGATACTGTCAGCTTCCTCAGAAGCGTGCAAATAGACAGTGGAAAAATACAATGAGAGAATGGACCCGATGGTGGGACCCACTTTGATTTTGATCTGCAATTCAGCTCGTTCAGCTTCTTTTTTTTCCAATTGAAAATCCATTTTCTACAATGGGGCCCACTGCGATGTGTTCATGGGTGCCCATTGGGGAAACGGATTGGCTACTCCCCCTGACATCAGCTCCGTGGCTGGTGTTCGGTGCTCTGTGGGCCCCACCATGATGTATGTGTTTCATCCATTCCGTTCATCCATTTTTAAATATCATTTTATTGCTTGATCTCAAAAAATTAAAGGGATATAAATCTCAGGTGGATCACACCACATGAAAACAATAGTGATTGGATATCAACCACTAAAATCCTCCTATGGCCAACTATACTGTTTATTTGACATCCAATCTGTTGATTAGATCATACAGGCCCGGATGAAGATAAAAAAACAAATATCAGCTTGATCCACAACTTTTATGGCCTCCAAAATGTTTTTAATGGTCGACCCTCATTCAACACTGTTTCCTGTAATGTGGTCCTCTTGAGATTTTTTATAACTCATTTTTGAATATATACTGTAAAATGATTTGTAAAAACAGATGGATGGCATGGATGAAACACAGACATCATGGTGTGGCCCACATAGCACCTGACCATCAGCCATTGGCTGGTGTTAGGGGGAGTAGCCAATCCGTTCCCGCCGATTGGATACTACGCCGGTCATGTCAAGGATTTGTGGGGCCACGGTGATGTATATGTTTTATTCATGCCGTTCATCAATTTTTAAATATCATTTTAGGGCATGAGCTAAAAAAGGAAGCAGGTGGCTAGTGAATCACACCATTGGAAGCAATAGGGATTGAAATCCTACCGTTGAAAACTTCCTATGGTCACCGTGATTTTTATTTGTCATCCAACCATACTTAATGTGGTGTGGTCCACTTGATTCTTCAATCTGCCTCCTTTTAGGGTTCGTCTACGAAAATGATCTGTCAAATTATTTGACGGCGTGGATAAAACATTTACATTACGGTGGGCACATAGATCCTCCGAGGGACCGTACGTTTCTAGGTAGGTCATAGTAGGGAGCGGATTAGGTGAGACCCCGGCCTTACACAAGACGGTGCATCCCTTACAGTGGGGTCCACCTTGATGTATCAATTCTGTATCCAGGCCCTCAATTATTGTTACTAGATCATTTTAGTGTATTATCCAAAAACTGAAGTAGACACAATTATCAGGTGGACCATACCATTGTAAACAGTGGTGATCGACCATTAACAGCTACGAAAGTTTTGGATCAAGCTGATATTTCTTTTTTCCCTTAATCCACGCTTATGTGACCTTATCAAAATTTTTGATGGAAAATAAACGCTAAAGAAACTTTAAGATAATCATTATCAAAATTTTTGGTGGAAAACAGAGAAAAAATTAGCCCCGTAGGTGATTATATTTCATATTTTTTTTTTTTTTTTTTAATTCTAAACGAATCAAAAAATTTATATCATGAAAGTAGATTTTTAGGTACGGAACAATAAAAGTTTAGAGGAGATAAGTTTTCTTCGAGTCAAAGAAAAAAAAGGTGATGGTAAGTCCCATCTATAATAAAAAATTACCTGAAAATAAGCACTAGCGAAACTTTTAAGGTGATCCTGAGAAGTTTTTAATGGTAGGACGCTCAGACAACAATGTTTCCTTTAGCATGGTCCACCTGATAATTTGATATGATACTTTTGGGATGATGCCCTAAAATGATTTAGGAAAACTGATGAACGGCATGGATATAGAAAAATACATCAAGGTGAGCCCCACGGTAAGGGCCGCACCGTCTTGGGTAAGGCCGGAGTCTCACATGATCGGCTCTCGTCCTGGTGGGGAGTAGTACCCAATCCGCCCCCGTTCATGACCGCCAAGCCGTCCATTCGATCTTTATAGCGCTAAAATCAGGCCGATCGAGAACTCCAGGTGGGGGTGCTGATTTATTTGTTGCCATTCATCATGGTTGGGTGCATCTTCTAAATATTTATTTTCCCATTTATTATATATGGTGGTAAATAAGTAATTATAACATATTTCTATTGCCGAAAAGAGATGAAATATAAAGGGTAATTACGCATCAATTCTCTAAGTTTAGATTTTGAAAAAAATGGGTGGGAATGATGAGTAAAGTTTGTGGATCTTACCGTAATGTATGTTATCAATCCATGCCATCTATCTATTTTATCAGATTATTTTAGGGTTTATGCCAAAACATTAAGTATATCATAAGCTTAGGTGGACCACATGACAACAAGCAAGAGGATATTGACATCCATCATTAAAATGTTAAGCCATCTGTGGATCCTACACTGATTTTTTTTTCCCTGAACCAACCCGTTCATATGACCACACAGACAGGGATGAAAGGATAACACATATAGTAGCTGGATACAAAACACCTATGGCCCACAAGAAGTTTTCAATGGTGTGAGTTTAATCATGTGATTCTTGTGCTATTTGAACTTTGGATTTACCTCCATTTTCAGTTTATACCCTGAAACGAGCTGTTACAATGAATGGATGGCTTAGATCAGACATATGTATCAAGGTGGGCCTGTAAAATTTTAATTTTTTTTCTTGATATTAGTGTCACATCAAATTAAACGTCACTATATATGTATATAGTGCGGCTACCGTGTATTTCTATGGAAAATAAAAATTGTTTATTTACTTTTAGTTTCAATTGTAAATAAGGAAACAAACAACCCCGTGTAGAACGCGGGTTAAGTGAGGCAGGAGTAATAACTCAGTCGGTGAAGCCTGACCGTGGGGCAACCTCGATGAATGTGCTGGATATCCACGCCGTCCATCCGTTTTGAAAGCTCATTTTACGGCATGGACAAAATAAAAAGGGCTTATCATAATCTCAAGTGGACCACACGGTAAGGATTAAATTCTAACCATTAAAAACTTCCTGGGTGCCACATAAGTTTTGGATCAAGCTACTATTTGTCTTTTCCCTTCATCCAGGTCCCCGTGACCTGATTAACAGGTTGGATGGCAAATAAAAATTACAGTTGGGCTTAGGAAGATTTTAATGGTGGGTGTTTGACCACCACTATTTTTCTTTGACGTGGGCCACCTAAGATTTGGATCATTTTTGGGACCATTCCCTAAAATGATCTGTGAAAACGGATGGACGGTGTAGATATACAACACATACATCTAGGTGGGCCCCACGGTCAGGCCTCACCCACAATGCTGCTACCTCTGCCTCACGTAATCCGCACTCGATTGCATCGTACATTTAAAAAAAAAAAAATTTTAAAAACGTTGGGCCCATACACGATCTGGAATATTTTATTGGTGGGAAGCCACATTCTATCTGTTTCCTGTGGTGTGATCCACGTATGTTCCCTTACGAACGGATTGGATGTGGGGCCTACATTACAGTCCCCACAAACTGACTTCCAGAATCAGCATGTTCTACGGACGTTGTAGAGATACATGTGGCCCACCTGATGATCTGGCCCTGATTTTCACTCAGTGGGGCTGGTGGATGGATCAGACCTGGCACGGGTATTTGTTTTTAACACGTGCGAGGCAGTCAGAGATGCACTAGTCCCACTTAATCCGGAAGAGAAAACTTTGATACTCTGTCAGGGTGTGATGGATGATACGCATGCACTTACAAATTGCATACGCGGCATACAAGCAAGTTACATTTAACTGTCCAAATTATGGTTACAAGTTTAGATGTATCCTGAAGCAAAAATGAAGCTTATTTGGTTATCTAATAATCAGATTGCGGGACATTTATTGGACGGTTGAAAATGAAAAAGCATTTGATGGTCCAATCTTAGTAAACAAGTTTTCACGAATCAGATGTTAGGTTAGTTGAAACTATCTAATTTTGGGATTACAGTGATTTTCACAATTTAGTCGGTTATTTTTTTGAGTTAATGTATGCCACGTCTACAAATAATAGGTGACTGCGTATTAAGAGTCATACATTTCCTGAGTATCATAACGCGTAAAATCCAGAATCGCATCAGCTATTTTCGTGCCATTGGTATTTGGTCGTCTGGTTGGTTAGTTCGCTCGGAAACGGATTCTTGGATTTAAAGAAGGAATCATATCCAAAGTATAACTGGACCACGCCACACACCGGATCCATAGCTCAATTGATAGACTGAGTAGAGATACCTTGTTTCAACACTTTGAGGTCTTGGAATCGATCTCCAGTGGGGGTGGCTAACATGGAGTGTGTGATAATGATTTTTACCGTTAAAATTTTCTTAAGTCTCAACATAACGTTTATCCTCCATCCAAACTGTTCATAACACCACAAAGACCTAGATGAAGATGAAAAACAAAATTCATATTGATCCAAAACTTCTGTAAACCCCACAAGGGTTTCAATGGCAGACATTCAGTCCCCCATTGCTTTTTTCAGTGTGGTTCACTTGATCGTTAAATCTATTTTATTTTTTGTCTCAAGCTCGATTTGGATATAACACATACCTTGTGATAGGTCTCACAGAATTTGCTGATGTCAATACACCAGCTATATAGCTGGTGTGTGGTACACCAGCCAATCCACACCAGCTATAGAGTTGCTGTAGGTACGCGTCATGTGACCTGCTCCTCGATATCTGAGTTGTATGAACGACTCAAAGGAGATCAAAGTTATATGGGCCCCACAGTTATGTATTTATTATATCTACACCGTTTATCTATTTTTAGAGATCATTTTAGAGCATTATCCAAAAAATGAATTATATCTAAAGATCAGATGGACCACACCACAAATAGTAGCGGAGATAATGATTTTCACCATTAAAAAATTTATAGGGCCCACCATAACTGTAACGCCCCGGAAAATCGGGGGTCATGCATACGCTCGACTTACGACTTCCCGAGTGTCACCTATCATGCATTTATGGTTTTTATGATTAATCAATTTTAACTACGCAATTTGGAATTACCTGAAGCATGAAGCACAATCGCACCTGTCTACTGAAATGAAGGATATCACACATATATATAGGTCCAAAAAATAATAAAGGGTCGCCCAAGGCGTTGCCCAACGGAACAACAAAAGAAGGCTATGTCCAAAAAGAGTAAAGCTGAGCCCGCGGCTAAGCAAATCCAAATTTAGCCCGATCAAGTCGATGGAGAGCCGCCAATCAGCTGCAAGTAGGAGAGTCCGTCCTCCTCTTCCAAGCTCGCATCGCCAGGCTCCTCATGCCCTGAGTCACCTGCATCTACGAATGGGTCTGGTTGGTGTTTTAAAACACCGTCCCAGAGTGGGTGTAACATCCCGGATTTTCACTGTTTTAGATTTCTAAAAAAAAAAAATCCTTGAATTTTATTTTTTTTATTAATTAACTTATAATATCACTTAATAACCATTAGCACTCAATGTTAGTTTATTCTAGGGTGGACTAGTCTAGTTATGATGGGACCAAGTGCGGGCTGCCAAGCCAGATGGCCCGTTTACACTTAACAACAGCCCGTGTAGGCCACCCAGCGACCGAGAAGGGTCAGAAAAATCTAAAACTTTAGAAAATCATAGATCTCACTGGGCTTGTGGTCCATCGTGGACTGTGGACCCAGTGGACACCCAGAAGTACCATCTGGCGCTTGCCCAATGCGCCCCACCAATGCCAGATTAAAATCTGGCACTGATATAAGAAACTGAGACTCCGGATCTTCTAGCCGTCGGATTTCTTCCAAATTTACGGTGAAGGTTTAATGTATTTTTCAACGCCTTCCCACCAAATCTGGGCCCCGATCGTGGCACGATGACCGTTGATCGCGAATTGGACCCGTACGACCAAACTCCGCATCCGTTCGTTCCCAAATTTTATAAGGCCCCTCATCGGGCCATGGACCATTTATCCTATAAATTTCATGGCCAGAGGGCCATCAGAAATGCTCCAATCACCAAAATGGCCCCCACAGGACCACTTAAATGTCAGAAACGCTTTCTCAGATCATATATCCGTTCATCCGTTCGTCTCCAATTTTTGCATGGGCCCTAATCGGGCCGTAAGGCACCTACACGTCGAATTTGGTGGCCAGAGGGGTGTTAGGGCCACCCCAACACCAATAGGGAGTCCCATAAGTCTATTTTAGGAAATTATGGAAGTTTAGGGCCATTTGCACCAAATTTGGAATTATAAATAGAGGTTTCTTTTGGACACCCCTCTCCCATACGAATTTGCCCTAGGAAAGGGAAGAGAGAAAAGAGAGAAAAGAGAGAAAGAAGAAAGGACGAAGAGAGGGAAGAAGACAAGGTGGACCCTAAACCAAGGTGGGGCCCAAGGGAATCAATCTCTCCTCTCCCTACACCTTCTCCAAGGGGAAACCCATCCGAAAATCGCCCTCTTCATTTCATGGATCGTTTAGGTAAGATCCAACCCTCTTTTTCTTTGAAAACCCTTGTAAGGATGGGGGTTTTGCTTATAAATCTAACATGTGAAGTTGTTTTAGGGATTCCTGCCGATCTACCGCAAAGCCCTCTTTCCTTCTAGGACGTTTTTCCCAAGCCTCTAACAATCCTAGGTGCGGACTATTGTTCTTAGGTGGCCTAAGCACCAATTTTAGCATGAGTTTAATGATTTTGAATGCTTGGATGTCACATTAGAAAATCTAGAGAAACCCTAGGGATTTCATGTTTGATGAAATTGTTTGGATGTGCATGTTTAGCTCTTAAATGTGGTTTGGATCTTTCTTTTCATATGATACTATGTATGGATGATATTATGTTTATGATTGATTGATTCATTTCCCTCACATGTGATGCTTCATTGTGTGTGTGATTATTTACCCTTATACTCATTAATTCTCAAGATGGAGGAAGTGGTTAACTTCCTCGCACAACCCACACACTCACATGCACCTTAAATTCATGATGATAGATGCTTGCTTGATGGAAGTATTCATTTGGTATGGTTAAGATGCATGAGAATATGATATTGATGTGATAGTTGATAACATGAGTAATGGCGTGTTGTAGACCCCCTTTTACCCTCTTGGGTTGGTCAGGGACCTGACGAGAGATGACAGTCCCATCGGTAGGACTCGCTAGGGCTAGACCCGTGGATTGGGCGGAGTGTTTCGGGTGGCTGTAGTTCGACTACATGGGTTCCTTGTGCCCGAGGTCATCCGTTTCACGCTCGCCTGATTCGCGCAGTCTGGCCTACTACCTGATCAACCCTGTTTGTTAACCATATTCGCTCACATATGTATGGAACCTGATGCACCCTACAACCTTTGTGGCCCATTGATAACTAGATTACAACTGGTCTACGCGTCTCGTGAGCCGGCATGGTGGAATGGGACACGTGTCCGAGCTGTCGGCCACGCTGGGGTACCGCGCCTCCCCGTAGTGACCGCGAGCGATCCCTTCCATATCGGCACTCCTCATGTGCTTGGAGTCGGGGATGAGGACCCCGACGGGATCACGGACCGCGGGGACTCGGCCTCACGCATTGATGGGGTCTTGGCCTCGCAAACAGTTTAGGGCATTGATACGTAGGGTGAATCAGAATCCCCAACCTGCTGGATGAATGGACTTAACTAATAACTTGGCTAACACGATCACATTGCATTCATTAGTTAGGGTGGCGACTCGGAAGTCGAGGTCGCTCTGAGGGAGTGTTGTCATATGCGATCGTTAGATGGAGTCGCTCGAGGGAGTGTTGTGGTGAGGGCATGCATCATATCATCCCGCATGCATGCATTTTAAATAAGAGTTATTAGGTGTTGATGATTGTCTGCTTTTCATTAAGTTCATATTACAATTGATGCCTGTGTAACTTAAGACCAATAGTTCACACTGAGTTGATCACTCACTCCCACTCTGGGACGGTGTTTTAAAACACCAACCAGACCCATTCATAGATGCAGGTGACCCAGTGCATGAGGAACCTGGCGAGGTAAGCTTGGACGAGGAGGACAGACTCTCCTACTTGCAGCTGATGGGTGGCTCTCCATCGGCTTGATCGGGCCGAATTTGGATTTGCTGAGCCGCGGGCTCAGTTTTACTCTCTTTTTTTTGACATAGCCTTCTTTTGTTGTTTTGTTGGGCAACGCTTTGGGCGACCCTTTTATTACTTTGGACCTGTATATTTGTGAGATTTCCTTCACTTCAGTAGACTGGTGGGATCGTGCTTCATGTTTCAGGTAATTCCAATTTGCGCAATTAAATTTAATTAATCATAAAAACCATAAATGCATGATAAGTGACACTCGGGAACTTGGGAGTCAAGTCTATGCACGACCCCCGATTTTCCGGGGCGTTACAGATGGTATCAGAGCAATAGTTTGGAATCATTTGGGCCATGGGTTATGAACTCACTAACGCATCCGCTGACTTAAGAGGATATGCAATAGAAAACGCAAAATGCTAGGAACTACCCATCCCTGAACCGCCTGTCTTAGACAGAATGTGAGACTTTCAGAGTCTTAGGGTTGGGTAGCGAGAGTAAGTAGTGACGCTAGAAAATAGGTTAAAGAGTCTTACGAAGGGCTTCGACTGATGAGAGAGAGCATAACAATATTAGAATTCAGCTTGGGTACCTTACAACACGTTTTAACTCGTCCTTGGGCAAGAGCTCGAGAACTTAACGGCAAGACCCGATTCGACCAATTAGGAAATTTAGGTAGTCTAAACCACCCAATCCTTAAGTCTAAACTCCTCCTTTCAACCTATCTCCTTTAAATCCTCGCCTTCCACCTCTTTATCCTTCAAATTTTTCTATGTACCTTCATCTTAGACACAAAATCCTAAAGTTCAAGGATAAAGAACTATAAGTAAGCAAAAAAATCACTATAAATAGTAAAAATATAAGTAAAATGGACTTTGACCATTAACCTGATGGAATATTATAAAATAACCATTTTATTTGGATAGATCAGCTTCTCCTACTCCAAATTCATATATGGCACGTCAAATAACTCATCCCGATTTGCAAGATATGACCGTCGCAAGGTGCGACCATCCAGTGGCCCGGCGTCGCAACGCCCAGCCGGCGTCGCAACGCCCAGGCATCCAGCGGCCCGGCGTCGCAACGCCCAGACCTCCAGAGGCCCGGCGTCGCAACGCCCAACCGGCGTCACCACGCCGGAATTTTCTGAAAATTAGGTCGACTTCAAAAAGTCATATCTCCTTCGTTACAACTCCGATTTAGGTGATTCAAAAGCCAGATTGAAGGTTGATGAGTCTAGTTTTATATAAAAATAAGAAAAAATAAAATAAAAATTTTAATATAGTTAAAATTAAGATGTTCTGCCAACTGTCTAAAAATTTTAAATTTCAGGCAGCTGTTTTTCCTAGAGTTTTAATAATTTATTTACAACTCCAAATGATATGAAATTTGGTAGGATGACTTAAAACTTGATGTTAAATCATCATAAAAATTTTCAAATATATCCAGTTACTAAAAGTATAAGGAACGTCAAAAAAAGATAGGTCCTCTCCTCCCTTTCAATGTACACACGAGTGAGGCCCATTTCCCTTGCTATTTAGGACTATCTAGAGTCCATAAAGCCTATCTTTAGTACTCTCATTACCTCCACCATCCCTTCTAAACCCTAGAAAAACTCTCCCTCTCCCAATCTCAAAACCTAATCCCCAAACTCACACTCTTCTTCTTTATATTTCCTTTCCTTCAACCCCTCTTACTTGACCCTTCCCCAAAACCCAACCTCACACCTCATTCTCAAATCCCTTGCTAAACCCTCTCCAAATTTCACCCATAAAACCCATTTCAAACCCATCTTCTTCTCCTTTACAAAACTAACCCATATCAACACCCATCCTCAAAATCCCACTCCATTCACTCATTCACTTCCACTTCCATTCACAAAACCCATTTACCAAAACTCATTCATAAAGCCCAACATTAACCCTTTTTCTCTCTTTTCCATTCTCAAACTCATTCCCACATCCATCTCCAACCCACTCACCCAAATCCATCACAAGCTCTTAGCACAAATCTAACCCTAAACCCATTTCCTTTTTACACATTGTCAACAACCATCTTTTTCTTCACTCTAACCCATCTCAACCCTCATTCTCTCAAACCCTTTCCAAACTTTTTCTCAATCTCATTTCTTCAACTAATTCCTAATCACTTATTAACTTCCATCCCCCAAATCCATTTTCTTAAACTCATCTCTCGAATTCACCCCACTCAACAATCTCACCTTCAACACTTCTCTTCCAACCATTTGAAAGATCTCAATCCTCTTCTAAGGAAAACCCATCTCCCAACTCCTTACATTACACGACCCGTTTTCAAATTCTTTTCCGAACCCATTCAATTTCCAAAACCCCTCTCAAATCCCTTTCGACTCCAAGCCCCAATTTCAAAACCTCATTTCAAAGTAATAACCAACCCGCATTTCCCAATCTCATCCTCAAATCCATTTTTCTCAAATCCATTCTTAACAAATCCTTCTCCAATACATTCTCAAATCTTCTCAAAACCACCCCTAAAAATCTTCCCTCCAACGACCCACCTACATTTCTCACAGCCAATCCATCCTAGCCGAGGGATATGACGTTCTTGGCAATCGTCCGCCTCTTTCTTCGCTATTGCGGTGATCCTTTCCTCAAAGGAAGAAGCACCCCTGTCCTCGTTCAACTCTGAAGAATAATAGCTTAACTTTATGGAAATTAGTAATTGTTTGGAGTTAGTTAGGACTACTACCATGTATTGAAGACAGTTAAAACTTCTACTTGATTTGTTTGCTTTTTCTTTCTTTATGTATAGAGTATTTAGTAATACATGTAAATCCATATTGTAGGATATAACTGGCCATACTAATGGCATTTTGAATTCAATATGAATGTATGGATTGTTTTGGAATTTTCTTATCGTCTTGTGAATGCTTGTATGAATAATTGCCTTACTGCGTCCATATTAGCGTTATTATCACTCCAAACCACTAGAATACTTTAAAACTTTTGATTCTTCCTTCCTTGTTAAAATTTTGAAACCAAAGCGTGATTTGCCCATAACTCACTAACCATAGGATAAAAATAGTAATGTCAAGAAGAACCTTAGGTTCCTGGAAACCTTTCTAGGGTGGCCGTTTGATCATAGGCACCATGGGAGACTCACCACCCACTAAGATATTATAAATGTGAAACTTCAACTTTTTAATAAATTTTAATATCTTCCAAATGTAAGAATAATCGACTACGGATTATTTTGAAGTATACGCGCTGCGAAAGCATTCGCGGCTTGACCCAATTCTCAATCCCGTGACTACCAATGGACTCACCGCTGATTTGAGCGGCGACCCAGATCCACTAGGACGAAGAAGGATACGATGAGCCTTCTACCCCGGTCAGTAGATGATCGATGTATCGGGTTCAAGCCCACTACAACCATCTTTCCGTATTGGTTTAACATTGAAAATAAATATTTCACTCTAGATAGAGGGAAGTCATCGCCATAAATCTAAATCTTTTAAATAATAATAAAATAATAATAATAATAATAATAAAAGGTAAATAAATAAATTTTAGTAAACCATCAGGGTGAAAAAGTTTTAAGGGGGTAGATTACAATGAGCTAGGGTTGCGTATTTTATATACCCTAAAACATATATAAACCTGAAATCAACAAAACCTAGGCAAATGAAATAACGAAACCTTCACTTATTACCCTTTTGTAATTTCGGGGACGAAATTATTTTTAAGGGGGGTAGATTGTAACATCCCGGATTTTCACTGTTTTGGATTTCTAAAAAAAAAATCCTTGAATTTTATTTTTTTTATTAATTAACTTATAATATCACTTAATAACCATTAGCACTCAATGTTAGTTTATTCTAGGGTGGACTAGTCTAGTTATGATGGGACCAAGTGCGGGCTGCCAAGCCATATGGCCCGTTTACACTTAACAATGTTCGGCCGTAGGCCACCCACCGACCGAGAAAGGGTCGAAAAAAATCTAAAACTTTAGAAAATCATAGATCTCACTGGGCTTGTGGTCCATCGTGGACTCGTGGACCCAGTGGACACCCAGTACCATCCGGCGCTTGCCCAATGCGCCCACCAATGCCGATTAAAATCGCACCGATATAAGAAACCGAGACTCCTGATCTTCTAGCCGTCGGATTTCTTCCAAATTTACGGTGAAGGTTTAATGTATTTTTCAACGCCTTCCCACCAATGGGGCCCCGATCCCGATCGTGGCACGATGACCGTTGATCGCGAATTGGACCCGTACGACCAAACTCCGCATCCGTTCGTTCCCAAATTTTATAAGGCCCCTCATCGGGCCATGGACCATTTATCCTATAAATTTCATGGCCAGAGGGCCATCAGAAATGCTCCAATCACCAAAATGGCCCCCACAGGACCACTTAAATGTCAGAAACGCTTTCTCAGATCATATATCCGTTCATCCGTTCGTCCCCAATTTTTGCATGGGCCCTAATCGGGCTGTAAGGCACCTACACGTCGAATTTGGTGGCCAGAGGGGTGTTAGGGCCACCCCAACACCAATAGGGAGTCCCATAAGTCTATTTTAGGAAATTATGGAAGTTTAGGGCCATTTGCACCAAATTTGGAATTATAAATAGAGGTTTCTTTTGGACACCCCTCTCCCATACGAATTTGCCCTAGGAAAGGGAAGAGAGAAAAGAGAGAAAAGAGAGAAAGAAGAAAGGAGGAAGAGAGGAAGAAGACAAGGTGGACCCTAAACCAAGGTGGGGCCCAAGGGAATCAATCTCTCCTCTCCCTACACCTTCTCCAAGGGGAAACCCATCCGAAAATCGCCCTCTTCATTTCATGGATCGTTTAGGTAAGATCCAACCCTCTTTTTCTTTGAAAACCCTTGTAAGGATGGGGGTTTTGCTTATAAATCTAACATGTGAAGTTGTTTTAGGGATTCCGGCCGATCTACCGCAAAGCCCTCTTTCCTAGGACGTTTTTCCCAAGCCTCTAACAATCCTAGGTGCGGACTATTGTTCTTAGGTGGCCTAGCACCAATTTTAGCATGAGTTTAATGATTTTGAATGCTTGGATGTCACATTAGAAAATCTAGAGAAACCCTAGGGATTTCATGTTTGATGAAATTGTTTGGATGTGCATGTTTAGCTCTTAAATGTGGTTTGGATCTTTCTTTTCATATGATACTATGTATGGATGATATTATGTTTATGATTGATTGATTCATTTCCCTCACATGTGATGCTTCATTGTGTGTGTGATTATTTACCCTTATACTCATTAATTCTCAAGATGGAGGAAGTGGTTAACTTCCTCGCACAACCCACACACTCACATGCACCTTAAATTCATGATGATAGATGCTTGCTTGATGGAAGTATTCATTTGGTATGGTTAAGATGCATGAGAATATGATATTTATGTGATAGTTGATAACATGAGTAATGGCGTGTTGTAGACCCCCTTTTACCCTCTTGGGTTGGTCGGGACCTGACGAGAGATGAAAGTCCCATCGGTAGGACTCCGCTAGGGCTAGACCCGTGGATTGGGCGGGAGTGTTTCGGGTGGCTGTAGTTCGACTACATGGGTTCCTTGTGCCCGAGGTCATCCGTTTCACGCTCGCCTGATTCGCGCAGTCTGGCCTACTACCTGATCAACCCTGTTTGTTAACCATATTCGCTCACATATGTATGGAACCTGATGCACCCTACAACCTTTGTGGCCCATTGATAACTAGATTACAACTGGTCTACAGTCTCGTGAGCCGGGCATGGTGGAATGGGACACTGTGTCCGAGCTGTCGGCCTACGCTGGGGTACCGCGCCTCCCCGTAGTGACCGCGAGCGATCCCTTCCATATCGGCACTCCTCATGTGCTTGGAGTCGGGGATGAGGACCCCGACGGGATCACGGACCGCGGGGACTCGGCCTCACGCATTGATGGGGTCTTGGCCTCGCAAACAGTTTAGGGCATTGATACGTAGGGTGAATCAGAATCCCCAACCTGCTGGATGAATGGACTTAACTAATAACTTGGCTAACACGATCACATTGCATTCATTAGTTAGGGTGGCGACTCGGAAGTCGAGGTCGCTCTGAGGGAGTGTTGTCATATGCGATCGTTAGATGGAGTCGCTCGAGGGAGTGTTGTGGTGAGGGCATGCATCATATCATCCCGCATGCATGCATTTTAAATAAGAGTTATTAGGTGTTGATGATTGTCTGCTTTTCATTAAGTTCATATTACAATTGATGCCTGTGTAACTTAAGACCAATAGTTCACACTGAGTTGATCACTCACTCCCACTCTGGGACGGTGTTTTAAAACACCAACCACACCCATTCATAGATGCAGGTGACCCAAGCATGAGGAACCTGGCGAGGTAAGCTTGGACGAGGAGGACGGACTCTCCTACTTGCAGTGATGGGTGGCTCTCCATCGGCTTGATCGGGCCGAATTTGGATTTGCTGAGCCGCGGGCTCAGTTTTACTCTCTTTTTTTTGACATAGCCTTCTTTTGTTGTTTTGTTGGGCAACGCTTTGGGCGACCCTTTTATTATTTTGGACCTGTATATTTGTGAGATTTCCTTCACTTCATGGGACCGGTGGGATCGTGCTTCATGTTTCAGGTAATTCCAATTTGCGCAATTAAATTTAATTAATCATAAAAACCATAAATGCATGATAAGTGACACTCGGGAACTTGGGAGTCAAGTCTATGCACGACCCCCGATTTTCCGGGGCGTTACAGATGGTATCAGAGCAATAGTTTGGAATCATTTGGGCCATGGGTTATGAACTCACTAACGCATCCGCTGACTTAAGAGGATATGCAATAGAAAACGCAAAATGCTAGGAACTACCCATCCCTGAACCGCCTGTCTTAGACAATGTGAGACTTTCAGAGTCTTAGGGTTGGGTAGCGAGAGTAAGTAGTGACGCTAGAAAATAGGTTAAAGAGTCTTACGAAGGGCTTCGACTGATGAGAGAGAGCATAACAATATTAGAATTCAGCTTGGGTACCTTACAACACGTTTTAACTCGTCCTTGGGCAAGAGCTCGAGAACTTAACGGCAAGACCCGATTCGACCAATTAGGAAATTTAGGTAGTCTAAACCACCCAATCCTTAAGTCTAAACTCCTCCTTTCAACCTATCTCCTTTAAATCCTCGCCTTCCACCTCTTTATCCTTCAAATTTTTCTATGTACCTTCATCTTAGACACAAAATCCTAAAGTTCAAGGATAAAGAACTATAAGTAAGCAAAAAAATCACTATAAATAGTAAAAATATAAGTAAAATGGACTTTGACCATTAACCTGATGGAATATTATAAAATAACCATTTTATTTGGATAGATCAGCTTCTCCTACTCCAAATTCATATATGGCACGTCAAATAACTCATCCCGATTTGCAAGATATGACCGTCGCAAGGTGCGACCATCCAAGGTCTTGGCGTCGCAACGCCACCATCCGCAACGCCCAGGCATCCAGCGGCCCGGCGTCGCAACGCCCAGACCTCCAGAGGCCCGGCGTCGCAACGCCCAACCGGCGTCACCACGCCGGAATTTTAATGGTTAGCGACCTCGGGCACGAGAGACCCATGTAGTCGAACTACAGCCACCCGAATACACCCGCCCAAACTCACGGGTTTAGCCTCGAGGCGGTCCTACCCTTGGAGCCGCTTTCGCTCTCCTCATGTTTCCTGACCAACCCAATGTAATGAAGGTCATCCTTAACAAGCCGACTATACAGATTGTCACTAGCATGTCATCATCATACTCCATGCATCTTAGTCATACAAATTAGATGTTCCTAGCAAGAAATCAAGCAATATAGTACATGTGAGGTGTGTGGATGTGTGTGAGGAAGTTACGCACTTCCTCTATCTCAAGCCATCATATGCATAAGGGTAATGGAAGCATACACAACATGGATCAATAACATGTGGAAGAATGACACGACATAAGCATATTATCATCCATTCACGAAAATCATTTGAACAACAAATAACATTATGAAGAACATCATGTGCATCCATACAATTTCAAGAACTTACAATTCCTAGGATTCTCAGTCTCAAATGTACCAATCAAGCATCCAAAATCATTAAGCTAGTATTATAATTGGTGCTAAGCCACCTAAGATTAATAGTCCGCACCTAGGATTGTTGGAGGCTTGGGAAAAACGTCTCTAGGAAAGAGGGCTTTTGCAGTAGATCTACTAATCCCTAAAACAACTTCACATGTTAGATTTATAAGCAAAACCCCTCCTTACAAGGGTTTTCAAAGAAAAGAGGGTTGGATCTTACCTAAACGATCCATGAAATGAAGAGGGCGATTTTCTGGATGGGTTTTCCTTGGAGAAGGTGTAGGGAGAGGAGAGATTGATTCCCTGGGCCCCACCTCGGTTTAGGGTCCTCCTTGTCTTCTTCCTCTCTTCCTCCTTTCTTCTTTCTCTCTTTTCTCTTTTTCTCTCCTCCCTTTCCTAGGGCAAATTGTATGGAGAGGGGTGCCCAAAAGCAACCTCTATTTATAATTCCAAATTTGGTGCAAATGGCCCTAAACTTCCATAATTTCCTAAAATAGACTTATAGACTCCCTATTGGTGTTGGGGTGGCCCTAACACCCCTCCGCCACCAAATTCGACGTGTAGGTGCCTTATGACCCGATTAGGGCCCATGCAAAAATTGGGGACGAACGGATGAACGGATATATGATCCGAGAAAGCGTTTCTGACCTTTAAGTGGTCCCAGTGGGGGCCATTTTGGTGATTGGAGCATTTCTTATGGCCCTCTGGCCATGAAATTTATAGGATAATGGTCCATGGCCCGATGAGGGCCTTACAAAATTTGGGAACGAACGGATGCGAAGTTTGGTCGACGGGTCCAATTCGCGATTAATCTGGTCATCGTGCCACGATCGGGGCCCAGATTTTTTGGGAAGGCGTTGAAAAATACATTAAACCTTGACCGTAAATTTGAAAGAAATCCGACGGCTAGAAGACCCGGAGTCTCGGCTTATATCGGTGCGATTTTAATCCCAATAAATTGGTGGGGAGAGTATGGGCAAGCGCCGGATGGTACTGGGTGTCCACCGGGTCCACAACCGCGATGGACCACAAGCCCAAGTGAGATCTATGATTTTCTAAAGTTTTAAATTTTTCGACCCTTCTCAGTCATTTGGGTGGCCCACACGGACTATTGTTAAGTGTAACCATATCATGGGCGGCCCGCACTTGGTCCTATCATAACTAGACTGGTCCACCCCAGTATAAACTAACATTGAGTGTTAATGGTCGTTAAGTGATATTATAAGTTAATAATAAAATAAATAATTAAATAAATAAATAAATTTCAAGGATTTTTTGAAATCCAAAACAGTGAAAATTCGGGATGTTACAATAACGTTTATTTTTCATCCAATATGTTCATAAGGTCACAAAGGACCTGGATGAAAATTAAAAACAAATTTCATATTGATCCAAAACTTCTTTTTGTAGTATGTTCCACTTGACATTTAGATCAGTCTTATTTTTCGTCTCAAGCCTTAAGACAGGCTTGTCAAATGGATGGACGGTTTGAATTTAATACATACCTCATGATTAGACCTATAGAATTTGTTGACGTAAATACAACAACTATGTATCTGGTGTGAGGTACACTAGCTAATCCGTTGCCATCCACTTCCGATATCTGCTGCCGGTACAGAGACAGTGCATTTGTGCATGGAAGCGGATTGACACATATTTGCTATATAGCTTATGTATTGACATCAACAAGTTCTATGGATCCCATCATGAGGTATATATTATATCTAAACCGTTCATCCACTTGATGAGCTAGTTGTAAGGCATGAGATGAAAAATAAGAAATATCTAAAGATCAAGTGGACCACACTGAACAAAGTAGTGGGATATTGAACGTCTATGATTGAAACCCTTTTGGAGATCACAGAAGTTTTGGATCAATATGATAATTTTTTCCTATTCATCAGGTATTCGTGACCTTATGAATAAATTGGACAAAAAATAAACGTCATTGTGGGCCTTACGAATGTTTTAACAGTGAAAATCATTATCCCCGCATCTGTTTGTGGTGTGGTTTAGTTGAGTTTTGTATATGATTCATTTTTCGGCTCATTCTCTAAAATGATCTTGAGAAATAGATGAACGGTGTGAATGTCATAAATACATCATTTTGGTAGCCATGTAACTTTGATCTCATTTGAGTAGTTCGTACAACTCGGAATTAGAGGAGCGTCAGCAGTCGTCTTCGCACAACACGCACCAGCTATATAGTTGTATAGACACCCCACCCAGGCTAGCAACTTGATAAGGCAAGGATGACCCTTAAGAAGAGAATCGGAAATGACAACCATTTCCTAAACCCTAACCCTAACTTAAATCCTAACTTAAAGTCTAACTCAAACCATTATCCGAACCAGAGCCTACCCAAAAATCGATCCAATTCCTAAAAATATACCCAGTCATTTATCATCGAAAACATTCGAAAACAGGCTTTCGGTCGACTAGAGGCCTCAAAACAGGCCCACCAACTAAAACCCAGGGGAAACCCGGATCGGGCGGTCATCTGACTACCATTGGCGGTAATCGGAGTACCGCACCCTATCCGACAGGTGTCTCCTCTGAGCACACAGCTGTTTCCCTCCCAAAGTTAACTTTCCTATATAATTACTCCTGAAGTTCACCCTATTTACTATTTTACCAAACGCAAAGAGCTTATAAGAACATGCTACATGACACTTCTTTCCCCTCAACCAATCACAAGCCGCTCTGTCAACATTTACCCTCAATAAATCCTGGTGCCAAAGTGTCATCCCAAAAGGCTATAAATAACCTTCACCTCTCTTCATTTCACACAACACTTTTACCTAAGAGATAAAATTCTCAAAATTTTCTAAGGAAGAGTAAGAGAGAGAGGAAAAGCAAGTGAGTAAGAGTAAAAGGGAGCTCTTGAATCTTCAAGTCCCACTCTTTAGCCTTCCCCTAGCCTCCTCAAAGTCATCCTCAACTCCTATAATCTCATCCGAGTTGGTCATGATGCACTTCATGTCCTAACTATTTCAAGTGCAAGTCAAAGATTATACTATCTTTCATAAAGCTTTCATCATATCATTATTTTTCTTCTCAACCCCCTTGCTCCTCTAGATAGCCATTAAATGTATGCTCCGTGATTTGCCGAATATCGGATCCTATCACATCAGAAACTCATGGTAGTCTAGTCTTAAAAAAAAAAAAAAAAAAACTATATTAGCATCATCGCATTCACTTTTCTAGACATTCCTTGAATGTATGCTCTGTAACTTACTGGAATCCTAAATTTTGCTACATCGAAAATCTGAGTTTGCCTAGTCTTACTTCGATCATATCATCACATCCTTTAAGATTACTTTACTACAAGGAGTAGAGACCGTACACCTATACGGGCATAAAAGGTGTCTAACACCTTTCCTCTTTGTAACTTAGGTCCCTTACTTAAAATCTTGGATCATATACCATGAGTCAATTTAAAGTAGGAGAGTCTTCGGATTATCTAGCTTTACATATTCTGTAGATTCTAGCCGACTGTGGGATTTTGAATTAAGTGGCTAGTGGCGACTCCAAGATATCATATTCAATCACTCCCTTTGTCAAACAAACAAAAATCACCAAAACCAACGTGGAGCCGATTTCCCAGCGTTCACAAACTGGTGTGTGGTATACGAGCCAATCTGCTTCCTCTTTGCGTGCGTATGGCTATTCAAACTGTGCATGAGTATCAAAACTTTAATACTATTGCAGTATAATTGTTAATACGTGGGTCTTATGATTGTGTACGTGGAATACAATTAACTGAATCTAAATCGCTCAAATCGTGTGAACCATATTAGATGGATTACACACTGATAATCTTATTGACTGTATTGTCTAAATAGCAGATTTTTCTACATTTAATGAACGGAATCCAATGGTCTGAAGTCAACAAACATGTATCCACTAATCAGCGGCTAGGATTTCTCAATCAATATCATTGATGGTTGGTGGGATACTGATGTAGAGCAGGCATTGGACAATTTCATGGCTAAGATGTATCAGAAGAGGCACAATCGCAAGAGGAAGTGATCCAGGCTGTCAGGACTTTCAATCTGGTGTATCTCATGATCCTGAATAAGTTATTCAAGTACCATATATGATTTAGGTCAGGACGAGCTACTTTAGCCACTCAATCCGACTCCGTCGCGTTGCCTACGCCAAATTTACAAAATACCATTGGATGAATTCTCATTTTATTTTTGTTTCTAGTTATAGTTTGAGTATAACTCTTCATCCATTTAGCTTTAATAGAGAACATCTTGGCAAAATAGGACACTATTTTTGGCTGAAAACCATGCGCACTAGTACACATCACGATTCTGTATAAATATTATGTTTACTATTTATATTAAGTCTGCGAATTCCATGACCCTCCAAATTCCAGGTCTCATTGTGGATGGATCATATGTCTAACGTTACACTGATTAAGCAATCCTAACCATCCAATCAATGCCAATCAAATGGATGGTTAATAGTATCTTCTCATTGCCACTTTTTGTTTATGCTCCAACACAACAATCCGTACATGTTGGACCATTATTCTTTGATCCAGACCGTTGCTGTGATAGGCCCTGTCGTGCATGTGGGTCTATTGAAGCTAGCAGGCCTTGGAATCAGTAGCCTATAAAGAAGTACTAGTACTCCACATTCAACGCAAAGAAAATAAAACGCCGAATCTGGAAGGTTTTGATCATCCATTTATATATGGTGTGGCCCATCAAAGAAACGGGTCTGAATCACCAAATCATGGCCCCACATGAACATATGTACGGTGATGATCAGATACTGGGCCCCATAAGATAGATCCACCAGATTACTGGATTATTTATATCACTAGATCAAATAATATACATTAAAGGTACAACCGTAGCAGACAAGAGAAGAGCCAGATTTTCATAAAATCCCCGAAACCATATATGATTTGCCACGTGCGTTCAGAAAACATCTAGAAAGCCTTTTTCTTTTTTAACTCCCTCAACATAACATTACTATTTCAATGACAGAGTGTCCCTTGGTGGATTCTCCACCACAATCCCCCCAGTGAGGTGATCATGGGAAGTGGTTTTCCCACCATCGATCATAGCCGTTGGTAACTCAAGTGCACCCTTCTTCTTATCAACTGACGGTGCTGATTCCAAGGGGTCCTTACTTTTGCCCCACACAACAGAATATAGACCGAAGACTATGATAATGGCACCGATTACCCTGCGAAAGAAATCAAACAATTTGACGGTAGATTAGATACATGGGCCACCAATCACAATGCTAGAAGATTCAGATCTATTGGTACATTACCTTCCTAAGCGTAGTTCTTCGGAGAGGATGAGGGACCCCAATACAGCGACGATGACCATACACAGAGGGTTGAAAGCAGTCACAAAAACTGGGCCACGCTCTTTCATCACGATTCCTTGCACGTAGTAAGCGATGCCAGAGCATACTATTCCCTGGATACACAAAGATGAAAGATATTGAACGGTGCAGATATCCCAATTGCCAAAAATCTACCACCATGCAAATGATTTTCCCATATGGATGAAGGGTTAGGAGTTTCCAATACAGGAGAATTTTAGTGTATGGTCTATTCACAGTGAAGTCCATCATATTAACGGTTTGGATTAGTGAATAATGGGACCCACTTGTACAAACTACAAAGCCATTGTATTGAAATAAGTACTGTATGATAATAAAAGATAATTGCTATGGTCCATCGTAAAAGATCAAGGCCTGTCCCACTTGATGAAGGGCTTACAAAGTTAAGCCACGACATCGACCATATGGGCTCGTTTGATCAGCTCAAACTTGTAATATAAGTTGGGATTCGATGGCCCATTAGGCTTATGCCTCTTGCTTCAGATGGACGGTAGGGATCTCTGATCAGTGGGATTTTTGCCATGTGGGCCACAATGGTGCACCTAGCTAGCAAATCTCTTAAAAGGATGGCTCGAACTTATCAACCAGGAGAAGAGAAAATGGAGAGACTCTTCCTGGACCGGTCGACTCAGTCAAATTTAGACTCGAGGAAACTAAGTCTGGTCAGGTCAAAACTCGAGATAACTCGACTCGACTGGACACAACTCACTCAACACAACTTGACATTATTTATACATTTTAAATATTAAATAATACGTAAAAAAACTTAGAAAAATTCACGTGACTTTTGCGAGTTTTCAAGAAACTCACCTGAGTTCTTGAGTCGAGCCAGTCGACTGGGTTCTATTCAAATCAAGTTATTGGTTTTTTTTTTTTTTTTTTGTTTCAAACTATGATTCTACCCTCAACACTATAGTAACTAATTGATTCACTTCAATAGGTTTAAATAAGGGAGAAATATAACATCAGGAATGATATGGTTAGCTAGTCTCCTCTAAACCAAAAATTTAGGCACTATGATTGATCGACCTCACAGGCGAGGCGGGCCATCGAAACGACATCCATCTCCAGTCACATGTGGGTGGACTCATGATCACACCTCTATTTTGAAAGTCTGTGTAGAAGAGTGGGCCCTCATGATCTAGCAGTCTACATGATATGGGACCTCCACAAAACCGAAGATGAATAGTCCAGGTCTAACAGTTCACTAATCACTATTGGAGTAGATGGGTTCAATCAACCCTCTGATTCTATAGTATAGATGGCCTTGAATTATGATATATGACTTAAATCATTTAACGAACAAGCTATATGGACTCACCTACGATCCTATTGTTCGACATATTTTATTTTCCAGCCAGATTAGACTAACCATATCAATCTTGTCCATCCATTTTCTTACCGAATATACGGGACCAAGGAGTCTCGAGTCCCATCCGATGGACCAAACAGCAGCACCACGTTCCATCACGAGAGTCACTGCAGCCCCTTGCACCATGCCCATCAAGCATATCAACGCAGTCAGCGATAGCTCCGCTGGGTACGCCTTTAGTGTGAATGACTGAACCACCAAAATCACCACGTATATAAATATATATTAGCATATATACATATACAAATATCAAAAATACACATGGATAATAAATAACGTTTATCCTAGGGTGCATTTGGTTGCACCAAATATCAGAATTCTTAATATTTCATGAAATTTGGTGCAACCAAACACGCCCCATAAACACGTAGTGGTGAGGAATAGGATAGCTTACTTGTACTATGAAGAAAGCAGACCAACCGGTGCAACTGCCGATGATCATGAAAGTCCCTTTGAGCCAGTTCTGATCGGCTCCATTGCCTGTGGTTTCGTGGTGCACGTGTCTCGATCCTAAGAAGTTTAAGATGGGGCCCGTATACACTGTCATGACCATCGCTCCAATTACCGTCAGTACTGTTCCGGCAACCTTAGCTTGGCTAGGCAACTTCTTAATTTTCACTTTCTCTAACCTGATAAACCGTTGAACCCAAGTTAACTTCAGTACGTGTCATGCATGCGTGCGTGCACGTGTAAGTACGTACATCCACATAAGGTATGTACTCTTGTGCTTTGATGGTGGGCCCCACCACATTTATTTATTTTCTCAGTGCTTCCACGTGTAATCCAAACACACATCAAACACGATAGCATGCACGTTGTGCCCGTGCCGTCGTGATCATATTTAAATATTTACAAGTTGTGTGTTTGGCATGTCCTTGATGGTTGCAATTTGAAAGAGAAATCATCAGATAACAGCTGCCGTACATCTAAGCTATGATGCAGCTATTCATTGGGTGGCCCACTTTTTATACGGATATAAATAATTCTACATATATCACACTTTGTGTATATAGATCAGCCTTTATAATCAAGTTATAATGAAGCAGCCATTCATAAGGTGGGCCACACCATAAGTCATATCATCAGCTGTTCCTTGATACCCACGTTGTGTCCCGCTCTAAGATGATCCTGATTTTCATGAAGTGATCATCATGGCGTGGCCCACCTTTTGTATGGATATAAGATATTCGACATAGATCATGACATGTGGATGAGAAAAAGTCGGCCATAGAACAACTGTATGTGATTATTTCTCAAAAAAGAAAACGTACCTGCAGATGATTGCCATGATAAAGGTTATGGCAGGAAGGATATTAAACAATGCAGATGCAAAAGTTGCAGATGTGTATGTCAACCCCACGTAATACAGGTTCTGATCAATAACAGGCCTATATACATGAAAGAATTTCTTGTTAGGCAGAGCTGTTTATAGCATAAGATAAGGTAGAAAATACATGTGTGCGTTTAAGAGCATTACTCAAGTAAACCCAACAACATTATCTTCAAGAATATAGAGAGAGTCATTTTCGGCCTCACTTTCCTGTTACAGATAAAAATGAGAAAAGTGAGATATGTTGTTACCATGGACAACTAATATCTATGATCTTTCTTTTCTATAGATGATTAGAAATATCTTTAGGTATGTTCGGTCATACCAAATTTCATGAAATAGCTTAATTAAATTAATTATAAAAGTTTACTATATCTGGTGTAACCAAACTACCCTTAGAATAGCTAGAGTTACGAGATCAAGAGAGGTAATACAAAAGTGCGTAAGATATGAAATAGGTCAAAGTGAAATGACCCATAATAGCACTTCTACAAATAACTCTATCAAAAGCCAACACATCTCATCAGTGTCCGTTTGAATAGCGAGACTTATGATAATACTGTAAAGTAAAAATATCGTCGTTATGATTTTACAATATTTGTTTAAATATGTAATATAAGCACATGCATGTGAATATATGCATATGGGTGGATGTGTTAAAGGGAGATAGATTGAGGGAGACCTCTCTAGCAATAATGCGAAGGGGGCAATGACGGCGGTTGCAACCGCATGGCGATAGACAACAAGCACGTAGTGGTTCATCCCACCCTTGAGACAAAGAACGGTGACGATGTGTAGGCCAGCGTAGCCGAATTGTAAGGAAATCATGGCCAAGTAAGGCTTCAGCTTTCTAAAGACACCAGAAAATGACCCACTTGGGTTTTGGCCTTCCATTTCTCTATCTCAACCTTACTCTCCAATTCCAAATAAGGGACGACAACCAAAACAAAGAAACCCTGAGGTTGAGTCACATCTCAAACCCCTCAGGATGCAAGGGTATATATAAGCCACAAAAGACGCAATTCACCACAATAGATGATCTTAGTGTAAGGAACACGCATAGATTCCTTATCCATTAATAAAAACACCCATTTTCCAAACATCACAAAACCCTGGCCACTTTCAATGAATGGCTACAACTTAAAGAAGCCCGCCACTCATGCACAATACCACGTACGTCCATGAGAGGATGCTTTTTTATTTATTTATTTATTTTTTATATTATAAATAAAGAAGCTTAGTCACCCTAATGAAACTAGAGATCATTTTCTATCCCTCAGGTACGGACAAGAACCTGTCCATACGATCCATCCCTCTCTCTATCCAGACCGTCCAACATGTTAGCCATCGTGGATTGGATGAACGAAATTATTAGATTAGTGATTCACGCTCCCTAACCTATCCATTGTAAATAAGTTTTTTTGACCGTCAGTCCATGGACCACTTTTCGGATGGCTGGGATTGTCTGATAAGTGCAGTTTTTCATTCACACCGTATCTATAGCGAGCCACACCATATGGACGGCCAGGATCGCCCGATATGGACCGATGTGGATGCAGAGATGAAGCACGTGGATAGTCGTAGGCATGGTGGGATGGATGAAGAAAACCGACCTGATGAAATTATTAGGTTTGAGTGCGCTGATGCATTTTGGTGTGTGCAGTTTGGATGATTTGGAATGGTGGCGACATGGGTCTAGCAAAGCAACGTTGGTGCGGTCATCCTAGGATCGCAATGTGTAGAGAGGTGCTGGAAGGCTTCGATCCCATCTTATCCGACCAAAAGGAGGCTGGTTTGCAAACAAGTGCAATGAACGGTCCAATAGAACACTCGGCCAGATAGTAGTTGTACATGGGTCTCATCGCAGTCATAACATCCATCCATCTGGTGAGACCCATTTTGGATTATCTATGGTACAAATTTTTTACTGAACGGTCATAATTTAAGGAGATCTCGATGTAGGTAACAAACCGTCGGAATTTTCAATTTGAACCGTCTATTTGATGCCCTTAGTGTGTCATAATGGATTGTCCAATCAGTATGATTTTTGACATATGCAATATCCTTGGGGCTTTGTACAGTATGAACGGTTTGGATTATGAACACGGGTTCATGTGTGGTGGAAATCCCAAGGAATAATGTTCTAATAAAGTGTACATCTTTTTCCGGGAAATACTGTCATAGTTGAATGTTATTGCTGCCACAGCAATAAATCACTGTAGGTCAGAAGAGAGGAAATCTTTGATACTCCGGAACGGCGTGATGGATGATGCACAATCATTTAGAAATTTGGTAGGTGGTATATAATTTATTTAAATTAAACGGTCCAAAAACTATGTAACGCTTTACATGTATCATGAGCCAAAAATTACCCTTATGTGATTATTAGATTATTAGATTGGTGGACATTTATTGTACGGTTAAAATTAAAAAATCCAATGGTCTTACCCAACAAACAATTGTCCACTAATCAGAGGTTAGGATTTTTGGACAATAGGTCAGCAGGCGATACCGGGTTTTAGTCCGTTTATTTCGAGTCAATATTTGCCACGTGTATAGCTTAAAGTGCCTGCGTATCAAGTGTCGTACGCAGACAGATTATCAAATCAGTCCTCGTCAGTCATCAGTCGTCACGAAAGGGTGAATATTTGGGGAGCAGATACGGTGCGGCCCCGGCCTCACCCAAGAGAAATCAAATCGGATTGCGTAATCCGCTTCCCACCCAAGACGGTGCGCCACTTACCGGGGCCCACCTTGATGTATGAATTCTGTATCCATGCTGTCCGTTTTTTTTTTTTTTCATATCATTTGTGGGAAAAAGAGACTAAAAATGAATAAGATAAAAATCTAACGTACACCATACCGTATAGGTGACTTTGGGGATGAATGCCTTACCATTAAAAAATATTCCCAAGAACCACTTTAATGTTTTCTTACTGTTTATTTGCCACCAGCTTGTTGATAAAGCCACGTAAACTTAGATGAAGGGAAATAACAAATATCAACTTATCTAAAACTTTTGTAACCCATTAATAGTCAAACAGGAATATTATACAGCACTTTTTGGTCCACTTAAAAATTTGATTATTTTATTTTTGGATTCATACTTTAAAATAATATATATATATATATATATATAATGAATGGACAGCATATAATACAGGAAGGCCCCGAGTGAAGGACCCCACCATACTAGGTGAGGCCTGGTGCTCTAGAATATTTGTGGTTAAGAATTACATGGTACAAGGTACATTTGAATAAGGAATAATAGTACGGTCCTCAGGCGAGAATATGCACACTGTGGTCAGGTTTTCGACCTCGGGCTCTCAGGGGCCGCCGTGATTCATGTTTTTTATCCACGCTTTTTTAACATCATTTTATGAAATAAGCCATAAAATGAGGCAGATAAAACGCTCAGGTATACTGCAACATATGAGACTGGTGATATCGACAGCTACATTGAAACTTTGCCAAGGCTCACCACTATGGGAAGCGGATTGCCTCACCTAGACGAGCGCTGCCGCTGACGCTCCTGGAGCTCCTTGTACGAATGGTTCAGAGGAGATCAAAGTTACATGAGGCCCACAATGATGTATTTATTATATCATCACCGTTCATCCACTTTTTGAGATCAGTTTAGAGTACTATCCAAAGAATGAATCATATCCAAATATCAACTGGACTACACCACAAATAGCAGCGGAGATAATGATTTTCACTGTTAAAGATTTCATAGGGACCACCATAACATTTATTTTCCATCCAATCTGTTCATAAGGTCACAAAGACCAGGATGAAGAGGAAAAACAAATTTCATATTGATCCAAAACTTGTAAACTCTATAAGTGTTTCAATGGTAGACCTTCAATCCTCCACTGCTTTTTTCATTGTGTTCCAGTTGATCATTAGATCTATCTTATTTTTCTTCTCAAGCCTTATGACTAGCTCACAAAATGGATGAACGGTTTGGATATAACACACCTCATGATGAGACCCACCTAACTTGCTGACATCAATACACTAGCTATGTAGCTGGTGTGTGGTACACCAGCCAATCCGCTTCCACCACTTCGTGACTCAAGTAGCCTACACGGTACGAAACAACGGTGACATTGACATCCACCGACGAAAGTTCCCGATATCTCACCGTCATTTATTTACCATCTAATCCGTTCATAAGGTCATACGTAAGCTTTATATAAGATAAGACAAAGTCATCTTAATCCAGAGCTTTTAAGATCCCATATGGTTTTCAACTTTAGATCTTTTTATCCATGTGGTCAACTTGAAGGTTACTTTGATGGGTGGTCCCGATGGGATGCAGATTGCCCAGTGACCGGATATCTTTGGTGGCACTGCTCCGTGGGGTCCGCTGTGATGCTTGTGGTTTTTTCATGCCATTCATCTATTTTATCAGCTTATTTTAATACATGAGCCTAGAAATGAGGTAAACCCAAAGTTCAAATGGACCATACCGTAGGAATGAAGTACACCCAAAGCTTAAGTGGACCACATCATATAAAATAGTGGGGATATTAACACTTAATATGGAAACCTTCGTAGGACTACTGTGATGTTTATTCGCTATCTAACTTGTTCATAATAATGGATCCTTACTCTTGGACGGGTGGTAGACTCTTGGGAGTTTCAACTCCCGTTCCAAGGTTCGTGTGTCCATAGGGGGTGAAATTGCCAAACGTGTAGGGAGTGAGTGTGTGCATGTGTGGGGGTGTGTGTGCGTGTGTAAAAAATAAAAATAAAAAAAAACTTGTTCATAATGTAATATAAGCTAAGACGATGGAAACACCTTGACCCATAGCTAAGTGGTAGACTGAGTGAAAGATACCTCGTTTCAACAATCCCAGTTGATTTCTGCCCGCTTGAGGTTTGAATCTCCCCATTTTAATCTCATGTCCTAAAATAATCTGGGGATGTGAATAAATACTGGAGATAAAATACATGCATTACGATGGAACCCACAGAGTCGTGCCACCTTGGATATCACTAGCGATCAGGTCACAGTACTCCATTCCGCGTCGGTCCTGATGACTGAAACTCGGGCGAAAACCAGAGCATGCTCTGCATATCCTCGGCTGGAGAATCATACAAGCAAATGACGTAATGTTCAAAGTTCAATGACCGACGTGGACACCCAATAACACTGATAAAAGGAAGAATAATTCATGGGTGCGTTTGCCTTTCATTCATCTGCTTTTGATTATCAATTACGCAGTAATTATCCTACTCAGGTGCCAAGATTATCAATTTAACTCACACACTTTACAGGCACACGTAACTGAGATCCCAACTGCTCATCTGGCTGGTCCCTCCATGATTGTGATCATATTAAGGGCGATGATCATGTGAATTCGAGCCTGTGGGCAGGTTATTGGACCCTACTGTGATTAGACCTAATCTAAAAAATCAGCATGGTCCATAACTCAGGTGGGCCACACCAAATGGGAACAATGGGGGGTGCGCTAGGGTTCACCGTGTCATCTGTTGATGGAATTTATAAAAATAAATAAATAAATATGTTGATGGAATTTGGACCGCTCTCTTCAAACCTCCAAGCACCTGCACAGGAGGAAAACACAGGAGACTCTAGTTAGAACAGAGGACTCTCTGATGCCAAAGTTAGGCTAGGAATCTGGGTCTAATAGTGCTGAAGGCTTTGGGTAAAAGATTTTTGCATACCTTTTTGTGTAGATGGGTCATTTATTTATAGTGCGCGTAGGACAGGGCAGTCCGTGATCTTAGGCACGATCTCAGCTGTTACGCGAGATGTGCGTGAGTGATGAATATTGACAGTTACCCTAGAATTATGCTATGGACGGTTATGCATAAGTGATGGGTGTTAACGGTTACCATAAAACAATGTGTATCAGAGGAAGACTGGCTGCCTGACTAAGAAGGTAGGTCGGCACGACTCAAATTGACGCATCATAGGTCAACACGACCCAAGCCTCTTATTTTGCTCTGGGTTGGAAGCCCGACGTAAACCCATATATGGTTAATCCGAAGATACTATCAGGACTGGTGAAAAAGTTAAAGGCTACAAAAATTAGACATCACAGAAACTTTCTTTATAAAGAGAATGCCATCACTTTGTTCGGCATATGTAGGCAAGCTTCCTTATATTCTTGAACGTCGTCCAACATGTCTTTGACACGCTGGCATCTCCTTAGCTTGATCTCCGCGGACAGTTGGGACCAACCGAACTAGGTTCTCGGTTGTTTATGCCGAAGCCGAGCTGAGCCATTCGATCGGTTGGTCAGGGATTGCTACGAGCAGCTCGGAACTTTTATACCAGTCGGCACTCGCCGAGCCCTTGTTCGCCTGGGTTGTTGGCTTCTCCGAGCAGAGGGGTGTGTCTATCTTCCTAACGATTCCTTATGTTCTTAATGAGCTCTCTCGTGACTTTGCCGAGCTGACCAATCCCCTAAGTTTATTATGATTAAGCGCCCCAAGACAATCATTGTGAAATACATAGATGAGAGCTCAGAAGCGCATATTGTTGAGGACCATGCTTGGGGGTGTGAAGTTTATTCTCTCTAGGTGAAATGGTACAGGATCATACGCTCGTCAGCCCGAGCCGACCTTGAAGGTGGGCGGACCATATTTATCCACAACATCATCTATGCCATTCAATCCAATCATCAGGTGGGCCCCACGTGGATGAAGGGACACAAAATCTCATGCCACAAAAAAACTCAAGTGGGCCACAAGGTTGTACATTTGTCCCTGTGGTGCAGCCCGCTACAGTTTAATTTGGATCAGGTTGATTCTTGGAATGTACAGCAAGCATGAGAAAACCCGCTAAATTCACGGTTTGGATTCCAGATACACATCACGTGTGGGTCCAAACAGAAAGTTTGCTAAGAACCACACGATTGGAAGAATGTGATCATTCCCAAAATCACTCTCAAAGCTCAAATTCAGCATTTAAGACATGATCACATCCATGGCAGCACCTGACCGGTGATGACCGGCTGGGATCACTCACATGTGGCTGGTAGTGAGGACGATAAGAATTCCTCAGTTGTGTAAAGGAGGATCTAATGGCTATGATGATGCGTGGGGAGACTAATTTCCCATGTGATCATATGATTGGTAGTTTGGAATTGTCTAAAATGTCTTTTTATTTTTTAATAATACGTGTTTTACAGTCAGATTGTCTAATTACCAAGTTGAAAGTGGTAGTGCATTTCTACTCAAACACCAGATACATTCTTCCTGGCTATGGCCATTGCATTGATGTCATCCACATATAGTTGAAACCTTTGTAGATAGCCAATTGAAAGGTTGCAGGTACGATGTACAACTCAGTTAGGTTGGGTTCAACTCAGGCCTAACCCAACAGACGCGGTTTGGCTAGTGACCCCAACACTAGCCAACTAGCTCTGTGGGCGCTGTCGTGAATGTGTTTTATCCGCACTGTCCGTCCATTGTGCCAGCTCATTTTAGGGCATGAGACCAAAATGAGGTAGATCAAAATCTCAGGTGGACTGTATCACAGGAAATAGTGAGGATTGAAGGTTAAATGTTGGAAATCTTTTGGGAGCAAAGAAGTTTTGGATCAAACTGATATTTGTGTTTTCCATTCAGTAAGGTCTATGGGACTTTATCAACCGGTATAGATTGCAAATAAACATTACAAGGGGCCTTAGAAGTTTTTGATGGTAGATTTTCAATTAATATTGTTTTCTTGCAATGGTCCACCTGTGATTTGGACCTATCTCATTTTGGGCTCATGCCCTAAAAAGAAGATGATAAAATGGATAGGCAGCATGGATAGAATACATATATCATGGTAGGGTCTATAAAGCTTTGCTGCGAGCTAACCGGCTAGTGTTAGGGTCACTAGTCAAATCGCAACCTAAATTACCAACCTTAAGGGAAGCATGTGACCACCCTAATATAATTCAAATTGGTTCAGGTTAGAATGGGTTGAGTCAAATTGAGTTTGGCTAATAACTACACCGAATAAAATGACATGTAAAGTAAAAATATAAAAAAATATATAAAAAAGTAAAAAAATAAAATAAAAAATGTATCCATTTGATAACACCAATTAAAGAAGCATCTATAACTAACAAAATAAATTCTACACAATGAAATTCTTCCTTAACCCTCAAATGTAGATTTTGAATTCCGCATAATGAAATTACTGATTTCTGTAAATGAGTGGTAGAATGAATTTGTCAAGGAATTCATTTAATGGAAATAGATTTTTAAATAATTAAAAAAAATCAAAATTACTGAAGAAATGATACTTTTTCAACCACACATACAACAATATTGAAATCAAAAGATAATAAAAAATATATATATACAAAGTACAACACAGGTTTACATGGCTCCCTCACAGTAAGTCTATGAATTCACAGCTATTCACTGGATTCAAAGACAACAAGCAAAGAAGTAGCTCTCAATACGACAACTCTCTCCCTCTCTCTCTCTCTCTCTAAAAACAAAACTTCATATTTTATTGCAATCATATTTTATATGAATAGGAATTTCAGAGAAAGATTGAAAAGGGGAATATTTATCTAAAAATATTCTAAGAAAAAATAGTATGAGATCCACTCACTAGTGATTGTCTACAAGTAAATCTTTTTGTGAGAGTATATTTCCAAGACAACATGGCCAGTTCCAACCATAAAACCCATTTTTTAATACAAATTTACACTTATTTAATGCATGTTAGGCATGAGTCATGTATGTTCAATGCATATAAGGTCAAGTCCAAGTTTGGCTGAGTTGCCCAAGGCCTCAATGGTCAACTCAAGCTGAACACAACGAAAGTTGAGTTGGGTTAGTTGGGTTACCTCCCTGTTCCACCCGCTCTGTGTATAGCATATCCATCGTAGTACCCACTAGATGGATGGACTAGATCACCTGGCCATGTATCCACTGTTGGGGGACTGCGAAAGCACACGGAGATGAATATAGGAGACTAATCTAATCGCACAAACCAAGCACTAAGAGAACACAACACAACAATTTTAACATGAAATAATCTTTGTATGCAAGCAAAAATTATAAAGAGAAAGAACTTATCTGATTTAAATAACCACGAATCTCACTCTTGCTATGTATATCTTTTGAACCCCTTGAAAGAAAGTGAAAACTCCTAAAAATATTTTCTAATCCCGTTTACACCCATATATATCACCTTAGGAAGAATCCCAAACAAAAATAGAAACCGGAGAAAATTCCAAACAGGAAAGGAAACATATAAAACTTGATTAAAGACACCAAATACAACACCCAGGTGAAACCCATCAGGGACTTCAAGTGCACCTTGGCCCGAGTTGCAACTCAACACCCATCCAACGTGTATCACTAAGTTGGGCTCGTCTTTGAATGATCTGAACTGCATGTGCATCAGGTGGACCCTACTTTAGATGGGCTGCATTTGGAAAGTACTGCAATGCATGATGCTGACTATCCGATTTCTGACATTGAAACAGCACTGGTTAATTGTCCAAACTCAACTCAAATTTTCATTGACAGCTATGTCCAGTGAACGTGATTTCCAGACCATGGCCCACCCGAATATACGTTGTATCAAGATGGACCAACACGTCGAGTCTATAGCCGTACATGTTCGGTGACCCAAACCATTTACAAGCTGGACCTCACTTTAATTTTGATGGAGGATGCTAAACAACAAAACTCTCTAATTGAAGTACTTTTGTGCTTTTGATTATTTAACATTTTTGACTGCTTTCTTGACCGTTGCTTTGTGGGCCATTGATTCAAAAGTCGAGAATCTTCCAGCCTTAAAGATTTTTGAGGCAGCCATCTTCGTCATTGGATCACCATATATCGGGGTAGGTTCAACGGCCGTGATGTATTCTAGTAAACGTCAGTCATCTATTGCCAATTCGCCACAGCATTTTCTTATGGATGAAACCAGTGAATGAAAAGAACACTTTTGTGAAATGCATGTATCAGGAGGCGGATTGGGTGCTACGCCGCCAGGCATTGCTAGGAACGAATACGGCCTCTGAAGGGCCACTATGATGCATGGGTTTTATCCACACCGTTCATCCATTTGTTCATGTCATTTTAGATTATAAATTTAAAAACGAGGCAGTCCCAATATTCAATTGGACCACACAATGGGAATTAAACACCTACTATTGAAAACTTTTTGTGGGCCACAGAATTTTTGGATCAAGCTGATATTTGTGATTTCCCTACATCCAGGTCTATGTGACCATATAAACAGGTTGGACGGAAATTAACCATTATGGTGGGCCCTAGAAGGTTTCAACCCTAGGAGTCATTATCACCACTGCTTCCTGTGGTGTGGTCTACTTGAACCTTAGATCTGCCTCCTTTTTAGACTTATGCCCTAAAATGATATGGAAAAATGGATGGACGGTGTGGATAAAATCCATAAATAACGGTGGACCCTCACCATACATAACCGCGGTCCCTTAGAGATCTTGTCCGTTCCTGGCTAGGGAGGGTCGGAGTAGTAGCCTATCACCGTTCCTTGTATCCCTAGCTTTCCCACCTATGACCACTCACACCCAAAGATCACCAACAGTAAAGAGACCAATGGCCGTAGATTTCGGAGGGTGGGTGGGCATCCATGAATACCGGCCAATTTCTAAAAGATGCATCTTTTTTTCCCCACTTTTTAAATTTGTTCTGTTCTTTCACAATCCATAAATAAAAAATAAAAAATGTGGTCACTTCCACTAATATTCTTATCATTAATCTGTATGATTAGACTTTTTAAGTGTGGGTTGGTGACTCCATCCCACGATTGAATGAGCCCCACATGTCGATAGCCACGTACGGACTAAACGTGTACATTAATGATCGTAGGCAAATAAAATGAAGAGGATTATCAAGGCGATGGCGCGGATTGCGTCCTACCCCCGCCCGGATGGTAATCCGTCTGGGCAGGGCTCTGTGGGGCCTATCGTAATGTAAGTATTTTATCCACACCGTTAATCGCTTTTCTCAGATCATTTTAAGGTATTATACATAAAATGAAGGAGATAAATATATATAGTGGACCACATCAAAGGAATCTGCAGTGATAATGACAACCACCGTTGAAACATTTCTAAGGGCCACCGTGATGGTTTTTTACCACCCAACCTATTAATAAGGTGATGCAGACTTGGATGAAGTGAAAACAAAGATTTCATCTTGATCCAACACTTCTCCAGCTCCCGGGAAGTTTTTAATGGTGGAAGTTTAATCCCCATTTTGTGGTCCAGGTAAGCCCTGAAACTATCTCAATTTTTGCCTCATATTTTAAAATAATCATATAAAAACGATTAACAGTGTGGATAAAATACTTACAATACAGTGGGCTCCACAGAGCCCTGCCCGGACGGATTACCATCCGGGCGGGGGTAGGACGCAATCCGCGTCCCAAGGCGATGCCGTTGGTGTTTGGCTGGCACATGATGGACGTGGATCGACTGCGACAGGGCGTTGCAGGAAGTTCCCGCTTAAATTTAGGTGGGTCCACCATGATGTTTGTGAGAAATCCACTCCATCCATTCATTTTTTGAGATCATGTTAGAGCATTAGCTGAAAAATACGGCAGATCCAAAATTCAAGTAGGGCATTATAACGCAGGAAAGTCCACCATTGAAACTTTCATGGGCCATAGAAGTTCGGGATGAGGCTAATATTTTCTTTTAAGTTTAACCTGGTAAGAATGAACTAATGAACGGTTTGGATAGCATATAGACATCAAGGTGGAACCCAGGAGGTTTCAATGGTAGGCATTTCCCTATTTACTTTTTTTGGTTGTGCAGCAAAATAGATGGACTAAATAGATTTCTCACAAACATTACAGTGGGCCCACCTAGTTTCTTACCACAGAAACTTTCTACAACAGGGTGCGTGATATTAGCCGCAACGTTCGGTAGGGTTTTAAAATAATAAGTTGAGAGATTTTTGTACAACCACATACATTCATGTGATTCATGCATCATAAATAATTTCCAGGATATATCATAACAATCATTTACAAGATTCAGAGCTTACAGCCTAGTCAGCCACATCAGTAAGCCTTATATGGCCAAGCTAAGCCAAGCTCAATACTTATGATGGGGCTTTGCAGCCAAATTCACCCCATCAGTAAGCCTTATATGGTCAGACTAAGCCAAGTTGACTACTACGACCGACCGTTATAAGACATTTCTATCTACCGAGCAGATTAATGGTAGTCCTATTGATGTGACACGGTGTGTATTTTGGAGCCTTATGGCCAAGTGCACCACAACAGTAAGCCTTATATGGCCAGACGATAATGGAAGGGTACAAGGCACTTCTATCAACGTGGCATATTAATGGTGGTCCAATTATATATGTGACGCGGTAGGATGTTGGATCGAGAGGGTGAACTAGTGCTTATGTTATGATGGTGATGATGAAATAGATAGGATAATGTTATAGTGACGATGACTATTATTTCTATTCAATACCTCACATTTTACTATATTTGTGGCCCGTTCGCATTACTTTGCTAATTGCAAGTACAATGAGATTGCGACTGACGAGTGTTTCTTAGCATATAATGGCTAATTATCTTTGAAATAATTAATACACTCTAATGTGAAATAAATTCCACCCAAGTCTTTCTAGATTGCATAATCCAAAACCGTTGAAAGCATTTACGAGCGAAAATTATGTATCCATAGAAGGTGATACATGGAAAATATTATTCGCACCGAATTCTGATTTCGGAATTTGGAGAGGAAAATTTTTCTGATGGGTGTTGAGTGTAATTATTTGAATAGTTAATGAAGATCTCCGTTTCGAATCTCTGGCATAGAAACATCGATACTGATGAATTCATTGGGGACCGTCTTTTTGGAGTCGATCGCTGCTGTTGGTAGGTTGGGTGTGGTTATTTGCTCGCTGATATGAGGTGATGATATCATGCTATCCTTGCTTTTACCCCACACAACAAAATATAAGCCGATGACTATGACGATTGCTCCAAGGATCCTGCAGAAATGAGATGTGAAAAATAAGCAAAGGGGTTTGATTGAAGATTAGAAGAACTGTATTGTTATTAAAATCTAAGACTTTTATTAGGTGAGCCCACATGATCATTAATTTAGATCTGACTATTGAATTACTATGATCGAGCATACTAACGGGCTCCACTATGATTGTGATCTTTACAGATAAGTGTAAGATGGTGCGCTTGGATTGTGTTTCCTATTCATAGTATTTAGATAAACTTATAGATGGTTCGGATCATCCATCACTGATTTTGGCCATTCAAATGGACTGACCTAAATCAATTATCTCCTTCAAAAATGACTGTATCTATTTAAAACACTAGATGTAAGACATGAATGGATTGTTACACTACACTCACCAAAGAAATACAGTTTCCCCACTACTCACAGTAGTGAGATGTGCAGATGGTTTTATGTGGCCCACCCAAAAAGTCCATACATCATCATGATTTGGACGTTTTCTTTAAATGAATCGATCCAAATTGAAATTTGATTAGTTGGGTGATTAAGAAAAATCAATCAATAGTTATACCTTCCTAAGGAGATCTCCTCCTTTAAAATGAAAGAACCCAAGATGGCGACGATGATCATGCTTAGGGGACTAAAAGTGGTCACCAAAACGGGACCTCGCTTCTTCATGATCACACCTTGAATGTAATAAGCAATCCCAGAACAGAAGATCCCCTGCAAGAACCCCACCAACAATGCATTATGTTAGTTTTAAAAATGGATGGTTATTTAACTTCCTAATTGGAGATTTTGGTGCAGAGGGATTGGATCAGGAAGGTTGTTCTTTGCCTGCATGGAATTCTGTTGGTGGATCCAGACTCTCCATCTAGCCCATTGTTGAAAATCATACCAAACAGATGAACCTATCATTCAGATGGTTGAATGAAAATGGATTCAACAAGAGAAACTTATGGCTAGGATTGTCTATTTGGCATGCTTTTTAATTGAATTTCATATTTGGACAGGACCCACTACTTGGATGGCCCAGATCTTGATCAGATGGTCATAAGATTCACCTATAGCAATTCTTCAGTAATGGTGTTGATCCGATGGTTATAAGATTCACCTATATCAATTCTTCAGTAAGGATGTTGTGACACCGTATGTGGAAACAAAGGTCAGGCCTCAAACTACCCATACAAAGCATGTTTTTTTCTTAGTGACTCAGACCAACTCGCTCAGTCCTGAGTCAAGTCATGAATCGCCCCGACTCAGGCAGTGACTCATCTAAGTCCAAGCCGACTCGAATGAGTAATCAATCCATGATAGAAAGGGAAATCAATCAAACCATCATTTGAAATCAGAAAATTCAAAAATTTCTCACCGAGTAGATGGCGGCGAAGAGCTTCGCATTCCAGCCAATAGACCAAATTGCAGTATTGCCGCGTTCCATTGCTAGTGCTACAACGGTGCCCTCTACTGCACCCGCCAAACATATGAAGGCAGTAAGTGAGAGCTCTGCCGGGTATGTCCTTAAAGTGATAGCCTTCATTAACAAAAACCACACATCTTATCATTATAATTCAACATTATTATCATTATAATTCAACATTAACACAAATATCGCAATGTATGTATGTATGTATGGATAGATGAGAAATTACTTGTTAAATGTCATTACCATCTCTCTTGAATATTCCGGAGTTTTCCGGAAACTTCCAAACATTTCTGAAAAATTTTAGAATTCTCTAGAATCTTCCGGAAACTTCTAGAGTTTGATGGAGTTTTCTTTACTCTTCTGGAATGTTCCGGACTATGCTAGAACATTCCGGACTATGCTAGAACCTTCCGAATTCTCTTAAAATATTCCGAAATATAATAGAACTTTATAAGATATTTGGAAGCTTCTAGAACTCTTTAAAGTTATATTGATTCTAGAACCTTCCATAGCTCCCTATAAATATGGGGAGAGCCTCATTATGTACATACACACAAATATATCAACAACAAAGAGTGAGTTCAAGAGTGAAAGCAAGGTGTCCAAGTATTAAGAGTTCAAAAAGAGTTTTTCCTTGTGTGTGAGAGTTGTCATTTAAGAGTAATAGTTTGTGAGTGTTGTAAAGCATATCTTTATTGTGTACAAGTATTTATAATAAATAAAATTACATTTACTTGCAGTGTTCAACTTTTCATCACTTACTTGTAGTATGACAAAACACGCCCAACAAAAACAACCAGTGGTGAGCATAAGTGAACCCTTGATCCAGTCCCTACCGGCCGCGTCGGTTTTGGGTCCATTAGTGTGGCTTCCTCCTCTAGACCATGGCATTTCTATGATGGGGCCTTTGTATATTGTCATCACCATTGCTCCGGCGACTGTTACCAGAGTTCCCGCCGCCTTAGCTTGGCTCGGTGTCTTCTTAATATTCACCTTCTCCAGTCTACAAGACCGCTACCGAGTAAATCAACTGCTACAAATCACGCTCATATGCATTGGCATTACCTATGAATGGTTACATATACCATTTCCATTTACATTTTGTGATTACTCTACATGATAAATTGGAACAAGACTCGGCATGGCACACATGTGTGAGATCCAGGCCATTCATCACATGGGCCCACTTCACAGATTGAAGATGGACCCTCGTCTTGATTTTTCTCGTCATGGACCCCACTTGATGAAGAGCCTGGATCTCGACTGCCACGTTGGGGTGGCGAGGCCATGTGGGACCCATTGTCAGGGTGTGTGGAACATACATACCGGAAGATGTATGCCATGAGAAAGGTGAGGGCGGGAAGAACATTGCACATAGCTGATGCGAAGGTTGCAGATGTGGACTTCATTCCTGTGTAGTACAAGTTCTGGTCCATCACTGGCCTACCACAACAAAAGAGAAAATAATGAAAAAAAAAAAAAAAAAACATTTTTCATCATATAAACTACTAGAATGAAAGTAGAAATATGGGTGTTTTCAATCTTAAGATCGTTACTCCAATAAACCAAGAGCCAATATCTTTAAGAAGATGGAGAATGTCATCTTGGGCCTCACTTTCCTGTAGAAACAAACACAACAAAAGTCAAATGTAGTTAATCTCCTCTTTTCTTTTTTTTCTTCTTTAATATGTAATTTGCATTGGCACTATAAGACCCAAGGCCCAATTGGATCCAGCACAGAAAGCCCAAGCCCGAGTATAAAATACTCACGCATGCATGACTCGGACGAGTCACCCAACTTTAGCGAGTCACGACTCGACTCAGGACTAGACCGATCCAAACACTTGCATGAATCAGCCAATCACTGCGCACGTGGTGCGTGTGTACCTCAATCCAAACCATCCAAATCGTTTGGGATCATGAGGACAACCCAAACTTTTGATCTGATGGTCCTAACTTCTCGATGGTGCCCATCATATGAACGGTTAAAATGGAACGCAGCCAGCGGTACAGATTCAACAAACAAATTCGTACTTATCAAAGGTTCCGACCGTTTAATTAATCTGATTTTTGGAATCCCATATATAGTGGGTTCCACAATCTGGAGGATCTGTGGTTCAGTAATCTAGACCACTATTGTGCCTATAAATGAACGGTTAGGAATAGAAGAAAAACAACTGTCGAAGATGTCCCGATAACCAATCAGAGGGATCTTTTGGGGCATGGTCCATCCATGGTGGGACACTACTAGGGCTGTACACGAACCGGGCTAGCCCGGTTAACTCGTTCGACTCCGCCCGACCTAAAACTGAGTTCGAGTTGAGACGGGCCATTTACTTCAGCATAAATTGAGTTCAGGCCGAGCTTAGATAGGTCCCAATTCGGCCCGACTCGGCCCAGATCCGATATATATATATATATATATATATATATATATATATATATATATATATATATATATATATATATATATATATCGGAAACGCTCACTTACGAATCAGTTCGTGCTACATACGAACTTTTTTGAGAACCCATAATACATGATGGAGATCCAAAATTTGAACCATTCATGTGAAGCAGCACCTCGTGAAACCCCCCGGGCCCAAGTTTTACTTTGATCTAAAACTTTGATGGGCCATGAAAAATGAAAACACTTTCCTCCCTTGATTTGCATTTCTCTTTGCTATGGCCCACCAGAATTTTAGATCGGGGTGAAAATTTATCACATAGGGTTTCATGGGATTCCGCATCACATGGACCGTTCAGATTAGACACCCATGGCACGTGTGCAAAAGTGCGCATGTGCATAGGTGCGCAGGGGAGCATGACTCATATATATATATATATATTTCAAAACCCTACCCATCCCTTTTCCCTTTATCCTTCTAGGATAGTTCACCACCCATCTTTGAAGTGACAGTGACTCATCCACCTCACAGACGTATAACTTAAACTGTCTAGATTCATCCAAATACAAAAAGGAATTACAATATCCTGACTAGTTGAATTTTTTGTGGAGTCTATAGTTCAACTATCTAAATCGTTGATCGATGGCCTTGTAATGAGACACAGATTACCTGCCAAAGCTCTTCCCATGAACTTGCTGTAAGGTTCGAAATTGGCTCGAATTCGGCCTGAACTCGCCTGATTACTGATCGGGCCAAGTTCAGGCTGAACATGTTGGCCTGGTGACCGGGCTGGACCAGGTTCGGGCTGTGTTTGGCCATACAACGCTTTTTCTTCCTCACGAAACAGTCACTTTTATGGAACGTCGGAGCTGTGACAAAGGTGCATGGGACCGACCATAAAGATCTACTTGGACAAAAATCAGGAAGGCCCACTTATCAGATGATCTAAGCCATTGAAATCAACGAACATCCAATGGTCTTGACTCGAGTGTAATAGTCTGATTCTCGCTACAGATGATCTTTATAGGGGTGAGCAACATACTCGAGTGTATCAAAGGACCACCTTTTGTACCGCTCAGACTTTCTACATGAGCGACTTGTTTCCACTACAGAAAGTATGGGTGTACACTAAGTCGAACCGAGTCACTCGACTCGACTCGGCCACTAGCTGACCCTAGCTCGAACTCTTCTCGGCTCGGTTCGGTCAGTAGCTCGGGCCAATTCGAGCAAAAATCGAGCCTATGCGGCATTTTCACAAACACATGCAGGGCACTTTCAGTCTTTCACGGTATGTAAAATAGTAGAAGATTTTCATCAAATACCTTACGGGCAACATCAAAATCAAGGAAAAATGGTATTTGTTTCATATACATACCTTCCTTGCCAGTAGTCAACACTTCGTTAAGTCATTTCATCAAACACTTGGTGAGCAACATTAATATCAAAGTAACCAAGTCACCAAACTAATTCGATCTGAGTTCGATTCAAGTTAGGGTTCAATCCGAGTCGAGTCGAGCTCGGGTAAGCTCGAACTCTGTTTGAATTTTTTTTGAGCTCAAAAAAATCAGCTCGGCTCGACTCGAACTCAGCTTTGAACAGAGTTGAATCGAACTTTTTCGAGTCGAGTCGAGCGAGCTAGCTAGCTAACCGAGCTAACTCGGTTCATGTACACCCCTAACAGAAAGGGTTGCTCTCACACAATTACGCATGCCATTATTCCTGGTGGTGCTATTGTGTGTAGGGAGTTGACATCCATGCTCTTATGATAATTTCTTCGTGAGATGTGAGGATGGGCAGATTTGATTGTACTACTGGTTACTGTTAAATGTGAAATCATACAAATTACATCCACAAAATAACCTTAAAACTATATTGTTGACTAGTGTTAGTTGCTGGGGGAATTGATTGGCCCACCTACCACTAAACCAACTAAAGTAATATTGAAATGGACCTGACAACATTCGGGCATACTTTGGGTGAACCAAATAAAGTAATATTGAAATCGACCTGACAACTTTAGGGCATGCTTTGGGTGCACCTATCTTTCAGGGCGACCTTAGCACCACAAGGTACGTGGTGTTGGGTCACCAAGCAATCCGCATTCACTTAGAAATTATTAGGTCGAGTACGCTCTCCACCCTCCCATCGTTGAGAGCGGCACATGATCGGAGGAAGCCGTCCATGGTGTGTTGACGTTCCCAAATTTTGTGTGACGTGTCTTATGTCTAAACCGTCTGTTTACTTGATGAGGCTTGAGCCTAAAAATGGGAAAGATTCAAATCTCGAGTGGGGATGGAATGTCTATCATTGAAAAATACTTTAGGCCAGAGTAGTCCTGGATCAATTGATATTTGTTTTACGCTTCATCCAGTTAGACCTGTGACCTTTCGAAAAGATTGGATGGAAAATAAAGACAACGGTGGTGACTGCCAATGTTTCGATGGTCGAATCATTGTCTCAACTGCTTTTTATGGTGTGGTCCACTTGACCTTTAGATCTATCTCAATTTTATGATAGCACCGTAAAATAATTTAGAAAAATAGATGAACGGTGTCGATGTAAGACACGCATCATGATAGGCCCACAGAATTTGCTGATGTCAATGCACCACCGAAATCAATCCGCCTCCGAACGGTGGGTGCTGTCAGGACCACCGCCAAGGGAAGGAAGCAGATGGATTGCGTGGCGTGCACATACCTCCGACCTCTTAGTGCGTTGATGTCAACTAGTTTTTTGCCGCCATCATATAACATGTGTTATACTCACTTTACATCCATTTGGCCATATCATTTTTAGGTTAAGATAGAAAAAAAGAAGCATATTCAAAGCTCAAGTGGACCACACCACATAAAGCAGTAATCAATGAGGACAATGATTTCTACAGTTGATACCTTACTAGGGCCCACTATGATATTTATTTATCATCTGTCATGTTCATGAGGTCACACTGAACATGACATATATCACACAGACGTGTATGATGGGAAAATACAAATATCAGATTGATCTAAAACTTCAATATATGACTCCAACGTTCAATCCCCATTACTTTTTGAGGTGTGGTCCAATTGAGCTTTACATCTGCTTCATTTTTTTTCCATATAAGCCATAAAATGATCTCCTAAAATAGATATAGGATGTGGATATAACACATGCATCATGGTGAGTCGAATCAACTTGACGAGATTCCGAGTCTAATCTCATGGAAACACACTTCCTGGCGTACCTCGGTGCGGTCTTGACAAGACTCGTTGAGTCAGCTTCAAATCTGAGTCAACTCAATACGACTCGGTATGACTCCACTGAGTTACTGGCCCAGTAAGTAAGATTTCGTTGTAAAACAACAGAAAATGACGGGTGCCAGATCTGTACAATGCACGATTGAGTTCTATTTTGTGTATTTCAACTAATGTATCCATTTCCAGTAATTTTATATGCATTAAATAATAAATTTTAATTTTTAAAATAGAGTTTAGTCAACCTATCGTAAGTGAACAATCTCATCCCTCAATTTCTACAAGCCTCTTACTGGATGGTGTGGATCATCTGATTAGCATGATTATTTTAGGCTGCTTATGAAGAGTGAACTGAACCTAATGGACGGTCCAGATAAGTGACATAGCATGATCATCCCAATACACGCAGCCCACCAGATCATTCCACTATCAATATCAGTACAACTAGAGAGAGGAGTATACCTTTCTAATGCAACCGCAAAGGGTGCAATCACAGCCGTCGCTACAATGTGTCGATAAACTACAAGCGTGTAATGGCTCATCCCTTCCTTCAAAGCAATCATAGCAATGATGGACATCCCTGCATAGGCAAACTGCAAGGAAATCACAGCCATGTATAGTTTCATCTTATTCAGTGGGCCACACAAAGACCCGATTAACCAACGGCCATCCATCTCTCTCAAAACCAAATCAACTCTCTCAGCTCTAGTCAGCACTCAAAACACTACTGACCTACAAAATCAAATTACCCAACCACCCTTATATAATAAGACTCCCTACACAGTACACACCCATGCATGCAAAACCATGCATACAATACAAGCCTCCTTCCATATCTAGGGGTTCCACTAATTACTCACCACCATAAATCCAAAAAACCCATATCCAAATGGGTGAAAACAAGGAGCTTTTTCCACTTAAAAGTGCCATTACACGTTTGCAAGTGGGTGGATACTCCACCCAATAAAAGAAACATATAGTCGTCCACGGATTTTAATGTCTTACATCATTTCACTTTCTTTTTCATCTTTTTAATTTGTTATTTTTGCATCAGAAGTTTAAAATGAGTAATGAGAAATGCTCCACTGCTCTCTGAGCACTATAAGTTATAGCGCTGTTAAACAGTCCAATCTATTTATCTAGACCGTTCATCATGTCCAACGTATGTGTCATGTGCTACCATGAAAGCATTACACTGATCCGACAAATATTAACCATTTGATCAATGGCCTTTGATACATGGATGGTCAAGATCATTTACATAAAACAGTTCCAATCAATAATTTGATCCATGGACCATCATGGATTTCATATGTTTCTAAAGAATTAGTTTTATTAGGTTAATGTTAACTATCCCATCCATGGCTTCCAAAAGGGATGGCTATAGAAAAGAAGACCAAATCATGGATCAGATCATCCGAACAGTGCAATTTTTGCATGTCAGCAGATGTATTGTGTTCTGAACTTTCAATGGACGGTTCAGATTGATTGAATAGATCATCCAAGTGAACTTATGCACCTAGGAGCACCATAACTTATAGTGCTCCAAAGAGCACTGGAGCATTTCTCTACAGGAACTTCTAACCAAGCAATTTTATATGGTAAGTGAAAGTGGGGTGGATTCTTTCAAGTGATTATCTTAAAAAAGAAAATGAGAGCTTAGTGCATGTAATTCTGGTTTAAAAACAGAGTGGAGGCGCCGCATAAAAAACCTAATTCTAGATAATCAGTGCCGTTGGTTTGATGGGGTACTTTACCTCTGTCGGCGTGGCTGCATGGTTGGTATAAACCAGATAATCTATCTTGCGGCCCACGTCATAAACGGTCATCGGTAGACACTGATCAGTCGATGCATGGTGTCTGACCTAAAAGAATGGCTCTTGTGTCCAGTTTCAGAGGGGCCCACCAAATGGACGGTCCAGATTCTCCGACCAAAAAGTGAACGGTGATGAACTAATGTGCGGCCCACTTTAAAATGATGGTGACATGCAACAACATAACAAGAATGCCCATGGATTGTAATGCAATCTTATATCACCAAAATAACAACTAATGGTGGTTGCTTTTGTTATTCTATTGTTGTATGTTCTGTTTCTTCATTTAAATTAGAAGAATTTTATTTCTCTCTCTTCCTTTTTTTATCCAAAGTGCCTTGGCATAATTACCATTAGGACTTCTTAAAAAAGGCTTAGCTTTTATTGTTATTAGAGGCAAAATCGTCATTTTGGTTATGACTTGTTTTAAGTCATGTTACTAAAAAAATTTAGGACTAAAGCCCACTCAGTGATCATAATCGTTCATCTGGTGGACCCCATGGCGAATGGGCCATGGTGGAAGGTTGCAACCATGGATTTGAATTATAAGTGCCCCGTAGATGGACATTTGAAATAGAATTTACCAATAGTTTATGTTTGAAGTGAAATTTTGATTTTGATTTTGATTTTTTTTTAAACATACGCTCAAGCACATTCATCCCCTCACGCTCTAGCACACTCGCACAACAAGGGATGCTCAAACCCATGACCTTGTGTTGAAACACCAGACAGTCCACAACAGGTGCAAAATTTTGATTGGTTGTGACCGTCCATTTAGTGTGATTTCTTTGTGTTGTGGAACATCCGAAGTGGGCCTACCGAGCGAATTATTATCGTTAACAATGGTGGGCCACACTTATGATTGAACTTGAGCTAGGTCACAATTCGAGGTGCTGTCCTGGGTCCACAAGGCCACCAACTCTTATGGTCAAATACGGGTTGGGTTGGGTTGGGTTGGGTTGGGTTGGGTTGGTGCTCAACCCTAGCCCAACTCAAGGTTCCTGTACCTCAACCCTAATTCAATCTCAAGTCAGGAATTCTCAACCCAAGCAGGCTCCGTCGAGTTGGTTGAGTGGATACATGTTAATATTTTCGTTATTACATTATTCTACTTCTTTGAAAGTTGTGTCGTGCAGCATGCAATTTATTTGGGAGAGAGAAATTTAGCGGTATGTTGTTAGTTTGAGTAATCGGAACTGAGGTGGGCTAATGAAACCCCATGCCACTGGAATTTCTTTTGCCTTCAACCTAGAAGATATGCATTTAATTATAATTTATAAGTAACTTGTATATCCATCCGGTTTGGGTTGGGTCGGGCAACCTAAGACCTCAACCCAAGCTCAACCCAAGTTTTATCGGGTTGGTGTTTGTATATACCAAGCTCGAGACCGAACCTAATACATCTTGCCCAAGCCCAACCCAATGTCGGTCGGTCAAGTTGAACCCACCGGACTTTCACCCCTATTGTCCATTCTTCCCTTTCTAGGATGGCTTTTATTTTGTTTCACAGGAATTGGACCATGGACTGCATACATTGGTTGCTTGCTAGCCCAGAAGACCTGTGTGGTGAGGATGGCTTCTCGGTATTTTCAACGGTGCGATTGTTTCCTCTCTCTAAACCTATTCCTACATAGGATGGGCTTTCCAGGTGCGAGTGGGGCACCCGGCTTTTAGGTATTGACCCCTCCAATACCGGAAAAGTTGTGGAACCCAACATGATGTATGCGTCTCATCCATGCCGTCCATCCATTTTGCCAGCTCATTTCAGGGTATGGGCGCAAAATGAGGTAGATCCAGATCTCAGGCGTCGCAGGAAAAAGTGGTGATTGAACGCCCACGGTAATGTTTATTTGCCATCCAATCTGTTGATTAAGTCACACAGTCATGGATGAAGGGAAAACACAAATATCAGCTTGATCCAAAACTTTTGTGGCCCTCAAGAAGTTTTTAATGGTGGGCGTTCAATCCTCACTGTTTCCTATGGTGTGGCCCACATGAGATTTTAGATCTGCCTCATTTTTGGGCCCAAACGCTATAATGATCTGAAAAAATGGATGGACGGCATTGATAAAAACACATAAATCATGGTGGGGCCACAGATTTTTCAAGCACCGATCAGTACTGGGGTGGGTACTGCCGAGTCCATCGAGGCTGATCTGAAGGGACCATCACCAAAATAAATAAATAAATATTTGAAGATCCTAGCCATGGATTGCTATTGATTGAAGTGCCATGACCTTCCAGTTTGGGTATTCTTTTGGGCATGTTAGGGCTCATCAAATAAACAGTTTGGATCACTGAATATGGCCCACCCATACAGGATGGGCACATCAGGGCACAATTAATGCTCTCATTCTGCAATTGTATTTGTTTACAGCTCTTGTTAAGGAATGACCTTTTTCTTTTAAAACGATAGCATAATGGCATATGGTATATATATATATATATATATATATATATATATATATATATATATATATATATATATGGAAATGGTTCTATGCGGTCGACCTCGGGGGAACTTCCCATGAGGTAGACCTGTGTGGGCCCCACCCTGATGTGTTCCGAACATCTACCCCATCAGTCAGATGCACCATTCCATGGTGGGCCTAGGCTTTAAATTTCAAGTCAATCCATGACTTGCGTGGGCCACACCACATATAAAAGTTGAGAGGGGTTGTCCTCCCATTAAAACATTCATAATCATATGTTGGGCCCACCAAGATGTGGTTCACAAATCCAGCACATCCATTATGCGTGTCCCACGTGGATGAGGGGCCAGACAAAGTTTCAAACACATCCAAATTTCAGGTGGGCCCCACCAAGTGCTTTTATATGTTTTAGGCATGTCTTCACATGATTTTAGATGATATGGCCCACCTGAGTTCCTTGTACCACTGATTTTTGGCATATCCGATAATTTAAAGGAGACCCATCAAATGCACGGTGTTGATGTTCAACACACATCAGGGTGGGGCCCACACAGCTCGACCTCATGGGAAGTTCCCATGAGGTCGACAGCATATATATATATATATATATATATATATATATATATATATATATATATATTCTTTTTGGAAATGCCAATATAAAACGTGATACACCAAAATTAATCCACAAAAAAAGGCTTTTTCTAAATGATTTGTAACTAAATTTAAAAGAAAGAACATATCATGCCTTTGTTTTAATCCTTTTTATCATTTAAAACAAATATTTAATAGTTTTAACACTAATTTACAAATTGTAACAAGGAAAAAAGAAAAAAGGAAAGGTGAAAAGGAGAAAAAATGAAAACCCAACACCCATTATTAGGACAAGGTAAAAGAAAATAAAACCCTAAATGTTATTAACTGCAAAGGCTGTTTGGATGATGATTGAAGATTTGAGCATTGCAACCAACTACCCTGAGGAATTCCAAATCTTCATTTGTTTGGTTGAAATCCACTGGAATCCAAATTTTCCATTTGGAAGCTTGTATTTGATGAGCGTTGGAATTCTTCCATATATTCGGAGGACTTAGATTTGATTAACTAGATCAGATTTCATATCTCAAATGTGTGTGTGTGTGCGCGCTTGTGCACGTGTGAGAGAGATATTTGATAGAATGATTGTAATAAGGCCATTAAAATATATACTTTGACTAGCCACAAATGCCAGGATGACGAACAAGTAACTCACCAACATCTTCTAACTGTCCATTTATTTAGATCATTCTATTGATATGATTTTAGTGTTGAGATTATTTTAATGATATGATTTTAGTGTTACAGCCAATAATAGAATTGTTTCAGGGCATCATTAGCATGCCTTGCATTTAATGAATTAGTTGCCTAGCGACACATTCGTTGTATAACTCTCTTACCCTTAAAAAGGAGGCAAAAAAAGCATTTCCTTTAAATTACACCAGAATCTCAGCCCATTATTAAGATTTCAAAACACACCAAAAGGATAGATTTAAAATACCTCCAAATACAAATCTACCAAAAAGCAGCTATTTGTATTTGGAGTTACACCCATTGACCACCAAATTCAAGGTGCCAAACTGGTTGCAAGGAGACAGTATTAGCCCACTCTACAACAGATGAGTAAGCACAAAGGAAAACACCCCTAGGACTGCCGCACCTATCTCAGAAGCACCTAATTATTTCTTTCAGACTAGATAGCCCACAAAACCGCCGAAGGGAATAATCTCCATTTCCTCCTATCCGGCAAGACCAACCCAACTCCATGCCATGGATTTTAAAATAAATAAATAACTCAGCAATCAAAACAAGGCATCACCCAGCTCACTCGAAAAGGATCCAGGACACTACATACCTTGCCGGAAAAATGGGAATAAATAAAGAGATGGTCCACTGTTTCTTCATCTCCCCAACATAATGAACACACATTTACTAAACAGATGCTACTTTTCTGCAAGTTATCTATGGTGAGAATCCTATTCCACCCTGCTTGCCATGCAAATGCTGCCACCTTGGATGAAGCACCATACTCTATAGTCTCTACCAGACTTTTTAAGCTTTCCTTAGAAGAAGCCATATGAGAAGTAAACTGGGCCCTGGTTTACAACCTTTACTATGATAGGCGGGCCCCACATATTCTACACATCGCAAAATCATCAAAGATTAGATGATCCTAGCCATCCAATAGAAAGCCATGAATGGGCGGTAACAAGAACAGGCCAGCAGTCTAAATTCAACAGACAAAACCCATCAATCGGACCCTTGGGATTTATCCAAATTCAGTCTAAATTTCAAGCATCTAAACTAGACCATGAAAGACGAAGACAGGTTAAAAAAATAAAATAAAAGGAGCCTGTCAACACATGCAATCAAAGCCGCAGCAAGCCAGTAACACACGAGAAAAACTGTCTGAATAAGGATTAATAACTACAATACTGCTTTGCCAACTGTTATCATGCCATTAGAAGACAGCCCAGATTGTATCTATTCAACGCAGGTACATGAAAAAAAAAAAAGCACGTTTTTGCTGATTTCTGTAATCCAAGGTAAATGAACAAAGGAGTGTGATCAAAATCCACCTTCAAGGCCTTCGATTTTATGTATATAAAGGAAGCAAACAAGGAAGAGAGTTGAAAACTATCGCTTCACTTCAAACCAATTGCAAATGACAGCTTGGGGCGTGATTTGTTCTTACCCAACAACTTTTTCTGATTCTCCCGTTCTTCCTCCTCTTCCATTTTCTTCCTCCGCATGGCCTCTTCCTTTTGCCTTTGGATTCGTTCCAACTCCCGGTATCGTTCCTCCTCTTTCTGCTGCTGTTCTAAAGCCTCTCTTCTCTGGGCCTCTTCCACTCTACGCTGGTTCTCCTCCAGCATTTTATCCAGCTCCTCCCTCTCTCTCCGTGCTTGTTCCTGCATGTCCAAATTGATGTCACACATCCAACAGGGAAAGTATAGGTGACGAGGATAAGAATTTTTGTAAGCAGCATGGCAAATACCCCTGAGATTTTGAAAATCAGGCAACATTATCATGGAAAAACGATAAAACAATATCATCACACTAATATCATCAGATTTTCAAAATATTGGCAGTATTCCTTTCCTTCTTTTTTTTTGGCGATTTTATGGTGGAAATACCCGATATTTACACAGATATCATTTAAAATTTTAACTAATTCATTAACACCTATAGATGTGAAGGGTTTTGCAAACATCCCCTCCTTCATGTGGACATTAGCTACATCTCCAATGCATTTAATTAACACATGGGATGCCCAATCATCAATTGGGATAAGTTCATTCAATAGTACCATTGGCAGCTAGCCATGATACAAGAATTACACCAATCAGATGATCATAACCATATGAACAAGGCCAATTTGTTCCAACCGTCTGTTTATTACAAGCCATCGATTGCAAGGTTAGAATCATCAAACCAAAGTGCCACTTTGGAATCATAAACAATTCGAAGTGGGATCTATCCAATAACTGGTTCAAGATGAAGATTGAAGCTGTTTTGTTTCTCCAACCAATCTTGGTTGTCCATTCTCCATGCTATCAATTGGATGCTAGGGATCATCAAGTTGGCATTATTTTTGCACCATAGATTGTCCCTGGTTGTATGAAAGAATGAACAGTTCAAATTGATGATCAAGCATCCCAGGTATCAATCAATTAAAAGCATTGGGGATGTTCTTTTTTTTTAAAGGCACGTTGGGGACATTGTTAGCAAAATCCATATCTAAAATTTTAAAACTTTTATTAATTTATTACAATTATTTTTTAATTTATTTTTAGCAAGATTTTCCTAAGAATACCCTGAGAAAAACTCAAATTTTGAAAATCTCCCAAGAATTCCCTAGAACGAGATTTGTCACCATGCCTGAAAGAGGAATTATATGATACTCGAACTAAGGACATGCAAAAGAACCTCTGGTTTTCAGTTACTACATACTATTAAGATGAAGATTGAACCTGTTTTGTTTCTCCAACCAATTTTGGGTGTCCATTCTCCATGCAATTAATTGGATGTTTGGGATCATCCGGTTGGCATTATTTTGCACCATAGACTGTCCATAGTTGTATGAAAGAATGGATAGTTCAAATTGATGATCAGGCATCCCGGGTATCAATTAAAAGCATTGGGGATGTTCTTTTTTTTTTTTTTGAAAGGCACATTGGGGACATTGTTAGCAAAATCCATATCTAAACTTTTAAAACTTTTATTAATTTATAACAATTATTTTTGAATTTTTTATTTTTAGCAAAATTTTCCTGAGAATATCCCGAGAAAAACCCAAAATTTGAAAATCTCCCAAGACTTCCCTAGAACGAGATTTGTCACCATGCCTGAAAGAGGAATTATATGATACTCAAACCAAAAACATGCAAAAGAACCTCCGTTTTACAGTTACTACATTGGTAGCCCATGTTTCAATTAACCAGATCATTGAACTAATGGGTGCCAGTGGACAGAGAATGCCCCAAAAAATGCCCCAGATTTGAAAATTCCAGTCATCAAATCTTTAGAACTTTTTAACCGGCCAATTTCGGCATTTGTTTTACAAACTGCCAATTTGCAGGGCACCAATTGAAGGGTTGAAATTGTCCCAGCAAGCAGATTATTTATCATCCATTCTAGTGGGGTCCATCATGTCAAGGACTGGATCACCAAACTTTGGGCCCCGCTTGTGCAAGCTAAAGACTCAAGGATAATAGATACATCCTTGGGTGATCAAGGATCAGATAATTCATCTTTTTGAATCTTGATTAATGCATGTCAGAAGAATTAAATATAAGCTTACTAAGCAAGGTATTCTGTAACGGCAACAGTAGCCATAACGGCCATCACTGTCACCTTTACAGTACAGGTTGTACCCGGCTGTTACGATCTCTTCTTTTATTGAAAAAAAAACAAAACAAAAAAAAAAACAAAACCCCAAAAAACCTATATATTCCCCGTAACATTGAAAAAATATCCAAACAACCTATATATTCCCCGTAACGTTGAAAAAATATCCAAAAAACCTATATCTGCCCCATAACAGACCATTACGGGGCTGTTACCGCCTTTACAGGGAGTGTAATGGGTCGTTAACGGAGGTTACAGGTTATTTGTTTCCATAAAGGTTATTACGGCAATTACGACCCCGTAATGGGTAACGGTTGCCATTATGTAACAGCCTTTATGGCACACCATATTACCAAGTTCAGTCAATTTTAGATTTGCTGGAAAAAATACTCTTGCAGGGTAATAGTTAGGACACCAAATTATTTTTGTCTTGTGAGTTTTTTCCATTAGGCATGTTCAGGAACATCAAAATCGCTGTAAATCAATTTCAGTGCCATGGATATTGTGTTTTTCGTTGTTTGTATTGTAAAGAAGTAACAGTGGAAATTGACGGCGATGATTATACTCAGTGTTTAAATTATTGGCGATATTATCGAATTATCACCGATAATTTCGGTATCGCTAGAGCTGCGTCACCGAAACTCCCTTTTTTCGATTCTCTTCCTAATATCGCCGATTTTTCGGCGATTTTATCAATTTTTTGCGAAAAGTCCAGTTGTCACTCAGTGTTCGCAATATATCGGCCGACAGTATCGGTATCGCAGTCCAACGATACGAAACACGACGGAAGAAATATTGTGAAAAAATTGGAAGAGAGAGAGAGAGAGAGAGAGAGAGAGAGAGAGAGAGAGAGAAACTTTCAATAGGGTGGATTTCCACCTGTAGAATAGATTGCCCTGATTGGAAGCTGTATTTGGTGGGCCATTTGAATCGAAGTTCGCCATTCGTAGGTTACCGTAAAGAAAACCTTGATTCCCTTTTTTTCTTTCTTCTATTAGATTGTTACTTGAAAACAGAACTGATTTAGGAAGAAAAAAAAATAATAATAAATAAAAAAAAATCCAGAGAAATCAGGAGATTTGGGGAAGAATCCAGGGTTTCAAGGTCTCTTGGATGAAAAATGGGTTCGGAGCCCTTTTTTATCAGGTGCGGATGCACTACTGATGGGTTGAGTAGCCAACTCGCTACTAAAGTGATGTCACCAAGTTCTGTGGGTCCCACCATGATGTATGTTTTGCATCCACACCGTCCATCCATTTTGAGAGACCATTTTAGGTCATGAGCCAAAGAATGATTCAGATCCAAATCTCAAGTGGACCCCACCACTGAAAAAGTGGAGAGAGTGATGCTCACCATTAAGAATTTCTAATGGCCACAAGTTTTCAATGAAGCTGATATTTGTGTTTTACCTTATTTAATGTTTGTGTTAACTTATGAACAGATTGGATCTCAAAAAAACATCACGGTGGACCTTAGGAAGGTTTCAAAGGTGGGTGTAACTCACTCCGCTGTTTTCCGTGGTGGGGTCCATTATAGTTTTCGATCTGCCTAATTCTATCCAACATATACATCATAATAGGATCCACATAACTTGGCAACGTCACTTAACTACTCAACCTATCATATAGCTAATCCGCGTCCTTTTTTATCGGGCACGGCTACATGAGGCACGTACGCATCTTTTCACAATGTAGTGGGCATCCAATCTGAACAGTTCATGTGATGTGGCATCCCATGAAACTCCCAGGGGCCAAATTTTACCCTTGATCCAAAACTCTGGTGGGCCATAGCAAAGAAAGATGCAAATCAAGGGAGAAAAATGTTTTCTTTTATAATGGCCCAATGAGGTCTTAAATGAAAGCAAAAGTTGAACCATAGAAGTTTCATGGAGTGCTGCATCACTTAGACCATTCAGATTCTGGACTCACATCACATATGATAAGTTCTCAGAAAGTTCTCACGATAACTCCGCTGCGGGGAAAATTCGCGTTGGCGCGGATCAGGAGCCTAGAGATAGATGGTCTGTCAGGGCTCTGTAAGGCCCACCATGATATATTTGTTTTATCTACACCGTTCATCCATTTTGATATGTTATTCTAGGGAACGAGCCCAAAATGTAGCTAGATATAAGGCTCAAGTGGTCCACACCATAGGAAGTTGTGGTGGGAATGATATCCACCATTGAAGCTTTCTTGGGGCCCATCATGATGTTTATTTTCCATCCAATTTGTTCATAAGGTCTAATAGACCTGGATGAAGGGAAAACATAAATATTAGCTTGCTCCAAAACTTATGTTAGCCCTCGTAAATTGTTAAATGGTTGCCATTCAATGATCAGTTTTTCGTGTGGTGTGGTCCACCTAAGATTTGGATTCGTTTCATTTTTTGGCCCATACCATAAAATGATTTGTCAAAATGAGTTAACGGTGTATATACCAAATCATTTTAGCTCATTATCCAAAAAATAAGCACATCCAATTATCAAGTGGACCATACGAAAGGAAAAAGTGGTGATTGACGATTAATGGGCCACAAAAGTTCTGGATCAATCATATACTTGTTTTTTCTTTGAGTTCATTTACTTTTACGTGTCTTAATTACTATATGCAAGCTGCATTTGTAATATATAAACTCATTTTGGTTGCTATTAAAGTGATTTTTTATGGCATCTCATGCTTTTTGGGTCCCATTAAATGAAAACTTATTATGTATTCTTTTCGCAATTTTTTATTCCTAAATATGTAAATATGTGTATTTAGCCATGTCTTGAAGTTTCACTGAAAAATTCCATCGTTTTCCCCATGTTTCCCTCTTTTTCCCCGCATTTCCGGTTATCGGCGATAACGGTATTATATCTTTATCTCTGGCCAGCGAAACTTGTAGCGATACCGACAACTCGAACACTGATTATACTTTTCCTTGGGAAATGAGTAAACCGTCTTCTTCTCAAAAAGTTGATCCATGGACATTCACGATAACTTATGAAGCCTCTCGCAGTTGACCATCGACACCTGAGTTTAAAATGTAAAATAATTCTACCTCTTATTCAAAAGGAAAAGCTACTTGTAGAAAAGCTAACATGTTAGGTTTGCATGTCTCTCTAAATTTCAATAAACTTATAAAACTTCAAATTTATTTATTTTTATCTAGAAAACTTTACATTTTCAAAAAAACTTTATTTTCTTTTTCCTTTATTATTTATACTTTACTTCTAAAAATATATTTTTTTATTTAGTAAGCTGCTTGGTCATTTCGTAAGGAATCTGGACATTATTGTCTCTCCTTTTATTTTTCTTTGTTTTTTTTTTTCTTTTTGATCAGCTGTGATGCATTGTCTCTCAATCTCAGTAATTAAGAAAAGATGAAACTTCATACTCCATAGAGTATAAAGAGCTGTAAGAATGCAGCTAGCAATTGTAAATGTGGCATGTATTCTTCAATCGTTGTAGCACAACCATGGATGAGAAACCCTAGTATCATCCATGTTCATGTCAGGTGACGAGAGGATCACCTATTGTTGTGGATGCTATTCGTGTTTTTCCTTTGTTCTTTAATGAAATTCATCATCTTTCAGAAAAAAAAAAAAAGAGGCACTTTAGTTAATAAATTATACCATGATCCATGATGGGACCTTTAAAAAAATATGAAGTTGAATCTATGACCCTAATTTTCAGGGTTTGATGAAAATTGGAAGCTACAATTAGAGGTGTACACGAACCGAGCTAGCTCGGTTAGCTCACACGACTCGACTCAAAAAAGCTCGATTCGACTTGGTTCGAAGCTAAGTTCGAGCCGAGTCGAGCCGATTTTTTTAGCTCGAAAATGAGTTTGAGCCGAGTTCGAGCTGGCCCCAGCTCGACTCGACTCGGATCGAACCCAGCTCGAATCGAACTCAGATCGAACCAGTTCGGTGAGTCGGTTACTTTGATATTGATGTTGCTCACCAAGTGTTTGATGAAACGACTCGACGAAGTGTGGCTGGTGGCAAGGAAGGTATGTATATGAAACCAATACCCTTTTTTTTCTTGATTTTTATGTTTCTTAGAAGGTTTTTGATAAAATACCTGTAAAACCATTGTTGCTGTCTCAAATACAGTGAGATTTTGAAGGTGCAGTCCAGGTGTTTGTGAAAATGCTGCAATGGCGAACTCGGCTCGATCTTGGCTCGAACTCGGCTCGAACTGGCCCGAGCTGCTGACCGAACCGAGCCGAGCTGGCCAGTCAGGCTCGAGGACCGAGCCGAGCCAAGGCGAGCTGAGGCCAGCTCAACTCGGTTCGACTCGATGTACACCCCTAGCTACAATGATTCAAATACTTGTGCCCAATTCCAAGAAACATTAAGTGAAAATGATGAGTTCCCATCTGTTGCGCAGACCCTAACTGAACATGGTGAGTTAACTGTTTTCTGCCAGCAGGATCACACGGGACCAAATACTTTGGACGCCCGTGGACTACTAAACTGGAACTCGTCAGTGAATACCAATTGAATAAAATTAGTATACTTGAGCACGACAAATAAGCATGAAGAGATAAAAAGCTCATCATGATCCAAGAGAATACCTCTTTCTCCCTTGCTTCAATAAGAGCAGCTTCCTTCTCTTTTTCAAGTTGAGCTGCAACCTCATCAAGCAGTCTTTTCCGACCTTCATCTATTCGCCTCTGTATTTCTAGCTTGATCTCTTCAGAGTTCAAGCTCTCCTCAACTTTTTTTCGAATAGCTTCTTCCACCCTCCGTGCGGTTTCCTCTTCTAATAGTTTCAGCTCCGCCTCCTGTTGGCGCCTAATAGGACGAAGGGGAAAGTTAGTTGGGTATATGGCCTCCATTGCAGACTCATAACACTTCAAATTCAGGATGCGTCTCTGAAGCCATACAGTAGCATAACGGAATCAGCAAGCAACGTGACGAGCTTCATCATCTATCTATCATGAATGACTAACCTTCCTTTCCATCCATCAAAGATACTAAATACAAGCTTATGCTTTTCAGGCATACCTCTAAAAGATTCCTGATCCAAACAAATGAGGTTTTTCAAACTGGTGAACAGTAGATAAACGAGGCACCAATTGGATCATCAAATATAACAAGTCGAACTATAGAAGTAGCTTCCTTCAGAAAAGCCTGTGGAGAAGAATGTCAAATAACCTGTTGCAGGTTTAAAACTAATCACAAAAAGACTTTAGTTCTGGCATTTGAAGTACATCTCTGACACAAAATATTCTAAATCTATTCAAATACAGTATAAGAAATCTAGGCGTGATAAGACATCTGGTTGTGTCGGTTGGTGGCTAAAACAGAGACAGCAACACAAACTTCTAAGAATAGAGGCATAGGGCACTGAGTTTCAACTACTAATCATTTATTTCTAATTATACTTTAAATTTCAAAAGTATTACTGTAAGTGGATTTAATCATTATCTGAGCCTGATTAGTCATTATTATAGTCTTGTTAAAGGGTGTTGGGTCGGCGTTAGAAATCCCGTTATGCCAATACTTCCTATCTAAGCCCTTGTTCAAAGGTATTTGGGTTCAGCTTTACAAATCCTGTTACACCAAAAAGTCCTGTCTAAGGCCTTAAGGCAGGTCGATGTGGTGTAAATCTTTAATCCTACAGAAAAGAGATCACCATATACAGTATAGGTGTCTCCTAGCCCCACATGCACCTTTGCACAGTGCACATTCCAACATCTCACACGTGTGGGACACATGACTGTGCATAAGGTGGGATCCACATTACAGAGATGACCTGGCCTAAAAATCAGGCTATTCTACTCATGAGATGGGCCATACATGCACATTAAATTTGCAAACTCCCAAACTTTGTTAATCAATCCATTGTTTTTGTACATGAGTGGTCCACCGATCAGTACCTGCCAGAATTTTGCAGCAGTCATCTGTGCAGTAGCAGTGTTTGCAGTATCGGTCAACACTATCTGTATCGAGGGTCAGCGATACCGAACAGCCCAGAGGTTATAGAACTTTCGGGTATCATGTGATATATCGGTAAATATCACACTGTAACATGGATATATCAATACATTGTGATATTTTCAATATATCACCATTATATGATACAAAGTATCGACAATACAGATCACATAGTCACAGTGTGTGGTCGATGCATTCAGGTCGACACCCTCCTGAAATTTTGAAGGAAAAAAAAATCACAAAAAAAAAACCTCTAAATTTATTATTTCTCTCTTCTTCCTTTTTTTTTTGGCTTCCAATCCCTTCCTAAGCTGATTTCGACCAACCCTTTCTTATTTTTTGGATAGAAAAGAAAATTTGGGTGCAAAAATCGAGATTGAAGAGCAGGTGGGCCAGAAACAAAATCAGTGAGTTTTTTTTCCCAAATTTAATCAGTTTTTTTAATCACTTAGAATCAGTATAACAAAGATGAAAATCCATGATTTTGCGTGTCTTGCATGTTCAATTTACGAATTTTAGAAATTTAGGGAAATTAGAGAAAAATCCGACATTTCCCCCATTTAATTTGCAATTAATGTGGAAAAAAATCACATTGGAGTGGTTGGAGGCTAATCTGCAGATTAACGGGAGTTTTTGAAATTTAAAATATATATATATATTCATGTGTCTACAAGGGCACAACCGCACATGCGCATTAAGGGCACATCACAGGTATATGTTTACTTCTTCGGCTTTTAAACATAATGCTTGTGTTTTCATGCATGTCTTCTTAGATCTATAAATGATATAAACTAATTTTGAATATGGTTGCATCACTTATATTAGACAGCAAATAGTTTAAGACCTTATACAAAAGGAAACTTATTATGTTCACTTGTTTTTTGTGATCTTTTGAGTTCTTAGTGTGTAATGATGTCTTTTTTAACATCCCCTCAAGTTTCATTGAAAAATTCAATCAATTTCCTAATGTTTCCCAAAAACAGTTATACATTACGCGATACATTTGATATTCTCATACGAGACATGATATGTTTATGTATCCCAAGGGTGCAATACATGCATCAATACCGATACTGAAAACACAGTGCAATAGGACCGACCTTATGCGTAGCTTCGATATTCATGTCGGGTTAGCACCTGTGTTGTGTGAGGTGTATGCATGCCTTTGCAAATCCATAGCAATAATACCATTGATGAGTCGTGAATTATCATGTCTATTATACATATCAATATACATATTTAACGTTTTCTATATTTAATAATTATAAAATATCTCAAACACTAATTCAATGATTATTGCCTACTCCACCTTTCAAAAAAAAAAAAGGTTGCTTCTTACTCAGCTCTTGTCGCCATTCTGAATTTCATACAGATATGACAGATGACAAATACAAGAAACTTCCAAAGGTCCTTTATAAGATGGGACAAAAAAGAGAGAGTGCATACGAACAAGTATGCACCCGAGATGAAGGCACATCTTGCATCAACTAGGACTAACTTCAAAAATATTCCTAATACTCTGAGTGCCTTAAACTTGCGATTGTCATAAAAGTTTTTTTTAGAGGACAGAAATAGGAAGTACTATATGTTAACAAATACAAGCCTTCAAAAAATAAATAATAAAAGCCTAGAATAAAAAGAGAGACCTTGCATCATAACTTCTGAATACAGTAATACTCTCAGGACAGAAGGATTTGGGAAGTACTTTGAGGAGAAATTTTAAACATAAAAAACAAAAACAAAATAAAAAAAAGTTTTCTAGACCATGGCACCCATATCTTCACAAACAACATAAAATAAAATAAATAAATAAATAATGCAAGGCAACAAAATTGGAACAGGTAATAGTTATGTATATACCTTTTCTTTTCTTCATCTTCCTTTCGCAATTTCTCAATTGCACTCTTGCGCTCTGTCGATCCAAGGCTTGGACTTCGAGACTTGTGTATAGGAGACCTTGTGATACTCCTACTTTTTTGTCTCTTGTGTCTCTTTGGTGTAGGAGAACGACTTTTACGCCGTCTAGGAGATGGTGACCTACTTTTGCGCCGTCGTGGAGAAAGGGAACGACTTCTCCGCCTGTGTAATGAAGTTGAGCTATTAATGACTGAAGACTCTTCAAAGTTCCAGAGCACACATGAAGTCCTACTTACCCCACTGTCAAGTGTACTAGTTCCATAATGCAACATGTAAAGTTACCTCATATATTGTTAGACTAGCCTTTGTGTGCTCCATCTTTTATCATATGAACTCTTGTATGTCGCAATCGAGCAACCAAAGAACAATCATCAGCACCCATCACCTGCTTACTTCCCATTAGCTGGGGAGCACCTATATTTCTTTTACTTTTTATTATAATGAAAAAGGTTTCTATATCATTCTTAAAACTGCTTGTAATTGTTTCACTTGAACTCTTAGTATGCGTCATCTTTTCCATCGAAAATGCATAGCTGATTACCCTTTTCAAAGCAAATTGACCTATGGAGTGGAGGTAAACACATGGACGAAGTGGGCAAAGCTCCAAGACTTGGCCATCGAGCTTAACGATGTAAACTATTGGAAATCTCACTGCAAGACTCTCCGAGCAGAAAACTGTCAGAGTTCAATCATCATTGTACAACGAAATGCTAATTTAATTATCAACTCTTACTCGTCTCTTTTTTTTCTTTTTTTTTTGAACCAAAAAAAAAAAACTCTTACTCGTCTCTGCTTGTGCAGTAAAGAACGAAGAAGTCAAAAAAAAAAAAAAAAAATGCTACTAGAAAACAGAAGGCATGCACGAGGAGGAGGAGAACCAATCAACCTATTGTACAAAGTATTTCCTTTGGACTTGTGTTTTATGCAAGTTGGACACGTTAATAGAGGAACACTTAACCAACCTCTGAACTGTATCCTCAGCATTTTGTGGTAAACTGTTAGTAGTAAGTGTTTGAAATTCTTAATAGATGCTCCTATATATCAGATGTCTAACATCTTCAGATTTTTGGAAGGTTCTTTACCAAGCCACACAAGTGAGTGTTTGGCAGCAACCATCAGGAACCATCTATATGCATTACTAGAGTAAGAGGCACTAAATGGCACCTTGTGCTTACATCATTTTTTTCCAAGGTTGGCACCTTAAGTACCCGAGTGTTGGATGTACCAAATAGCATAGTGTGGACATATCTTCTTCTTCTTCTTCTTTTTCAAGATTGGCACCTAAGTATTGAGATTAATGTGCAGGGATGTAAATGCGTTGGGTTGACCCAAACGCCCGGAGGATCCAGTCTATTTCAACTCCAGATTTGGACCCAATTTAAGGACCCACAAGTCGAATCAGGTCCACTAACCAGGATTTAGTAATCTGGTTGGTTGGAACCAAATCCAGGTTGGCATGAGCCATCATATCCTGATTATGGTGTGTGTGTGTGTGTGTGTGTGTGTGTGTGTGTGTAATTGCTTGCAGTTTTAGGAAGCTTGGAAAATGTATATTTTTGGAAAGAGTTATTTGGTAGGGTGGAGTTATTTGCTAGGCTTGGAGAATGAGAGAGCTATAGGCATGCTCTTGACCGTTGTAAATGTAACATATATGGAGCTAAATCCAAATAATCCAAATAATGGGTACCGCCGTAGAGTGTAGGCAAGAAGTACCCCTAAAATCAGATTGGTTGGATGATCCAACCCAAATCCCACCCATTAACAACACCGGCGATGTGCCTATAATCTTAACAGCAATCACACCCAAATGCATTGTGCACATAGCAACAACAACAATTTTTTTGAACCACAGCCTCTCTACCACTGAGTCGTGGCCTTGAACTGTTAGAATAGATATGTACACAGACAGGCATGTGTATTCTTAGATTAGAAAGGTGGATGGCTACCAATCTGAGAATGTACAACACTATGACTATACATACACTGATACACATCTCTATCCTAACAGAACCCTCGGAGTGGAGAAATCCAAAGGGGGATAGATTCATGATCCAGGTTACTGGTATCCCAATTCACAACAACCTAACTTATACCAAGAACCACATGTGTAAATTATAAGCACAACCAAGAAACCTCTACCCAGAAGTCAAGTTACTCACTATTTTTAAATTTTACTTGCTGCATCTTATTATTCTCCTGCAACATAGCCCTATATATATACTTCGTATTTAGAAAACCAAATCATCAAACATGCCAGTGAATCATACAAATCCAAAAGGAGAAACTAAGAAAGCAGTTCAACAAACACTACACTCTGATAAAAATGCAGAACCAATCTTGGATAGAGAGAGAGAGAGAGAGAGAGAGAGAGTTGGAAAGGAAAGCAAAAGCTTCTGTTCGCAAACAAAATTTTCTAAATGTTTCTTGATTTTCTTGCTCCAATTGAACCGTTTGCATCTATATGCAACAAAAGTCTGAAAGCAGTGAGGATTTTACAAGTATATCACCTGCCATGAGAATAGGAATATGGGGAACGACTCCGATCCCTTCTGCTTCTCCTGCTATACCTGTGGCCAACAGGGGATGGTGAATATCTCCGCCTGTATGAAGGTGAACGTGATAAAGTCCGTGGCATCACGTCTTCCTCCAAAAAAAAAAAAAACTAATAAAACAAGTCGGAAAATAATATCGCCTCAAGCTTTAGATATCACAAGTAACTGCAAAAGCAAAAACCATTTTAACAAAAAATCAGAAGCTTATATTTGGAAAATCCAAAACAACTTTTAAAAAAATACAGGTTATCTATTCAAGTACAAACAGAAATGGAACAACATAATGGTGCATGCTTTGAATGGTTCATTGCATGCATCCCGTCATGGATTTGCAAATGTCAATCTCAATGATTGGACAATCTTAGTTCTCCAATAGGTAATCTGCGAATGAGCACTATCGAGAACGGAAAGCATCAGCAATGAACAATAAGCAGGTCAAGGAAAAATACAATCTCTCAGTCCAGATATACAGGCCCAAGGCCCTGGCACCTTTTATTTATTATTATTATATTTTTTATTTTTTTTTGAAATGTAAGGTCCTAGTGTCTCGTGTACAAATCTATTAAATTACAGATATTGCTTCATGTATCAAGGTAAAATATAGCCATGTATTTCGGGAGGCAACAATGTGATCAAACTTTCATATTCCCATACGTAGAGGTAGTTTACAAGCATTTTATGAACAATGCAATAGAACTTTTAATAAGCTTTCTTCATGTAAAAATAATTTACAAGCATTTTCCTCCTTGAAACTATCCTATATTTTCAAGGGTAAAAGCTTTAAAAAATGCAAAAGGCATAGCTATAGGCGGGCACCCCTTCCCCAAACCAAGCGTCAAATGGGCTGAAGAGGAACGTGCATGAGATCCACCCTGTCCATCAGATGAACTGCCTCATGTTCACACCGCAGCCCCACAATCAGGCGATCCAAAAGTCTGGTGGGCCACACAATAAGGAACAGTTGGGACAGGGTCACTGACCATCAGGTCTATGTAGTGTTTTAAATGTGGACAATATCAGCGGATATATCCCACGATATATCTTGTATTCCACCTGTGCGATACGAAACGCACAGGTAGTGCCGATATATCCAACCTATTTGATCCAATGAGCATTTTCAATTTTCGATCCATGTTTTTGTTGTAAATCACGTTAAACAAATGTCAAATGGTTGCAAATCTATGATTCTTCATATTTTCCATAAAAAATCATTGATTTGGAACTTCGATTTCGAGATTTTGGAGAGATAGGTCAAGTTGCAAAATTTTGAGAAAAATCAAAATTTCTCAATTTCTCACAAATTAGTTGCAATCTTTATATCCAAACACAAAACTAAACATGTATGTAACATGTTCTAGTGATTCTTCTTTTGCTTTTGAATGTATTGCTTATGTTTTCATACATGTCTTCTTACATTTATAAATTATATGAATAAACTTTGAATATACTTGCATCGGTTCAGTTGATAAGCACATATATTAGGACCTCATACAAAGGAAACCCTGTACTTTTTTTTGTAATATTTTGATTTCTAAGTGTGTATTAATGTCTTTTTCAACAATCCCTGTAGTTTCATTGAAAAATTCGACCAATTTCCTAATGTTCCCATGTTTCCGAACAACAGCGATACATTACACGATACAACCGATATATCCCATGTGATAACCGATATTTATCTGTATCCCAAGGGTGTGATGCATTACGCGGTAACAATATTTAAAACATTGGGTCTGTGCGGGGCCCGCCATGACGATTATATGCCATCCTATCCATTCATTTGACGCACCTCACAAGGATTAAGGGACACACCAAAAATCATGCAAAATTCAGGTGGGCCACGCTTTAGAGGTTTTAGACATGATTCTTTGCCGTTCCCTATGGTGTGGCCAACCTGAGGTTTGGATCGGCCTGATTTTCAGCACCGAGACTAGACACAGGGTAGCACACCTGATGTACCGGGTTGGATCTCATGCACATAAAGCCGTTCGGCCCCCACGTAAGCAGTAGCCCCACCCACGACCTACACCAACATTTTCAATTAAGAAAAAGGAGCCGTGTCATACAACTTGTTGTAGGTTAACTTAACCTACAACCCATCGTTCTAAACATCTTACCCTTGAAAATCGATGAGACTTTCAAACGAAAAATTGGAAAATTAAAAATTAAAAATCAAGGAAGCATGAAAAAGAACGGCTCGTATTGCACTGCCCGTTGAAGGTGATCAGTCCGCTGAAAATATGCCATATTCCCAAGGGCAAAATTGGAAACGAAAATTCTCAGGAACTGATCACCTACGACCAGAAGCACGGTACAACCATTATTTTATACCTTCCGAAACTTTTTGTTTCCATTTTTGCCCTTATCGTAGATTTTCAAGGGAAATTTGTCGTAGAAACTGGTCGTGGATGAGCTTAACCTACAGCCGGTTGCAGGCGATCAGTCCTCTATTCCAGGACGTAGAAGAAAGGGTTGTATCGTACAACCAGAATACCTTTGAAAGCATCGAGAAGGATCTAGAAAGTGGGGATCTTCACATCCATTTTATGGGAGGATTGTTTCGCCCTTGCCCTAATATTAGATAGGCAACGTTTCAATCGAACCCTAGACAACGGAATATGATACCTTTTAATGGCTGTGATGCGAAGAGAGATGGGGTTATTTTGTCTCTTGGACAATACTGACCGTCGATTTGATGATCGGATATGAAGCAGCGGCTTCCTCCGAGACATCCAAAGCCCTTTTCTTTTCTTCTTTTTGTAGACGCAAGGAAGTGATGCGAGACGATGAATCTGGCCGGAAGTGTACACGCTCCGCACGAGATAGGCGTTGACGTTTCGCGTCACACGTGTTAATCTGGTTCGCGTGTATCTTATCTTGTCCATTCATTCGGTGGGAGGCAGTGTACTGTGATCTTGCGATGGATAAACAATCAGATCCGTCTATTCTTTATTGAATCTGAACCATTGGTCTTTTCTTCCTGAGCAATTTTTTATCCATTCAATTGTGGCGCGTGTGATGGTGTAGACAATTTGATTATTGAATCAGATCATGACCACGGACAGAAGTATTGGATGAAAGGTCTAGATCTCTTACAGGTGTGCTGATTTAGCACGTGTGATGCGAAGGCCTTCTAACTCGTTAGGGCGAGTGACCGAGAATTCTCTGAATCTCCTGATCTAGGGAGGTTTGCACCTATGGATTTCGAGTCTTTTTGCACTGATCGAAACCATTGATATGATGGGCCTCACCGTGGAGATGGGATAACCAAAAGAATTCTCTGATTATCATTTACCAACCCTTTGATCATTTCACTCTTTTATTTTGAATATGAACAGTCTCCTTTATCCATTGTTTTACTTGATATTCTTAGGATTTTCCATGTTGATTTTTTCTATATACAAAATCCACGATGAATTCCGTAGAATGAATGGTGTGGATCACTACAATATGACCCTGATCCAAAGGCTAAAGTCCGGACGTAAAAATATAAATGTGCATCGCGACGTATCGTAAACCGTCTCCCTGCTTTGCTTAGCCTGCTCGCACGAGCGTGACTGAAATACGCCTGCAGGCTGCAGGGAAGCATTTGTGGAAGATCTGTGCCGTTGATTAGTGGGACCCTTCGTACATGTATCCCGACCGAATATGAGGCCATTTAAGGAAACGGATTGGCTACTCCCCCTGACACCATCCAATGGCTGGTGGTCGGTGGTCCGTGGGCCCCACCATGATGTATGTGTTTCATCCAAGCCGTCCATATATTTTTACAGATCATTTTAGGGAATGACACCAAAAATGAGGTATATACCAATTTTAAATGGACCACATTACAGGAAACAGTGTTGAATGAGCGTCCATTAAAAAACATTTTGGAGCCATAAAAGTTTTGGATCAAGCTGATTTTTATTTTTTCCCTTCGTCTGGGACTGTATGACCTAATCAACCTATTGGATGTCAAATAAACAATACAGTGGGCCTTGGAAGGATTTTAATGATGGATATCCAATCGCTATTGTTTTCATGTGATGTGGTCCACCTGAGATTTATATACCTCTCAATTTTATGAAAAAATCATAAAATGATCTGCAAAAATGGATGAACGGAAAGGATGAAACACATCCATCATGGTGGGGCTCACAGAGCACCGACCACAAGCCACGGGGCTGGTGTCAGGGAGAGTAGCCAATCCGTTTCCGCCATTTAAACCATTACGTGGGCCATCACGCGTAAAACGAATGAGCTGTCGGATAACTCATTAGCAGCCGTCCAGCGTGGCTTGCCTGATAACCTATCAGCTTGATCATGTACGAGGCCCTTTTTATGCGGTTGGCCTTGGCCGGAGAACCGTCTGGATCTTTCACACGTGTTTCAATGGGAAAGATTGTAGGCCCTCTCAGATACGTATGCCATAATTATGGACTCGCCCGACTTGGCAACGTGTAAAACCAAGCACGCACGTGCGAGATCAGGGCCATTAGGCTGGGACAGGAATCCTCTACTGCACTTGTTTTACGTGGGGCCCGAAATGTTGTATATGTAAAATCCAGTTCATTCATCAAGTTCTATCCTTGCTTTTAGTACATGGGAAAAAACATCAGAAAGATAAACAACTCAGGTGGGCCACACCACATGGAACAATAGGGATAGGATTCCAGACATCGGTTGGTGAGTGGGGCCACCATGGTGTGTATCATTCATCAAATCCGTTAATCGGATCTAACTCATCGAATGAAGTGGAAATACAAAAATTTTCCTGATCCTAATATTATGCGGGCTACGGTGTGAAATTAGAGGTTTTAGAAGTAGTTTTACATCATTCCCATTGTTGGGCCGTATTAGTTTTTTTATTGGGCTGATCATTTCTACGTACAGTTAAAATAATGGTTCTCACATGATGGACGGAGTGGATTTATGTATAAAACATAGTGGACCACAGAAATCTTGGGTGTTTTGGGCAGTAGCGTAAAACAAGTGTTGTGTAGGATTCCGGTCCATCACATTCACACCTGCCGGGCTGGCCCGACAAGCTTTTGGGCCTGACCGACTATGGGTTGAACTTGGGCTCTTCCTGAAAACTGAGCCCGTTTGCTAACAGGAATGTCGGGTTGGCCTAGAATCCCATGGGCTTGGCCTGCCAGGATACTAATCGAACTGTAGGTCCCCCATCTGTACGACAACGATCTTGACTGTTTATTGCGTGGGTCCACCACAGATTGACGGCTCCTATAAAGTCTCCCGTCCTGAAAGAACTTGACCATGTTCTCAGTGGACCTTTTTTTATTTTCCACAAGAGCCACGCGCATTCCCACTTTGATCGTTCAAATCCTTCCATGAGTCCAGGTGGGCCTACCACGATCACTGTGCATATCTCTATTGGGTCATCTACTTTGATCACACGAACGCGGTTTGGCTGGGACCCCAACACCTGCCAGCTAGCCAGTGTCAAAGTTCTGTGGGCCCCACCATGATGTATGTGTTATCCACGCCGTTCATCCATTTTTTTCAGCTCATTTTAGGGGATTGAGGTAGATCTAAAGCTCAAGTGGACCACGCCACAGGAACAGTGGGGATTGAAGGTTTACTGTTGATAATTTCTTGGGGACCATAGAACCTTTGGATCAAGATGATATTTCTTTTTTCCCTTCATCCAGGTCTTGTGTGACCTTATTAACAGATTAGATGACAAATAAACATCATTGTCGTCCCTAGTAAGGTTTTAACCATGGACATCATTATCCTCACTGTATTCACTGTATTTTGTGGCATGGTCCACTTGAGCTTCACATACGCCTCAATTTTGGGCTCATGCCCTTGGCAAAATGGATGTACAGTGTGGATAAAACACATATATCATGTTCATGTTGGGGTTGACATCAGCTGTGGCTTGTGAAGTAGATTTAAGGCTTGTTTGAATCAAGAAAACTCCATTTCTTAAAATTTATGTTTTTATAGTGCATTACTTATCACTTTGTGCCGTGGTTTTTTTTTTTCCTACAAACTTCTTGTGCAATTGCGTGTACTTTACTTGATTGGTCTTTATGTGTTTCCACGGTTCCTAACAGTTCTTTTTCATGCTTTACATTGTTGTTTTTCTATTTCTAATTTAGATTGTTAGGCCCACTTGATGCAGAGCCTGGATCTCACCCATATGCATTATTTTTACTCAATTGCCTCTTCACTTACTCAGATGGCGGTGACCATCATGGAGTGTTGGTGCCTCATTCATACTCACATCATCCATCACTCAAAATGTAGGTCCTGTGGTGGATGAAGCATGCCTGAAAGGTGTCCTCAAATACACGATGACAACGATGTTGGTTCACCATTAATTTTTAAGTTGTGGTCTGTCCCTCATATAGGAAAACCCTGCCAGTTTGATAAGCCCATCAAACAGAAATGATTAGATTTGATTCAACATTCACAACATAGCTTGCTGAGAGTGAGGCCCGCTGTATGGATATCCTGATCACATGGCTCATGTGTGGATAAGGCCACACCAAAGCAATAAACTCTGACAAAGAAGCATGACAATGCACAGCTCTTGCATCTGTAATTCAGCATATGAAGAAAGAGAACCTGGACCTGCTACAAGACTCATGAAATCACCCACATCGTGTGACATGGGCCTCCTTGTTCTTCAATAAATGGAAATAAGACGGTCCCAGAAGCATATGGATGTCATTACATTTCCCCCAACACAAGCTTACCTTGCTTTCAGAAATCAATTGCCTGCCGGTATCGGTTGCATCATCTCTCCAGTCCAGTGACAGTCAATGTGCATTGATGCATAAGATTCAATGGGAAACTCGACATTTCCTGACTAGCACTTGAAAGTTAGATGAAGAGAATTGCAGATTCGGCCTCTCCACTGGATTCTAAACTCCCCTGATTGCAACAGCAGTTCCATAACTGCAGTGTTTTGGTAACTTATCCTGTCATTGGAATGCAGACCCCAGATAGCTTGTAAAAGGCTATGATGATGCTGCTGACCATGATTGTCAAACTCCTTCAGTTCCATCTGCAGGTGAAAGGTAACAGTTGAGGGAAGAAACCCAGAATGGGAACAAATACTCGAGAACTGAAACTGGGTAGCCTCTTAACTAGCTACGAATTGAAGGAGCTTGATCTCGGAATGACAGCTCAGTGTGCTAGTGAGAGGTTAAGATTCCGGAGCCTTTCTTTTTCTGTCCGGAGTCGAGTTAAGGTCAGGATTTGCCTGATTGAAAACAGATCTACATCACAACAAAAAGATGAATACTTGTTAGGGACCACTAAGAAATGGCATATGTTCACCTGAACTTTATGAAATCCAGAAAATACCATAGATCAATCTTAACTTGCTCCTTCCTAATTTGCCAAAGATTCAATGACCTATTTGAATTCATAAACTTGATGCTTACGCAAGTTATAAACAACCAGGGTGTAGATCAACAATGGGAACTCAGAATCAGTCTCATTTAATGGCATGTTTTTCGCCATTATTGGATGAAATAGGTTTAGTTATGTCATTGGAATGTATGGTCAGGATTGTATTGGATGAAGAGTTGAGATTGTCTTAGGCTTTAGGCTTAGTATTTTTTGGCTCTGCATGGGATTTTCTGGTTTCTGTTGAAGACTGGGCTTTTGAGCTCTTTTGTGGGCATAGGATAACCCTAACTCTCAAGTTGTGTTTGAGTCTGTTAATCTTTCTTTATATTTGATGACTGCAAGTAGATTTATGGATTACATGTTAATATCTGCTACCATTTCTCTGTTACTGGTGTATCCTGAATTTATGTGTAATGTAACATTTAATAGGGCTAGAAAATGCTAAGAAACCTTTCAATAAGCTGCCAAAATATAAATAGTTAAAAAGTACCTACCAGAGTGATCGTCTCTAACACATAAAAAACCCTAGTGACCGTCTCTTCCGCCCTCAGTGCTCATTGCCAGGGCCTGCAAACACGTCTTTTCCACTGAGGATCGAGGGGATGTGCCAGATGCCTCCCCATTTCTTAGCAGAAAAGGGTGGCATCAGGACACCGAATCCCAGCTCTGTGCAGACTAATCGACACCTAACTGCACTGTGAATCGAGGGGATGTGCTGGATGCATCCCCATTCATCTCTACAAATGTTGTCTCCTCCTAGGGTCCAATCATTGAGAGGATTGAATTGATGCTAGCAAGGTGGAAGAAGTTTTATTTATCCGGTGTAATTTCTTTCCCTCTTCAAGGCATCGGCCCTCATGGAAAAGAAAACCGAGAAAGTTCGGCAGGGCTTCTTGTGGGAGGGGAGAGAGGAGTGTCACAAATTTTATCTCCTGAAAGGGGATGATGTCTAAAAATAAAAAAGGGAATGTGTATGTGTTGGAAGAATTAATTAAAAGAACTAGGCATTGCAGGGTAAATGCTGGCGGAGGTTCGAGGAACCAGAAGTGTAGCATAGAGAGGTGAATTTCAGAAAGTACAAAGAGGGTTGGTTCCCCAGGATCCCTTCTCGGAATAGCAGGTCTGATGTGTTAGACTATAGCAAGCTAATTCAGGAGATACTTGGTAGCATATTCCACAAGGGAGTATACAGTTCTTTCTTGGCCACGGTGAGAGTTGGCTTTTGAGAAGACACGTGACTTGATGATGAACCATGTGCTGTTTGTTTCCCATCCTTACATTCCTTGGCTTCTCGTTATGGAGAGGTGATAAAATAAAAATAATAATAATAATAAAATTTGCTCTGAGTTTATAGGGGGATTGTGGAGTGGGATGTACCTCTCCATGGGAACCTTAACAACGAAGAAGCCTATTTTCATGTTGGCCTCTAGGGCAAATAGTATGGGTCCATCATTGATATATTAGGGGATGAGAGAAATGTTTGGAAGAGGTCTCCTAGAGGGATTTTCACTTCCAAGTCCCTGTTCAAGGTATATGTGCAATTGGTGTGTTGCCATATCCTGCACAAAATTTTGGAAGGTGCCAGTGCACCCAGGGTTCAAGCCTTTGCTTGGATCTCTGCAACAAATAAAATCATCAAAGGAAGAGAAATATTGTGGTCCCAAAGAGGCGCTCAATGTATAGAGCTGATGGGAATCTGTTAACAATCTATTTTTGCATTAACAGGTGGTTCACAATGTTTGGGCAAACCTCTCTAACCTTTTCTAGAATTGATGGGTCTTAAGTAAGTCCACTTCCACATCATCGCTGGATGGACAGCTAGTCCTTTTTAGGACTAGGCATCTATCATATCATATGGCAGTTGATTCCAAGTGCAATTATATGGTGGCTGTAGAGAGAGAAAATCTAGGATCTTTTAAGGAAAGGTGCTGAAGATCGGAGCTTTAAACATGGTTTTAAGACGGAGAGCCTGATACGACTTGCCTGGGTCAACTTGGATTTGGTAGCACCTGATCGGGTTCAGTAACACAAGTCACTCCCGACTCGGGCAAGTTGGGCCAATTCAGCCCTGACTCAGGCCAATCCTGATTCGACTAGGGCCAAATGAGTTGCCGAGTCTTTTAACCATAAATCAATCAAGTTCTTGTATGCATTTGAGTGACCCTCCAAAATCGTGAGTTAATGGGTTTCCCTTTAGCTTCTTTATATAGGGACTGGGTTCCATCATGAGTGGGGCTTTGGCATAGAGTGTTTCTCTGGCTCTCACAGTGGATGCAGGGCCTTTGTGGTGCAGGGATTTAAAGACTTTTTTTTCCTTGGTTTTGCATGGCAGTTTTTCATTTCTTGGACTTCTCAAGGCAGAGTGACAAGGCATAGAGTGTTTCTCTGGCTCTCACAGTGATGCAGGGCCTTTGTGGTGCAGGGATTTAAAGACTTTTTTTTTCCTTGGTTTTGCATGGCAGTTTTTCATTTCTTGGACTTCTCAAGGCAGAGTGACAAGAGTCACTTGCCTCTCGAGGCCTTTGCTTTTGTTGTTTTGTGGCTTTTGGCCTTAATAAAATTTACTCATCTTCTCAAGAGGGGGAGGGGGATGGGGGCAAAAACAAAAACAAACAAACACATTTAACAGACTATTAGCATGCAGGCAGCTCACATTGAAGCGGACAACATTAGCCCAACCCATTTCCCTCAGAGCAGGAAATTAAAATAAATGGATAAGAAAAGGCACCCTTCTAGACATATTTCCGACCAGACGGTTTTGCATGTCCAAAACCCTAGTTTTTTGGATTAAGCATGCAAACCCTTTCCAAACAGGTCCTAAATAGAAGAATGAAATGACTGTATTAATAAGAGTTGAACTTTCAGAGAAAATGGTCCTTGAGAAAACATTATACTTTGAGAAGTTAGAGGTACTCACCCACAGGTGGAACATTTCTTGTGGTGTTTGCAGTATATAGACAAACAAACTGAACAAATGTAGCCCATGTCGATGGTCTTTTTATGGCAAAAGCACCTGCATGCTTCAAAGATATTATCAGCCAACTCGCAGTAGGAGGTAGAAATGGTAAAAAGACTATATATTACAGTATAAAGCACACTTGCAAATGCACAAACATAACAATGGAAGTGAATGGCAGATAACAAATGCACCTGTGCCCATGCATAAAGGCTGTGGACTGTACTCACTAATCTTTTCTGAGCAGTAACAGATATCCTTATCAAAACCAAGAAGAAAAACATACACTACGTGGCACAAACGAGCAAACCACAAGCAACCGTCTTGTCACTCATGCATGGAGTAGGTCCTAAATAGAATATATGGTCAAAAAGGGCACTTGACAAAACCACATTCTTCCACTTTCCATACCACAGTGCGCGGAACAGCTGAACCACGTCAGTTAGCGTACACCCTGATCCATAGCTCAAGTACTAGACTGAGGGCTTGTTTGATTTTCCATGATACATGTAAATCACGGTAAATAAGTAATTATTACTTTTTCACCTTGTTTGAAATATATGAGAGTAATTCCACCTCGAAAAACGAAACATAAGTGTTGACTTAAATATGTGGACCCCACCGTAATGTATATGATATATCCACACCGTCCATCTATTTTATTAGAACATTTTGGAGCATGAACCGAAAAATGAGGCAGATCCAACACTCAAATGGCTCACACGAAAGGAAACAGTGGCCTTAATTCGTCCACCATTGAAAGTAATTTTCTTCATTGGGCCCACATTGAGGTTTTTTCATCATCTAACCCGTTCATAGGGTCACACAGGCATGGATAAGGGGAAAACACAAATATCAACTTGATCTAAAACTTTTAAGGGCCTCAAGAAGTTTTTAATGGTAGGCGTTCGATTCCTGTTGTTTCTTGTGATGTGGTCTACTTGACCTTTGGATATGCCTCATTTTTTTGCTCGTGCCATAAATTCGGCTGGCATAACAAATGAGCAGTGTGGATAAGTAACATACATCACGATGGGCCCCACATTGATGTTGTAAATTTCTCGATTTAAGTGTTAAAAAAGTAAGTTGTCACATTTGCATTGGGAAATATGTAGTAATTACCTAAGTTTTACATGGTAATTACACTTGAAACGGAAAATCAAATAGGCCCCAAGTGAAAGATACCTCGTTTCAACACTGAGGTCTTGGTATTGATTCCCTAGTGGGGGTGGCTAACAGTGAAGTGTGAACTGACAGTGTTGAAACAAGGTATCTTTCACTCGGGGCCTCTTTAAAAATCAAACAGGCCAAACAGGCCCCAAGTGAAAGATACCGCGTTTCAACACTAAGGTCTTGGTATCGATTCCCTAGTGGGGGTGGCTAACAGTGAAGTGTGAACTGACAGTGGGTGTACTAACAAGCTAACCAAATGTGTGTGTGTGTGTGCGCGCGCGCCAGTTAGCGTGTATGGCTAACATGTATTCTAAGGATATTGAAGATGACGCATGGCAGCTGGATATAAAGCACGACAGGGAACTAGCATGTTGAATGGTAACATTGAGAGGCACTTACGAGGCACGGAAATCCACCCCTACAGGCTTCGGAAGTTGTAGAAAACTGCGGGACTGCAAATCTGTTGCAAATACCATCTGCATATTTTCCAAAGGATCATTTTAGTAGCATTAACAATAGAAACAAGTTTTGCATGCCACATTAAAAGTACTCAAATAAAAGAGATTTAATTGGGAAGGGAGACAAATATTTTTTTTGAAAAGTAACTTGAATTAAGGGAGAAAGAGGGGAAAACAGGAAGAAGGGAAACTGCTGAGAAGGCAGGCCCTTAAAGTAAGAGGAAAGAGAGATCTACATTAGTCCCATCCCTTTGGGACACCCATTCAGCAATGAAACATTTAACATGAGCCGCAACTAAGTAGGATGGCTTCGCCTCATTCCGAAAACACCGCCTGTTTCTTTCAATCCACAGGGCCCACCAAACCGCCAAAATACTCGACCGCCATAATCTGGTTTTGTTTTTGCCTATTCGAACCCCGTGCCAGACTTTCAGAAGCGTGTCCACATCTTTTGGAAAACACCAGCTGATATTGAAACAAGATAGAATGGAAGACCAAACTAACTGGGCGAAAGGGCAGTGGATGAGCAAATGGTTTACCGTCTCCTCAGCGGACATACAGCATAAACAAATGTTCGGGAGGACCATTCCTTTCTTTTTAAGATTATCCAGGGTGAGAATACGATTGTTCCCAGCCAACCAACCGAAAACCTGAAGCTTTGGGGGCACATCATATCTCCACATGAAATGGGAGTGAAGGGAGGAATGAGTGGCGTTGTTGGCCGAAAGATGTGAGAAAAAGGATTTCACCGTGAATACGGAGGACTTGTCTGATTTCCAAGTGATGGTGTCATTACTGGTCTGATTGGGGTAAACATCTTGGATGATTTGCAGCAATTCCACATACTGACCAATTTCCCAGTCCTCAAGATTCCTCCTGCAAGGAATATTCCAAATGATCTTGTCCGCTTCAAGGGCATAGTTATCGACTATAAAACTAATCTGCTTTTCTACCACCTGAAAAATTGAAGGAAATATAGCTTTCAGCGGCATTTCCCCTATCCAACTATCATGCCAGAACTTGATGCGATCTCCCTTTCCCACTTTGAATCCAATCATACGGGTGACTTCGCCTTTCATCCGGCTGATTCCTTTCCAAACCCCAGAAGCCCTGTAAAGGGAAGAATCATTTGTTCACCACCCTCCATTCGAACTCCCATACTTTCCTTTGATGATACTATTCCAAAGGCTATCCTGTTCGTACCCAAGTCTCCATATCCATTTGCCTAAAAGGGCCTAATTCATCAAGGAAAGATCTTTGATACCTGCTCCTCCATCTTTAAAATGTTTGCAGACTTTCCTCCAATCCATGAGACTGAATTTTTTCTTTTCTTCATCACCACTCCAGAGGAAATTGCGTCTGAGCTTGTCGATAGACTTGAGAACTACGGGAGGACAGCGGAAGAGAGACATATAGTAGGTAGGAAGATTGGATAGAGCTGATTTTATAAGCGTGAGTCTCCCACCAATTGATAGATAACAACACTTCCACCTGGCTAAAAGATGACGGAATCTGTTGACAACTTTATCCCATTGGTGGATCTTGGGCTGACCTATACACAGAGGGAGACCGACGAACACAAATGGGAAGGAAGCCGCTACACATCCCATGAGATCAGCTATCTCCGCTATTTCTTGATCTTCCGCATTGATCCCATATAACTTGGACTTTCATAGGTTCACCTTCTGCCCTGACACAACTTCGAAACATCTGATAACTGTACGCAAGTTCGCCGCTGATTCGGGGGAAGCCTCGGAGAAGATTAGGATGTCATCCGCAAATTGCACGTGGGTGAGCGGTTCACACATTTTTATTTGGACACCCCGGATAATGCCTTCGGATTGAGCTTTCAGAAGCATTGCAGATAAAGCTTCACCGATGATTAGAAAGAGGAAGGGGGAAAGCGGGTCTCCTTGTCTAAGGCCACGAGAGCTTTTGAAAAATCCTTTCGGTGATCCGTTTAATAAAACAGAAAAGAAGGCAGAAGTAATGCATTCCTCGATCCATTGTCTCCAACGGTCGCCAAAACCCATTCGTTTCATCAGATAGAGGAGGAAATCCCAATCGACATGATCGTATGCCTTCTCCATGTCCAAATTGCAGAAAATAAACTTCCTCTTCGAGAGAAGACTGGAGTGAAGGGATTCATTGGCAAGAAGAGCAGCATCAATAATTTGACGACCTGGGATGAACGCGCACTGATTTGAACTTATTATAGATCCGATAACATTCTTCAGCCGATTGGCAAGCACTTTAGCCAGAATTTTATACAAGCTTCCTATCAGGCTGATTGGTCTGAAGTCTTTGAACTCGGAGGCTCCTGATCGTTTGAGAATCAATGCAATAAAAGTGGCGCCAATATTTGGAGACAATCTTCCTCTCTCAAAGAATTCTTTAAAGAAGGACAGCATATCCTCTTGGATAAGATCCCAGAACACCTGGAAGAAGGAAATGGGAAAACCGTCTGGACCAGGGGCTTTATCACCACTCAGCTCCGATACGGCCTTATGAATTTCATCTAGAGAGAAGCGAGATTCCAGAACGCGACTATCTTCAACACTGAGGCGGTTGAAAAAGAGGTTGTCCAAACGTGGTCTGGACCAACACTCTTTGCGAAGAAGATCCTGAAAGAACGAAATCGCTGATGTGCTGATCGTATCTCTGTCATCTGTCCAAATCCCATCTATCTCCATACAACTGATTCGATTAACGGTGGCTTGCATTGAAGCAATTTTGTGAAAATAGCTCGTGTTCCTATCCCCTTCCTTGATCCATTTCGCACGGGCTTTCTGTTTCCAAGATATTTCCTTCTGATAAAGGTTAGCTGAAAGAGCTTGAATCAGTTGAATTCTACTCGCCAGATCTTGGGTAGACATGGGTCTGCTCTCAGCTTGGGTGTCAATTCTCTGGATTTCGTCGAGGGTCAAATCCAATTCCTGCTCCGACCTGTGCTTTTCCTCTTTAGACCATTGCTTGAGTTTCTCTTTGAGAAACTTTAATTTACAGCACAATCTGTAGCCTGCAAAACCCTGAAAATGAGCTTCTTTCCACCATTCAGCTACCCTCGATCTGAATCCTGCCACATGAAGCCATGCTATATTAAAACGAAAAGGCTTCGGGCCCCAATCTACCTCCTCTGTCGATAAGATCAAGGGCCAGTGGTCGGAAGTAATCCTGGGAAGAATCGACTGAGAGGAGGCAGGCTGGAGACTCAGCCATTCAGCGGAGATTAAAAATCGATCCAATCTACACAAAATTGGGTCCATCCTCCCATTGGTCCAAGTGAAACGGGAGCCAAGCAAAGGAAGATCAATGAGGCGATTGTTATCGATCCAGTCTGAGAAGGCGGACATCTGGGAGGAAGAGGAGATCCCTGAAGATTTCTCTTCCGCAAACCTGACCGAGTTGAAATCCCCAGCGAAGCAGATAGGGCCATTGAAGCCTTGACAGACAGAAGAGAGCTCTTTCCAAAACTCATCCCTCAGATTGGAGCTGGTAGGCCCATAAACCGAACAGATAAGGAAGGTAGAACCAGATACGATGTTCCTGAGGATAACCGAGAGATTAAAAGAGCCCACCGAGCTGCTAAGAAGGGTCCAATACGCGGATCGCCAGGCTATGACAATGCCGCCTGAAGTTCCCGAAGCCTCCTTAATAATCCAAGAAGCATCCGAAGCGTTCCAGATGGAACTCATTAGACGAGCGTCGATCGCTTTCACCTTAGTTTCCTGTAGACAGATGATCTGGGGGTTATTTCTGCTACAGGTGGCCTTGATAAGTCTCCTTTTTTGTGTGGAGCCTAACCCCCGGACATTCCAAGAGATGATCTTTATGGGGCAACTTCTCTACCCCGCTCTCCCTCAAAATCTGCTTTGTCCGAAGTCGCTGGACTGATTTCTGAACTACTAAAATTCTGCTTGTGATCTTTCTTTCTGCGGCCCCTAGGAGTTCTTTTCTGAGTCGATCTGACGGGATCCAACGGACGACCTCGATTCTCCACACATTGAAAGAGAGCGAGGTAGTCCTCAGGTCGATCGCCAAAAGAGAGACCCAGCAGTCTACCAATGTGACCCATAGCATCCCTAATCCACCTCTTTCTCTGAATCTTTTTACTCAACACCGCCCGCTGATCTTCCTCTAACGGTCCCGCTTCAGAGGTGGCAGGTCTCGATTGGAGAGGTTTGACGATAATAACCTCTGAGCCTGTCTGCTCCTGAAACAGAGATATAAGATTGAGGTTGGGATCGTCGATGGGAAGAGAAATGTGAACAGAAGTGGAGGTTGCAAGGGAGGAAGGGGATAGAGATGAGAAGGATTGGTGATCTTCAATGAGTGAGGGATCGGGAGGGGAGTCGAATGGGATTAATTGCAGGAGAGAGCAGCTATCGCCCGGAAAAGGGAGCCCAGAGACGCAATCCACCCCTTCAGAAACCGTATAGGAGACAGAGGGAGTGAGCAGGCAGAAGGACGGGAGAGGTAGGTGAGGGTTAGGAGAGGCCGGAGTCCGATTAAGATCAAAGGGAAGAGGGCCCTCATCACGAACCGAGGCAGGAAGAGAGGAGACCGGATGGGGGAGGGAAGGAGGAACGGAGTCGAAACTCAGACTAGAAGAGGAAAACGACCTCAGCAGAGAGCCACGCGACCGCAATGAGGAGTGGACACGTGCAGGCGAGGACGAGCGAGCGCGTGCGAAACGTGGACAACTGCTCTCACCCCGTAGGGTCGGTAGGTCTCCACAACGGACAGAGAGCGCGGCTCGAGGCAAAGAGAGAGAAGAAAAGAGGGAGCGCTGCTCGAGGCAAAGAGAGGGCGCGGCTCTAGGCAAAGAGAGTTGAAAACCCGCCACGTGGAGAGAGAGAAGGAGATAACTCAGCAGAGGAGTTAAATGCTCCACCTACCCCAGAGAAATGATCCTGTACTCCGCGTGAGCACCGAAAACGAGTGTCAACTTCTACTCTGCCTTGTTCAGAAGACAGCTCCGGCGGTGGGGGAGGGGCCCGACACCGCCAAATGTCCCCCCAGCGCGGAAGGGGAGAGTCAGGCCCATCTCTCAGAACAGGAAGATCGATCGATCGGTTGTCGGCGATAATCGAGATGAATGGAGGAAGAGGTAGACCTTTCTTTCTGCAGATTCGGAGACGGATCACCCCCATCTCCACTCCCCTAGAGGTCTTTAAATCGATTTCCACCAAGGAACCCAAACAAGATGCTACATCACGGAAGAAAAGATCGTTCCAGAATTCAAGCGGAACGCCCCAAACGAGAATCCACATTTCCTCGAAACCGAATGCTGAATATTCATTCCAGGGGATGACTCCTCTAACCCGATCGTCACGGTGAATGGCGCCTGCCATGAGCAGAGGATCAAGATTAACACCCGGGTCTCCTTTCACCCAAACCGCGTTGTGATCAATAGGTCTAAGATTAAAAGAGGCAGGACGGATGTTGGTGCATTCATCAATCCAATCATAGAGTTGATCAATGGTGATATTATCATAGCTAAGGATGACAACCGTTTCCTTCAACTGTTCCCTGGCTTGCAGAAGAGCTTCCGAGTTGAATCGAATGACATGAGGGGGGTCGGGTATGGAGGGGGTAGCCACTTGAAGGTTCGGCGATTGCGGGTCAGTAGGGACAGACTGATATTGGACAGGTAAAGGCTGCGTGGGACGAGGCTGACGATGGACGGGAGGGGACTGTTGTTGAACAAGGGAGGATTGGACAGGAGGCTGGGTTTTAAGGAGAGGGGGATTGATAAGAACGTCCCTAAAGGAGAGGGGATGGGAAGGTAAGGTGGATATGGGGAGATTAGAAGCAGCGGGGATGGGAGAGGGCCTGAGAATTCTACGTTCCGGGCCGAACCTGGCTCGTTGTACTAGCAGCCTCTCCCCGCCAAAGCTCTGCCCATGCAACATCTCTACCGCCCGAGACAACTCCTGCTCGGAGCTCATCCTGATAAGAGCAAAACCCCGATAGTCTCCTGTTTTCTTGTCTCTGGGCATGATGACATCCATCACCGCCCCTGCCCTCCCAAATACTTTCTCAAGATTTAAAGGATACCAACCGATTGGATATCCTTTGACGAAAAGGGTCGGATAAGAATCATATTTGTTGCTTCTCGTGGCCTTTGCTCGAGTTCTACCTCCAACTTTGATCCAACCACTGGCCTTGTTTCCATCGGTTTTTTCCCCGTCGATCGAGGAAAGGGATTTTCTTCTATTTTCATCAAACTCTGAAGGTCCGTCTTCTACGAGCAGTCTCTCCTCTTCAGTCTCTCCGTTTTCCATCAGATTCGAAGGGAGACAAATATGAAGATGATAGAAAGAAAAAGAAAAAGAAAAACGTTCGTGATGATATGCTATATACCTCTAATGATAACAGTGTAACAAGACAAACAAAGCCATTAAGTAAATGTTAATGCCTTTTAACACAGCTGACCCACAACAGTGACATGGTGGTATTCTATTAGGAAAAATCTGAGAGACAACAGAGGATGAACTTGGCATGTGTAGCAGTGTTAAATCAGCCTTCGCATTGGTTTTTTTTTCTTATAACTTAACAACCCATTTGGATATAAACAAATCAGCTGTTTTTTATTCTTCTTTGAAACAGATATGCATCTGTTCCTCTGTACATTTTGGGTGGTGCACGAAGGCTTCCACATTTTCTGGTTTTTTTTTTTTTTTTTGAAACTGTAATCTCATTTTTTGTTTTAGCCTCATATACTGGAACTAACTATTTGTGGAAAAAATGGTATCCAAAAGGACCCAAAGTCAATAAACCTAATAGGGCAGAGAAAAAAGTGCAAAAGAGGGAAAATTATCAGAATTCATTGGAACCATGCAGTAATGCCCTGTGATCAGAACCCGAGCATTGTGAACTGAAGCCAACAATTCTATCACCATCAAGTTTTCTTTTTAAAACCCACTTGGACCCAAGGAAACTCTTATTTTTCACTACATCAATGAAGTTTAAAGCATAACCTACCATCCACAACTAACAGGGAATGATGTTTAATACTTTAGTCATTCACATTACTGACTGAGAGCAGAAATAACATGCCATTGGAAGCCAAAAAAACCTCAAAAGCAGGGATAAAGTGTTTTTTTTTTCTTCTTCTTCTTCTTCTGGTAAGTAACATACCGAAAGATATTGAAACAATCCCTCTAAATGTTGGGGCTTCAGATAAACACCCCCTGTTATGTACGAGGCCTGGCATTAAAAATCACAGCGTAAGTAATCCATGTAAGTAACAGAAAGGTCATGTTAATGTTATGTTACAATCTAACGTATAAAAAAATCATCCCAAAATTACCACCTGTTGAAGGAAGGCAGAGTGTTGAATGCCGACAACACATGAATCTATAGGAATCTGCAGGTGAAAAGGTAGCACACATAAAGATTTCACCAAAAGAATTTTTTTTTAAAGTGCACATGGGCATGGGCGTGGCTGCACGTGGGCCAGTGTATATGTGTGTGAGTGGGGGTGATCGTGTATGCATTTGTGTGGGTGTGTTCGTGCAGGAGTGTAGCGCGTGTGCGAGTGTGTGTCAGGGAGGGGATATGCACACGCATGTCTGCGTAATGCAATACCCTTGTTCTATGTGATCACCAGAATCAAAATGAGTATGGTAGAAATGAAAATCATAAAATACTTTAGTTGAAAATGTGCTTAAACTTTCTCAACCAAAAACGGAATAGAGTAAATGAAAGAGACCATGATAATAAAATTTTAGCTCCCTTATGCATACAATACCATGGAACGTTGAGCTGAGAATATTGCATTCATTACAGCAACGTATCTGCCAAGATAAGCTTTCAGAGTAGGAAAACAATATTAAAAATTCCAAAATGGTGAACATAAAACATGGTGCACATACTGTTCTGGCCCATCTGGAGATCCCTGTAAGCATAAGATCTGTAAAGGATGTTAGTTAAAGGTTCAAAGACAGTTCCATATATAGTTTCACGATAGAAAGTGCACAACCCAAACATCTACATGCTAAGGAAAGTTGCCAGGCACATCAAAGGCAATGGAAAGCAGATCTAAACAGGAAGACATTTAAAACAATCGATCCTCTGCATGCAATTTGGAGAATTTAACTTATTCAGTTAATGTCAATTCTACGTCCAACCTTGCTTTATATTCTATTTACCGATACCAACTTTGTAGCACATATGATTGGGCAAATCATCATGTCAGATGTATTTGGGGAAAAGCCGCAGTCTCTGTAGTTTCAGCCTTTGGACCTTGCTCCTTTGGCCTTTTGGAAGTTTTATTTATTTTATTTCTGCTTATTGCAAATATATGGTTTTAGACTGACAGAAAAACAAATGATGGAAGGCCTTGAGTTCATTTTCTAGTTTATGGTGCCTACGTGCAGGTACAACTGTTGGAATCCAACAGGAGCATGGATTCACAGACTCAAGCCTGAAAAATAGGATTGATGGGTTTTTTTTTTAGAGAGAGAGAGAGAGAACGATTATTTTATTAAAAGAACAAAAACATACAAGAGGAAGGGGACAACCAAAAGGCAACCTGAGAACTACCCAAGAAAATCAAAATTACGATACGTCAACTTAGAAAAGCAAAGGCTCATTCGATGGATTTGATGGATTATTAATACACGTTAAACAATTTTGAGAAATTCATACAACATCTCATAATTCTATGCCCTTCTAAAGGCTCAAACACTGTAAAGCAGTTTGTAGCACTTGGAACCTTAGCTTACTTTCCTCATGTAGTGAGCATGAAAACACATGTATCATATTGAGTTATAACTGGCTCACAAGACAAGTATGAATTTGATGCAAGCAAATAGAATTCCAAACATTCGGTCGAACCAAAGAGGAAATGGCAAGAATTACATGATGCTTCCTAGTAAATTTATAATGAGAAAGCATTTCCCAAATTCCAGTTGGGAGTTATTTGGCAACTTGGAATTTAGAAGTTACCAAGGAAATTATTTCGAGGAAACAAATTCCCTGAAATACTGATTCTGTCAGTCATGTTTGACATCAGGGAATGAAATTCTGTGGAATCTAGAAACCATGTATGGGCACTTGGAAAGGTCTTTTTATGAAACAAATAAAACGCCTGACCATTGGAAGGGAATTATTCCCTGGAATTTGCAAGCTACCCATTGTCCACCATTTCAAAAGCTGGTCTTCTGCCAGAATTGGCTTCCAACCGGAATCCATTGCTTACATTTTCCTGGTTGCGAAATGCAGGAATTTGCCCTACTTAAGGTTCCATTTCTGGCACCGCATATTTCCAAGTTGCCAAATGACCCCTTGCATTTCTTTTGAGCCTGACTTCAAACCTACCCAGATCCACACGAATGCTGACAAGAGAAATTGCAATTCGTTATTTTAATTTATCAGACTAAAATTGAAATCAAATTCCATAGTGCATCCAAACACACCCCAAAGTGGAAGAGGGCAGAATCAGCATATATTACAACACCCAAAAGATATAAACAGTTAAAAATCACTCACTCGGGGCTGCGGATGAAGTGGCCCAGCTCGGAAAACCCTCTGTATATCTATCAACCGAATCAAATGAAACAAACTATCCAAACCGAACAAATCAAAACAAACATGAATGGTAGGATACAACAAAGAGCCAGCGACAGCGATCCAGAAAGGAGCGAAGACCCATTCCCAGCCGCCAATTCATCCTTCCCAATCTGTCGATCTCTGATCAAGAAATCCTCCAGATTCTGAAGGACTGCCGAGCAGACACTGGGCATGTTCCTGCTCTCAGAGGCGGCGGATGTCATTGGCGGTGACGAGGAGTCGTAGATGTAGTCGCAGGAATTGACGCCAGTGGCAATCACAACGACTTGGTTGAGTTGGTGGAGGAGAATAATGGAATTGAGGAAAGGGAGAAGCTGAAATTTGAAAAATAAGTTTTTTAAAAAATGCATTTTATATGAATCTATTTAGAAAAAAATGGGAAGAGAGAGGTCACGTGATTGAGGAATCTGGAGAAGGAGAGAGAGGGTGTGTTGGGGTTTGACGATGCTCCTCCCCAGAAGAAAGGGTTGGTGTCGAGCGCAACGACGAGAAGGCTGACATCGTCTGTAAAATCGACAGAAATATGAGAGTACGAAGAGAGAGAGAGAGAGAGAGAGAGAGAGAGAGAGAGAGACCGGAGTAGAGCTTTGATGGAGCTGGTGCCATGAAAGGAATGATTTGCGGAGAGTGCTGGGGTTTGCTGCTTGGCGTTACAAGGACGGTAGCAAGCGAATTGCCTGGGGTCGCTGGTGTAGAAGGAGCGAAATCGTCTAAAACAACCAGGCTCTGTGGGGCCCACCGTGTCGTATGTGTAAATCCAGTCCGTCCATCAGGTGGAACCAATATTTGAACCGTACATGCGATATATCATCCCAAATGCTGCTAGGAGCAACGTCAACGGGAATCGTGTAAAAGTGTCCCTAAAACCTTTGAGCTTGTGCGGTGTAACCCCCATGAGAATTGGAAGCGGATTGGCTGGTGTACCACGCACCAGCTATATATAGCTGTCACGCTCCAAACTAAAAAATTAGGCTCACAAAATTTTTGATAGCCGAATCCGGCGCCGAGAAACTTCCGTAGTACTCCTCGGCTTCCAAGGGCGCCCATCGCTGATTCCATCTTGGAATTCTACGAGGATTTTCGGTGAAATTTTTTTGAATGTAATGGAGATAACCACAAGCATAACCAAGTCATGACATAACATCACCACATATCAAATATATCAAAAACTTTTAAGTACAATGCAGAAAGGAAATACGAGAATCAAAAAGCTCCAAAAGAGATCGATACGCGCTCTGCCTTCGTCATTGCTTCGTCCATCTAACGCTACTGCGCACGCAATTGCATAAGCTTGCTAAAAGCTTAGAGGGTGGTGCAAGTGTGTGTATAAGGCAAACGCCAAGTGTACAATATCGGAGTAATGCAGAAATATGCGGTAAGTCCATGAATGCTATCAGCTGTACCAGAGCTATGTAACGTAAGGCATGAATAATATCAGCCATACCAAGGTCATGCGATGCGAAACATGAATGCTATCGGCCATACCAACGCAATGCAAGGCCTACGTAGCCGAATGCCATATGCGAGATGCAATACAAGCATGCCAGTCCTCATCATGTACACATTTCGATGCTTCCTCTCGGATATCACCGGGTCTAATACACCTCACACCGATCGCCTCCTCCCTAGGCCGCACGGTCAAGCAAGTGGAAGAGACCACACTATCATCGACCGCAGAGTCACAATACCTACCCGCTCGTCGATAATGCGGACACATTTGCGAGTGGTTAAACTCAATCTAGCTTATAGCCTCCTCACTCGGGCGGATAAGGCCACACCCCTTTCCAACCGACCACGACACGGTGGAGACGCGCCATCGGTATTCGACACTTCGGGCGCTCGTGTATCCACTCGGCCTAGACGTTGGAGCATCTCCCCGGTACCAAAAGGTTCTGGGACTTTCACCCAATGACATCCTAAGTGCCCACAATCTTTAGAACAAAGTATTTCCGATATCCGATACGGCCATCCACGATGTGCACAGTGTGGAGCCACGACCCGATGTCGCTAGGGCGTGCAAGATGATCAAGTCACACATATGCGAGATGCATGATTCACACCGTACAATCATACAGCAATCTCACGCGTACCACGCGATCATGTGGGACACTCCGTCTCATAAGGAGTCCCGTAAATGTCTCAGCCCAACGGCTTATGCTATGATCAAACATTTCTCATATCAAGCGTACATATGATGCGTATGCGTATGAATCATGGAAGTGCACTAAGCATGTTATAAAGTGGTGGACTATCAACAAGTATGGGCCTACTAATGGGCCCTAAGGAGAGTTATAATGCGGACATTTAACCAACATTATTCTTACAATGGACGTCAAACCAAAGATTGCTCCCAAGGCATAACCTGTCATCAAATATTATTACACACACTATGGAGGAATCACTCATTGCAATGGACCCTAAGGACATCCTGTTGGGCCTCGACCAATGGGCCTTATATTCATCAAATGGGCCGCATCATATGGGCCTTTTGTAAATCAAGTGGGCCACATCAAAGGGGCCTTATGTACATTGCAATGGGCCATATCTCACGGGCCTTTGAATACATCACAATGGGCCTTGTAACATGGGCCTCAAATACATTGAATGGGCCCCATCACATGGGCCTTATAAATATCAAGATGGGCCTCAACAACGGGCCACAAATACATCAAATGTGGGCCTCAATAATGGGCCATAAGCAGAACATAATGGGCCTAATCACTTGGGCCTTATATATACACCAAGGTGGGCTACACCAAAATATAAGTGGTGAGGATGATTTCCACCATTAAAATCCCTAAGGCCCACCAACAAATATATATTATATAATATAATATATAATATATACAATATAACATATATAATAATATATATATATATATAATGATATATATATATATATATATATACACAATATAACATATATAATATATATATATATATAATGACATATATATATATACACACACACACCACACACACGCAGCACGCACGCACGCACGCGCACACACACGCGCACACTTCGTGGACGGTGAAACACATGCATCACTGTGGGTCTCATGTGGGGCCCACCATAATGGTTATCTTCCATCCAAACTGTTCATAAGGTCGGGGAGGTTTGGAAGAAGGGGAGAAACAAATTTCAGCTTGGTCCGAAACTTCTATGGACCCAGAAAGAGGTTTCAATGGTAAATGTTCATTCACACTGTTTCCTATGATGTGGGCCACCTGAGTTCTGGATGGGCCTGAAATTTGTAGCGAACCCACTTCAGTACGTGGCCCACCAAATGGACAGAGTAGATATAATAAATACATCATGGTGGGGCCCACGACTCCAGTCGTGGGATCCTGTCCGCCCGCCTACACGCGCAGGCAGTGCCTGCGCCTCTGGCGCTGTCAGCTGCCTTCTTTTTTTTTTTCTTCCTTTGAAAAATTCGATTTCTCGAGGATTTTTGTACGTGGAACCCGCATCAGCTGAATCTGACCCTGCCAATGGATTCCATAGTCCATACTCTATCCATCAAGCCCAATATTGGATATTTTTCAATGTACAGAAATATTAGGGAAGTTTTCAACGGTGAAAATTACGATTTCCAAAGGTATGGTCCGCCTGAGAGTCAGATTAACATCATTTTTCTGCTCAACGCCTAAAATGAGGTAGGAAAGGAGATGGACGGCTTGGATTGAACCCAATCATCAAGGTGGGGCTGCATGAGCTGTCTGCCCCAAAACCCAAAAAAAATCACCTTTTTCTTTCTTTCTTTCTTTTTTTTGCTCAGCCAACATCCAGCGTCCCTGGACGGTTTTAGGCAACGACTATACAAGGTGGGGCCCTGTTTAGGTGGGCCACCAAATGGTGGTTGGTGTGGGTGTAATACATATAAGGTGGTCCCCACTCATAGGCGGCTCGGATAAAATTCTTACTTCATGGTGGGGTCCATTCAAGTGGGTCACACAATCATATCATCTCAAGAAAAGTAAAATGAAAAAGAAAGAGAGAGAGAGAGAGAGAGGTGGGACACACTTGTGATGGAGGGACCCCGACACTATGGGCCCTCCCTTACATTCTATCATATATCAAAAGATAATCATAGTGGGCCATTGGCCATATTTTAGGGTCCCAAGTGAGATCCATACCATTGATCGGTAGGCCTCACTTAGCTCATCCAAGAAAGCATGAAAACTACCCTATCAAAGCATCCGCCGGTTGATCTCTTTGGTTCATTGGAATGCCTATCTCCTTGTGCTCCTCTTTGATGGTGGAAGATGGAGTTTGAATGGTTAGGATGATGGATCTTGTGATGGGAATGGGTCACTCTCAATACACTCACTTTTCTCACACTTGGGATGCCATGGACGTGGGGTTTTTTTTTCTCCTTGCTTGGGAATGAGAAATGAGGGAGAGAGAGTGTAGTAAATAGAGGGAGAGAGTAGCTTAGGTAGGCCATGATTATTTGTAAGAAATGGTGGCTTGCAATAAATGGTTGTAAGAGAGCTAGGGGTAGGGTGGTTAGCCATAAGTGCTTATAAGAAGGCTAGGGGGTAGGGTGGCTATAGCTTAGACTAGGGTGGCTATAGCTAGGCTAGGGTGGCTATAGTTAGGGTGATGTCATCCATTACCCTCATAATTACTTAGGGATTTGTGCCACATGAGATGGGTGGGTCCCGCAATATGCGGTCCACGGTTATTATAATGTATGGTCCACATCTCATGATCTAAGCTTCGGATTGACGCATGAGACGCGGCGTTGGAATCGTGGCGACGGCGCGGTCGCAATGGTACGGGTCTCGAATTAAACCGACTCGAATCTAAAGAATACAACTTATAGTCGTGCGCAATGTTGATTATCAGTCGCGGATTGCCGGACTTCGACGGAAAGGATTGCAGGATTCATCGGAACAGTACGAACTAGGATACGGGTCTTACAGCTATATAGCTGATGTAGATATGCGTCGTGCGAAGACGAGTGCCGACGCTCCTCGACCTCTGAGTTGTACGAATAGTTGAAAGGTTATCAAAGTTACATGCCCCCACAATGATGTATTTATTATATCCACACGTTCATCCATTTTCTTGATATCATTTTAGAGATTTAGTAAAAAAAGAATAATCATATCTAAAGTTCAAATGGACCACACCTAAAATAGCAGCGACGATAACGACCATAACATATATTTTCCATCTAATCTATTAATAAGGTCACAAATACAAAGATGAAGAGGAAAAACAAATTTCATATTGATCCGAAACTTCTGTAACCCCCACAAGTGTCAAACCTTAAGACAAGCTTGCCAAATGGATGGACCGTTTGGATATAACACATACCTAGTGATGGGACCCACAAAACCTGCGCGTCAATACACCAACTATATATCTGGGTGCGTGGTACACCAGCCAAGCCGCTTCCATGAGATTTGGATCATTTCACCGTGGTGAGTTACACCTTATTAACAGGTTTGATGAAAGATACACACCATGGTGACACAAATATATGGTTGACATCTTCGCCCTAATGTTCACAGCGTGTGACCCTCCAATGCATCTGGCTGATTTTTGTCCTCAGGTCATTGTAATGGAGGACAACACCTGATGGACGGAGTACATTTTACTTATACAAGCGGTGGCCTCACTGAGCTGGAGTATTGAGAGCGGATCTGGGGTGACAATGCAGTGGGTGTTTCCCTAGCCACGCCAGAATTGAACATGAGCGAAGCTTGTTCGGTTATTTCACTAGATTCAGCTTGACTCGAAGTTGGAATTGAGCCCAGCTGTACTGATTTTTTCAGCTTGATGGGAGTTTTAGCTGTGCTCGAGTTGGCCTAAGTACAACTTAGCTGGCTCAATGCTCCACCTGAACTTGACTCAGTTCAGCTCAGCTTGATTCGGCCTGAGTTATAACTTAATTATATATTATTATATTTATATATAACCTAATTAATATATCGTATATAATATCAAAAAGAGCCTGCCCATGTAAAATCTGGAAAGAAAATGCTCAGCTCAAAAGTACAAACTCATACTTGCTCGAAAACTCAAGCTTGAACTCACCTTCAGTTAACCTAAGTTAGTGGAACCGAGTTGAACTATGCCAAGCTTGACCCAGTTTGTCTCAGATGCAACTCCAGCCACGTGGCCGACCTTTATGCATATATTATATTTTCAGGCCATCTATTAGTTTGTCTATCTCATTCTAGGGCATAGTTCATATTTGAAGCATATCAAAATCTCATGCGGACTACACAACAATATAAGAGATAGTGGTGATTGAATGCCCACCATAATTTATGACGTAGAGATGAACGTGATGAGGTCAATCACCATCTTCCTTGAGGATAACTACTCCGAATCCATAGAGTTTCTTTGGACTCTTTGTAAAGACTTTTCAATTTCACGAAAAAAAATATGAGGAAAATAGAAAATAAATTCTATAAAATTCATAATTTAATAAATAATTGACTAATCTGTATGTGCCTGTTACGTCATTAATATATATATATATATATATATATATATAATTTTAAAAATAAAAACTAAAATTCGTAATTACTAAAAATAGCAATTTTTCAACTATAATAAAAATCATAATTATACTATAACTCTTCTAAAACCTAATTTCTAAAAATAAAAATTTCAAATAAACTTTTGCTATAGGAGTCGTGACATAGTTACAAGTTATTTTAAAATTGAAGAAAATCTAAAACTCTAAAAATAGAAAAATATTTAAAAATCTATAATTACTAAAAATAGTTTTTTTCATAACAATTCATTTTTTAGTTGAGAGCACGTGTTTTCTGACGAAACGGACATATATTACCCACTTTGTGGTTTGGTTCATCTCGGATAGCCCGTTTCAATAAAGATTGATAGGTTGTGCATCCCGTAATGATACCCGGATCAAAAGTTATAGTTATTTTATGGTCCACCTTCTTTTGGCCCAACCATTCTAGGAATGTATCCGTGACACATTTTACATCAAACCCCTCCGCCCCTGGGAACTTGGCTCATGATTCGAGATAAATTATGACGCCAATATTTATTAGCCCTTCTCTTGTACTTGACATTAGACTATTGAGTTGACGCAATACATGTATCCATGCTTTCATTGACTTGACTAACATCGATCAGTTCATTCTCTTATGCTTTCAAGATCTCATGTCCATTATGATAATGTAGACAATTAGGCATACTTACCCCTGAGACAAGATCGGTATGGTTTTGCATATCTCGCATGGGAGGCAATTTATTAGGGAGTTCATCGAGCACAACTTCCTTGAACTCCTGCAACACTAGTTTTAAATCCTTTGGAATGTTCACAAGCTCCATGTATTTTTTCTTTTCAACTAATGCATATATATCTACTGTTTCCTCATATTATTTAACAAATGCCTATTTAGTTACAAGAGATTATCCCTCCACTTTATAAGTAATAGGTTGGTTCTCCATTCTCATGGGAGCCATATGTTTACCACTGATGAATCATGTGGCCCATTGCAACTCCGTTTCGACGCAGTCATCCCTCATTGACAAATAATGTGATTTCTTTGCATATCCCCCTACCGATCAATTATTCTGCCTATAAATCTGGTTTTGTTAGAATAACACCTGATCATAGTTGTTAGGGAGGAATTGCATGTACAATAACTTCTTCATTTGTGACCACGTGCAAGTTGGCGTTTTCATCTGTCTCGTCCGCTCGAGTTGAAGTTGTTCCCACCAAGCTGAAGCTTTGCTCGTCATTTTGTAGGCCACAGGTTTAACTTTTTTTTTTTCCGCGATGTCCAGTAGTTGAAGAAATGTTCAACTTTAAACAACCAATCAATGAAGTCCTTGAAGTAGAGTTAACCATTGAAACTAAGAAAATCAACTTTCATATTGAATTTTTGATCCATCTGATCTATCTGATCAATGCCTCGTTTAGGATGTTGTGGAATCATGGCGTCGGATTCCACATTCTTAGGAGTAATCAAGTGGCTCACTGTTAGCATCACCTTACGATCAATGCGATTACGAATTCCAGCAATTGTTGGTGGTGGATCACCACCACAAACACAAATTTGCCCTAGGGCCTCAGTTATACGATCCGCCATACAATCGATGGAAGCCTGCAACCCTTGCATGACTTGTCAATTCTCTTGCTGCGCCGCTGTTAAAGATAAATTTCCTAGAGTACCATCCATAAGATTGTTGTTCAGCCCATCGTTAGAAGTCATTGATCATAAGAAAAGCCTTGCTCTGATACCAATTGACGCATGGATGAACGTGATGAGGTCAATCACCATCTTCCTCGAACATAATTACTCCGAATCCACGGAGTTTCTCTAGACTCCTCATAGAGGTTTCTCGAATCCATGAAGAAAAAAACAAGAAAATATATAAAATAAATTCTATAAAATTTGTAAATTGATTGATAATTGACTAATCTGTACGTGTCTATTACATTATTAATATAGGAAAAAAAAACTAAAATTCGTAATTACCAAAAATAACAAATTTCCAACTCTAATAAAAATCTTAATTATACTAAAAACTCTTCTAAAGCTCAATTTCTAAACATAAAAAATTTGAAATAAACTTTTGTTAGAAGTCCTAGTATAATCACAGGTTATTTCTAAAAATGAATAAAATATAACACATAAAAATAGAAAAATATATTAAAAAAATCAGAATTACTAAAAATAGCATTTTTTCCCAATAATTCGTTTTTTAGTTGAAAGCGCATGTTTTCTGATGAAAACGGAAAGATGTGACCCACTTTGTGGGTTGGTTATTCTCGGATGGCCCGTTTCAGTAAAGATTGATAAGTTGTTTGCCAGTAATGATACCTGGATCAAAAGTTATAGTAAATTTATGGTCAACCTTCTTTTGGCCCATCCATGTTAGGAATGTATTTGTGACATGTTTTACATAACTTGCCATGCCACATTTTCATAAAGGTCACAAATACACGGATGAACATACAAATATCCACTTGATCCAAACCTTTTTGGCCCACGGTAAGTTTTTAATGATTAATCGCCACCATTGTTGCAGTGTAGTGTACTTGAGATATGTATTTACTTCATTCTAAGACCATTCCAAAATCGAGTTGGAAAAGCTGATCAACAGGGTCAATGCATAACACATCCATCAAGGTGGGCGCTACCGGAAGGGAAACACCACTGTAGGCCACCACCCTCATCTGAGACGGTGGCCTCTTCCATCGTTTTGTGATCGTCGACGACATACCCAAATTAAAAAAGATAAAAATCCAAGGTGGACCACACTATGGTGTTTAAGCACTTCGTCAATTGAAAATTTTCTACAGTTTAACCTGATGTTTCCATAACGTCTATTTTCCATCAAGGTTACATAATCCTGGATGAAAGGGAAAAAACATATCAGCTTAGATCCAAAATTTTATGGTTAAGTTTCTAATAATAAATCACCACTGTTTCTTTTATATATATATATATATATATATATATATATATATATATATATATATATATATATATATATATATGAGTGGGGTGGTATCCTGCGCACCGTCCCGCAGGAGACTTTCGTACGCACCAACGTAAGCTTTCTTAGATAGGTGGACTGGGGTGGGCCCATTGTGATGTATTCGTGAAATCCACCCCAACCATTAGGTCTGTGAGAGAAACTAAGCTGTGAGACTCCAACATAAAGTTGATACTTAATTCATGTGGGTTACACAAAGGGATACAGTAGGAGAGGGGGATGACTAATGTTGACATTGTACAGGGTCCACCGTGATGTTTATCTGGAATTCACTCCAAACATTATCTACCTTATGAAAATTCATGTATGGGGACCAAAATTTATGCCTATAAGTGATTTATGTGAGCTACACCAAGTTAAACAAGTTGGGTGGTGGGCATCCCTTGCATTGTTTGTTCATATGTGGTCCAACATAAATTATGAATGTCTCATGTTTGATCCCCATGGCTATGTTTTTCTCATGCACCATATAATTGGAGTTGATTTCACATACACATCACGATTGGGCCATCTCCAGGCCTCTTACCTTGGTTTTCCCACTCGTCTCATGCACGCTGACGTGATTCTTTCAGGTGGCAACATATACTGGAAGGTGTTGAAACTGCAATGTGGGCCCACCATGATACATGCATGATCCAGATTGTCCATTCATTTGTCCATATCATTTAAGGGTATCGGACCAAACTTGAGTAAGATCCAATTCTCAGGTAGGCCTTGTAAAAATCCAATGATATGCATCTTCTCTCACTTTTCCTCGGTGTAGCCCACTTAAATCATGAACCTACATAGTTTATTAACTTTTTGGCTAAATTTTTATTACAAAATTAATCATCGGAATGGATTTCATGAACGCATCATAATGGGACCTAACCCCAGCCCAGCGTGTAAGCGAGCCTGCCTTGGTGCTGGCGGGACGTGCATAGGAGACCGCCATATATATATATATATATATATATATATATATAGAGGAATGCTCAGCTACGCACCGGTTCGCACATCATTACGTGCGAACCTTCTTATCAACCGTCGGATTAGGCAAACGGTCTGGATGAAGGCGTTCTTAGCGCGAGCTTAAAAAGAACGAGTTTCCTTCTCTCGCACGACTCTTCACCCTCTCCGAAGGATGCGGCGGAAACCTTTTTATATAAAATTCCTCTGTTTGGATGTTATGTGGGTCGCAGTGATAAATCCACCCCGTCCATACATTTTTAAAAATAAATTTATGGTATGAACCCAAAACTGAGGTAGATCAAAATCTTAAGTGGGCCACACAATGTTGATTGAACTCTCACCGTTAAAAACTTTCTAGGGCTACCAAAATTTTGGATCAAGTTGATATTTGTGTTTTTTTCCATCATCTAGGTCTTTATGACCTAATCTACAGGTTAGATGTCAAATAAATATCACGGTGGGCCCTAAATATTATTTAACGGTGAGAATCATTATCACTGCTGCTTCCTGTGGTGTGGTCCACTTGAGATTTGGATCTGCCTCAGTTTTGGGACAATGCCTTGAAATGATAAGGAAAAATGGATGGACGGGGTAGATTTCTCAAAAACATTATGATGGGCCCCACTTAGGTTTCAGCGTGCAAAAGGCTTTCACAGGAAATTCGCGCTTGAAAAAATCACGCTGTTAATTTTCTGCGAAAGCATTTCACATTGCGTTAGAAACCTAAGTGGGACCCACCATGATGTTTTTGAGAAATCCAATCCCTCCATCCGTATTATGAGATCGTTTTAGGACATGCATATAAAAACGAGCCGAATCCAATACTAAAGTGGGCCGAAAACCTAAAGATTAAACTTACACAGTTGAAATATTCGTAGGTCATAGAAGTTTTGAATCAGGATAATATTTGTGTTCTCAGCTAATCTTAGTAGGAATGATGTTTTGAATGGTATAGATGACATGTAAATATCACTGTAGACCTAAGGAGGTTTCAACGGTAGGAATTTCCCTACCCCTTTTCCTTTCAGTACGGCTCAATTGAGTGTAATATGCCACTCACTTTTGGTCTAAAGTCCTAAAATGAGCTCAAAAAATGGATGAATGGGATAGATTTCTCAAAAACATCATGGTGCGCCCCACCTAGACTTAGCAATGTGAGTGCATCATGAGAAAAATCGGATTAAATTCAGAGGTTAAGTAGCTGAGGGGGATTGGATACTAACAGAGGTTGAGTAGATGACGAACTCGCTATGAAGTGATGCCACCAAGTTCCATGCGCCCCACCATGATGTATGTGTTGTATCCCCACGGTAGATACATTTGGAAAGATCATTTTAGGATATGGTCCAAAGAATGAGGTAGATCCAAGGCTGGGGTGGACCCCACCATAGAAAACAGCAGTGAGAATGACGCCCACTGTTGAAACCTTCAAAAGGTCCACCATGGTTTTTATTTGAGATCCAATTTGTTCATGTGTTAAGGCATACATGAAAGAAGGGAAAACACAAATAGTAGCTTGACGAAAACTTTTGTGGGTGTAAGAACTTTTTAATGGTGGGCGTCACTCTCCCCACTATTTTTTGTGGTGGTCCTCTATATCTTTGGATATGACTTATTCTTTGGATCATGCCCTAATATGATCTCTCCAAATGGATGGACGGTGTAGATACAAAACATACATAGAAACTCAGTACACTAAGTGTATTGAGTAAACTCTGTGGGGTCCATCATGATTTGTTTATATTATCCAGTCTGTCCATCCACTTTACCAGACAATTTTATGGCCTTAGCTAAAATCCGAAGCATATACAAGATTAAAATGGACCACACCACAGGAACAGTGAGAATTGAGTTTCTACCGTTGAAAAATTCTTAGGGACCACAGAAGTTTTGGATCAAGATTATATTTGTTTTTTCCTTCATCTATGTTTTTTATAATATGAAAAGTTTAGATGACAAATAAACATCACTGTGGGGCCTAACAAGGTTTCAACTGTGGAAATCATTATTTCCACTCTTTCTTGTGGTATGGTCCACTTGAGCTTTGGATAAGCTTCAATTTTTGTTTCAACGCCTAAAATGATCTTGGAAAACGTATAAACGGTGTGGATAAACCACGTGCATTTACAGTGTGCCCAACTGAGTTTACTCAGTTTGATAAGAGCGTCCTGAAACGCAATCTTATTTCCCCTTTCATTAGGGAGTCGTTACTCAAGGACGCGGAATTCCTTCGAAAGCCTCTCGCAGGAAGTTCCCGCGCAGGGATACTGGGCCACTGCAATGTGTGTGAGAAATCCATTCTGTTCGTCCGTTTTGCGAGCTCATTTTAGGAAGCGAGAGAAAAAATGAGTTGGATAAAAAACTCAAGTGGATCACACAAGAAGGGAAATTGGGGAAAGAAATTCCTACAGTTGAAACCTTCTTGGGCTCCACCTTGATGTTTATATGCTATCCAAACCGTTAAGAATTTCATTCTCAATGGGATGAAGTGAAAACACCGAAAGGATAGCCTGAAACAAAACTTTTTTGGCCATAAGAATGTTTCAACAAGCCAATGAATTCCCACTGTTTCCACCTTGTGTGCTTACTTTAGTATCGGATAGATCTCATTTTCAGTCGTACGTCCTAAAATAAGGTTGAAAAAAGGATGGACGGGGTAGATTTCTCACAAACATATCGGTGGGCCCCACACAATATCCTTGTGCAGGAACTTTCTGCTAAAGGCTTTCGCAAGGAATCTGCGTCCGTTACTCAACATGTGGGTAGCTAATCCGCGCCAGAGGCAGATTTCCTGTGAAAGAAGTTCCTGCGCTGGGAACCAAGTGGTGGCCACCGTAATGTTTGTGAAAAATTCTCTCCGTACATCTATTTTTTGAGTTCATTTTAAGACATTTTACCAAAAATGAACAGTATCCAAAGCTCAAGTTAGCCTATCAAAGAAAAATGTGGTTAGGAAAATTCCTACCGTTGAAACCTCCTTGGGTCTATAGTGATATTTACATGCCATCTATACCATTTCTAACGTAATTCCTACAAAGATTAGCTGAGAACACAAATATTATCCTGATTCAAAACTTCCGTGACCTATGAATATTTCAACTGTGTAAATTTAATCTTCACGTTTTCAGCCTACTTGAGTATTAGATTTGGCTTGTTTTTGTATGTATATCCTAAAATGATCTTATAAAACGGATGGACGGATTGGATTTCTCAAAAACATCACGGTGGATCCCACTTAGGTTTCCAACTCAATGTGAAAGGCTTTCGCGAAAAATCAGCAGCACGAATTTCCTATGAAAGCCTTTTGCATGTTGAAACCTAAGTGGGGGCCACCATAATATTTTTGAGAAATCTACCCCGTCCATCCATTTTTCCTTATCATTTTAGGGCAATATCCCAAAACTGAGGTAGATCTAAATCTCAAGTGGACCACACCACAGGAAGCAGCAGTGATAATGATTCTCACCGTTAAATAATTTTTAGGGCCCACCGTGATATTTATTTGACATCCTACCTGTAGATTAGGTCATAAAGAGCTGGATGATGGAAAAAAAAAAAACACAAATATCAACTTGATCCAAAATTCTGGTAGCCCAAGAAAGTTTTTAACGGTGAGAGTTCAATCAACATTATGTGGCCCACTTAAGATTTTGATCTACCTCGGTTTTGGGTTCATACCATAAAATTATTTTTAAAAATGTATGGACGGGGTGGATTTATCACTAACATCTTGGTGGGACCCATATAACATCCAAACAGAAGAATTTCATGTAAAAAGGTTTCCACCGTATCCTTCGGAGAGGGTGAAGAGGTGTGCAAGAGAAGGAAACTCGCTCTTTTAGGCTCGCGCTAAGAGCGCGTTCATCCAGACCGTTTGCCTAATCCGACGGTTGATAAGAAGGTTCGCACGTAATGACATGCGAATCGGTGCGTAGCTGAGCGTTCCTCTATATATATATATATATATATATATATATATATATATAAAGTCAGTGTATTTCGAAAAATCATTTTAAGACATGAGCCCAAAAAAAGGTAGATCGAAGGCTAAGTGGACCACATAAGTTTCGGATCAACCTTAATATTTATGTTTTCCCTTCATCAATGTTTATGTAACTTTATGAAAGGGTTAGATGGCTAATAAACATCACGGTGGGCCTTAGTAAGCTTTAAACAACAGGTGTTCAATCCCCACTACATCCTATGGTATGGTCCACTCAAGCCTTAGGTCCGTCTTTTTAGGCTCACGCCTGAGAATGATCCAATCCCCACAAAACTCCTGGGAGGACTGTCAAGCTCTAGCTAGGTCTGTTGGGGTGGTACACAATCCACCCGCCACACAATACTAGCTAGCTAGCTGGTGTTAAAGCTTCATGGGCCTCATTATAATGTATGCGTTTTATCAACGTTGTCTATCCGTTTTTTATAGATCATTGGAGGCATGAGCTAAAAATCAGGCAGATCCAATATATCAAGTGGACCACACCACAGGAAAATGGCGGGGATTAACCTCTTATGTTGAAAAATTATGTGACTGGAAGTTTTTAATGAAGTTGATATATATGATTTTCCCTTTATCCAGATCCATGTGATATTATGAACAAGTTGGGTGACAAATAAACATCACTGTAGGCCATATGAAGGTTTCAATAGTGGACGTAATTGCCCCCACTATTTTCCACGGTGTGGTCCGTTTCAACTTTTTGTATGATTCAAATTTGAGTTCATGCTTAGAATGAGCGGGCAAAATGGATAGAACGGTGTCGATAAAATACATACATCACAGTGGGGCCCACAAAGCTTCGACACTAGCTAGGCGATGGGTAAGTAGAGGTGGGCATCGAGTCGAGCCAGACTGAGTTAAGTCTAACCTGACTCGATCTGGTTTTGATAAAGGCCTAACCCGAACTTGATCCGACTCGGTACCGAGTCCAGCATGCCTGACTTGATCTGAGTCCGAGTCTAGGCTGGGCTAATCCGAATCGAGTCCGACCCGATAAAAAATATTGAGTCGGATTAAGTTCGCACCGATTCGGATCGAGTACGGCCCTATGCTTCTCTTTTATAACCCGAAAAGAATGCCGCCCACTCTTTTGTACATCCCCTTGCCATGCCCTCATAGGTTCGTGGCCCTTCACCCTATTTTGTGCCTATTATTGTATCGTCTCTCTCTCTCGCGCGAGTGCGGTTGGTGATATCGGATTGCATACTAAGTAAACTAAGTTGGGCCCACCTTTAATGTACATGGTCTATCCACACTGTCGATCCGTTTTTCCATTTAATTTAAGGGGTTGAGCCCGAAATTAAAGCACATCCAAAGATCAAGTGGATCATACCGCCGGAAACAGTGGGGATAATGATTTCCACCGTTGAAACCTTTCTATCCCCACAATGATGTTTATTTGTCATCCAACCTCTTCATAAAATCATAAAGACATGGATGAAGGTAAAAACCAAATATTAGCTTGATCAATAACTTATGTGGCCCCCAAGATTTTCTCAACGGTAGAAATTCAATTAAATTGTTTCTTGTGGTGTGGTCCATTTGAACATGGGATATGCCTCATTTTTTAGCTCAAAACCTAAAATTATCTTTTAAAACAGATGAACGGAGGGGATAAAATACACAAATCATGGTGGACCTCACTAAGTTTACTCAGTACGCTAAGCATAGCACCAGGCAATCCTCGTTTCAACAGGGTGCTCTTACTCCAGTGATAGACTCTCAAGGAGTTTCAACACCTGATTGAGGGTTCGAGTACCCATAATAGTGAAATCCCACTAAAGCATGAGTGTGTGGAGGTGCATGTGTGTGTCTTAAAAAAACAAAAGTCCTCGTTTCAACACTCAAGGTCTTGGCATCGATCCCCAGCGGGGGGTGGCTAACATGGATTGCGTGTACTGACATGGGTGTGTACTACTAAGCTAACCCAAAAAATCCCTTTTTCCGTCTAATTTAAAGGGGTTGAGCCTAAAATTGAAGCATATCTAAAGATCAATTGGATCATAGCACATGAAAAAAGTGGGATAATGATTTCCACAGTTGAAACCTTGCTAGGCCCATAATGATGTTTATTTGTCATCTAACCTGTTCAAAGATCATACAAATATGTATGAACGGAAAGCACAAATATAACCTTAATCCAAAACTTTTGTAGCCCTTAAAAGATTTTCAACGGTTGAAGTTCAATTCTGTTGTGGTCCATTTGAACATTGAATATGCTTCATTTTTGGGCTTAAGCCCTACAATTATATGGGAAAATGAATGGACGAAGCATATAAAATACATAAATCATAGTGGACCTCACAGAGTTTACTCGGTAATAGTAGTGAGTTACTCACTGGGACTACACAATCTGCTTCCGATCTCTCTCCCAGATTTCGACATGTACACCCCACATGTCTCCCTCGGATTTGACATGTACACCCACTCCAAGACGAGTTGGGTTTCGAATTGGGTCGAGTTTGACGGATCGAGTTTCGGGTTAAGTTAGGTTGAGTTACGGGGTAACTCAAACTTGACTTGGTTTGAGATCGGATTGGCCGAAGCCTATTTGGTTCAGGCCGACTCACCTATTCGGTTCGGGTCGAGTTGGGTTTGAACGAGTCGGGTTGGTTCGTGCCCAGCTCGTAAATATCAATGGGCCAGGCTCAGGCTTGCAAAATCATTATTCGAATAGGGCCGACCCGACACGAACAGATCAAATTCCGGGCCAGGACCTACCCAGGCCCGGCCAGTTGACAGCACTAGCGATGGGGTCACCAGCCAAACGGCGCCTGAATGTGTTCTGGCGGTAGGGTTTTAGAATTCTTCGATATTCGACGCGTGAGTGGCAGCTTTCTAGAATAAAACCCTCTGTAGGAGAGAGAGAGGGAGAGAGAGATGGGGAAGAAAACGAAAGCCATGAAGGAGGGAGGCGTCAGTGAGAATGGTGGCGGAGAGCACTGCCGCTCTACCGTTTTTGTCTCCAATGTGCCATTTTCTCTTTCTTCTGCTCAGGTAACGCGCCAATCCCCTTCCCCCTCTTTCACTCTCCCTCTAGTTTCGCTTTGACCCAATTTCTTTCCCTTCCCGAAATTACAGCTCGAAGAAACATTCAGTGAGGTGGGTCCTGTGCGCCGGTCCTTCCTCGTAACAAAAAAGGGTGAGGATTTCTTCATACGCTGCTATTAGGGTGACGATGGGTTCTGCATCTTTTTCCTTAAAAAAAAAAAAAAAAAACTTGAGAAGCCACATTCCCGGGAATTGATATGTACACCCACCTGATCGTCTGCACACACCCATTTTCCTGTTTGGGAATCGAAACAGGACACAATTGTTCTGTTTCAATTCCTAATATTGAAAACGGGAAATGGGTTTATACGAATCAATCAGGTGGGTGTCGATAGTTCCCTCAGTGTGACAAATATCGCAGAGATTTTGAAAATCTCACCATCATGTCATGAGAAATACACTAAGGCTGCCTTTGAATGCCTGTAACGTTTTTAAGTTGTGAGTTACAAGTAACTTACTTAAAGGAGAAAGTTATAGGATTAAGGTAATCTTGTTTGGATGTAAGTTGTAACTTACTTACAAGTAACTTAGTTTTTGTGTTTGAGTAACCTGTAAGTTAGTTACAGGTAAGAAATTGTATAATCACACCAACTAGAGCTTGGTGTATGGAATCGTTTAAAAATCATATTGACACAGAAAAAATCTTAGATAAAAGTATGTCGTTTTATTAAGCCCATCTAGATGAATAGTTGGACCTATTCTTAAGCTAAACTAATCATTAGGTGGGCCCATGTATTCGAAATATATGTGATATGGAAAAAACTTAAGGTAGGTATCAAGGAACAAAAAATACAATTTTCTTTTGAAGATATGTTTACAATGCTGCAAGGGAAAGAAACATAAAAACAAATCACATAAACAAAAGAGCTATCTATTTAGGAACCATATTCTCCAATCATACATGCCTTTGGTTAGGGGACACACTATGAATGAATGTATGGATAAGATTCAGTCAATCCAAAAGGAACCTAAACGGCCCAACATATAGAGTTAAACCAGATTATAGGATCTAGATGGCCACGCAGACAAACAATAGACAAACGGTTTGATGATGGTTTTGATTCGGTGCATGTGGGGCCTATGCATCAATGATCCAGACCCTTGATCAAAGGGTTAGGACCATCCAATCGAGAACAATTTTGGGGCGTCCTCCAATCGACATTGGGACCATCAGTTCAATGGTCTAAATCAGAATTAGTGTGTTTCAATCCATATTTAAAACTTCCCACAATTAAAAACTTCTTGGGGGCCACAAAAGTTCGATCAAACTGATATTTGTTTTTCTCTCTTCATCCAGGTCTTTAGGACCTAATCAACAGGTTGGATGTCAAATAAACATTATAGTGGGCCCTAGGAGGTTTTTAATGGTGGACATGCAATCACCATTGTTTTCTTGTGGCGTGGTCCACCTGAGATTGAGATTTGCCTCATTTTTGGGATCAAGCCTAAAATGATATGGAAAAATGGATGAATTGAGTGGATAAAACACATACAACATGGTAGGGACCACATAGCACCAACTAGTAAACACCTGGCTATCTGCTAGGTTCACTAACCAAATAGGCGCGACTTTGGTGGATCCCTGAATCCACCGAGGTGGGTGGGATTCCTGGCTGTGAAGCCCACCGTGATGTATTTTCCTTGCATCCGCGAAGTCCTTCGTCAAGAAGATATTTGTGTGGTCTCTTCATCCAGGTCTTTGTGACCTTATCAACAGGTCAGATGGCAAATAAACATTCCGGTGGACCCCATGAAGTTTTTAATAGTGGGGATTTAGGCAAGATTGTTTCACATGGTGTGGTCCACCTGAGATTTGGATCTGCTTCATTTTTTGGATCATGCCCTAAAATGAGCTTTCAATATGGATGGACGGTGTGGATGTAAGGCAAGTACATCACGGTGGGCCCCACAATCAGGGATCCCACCCTCTTGGTGTTGGGGCCTGAGGATTCACGGAAACCATGTCTGTTCCATGTTGACACCAAAGAAAAAAATGATGAAGAGGAGGAAAAAGAAAAAGAAAAACAGAAGGGCTAGGGCTTACCTCTACTGGAGCTGGAAGAGTAGGTAGAGAGAGGGACAAGGAGACAGAGAGAGGGAGAAGAAGATGTTGAGAGAGGGAGAAGGAGACGTTGCGTCAGAGCAGGTAGGTGCTCCTTCAATGCAATTGCGTTTTAATCTCCCTCTCGCAAATTCGAAATAGATAGCCGTTGCCCGTAACAAAGTCACCTACGAATGGAAAAACACCATCCTTCCCTATTACATTTCTTGCAATCTTACTTGATACATAGTTACAGGTTGAGCTGCAACATTTCTCCCCCAAACACCAATTGTAAGAAGGTCACCTGTAACTTTCGTACATTTTAAAGAAGTTACAGGCATCCAAATGGCCCCAATCTGATTTGGTACCTTGACAAATCCAGCTTTTTTTCGATGAAAACTTTTTATTCCTTTCTCTCCACCCCTCCCAATGCAACAACCCCTGCTTCCCCCTTTATTTGGAAATACCCTGTCCCTCCCAAATATATCTGTTTTGGCTGGCTGGTTGGCCAACATAGGATCCTCACAGTTGACAACCTGAGGAAGAGGGGCATGCCTATTGTCGATATTTGCCTTTGCTGCATGCAGAATGAGGAATCGGTAGACCATCTTCTTCTCCACTGTCCATTCATTTCTCAAATCTGGTGGGAATTCTTCAGGAAGTTCAGCATCATCGGCTGTATCCCGGAAACTACCGCAGCTATGCTAATTTCGTGGCATGGATTCAAGTTGGGCAAGTAAAGATCTCGTATTTGGCGTATGATGCTCCTTGCAATTTGTTGGGCTGTTTGGGAGGAAAGGAATAATAGATGTTTCAATGATAAGCATTCCTTGGTTCAATCTGTGTGGGCTAGGGCAAAAAAGTTAGTCATAGAATGGGTGGCTGTTGTTAATGGGCTTCAAGACTTTGACCTTTTATTTCTAGGTTTTTAGTTGTCTTTCTTTTCTTCTGCTGTCTCAGCAGCTTCTTTGTTTGTTTTTTTCCCCCTCTTTTAATATATTCTCGTTGCCTTAAAAATAATAAATTCCCAACACCTGAAAGTGACTTTCAGCTTCAAGTCACTAACAACTTTAAAACTTATAGGTATCCAAATGAAATGACCCATAAACAGTATTATTGCGATACTGTCATGAGATTTTCAAAATCTTGGTACATTTTAAATAGTACAAACATTAAGGAATTTGTTATATAAATATATATTTTAATTTTAATTTTGTTTAATAATTACGACAAGTATTTTTAAATTTTTTTATTTTTGGCAAGATTTTCCCATTATTGAGAAAACCTCAAAATTTGAAAATCTCCTAGAAATTGCCAAGAACAAGATTTGTCAGAATGATTTCCCCCATAATTTTTTATTTCTTTGCTCTTTATATTGTTGTGTTTAGATTGAGAAGTGAATAGAACTGCAGATTCAGTTTACTCGAGGGGATGTAAACATGTGCCCCAAGGCCTCTGCTTGAATGTGCCATGGATGTAACCCTCAGCCTCGATTCTATTGCATTTACTTCAGGCCCAACTTGAACATTCGTGAATGGCAGCATGGGCCCCAAACCCTTTGCATGAATGTTCGGGAAGGAAATTACAAATTGTTTTCTTTTTCAACTCCATTAGTCCTTCAACATACACGTGTGATGCAAGACAATTAGCCACTTACTATAAAAGCTTGAACTGATAGAGAGTAGTGAATCAATCCCTTTATCTCATAGCCCAGGCCCCACATCACATGGGTTAGGACCTTGACCGAACCCCCTCGCGGGCCTCACTTCAAATGGGTTCCGCTGCACATGGGCTGCCCACCTCGAGTGTGTCCCCACATCCCATAGGCCACCTTACTCGAGCCCGGTGTGAAAATGCCCCTGCATTAATCACCCCTAGTGAGGAGTTTCGAACACGAGACCTCACGCTTTGATGCCACTTTGATGTAGGATCGATACATGAACTCAAATATTGGTAAAGACCAATCAGCAAAAATGACTTAATTTTTTTTAAAAAAACACAAAACTTGCTATCATCATGACAAAAAAATCCCAAAACGTGTTTATTGCCTAGTGCTCGAGCGTGATCTTTCATGTGCATGGGTGCTTTAGTAGTTTGTCTAGCAACTACCCATCATTGGTCAGTACCCTACCTTGCTTTCTCGTCTTTTAGAACATGGGCTGGGGGTCGGTACTGGGTGGGACCATGTTGGGATGCAAGTGGTGTCAATGTGAGCCTCATTAGGTTCAAAGAACTTGGTAAAAGAGGCATCTCGTTATTTGGTGGGCAGCCAATTGTATGCTTTTGGCAAACTTCCGTTTAAAACCCAACACCAAATTGTTGGGAGAGGCTAAGATGATGATGATGTTGATAATGATGAGGGTGAGAATGATTAGACTAACAATTGCAATTCAATATGATACTGCATCTGTAGTTGGTATGTCCCATATGTATTAAAGATTTACTCATAGATTGCTTGAGTCTTGGCTTAGTACTAGGGCTGTCAAGGGGTTGGTCTCATGGTTGGCTTATGCCCAGATTTTGAAATGGTTGAGTTGGGCCTGTCAGGCTGGCCCTATTTGAAATTTTGATTTTCCTTGTCCCAGGCCTGGCCCATTGACAGCCATTCTTAGCATAGTGAAACTCAAGAGCTTTAAGTCAAACCTCACTATTATAGCGACATGTTTGCTAACTACGGCGGTCTGCTATGATATTCTTCTGATAGTTTATGGTTTCAGTTTATTTATTTGTTTCTAGGTAAATGGCCCATGGTGATTCCCCCATTGTTAGTGTTTTATAATGAGTTATTTGGCATGCTGCAAAGTATGACAATCTGTTTGGATGCACACGGCCACTAAACACAACATACATGTACTTCACTGCAAACTGTCCAAATTGTGGCCCCCATTGTAGATGGGTCAAAAACTAAACAGTCACATATAGCGGATGATCATAGCTTTCTGACCAGTGCTAGAACATAGATACGGTGAAAATGAAAAATAGTTAGTTGTCCAAATTCAACAAATAGATGACCACTAAATAGAGGCTATGACCATCCAAGCAATCTGATTCGATTCAATTGAATTTTGAAGAGTCCTCACTATTTTCAGAGCAGTGGAGCTCTTGATCAAGATGTTCTGGCCCTACCCACCACCTAGAGTGGGACCCATGATTCGAATGTTTTGGGTTGGGGTAAGTGCACCTGCCATGTTAACTGGCTGTGTGTGCATGCTTTGGATCATAATACTCTGCCAGTCTATCAATGTTCTTATGTTTTTACTTTTTAGGTATGCATGATATGAAAGTTTCTTTCTTAGCAATTTGAAAGGTGATTGATACTAGTTTTGAGTCTTCTGAGTGTATTTGCATAACTATCTTACATATTTTTTCCTTGCATCTTCTTCTTGACAGGATCAAATGAACACCGTGGCTTTGGGTTTGTCCAGTTGTAAGTTTTGGTCACATTGTTTACCTGTGGGTTGGTTGACTTTTTGGTAATGTCATTTCACGGAAATATGAACAACATTCTTCCGTGTGGGATAGCATATCAATTGAGAACTTAAAATTCTTTGATAATTGAAAATATTTGATGCATTTCTTAGTCACCATGCACGTTGTTCCAATTACACAAATACTTGGAACTCATTGAAGTTAATTGTTTTAATCACATCATTGTAGCCTTGAATATGTTTTTTTTTCCATTGTAAGCAATGTATATAGTAAGAAGTTCTTGTTCAATCAGTAAACTTATGATCTTCATGAATTGTCTCCTATCCAGATCCAGCTACCGCATATGTTTATATATGAATCTTGTTTGTAGGCTGTAGCTATTTTTCTGAAAGATTTTGGCTACTCTTCAATACATAATAAAGATTGTGCCATTGGCCTTTAGCAGTATCCATTGTAATCTCTGATTAATATTTTGAACCAATAATCGAACCTGGGCTATGTCAGTTTTTTGGACAGTTTGGTTTGGTTCATATTTTCTCCTTGAGAGTAGTCTATGCCATCAAGATGCAATTTTGGTTTTTGGACGTTGTATGCCATGTAAATCCATATCACTTCTAAAATTATTGTAAAGGTTGATTTAAAAAACTGAGTACAATCCATCAATATGGTTGGCAAAGCTTACTATACGGTATGGTTGCCAAACTCAACTATATATTTTTGACAACCATGTTTTGTGTTTCATGGTCCACTTTAGCTGATAATCTTAGACTTTTGCTTATACTGTTACCCTGGCCTTGCATCCCTTTGCAGTGCTGTTACTGAAGATGCTGAGCGGGCCATTCAATTAAAAAATGGTGCACTCATGGGAGGCAGAAAGATTGGAGTTAAACTTGCAATCCATCGTCTTCCCCTTGAACTGCGTCGGTCAAAGGCAAATCATGGTTACTATGTCACTCTTTGACTATTGTCCAAGCTTGAGCTCTGAGATGCTTGTTCTATTTTTATTGGCTTTACAAATGCTATTTTTCTTGGTTTTATATTGTCAATGCATGCAGATGATCCCTTGCCAAAGGATAAGGAAGGCAACCTTTCTTGTGGAGTAATTAAACATGAGCAAGCTTCTCCTGCACAAGCAATAGGTAGGTGGTAACTGATGGGTTTCCTTTGCCATTGTGTAGTTGCTTCTGCCTCTGGTTCTGGAATACTCATGTATTTATGTTGTGCTTCTGACACTTTAGAGAAGTCGAAAGGGACCAGAAAAGAAATGGTAGTTCACAGTGATGTACCTAATAAAGGGGATTATACAGTCAAACAGAGGTATAGAAATTGATCTTCTTCTTCTTCTTCTTCTTCTTCTTCTTCTTTTTGGGTGCAGCATCAGGTTGGGTTCTTTCAATGACATACTGTTTTTAATTGATGCTCTTTAGAGTTTAGCCAGCGAACTAATTTATACAAACTCTATGATTGGTTAAAGACAAGTTGGTGGAAATTGAAGCATTTTTTTTTTCTCTCAAGAATGGGGCAACAAACTTTTTACTTTTGTTTGGTCGTGTGAGGAAATGTTCAAAACTCACTAATTGAAGTTGATATAATTTGGCAAACTTCGAAACTGCGTCTACACTTCAATTTTACAATACAAATTGATTTTTTCCTAAGAATGCACTATTAGTCTTCTCTATCACATAGTATGTGGATCCAAGTCTTTTGTTATTATGATTTGATTTTTTCCTAAAAATGTTCCATGAATTTTCTTTTGTTATTATGAAGGGTTGCCAAAACAGTAGTATTTGGTGGTCTTCTGAGTGCTGAAATGGCAGATAAAGTGTTTTGTCGTGCTCGAAAGGTTGGTGATGTAGTTTCTATAACTTATCCGCTTCCCAAAGAAGAGCTTGAACTCCATGGTTAGTACTAGTAGCCTTCTTTAACTTATTTTATGTTTCTCTTTAAAAACATGCTTGATATATGAGATCATTGTGGTCAATTTTTTAGATTGATGTGGTACTGTACCTTATTGGAGGAAACAATCTTGATTGGTAGATTCACTTCATAATGTTATGTTGATGCTGACATGTATACCCTTAAGTAAGATGTTTATGAGGAAGTCAAAATTACATGCAATGCTTATTTTAGACATGGTTATTGTGTCAAAAGTGATTTGGATGGATCCAAAATTGTTGAATTCTGACTCTTTTTTTTTTTTAAATAAAAATTTTACGTTGTTGTTGAGAGCAAAATTTATTAAGAAACTTGCCAAAAGACAGTGAAACGATACAACACCCTTAGGAAACAGAAGCAAAGGAGACAGCCGAAGCTGCTGCATCATGAGGGACCCAATACCTAACAACATGAACAATGGAAGCAATCACTCCACGACCGGATGAGCTCTCATTTTAAAACACCGCCCATTCCTTTCTTTTCAAACTGTCCAAAAAACCGCCATAGCAGTGAGCCGCCACAAAACTTTTCCAAACTTCCTGCTTCCTCCCCCATGCCAAGCCCAAAGAAGGTCATCAACTGAATTTGGCATAACCCATGGCATATTAAAAGACGTGAGGAATAAATTCCACACTTCCCGAACAAAGGCGCAATGGATAAAAAGTTGGTTGATAGACTCGACATCATTCATACACATCAAACATATTTTCGGAAGAAGAAGGGATCACCGCTGCAAATTGTCAATTGTGAGAATTTTCTTGTGCCCAACTAGCCACACAGCCTGCAACGCGAGGAGGGGCGCCATAGTGCCAATGACGATAAGGGTATGAAGGGCCTCGATGAATAGAGGAGCTAGAAATGTACTGGAAGAAATTCGCAATAGTGAAGATCCCATACTTGTGCCTTTTCCAGCACAACGAGTCCTCCTCAGGAGCCAAAGGCGAAATGTTCTTTAGGACATCTGGCAAACCAATCAGCTCCCCAATTTCACCATCAAATAAGTTTCTATGACATGGAGGGCACCACATGCCTCCAGAAAAGTCGTAGCATTGGGAGACAAGGATGAAACGATCAGGGGCTACATTTGCAATACTCGAGGATAGGTCTTGAAGCACCCTATCTCCGCACCAAATGTCCACCCAAAAGCAAATGCGATCCCCTTTGCCCAAGACAAAATTGATACCCTCCCACAGTAAGTGTTCCATTGACATAATTGTCTTCCAAACGCTCGAAGTACGATACAAAGACGATTTCTTCGTAGTTCGTATACCAATCACCATCTTGGACACCATACTTGCTATAACCTCTCTCCACAAACTACCCACCTCTGACGTAAAATGCCAAATCCATTTCCCAAGAAGAGAAGTATTCATCATCCCAAGTCCCTAATCCCTGCCCCTCCTTCCGATTTAACTGGGACAAGGCTATGATGAAGATGATGATGGTTTCAACTCTGAGTAACAAACTCTTTCAAATCAGCCACTAGGAATTGCTCACAAAATTATTTCGCAGCCGGTTACACCTTTAGATCTTCTCTTGGTTCTCCGGTGTTTATTTCTCCTTTTAATCAGTTCTAATAAAAGTTTTGCTTCTATGCTTTATACAAGTGTCAAATCAGCACGTGCTTCTGTCAAAAGAAATCATATACATAGTTCATAAATGAAAATGTTACCTTTTTAAATAAATTGAGCTGAACATTACATGGTTAGATATCAATTTTGATTAGTTACATGCAGTGTTTGAGTTATCGGTGAGAAATCGATAATATCGCCGATATTATCGGTGTCGCCAGACTCATACCAATCATCCCCTAATATTTCGCTTTCTCTTACGGATGTCGTAGAAATTTTCGATATTATCGCCGATATTATCGAGATCATTGCCAAATCAGCCAACCACCCCGTAGATTTCGATAAAATAGGCAAAACAAATGCAGTGTTTTCGTCGACATTGGGCGACCCTCTTATTATTCGAAAAAAAAAAAATAGAAAAGAAGAAGAAGAAGAAGAAGAAGAAGAGAAGCTCTCTTACCTTTTTGCTCGAGATCTACCTCAAGGAGTGGCCTTCGGCTGAATTTGGTTGGCCAATCGCGGTCAACAGTAGGATCTTTCACGAGAACAAAAACGTAAAACCTCCTTGAATAGCTTTTTGGGATTTGAAAAATCAATTTGGGGAGAGATTTTCGGGAGTTTTAAAGGAAAAATCGTCGAAATCGCCATTGACGGTCTTAGCCGTTTGTAAGAAGAGGGAAGTAGATTAGGCGGTGTAGCACACAGTAGCTATATATGTCTTTGTAATGCGTGTCGTGTGCGGAATAGCACCGCTCTTCGAGCTCCCTTGTACGAACGGTTCAGAGGAGATTAAAGTTACATGGACCCTACAGTGATGTATTTATTATATCTACACCGTTCATCTATTTTTAGAGATTATTTTAGAACATTATCCATATAATGAATCATATCTAAAGATCATTTGGACCACACCACAAATAGCAGCGGAGATAATGATTTTCACTGTTAAACAATTCGTTGGGCCACCATAACGTTCTGTAGGCCCCACCATGATGTATGATGTATGTGTTATATCCTGACCGTCCGTCTATTTTTAGAGACCACCTTATAGTATGAGACCAAAAATGAGGTATATCCCAATTTCAAGTGGACCACATTACAGGAATAGTGTTGAATGAACGTAGACCATTAAAAACTTTTTGAGACCTATAAAAGTATTGGATCAAGCTAATATTTGATTTTTCCCCTTATCTAGGTCTGTATGACCTAATCATACAGATTGGATATCATATAAACAGTACAGTGGGCCTTTGGAGGATTTTAACGGTGGATATCCAATCATTATTGCTTTCATGTGGTGTGGTTCATTAGAGATTTGGATCGGACTCGTTCTTTGTAATGTACACTAAAATGATATCTTCAAATGGTTGGACGGTGTGGATACAAAACATAAACCATGGTGGGGCCAGATAACCACTCCACGTCACTTCGGTGGCAAGTTTCAATGCTCAACCCGTCGTAGCGAAGTTGCATCCATACCAACTCGACTACATGGGTGGCGTCTTGAGTAAATTATGTGGGGTCCACTGTAATTTACATATTTTATCCACTCCGCCCATCTATTTTAACAGGTAATTTGAGGGCTTTAGCCCAAAAACCAAGTATATCCAAATCTCGAGTGGACCTCACCACGGAAAAATAGTGTGAATTGAAATTCTTCCGTCTAAAATTTCATGAGGCCAAAGAAAATCTGGATCAACCTGTTATTTGTGTTTTTCATTCGTTCATGTCTTTGTGATCTTATGAACAGGTTGGATGACAAATAAGCATCACTGTAGGCCCTACCAAGGTTTCAACTGTGAAAATCATTATTACCATTGTTTCATGTGGTGTGGTCCACTTGAGCTTCATTCTATTTGGGGATGAAATATGTTTTTTAATTCATTTACTTTTGTATATCTTAATTGTTATAAGCTTGCATTTTAGTGATTTCTTACAACAACGCATGCCTTTTGACTCCCATTAAATGAAAACTTCTTATTTAATGCATTCTTTTTGCAATTTTTTCATTCATAAATATGTAAATATGTGTATTTAGGCATATCATGAAGTTTCATTAAAAAATTCCACCATTTTCTCCATGTTTCCCCATTTTTCCCTGCATTTCCGGTTATCGGCGATATTATCGGCGATAACGATATTATATCTTTATCTCCGGCCAGCGAAACTTGTAGCGATACCGACAACTCGAACACTGGTTACATGCAAGTAACATAAAATTAAAGAACTTATGCTACTGCTCCAGGACTTGCACAGGACGGATGCAAAATGGATGCTGCTGCTGTGCTTTATACAAGTGTCAAATCAGCACGTGCTTCCATTGCCATGTTGCATCAGCAAGAGATAAATGGTGGATGTGTTTGGGCACGTCAGTTGGGTGGCGAGGTGTTGTGTTATGTGATAGTGATACTTTACCACTTTTGAAATGTTATGGAGATCATATGCATGTCTAGTACATATTCTATCAGAAAATGATAAATAGATGGAAAGGATGGAAGACATCCAGCTGCAATGCCAATGCATTCTGACATGTATATTATCAATATTGTCAATCATGGTTTTTTAGATGCTTCAATATTTTGTGATGCCAATTCATTCTTTGTGCCAATCAGGGCTCCAAGACAAGGAAGTGGAAGCTTATTGTTAGAAATCTCCCTTTCAAGGTTGCTAGATTCATTAGTTATATTACTTCACCTATCCTTTTTTTTGAAGGAAGCTCCTCTCCTCAAACCATTCCTTGGAATTTTAATGCAGGTTACAGTAAATGAGATTAAAAATGTCTTTACTGCAGCAGGTTTTGTGTGGAACGTATTCATTCCACATTTGTCTGAGGAAGGGTATATACTTTCTATCCATGATTCTGATACTGCTAATGTTTCTGATTTCAAACATCATGTGGATTTTCTTTCCTTTTCTTGCACAGGTTGTCTAAGGGGTTTGCTTTTGTTGCCTTCATGACCAAACAAGATGCAGAAAATGTACGATTCTGGGGTTTTTCTAGGATCCACTACTCAATCATACTTAGGATTTTTAATGCAGGTTACACTAAATTAGATTAAAAATGTCTTTAAGTAAATAGACAACTGAGGATCAGTTTTATTTAGAATAATTGTCCAGGGGAGTTTCCTTGGTAACATTTTTTTTATTTTTCCTGTCAGGCCATCCAGAAGGTTAATGGGCAAAAGATAGGCAAAAGGCCTGTTGCTGTTGATTGGGCCGTTTCAAAGAAAATATATGCAACAGTTTCCAATTCTACTGATGCTACAAAAGATGGTAGATTATGACTTGGATCCTCCCTTTGTCTAGGAATTCATATTTTACTGATTTATTTTTTTTTTTTTTTGTTCGTTATTGGCATGTGGGTCATGTGTTATCATATATCTGTGTTCCTGGCTATTTTGAGCAGCAAGTATTCAAGCATGAGTTCTTGTGTTTGTGGGTATTTCGTGCTTGGGAAACTGCTCCTAAATGGTCCTGCATTGCTTGCCTGCACGTGCACGTAATAATTGAGATGGGGGTTCAATACAGGGCAGAAGTGAACCATGTTGGCATGTGAGTGCTGTCAATATGAGCCTCTGCTATGGCTGGCTCCATGGGCCCTGGCAAAAGAAGGAGGTTACTGTCTGGTGGGCAGCTGATAGTAGAACCCTTTCAAATCTACCATTTAAAAGCCAACACGAAATTGCTGGGAGAAAGGCTAATGATGATGATGTTATTCCTTATTCCTTAGCTCGAAATTCAGATGGCCCTGTTTCTTAGGATTACCTGGGAGTGGAGGAATAGTGGCTGAGCTAGAAAGTGGCTGTTTTTGGATAGGAATAACTCTCACAAGACTGCCTTTTCAAATATCCAGTTGCTAACATTTAGTCGCAATGTTCATATTATCTTAAATGCATTTTTTTGAAAGAATTGTTAGCTGTACGCGCAATATGCACAATTGCCTATGTGGGCAATCATTCTTGAGCTTATCATTCCTGAAACATGTTCTCAATTCCATCATCTTGGAAGGCATCACCATCTTGCACTTGACTGCAGGCAATTGAAGTATTTGGCCTTTTAAAAATGAGGGACGTCTGGTATATTAGCATCATCAAAACAACCACAAACCGCATGCAGAAGAAAAAGAAGCTTCAAGATAATCAGCAGTCTCCCTTTCATAACAATACCTAAACCTAGTGCAATCATAAATGCAGTATAGTCATAAAGAAGCTAGTGGAATCACAAACACATCTATTAGTTGTGGGATAGGATGACAGTTTCCATGCTTTTGCTTCTGTTATCTCATTGATTTAAATATGCTGGTTCTATCTTGGCTTGCTATATGCAGTTCTTGCACTTGTTCTGTAGACAAATTTCTCTGACTTAATCATTTTTATCCATGTGCTGGATAGGGACGACAGTTTCCATGCTTTTGCTTCTGTTATCTCATTGATTTAAATATGCTAGTTCTATCTTGACTGCTATATGCAGCTCTTGCATTTGTTCTGTAGACAATTTTCTCTGACTTAATCATTTTTATCCATGTTCTGCTAACATATTCTACATGCTGAAAAAATAATGATTTACCATATATTGAAAGTGTGACGTGAAATACCAGTTAATATGGCATTGGTGTTGACATCTTTTCATTTTTTGCCTAAAGAACAACAGGATGACATGCATGGGGATGATATTGACAAAGATGATTCGGCTAGCGAGGATGATGAATATGATAGTGCTGTGCAACCCAATCAGCATGCAGATAGTGGTACGGTTCCAGAAGAATGTAATGATGTAGACAATGAAGTTCTCTCTACAGAAGTGGATTTTGATGAGTCAGAAATTACAATGAAGGTTCTCAACAACTTGATGTCATCCTCTGCAAACGGAACCCTTCCCGCTCATGAAGACGATTCCAACTTCACTGTAAATGATGAGGAATTAAAATCACCTGATGTGATTAGTGTCAAGAGTAAGAGAGCTGTTGAGCCTGGAGAAAATACCAGTAGAAGTAAACTGAAAAATCCCAATAAAAAGGAGCTGACTGCTCATGAATCAAATGAGGGAGAAGATGGTTTGGACAGAACAATTTTCATAAGCAACCTCCCATTTGAGCTTGACAATGAGGAAGTCAAACAAAGATTCTCTGTATTTGGGGAAGTGCAATCATTTCTTCCAGTGCTTCATCACATCACCAAGTATGTTGAAATGACTTTATCTTTTCTTAGCAATAGGAATATTGACTTTGTTATCTATGCACTGAATGTCTATGAAGTAAGAATGAGTAAGCAACAGTTGAATGCTCCGTAGCCATTTCAATTTGTAATTCTAATATTGCTATTTTGGGTGGGCAGGCGACCAAGAGGGACTGCATTTCTCAAGTTTGATACAACAGCTGCAGCAGATGCTGCAGTTTCGGCTGCTAATGCTGCACAAGGTTTAGGTATTGTTATGAAAGGGAGATCACTGACTGTCTTGAAGGCTTTGGATAAGAAATCAGCTCACAAGAAGGAAGTTGATAAGAAAAAGAATGAGGCTCATGACCTGCGCAACCTTTACCTTGCAAAGGTCACTTGTGTTCTTTTTCGTGTACCGGATATTATGCTGCTGTACATGGTGAAAGGTGATTCTGAAACTGTTTATCTCCTTTTATTATTTTACAACAGGAAGGTGTCATTCTTGAGGGGACGCCTGCTGCTGAAGGTGTGTCTGAAGGTGATATGTTAAAGCGACAAGAGTAAGTAACTTTTGTTTGTATTCTTTTGTTTATGGCCTGTTGTTAAGGTGCGATGAGCTTGTCATTCAGAAGTCAATGTATACCAATTATATGTCATGATTTCGCTTGGGTGTCTCTCTCAGTCCTCAATACTGATTGTGCTCTTTCATCAAGAAAGAAATGTATTCCAACCAGAAACAGTTTGATTCAGGCAGCGATGAGATGTGCATTTGTTTTTTAAGGAAATATACAATGCTTATTGAACAATCGTCGACCGACAAACTGCATATGGTGTTACCTATTAGTGATCCGAACCATTCCTACAGTGGGCCTTGTTGTGAAAAGGAGACCCCAAAAATCTTCAGTAACAGGTTATCCTAACTAGCAGATTGGGTCCCCACTAAATATGGGTTATTGGATGCAAGGGTAACAATCGGATGGCTTGGATCATCTAATGGTGAATATATGAGGGCAGAGCCCATTGGTTGTGGGGTTCATTAGGTGAACCCTTAGGTTTCCCAAAGTCATTGTCCGGAGTATCGATTTCGCAATATGTATTGTACCCTTGGGGCTGTAAACATTGTGGGAAACACAGGGAAATATTGTGTAATTTATCAAAGTCTGCGCAAAACGCTGGGGGACTTCAGGAAAATAATGAGACTTTGAGATGCATCGAGCACTACCCAAAGTTGGGCACAACCTATACCTATGTTGGGTCGAATAGAAAGTGAGATTTCTTAATATGATGCGAATTGGTTATGAAATCAGTGAGATCTCGATACCTAAATTGCAGGAATAGATGAAGAAGACCTCCAAGAATATAGGAACAAACGGGGATAATCGAAATGGAAACTTGTCTTCTTATAAATACTTTCATAAAACCTGACAAAACTCACAAAATTTGTTGCCTTCTACGTCCTAAACAACTCCTTTTATATACCTAAAAAAAGATGCCAATGCAGGGGCATTTTCACACCGGGCTCGAGTGGGGTAGCTTGTGGGATATGGAGACACAGTCGGGTTGGGCGGCCTGTGTGAGGCGGGTAGCTTGTGTTAGGTGGTACCCATGTGATGTGGGGTCCACGAGGGGTGTTCAACTGAGATCCTAACCCATGCGATGTGGGGCCTGGGCTATGAGATAAATGGATTAATTCGCCATGCTCTATTAGTTCGAGTTTTTAGAGCAAGTAGTTAATTGTCCTGCATCAAAGTGGTATCAGAGCGGGAGATCTCGTGTTCGAGACTCCTCATCAGGAGTGATTAATACAGGGGCATTTTCACACCGAGCTCGAGTGGGGTAGCTTGTGGGATGTAGGGACACACTCAGGGTGGGCGGCCTGTGTGAGGCGAGTGACTCGTGCGAGGCAGTACCCATACAAAGTGGGGCCCATGAGGGGGGTTCGGCCGAGGCCCTAACCCATGTAATGTGGGGCTTGGGGTATGAGATAAATGGATTAATTCGCCATGCTCTATTAGTTTGAGCTTTTAGAGCTAGCGGTTAATTGTCCTACATCAAATGCACTCTAAAAATCTCAGTGAAAATTTTAATTAAGATTTCCAACTATTAGATTGATATCAAATTAATCTACTCTGTCTAAGATACCAACAACTCTATCTATGAGACTTTGCCAATTTGTAGTTGATGCGGACACCAGGCCATTCAAAGTATACTAACGCAGGAGGCGTGCGTTACTTGTGTCAATGTGGTTAGATGACGGGTACGGGTCGGGTCTTTAGAGGTTGAAGACCTTATACATGTGTTTGTGGCGTGTAAGATGCTTGAAGGAGATATTTGGACCATTGGATCGCGATGAGGGTGTGATCCGGACTGTTGGATCGTCACGGCCCACCTTCATTGCATCACCCTCACAGTAGTATCATCAGGGTCCATCAGACATCTTTAATTTGAATTTAGTTTATGAACATTTGATTTATTTAAGTTTTGAGACAGTTTGCGCACAATTTTTGTGTGAATTTTTTTTTTTTTTGAAACTTTTTTTGGTAAGGGTATTTTGGTAATTTCATGTAATTACGAATTTATAAGGGTTGCCTTAAACCTAAAGCATGCTATGTTATGTTTGAAGAAAAAAAAAAGCTTTTGCCTCTGACGATTTCGTCTTCGACTTCCAGTGATTGGAAGAGGGCGTGAGGCCCAGGGAAGCGATTTCTCGTCATCTATTTCTCTCTCCTTCTTTCTTTTCTCAAGGTACTCTTTTCTTTAACTTTATTCTCTTCCTTTTCTCTAAAAATCTTTAGATTTAGAAGCCGATCCTATTTCTTTTTATTTAAATCATTAGATCTTAAAAGATTTTCATCTCCACATTTACATATTTTGACATTCTTCAAAACTCATCACCCAAAGTCTAAATTTGAAGAACCACCAATTTCTTTCTGAATTTTCCAGATTTTCCAATACAAAAAATTCCTATTTTCTGGATTAGGAAATCCACTTGGATTGTTAGATGAACCTATTACAAGACGAAAGTTTTATCTTTCGCCGGATCCGACTAAATTTAGATTTTAAGATTCAAAACTTTGTGTTTGTGATGGATGACCATAATCATTGCTGCATTAATCTTATTTCTTTCTTGTGTTTATGATGTATAAGGCTGAAAATTTTTTATTTGTTTTTAAAGATTGCATAAATCTGCCCCTTTCAAATACCACTTTCATTTAAAGTTGGATTAGGCTGTCCTACATCAACATCAGTAATGGCCTAAAAATAGTAAAAACAGATCAAAATTGCTTTTTTGAAAGGTTACTATTTTTATTTAAAAGGGTGAAGACGAAGTCTAAGCCAAAGACTCACAAACTTTACAACCAAATAGATGCATAAGCTAGTGGGTAGCTAGTAAGGGCATTTAAAATGTGGACAAAACATAACATCCAACTTTGCCTTCATAAAAACCACATCTGAAGACTCTTGTTACAGAAACACCTATGGTTCCTTTCCATCCAGATGGCCCAAAGACGAGCTAGGAGAGAATTTCCTGAGTTTCCTCCCTCTTGATCCTGACTCCTCTCCCATGCCAAGCTAAAAGCATATCCCCAATTGCACCAAGCATCACCAAATGGATCCTAAACCTCCTTAGCAAAGGTGCAGTGCAAAAATAGGTGTTGGACTCCGCATCTTGCAAGCAAATAATACAAACATTGGGAACACTCATATTCCTTCATATTTCTTTTCTGAAGATTGTTCACTGTGACAACCTTGCTCCTTCCCACAAGCAATCTGAAAGTTGCAACCTTAGAGGGCCCTCCATTGGACCAAACAAACTCAGTTGGGGTGCTCGATGAACTCTCCCTCGAAGATAGAATGATCCGGTAGAAGGACGTAACAGAAACCTTCCAGGTTTCTGCCCTTTCCACACCCAAGAGTCTCCACTGAGCTGGATGGTGAACAACTCTGAAGAGTAGGCTACAGTCGGATCATGTCATCCAATTCCTCAGGAGAATCATCCCCCAAAACTTTCGAGAACCTTCAAAATCAGCAACCATGCCTTCAAGATCACACCTCTAATCTTCCAAAAACAGTAAATTGTAGGCTCTGAAATCTAGCCCCCCAAAACTAGCAGAGAGCACTCCAAAATTCAGCATGCATTGGGCCCCATGGTGGGTCTTGGGCATGATATAATCTCTTTTTATTTAACAATATTCTAAATCCCTGGGGATTGAACCTTTGCACCAGTGGTGTTGACCCCAAGGGGGTGTTTGGTTGCTGGATTTTATATTTCTCAGTTGGTAATTTCCTGCTTTATATATATATATATATAAAACATGTTTGGTTCATACCTTTTTGTTGGTTTTTACATCCCCCAAGAATTCTGTTCCCCAGCTTTTCCTTAATAAATCTTGCCCCAACGTGTTACCATGGGAATGGAAAACTTGGGGAATTAAAACAGAATTTTAGACTTTTCCGAGGTTTCTCTAGGAAAACCAGTGTATCAACAAAATTTAGTTGTTCCCCAAGAAATACTAGGCCAACTCTAACATTCCCCAGGAAAGATAAAACCAGGGAATGAATTCCCCAACCACCAAACAGGTTTATGAAGTTTGAGGGTCAGTGGTTTTTTTTATAGGTAAACTAGTCCTGAACCAGAGAGTGAAACCTCAGTGTGGAGAGGTGGGCTGTCTACCACTCAGGCTCGAACCCAGGGTTAGTGGTTCAAACCTGCTTTTTAAAAAAAGTACATTGGTTACCGCTAAATTATTTTTGCAACATATCTGGACTGCTCTCTACTCGGTAAATGCCTCATGGCTGTCATGTGGGATCCTTTTCATATATTCAGTGTCTTGTCATGGCGCCTTACATTTTTACTCCAGTTAGACAAAAATATAAATTAAGCTCTGTACTTCTTACAGGTTGCAAAGAAAAAAGATGGCTAAGCTTCAGTCTCCAAATTATCATGTTTCGAGAACTAGACTCATTGTATACAATGTGCCACGGTCAATGACAGAAAGAGAACTTAAGATACTTTGTATAGAAGCAGTTCTTTCCCGAGCTAGCAAGCAAAGGCCCTTGATCAGACAGGTTTTGTATATTGGATAATATGATTGAGAATTTTTTTTTACCTTCTGTTCTACATATAGTAATTTTCATTTTATTCATTGATGTACTTTACCTTCAGATAAAGTTTCTGAAGGATGAGAAGAAAGTAAAGGCTGGAAAGAAGCACTCACGTGGTGTAGCTTTTGTTGAGTTTAGTCAACATGATCATGCAATTGTGGCCCTCAGAGTTCTTAATAACAATCCAGGTAATATGATTTTAAAGTATGCTAAGTCAAAGTTTTCCAATAGACCTGTTGATTAGTAGCAGCAAGGTTGGGAAAAGGCATAATTGATTGAGCATTTGCTCTGCCCAAAAAACTGTTTACGTGTGGCCACCTTTTGGTGGTCCACATGGTGTGCTCCTTGTTGGAATGGAGAGATCCAAAAACTCCTCCATCTGAGATGCTAACCTATCCAACTGGGCTCCTTTGAATGGGGACATTGGTTATGGTCATGGTTAAAATACCGGTTTCGAAGGAGTCGGCCAATCATTTATTTATCCATTGTCCTCTGGCATCAAATATTTGGGTTGGCTTTCTCATCCTCTTCGGAGTTTCATGGGTCAATCCAAGTTTGGTAGATCAGTTTTTCTTGGCTTGGCACGTAGGGGTTAGAAGTAAAGTCGTTTTAAAATTTGTAGCTGTTGTCCTTTGGAAATCTTCAATGGGGCAAAACTAAATGTAATAGAATGGGTGCAAGCAGCTAACGTGCTAGCTGCTGATCAGCTTCCAGCTAGCTGGATAGAGTTGTAAGGGCGTAGGTTTTTTTTTTTTGGGCCTTTGGCCTTTCTTTGATAAAAGTTGTTATTATCGCTTAAAACAAATACCAGTTTCAGTGACTGACTCAGTTAGTACTGAATCCAAGTCGAATTGCCAATACTGATCTAGCTTGGACAAGTCACACTATTGAATTAGAAGAAAATCATAAAAACTAGAATACAACTCTAAAAATGAGTCCATTTGGGAAAAAAAGGATGGTTCTATTATCCCTAACTCTTTCTGGAATTGGAACTAGGAATATGCTCATTCAGTGTCGATATTGAGTCAAATTAGAAGATGTCATTTCTTTCAATGAACATATATAACAACTTATTTGCGAGATGACAAATGATATCTCAAATTTTATTTTGGTCAATCATCAGCCTTATCCCAACTAGTTGAGGTCAGCTGCATGAATCCTTTTCCACCTTTCCACTTCCTAACTAATTGGGGTCAGCTATATGAATCCTTTTTGCCTTTCCACTGTATCAAGGGTCATAACTTCTGCCAGACCATATGTCATGAAGTCTTTTCTTACTACCTCCACCCATGCCCTTTTGGGCATCCTCCTTGCCCTTTTAGATCCTTCAACTTGCACCAACTCACTTCTAACCGGCATAGTTCTTGGTCTCCATTTCACATGACCAAACCATCAAAGTTTACTTTCCCTCATCTTCTTACCCATTGGTGATAGTTCTAAGTTTCTAATTCTCTCCTTGTCTTTGATAGTTTGACCTCATCTATCTCAACATCCTCATTTCAGTCTCATCCTATGTACATGTTGTTCCTTAACTGCCCAACATGCCGTCCTATAAAGCATGGCTGGTCTTATAGCTATCTTATAAAATTTCCCCTTTTGTTTGATTGGTACACAAAAATCATATAAAACTCCAGAGGCACATCTCCATTTCTTCCACCCAGCTTGAATTCTACTGGCTATGTCCTTCCCAATCTCTCCACTCATGAATTATTGACCCGAGATATCTAAAGTGGTCATTTGGGAAGCTTCTTGGCCAACAATCTTAATGATTCCTTGTTTTCACTCTTATTGTTGCTAAAATTTCACCCCATATACTCTGTTTTAGTTTAACTAATTTTAAATCCTTTAGATTTTAAAGCACCCCATGAAACCTTTGTATGTTCAATTTCCTTTCTTTCATAAGTACTTGCATTATGTAATCAGATTACATCATGTGTTTAGTGAAGAATTAATGTTAACTCAAGTATGCTACAGGATGCATGTCTGTTGGAGACAATTAATAACAAGTAAACTTCGTCTCTTTACTATAAAGGAGTGCAAATGGACATTTTTGCTCATGCGATTAGTTTTAGGAGAATCGTGAACTTTTAGATTTAATAGAACATTAGAAGGGGTTTCCAACATAGATTAGGGGTATTTAGGGAAGTTTCAAAGTCTGCGTGCTTATCAATGGATGGTTTATATTTACCTACTCAGGTTAGCAAGTGGTGCAGATGTAATGTGTCGCATCTCAGGGGCATTACTGTCATTTTTTCCCATGTGAGTAGCTCGCAGCCTTTCTCCCCCTGCCTTACATGTAGCCTGCACACATCTCCTGTGTGTAGCCTGCAACCTCTCTCCTCTCTTCTGTCTCTGCATGTAGCTGTACGCTCTTTTTTTTTCTTCTCTGCATCTAGCCCACACCCTTCCCTCTAGATTTCTCTATGTGCCTTGTGCGTGCCATACCCATTACATATATGCATGTGTGTGCAGTTACATACGTGCATGCATATGTATGTGACATATGCTTGTATGCATGCGCACATGCATGGTTATATGTATGTGTAGATTCATGCATGTATCTATGATAGTTAAAATGACCTTGTGCCCATCCTATTACCACCTGAAGTAATCCTTCATGGGCTACACTAGGCAACCTCTCTTCACATTATCAATGACCATTTCATCAGCTTCACCAGCTTCCTTTAACCAAGAACAGGGCTGTCTTTGATGCTTCCAGCCAACCATTCGCATTGCTACTATTTTTTAAAAAATTTTATAATGATTATTTTTTTAAACCATCCATATTGCAGCTTATTGTGCCTTGTGTCATCCTATTCTTTGCAAGGTTATTGATGGTTGGAGCAGTGTTTTAAATAGCTTCCCTACGTAGCATGTAGCTTATGCTACGTTGCATAGCTTAACCTTAATGCCCACGTAGCTCATAAAAATGACTTAAGTTGTGTGTAGCCTCTACATCCTAATTTTGCATATGTTACATATGCTACACAGCTTATGGCACGTGCTACACAGTTTACATTACAAGTTATTTTTCACTAAAACATTATAATCAATTATTGTTTTCAATGATTTGTTACATTTTTTTTTTTCCCATTTTTTAATAAAATTTAATTGATCTTTTCAATGATTTCAGTAAAATAATACAAGTTATGGTATTGAACCACTTAAGTTGCTCTTTCTTTACCTTTATACTTAATCTTTACTTATTTTTCCTATTATTTTAGGCTGTCTGGTTGTACAAAATATCATTAAATTTCATTATTAATCAGGCTAATTTCATGTAAAATATCATGAAATTCCATTATATTTGGTACAACCAAGCACAACCTTAATTAAAAATCTAGAGGTAGACGTAGCTTGAGCCTCACGCTTAACAGGGGTGAACGCTACACTACACACTATTCAATATTTCAAACCAAATATGGAAATGCCACAAATGTATAGAACATTTCAGTATTAGATATTTCTAATTATTCTGAATGTTGCCCATCAGCATTTAGCAAATATATAACTCTTTTTATATAACAGGACATGGCTCTTTTTTGATATTATGCTGCTTCAGCATGTGTCCTTGTCTTCGGGTCCTACACTCCTGGATTATCCAGGATTTTTACTTCCTATGACCAAAATCCTGGAAGTCTTTGGCTCGCAACTTCCCAGAACTTTTGATTCCTCTCAGCAAAAAGTTTTTAAGAAGTCGAAATTTTGGTTCCTCTTGAAAATGTTTTTATTGCAATTCCAGGAACTATAGTCCCTCTTCTTCTTCCACCAGCTAAGACTTACCTCTCCTTCTTGATGCTTGGTTGACATCCATACCACTCTTCATGTGGCCCAACCATGGAAGGGTCCACTCCGGCGAATCGCACTAGTCAAGTATCCTAGTCCGACCAAAGGCGAGACCAACATGATGGATGATCTGACCATTTCTAATGAATCAATATAGATCATCCATTTCCCTAGCCATTGACTGGACGTTTAGGATTATCTGACCAAAATGATTTTTTTCAGAGGGATGGGCAATCAAAGGTGACTCCCACATGATGGATGACCTAGATCAATGATCGGACCATTTCTAGTATAATCAATATGGACCATCTGTTTCCCTAGCCCTAGCCAACTAATGTATAGTTAGATCCTATGACCACAGTGGTTATTTAAGAGGTATATGCAATCAAAGGTGGGAGCTACCTGATAGACGGTTTAGATCAATGATCAGACCTTTTGTAGTAAATTATCAGACCTTTTGTAGTAATATCAATCAGTGTTTGAAGTATCGGTATCGCTACAAGTTTCTCTAGCAAGGGATACTGAAACAATATCGATATCATCGATAATATCGCTGATAACCGGAAATGCGGGGAAACATGGGAAAAACGGTGGAATTTTTAGTTAAACTTTAGGAGACGTTAAAATGTACATATTTGCATATTTAGAAATTTTAAAAAAAAAAATTGCAAAAAGAATGCATGCATAATAAGTTTCCTTTTAATGGGGCCTTAAAAGCAAGTGTTGTCATAAGAAATCAGTCCAACTATCCCATCCAACCTATTTAACCATCCAACCATCCATTGATATTGCAAAATATCAACAACACATGATATTTCACTAAGAAATCATTAATAATTGGAAAGGAAACAAAAGATTGTGGTCTCAATATCACGCATGTTGTGATATCGATTATATCGAAATATTATTAGTATTATCAATGACAAATTGAACACTACATACAACCATGTGCCCATGGAAAAAAAAAATGAAATAAATTTTTTTCTAATAAACAAAATTCTGATGATATCAATACGTTGGCGATATTATTGAATATTGTTGATACACTTATGATACATGCATTACCTAGAATTTTACATAGTCGAAAATATTGGCGATATGTTGGCGATATTGATGCATTGGCAATACAAGCAACACGTAGAATTTACATAGTTGAAAATACTGACGATTACATTAGCGATATTGATACGTTGGCAATTCTTAGTGATACATTACTAATATCTGGAATTTCTGATGCTACTAGCGTTATCGGTATCGCTACCTGTGTTATCTGTATCGCTGAGCTGGAGATAAAGATAATATCTTAGATATTTCAATAATATCAGAGATAATTCGAACACTGATATCAAATAGGACTGTCCATTTCCTAGCCAATGAATGCAGCTAACGTCATTTGCTAGTAGTGATTTTTTTGAGAGGATGGGCAATCAAAGGTGGAACCCACATTATGGATGGTTTGGATCAATCTTTTCTTCTATCACCGTATGGCTCACCTGATGGAACCATTGGATTTTTTTACACATCTGACAAGCCGGCATGCATCAATGGTACAGCTCCACGTACTGTTGATAAATTTAATTTTATGAGTGTCTCTCTAGTTGTATGATGATTTGCGACTAAATGTATATGGATGAATTCAATTCTTCTAACGGAGTTCTAGGTCTGCCGAATAGAAAAACTGAGATTCCAAGAACTGGAACTTCCAAGAAGTCACAGTTCCAGGAGTTCAACAATACCAGGAACTCTAATTCTGGTACCAATTCAAGTATTTCGACTTTAGACTTTTTATGTTATAATTATTAGGATCTTAAACTTTGCAATACATTTTACGTGTCAATAATAGCTTTTCAGGTTTATGATTTTTATTATTTATTGTTGGTAATTATTTACTTATAAGCAATTATTAGTGTTAAATTATTATTATTATTATTATTATTATTTTAAATATTGAGATCAATGTCTAAGGGAATCTGACTTCTAAATGTCACCATGTCTGTGTCCAACAGTCATGTCTTCATGTTACATAGCATTATACTGATCTTTGGAACCATGTAAAATTTCAACAAGAGGAACGAACAGAATTTTTTAAGTCTCCCTAGTGTTGGCACAATTTAAACCACGTCAAACTACAAAAAATGACAAATCAAACCTTTTGATGTCATATATAAATGTCGATATATACACAGTTTTCAAAGTTCTTCAAGCAGAATTTTTTGCTGTACGAGATGTTGGCTACTATATTTAATCAAATACTGCCCCTTGAACTCTTATTCCATTTCTTAACTTCGCTTGTATATTACTTTTCATTTAGTAGTTCTATTCAGTTCTGGTCCAACTTGTTTAGTCAATGACTCAATTGCCATTGATATAAAATGGAAGAAAATGTAGATGCTGTCATATATCATCTTATTTAGAAGCGAATGCTTTTCTCCACCTTTTCAAGTAATCTTGTTATTTCAGTAGTTGATTTGGTAATGCACTTTATGATGCATTTGTAAGTGTTGCATTGAGCGGAATGGACGTTGTGCTTAATCTGCCTCTTTGCTGCATCAAGCTCGCTTGCCATTTAGGTCCGGTTTGATGGATTTTCTCCATTTTGCTTGGTGCAGAATGGGGTCTCCACATTTCCTACAAAATTCCATTTAGAATTAAAATTTGGCACTATTTAAAGAGGACACGATGACAATTTACGGGCCATTCCTAATGGTGTCTTAATTTGTCTACCATGTAAATTTGGGACGCCGATTTGGTTGTGAGGTGTGGTGACATGGGGAGATGTGATGGGTGGGGCCGTACACTGTCAGAGATGTGTCCTGGGCCATTTTAATGTTTTTCAGCCGGGTACGTGGTCGGCTCATCTCTAACAGTGTATGGCCCCACCAATCGCATCTTTGCCACATCACACCCCCCCCCCGAGGGTGGTGAGGGCCTCACTACCTGACGCGCATCCGTAAATTTGTTGTGTAGCAGATTTCTGTTTACAACATTTAGTTTCTCTTGTTGATAAGGTAATCAATTTCTGCATTTTAAATCATATCTTTTTTCCGTACAGAAACTTTTGGTCTTGAGCATCGCCCAATTGTTGAGTTTGCTCTTGACAATGTCCACACATTAAGATTGCGTAGAACTAAATTACAGTCTCAGCAGGGCATCCATGGTAGTCCAACAAAAGATAAGGCCATGGATGCACAGGAGAACAACGTATCCAGGACAGCAAATGATAAGAAAATGAAAAATCGTAAACCTCGAGAAGGTAGTGGATCATTCAAGGCCCTAAAATCTGACAAAGGAGATGAAGAAGTATATGACGCTAGTGAAGGGGGTACAAAGGCAAGTAACGCTGTGGAGCCTACAACAAAGAAGCAGAAGGGTCCACACGCGAAAGGAAGAAAGACCGAACTTTCTGCCAAGGCAAATCATGGGCGGACCAATGAAAACCCGCTCAGCCAACGAGAAATTGGCAAATTCAATCGACAACCATCTAATGTGAAAAAGACGGTGGTAAGAAATGCATTCCTCTATACCGTCCTCATTTATTGCAAGGCTCACTCAAATAATAATTGCTGTCGTTTGGTTCCCATGCAGAAAGAAGCAAGCACAGCCAACACCCAGAAGCCCAGATCCAATGAGGCAATACGAGGGGCCCCGAAGAAGAGGAAACGCCCGGAGGGTGATGTTACAGAACAGCAGAAGGGCCCCAAAAGTACGAAGAAGAAAAAGAAAGCGTCGGGAGAGGAACTGCAGGATAAACTAGACAAGCTGATCGAACAGTACCGCTCCAAGTTTTCACAGCGTAATTCAAACAATACTGAAGGGGTAAAACAAGGTTCTGGAGAACTCCGGAGATGGTTTCAGTCCTAGTAGAGCTGCCCCAGCTCTGCCCAGGAGTGCCAAAGTTTTGTCTCTCTACAAACCCATTTACACTGTAACAGTAATGTTGATGATTACTATATATAGGAATGATGAACAGTCCAGAGAGGGAGCTGAGTCATGTAGAATAAATAGTAAAGGACCCAGCCATTTATTGGATCTCAAAACTGCATGGCCGACCTTTTCTTTCCGTGCAGTAATTCAGTGCGTGAGCGTCGAAAGTCGGTGCACAGGTATCGCCCAGTGGCCAGCAATCCAAATGCAATCTCATTTTGAAAGGCTCTCGGATCCGTCTCATGTTGAGAGGTGTGGAGATGTGTTGACAGAATATTCTCTTATATATTTCATAAATTTTCAAAAGCTCAATGGAGGACTAGTTCAACCCAAGTTGTCCAGTTTTAGAACCTTTGCTGGCCATTTAGCTATCTAGTCTCCATCCAAGAAGGCTGGAAACTGTTTGCCATCAAGGAATGGGGATTAGGGCAAGACTGACAATTGACTAAGGGCCTGTTTGGGTACCTTCATCCATCTATCTGGGATTCGCAATTTAGGGATATGCTTTGAATCCCATATTTGGACTCTTTAGGTATCCACCTGCAAGATTTGACAACTAACAAAGTTTGCATAATTCAGTGTTACGTGGAGGAGTGCTTGGTAGGTACGTGTTGTCGTCGGGACTCTGTGGCGCCCACCATGATGTATATGTTTTATCCACCTGTTTTACTAGTTCATTTTTAGGGCATGACTCCAAAAATTGAAGCATAGTCAAAGCTCAAGTGGACCCCACCTCAGGAAACAGTGGGGAAAATGATGTAACAGCCTGTTGAAACCTTCCTGGCCCGCATTGTTGTTTATTGTCATCTGATCTGTTGATAAGGTCATACAGACATGGATGAAGGGAAAACGCAAATATCAGCTTGATCCAAAACTTGTGTGGGCCCTGAGAAGTTTTCAATGGCAAGTGTCCTGTGTTGTGGTCCACTTGAGCTTTGGATGCATCATGTTTTTCAATTTTGGGCTCATGCCCTAAAATGGATGGACATCATGTTTTTCAATTTTGGGCTCATGCCCTAAAATGGATGGACGGTGTGGGTAAAGCACATACATCACGGTGGGCCCCATAGAGTCCTGACAACACGTAGTGTTGATGTCACGATGAGGATGGCGTCACCAATTTTCAGAAGCATCTACTAATCTTGGGAGTGAATGATAGAGAATCAATCTACTTATATTGATTAGAAACTCTCCCAGAGGTTGATAAATCTCACTAACTCATCTCATCCAAATGGAGGTAGAACTCCTCGATAGAATCCAGATTTCAAAATCATGTGTTGTGTTCCATTTTAGATGGGAGGTTCAACCCAAAATCACACGAATTGGATGTTATTGCCCAGCTGGTGCTGATAAAATGAGCAGTTGAAAGGTGAAAGATCAGCGGTCCAAATTTAATAGACAAAAACAGACGGATAAGATCATCCAACCAGTGTATTTTTTTGGGTTATGCCCCAATCCACAAGGGAGACCGTGATTTTGGTGTTCTGAATTGGCGTGTATGCATACCAAGTGTACCATGCATGGGTTAAACCGCCCAATCAAGGGCAACGTGTTCAAAACTTATGTCTCAAATGGTTGGGATCATTCAATCGGAACTATTTTTGACGGTGAGCAATACAACATAGATGAACCAACGGTTGAGATTATTGAATAGGGACAACACAATCTACATCAACTTCAATGGTACTTGCATTTGATGGTGGCTCAGAAATTCTTAGCTAAACTAGAACATGTCATCCAAACAGTAGGAAGACGTCAATTTCAATGCTCGACAAGTCAATTGGTGTTTGTTTCTCAAATGTCATACATTGCTTCCGTCTTCTACACTTAAAGACTTACACTCTTCAATTTTCTTCAAATTATTGTAATTATAATATCGGAGCTTCTCTAAGCTCCCACGTCAGTGTACTCGTGCACGCCCCACCAAATATGCCAGCATGGCACACGGGTGAAAATCCAAGCCATCCATCATATGGACCCCAAAGATAAATTAAGGTGGTCCAGTAGTAGATGTGCCATGGATATTAGAAACAAGTGGACAGGTTAGAAAACTTCCGTCACGTGATTTTTTCACAACCGTACATTTTGTTTAGTCGACCGACCTGATTCTTGAGATATCAAATCTAACATAGTGGCACCCTTCTGATGGACGGCTTGGATATTGCACCCATCGGCCACGCTGCCATAAGTGGTAGCGTATGCATTATATGAAATGCACACGCGTTACGCATTATATGAAATGTACACGCGTGTGGGTTTAGCAAAGCTCGAAATATTATTTTATGGTAGTAATTCATGTCAACATAGGCCACCTAACTATAAATCAACCCACCACCTTTGTTTTGGTTCATCTAATGCTTGCAACCGAATCAAACACCATCCCTCTATTATAAGTTACAAGAGTAGCCCACCAACCTCTCCCTCTCACATCCAAATCATCATCATCATCTCCATTTTTCTTTTCTAATCTTCCCTCTCCCAACTTCTCCTATATTGTTGAACTCCTTCAAATATTTTTAGATGAAGGACACCAAGTGCCATTACAGATTTTCCTAGTATGCATATCTGTATCTCATCCATGGTTTGTTCTATGTAAGTTTCATCCATCCATCTATTCATCACCTTCTCTAAATACCCAATTCATCTCCACCCTTTATGTATTTCTATTGCATCTCATCTTCACTGTAATCTCAAAATTATAGTTGCAACATGACACACCCACTTTCAATTTTTGTACTAATGGTGGTGGCACTTCTCGTGCCGCCGACGTCGGCCACATCGAGGAGCGGTTTCCATGACATTGCTCCGAAAGGGATCCGAGTCGATCTATTCCATGTAGACTATGGTGGAAATTTCACCAAGCTCGAGCTACTTCAACGAGCAATCAAGCGAGGAAAACACAGACTAGAGAGGTTGAAAGCTGGTGATGTCCTAGCTGCCGACGACGGTAGTGATGATCTCCAAGCTCCCGTTCATGCAGGTAATGGTGAGTTTCTCATTAATCTCTCTATAGGCACCCCGACCGTGCCGTTCTCAGCGATTGTAGACACAGGAAGCGATTTGATATGGACCCAATGCAAGCCATGTACTAGTTGTTACAATCAGCCCACACCCATTTTCGATCCATCCAAGTCATCTTCATACTCCAATCTACCTTGCTCCAGCTCACTATGCAAAGCTCTTCCCACTTCCACATGCAGCCCAGATTGTGAATATCTCTACGCATACGGTGACTACTCAACAACCCAAGGCGTTCTAGCGAGTGAGACATTCACCTTCGGCAGCAAAACCACAGTACCCCACATCGGTTTTGGGTGCGGTGATGACAATGAAGGGAAAGGATTCAGCCAAGGTGCTGGTCTGGTGGGCCTTGGGTGGGGACCACTATCACTCATTTCACAACTGGGTGCAGGCAAGTTCTCTTATTGTCTAACCTCATTAGATGACTCCAAAACCAGCCCTCTATTTTTTGGGTCCACAGCCAGTTTCGGTAAAGGCCTCAAGGTGGGGTCCACCCCACTAATAAAAAACCCATCTCAGCCAACATTCTATTATCTCTCATTGGAAGGTATTACAGTTGGTGGGACCCTCCTATCTATTCCAAAATCCACATTTGCATTGAAAGATGATGGGAGTGGTGGTCTGATCATAGACTCAGGTACAAGCATCACATATCTAGAAGAAGTTGGATACAAGCTCGTGAGGAAGGCTTTTGTGTCTCAAGTTCAGTTGGAGGAGGCTGACGCGTCATCGACCGGTCTCGATCTCTGCTTCTCCCTGCCGTCGGATGCTTCAACGGTCGAAGTGCCTAAGTTAGTTTTCCACTTCAATGGTGCTGATTTGGATTTACCGGCCGAGAACTACATGATACTTGATTCTAGCACTGGTTTGCTCTGCCTCACGATCATGGATTCCACTGGAATGTCGATCTTCGGAAACTTCCAACAACAGAACTTGCAGTTCGTTTACGATTTGCAGAAAAAGACGTTGTCGTTCGCAGCCGTTCAATGCGATCAGCTGTGAATTTTTTGTGATGCATTGCTAGTAAGATTTTGTTGGATTGTATTACAATACAAATTCTATATTCTGTTTGCATGGATGGCATGATCATCAATCTGGACCGTCTGTATGGTACACTTCACTTTGCATTGATCATGGCCCATTAGTCGTTCTGATCTGGCGATCCTAGCCATCCAAGCAATCAATCTTTTTAACAGTTGGATTTGGACATTATTTGTATCTTTTTATTATGTTTTATTATACTAGTGTGACTTGATTCCGAGTGTTGAGTTGGACTTAACGTGTGGCCTGAACCGACCCGCAACCCATTAGTTTGTGGCCTGAACCGACCCGACCTGTTTAATTGTAATAAGGTGAGACATGTCACCTACCCGGCCTGACCTGACACGACCCAAATCATTTGAGGAACATGGGGCAAAAGGTATGACTGGTCTAGCACATTTAAGTAAACGGGCAACATATACGTGAGTCAGATCAGCTAGGGTTCAACCCAAGCCTGACCCATTTAAGTAAACTGGCAACATTTTCTAAACCGGACCGGTACTCATGTAGCTTGGCCCGAACATGACTTTAAGTGGATTAGGCCAATTGAAACGTAGGCTGACCAACCATTTCCAACCTTGTTGTAAGTTTTTTTTTTGGTTAGGATAAAGGGCATCCATTGATCTGGTGGGCCACAATCCATAGCCCAAGAGTTACAGTAATTGAATAGTCCTGGATCACTATAAAGTTCTTTGGCCCATTAATTGAATGGAGACCATCAGGAGGAGTTGGCTTGTTTTCTCTTTCTCTCTCTCTTTTTTTTTTTTTCCGAATTTGGAAATCGGATTGGGTACCGAGTAGACTATGTAGGCCCTGTCAATGTATGAAGTTTATCCACGCCGTCCATCCATTTTTCCAGATCATTTTAGGGGTATATCATGTTGGATGTAGGCCAGTGGGGTCCATTGGTGAGCAATCACTAGTGGATGGGTCCCACGATTTTGGCTTCTTCCGACCTTTTTTCTCTTTTGTTATATTTCAAATTCAACTTTGAATTTGATTTATGATAGGAGAAATGGATAAGACCGGATGATGTGACCTTATCCCAATCCTAGCCAAACTCTCCTTCCTCTGTTATAAAAAGGAGTGCGCTTCTCTCATGGAACGCATTGAATCATGCGAAACAACGAGAGTATACAGAGAGAAATAGAGTGCGCTATAGTCTGTCCATTTTGGCTTGTCCTTGGGACGATCTGATCCATAGATCACAATCCGGGACCACTATATACCGTAGGATCAGATGTGTGAATAGTTCTATCTGCTCCAGTAGTAGATAGACGGGCCGTTGGAACACCGTCCTTCTGCTTTATGAGGGTCCCAATCATCGTGTAGACCGTCAAATCTTGAGGGCTCACCTTCTGCATTTCCTAATATATCAAAATTGAGAATAGCCAATCTTTAGTCAATGTCAACAATTGCATGTCAAAAATTCTGGAAGGATTCCTTCTCTAGCCAACCTACGCCCTTGTGGATCTTTGGGTTATGTTTTGCTACCTACTCCACATAGAGGTAAACTTGATAGTAAAACCATTGAATGCGTGTTCATAAGGTACCCTATGCATTCAAAGGGATACGTTCTAGTTTATGAGGACCATGGACGATGGATTGAGATAGAATCCTGGGACGTGACCTTCGTTGAAGATAGATACCCAAGCCGAATGAAGTAAAAAGTTCCAAAACAACTTTTTGAAATACCCGATATATCTCAGGAGAGTGAGAATTCTGCTTCACAAGACAATGATACTCCTATAGTTCGTCAGGACAGTAGGAGGACATCTTAGTAGGCTCCTGAGTTACGTCGAAGCGAAAGAAGATTGATTCTCCGAAGATACTTCGATATTGAGAGGCAAACATTCTCTTGCGTTGCAGTTGATAATGATGAACCTGATTCGTATCACGATGCATTATTATCTTCTAACTCGGCCGATTGGGTAAATGTTAGGGATGAAGAGATCGCTTCCATAGAGAAGAATAAAGTCTGGGAACTTGTTGATCTGCCTTCCAATCGTAAAGCGATAGGTAACAAATGGGTACTAAAAATCAAAAGAAAGGCGGATGGTACAGTGGACAAGTATAAAGCACGATTAGTTGCTAAAGGTTTTACACAACAAGAAGGCGTTGATTACGAGGAGACCTTTTCACATGTTGCAAAGTTCTCCTCAATCCGCATGATCCTGTCAATTGTCGCAAGTTTAGACTTAGAGTTATATCAGATGGATGTAAAGACCGCATTCTTAAATGGTGACTTGGATGAAGAAATATACATGCAACAACTCATGGGTTATGTGAACAAAAAACATCCAAAGAAAGTCTACAAATTGTTAAAATCTATCTATGGGCTGAAGCAATCTTCAAGATAGTGGTATATGAGGTTCCACTTGGCCATCACCATTTTTGGATTCACAATGAGTGAAGAAGATCATTGTGTATACATGAAACGGTCTAGAAGATCTTTTCTGATACTATCTCTATATGTAGACGATATCCTTTAGCTGGTAATGACATGCAATTGTTGACATTGACTAAAGATTGGTTATTCCCTTAGTTACATTCCTACCAAAGAGATGATGGCTGATCCCATGACAAAACCTATAGCTAGAGATCTATTTCAGGTTCACGTCAGGCAGATGGGATTGAGAAAAACTTGATTGATGTACTTGTTTTGTAGTACCTTTGATCTTTCATTAATGAATAATACATTCCGTTTATTCAGTATTGAACAATAATATAAACTAGGTAAGAAGATCATCAACATTTACCTTGAGATCATGTAGGATTTCTATGTTTGTTGGCAGGCCGGTCACCCACTCGCACGGGTTGACCAACCTTAAATGTACAAGAGAGGTACATTTGGGACTATGTTTATACATTAAAGTATGAACTTCCCTTTATTGTGAATAATAAAGGATGAGGATATGAGTGAGTCGTATCCGCCTACAATCTTATAAAGATTGTAGATGAGACTGATAAAGTCGAATAACATAATCGCACCATTTCTTTTAATGTGATCAATGTTATGGCCTGAAATTAAAGCCAGGTTATGAGGTTATGAGATGAGTCATACCTCATGTAGAATAACCTGCGTATTGTAGACCCGACATACACCTAATATTGTCTACTTTACGACGTGGATTGTAGCCACGTGCTGAGACCTTTTACCTACAGATTGCTTTGATTCGATTTAATCATTGTAACGTGCGAGTAGCCAGTCCCGTAGGTGATTCCTTGTGTCCTTAGCTACCCTCCTTTTGTGTATATGAGGATGAGATTGAGTGTCGCTACTTTAGTGTACAATGACGAAAGGTCCTTGATTGACCAGACTCGGTTACGCTAGAAAAGCGGCTTGATTAATTCCAAATTACACATCTACGTGGGGAAGATCCCGTGACAGCTACACCAAGTTTCTAGAACTATTAATACGCACTTGAAGACTTATCCGCCGGCAGTATCGAGTTGTTTTTATTAAACTTTTTGCAAACAATATTTTTCTTAAAAAACATATATATAAGTATTGCTTTGAATTAGTTTTAGTCGAAATTTGTGAAACTTCAAGTTTTCAGAATAACTCGATAAGTTGGATAAGTGCGTATATTGGCCGAGTACTCCAAATCGGGAGTTAATTCCATCCGGTGTGGTCATGCGGATTAGGACAGGCATTACAAAGCTTGGGTTATTGAGTACTAGTTAGGTGGTCACTTAGTACTTAAGCACCTGTGAGAAGATTATGGTGATCCAGCTGGTCTCACGCCTCTGATTCTTTTGATCGTGATTTTTTAGTATTTGATTGTTATAAGGCAAGTCAGTTGGACAGATTTATGTGCCTATCCCAACAATGTGATTGAGTGGGAGATGTTGGACATAGGCCAGTGAGGCCCATTGGTGAGCAATCACTAGTGGGTGGGTCCCACGAGTTTCGGCTTCTTCCGGCCTTTTTCCTCTTCTGTTATATTTCAAATTCAACTTTGAATTTGATTTATGATAGGAGATAGGGATAAGACCGGATGATGTGGCCTTATCCCAATCCCAGCCAAACTCTCCTTCCTCTGTTATAAAAAGGAGTGCGCTTCTCTCATGGAACGCATTGAATCATACGAAACAACGAGAGTATACAGAGAGAAATAGAGTGCGCTATAGTCTGTCCATTTTGGCTTGTCCTTGGGACGATCTGATCCGTAGATCGCAATCCGGGACCACTATATACCATAGGATCAGATGTGTGAATTGTTCCATCTGCTCTAGTAGTAGATAGACGGGCCGTTGGAACACCGTCTTTCTGCTTTATGAGGGTCCCAATCATCGTGTAGACAGTCAGATCTTGAGGGCTCGCCTTCCGCATTTCCCAACATATCAAAATTGAAGAATATCCAAAGCTCAAGTGGACCACACCACACGAAACAGTGGGACTAATTATTTCCACGGTTGATGTTAATTTCTCATCCCACCTGTTCATAAGATCACACAGATATGGATGAAGGGGAAAAAATTTCATCTTGATCCAAAACTTCTTTGGTCCCAATAAATTTTCAACAGTAGACGATCAATTCATACTGTTTCCTGTGGTGTGGTCCACTTGAACTTTAGATAGCTTTAGATAGACGGAGTGGATACAATACATAAATCACAGTGGGCTCCACGGAGTTTACTCAGTACGCAATCTGCTTCAATTATTTTGCGCACATATATTTCTAGAACTCTTTACTCGACCGTAGCGATTGGCTCCAAGAAAATCGGATTGCGTACTTGGTAACTCAGCACAATCTATCGTACTGAGTAAACTCTGTTGGGCCCACCTTGATTGTCTGTACCATATACAAGCCGTCCATCCGTTTTCTCAGCACATTTTAGGGGTTGAGCCAAAAATTGAAGCATATGCAAAACTCAAGCGGACCCCACCACAGGAAACAGTGGGATAATGATGTCCACCATCGAAACCTTCCTAGGGCCCACATTGACGTTTATATGTCATCCAATCAGTTCATAAGGTCACACAGACGTGGATGAAAGGAAAACACAAATATCAGCTTGATCCAAAACCTTTGTGGCCCCCCGCTAAGATTTCAATGGTAGGTGTCCAATTCACACCGTCTCTTGTGGTGTGGTCCACTTGAGCTTTGAATATGCTTAGATTTTTGGTTTATAGTCTAAAATAATCTGGTAAAACGGATGGATAGGGTGGATAAGACACATTACGCATGGTGGGCCCCACTGAGTTCACCAGTACGCAATCCGATTTCTTGCTTAAGTGTTTTTTTTTTTTTTTTTTCCTATAAAAATAAAAACAGGGGAGCTAACACCTCTAATCGCTTAGCTAAGCTCCATCTACTTGCAACCCCTTTCATTTTTTAAAATATTTTATAGTTATTAACTATTTAAAAACATTTATAAATAGTATCATTTGGTTATTAAATACAGAGTCGTGTTTTGGAGTTTTTAAATTATGATTTTGTGAACTATCCAACCACATTGATACGGAGGCTACGACTAAACCGATAGTTTGAATTTTCTAGTGATGGCCGATATGTGAGGTGGCCCACTGAATCAATGGTCTTAATCTTTATAAAAGAGGTTCCACGTGTTCAACAAAGAAGGTAGAAATGAGCTGAGTCCCTTCCACCCATCTTTTCAACGTACGTTTTGGATCACTGGATCATGGGCCCAACTTGTGCAATTGAAAACCCGAGCTTAATTCACAATCTCTTGCTCGAACATCGCATGGCAGTTGGACAAATATGAAAAAAAGGATTGGAATCTAAATTTCCAAGAAAACAGGTGGTTTGCTATCTCCAGGCGCAGAAGTATGTATTATAATGTGACAGCATGTGAGATCTGAGCTTTCTATCAGGGTTTAGATATTTTTGCATACAAATCAGGTCATTTAGATGGTATGGTGGGCCACAGAAAATAAAAACAAATGAATTGCTAGAACCCTTACAGGAACCATACGTAGAAAATATTAGCCTGATAAAATATGCTACTCAGACCTGTAAGTTCACTCGGTGTGGGCTGCATGAGTTTTTAGACCAGACTGATTTTTGTATCTTCATGTCATCCTCGTAAGTTAAATCTCATGTACGAGTTTGATGAAAGATATACGCCATCTATATGGTAAAGAGCAAGCGATGAAGAAGAAGATCATTATCTTGAGTTCGGATCCATTGCCTTGCAAAAATGATAAGTAGTTTTAAAAAGCTAAATTCGTCAAAAATAAAAACATCCAATAGGCTTTACGGAACATTTATGACATTATTACAATAAATTTCTTAAAAAGCAAAAATTTCTAAAACTCTAAAAATAAGGAGAAATGAGAAAAATAGAAATTAAACAATATATATATATATATATATATATATATATATATATATATATAATCTCAATATTGACCCTCAAGATGAGCCTTTCTCAAGAAACGCATGTCCAAATCGATTAACCTCAAAACCACTGTTATATAAAGATCGGTAAGTTGTGCATTTCGTGACGATATTGGATTACAAGTTAAGGATCTTTTACGGTCAAAGCTTTAAATGGCAATTTCTCCACATCCGGAAAAAATTTCTTGGATCCAAACACCCTTGGGACTCAATTACAACATGCCCTATGTAGGGTGGTTGGGCCCAGTTTTAAAGGACTACCTTCACTTTTGTATCGACTTATTTTAGTTTAGTTGTATGCATTTGCAGCATGCCCTACATCAGTCCTCTCCACTTGGAAATAACTTGTCCTTGAGATATTGAACGGATTCGGCTTATAATATTCGTACAGATCTGCCACATTGAAAGTCCATGAAATTTGTCTTCGGGAAGATCAACAACATGCGTTATGATTGATTTTCTTGAGTATTGGAACAGAGCCTATCTTCTCATTACTCATCTTATTATATGTTCCAGTCAGAAATCTCTTTGTGAAGACGAATTAACACTTTATCACCCACTTCAACAACCTCCATGCGTCGATGTTTATCGACCTCTTCCTTACACTCGATATTAGACTCCTACAAATTCTTTTTAATGTTCATGGGTTCTACTTCTTTTCCATTTATGACCAATACATAGATTTTTCTTATTTCCTTAGATTCTTTAACAAAATCTTGTTCGCTTAGAAAAGACTAACCCTCCACTTTAGAAGTCTTGGGTTGGTTCTCCGTTCTCATGGGAGCGAAGATAATCTTTCTACCATCTTTAACAAAAAAAAAAAAAAAATGTTATTCTGCTCTCTATGAATAACATCAACATAATAATGCTATAATCAACCAAAGTAACAAGTGACAAGCCTCTATATAACCATGTCATACATTACTTTGTCCATATAATATTTACCAATGAAAAATGGAATACATCATCATTTAGTTACACTTGTTTTACTGACCTTCTTAATCCATCCAATCGTGTACAAAGAGGGATGCTTATGTCTTTAGTTGCAACTTTCCACCATAGTTCTCGACACGGTGTTTTTACTACTTCCACTATCTATGATTAAATCACAAATCTTTTGGTTCACTGTGCAATTTGTTCCAAAGATGTTGTATTGCTACAAATATATTTTCTTCTTCGACGTGTACAATAACTTCTGCACAATCAAAGACTGATCATGATTTTTGTAAGTCCATTCGTCCATTTTCAGTACTATTATCTTCGGCATGTTCCGTGTCATTGACTTTTATATTGTCCTCCCATCTTCTACTTCTCCATTGTTAATGGCCATATTAGTCATCTACCTCTGAGAACATACATTAGATTGGTGACCAAGTTAGCCACATCAATAACACTTGTCTGGTTGAGGTAGAGCATAATAGTTAGGATTTCTACTTAGACCAACAACATTAGTTATTGTCCTTTGATGTCTAACTAGGCCACTCTCCAAACCTTAGTTCGCATTTGGAGGAGGTCGAAGACGCTTCCACAGGATTCTTACCCCGTGACTATGTCACATCGTGTTCATGCATTGGGATGCTGCCATTGCATCTCTACTAGGATAATTAACTTGACTGCCTCGTTCATCGTCAAGATGGCATACAACTGGACTTGATCTTTTATTGTCATATGTAAACCACTAGTGAAATTGATGACCTGCTATGATTTGGTCTCAACAATATCATTCCTTGGAGACAATCGATAGACTCACGAACTGGCTACCCTGTCGACAATTCTAGTATTACTGAAAACATACCTGGTCATAGTCGATCTGTAGGAATCGTGTCCACACCAACTACTTCATTCACTGCCACATGTGGATTGATGCTTTTATCTACCTAATATGTGAAAGTTGGAGTTGTTCCCGCCAAATCAAGGCTTTACCCTTCAACTTGTAGGCCACGAGTTTGACTTTTTTCTTTTCAGGAATCTTCATATAATTGAAAGATTGTTCAACTTTAAGAAGACAATTCAAGAAGTCCTTTATACGAAGTTGGCCATTGAATCTATGGAGGTCAACCTTCATCCCGTAATGTTTATCTCACTTTTGCCTCGCGGCTCTTCATTCTTCTTGCTGAAGAATTATATCATCAATCTCCTCATCGCTAGATTCACCATTATCAGGTGGTGATCTGTAATTCATCACCGATGCCTCATCATGAACATGACAACCATAAGCTCCCTCGCAAATCTCAAGTTGTTCATCATCATGAACACACGTCTGTACTAAAGCTTTCATCAAACAATTGACCACTACCTGTATTTCTTGCATGGCTCGTACATTCTCCCATTAGAAAGCTTTAAATGCCACCACTGTCATAAGATTCCCATGGAGCACCGTCCACAGGTTTGTTGCCCGAACCATTGTTAAATATCATCAAATCAAGGAAAAGCTTAACTCTAATACCAATTAACACAAGAAAGTACGTGAAACGATAAATAAAGAAGTTCACAATCTTCCTCAAGCAGTAAAAGCCTTGAATCAAGGTAAGTTCTTAAGTCCACAAGAAATAAGAAAGAAAAATTAAATACTTTTATTAAATAATGGTCTAAAACTTTTTTTTTTTTTATAATTATATCACTTGTATATTTTAAAAAAAATAAAATCATAATTCTAAAATTACCTAAAATAACAAAAAAAAAATATATTCAAAAAACTAAATTTGTCAAAAATAGAAATGTCAAATAAGCCTTAACATTCCCAACATAATTACAATAAACTTTTAAAATGATGAAAAATTTTAAAACTCTAAAAATAAGAAAATATAACGAAAATAGAAGTTTAACAAAAAAAATAAAAAAATCTAAAATATTAATTTTGACCCTGAGGCAAGCAATTCTCACAAAATGAACGTCCATTACATGTTATGCAAGTCGGCAAAAACCGACTCAATTCGGCGGATCCAACCCGATCTGAACCGAACCGAAGGCCTGGATCGGTGCGGTTCAAGTAGGATTAGTCAAATCCAATCGTTCATCAGATCGAGTTCGGATTAATGTCAATCCGGACCGATCCGATCCGATCCGATCCAATCCGGTCATGTAGTATGAAGTTAAAATAGAGCCGTTAGATGTTTGCATCTTTAACTGTTGAGAAATAAAGGGTTGAGGTTAAACCATTTCCCAAGAGAGGTGACGTGAGGGCAGTGTGGGTGGCGCATTGATAAGGCCTGCATTGGGCAGGTGTATCACCACCAGGCCTTGAAACTTGGTTCGGAAGTAAATCGGCTGGTGTACCACGGAAGCAAATATGAGTAAACTTTGTGGGCCCAAATGTCATTTATGCAATTTATCCACTTCGTCCATCTCTTTTAACAGATAATTTTAGGGCTTCATCCTAAAAATGGAGTGTATCCAATCTTCAAGTGGAGCACACCACCGAAAACAGTGTGAATTGAACATCTACCATTGAAAAATTATTGGGGGCCAAAGAAGTTTTTGATCAAGCTGATATTTGTTTTTTTTCCCTTCATGCATGTCTTTTTGATTTTATAAATAGGTTGGGTGACAAATAAACATCATTGGGGCCTTATAAAGTTTTCAATGGTGGAAATCAGTACTTCTACTTTTTCCTGTGGTATGGTCCACTTGAGTTTTGGATATGCATAAATTTTGGGTCCAACCCCTGAAATGATTTGGAAAAACGAATGAACGGCGTAGATCAACCACATGCATTCACGGTGGGCCTATGGATAAACCTTAATTTGATTTCGTGTATCACACATAAGCTATACAACTGGTGTAGATACGTGTCGTGTGAAGACGAGCGTGGACGTGCCTTGAGCTCCGAGTTGTATGAAGGGCTCAAATAAGATCAAAGTTACATGGGCCCCACCATAATGTTTATTTTTCATCTAATCTTTTAATAATGTTAAAAATAAATGGATAAAGAAGAAAAATAAATTTCACATTGATTCAAAACTTCCGTGATCTCCAAAAGGGTTTTAATGGTAAATGTTCAATCCCCCATTATTTTTTGCAGTGTGGTCCAATTGATCTTTAGATCTATCTTATTTTTCGGCTCAAGCCTTAAGACAAGCTCTCCAAATGGATAGACGGTTTGGATATAACACATACCTCATAGTTTGACCTAAAGAATTTGCTAACGTCAATACACCAATAGCCAATCCGCTTCTGGTTTGGTATCACACACTTCTCTCTCTCGATCCGAATGGTACCCAACCCGATCCAATTTGGTTTCCCTGACCGAGTCAGACTCGGTTTGGGTCAGGCTAGTAGTGCATCGGATCAGATCGAGTCAGTTAACCTGGACTCGGTTCCAGATCGGATCGAGTTCGGATCAGTTACATAAAAATTCGGATCGAGTCGAGTTGGATCCAATCCGATCCGACTCGATTCGATGCCCACCTCTACAAGTCAGTTGACTTCAAAATTACCATTTAATTAAAATGAATAAACTGTTCGGTTCATTCATGATGATACCTGGATTAAAAGTTATAACTTTTTTACCAACAAAACTTTAACAAAACTTCAAAAGACATTTTCTCCATGTTAGAAGACGCCTAATACCAATTACATTATGTCATATATAAGACTAGGCCAGTTCATATGTATTACTTTCACTTTCATACGGGCTTCGTTTGGTCCAACTATGCTAAGAATGCATCTCCAACACACCTTACATCACCATCTTGGTCCCACACACAAACCTATGGTTAGAATCCCCATTGTTCCATGTGGTGTGACGCACGGATCTAACTTATTTGTTACACCGAGACTTAGAATTGAGTAACATACATGATGGATGGAGTAGATTTTACATATACAACGTTGCAAGCCCCCACATAGCTTGAGTGTTGTACCCGCTTCTTAAAACAGGTGTTGTAGGTCATTCCGGTCCGCGCACGTGCTTGGAAGTCAAAAGAAAAATACGTTTTCCAGAGACTAGAGGCGGTCACCTACACGCACAGCCACTTAATTTTGCTACGCAGGCCTATCTTTCCCCTAGCATGCCTCGTCTAGGAAATCCCTACCGCAAAAATTGTAGACCCCATCATGCAGATCAATATGTTGGAAATCAGACCTATCCGCTAATTACATGGGCCACACCTATACGTTGAATTGGGACCGTTAGTTTTCCATTGATGCCAAAACTGTAGCTCAGCTGATGAGTGGACCGACCTGATTCTTTCTTCAGGTGATCTTCACGGTGGGCCCTACCTTTTTCATGGTAGAAATTAATTTTATACAGTAGTGGCATGTTGGTGGGAAAGTTAGACCTGCATGGTTAGTTAGGGTGCTTTGGCCTGCAGGTGATCAGTTCTCTCTACGAAATACTCAAGTAGACTACTGAATGTGGTGCGGAAGGATAAAAAGAGCTCTCTCTCTCTCTCTGTCTGTGAAATGCTTTTGGACCAGAGACATTATCATCTATCTACCATTCAAAGGTGGGGCGGTGTTGCACGTGAAAATATCTTCAAAAGAACGTTTGCCAACGCTCATGGACCCTTTCTCTTTTTTCTTCTTGGCTAAACAAACGTACAAGGGCTCTCTTCTTAAAGGTTTGCTAGCCCCACACGCACCTGCACGTGAACACACGTGTTAAATTAGACTTTAGGTACGACAGTCAAGTTAGTAGAAATGATCATTGACAAAGACAAGCACTTCATTTATTAGGTGTGATGGGAAGATGCGAAACTCTCCCAACAGGAAGCCTTTGCGTAAAACCATGTAAAGAAGTTAAGAAAGAAAATAAAGATATAAAAAGCAAATTAATTCATGTAGAAAACTGCTCCGTGAGATTATAAGCTGCTTTTTTAATTCAAAGCTCATGTGTATAAAAAAAATTATTTCTACTTAAAAAGAAAAATAAAATCTCTTACTCTTTAAAAATTAAAAAAAAAAAAACTATTTACATTATAGATAATTCGAGCACACTCTCAAAAAACCCTTTCAACATCTAAAGATCATTTTGAACTGATTTTTATTTTACCTAATATGTTTGGATGTACTTTCACAAATTCCCATCTAACTCAAGTTGATGAAAAATCCATCGGTAGGTCCAATTAAGCCCATATGTTTTTAAGTTCTAGCGTGCTAATTGCCAAGCAGAAATTAAATATGAAAATGATGTATGATTGACATACACTCTATGCACAAAGACATAAAGACACATGAAAACTTGAAAAATACACAACTCTAATTACATAAAGCGGACCACATGACAATGATGGACTATGTTCTCAATCATATGAATGGTTTGGATCATTAAAATGACCAAAATCCGAAAGTGTATGTATTTAAACCACAAGTGCTCTCTTCAACCATCCCTTCTTTTTGTAATGTAGAGGCCCACTTGATGATTGGAGCAGGTTGAAGGAGAAGGTCACACCATTCATTATTGACCCGGGCTTGACACTCTGGGCAAGTATAAGACGCAGGCCTAGCCCTACAGCTGGGCTGCCCGGCCCATTACCAGCCACACGTACATGTGTGGCCCGTTGATTGCTTTCTTGCTCTAAACTTCTTTGCACCATGATCTACAGATCGGGTCCAACATGATACACGGCTCTGATGTTCTACACGTGGGGTAGGTTGTATGTGTGTCTGCACGTAGAGGTGCATGTCGAGTACAATAATTCGATGTTGGGCACTCCAGCGATCTGAACGGCTTGTGTGGTGGGCCACATGATATATAGGCCTTTTATCTACAATTTTATTTTAAATTCGTTAATTATGGATCAACCACCGGACGTTTAAGATTCATAAGATTTTCAGGAAGCATGGTGTGGTCCACCAAATCAACGGTCCACCAGCCATCAATGGTGTGGTCCACCAAATCAACGGTCCACCAGCCATCAATGGTGTGGTCCACCAAATCAACGGTCCACCAGCCATCAATGGTGTGGTCCACCAGATGGTGGACACCCTGTGATTGCATGGACGGATCATGATCCCACCATCAATGTGGTGACCGCACAGTGGATGAGCAACGATATACTATGTATACTCGGTCACACAATCTTAGCCGTCCAACTGGACAAGCACATCAACGGTGGGCCCCACATAGCTCGACTGTACGGGAGATTCCCATATTCAGACGCCTGAATTATTAGCACAAAGACCTCTCTAAATAACGAGGATATCACGATTGTTGGCATTTTGGGCCATGCACCGAAAATTTCCAGTAGATTCTAGCCACTAATCTTAGACCTTTTTTCAGTTTACTATGGACCATTGATGCATTTCTATTCTAAACCGTCTATTTACGTGCTACCAATTGAAAGGATGGGATTGTCCTATCAAGGAGAATTCTTAAGGCCCTAAAATTCGTCCCATGGGGCCCACATATAGAGATGGGTCAATGATTTCAATGGCCCACATTGTTGAAACTATCATAGACGGATACAGTAAGAATCTTGCACTGAACGGAGGATTCTAACGATCAAATGTGCAGCTGAATTTGGAAATTGAAAAGAAAAACTTCAACAGCTCAAAATGAACAAAACAAATTAGTGAGCAGATGATGGACGGCTCTCGTTATGTGAACGTAATCTCTACGGTGGGCCCTCCTTGATTCGCGACACGTGCAAAACGAACTCCCAAAATATTAATCACGTTTTTTCTCCAACTCGCTGTCCTTTTACTCAGCTCGTCGCATTTATCTTCTAGCCTGGACCACCTTCCAGAAACCGCTTATGATTCCGTTACTCGGTCCGACCTCTCCAAGAAATGGCATTATGAAGCCGTCCCTGTCATAAATAAGATAAACCGGCCCTCGATCGTCCGATTGGCATGGTAAATGGGAGATCAGCACCGTACATCTAGTGACCTCTTCAATGGATTGGTAAAATGCAAGCTATCATAGAAGGTTTTTTATTATAAAAATTTATTTTCCAGAAATGAAATGGACGGTTAGAACTAAAAATGCTTAATGCGAGTAAATCAGGATGGAAACTCCGACAAACGAATGGCTAGAATTCTTTCTAAGCAAGAGCACACTATTTAAGCAGTCAAGATTCACCGTCTACCCTTCCACGTCAGATGCATATCATATTTGGATAGAGACACGTGTATCCTACCATTTGCCGACGTGCCTTTGCAAAATCCCCACGTTTTTATCCTCTCATGCACGTAAAGGCCATTTGTCCACTGTAGCAAAACGCACATAACGTTTCACCTTCACTCGGCCGGCCTCTCTGTCACACTCACACAAGTGCCAAATATCCATGCGGAAAACACACGTGTCATAGATCGGGCCATTCATCAGGTCAGGCACACTGGGGCAAAGATACTGTTGGTCCCCATATAAAAAATCGTGTGAAAAAAAATGAACGGTTAAGAGAAAATGTGCAACGGGCCAAATTCAACGTACACGTGTGGTTCACTTTAGAAGCATGCAACCTGATTTCTTGGCATGTTTAGGGCGCGAACTGGAAGTACCTGATGAATGGTCAGGATCTCTGACAAGTGTACGTCCGTCCGGTTCTTTAACACGTGCGGTGTCCCCTTAAATGAGGCTCTCTCGTCGAATCACGACCCTAGAAAAAGTACCTTTTTTTTTGGGACCCACAGCCCCAATCACGAACATCTTTTTTGGTGCGGGACCCCACGGTCACAAATCTAAAGTTTTAGAGTATGAACCTTTGTTTAGGTGGGACCCACACCTCAAAAGCTTTTCCCTAAAGCTTGTTTCTGAGAAAGGAAAAGTAAAGCTTGTCAAGCCCGGCCCAATTAGAAACCCATCAAGTCTGGCCCATTAAGCTATATCTCCTTGTATATTGATTGTAAGTAATAGAAAGAACAGTTCTTCTACAACGTGGTTTGTAGGGCCCACTGTGATGTGTGGCCACATCCAATCCATCGGTAAGGTGCGTCCCTTGGAGTTGAACTTGTACTAGAAACATCAGCCCCATAAAAACATAGGTGGGCCACACAACAAGGAACCATTAAAATCAACCCCACAAAAAACCGAGGTGGGTCAACCCACAGATTATCATTAGAACGTGGCTCACCAGTAAAATCTGAAGCTTGTCAAGCCTGGCCCAATTACAAACCCATCGAGTCTGGCCCATTAGCAATATCTCCTTCGATATGGATAGTAAGTAATAGAAAGGCCAGTTCATCTACAAAGCGGTGAGTGGGGCCCACAGTGATGTGGGGCCACATCCAATCCGTCAATAAGGTGCGTCCCTTCGAGTTGACCTTGTACTAGAAAAATCAGCCCCATAAAAAACCAAGGTGGGTCAACACAGAGATTACCATTAGGACGGGGAAGCTAAAACCGGTTTTCTGTGTGGAGCCCACCATGTTTTGTATATTCCATCCAGTACATTCAGAAGGTGCATCCCACTGGAATTACTGGACACTTAGAAATCATACATTTATGAAACTTATAAGGTCGACCATACCACGTGATTTAATAGTTTTTTAAGCATGATTTTACATTGTTTGGCCCATTTGGTGGACCACACCACACACCCCACAAACCCCCATTAAAATTAATAGACACTTAAAACCATACCGCGTGATTTTATAAGTCTTTTAAGCATGATTTCACATTGACGTAGCCCATCTCGTCAGCCACACACCCCACAAACGATGTTGTAGAATAAGCTTATCCTGTAAAAGTTGTAGAGGAACCGGCCACGTTAATACATGTACACATCTAGATACAGTGGTCGATTCCTCTACAAATGTTTGCAGGAAAAATGCTTTTTCTGCAACCATCCATCACGTGTGTAAAGTGTAAAAGTTATCAACATGCATCCAATTCATCGGATTACGTGTAAAAGTTTTGTGAATGCCATCCAATTCATCCGATTACGTGTAAAAGTTGTGTGAATGCCATCCAATCCACGCATCAAGTAGTCAATCTGACCGTGAAGATAGGATCTCCTAGAGATCATGTTTGAAACATCATCAGTGGGCCACACCATAGAAAATAATAAACATCCACTAAAAACTTTTAAATTTAGGTGGTAGCCTACATGATAGTTAGATTGGTCTTATTTTAAAAGTTATATTCAGATAATGTCTCTTCGTACTCTGAAGTGGTAGTCCTCTAAGCGCAAACACATGAGGCATTTCTCAATGGGAGGATTCATTTCTCAACAGGAAACATCCTCTCATCCTTTGTTTCTCTGTACATTTGAAGTCTGGATTTTCAAGACTTTAGATATGTGATCTCTTTATGTGGTGTGGTCTATATAAGGAGCACAAGTAAAGAATAGGAATTCTTTTGAATTATTTTTTAAGTTGAAAATTCTTATACAAATACAGAGAGAAATGTTAAACTTGAATTTCTTTTTTCTCTTTTTTTTTTTTTTTTTTTCTTTGTTTTAGTAAAGAAAATAATATTACATTACTATGTTAGGCATATTGCGAAATCACATGTGTTTCTTATCTCTTATTTTTTGCTTTGGGTTTTGACTTTTGGTTTTGCTTTTGAACTTTTTAGAATTTGCATTATTCATATGCATGTATTTTTTTGTAATATCTTCAACACATTTTCGCGGTGAAAGAACCCTTCTAGACGGGGTTGGATTCTGTATTCAAACCACATATGCAGACTCGTTGAAAAAACTAATTCTATAAACAAAGCAGGGGGATCCGGGCCTAGGACGTCCCTTCATTGAAGACGCGCGACCTCTCTCTCTCTCTCTCTCTCTATAGTGCAGTTGAGAATATCGGCTGGTCTGATACGTTAGCACATCGGATGCTGATTTGCTATTTACTTTTCAAGATACCCGATATGCGCAATTCTACCGATATTCTTGTTTTCAGGAAATTCATACACTCATGCCATACACGTGCAATGCACGGTTTCCTAATCTCAACCGTCGAAATTGCTGTTTCCACGATGATACCTCACACCAACCGTTTGATTTATTAGGGTCCCAGTGTCAGATCATTGATCACGTGACACTTAAATTATCCAATTGACGGTCACAATTCGAATGCTCTTAGGACATGCCCAAACTCAGCTAGTCGCATGGTTTGATAAACAGAGGCGCGGCTTCCGGTGTATCCCCGGATCCACCAAGGTATGTGGATCCCTAACTGTGGGGCCCATCTTGATGTATGTTCCTTTCATCCACGACGTCCATCCGTTTTTCCAGCTCATTTTACTACAAAATCCCAAAAATGAAGCATATCAAAATCTTATGTCGACCACACCACAGGAAAAAGTGGTGATTGAATACCCACCATTTGAAACTTCTTGGGGGCCATTAGAATTCTTATTTTTCATCCAACCTGTTGATAAGGTCACAAAGACATGCATGAAGGGACTACAAAAATATCAGCATGATCCAAAACTTTTGTGGCCCACAAAAAGTTTTTAATGGTCATTCACCACAGTTTCCTATGCAGTGGTCCACCTGAGATTTGGATGTGCTTATTTTTTTGGAACATGCCCTAAAATGAGCTGAAAAAAATGGATGAATGGCGTGGATGTAATTTACATACATCACAATGGGCCCCACAGTCAGAGATCCACTTAAGCCATGACCCGGAAATAAATAGGGAATAGCAAACGTATCGATCTGTCTATAATGGATGGTTACAATCCGTTGAATGTTATATTCTTCTCGAATAGTAGTGGGTAAGAACCATCTATATATATATATATATTACACACGCACACACACCCCCACACACTCACGAACCATCTATATTGACTTTACTTGCAAGAGGAATTAGAAAAGCTCTTTTGACAAATACCACCGCTCCTTTTCCTACAAGTCCAGATACCGTCCTTCATATTTAGTATTTTCAAATAACACCCTCTGATTTATTTCGCAGTGGCGAATTTTTGCACTTATCCGTAAAATCTTCTTATCACAGGGCGGCCCGTTAGCAAAAGCTCCCCTGTTCTAGGAAGCGAGGGGCACAAAGATTTATCTGTGCCTAGGGATGCGTGGGGCCCACATAGATGTCCGAGACAAATCCACTCAGCCCAAATGTTTCGAAAGACCACAGTAGAACAGGATTCTATAACTCAGGCAGATTCAAAATTCAGGTGGGCCATACCAACGAAACAGTGGGAACAACAACATCCACCGTTGAACCTTCCTGGAGCTGGCCATGATGTTTATTTGCCATCGAAACCGTTGATAGGGTCATTACCACTCAGATAAACTGTAGGAACAAATATCATCATGATACAAGACTTCTATCACCCCTAGGCGTTCAATCCCCAATGTTTCATGTGGTATGGCCCACATGAGTTTTCAATCTTCTTAAATTCTAGAATGCCGTTTTATTGTGGTCTTTCAAAATAGATGAACGGAGTAGATTTGTCATGGACATCTAGGTCCGTCCCACACAGCCCCGGGTATCTTTATTTTAGCTAGGAGTTGAAACATCATTTAAAAAGTTTCCGTCTTAAACAAAGTTATTTTTTCAAATGCCTCCTGTCTACAAATCTAATGGCAAGGTGTTCTTTGTCAATAGTGAAAAAAATAAGGTGATAATCCGACTACACCAAAAAGCAGGGTGCTACACGTAAAAAAGAAAAATAATAATAAAAAAAATCATTATCATGCTAATGCATGAAGTATCTGCTTTGTACAAGTGGGGGCATGTTTTGCTGATCTAGACCGTTGATACGGTGGCCCATCATGGATGGAGTATGCTTCAGTACCCCATCTATGTTGGACCATATCCTGTTTATTGGTTGGTCCGCAAATCAAAGCTAACCGTTCTATTTCGGAGATTTTTTGGATATTACACATCTGCTATGGCTTCCTTCAAATCAACGGTGAGGATTTATGAACCATGGACCCAATATGTACAAAATCGAACATCAGGATTTGTGATGCATCAGGACCGTGTAATTCCTCAATTGTCGACTTTGGACGGATACCATCACTTGCATCATTCCTTGGTCATCTTTCAGTACCCCATTCATTTGGAAATTTTGAAAAAAGTGGAGAAAAGGGAAAGCGAAATCTGTTCATGCATTGGCTGACTGAGAATAACATTGACACAGGTTGGTGGATCTGGTGCTTGTGTTTATCACTGATAGAGATGTGCAAGGGATGACACTAGTAGAAGGTACAATGGATGGATGAGATCTTCGATGCCACTGACGTTTGAAAGTTAAAAGCAAGTGGACGGTCCCGATCATTCAAAGTGAAAACCACTAGTATCAATTCGATGGAAGATACCATATGTCAATGTGCTCTTACGTTGCACTCACGTTTCAACTGAAGAACCGGCCCATGATTACTTGCCACGTGTATATGCCTGCCGACCAATCAGATCGGAGACACACATGTTGAATTCGCATGACTTTTACACCATAGCTTGCCCCAAATGATACCCATGAATGAATGGTCGAAATTGATGGTACGTGTCACTTAAAATCTGTGGACCTTATTCCTTGGTTTTTGCCGACGTCTCCACCTCCACTTCAAGTGATTTTAAATGAACAACCAGATCCATAGCTCAACTGGCAGACTGAGTGGAGATACCTCGTTTCAACACTTAAGGTCTTGGTATGGATCCCTAGTGGGGTTGGCTAACATGGAGTATGCGTACCCACATGGGTGTGTACTAACAAGCTACACCCAAACAAAAAAAAACAAATTTTTTTTTTTAAAAATGTGATTTTAAATGACGCAAGGGCATTTTATCATAGATTTGAGCTAGTAATCCATCACTTGATTCCTACAAGTAGGAGAAAGCCAAAAATCACGCTTATTTGATAATCCGAAGCATAGGGCCAATGACAGGAGAAACGAAAGGTCAAGATTGAATAGAGAAATAAAATAGGTTAAATCATCATGCTGAGACATGTGGGGTAGATTTCACTTTTTATTGCTTATGATTCCAAACTAACACTCTAGTTCGATGATTGTTTCATAATTCTAACCATATTATGTATGGATATTGTAGGGGTGTAAGTTAGTTTATATAAGATACTTATGCCTCTGGTCCTCAAGTCCAATTTCATGGCTAACTGATACATGGATTCTATTTCAACACTAAGATAATGGGATCAAGGGCTTATGTGATGTGAGTGGGGTGGTTGACTATGTGTAGTGTTGGTGTGTTAAAAAAAGATTGCTCATTTATCAAGTAACTTACCTTGACTTCTATTTGAGGGTGTACATTAAACCATTAGAACCGTGGAACCGGACTTGAACCGACCAAACCATATGGTTTGGTTCGGTTCTAGAGTGCACCGGTTCTAATTTCGGTTCCAAAAATCAAAGAACAATTTAGTTCGATTCGATTTTTTGTTTGGGGGGTATGTAGAACCGAATCAAACTATGAATCAATTTGTAGAACCGAACCATTGATCCGAACCATGGAACCAAACCTACATTTATATAATTAAAAAAAAAAAAAAAATACCAATACCCTTCACCTATTCATGCCGACCTGCTGCGGCTACCCCCAATCCCCCTCCATTCTCTCTCACTCCTAGCTTCTCTCTCTCTCTCTCTCTCTCTCTCTCTCTCTCTCAGGTTCTCTCCCCTAAAATCGTGGGTTCTAGGGTGCTAATGGTCCAGTTCTGGTTCGATTCTAGGGTGTTAGTAATGGTTCGGTCCGATTTCATCTATCATGCAGGGCCCAATTTAGATATGGGTCATTTATCATTAGAGGCCTATCTTCGATTCAAACAATCCATTATGTGGGCTCAACTTGACGTAGGTCATTCAGAATGTGGCACCCATCTTTGATGTGGTTCATCTATTGCGTGGGCCCAAGCTTTGATGTAAACCACCCATCACATGGAGAACAATAGAGAAGTAGAAAAATTAAAAGTTGAAAAGCAAAAAAAAAAAAAGAACTTACAAGGTTAATAACTTTCATTCCATGAGTTAAAACAGTTAATTAGTAGGGGTATCTAAAAGGGCTAGAGAGTGACAGAGATTGTAATAAATTGGTTCCATTGATCAACAGGCAAGGATAGTCCAGTTGATGTGATTCTTGCACCATGGCTTGCTCCCAGTGATAAAGTTGAAAGAGACATCCAATTGATGATACGTCATCTAACATGTCATTTGTGATGGGAACATGAGCAAAACCCTTTTACATATTTAAAGCACGTCGGCTTAAGTGAAGACCCGGTACAAGTCTTCCAGTCAACAGGACCATCAAAACATTTAATGGAGTCGATATTTTGATAATGAACCATGAGTTAGACTCCTACGTTAGTTTGGCACCATTTTGAAAGGATTGTGACTCTTCCTTGTCACCGAAGGCACTGCTTTACAACAATGTAGACCGCACACAAGGCGGGCCTCGTTGTGAGTCCCACCTTAGATAAGTCATGACTACAAAATTGGATAATTGAAAGATAACTTTTGGACAACTAAATGTTTGTTTGTTGAATTTGTTAAAACATTGGTTCAATTTAAAATTTGACCAATTGCGACCCAAATGAAGTGAGGACCACATTTTGGATGGTTGGTTGCATTATAAGCGTTTGCATCGCGTCATTACGATATTATATGATGGATTCTTTCTTACAAGAAAATATTGTACTAACAAACCCAAAATGGGAAGTGCACAAAACATAAGACGTGCACAAAAAATTATTTGTAATTTCTATGTCTAAATTAATATTTGGTGCTAACAAACGCACCCTAGGCTAGAGAAAAGATGTGAGAATGTGGTTGGATGTAACTTCTACGCCTAAATTGATATTTGGTGCTGCCAAACTCACCCAAAGCTAGAGAAAGGATGTGTGAAAATGACATATATATATATATATATATATATATATATATATATATATATATAAAACTTCTACGCCTAAATTGTTATTTGGAGCTACCAAATGCACCCTCCTTTTTTATTATTAAATACCCTAGCAAATACTACCAAACACAACCTAAAGCTAGAGAAAGGACGTATGAAAATGTCACATGTAACTTCTACACCTGAATTGATATTTGGTGCAACCAAACGCACCTAATCTTGAGAGCGGACTAGTGAAAACGCCATATGTAACTTACACCTCTAAATGTGATCATTTTTTTTTTTTTTCATTAAGCACTTGAAAACAAATCTCATCCATTTATAGATCACCAAATGAATTGATAGGATTGCCCAATTGCCATATGTACCGTCCATCTTGGGGCCCATGGGATAAATTGCTTTTGATGAGTAGGGTGGGTCCCGTGTACAATGGAAAACGTGGCTAGTAAGGGGATCTTTAGGGGTCACTTAGTCACCTGAACTTAGTATTCTAGGAAAAAGTGTTGTATTTTGTTTCAAAATAAACATTAAAATATGATTTTCAAAATTTTTCATTTTCCTCCACATTGAAAATTTTGGTGTTTTTGGATTGTAGGTTCTGTCGCACATCGGATTTGACAAAGAAAAATATCTTTTATATAGGATAGGCTTTTTACCTTGGGGCTTAAGCCTCATTCAGGGGGCATGTGAATTTGGTCCTATGGGGGAGGGGGGACTATTCTAATAGCTCTAATGTATGCCATTAAACACACACGAGCGCCGAGCCGAGTCGAGTCCGTGTCCGCGTGCGTGACACGACACGACACGACAGGCTGGACTAGGTTAGGCGCGAGTGCGAGTGTGCTCACGTGGGTATGTGTGTATGAATACTCACGGGACTTTATTTACGAGAGTGTACTCGCACTTGCGTTAAACCAGACCATTTCTAAAAGGTGCTTATTCGTTGTATCCTGGAGGTTGATTGCTTTGGAAACCTGTTGTACTTGAGACCCTGTCCAATGGAAGCAAATTCGATTTCAAGCTGAGTGATTCACGTCACGCCTCGACTCAATTCAATAAGTCATCTTTCTTAAATTTTATTTTATTTTTTAATTCTAAATTTTTAATAATCTATTTAATTCAACTAAATATTCCAACAAAAAGAACTTATCCTACACGGACAAGCTACCTAATTAACCGGTGCTACCGTGGCATCTTTTCTTTCAACATGCCAATTGTACCACTCTAGTGGTACATTGCCATCTTTTTGTTTTTTTTTTTTTTTACACACGCACACACACCCCCACACACTCAGGCCACACGCACACACACCCCACACACACACACCGTGTAATTTCACCACTATGGGTAGTCACCCGGTGTTGAAACTCCAAGGAGTCTACCACCCGGGTAAGAGTAAGGACCCAGCCATCTTTTTGTTCGACATGCCACTTAATTATACAGGAAATCAATACCATGAATCAGGTCTAATCGTAAGGTGGACCATGATATTGGATTAGATGACACAACCAACAGCCTGACTCAACATGCAGGTGTTTTCCATTAGTGAATGGATCCTCAATATATGGAAGAGTAATCTCTATGGCAGGCCTCCTTTTTTAGTGGTACTGCAGTTGTACAACATAAGATTAATCACATGTAGGCAAGGTACTGCAGTTTCAGTTGGAAGCCGACTCAGCACGCTAAGCGTACTGAGAAAACTCTGTGGGGCCAACCGTAATTCATCCATTTTATCCACTCCCTCCATCCATTTTAAACTATACTTTTAAGGCCTCACAAAAACAATGAAGCATATATAGAGCTCAGGTATACCACACCAGCGGAAAAAGTGTGAATTGAAATTCTACTGTTGAAGAGTTCTGATGATTTTTTTTTTTTTTTTCGCTTCACCCATGTCTACTTGATCTTATGAATAGGTTGGATGACAAAGAATCATCATTGTGGGCCTTTAAAAGGTTTCAATGGTGGAAATCAATATTTCCACTGTTTCACGTGTCTAATTGAGATTTGGATATGCTTCAATTTTGAGATAAACCCCTAAAATGATCTTTAAAAATGGATGAACGATGTGTATAAACCATATACGCTCATGGTGGGCCCAACGGAGTTTACTCAGTACGATAAGTAAGCAATCCGATTTCATGCAAGTTATGGTAGGCGTCTAATTCAACTGTTTCCTATGGTGTGGTTCAGTTAAATATTTTATATGCTTTGTTTTTTGTCAGAAGCCCTAAAATTATCTGATAAAATGTATAGACAGAATGGATAAAATACATAAATCATAGTGGATGTCACAGAGTTTACTTAGTTAGCTAAACTTAGGGCCTGTTTGTTAACTCTTAAAATTAACACTTAACACGGAATTGAAAAAATGTCTCGTATTAAGAGTTGTTTGTTAACACTTAAATCAGAAAGTGCTAAGTGATTTTCCGCGATATTTCACGGAATTCTTTCGGCGATGGGAGTCTAGCTTAACGGTGAACGCTGAATGCGCTCCATAAACTTTCTATTAAAAGAAATATTTTATTCCAAAATTACCGTTATTACTACGGATATTATTTTCTCTTAGAAAACTATCTTTTAACATGTGAAATTTATTTATGCCTTACCGTAATTTATGTGTTTGATCCACACCGTCCATCAACTTTTTCAGATCATTCTTGAGCATGCGCCAAAAATAAGGTATATGTAAAACTCAAATGTGCCATACCATAAAACCGAATGGGAATTGAATAAAACTCAAGTCCACCGTTAAAAACCTTTTGGGGGCCATAAAAGTTTTGAATCAAGATGATCTTTATTTTTTTAGCTTCATCTGGCCTGATTGACCTCATCAACAGATTGGATGTCAAATAAACAGTACTGCCGGCCTTAAGAGAAATTTAATGGTGGATATCCAATCATCATTGTTTTCCTGTGGTGTGGTCCACCTGAGATTTATATCCCTCTCATTTTTTTTGTGAAGCCCTAAAATGATCAAGAAAAATGGATGAACAGAATGGATGAAAAACATACATCATAATGGGGCCTACAGAGCACCGACCCCAAGCCACGGGGTTGATGGCAGAGGAGTAGATACGTGTTTGTGGGAAGACGAGCGCCTACGCTCCTCGGACTCCGAGTTGTGCGGATGGTTTAAAAGAGATCAAAGTTACATGGGCCCACAATGATGTATTTATTATATCCACACCGTTCATCCATTTTTTGAGATCATTTTACAGCATTAGCCAAAAAATGAATCATATCCAAAGCTCAAATGGACTGCACTAAAAATAGCAGCGGGATAATGATTTTCACCGTTAAAAAATTCATAGGCCCACCATAATGTTTATTTGTCATCCAATCTGACTCATTAATTGTCTCATGCCTTAAAATGATATCTTCAAATGGATGGATGGTGTGGATACAACACATACATCATGGTGGTCCCATAGAACTTGGTGATGTCACTTCAGTGGCCCAGCTCCTGCTCAACCTGTCATTATCTAATCCGGCTCCTCCTGTGAAAGACTCCCGCAGAAACTTCCTGCGAAAGATTTTATGTGGGGCCTACTGTGATGTTTGTGAAAAAATCAATATATCCTTCCATTTTTTAAGCATATTTTTGGGCATGCAACAAAAAATAAGATATATACAAAACTTAAATGGGCCACACAATAGAAAATAATGGAGATTTTGTGATCACCGTTGAAACAATTATATGGCCACAAAAGTTTTGTATCGGTTCAAGTTTATGATGTTTTCACTTCATCTCATCTAAGAAGGTTTTAACTGTAGGCATTCCTTTTCCATTGTTTCATCTTGTTTGGCCTACTTGAGTTTTGGATACTCCTCATTCTGGTCGAATGTATTAAAATAAGTTTTGGATACTCCTCATAAGGAATTTATCTGTTTTGTTTTTTTTGTTATGAATAATGATATTTCAATTTCCTCTTAATTACTATAGTTTATTTAAATTAAATAGAATAAATTTATTATTATTTAATAAAAAATAATTTCTTTATAACGTAAAACATTTTCAAACAGGAGATAAGGGCAAATGCGTCAAATTAACGTATTTCAGACATTTCAGATGTTTGTTAACAAACATATTGTCTCAAATTCGGTACTTAATTTTCAGACTTCCGCCATAATTACCAAACAAGTTTTTCGACTTCAGATTTCAGATTCAGCCTTCAAATTTTATATTTAGGCTTCAGATTTCAGATTCAGGCTTTAGACTTCAGATTTAACAAACGGGGCCTTAGTGTGTTACTCACTACGCAATCCGCTTCCTACCACTATTGCCTGTGTTGGACAGGAGGAGCAGATTATATCATTTAGATGTTACCCGGGCAACCGCTTAGTGGGTGTTACTATTACCGTGGGGCCCACATTGATGATTGTTTGTATATCCAGGCTGTTTGTCCGTTTCTCTAGCCCGGATGGGTTTCCAAAAATTATGTATTTCCAAATCTTAGGTGGACCACACCTCAGGGAAACAATGGTGATTGAGTGCCTCACCATTAAAATTTCCAAAGGGCCCACCATAAGGTTTACGTTATGTTTATTTGTAATCTAACCAATTCATGATAATGTCAATAAAATCAGGATGAAGGGAAAATACGATGACCGTATTGATACAAAACTTTTGTGGCACACTGTTTTTAATAGCCGTTCATCACTGGGTCCTTGCTCTTGCCCGGGTGGTAGACTCTCAGGAGTTTCAACTCCCGGTCTAGGGTTCAAGTACCCATAGGTGGTGAAATTCCACCAGCATGAGTGTGTGGAGTGTGTGCATGTGTAAAAAATTAAAAATTTAAAAAAAAAAAAAAAAGAAGAGGCCATTCATCACTGTCTCTAATGGTATAATCCACTTGAGATTTGGATCCTTGAAAAACAGACAAACGGCCTGAATTTATAACAAATACATCAAGGTGAGCTCCACATAGTTAGGATAACGCCCATAAAGCTATTACCCGGGTAACGGCCAATTCGATCCTTGGACACGATCCTGTGGGGTCCATTTGTGTGCAACAAGTAGGGGAGCGGATTAGGTGTTACCCATAAAACACATTAGTGGGTATTACCTTGGCCATGAGGCCCACCTTGACGAATGTATTGTATATCCATGCTGTCCATCCATTTTTCCATTTCATTTTAGCATGTAGTCCCAAAACTTAAATAGATCCAAATCTCAAGTGGGCCACACCACAGAAAGTAGTGTGGACAATGATGCCTACTGTTAAAACCCTCCTACGGTCACTGTGATGTTTATTTTCAATCCAAGCTGTTCATAAGGTCACACAGACCTAGATGAAGAGAAAATACAAAGATCAGCTTGATCCCAATTTTTTGTGGTCCACAAAAAGTTGTTAATGGTCATTCACCATTGTTTCTGACGGTGAAGTCCACCTGATATTTGGATCCGCTTAAATTTTTGAATCACATCCTAAAATGATCTGAAAAAATGGATAGATGGTGTGGATATACAAATAATTCATCAAAGTGGGCCTTACATGGTCAAGATAACACTCATTAACATGTTACCCAAACAAAATCTAATCCGCTCCCAACCAATAGTGATGGCCCCGCATATCTTCCTCTGATTTTTCTCTTTTTGTCGCATTCTATTTTAAATTTAAAATTCAAGTTTAAAAGAGAGAAATGAGATAAGATATGAATGAGCACTAACCTCACTTAAACACATCTCCAATCCTTTCTTTTATAAAAAGATAATGTATGCAAGTTGCAAGAGTTTCGTTTCTTGAAAGAAAAAGAGACAAAATTACAGCCTTTTGTCCATTCTACCTACCTCTAAATAATCCAAGCCACTAATCAAATCCCAAAATCATCTTAAACATATAATCAAAAGAGTAACAAGATTTTCACTGCTCTCATAATAGTTAGACAGACCAATAAACATAGACCGTCCATCTTCAACTTTGGGTAAAAGTTCCAAAATCAAGTATACCTTCGAATCCTGTGGGCCCACCCATCTAGGACATCTTTCAGCTTATAGGTACATAGGCAAAAGTACCACAAGTTATAGTACCATGTTCAATACTCTTCTTAACACAATTGCAATACGAGGTGAGCAATGATCACACAGTAGTAAAAGCCCTACCTAGAATCATGGGTTATTTTCATGTTGGGGCCACCAATTCATGGTGGTGATGATTTCCTATATAAGATGCATGTTGGCAAGAAAAATTGCAGTGTACCATAAGTTGTGGTACATTGCCTGTATGTGACTAGTCCTGCTATGATGAAGAGGGGGGGACAGATTCGACCGACCAATGGCAGAAAAAGAAACGGATGGATAGATTTGAAGATTGCAATTGAAAGGGACATGGTTGGCATGTGTTGAGTTGGTGGCGTATAATCAGTCCATCCGGCATCAGCTCTCTCACCGAAAGGCAGCCTAACTCCATTCAACTACCAATTTTCTCTCGGAAACGGATTGGCTACTCCCCTGCCACCAGCCCCGTGGCTGATGGTTGGTGCTCTGTGGGACCCACCATGATTTATGTGTTTCATCCAATCCGTTCATCCAATTTTAAAGATCATTTTAGTTTTTCTTCCCAAAAATAAGAGGGATATAAATCTCATGTGGACCACACCACTGGAAAACAATAGTGATTGGATATCCACCATTTAAATCCTCCTATGGCCCAGTGTACCGTTTATTTGACATCCAATCTGTTGATTAGGTCATACAGACCCAGATGAAGGGAAAAAAAAAAAATCAGCTTGATCCAAAACTTTTATGGCCCCCAAAAATCTTTTAATGGTCGACCTTCATTGAACACTGTTTCTGTAATGTGGTTCACCTGAGATTTTGATATCACTCATTTTTGGTCTCATGCTATAAAAGGATCTACAAAAATAGATGGACGGCATGGATGAAACACATACATCATCGTGGGGCCCACGGAGCACCGACCAGCAGCCATTGGCTGGTGGCAGGGGAGTAGCCAATCCATTTCCTTTTCTCTCTGGGCATCTTCCCATTTCAGAGGAAATCGAATTTCCCGCTATGGTATCAGTATATATTATGTATATACATTGTCAGTGGAGTCTTATGATACTCGGCTGCCGTATGAAGCTTGATACACAGGCACTAGGAAATTGTAATTATGGCATGTATTGACTCAAGCTAAACCGTCTAAACTGTAGAATCCATTGTGGTAAAGTCAGTGTCCCAAAATCTGATTGCGTGAAGAATCCTAGCCTTTGATTTGTGGATGTTTTTTTGTTGAAATAGGACCATTGAATGTTTTTATTTTTAACCGTCCAATAAATGTCCACCTATGGTCCCCCCTTTTTTTTCACTGTGCATCCATACAGCTGGGAGTCATAACTTGTACATTTTATGAACCATGATAGAGAAGGCCAATCATCAATCTGAACCATCCATTGGTTTGGTCCCACCTTTGATTGCTACGTGTCTCAAGAATCACTTCGAACAGATAATCCTAGCCATCCATCTCTGGTTGGAGAATAAACTGTTAAAATGAAGTCTGGGTTGCTACAATCACCTGATCAGTGTTATTTATGCACGATGGCCCATGAAAGAGTATATTGGACAGAACTAACGGTCCAGAAAAATAATTGGCCACACTATAAAATGTTTTATTTTTCTTCTTGAATATGAACCTTTGGGCCTTTTATCGATCATTCAAGCCGACAGAACAATCATGGATTAGCCCTGGCTAGAACAACACTATGATTAGATGATCCTAACCGTTCGAATAGAATGCTTTAGCTTATTGTAAGTAATGGTTTTAACGCTGTCAATTTTATAGTCGGGCCTTTAGAATGGGTGTATGATCCTAGGACCAGTGTGAGATCAGGCCCGTTCATCGGGTTGGGTCCACTGCCCCATGTGCCATGGCACAAAAATTGAACCAGTCTGCTAGCCCATCTGGACATTGGACATTGGCCATTGGCGAATGGAAATGTGAGAGACGCCGTTGCATTTCTGTCTTCGGGCCTTTGGTTAGCCGCTTGCCATTTGGTCCAAAGGCAAAACTCAACCCCATAATAGGTGGCCCCACTATTAAACGTGTGATATATATATATATATATATATATATATATATATAGAGAGAGAGAGAGAGAGAGAGAGAGAGAGAGAGAGAGAGAGAGAGAGAGAGAGAGAGAGAGACGTATCCGTCCTGAACGTCTGCAATGTCTCCCATACCTTTGATTTTTTTAATAAGACATATTGAAAGAAAAGAGTTGCCCTTTCGGTAACTTTCGTGGTCCCCCTCGTTGAACCGGCATAGATTTGAACTACTATTCGCATCAAATCTTACCCGGATATACTTTTTGCACCATATGACACATTAGACTTTATTTTTTTCCTTTTCTCTGTGGTTCAATATTTGTCCTCAAAGGTCTTTGTTTACTTGTAGAAGCAAACTTTCTAAATTTATGACCAACTTGAGAAAATGGCAATGCACAGAGCATATGTCAGATAAAATTTTTTTAAAAATAAGGGAGCAACGACATATCAAAAAACAAGGGAAGGAGGAAAGAAATGGTAATATATATATATATAGGTGAGAGAGAGAGAGAGAGAGAGATACTATGAGGTCGATCTTGTGGGAACTTCCCTGAGGTTAAGCCGTGTGGCCCCACCGTGATGTCTATCAAACATCTACCCCATCAGTTAGATGCAACATTTCATGGTGAGCCACGGGCATAAAAATCAATTCAATTCATGATTTGGGTGGGCCACACCATACACAACAGTTAAGGAGGGTTACCCTCCCATTAAAACATTCATAATCATTTATTGGGCCCGCTAGATGTGGTTCATAAATTCAGCCCATCCATTGTGTATATCCCACTTGGATGAGGGGTTAAACTAAGTTTCAGTCGCATCCAAAACTCAGGTGGGCTCCGTCAAGTGCTTTTATATATTTTAAGCATATCTTCACATGGTTTTAGATGGCATGGCCCACTTGAAGGTCTGTATATGATTGTTTTTGGGTCATCCCATAATCTAAAAGAGACCCATCAAATACACGGTGTTGATGTTCGACAAACAACACAGTGGGACCCACACAAGTCAACTTCATGGGAAGTTCCCATGAGGTAGATTCCAATATATGCGTGTGTGTGTGTTATCTTTTTTTTTTTCTTTTTCATTTTAGGGCATATGCTAGAGATGAGTCAGATCCTAAGGGCCTGTTTGGCAAGGCAAATCCCATAGTATTACGAGGGATAGGATTGCGATATCCCACCCGTCCATCCCACATCCTTATTTGGATTGGGCTATATCCCTCAATATGGTGCAGTACCACGGGATCAACTGTGGGAGAGTCTTCAGGCGAGGGATTCTAATCCATGCCAATGCGTTCTAATGCACTTACGTGTCAAGATTTCTAATCCACGCGCGCGGGAAACCGACCATCAACACATAGCATACGTGAGAGATATGGGAACATGTGAGAGATCCGAGTTTTCCATTTGATAGTCTATAATACTTGGATCTTCTGGCCTGAAAATAAAACCATTTCATAGGTCAGGTGGGCCACAACATATAAAAGAATTGGATAGTCTTAAGAAAAGTTAGAACCATCAGTTTAGTTGTAATACAATCTGAAACGCATGACGAGTTCCTAATCAAATGGAAAGACATCTTCTATAATCACACGTACGTATTTGTGTAGATGGGAATTTACACGCGTGTTTAATGAGCAGACCATCATTCGCGTGAGTCATCCCAATCTGGACCATGTGCTCCCTCTTATAACTCGTTGCATCACCGCCTACATCCCACGGACGTCCCAAACAGACCGTCTATTACGGTCCGAGATTGGTCCATCCCATGGGATTCCCAGCAATCCACTGACACCACCATTATTACCTTAAAATTGATATCATCCCTCCTAATACTATAGGATTTGCCCGGCCAAACAGGCCCTAAGTGCACTTGAAGAAAATAGTGGGGATTAAATGCCTACCATTGAAAACTACGAAAGACTACATAAGTTAAGTTTCGGATCCATGACTCATGCCCTGAAATGATCTTACAAGATGAATGTACAATCCAAAATACAAACATCATGTTAAGGCACACATAGTTTTTTGTGAATCTCTTTTTAAAATTTGTGATTGCCAACATCTTTGAAGCTTAACTATCAAAGTAAGTTATCATTATTTGTTTACCCCTATTTAAATACATTTATAGCTAACCAAAAAAAAGAAGAAAAAAGAGCCCACTTTATACCTAATTCATCAATAAGTAAGAGGTTTATACAATTTATATAAATTTCTACTTTTTCTCTTTTTAATTTCTACTTCTTTATGCTGAGATAGCAACCATACAACTGAGAGTCATGATCCTAACCGTTTGTATGATGGCCATTAACATTGATGGGATACCCAAGATAGTCCTTTTGAGTTTGGATGCCTTGACACTTTTATCATTTAATTAACTCTTTTCCTTTAGACACGGACCTTATCTTTGTTGTTGTGTGGCCCATCTAAGATCTTTCAATCTTCTTTATTTTACGGATATCATCCATCTGCGGTCTGGCCAATCATATAAAGGTTTGGATCATTGCAACGTGACCACAGATCCAACGTTTACGGTCCCAAATCATTTTTATTATTTTTTAAAAAGTAGTACATCATCATGATTCAATTTTGACCATCTTTAGTCCATTATCTCCATCCAACTTACAAAATCTGTCCTACACTGACAATCTCATCTACACCGTACAGGTGGCATGTGTACCATGATCTCAACCTTTTATTCATGCAAGGTGCTGTCGGTACATGGAGTCGGAAAGCAAAGGCGTTGAAAGGATATCCTCCCAACCATGCGGGTAATATACTCTTCTGGTTACAATCATTATCATCATCATCATTGCTGGGTGGGGCCCACCATGAGCAGGCTACAGTCCAAAAGTTTCACCGCTAGAACGATCCTAGCCGTTCGCTCGTCCTACTTTTGCCGTCCATCTGCAATAGATGATTGGTCTCTGTGCAATTATTGGCGCGTTATCCGTACCACGCATTTTAAGATGTATTCTATCCATTTATTTTAGCTATGGTCATCGTTGACCACATAAATAATCTACTAATCTGTAATCTCTACCTGTCTACTGAAACAGGAGTAATTACGTGACACGTGGCCTGCATCATGCGTACGCCTGACACGTATTTCTAGTTCTGGCAAGTGGGGCCCTTGGTTTTTTAATTCAAAGCAGTGGACGACCGATAACGGCTGAGATGATCCAAGATTCAACGGCTGGATTCACTGTAGCAAACCTCAACTACGTGGGAGTGGATTAGGTGCGGAACACGGCTCACCCAAGAGGGTGCGGCCATTACAGTTGGGCCCACCTTAATTATTTATTCTATATCCACGCAGTCCATCCGTTTTTACGGATCATTTTAAGGTATGAAATAAAAAACGAAGCAGATACGTATCTCAGATGGACCATACTATAGGAAAACGCGTTGATTGAACACTACACAATTAAAAAGTTCCTATGGCCCATTATAATGTTTATCTGCCATCCAATCCGTTGATAATATCACAAAAATCTGGATGAAGTGGAAAAAAAAAAATATCAGCTTGATCCAAAACTTTGATTGCCCAGAAGAAGTTTTTAATTATCATTCACTACTGTTTCCTATTATCTGGTCCACCTTAGATTTTGATCCGTTTCATTTTTTGACTCATTCACTAACATGATCTATAAAAATGTATGGACGGAGTGAATATAGAAGACATAAATCAAGGCGGGCCCCACGCTAAGTGCCGCACCGTCTCAGGTGAGGCCCGGGCGTACTTAGTCATCTCTCCAACTACGGAATCCTTCCCGCTTCGCATTTAACAAACCCACCCCCGTCTTAAAAAATATCTGCTGTTTTAACCCATCTGTCAGTTTTGTGGCCACCGACCGCAGCGGCACATAGTCGCTGCTGCTGAAAAGAATGGCCAAAGGGTAAAAAAGGCGGGACGCGGATTGGGTCTGCCAGTACCCAGTCGGTACTGGTCGGTGCTTTGTGGGACCCACCATGATGTATGTATTTTATCAACTCCGTCCATTCATATTTTTCATATCATTTAGGCATGAGACCAAAAATGAGATAGATCAAAATATCAGGTGGACCACAACAGAAGAAACCGTGGTGATTGAATGCCCACCATTAAAAGCTTCTCGGGGGCTACAAAATTTTTGGATCAAGTTGATATTTGTGTTATCCCTTCATACATGTGTGTGACCAACATGTTGGATGGAAAATAAACATTACAGTGGACAGCAGGAATTTTGTAATGGTGGGGCTTTCAATCACCACCATTTCCTGTGTTGTGGTCCACCTGAGATTTGGTTCTACCTCATTTTTGGGTTCATGCCCTAACATTAGCTGAAAATGGATGAACGGTGTCGATAAGACATATACATCAGGATGGGGCCACATAGCTCGGCCCGTTGCGACTGGGTACTGGCAGAGTCAGTACGCAGTCCACGGCCAAAGAGGTGAAGCTACAAGTAACAGAAGTAGGTTTGGAGAAATATGTTTTTTTTTTTTTTTTTAAATTGAGATCTAATACTTGAGCCACGTAATGTTACACGTGGCACATGCGTGTACAGATCGGAGCCATCATCTCGTGGACCCCACCATTGAATGGACAGTGATCAACAATTCCCTTGTTCAAACTATCCTTATCAATCTAATATATGTAATTTCTTAACTAAATTGGAACCCTTGCTACTTTTTCGCTTTGAGTGTCTATCTACAATCATCCAAATAGTGTGATTTTTGGATCATGGTCCAGCCACCACTAGTCCTAAAGAGTGAATGGTTCTGATCTAGCCCACGTTTTCCATGCTAGTGGCAATTGTTGAAATTTTTAACTTCAATCTATGCTAAAATAGGAGATTTCCATTGCTGCCGATCAGATCAAAAAATTCTCAAATTTCTCAATTTTGTCTCTCATGGAGTCTCGATTAATTGAGATAATTTTAAAAAATTAAGTTAAATCGAATTAAATTTGTGGCGTTGGTAGATCAAATATTAGATCGACGACACATGCAACTTCTGCGTAAGTGGCGATTTTATTTATAATTTCAAAATTTTGTTATATAAACCAGGTTATTGTGAGATTAGGGTTAACACACAGTTGTACACGGTTGTTGTAGAGAGAGTTAGGGTTTGAAGAAAGGAAATCTAAGATTTTCTACCTAAGATTTAATTGTAAGTTGTTCATCTCTTTTGATTTGTTTCTATAGTGGATTGCTTGTCACTTTGTAACGTGATTTTTTTCCGCAATGATTTTTCTGCATAAATTATTGTGTGTATCTGTGCATGCTTGAATTTTCTATCACTATGCTTGTTCGATTCACGTATGGGTCACAACTGGGTGATGCTTTTGTGCTCAATAAGTGGTATCTGAAGACACAGCATCAAAGGAAACGAATGTTAAATTCGAGACGGAGAAATTTACAAGTAAAAATAATTTTAAATTATGGAGGGTGAAGATCAAAACCCTTCTAATTCAACAACGGTTACAACTGTATTCCTTCGGAAAGTGAAGTATTTTGATACCATGAATGATGAAAAGTGGAATTAATTAGATCAAAAGGCAATTAGCACAGATCAATTGTGTTTGGCCAATGAGATTCTCTATAATGTCATCAGTGAAAGAACTACCATAGAATTATGGGTGAAGTTGGAGACTCTATACATGACGAGATTGCTCTCAAATCGTCTGTTTCTGAACAATCAATTTTACAATCTGAATATGACAAAAGTGATGGATCTCAATGAACATATCAACAATTTCAATAAAGTACTTTACAAAATGATAAGTGTGAATGTGAAAATCGATGATGAAGACCAAGCCCTAATCCTGTTGATTATCTTTTAGAGTTTTACGAGAATCTTGTCGATACTCTGTGCCACGATAGGAAGACACCGAAACTGTCACGCTCCAAAATCTAGGTACAGAGTTTGCATCCTCAGACCCGAGTTTCAATTTGTAACTCGTACACAAAAGGTACTAACTTGATTCCTTAATCAGTTTAATCAGAGGTGATAATTACATTCAGTCTAAATTCCACCACAATTCCAATTACACATACATAACACTTAGCATCAATGACGACCATTAAATAATATAAACCTTAAAAATCATTCATTTATTATATCATCATACTATAAATATACTTATTCCATACTAACATTGTTCCAATGAAATAAATCTAAACAACTTCTTAAAATCTCATAATCAATACCAATATGCATTATATGTTAATCAAACTATTCTAGGAAATAAATCACATAACCAGAAATTGTTTAATGTCGCCACTTTGTCTTCAGACAAGTATGGCCACGTTTCACATGGGTCGTGTTCAGGTGCGGTGGATCTTTCTGGTTCCTGCGCCACATCATCTGTTAATGGCTCCTCTGTACAGTTTTTCCATCAATAAAATGGTAAGCTGGTTAGGCTTAGTAAAATAACCCAAATTGGTTCATAATCATAACACTTAAAATAATACAAAATACTAAATGTAAAAATGTATGCATAATAATATAGATGCAAATGGTGTATGAATGCATCAAATGGGATGATTGTCCATCTGTTTAGGTTGGAGGTCGTCAACCCGCATCCACTCGTTGGGTAGTTTTCCATCTTTCAGTATGTTTGGGCATATCCCGCATCTAGTAACGCTCTACCAGGATCAACATTTCTTCCAAGGAAGGTCTCTAAGATCGACAATACATTATATAAATGTAATGAAAGATGGATGATATATGAATGTATCATTTTCATATTTGGTATAGTTGTCTTCATCAGAATATTCACATATGAATTTAACATATAATTATTGTAACAAAATACTTAAATCAGTATATCAATCAATCGAACCATCACAATTTTATTTTAATTCTAATGAATCATGAAACACGTTGGGTTACTCACCTGAGTCTGGTAATATAGCCTCCGCAATATAATTACGTTGGTTTGAATTCTGAGGTCCTATCGATTATATCACGATATTATTATTTATCTACTTTTATTACATGGTGGAACCCGCCTTTAATTAACATCCTGTGTGGCCAAATCCTAAAATTGAATGGAAATTGCTTGATCGGGGTGGCTCATTAGATGCTTAGATCATTCAGATTCTTGAGGTCTTATCATGTTTTGCCTTTATACATTAGATGAATGGTATGGATCTACCACGCATACACCGATGGCCCATCTTGATCTTCTACGCCAAGTGATACCAACACTTGCGCAAAAATCTATGCTTTCCTTATTAACCATTTCTAGATCTGACTAATGTGACTCATCCGATGGTCAGATTTATCTAAAAATTTGGACCCTTGTATATTTTGGCCTTAAGGATCGTTTGATCCGTATATATCTAATCTGATTTGATTAGGTGCACGCCAATCACAATTAGAATTTTTCATAGAATGTTAAACCTTTATCACATTTATATCGTATCTACCCATAATTAAATGCAATGAACGTGTAGTCGATCCACACCGTTCATTGCATAGATAAGTCAAATTAAATACATAAAATACTTAAAAAAAAGACGATAGACATACCCGATCTAAGCTATCTAAAATTCTATCTTCCTTTCTTAGTTGTCACGGGGTGCCTTTTTTAGGGATACGAGGAGGTTTATGGGTATATATAAGGAAAAGATAGAGATAAGATAAGATAAAGATAGAGATAAGATAGAAATAAGATAAAGATAAGATAAATATAAGATAGAGATAAGATAAGATAAAGATAAAATAATATAAAATTAAAAAAATCTTTTATTAATTAATTATTATTATTATTATCATTAAATTTTCACGGGCGTTACATTCATTATCTAAACCCTTCATTCGAAGTAGTTGAGAAAGAAGAACAGTAGCGATGGCTCTTTTATGAATGTGTTGGTTGGTAGGGGGAAGAACTTATAAGGAAAAGAATGGAAATTTGTGATCAAGATTCAAGTTTAAGGGCAAGGGTAAGATGAAATGCTAAAATTGTGAAAAGACTGGACATATGAAGAAGTATTGTTGGTTCCCTAAAATCTAGAATCATGAGAATTCAAATAATTCGACAAATGAGGCTAATTTAACATAATTCCATGAATGTTTGGAAGGTTTCAACGTATTATTGGTGTCCAAAACAGGTCACCTCTATCAAGAGTGGATTTTAAATACGAAGGCTTCATACCACATAACCCCTCACCAGAGTTGGTTCACCACATACAGTGAGTATGATGGTGGTCTGCTTCTTAGGGGCAATTATCATACATATAAGATTATTGAAATTGGATTCGTTTGCATCAAAATGTTTAATGAGGTGGAGCGTACTCTGACCGATGTGAGGCACGTCCTAGATTTATAGAAAATCTTAATTTTTTAGGTGATCTGGACGCAATAGGATATAAGTTCACCAATCATGAAGGTGTCCTAAAAGCACTCACTATTATAAAGGCACAAAAGAGCGGCAATCTCTACAGGTTTATCAGGAATACTACATCGGGTGGAGTTGCAATGTCTATAGTGGAATTCACATAAGCACGTGTGTGGCATGCGCGCCTAGGCCAGATGAGTGAGTGCAGTATGATGCTACTTCTAGATCATAGTTTAATTCCTGCTTTTAAAAATTTTCATTTGAATGTATGTGAGCATTACATATATGTTAAACATCCAAATTTTTCATTTAAAATTGAAAAACATAGTAATAAGGGACCTTTGGATTATATGCACTCTGATGGATGGGGGTCGTCGCCTGTGGTTTCTAGAGGAGGATCATCATTCTTCATAACATTCATTGACAACTTCTCTATAAAAATATGGGTTTATTTTATTAAAAATAAATCTGACATGTTTGCCACTTTCAAGTCTTGGAAGATCATCATTGAAAAACAGTCAGAGCAATAGTTAAAAGTATTGAGGACGGATAATCACGGAGAATTTACTTTCGAATGAATTTAATTAGTTTATAAGGATGAGGGGATTGTGAGGTGTTGAGACTTAAATATTGCATAATTTTTTCTCGTTTATATCTTGGTTTTATGAACATGATAATACTTAATGGTATATTTTATACATGTTTGTGTTGCAAGGTGAGTTTAAGAGCTTAAATTGAAAAGAATGTTAAAAGCATGGATTTGATGCTCAAGAATCACCAAGGCAAAGAATGGACCTTTGAAGACCAAAATTGAAGATTTTAAGGACCCCAAGAGTCAAGAAAATAAAGTAAAAAATGAAGTAAGTGCAGAAATTCGCAGGATCTGAGCTTAGATATCATCGAACTAGTTTCGATGACATCGATGATATCGAAGAAGTCTTAAATGACATCTAAGAATTACAAGAAAATTAAGTTTGGTTACTAGACAAATTGGTTACAGTCTTCGATGACATCGAAGCCAGTCTTAGATGACATCGAAAGCAGTTCAATGTCATCGAAGGGTTTGCGTGAAACCAACGCGGAGTGAGAAAATTTGAGGCGGTTTTTGAATTTTTCAAATCAGTTTGAAGAAGGGAGTTCCCCACTTATAAATAGAGTTTCTTAGGGCATTCATAAGCATCATTCGAAGCATTTAAGGGTAAGATCTAGGATTTTATATAGGGTTTTTAGATCTTTACAAGTTCTTTTTAGATCTTTATTAATTAATTTTCTTGCTTTCTTATTGCTTTTCTATTTTACAATTTAGTTATGTTTTTCTAGTTCCCTCTGGCCCAAGCTAAAAGGGAAACACATTAGTTTAGTGATATCATAATTTATGATCATTGATTATTTTTAATGATGAAATGAATGGTTAATGCTTGTTATCGATTATCTAGGTTTAGGTTTTTTATCCTCATGTGAGATCTATACATTTCCATCATGTGAAATCCATATTGGTGGATAGGCTTAACCTGGATTAATTAGATTTCTTAAATGAGAGATGTTCTCAACCTACTACATTTCTTTGATTCATTATCTCATAGATATTGAATGCTTAAAATCACTGGCACTTGAGAATATAAATTAATGGTGTCAATCCATGATTCTCTAATCTTTTATATCATTTATTAAAATATTTAAACTGTTTTATTTTCTGATTAGGCCGAACATAGTGCTCGGATCGTAATTATGTTATCAAAAGTCATCATAATTTATTGATCATTAGCCTATGTGTGAAACTTTGAAGCTTGGGTGTTGTTTTAATTCAATTAAATTCCATACCGTCAAAACTTTCAAAAACATTTCATCTATTTAGTTTCCATTACTTAGTTAATTTTGCATTTAATTTTCTCATTTTCATAAATCATCTCTCTATGGGATCGACCCTATATTCACAAGATATTACTTACGAACATCTGCACTTTGAGGCAAGCAAACATGAGACATAATACAATTTGACACATATCATAGTAGAATGGTATAGTGAAACATATGAATCGGACCCTTTTGAAGAGGGATCGAAGTATGTTGAGTAACACTGCGTTGGACAAGGACCTATGAGTTGAGGTCATTAGCACGGCTTGCTATTTGGTAAATTAGTCTCATCTATTGCCATTGATTGTAGGATTGTGAAGAAATATGGAGTGGTCGGGAAGTAAATTGTTCAGGGCTATGTGTATTTAGTCGTAATACTTACTCTCATGTATCATCTATTGAGAGAGGTAAGCTAAACCAAAATGCGAATAAGTGTACTTTTATTAGCTATAGTAATTGTGTGAAATAATACGGGTTTTATGACCGGGATATACGGAAAATCACAATGAGTCGATAAATCAAGTTTGATAAGAATTCCTTATTCATAAGGATGAACACAAGAAAATAAAAAAATCAGCGGTAATTTATGTCAAAATCGACGAGGGTGAGACACTTAAATAAGCCAAGCCGCGGGAAGAGGTATGGGAGCAGGTGAAGCCACCACCTGTTAGGAAAAATCCACCGAAGGATCATAGGTTACCATTGAGGTATGGAGATGACTCTAACATTGCATTTGCCCTCATTACGGATGAGGAAGACACATTTACTTTTCAGGAGGTTATTAATAACGTAAATGCAGATAAGTGGATGACAATAATATAGAATGAGATTGATTCTTTTATAAGAATGAGACGTGCGAGCTGGCGGAATTTTCCACTGGACAGAAAACAATCGGATGCAAGTGGGTTTATCGGAAGAAATGGGATAGATACAAGGCCAAATTGGTAGCTAAAAGTTATGTGCAGTATGAGGGTATTGACTTCAATGGAATTTTCGCACCTATGGTCAAGCAGGTATCTATCATATTTTTGTTGGCGTTAGTTGCGAGCCCAATACAATCTTGAACTGGAATAGCTGAATGTAAAAACTATTTCATACATGAAAAATTGAAAGATCAGATTTATATGAAGCAACCAGAAGGATTTGAGGTATAAGAGTTAGAGAATAAATTTATGGTTGAGGAAGTCGTTATACGACCTAAAACAGTCGCCAAAACAGTAGTAGAAAAATTTTGATCCTTTCATATTAAGTCAGTGGTTTATTAGAAGTGAATTTGATCATTGTGTTTACTTTAGAATACTAAGTGATGGAAAATTCATTATCATAGTATTGTATATTGATGATATATTTATCGTCAGCCATAACATGTCTGAAATTAACATATGAAAGACTCGGTTATTCAGGACATTCAGGATAAAAGATCTAAGGGATACAAAAAAAGATTCTCGACATTGATGTATACAGAGATAAGGAAATAAGCAAGTTATGCTTGTCTCGGGAGGAGTATCTTGAGAATGTCTTAATTAAGTTCATACTCGATAAGTCTAAATCGGTTAGCACACCGCAGGCTACTCACTTTTAACTTTCTTTAGAGCAATGTCTACTACAAATGAGAAAAAAAGCAGTATACGTCTCGTATGCACTACTTGAGCACAGTTGGCAGTTGGATGTATGACATGATCTGTACGAGATCAAATATTTTACATGCAGTGAGTATTATGAGTAGATACATACTAAACCCCAGTAAGCAACATTGGGAGGCGATGAAATGACTACTTCGTTACGTATGAGATACGACGGACTAAGTCTTGACATTCAAAAAATCTGAGGAGAGACTTGTAAACTATGTGGACGTTGATTATGCAAGTAACGTGGACAACAGAAAGTCAACTTCTGATTACTCATAACTGGATGTCGAAGTTTTAATTTGTAATTACTCTTTCCACAATCAAATTTAAGTATATGACAGCAACGGAAGCATTCATGGAAGTAGTTTGGTTGAAAGATATGAGGAATGAGTTGGGGCTTCAATAGAAAGTTACGCCTGTACATTATGATAACAAAAGCATGATTAATTTGGTAATGAACTGACGGATATGTTACTCTTGAGAAGATTCATACTAGTGAAAATCTAACGGATAGGCTTACAAAAGTTGTTCCCGCAAAGAAGTTCAGGTTTTACATGAATTCTTTGAGCTTAACGAAGGATGAATGATGACGGAGTATGCACAAAAAGCGATGACGAAGTTATGTTGGAGACAATTAAAGATGTAGGAAGCAGCTTAAAACAGTGGAGCATGGAGATTAAAGCCACGGTGAAGATTATTGAAATTGGTGCCTTCAATCTATACTGAAATAAGGGATTACGATCGATTTATGGCAGCTTTGATCAGATCGAGAAAATTTCGAAATTTTCAATTTTGTGTCTGGATAGTTTTGGACATGTTCCATTGATCGAACATGCAGTTTCGATCAATTAAGATAATTCTGAAAAATCAAGTTAGCTCTCTAGGCACTTTTGAGCAAGTTCGATCAAATCAAACTTGCTGTGTTGATCAATCAAACATCGTCGATTGGAGTCAATCGATTGAAGATTCGATCAATGGTGCGCGCAACTTTTGCGCAAGTGCACGATTTTATTTTTAATTCCAGAATTGTGTTATATAAACCAGGTTGTTACGGGGATTAGATCTAACACACTATTATTCCAGAGACAACTAGGGTCTGGAAAAAGGGAATTTAGGGTTTTCTATTATGAAGTTTGATTGTAAATTGTCCATCTCTTGTAATTTCATTTCTATAGTAAATTGTTTGTTACTTTGTGTCGTGGCTTTTTCCTACAATAGTTTTTTCACATGAATTATATTGTGTTTTCTATGTATGCTTGAATTTTCTATCTTTGTGGTTACGTGATACGAGTCTAGGTCACAGCTGAGTAATGCTTTCACGCCTAACATCAATTACACAGGGATAGTCGGGATAACCTACCTATTATGGAAAGGGTTTTTTTTTTTTAAGGCTGCATGTATAAATAATTCGGTGGCTGATGTTGGATTCAGAGGTAGGTTCTGGACAATAAATTTAAGAAGGGGGAGATTTTGGTGAATTTCATTTTCGTCGCAAAAAAGGATAAATAATTTGTTACTCTGGCACAGTGACGAGGATACGCAGGCACTTGGAAATTACCGAGAAACTTCGTACGCTGCATTTATTTATTTCAAAGTAAACCATCTATATTATATTTACTAGTTTAAATGTATCATAAACTAAAAAAGTACATCTATCACATTGTTTAAATATTAGATTTTTGGGAATTTATTGGACAGCTAAAATGAAAACATATCCTATGGTTATTTCAAAAAACAAGTATCCACGAACGAATCAGAGGTTAGGTTTCTTCAACCATTTTGGGTTTTTGTATTATAACTTGGAAATGATTTTTTCCACATTTTATTCGGTTTAATTTGAGATTATGCATGTCCCCCGTACCATTTATAAGCGCCTGCGTATCAAGATCATACAATGCCAGACTTTCAAATAACTCCCAAGATGAAAAGTGATGGAGAATGCACTGTGTAGTGGAAGGTGAGCGCACTACCGACCAATTGCAGGTTAGCAGTACAAGAGATAGGACAACTGGCCTCCCTTCGCACTGAGTAACTATACTATCCTTGGTCAGAGGACATGTTCACTTTATACTTGGGTTTGTTTTATTACAATTTGGACTCATGGATCAGTGATCAAGACCACTGATCTGTTGTTTGCCATTACGGATGGACCATCAGCTAAAAATCCCTTGATAAAATGATCTTTTCTTTTCAATTTGTGCCCTTGTAAATAAATATTACCAAGAGAAATGCATCTGACAAATTTATAAATGGGTGTCTAGGATCTTCAAAACCATTACCCATCTATCACGGCGCCAACTAGACGAACGGTCTTGATTGCTAAACTATGGGCCCAATAGCACAAAAATCAAAACCCGAGTATGTTATTCTTGTCATCGGTCGAGGACCGTGAGATTCGTCCTCCGCCTTTAACAACTTTTGGGAATCTCTAATCAAGACACACCACAACCCGCCACCCAACGTAGACTCCCACCCATTCGAATATTTCGAGCACTTGCGCCAGTGCGGCTCTCGTCCCGACGATGCATGAAGAGCCAGGGAGAGTCCTATTAGGTCCGTCCCGTACAATCGAGGCCCGTTTAGAGTGATCCAGAGCGTTGATCTGATGGGACCCACCGTGGATGGTGGATGCCCCGAAAAATTTCCCCATTCGAAGATCTTAGACATTTGATCGGTGACATAAGAATAGACGGTTTAGAAATCGTTCAGTAAGAAAAGGACCAAGATTGTGTGATCGGGAACATCCAGTCCTGAAAAACTTTTGGGAATCCCATATCCACGATAAGGCCCATTAGATCAACGATCCGGATCAGAAAAAATGGGCCCTGTTTGTCCAGGACGACTACCTCCGTGATGCTACGGCTGTTAATCGGACCCGGAGCCCTGCGTAACGGTTCTGGATCCCATTTTTTGAACCACTCGGATCAGAAATAGGGCAGGTTAGGATTTTGCCTTTCGGACCCGGTAAAGTATCTGTTTTGGTCGGGTTCTCGGGTCTATCGCATGGACGTGTAAAGCCGGTTCGTGTCAGGTATATTCCAGTCCAGTCGATTTTAATAATAAAGTTACACGTCTTTAATATAATATTAATTATTCCAAGTTTGAAAAATAAGGTTTTCTAAGCCACCCATATGTAAGGAATCCATTTACACATGGTGCGTGTGTTAAAGAGACACGTGTGAGTACATCTAATCCATTCATCCAACGGGCCAAACCATGTAAATGCTCTAATCTCAACTCGAGTCTAAATCCGAAGACCTCGGGGTACCAGAACGGAAACGGATTGGCTACTCCCCCTGACACCAGCCCCGGGGCTGGTGATCGGTGCTCTTTGGGCCCCACCATGATGTATGTGTTTCATCCATTCTGTTCATCCATTTTTAAAGATCATTTTATGAACTGATCCCAAAAATGAGAGATATATAAAACTCAGGTGGACCACACCACATGAAAACAATAGTGATTGGATATCCACCATTAATATCCTCCTAAGGCCCACTGTACTGTTTATTTGAAATCCAATCTGTTGATTAGCTCATACAGGCTCAGATGAAGGAAAAAAACAAAAATCAGCTTGATCTAAAACTTTTATGGCCCCCAAAATGTTTTTAATGGTCGACGTTCATTAAACACTGTTTCCTGTAATGTGGTCCAATTGAGTTTGGGATATATCTTATTTTTGGTCTCATACCTTAAAATGATCTGTAAAAATAGATGGACGGCATGGATGAAACACATACATCATGGTGGGGCCCATTGGCTAGTGTCAGGGGGAGTAGCCAATCCGTTTCCTACCAGAACAGGACCCGTTGCCATCCGTACTTGTTCATGAGGACCGCCTCGAAAATTGAAAAATACACCAGCCCAACTAGAAAGTTCGTATACAGGCCCCACAGAAAATGGGCCATATCCCACACCGTGCTAGCAATCCCAACCGTCCAACTGAAGGCCTCTTGTAGAATTTGAACGGTTACGAATCGTTGACAGTTTGGACTGTCAGCATAGTATGGTCCAGGTACAACCACCGTACAGACACCACACGTGTACAAGTCATCTGGGCCAGCTTATCACATGCACTCAGCTTTATGAAAGGGCAAAAAATTTGGATACTCTGGCTGTGTAGTTGATGATGGGCAGGCACTTATAAATTACTTAGAAATTGCATCCATGGGGGTATTTAATTCAAATTTAGCCGTCCAAATCATGTATACCAGTTTGGATGGATCACGGACCAAAAATTACAATTATTTCACTATCTAACTATCAGATTAGTGGCCATTTACTGGACGGTTCAGAATGAAAAATATCCAATGGTCGTAATTCAACAAACAAGTTTATTAAGATCGTGCAATCATGATTTTCAGTAACTTGGACTAAGTGGATTCCCCAATTTATATGGTTTAATCTGGGTTGATGTATGCTACGTGTACCGTATAGAAGTGAGAGAGTATCAAGTGTCGTATGCAGCCGGAGTATCAATTGACTCTCCTCTATCAAAATAAAAGAACGGAGACTGAAGAAAGGGATAAAAAGAGGAGAGCTTTGCCGAGTGCACACGACTTCTCGCTATAGAGCTCGTGTACACGCTACACACGTGCCAACATAGCATATAGGTACGAAATCTAATCCATCCATCAGGTTGGTCCCACCTTCTACATGTTTTCAGCATGTGGTCCCGGATATTGAAAGAGGTGGATGGGTTAGAAATTTTCAGCCGTTTTTCATAGCCGTACATTTCTTTCAAAAACCATGGCCCACTTGACTTGTAGATCAAACTGATTCTCGGGTTAGATCATCAAGATATTGGTACCGTTCTGATGGATGGACTGGATCTCGTACCGCTGGTGTCATTCTGGCACATGCATGGCGTGTACATGAGCTCTATTGCACAGGCGCGTGGGCTCAGCACAGCTAAAACGATGAAGGTGTAAAATACCGAGCAGATCGACAAAAAAGAAATTTTACTTTTGGAAAAGAAGATTTCCGATGGTAGGAATGGGCACCACAACACCTTACAGATCAGTCGTCCATCAATCACCACATACAAAATAAAAAAAAAACGAGATTTTTTTATTTTTTTTAATAAAGTGGGATTCCGTAGCAAGTACGAACTGACACACTTACACAAGACATGTAAGAAATTACGGAATTGCCACTCGACATCCGCTTCTATAAAACTGTTCTTCCCCTCTCCTGGCTCACAAACCAACGGCCACAACAGAATCTAATCAGAGCCGTACAAAAGCCGAAAGAGGAGAAAAAAATGCAAGAAGAGAAGAAGATGAAGATGAAGAAGGGATGGTTGGCAGTGAGAGTAGGATTGGAAAACGAAGAAGGGGGTGGTTTTCGGAGATTCATGATCCCCATATCTTATCTCTACCATCCATTGTTCAAGAGACTGCTGGAAAAGGCACAAGAAGTGTATGGATTCCACACGAGTGGGCCACTCAGGCTGCCGTGTACGGTCGACGACTTCCTTCACCTGCGGTGGCTGATCGAACGTGAGGCCCACCATCATCACCATTCCAATTCCTTCTCCTTCCACTCGTGTTGAAATACTTCTGATGATTTTAGTTAGAGAGATGCTTGTCTCGATGACTTTTTTGTAGTGTAATCAAAACAAACAGGTGATACTCATTAACGGCTAATTGAAGTTTTGAAAAATTAGCTCTCTCATCTGTTTTTTTTTTCTTTTTTCTATTTTCTTTTTTCTTTTTTTTTTTCTTTTGAGATTGATAATTGAAACGTGGCAGTGTTCGCGTGGGTCAGAGAGTCCTCTAATTCAATGATCTAGACCGTTGATCTTGTGGATTTCATTATAGATTGGGGATAATTAAGAAATACCCAAATTAGAAAATCATACTTTTAACCTTTTTCCCCATCTAATTTAAGAGGTCACTCATACGGTCCAGGAGGTTTGGATCACTTAACTGCGAGCAGCCGTGAGATGAATGATGATATTAGAAACTGTTAGTTTGCCGTTGAGCAACATCTTTGAATTCCTGAATTTCATGGATGTCATGGATTTGAGCAGTTTCAGAGCATTCAATCGAGGATTCTGTACACTTGGGGGGCGTGTTTTAATGATCCAAACCGTTTACGTGATGGGCCTCACCATCGAATGGTAGACATCCAAAACAATCTCCCAAAGTGGAATATCTCAGCCCTTCTCCTTATTTGGTTTTTGAGGCAGCCCACATCGACCGTGCATCTCGTTTGATTAACCGTTTGGATCACTAAACCATGGTCCCACACGTATGGAATGTACATGTGATGACGAGCAGTAACATGTGATTCTTCGTCATGCGACTGGTGGTGTAGGATAGAGTGAAATAGTTAAAAATGGATGGTGAATTTTAAAATCGTGCAAAGTTGTAAGGCAATCCAGACCGTCCAAATCACTGGCTCTACTATAGCTGGATCATAAACGAAAATTTTCACCGAGAAGATAACATTAACCATTTGATTTTTTTTTTCCCTTTGGAATTTCTAACCCTTAGAATTTTAGGAGTTGTTTGGCATAGTGGATTGAGAATTATTTGAAAACCACATGGATTTCAAATACTTAATTTTTCAGAGTTTTGCAGTCATTCCCTTTTCTGAGATTACCAATCATCTTCCCATTTTTACTTAAGTCGTAGCATAGGTGTTGGTGGGCTATTAATCCATTATAACCCTATCATGCTAATGACTGCATCAATAAAATCTATTGATCAATAAAATTACATTATTCAAATACAATCTACCAAACACGGCTGAAGTTCTTGGAATAGAGGTATTTGAAAGATGAGCTCCAAAACAAGCCCCCAACTATGCATTTGATAGCATTTACTCTAATGTATGGGGATTGTTTGGCGGCATGGATTTGAGAGTAATTGAGTGCATTTAGAATCTAAAAGTCATTTTTGCAGCATGAATTTTGAGGTATTTAATAGGTGTTGCTAGAACATTAATACACAATTTTTGTGTTTTGAAATCTCTCTCAATTACTTTGATTTGGTGTAATGTCTTTTGCTTGCTCTTTTTTAAAGCAGTACGGTCCACTGTCTAACAAAGCTTTGTCTAGACTAAAATAATCAAATTATCAACTAATGATAATTTGATTCAAATACTTACTCTAAAATTACATCAATAGAATAACCTGAATTGGCCATGTACACCAACGTTTAAACACCGGCAGCGAATCGCTTGTTTGCGAGATTTAAATGAACTTATTATCACATATGTATACTAATTTTGAATATTAAAGTTGATTTTAATAATCAAATTCAAAATTCCAATTTCATTGCATTCTTACTTTTGGATTCCAGTGTATTCCAATTATAAATTCAGACTATCCTAACCATAGGCTTCATCCATGCATTGCTCAAAGAAATACAATGATTGAATGATCTAAGCTCTCAACCATTAACTGTCAAGTGAATGGTTAGGGGGGAAATGTCAGAAACTCCCCGGTGGGGTCTATCCCATAGAGTTGGAGAGACTTTGGGAGTGTAGTGGCCTTACATGTGGAAACTAGTCCTACGTGTGCAAGATCCTGTCCACTCATCAGGGTAACAGAAGTTGACCAATGGTTCCAAACTCACGCAAGTGTGGCAAACCCAATGATACTAGATGCATGGAAACGCAAGTGTGGCAAACTCACTTCTTGCTTGTTTGCACATGTGACGAGCTGACGCCATTATCATTTTTCTTCTTGGCGTTCATTGTCGGAAGGAGTTCATTTTTTTTTTTTAATGAATTACCATATATCACTCGGACCAAGAGTTCATACAAGTTGGATGATTTTGAATTGTTGAGTGATCCAAACCGTTGGTAATATAGGACCCAGTGTTTTATGGACCGTGCACCATATATCACTCTCGAATGTGGGCCCCTGTACTCCCGTTAGCATTTCCTGATCAGTCACCGTACTCAATAGTCCACATGAAATTTTGACGTCGCAATTGCCCAACCACACACACACACACACACACACACACACACACACACATATATATATTGGGAAAAGGTTCCTATGCGGTCGAGCCTATGGGAACTTCCCTTGAGGTCGAGCTGTGTGGGCCCCACCATGATGTGTGTCGAACATCTACCCCATAATTTAAAGGGGACCCATTAAATGCACGGTGTTGATGTTCAACACACATCATGGTGGGGCCCACACAGCTCGACCTCTTGGGAAGTTCCCATAGGCTCGACCACAGAATGCTGGTTCATATACCGGCCTCAAGCAGTACACCTTGACAGGGCTTATCAAGGATATCTTTTGGACATGATTCAACCATGGGGAGGTTCAACACACATCATGGTGGGGCCCACACAGCTCGACCTCGTGGGAAGTTCCCATAGGCTCGACCACAGAATGCTGGTTCATATACCGGCCTCAAGCAGTACACCTTAACAGGGCTTATCAAGGATATCTTTTGGACATGATTCAACCATGGGGAGGCGTCCAGATACCCAATGATGTGGTTGCTGAACCATGGGTATTTAATCTTCTCCGAAATTGAACACAACCCATTACAGAGAAAAGGCATCAAAGCCCATTTTCAGTGATGTAAAACCTGAAAGAAATTTGGACCAACATATAGCAGCACAATGAGAAGAGAATAAGATTCCAAAAAAAAAAAAAAACTGATAGGAGATGATGAGTTGAGAAGGCGAGCTTTGCTTCGGCCCATGAACTTGAGGAGCAGAGCTAAGACAAGGGTTTTCTAGATTACTTAAGTAAATTCCATTTAAAAGGCAATCATGTGATGGGCCTGTTTCCTAAACTCTCTTGGACCGCCTATCCCATGGCCAGTGATTTTTAACTTACAAGGTATCAAGAAAAGTGGAAGTCGGAAATACTTGAAGATAGAGGATAAAGAACTTTTCCGGTTTGAAAAAACTCTCGTGACAAAAAAAATTTAAAAATTAAATATCTAGTTACTCTACTAACTCTGCAAGAATCAAATAAATTTGGGACAGTTTGTCAAAAATAAGATGAATGATGAGATGCAGACAGCATCAACCCAAATATCATGATCATGTATGCCATCATGATCATGTATGCCATCAAGCATGGGAATTGCCCCATAGCAACAATATACGACTGTTTCTGTTGATATTTTCGGCTCTTACTTGAAGGTGGTATGGCGCAGGTCCCTAGAATCACATCGATGCTATAGAATTAGACTGATAAGTTACAAGTAGGCTATTTCTGGACTTCGATGGATCCAAGAAACTTAGAAATTAATAAACCAAATTAGTGATCTGTGGTGATAGAATCAACCAAGCTTGGTCCAACATGTTAAGAGCAAGCGTTTGGAGGAAATAATATATTTCCCAAGAGCTATCTGATGGGCCCTAATCAAGGACTCTCAGAGTCTCAGTACACCAATACACAACCACAATCCTAAGGATCCATGCACAACACGATAGAGAAAGTATCTGTATAGCATGGATATGGGTAGTGAATGTATTCTCAACCCTAAATACACAAGTCAAGATTGCGGATAGAGAAAGGATTCATCACAACTTGTAAGTGTTCCTGAACACCAGTCACTAGTTCAGTTAGTAGCACAAGTGGAACAGTTCATTCTAAGATTCTAAATGACTGTACGTCTAGAAATTAAAATCCACATGGATCTGGCTTGAGTATCCAGCAAGGGACATACTTTATCCTCATCTGAGTAACCAAGTAAAGTCAGGTAATCTTTGAGTTTCAGAAAGATCCGAGTATCATAAGATCGTGAAGGGTTCTAAAGTGAAAGATTTTTTTTCCTCTTTTGAGTAACAAAATTTTAAATTTTATTGAAAGGCCCAAAGGGCATAAGCTATACAATGCTCAAAACAAAGCAGGAGACAAGAATCAAACCAGAGGAAATTCAAGAAGCCCACTCCTCAATGAGAAGCTTCGCCTTTTTGAAAACTTCCAAATAGGAACTACATCGGTTCCGAAAACAACAATTATTCCCTTCTTACCAAAAGGCCCAAAGACCGGCTAACAAAGCCAACCACCACTTAACCCTTCCCCTCCTTTCTCAGTTCTGCCACCATGCCACAAGAAGGAAAGGCCATCAATGGACCCCGGCATCACCCAAGATACATTAAAGGTTCTATAAAAAAAAAAAAAAAACCTTCCCACACTAATTTGGTGCAAGGGCAATGAATGAAAAGGTGGTCTACCAACTCTGCACCAGGCATGCACATAGGGCAGATGTTTGGGGGAGAGCCATTGCAAGCACCCTCTTTCTTCCCACTAACCAAGCAAAAGCTGCAAACTTGAGAGGGGCGCCACAATGCCAAATAGATCTGGTACATCGACAACACGTTGACCAAAGGGTGTGAGATAAAATCGTAAAAGGAGTGAAATGAGAATCTCCATGACTTATGTTTGTCGTCCACACCATCGCATCCTTCACATCCGGCAAAGAACGGATACCTTGAAGATGAGAAAGAAGCCAAAGTAATTCTTCCATCTCCACATCCATGAGATCCCTCCTACAAGACAGGGTCCAAATAGGTCCCACACCCAAGTAAAAAAAGCATCAAGCAACCGGTATATCCGCAATCGTAGAGCCTGGCAAGTCTAGTAAACTCCAGTTTAAGAGGGCCCTCTCCCAGTAAAACATCCTCCCAAAACCAGAACCTCTCCCATCCCCAAGAGAAACTAACACCCCTCCATAACTTTGTTCGCCAAGCTAGTGATAGCCATCTCTATTTTTATTTTTTATTTTTATTTAAAGGTTAGCTTGTCAGTACACACACTCCATGTTAGCCACCCCCGCTAGGGATCGATACCAAGACCTGAAGTGTTGAAATGAGGCATCTCCACTCAGTCTGCCAGTTGAGCTATGGATCTGGGTGTAGCTAGTGATAGGCCTTCTAAAGATAGGACAGCTTGCACAAGGAGGATTCCTTTACCCACCAACCGCAATGTTGTGGGCTGTGTATCCGCCCGGACATAGCATATACGGTTGGTGTTGTCGGCAGGTGCCTTGCGATCTGCCATTGGTGCCATACTTACCAACAATCACGGACTTCCAAAGACTCCCCTCCACCCTAAACCTCCACACCCATTTGTCAAGCAAAACAGAATTTACATCCTCCAACCTCCTAATACCTGTGCTCCCTCCCCATAGGGTCTACAAACCTCCGCCCACTCCACCAAATGAAACTGGATAATCGAATGAATCGCAAGACCGGAGTTCTCAACAAGATCTAGAGTTCAAACCAAGAAGAATTGTAGCACAACCATACACTTCATTCTAATTTCTAGTTGACTGTAGATTAAAATCCACATTGATCTATCATAGATTGGAAAAGATTTTATAGATGATAAATGGTGCAATGAATCATAGGACTAGAGGTCAAAACCAAGAAGATCAGGAGCCTCTGGGGAATAGGATCCCATGTCGTTATTTGACTACCCGACTATCGAACTCAGGTACTACTTTGTGACGAATCAGAGTATCATAGGCTATTAAAACAATCTACAGAAGAAGACAAACCATCATTCTTTATCAAATCCTCAAAGGAGCAATATGAGGCCCCATGATGGTAAAAATGACAAAACTACCTATGATAGAAGAATGATAAAAAAGTATTTTATCTTCCCCACACAAGGTAGGTAAGAAATAGGAATATGAACAATAGCCAACTACTTATTAACAGCCAATTCTAGATGGATAAACAGGAACACCAATTAACAGAAAGCTAGTTATTTTAACAGCAATTCATGTTGGACTAGACATGGCACATTAGTGCATACTGAAACAAAATAATTCCCACACATTAACCATTCCAATTCTAAAGGATTGAAGAACATATCAACCATTGCTAAACAGCTTGTAGCAATATATCTCAAAAAATTTGAAGTACAAACCTAACAAAGGCGAATTGAATTGGATGAGTTCTCTTTAGGATAACTGATGAAAACAATCATCTTGTGAGTCCAGAAACATGTGTTTCAAAACAGCAGAAAAGGTATGCAATGAGTCTAGCCGGACAACAAAGAAAATACATGTAGACATTTACACAGGTTTCCAGCAGTTGGGAAGTAGCCCGAAATGCTTTCTTCCAAACTCTGAATGATACTCTTGACATTAATTTAGAGGACTAGTGCCTAACAGTACAAGGTGAAAACACGGAACGGAATGAAAGGCTAAAGAGCACAAAACAAAATCCCCCTAATCAGCTACATCCCGAAATGAGTTTACTGAAAACAGTTAAAATATGACAAAACAAATGAGCCTTGATAGAAACACAACAATCGGCAGAAGCCCAGAACAGAACTTACAATCTTAGCCACATAACTGACCAAAAATAAAGTGCTGTCTACACCAGTAGCCTGATTAAGAGAAACAAACATAAAGCGCTTAGAAATCCAGATAATGGGTTCACCGATGAAGGAGCAGCAGATAGGCTTCCAGAAGGGCCATTCGCAGGTGACACACCAGGAAACGACACGGTTCCTGGTACCGAAGACTTCGGTGTTGTCGCTGTACCACCATCTGATATAGATGGTGCTGGTGATGGAGCATCCCATGAAACTCGTGTCAAGACAGTAGGCGGGGTTATGAGAGGAGGAAATTGATGCTCCCCTGCATCAGTTTGTAGGAATGTAAGTATAAGAACGACATCATAATTAAAAAGAATAGAGTGCAGGTGAACAAAACATTGCAATTGATATTTACCTGGGCATCGAGGTTGAAGAGATGTAGACAACCTGCAGAATTATAAAGCAAAAATTAAGAGCTCTGCAACTGATTCAAACTTCAAATAAGCAAAACACATTTACAAGAGAGAGAGAGAGAGAGAGAGAGAGAGAGAGAGAGAGAGAGAGCTCACGTAGTGAAAATGGTGCCATTGACATAACCATTGTAAGTACAAGAAGTTACATTGCAACCAGCACTTGTGGGTTGTGCAGTCACATTCCCGAGCATGAGGTTACTGTTTCTACATTGCATGCTTGAACATGATACCGCCAATGGAGAGGGCATGCAGTAGAGACTGCCACGAATCCATAATAAAATATCATACATGAAGAAGACAAGGAAGAAAAGTAATAACAACAAAGAAGAATGGCAAAATCAACAGGGAAGGAACTGAAAAAAAAAAAAAAAAAAAAAAACCAAGTCAGTTTGTTACTTGAGATTCCCTGGTCCGCAACTGCATTGCACACAGTGACTTCCCGTAATGGCGTAGCTCCCATTCGCAACAATCAAGCCATAATCTGAGGCATATTTTGTGAACCCAGAGCCACAGGCTATAACAAAAGGAAAACACTCCCAAATGAGATGATTGTGTAGAAAGCTCTCAAAACCACCATAAGTCGACCAAAATCAATCACCATCCTAACAAATACCATCACATACCTTTTTTCTTTTTCTTTTTCTTTACTCTTTTTTTTTTTTTTGGGGAAAGATGACAAAACTTTTATTGAAGAAGTGAAAACTACTACAAGAAATGGATGCCGAGAAGGCAACCCAACTACAGCCCAACGAAAACCAAATCACAACCCTTATAAATTAGAGACACAAGAAGCCCATTCAATGACCAACAATTGCAAGAAAATCATAACAATCAAACACAATGAAGCAAAAGGTCCAAAATTTACTTCCATTTATCCACATTTTATACCACATCATGAAACTATCAAACACCCAATTCATCATCGAAGAACAAATACTCTCTCAACTCAACTCAAAATTCTTTTTTTTTCTAGCCAATGCTCACATCAAGCTGCTGATATGCAGAAACCCATTTCTAACTACCCCAAATGACCTACATTTTCATTTGAGCCAGCATTCCAAAAGGGCAGGAACCATCTTTCAATACATGGATCATCCATTAGGTGGGACCTACCAGGGATAGACGATGCACAAAAATTGTCCACCATCCAGCAACCCCAATAATCCAATCCATGAGCTTTCTCCCACTGCACATTGACCATTAGCTACATTTTAATTTGACCATTCATCAACAATCCAATCATCAACTGACCATTCATTTGGATGCCTGTAAGTTTTTAAGTTGTACGTGACTTTTCACCTAAAAGTGACATTCAGGTGAAAGTTACTTGCATGTTGCCTGTTTGGATGAAGTTATTTTTTGTGTTTGGATAAATTGTACATCAATTATAGGTGAGTGACTTTCAAGTGAAAGTTACTTTCATGCCGCCTATTTGGATGTGAGTTGAGAGTCACTTACAGGTAAGTTGTTTTTTGTGTTTGGATAAACTGTAAGTCAATTACAAGTAAGCAGCTGTGTATTCACACTAAGTAGCGCTTGGAATAATTATTCCAAAACATTATAATCACATAAGAAAACTTGGCACAAAATATGCCATTTTGTTAAGCTCATCTAGAAATATTTGAGCCGATTCATAGCCTAAACCAATCATCAAGTGGGCCACAAAAGTGGGCCCATGGATTCAAAAAACATGAAATATAGAGCAGTAACTTAATAAATTGTGAAAACCATTGTTGCCAAGTCACATCCCCAAATCAGATTGGTTGAACAATCCCGACCTCTACGTTGTGGATGCTTGTTTGTTGAAATGGGCCCATTGGATATTTTTTCACCTTATCAATCCAATAAATGCCCATCAATAGTAGATAACTAAAGAGGCATAATTTTTTGTTCATGGTACATCCAAACTAGGACCCATAATTTGGAAATTTAAATTACTTGTATGCCACGGGAAATTTCCAAGTAACTTCTAAATTCTCATAAGTATCGCCCTCATGGCCGATTATATTTCAATTACAGGGGTAACCAATACGGTAAGCCGAAACCAATTTTTAATACTTGCTATATTCAAGCATTGTTTTATTTTGGGTGACCACCATCCTTCTAGCTCTATCGTGAAAGTGCCACGGTTGAAGTACAGCAATCAAACAATCCCAACAGTCCAATTAGCAGTCAAGAAACTAATAGTTAAAGAAAATATTTTTTTTTCTTTTTAAAAGAGCAATGATCCACATTCAACTGGTGAAAATCCATCGATCATAATGGAACCATAGTCGAAATTTTAGCGTCCATCTCTTGTACCCCACAATGAATGGGCCATTCAACTTACACTAATCAAGCAATAGTAACCACTCAATTAGCCGCCCAAAAACATAAGCAGCTTTAAAAAATTGCACTAATCATTACACGATGCAAATGCACGGAGAAAGAGAGATCATGAATGGTTCATATCATCATTTAGGGCGTGTTTGGTGAAAGGTATTGTACTGTCATGTGCCGGTTAATTGTAACGATCACAGATTACAATACCTTACTCTTGGCCAACAGGTTATTTGACCAAGAAATCATGTTTTTGGATACGAATGGTAATATCATAATGATGATACCATTACAATACTAAGATGTCAAATCAATACCTCAAAATACGCTAAATCTAATGTTTGGATAGAAAATTTCTACTGCAATGTATTGTACATTTGTAATGATTACAAATTTCTTTACCCCACCAAATTACAATACATCCTTAAGTGTCTAGTCAAGCAAACACTGTAATTATAATGATGACTAAAATGCAACACATCACCATCAAACACGAACTTCCAAACAAGCCGTTAGGATTCAGTGTGACGTATGATTTGTATATCGTCCATCAGTTTTGCCAGCTCATTTTAGAGCATGGGCCTAAAATGAAGATCCAAATCTCAGGTGGGCCACACCACATGAAAAAGTTTGATTGAATGCCCACCAATAAAAATTGGATGGGTATCAATACGTTGGATGGGAGATAAACATTAGGGTGGGCCCCAGGAAGTTTTTAATGGTGTGCATTCAATCACCACTGTTTCCTGTGGTATAGTCCACCTGAGATTTGGATCTGCTTCATTTTTTGACCCATGCCCTAAAATGAGCTGGCAAAACTGATGGTCAGCGTGGGTATACAAAACATACATCAAGCTGGGGGGAGGAATGTGGAGACCCGGCATAAATCCGACACTAATGTGCTGGAGCTGCTTCAATAGGTGTGTTTCCCCATCTTCCCCTCTTTTTTGAAAAATCAGAACGTTCAACTGTAAGTCACCTAAGCGACTTCTCACCCCAGCCCCATGAACTTTCCAGGCAGTTTTGCCTGTAAGTGACTTACAGGAGAATTTCCTCCCCCAAATACCACCTGAAAGGTGACTTGTTACCACTTACTACAGAACTTTCAGGCATCCAAACGACCCCTAAGGTCTACACAAGATCACCCATCCGCAACAAGGACCAACAGATGAACAGCGACCAGACCACTGAAAAGTGAGCCCCACATGTACAGAACACTGGCCCAGATGAAATCACCCATATATATTTCAGGTGGGCATTGTAATTTTCAGGGAGAACGAATAGAACAAAAACTGAATCATTCTCAATTACAGAGAGAGATTGAAATTACCTGGCAATGGAATGGCGAGGATATCCCCAGCCTTCACTGCTGTACTGCCCATTGCATTCACCGTCATCACATCCGTCACCGTAGTTGAATATCTAGCGGCGATCCCCGCCACTGTATCCCCCGCCCTCACCACATACGACAAGTAGACCGCAGGCAGCCCGTTATCCGTCTCGTTGAAGCACGTGCACGGCAGCGGGATCGTTAGCGTTTGCCCGACATCCAGCACGGAAGGATCGGAGATGGAGTTGGCGTCCCGAATCTGATCGGCGGACACAAGGCCGGAGAAGACGGTGTCAGCAATGAAAGAGAGGGTGTCGGAGGGGCGGGTCTTGTAGCGGGTCCCGATGGACTTGCGGATACCGTCGGAGCAGGAGCAGGGGACGGGGACGTGTAGGAAGAGGCGGGCCGGGAGGATGTGGTTATCGACGTCGGGGTATGAAATGTCGATGGCGTTTGCAGAGAGGAGGGAGACAGGATCGATCTGGAAGAGGGAGGAAAGCTGGGAGACCTTGAGGTCCGTGTAGAGCGTGTAGCCGACCATGGCCGTACACGTGTCCGATACAGAGCATGGCTCTATGGTGGATTTGGAGAAGCAGAGGGATGGGATGAGAGAGAGGATGAGAAGAAGATGGAGATAGAGAAGAGAAGGCATTGAGATTTTCTCTTCTAGGGTTTTGGATTTCTTTTCTAGGGTTTTGGGGTTTGGGGGAAGAGAAAAGGTGGGAGCTTTACTCTCTTCCTTCTCTTCTGCTACCTTGGTTGAGCAACGGTCGGAAGCAGAGAATATATGGCAGCCTGTGAGCACGGAAGGAATACTCTGTGAGTAGCTATCCATATCCTTCTATCCCCGCACGTGCACTATGTGCGTTTCTAACCGTTCATCCGGAGGGACCCACTAGTTATATCATGTTTCCTCAAAATGTGGCCTTTCTGATCAGAATTTGGCCTGTCTGTAATTTTTATGTGGATCGTGGAATATTTAACCGTCTATTATTCTGATAAAAAGATGGCCCACCTGTTGATTGTATCTGGATGTTTCTTTGGTCAAAGAGAATGAACGACGGGGATCAAAGGACGAACGACCCGGATTTTGAAAATATGTGACAGGTTAGCACTTACGGTGAGAGTAGGATTTTGATAGCTAGTTTCGCGAGTAGGTATTATATTTCTTCTGTGATGGAGACTGAAAATGGAGAAATGTTCAAGTATTCCTCGGGACTACACTAAATCCTGGTCATTAAGAGCTTCATAACATAATCATAACCATTCGTTTGGTGGGATCTACCACGAGTGTAACAAGTAGAAAATTCCTCACCGGTTGGATGATATGGGAAGATCCCACCATGCATAAATACGAGAGAAGTAAACAAGCTAGTTGTTCATGTTGAATGAGAAGAAGTACATTAGTTTGATGGTTGGGATTCTCGGTTTGATTGGTATTGTTTATCACGGTACACATAAGGTACGAAACAATTAATGGACGGCTCTGATCATTAGATAGAGTCCATCGAGAATAATTTCTCACGGAGTATGGTTTAAGAAGTGCCGCATACAGAATCAGTCCTTAGATAATTGCCATATCTAGGACCAAGCTCCTGAGACACGAGTCAGATTCTTGTTTTTTATATCTGTTCAGACAGGAGGCGTGTGATTTTTAGATTGACAAAACTGACCTTGGACAAACCTATCTATGACCAAATGGATTTTAATCTCTTTTGGGACGAGATTCCAATGTTTGTAATTTGCACCGTTAAAAATTGGTGGTGACTCTTCGACCGTACGTGTGGCAGAGTTGTAGGTGAATCCAGACCGTCCAAATTATTTACCCAACTTTGGATGGAGCATAAGGTAAAAATTACACAGTATATATTACTAACAGTCTTAATTTACTTAACCATCCATTCTTATCCATTAATCACAAATTTCTTTATCATTGTGATGGTATGATCCACTCCACCACAAAGGGTCTGATGGTCTGTATGGATGTACATCACGTCAGTGCCACATGCGGAGGATGAATGGTCGAGATCCGCACTCTCCCTTGAAACCTGTGTTTTGAAAGAATAGGTCGCATGGAGTCCCGCCTGAATGGGGACGACGCGGATTGGATACTACCCTGCCTGTACCGAGCTCGGCAAAGGCATGGGCTCCGAGAGTCCACCGTGATGTATGGATTTTATCCACACCGTCCATCCACTTTCCTATGTCATTTTATGGTATAAAACCAAAAATTAGGCAGGCGGCAGGCCCAATACTTAAATGGATCCCTCAGTGAGGATTAAACTTTTACCGTTGAAAGTTTCTTTAGGGCACAGAAGTTTTAGATCAAGCTGATGTTTATGTTTTCTTTCGTCCAGGTATATTTGAATTTATAAACAGATTGAATGGTAAATAAATATGAAAGTGGGCGGTAGGAAGGTTTCAACGGTAAGTATCATTATCACCGCTGCTTCCATGGTGTGGTCCACTTGAGCCTTGGATATTACTTAATTTTGGAATAATGTTGTAATGTAATATAAAAAAAATGAATAGACGGTGTGGATAAAACCGTACATTATGATGGAGCCCTCGTAGCTCCTGACTGTACGGAGCTAGGAACAGGCTACAGGCTTGGGTAGTCCCAAACCGCGCCCGGGACGATTTCACTGGCGTCGCTTCCAAACGGAGGGAAATAAATCTTTGGCGGGAGCACGGAACCTACGGGAACAAGGCCCTAAATTTAAATTGATCAGACCGATCTACCCATTGGATTGGGGGACATCAAATGCATGGTTGAGAACATAATGACCTGCATTCAAAATTCAAGGGGCCGCAGATGGTTAAGATTACCCGAGCTACACATCCATCCATATGCCTTGATGAGTTTCCACGCAAGACTTATGTTGGACGGTCTCGATTATATATGCGGTTGTGTCCTGTACCTGGATGGACTGGGTACATCCGGGGCTCTATGGGGCCACTGTGATGTATGAGTTTCATCCACGCAATCCACCGATTTTTTTCATATCATTTTAAGGCATGAGTCCAAAATTATGGTAGATTCAAGGTGTAAGTGGACTACACCACGGAAAGCTACGGTGATTTGTGTATTTTAATTCAATCTGCATATTCATTTTACCAGCTAATTTTACGGCTTAAGCTAAAAAATAAGTATATCCAAAGCTCAAGTACCCCACACTATAGGAAATGATGTGAATTGAATGTCTAATGTTGGAAAAATCTTGAAAGCCACATAAGTTTTGGATCAAGCTAATATTTGTATTTTTCATTTATTCATGTCTCTTGATCTTATAAATAGGTTGGATAACAAACAAACATCACAATGGTCTCTAACAAGGTTTTAAGGTGGAAATCATCATCCTCATCATTTCATGTGATGTGGTCCACTTGAATATTAGATATGCTTTAATTTTGAGCTCAACCTGGAAAATGAGCTAGAAAAATGGATGGCTGGCATGGATAAAACACAAAAAAATAGCTTATTTTAAAATTTTTGTGGCCCGCAAGAATTTTTTTAGGGTGGGAATTCAATCCGTACTATATGACCAAGTTGATATTTGGAACTGATTCATTTTTTAAGGCCATGCACTAAAATGTAATGAAAAAACTGATGGACGGCGTCGACATTACACATATATCAAGGTGGGCCCTACGTTCAGGGAAACGCCCATTAACGTGTCACCCGGTAACACCGAATCCGCTCCCATGTAAAGTGTAAGCATTGCCAAGCTGTTTTTTGTCGTTGCGTATTCCATAAAAAAGCGAGGAGATTTTGGTAATTTCCATTTTATGCTGGGTGCTGCATTGCTCTTCTGGACCGGAGCGTTTAATGGCCCCACATTTCAAATTTTTCTAACTACTTTTTGACTGGATTCTCCTGTACGTTTGCAACATTTTTATCAAATTGATTGTGGAAGAAAAATGCTGCTCTAACTCGAGTGCGCTCGTCTCCCACGTGGGAATGATTGTCACGTGTGTAAGATCGGCCGGTTCGTTGCACTTTGAAGGTCCCATGCATCTAAACCAGGCGAGGATGATCATTACGAGGACTACACATGTATGCTGATTTTGAACCACGGACCGATTTCTTCTTACCGTTCATTCTCTTTGTAAAGTTGTAACTTAGCTGATGCTTATACAGGTTGTTGTACTACAATTTTTTATCATTACTGAAGTAACCCATCGAAAAATGATGCATGTTGTTGCATAAAAAAGATATACCATACAAAAATATACTTAAAGATATTTATAAAGCTTTGAATGGAAGCACATCTTATGCTGAGTTTGCGGTACATGTCGTTTGATGACCGGCACGGTCCAAAAGCTTAATAAATAAAAAGCGGTTGAGATAAGTAAATAATTAGAAGAATACAAAAAAATAAAAAGATCTAAAAATCCAACTAGCAATAATTCAAATACTTTTTTTTTTTAACACACGCACACACACCACCGCACACCCACACCGTAGTGGGATTTCACCGCCTATGGGTACTCGAACCCTCAACCAAGTGTTGAAACTCATAAGAGTCTACCACCAAAGTAAGAGTAAGGACCTTGATAAATCCAATACTTAAGGGGTCGTTTGGCACCGTAGATTGGAGGGGATTTGAGGGGGGTTTCAAATCCCCTTATTATTTCGCAGCATAAAGTAAGTGGGGGTTTCTAAATCCCTCTTTCAGGGGGCTTGTAGTCCACGGTGAGAGCTTGGATTACACCTAAAATCATTTCAATAGTTGTAGGTGTAACATGTTTGTCACTATACACTATCATTTTATTGGGCACATGGCCCACTAATGATGATCAACATCGTCCAAACATTGTCCATGTAGATCAGCGGTGTTCAAACATTATCCATGTAAATCAATGATTAAAAATCATTGGTTAGTCACTCGGACATAATCTTGTGGTTGCGGCCCATCTGGAACTTGGAATTTCTTCATTTTTGGTCAAAGCATATATTTCAACGAGCTTATCACAACCATTGTTGCAAAATTTATATATTTCACTAATTAAATATATTAAAGTTGATTTAGTAATTAATTTCAAACCCCCATAAATATACCAATGATAGGTACTTTTGAATTAAAGTTGATTCACACTTCAAGGTGTTAAACACATTAGGATGATTGCAAATCCAGGGGGTTTCTAATCTCGGGGGTTTCAAATCCACGCTCCCAAACAGGCCCTAATGGTTAAAGTGGATACAAGAAATAAATATAGAATATCTACATAGTAGAAAATTATATAAACAACCAAAAAATAAAATAAAAAAATCAACATGGTAAATCATCTCATGTCAATTCAATAAATCTAGTCAAATTCAATTTATCTTTATCTTTTCAACATTAACTATATCTTGAGAGTAATAATAATCTTTTAATTGTAATCAATTAGCTATAATTCAAATCTACAACCATACGTTAGACATCATCCATTTCAAATACAAGTAATTTTATTTAGAAAGATTCATTGCATATAGTAAGTATTTCCTTTTAACATTACAACATGTGGGTATGAAAAGTCCTTTCATACCAAAAGCAAAGCTGATTCAATCTTCGAATTAAGAATTCCACTCTTTAATTATCATTTGATCAACTTTTAAAATACTTTGCAAATAATTGAACAGGCAATTCATTTCCTCAAATCTCAAGCATATATAATTAAAGTCATCTTATCTACCTCCATTAACTAAGGCTGAAAGCCGAGCGGGTTGGGTTAGGGTTGAGCTTGGGTCAAGTTGGTGCTCAACCCTAACCCAACCCAAGGTTCCTGTACCTCAACCCTAACTCGACCCAACCCAAGCGGAGTTCGTCGGGTTGGTTGATTGAATACATTATAAAGTTTTCATTATTACATTAGTTTACTGCAGTTCAATATACATCTTATTTTTTGTATCTATAATTTTATTAATTATATATGTAGTTATTTATGGTAAAGAATTTCATTTTTTTTCCTAAACAAACAAGCTAAAAATATTGGATAATTATTTATTTAAAAGTCGTGTTGTATAGCATGCAATTTATTTGGGAGAGAAAAATCCGACATATCTTATTAACTTGAATCATTGAAAATGATGTGGATCAATGAGACCCAACGATATTGAAATTTCCTATGCCTTCAACACAAACGATCCACACTCAATTATAATTTATCAATAACTTATATATTGATCAGGTTCGGGTCAGGTCAGACAACCCAAGATCTCAACTTGAGCTCGACCCAAGTTGTATCAAATTGGTGTTTGTATAGCCCAAGCCCAAGATCAGACTCGATCCATCCTACCCGACCCCAACCCAATGTCGGTTCAGTCATGGGTCGGTCCGATTGAGCCCAACTTTCAGCCCTAACATTAACACTCATTCTTACACACCTGCAGACCCATATGCGACCACAAAAACCCAAATAAAAAAAAGTGCCGAACACATGCTTGAGTCTTTTGCACAGCTCGTATAAATTGCATTGCTAAGATTTTGCCAAAGAAGGGCTCTGATCTCGCACAAGTTTGCCTGGTTTCTACATATGAGGGGATTGAAATTAGCATTTGGTGCTCCTCTCGTGGATGAAACTCATCCACCGCAGGATAACATGCCCACAACCCTAGATGGAGCATATCCTAAAAGCCACATTGATCTAAGTATCTAAGGCATACATTTTAGGCGTTCCATTCTGCATTGCCGACTACTGTCTTCTTAACCATATGTTGAATGCCTACCTATTGGACGGTTAAGATATTTACTCCAATTTAACTCTGTGAGTGTATTATTCCCATGAGGGCCACGATTTGGATGGTCTTGATTATCCCACGCACATGCTGCATGTCCCGGGGATTAAATGGCGTTATTTATAAAAATGTGGTTAACATACACTGAACAGCCGCTTTTAGCTCGTTGCCCGCGGGCACCCGCTACGTGGGAACCACCAACATGTCCGTGAGAAATCCGGGCGCGGCTTCGGTGGATTCCCGGATCCACTGATGTCGGTGGATCCCTGATGGTGGGGCCCACCTCGATGCAAACACCTTATATCCATTCCTTCCATCCTTTTTCAAATTTAATTTCAGGGCATTATACTAAAATTTAGGCAGATCCAGATCTTAGGTGGACCAGACCACAGAAACAATGGCGATTGAATACTCACCGTTAAAAACATCTTGGGGCATCTCAATCTTTATTTGCCGTCCAACATATTGATAACGGATGAATGGACGGCTTGATATGAAAATTTTATGACCGATGAGTTATTAATGGTCAATCACCGCTTTTCCTGTCCCATGGTCTAATTGAGATTTTAATCTGCTTCTTTTTTAATCATGCTCTGAAATGAGCTGCGAAAACGGATGGACGGTGTGGATGTAAGTTATAAAATTCAAGTTGGGCCCGCATTAAAGGATCTGGCCACTTTGGATCGACCTAAGCTGCGAGGCCGATCAAAACTGAAGTTGATGTCACTACAGAGAAACCGTCCCGGGGCCACCATGAAGTTTATGTGCCAGCAGAGCCGTTCATAAGGTTATTATTACTGGGGTGTACTGAAAGAACAAATATTCATGGTACGAAACTTTTTTATCCCTATGAAGCTTTTGACGGGGGGTGTTTCCATCTCCACTGTTTCCTTTAATGTGGTCCACTTGAATTTTGGATCTGGCTCATATGTGGGCTCGTTTACTAACATGAGCTGGAGAAAGAGATAGAGGAAATGGACATCTCGGTGGGGCCCACGTAGCTTCCGACAGCAGAAACTTACCATGTACTACGGGAAGGGGACAACTCGCGTCTGCGTGGGCAGATACGGAGGAAAGAGAAAAACTTGGATGCTCTGGGAATATTGTGGATAATACGCAGGCGCCTCGAAACTACTTGGAAACTGTGCACGTGGGATACAGGTAATTCAAATTAAATTGTCCAAATGCTAGCTCGTGTATCTTGAACTAAAAATTGCACTTATTTGATAATCTGATTATCAAATTTGTGAACATTTATTGAACGGTTAAGAATGAAAACTATTAAATAGTTCAATTTCAACCAACAAACTTCGACAAATCAGTGGTTAGGATTGTCCAGCCTATCTGATTCTAGGGAGTGTGCCATAACGTAGCGGGTACATGACTTGCTCGGTTCAATTTAAGTTAATGTACGCCACGCATAAAATTCTCAAGTGCCTGCGTATCAAGCTCCATGCTCTACCAGAGCATTAAATAAGTGAATTATTTCCCGAGAAAATGACCACTGTCGACAAAACCTTTTAGCCAGCGGTTTTTATGAACGAAGACAAACTTAAGTTACCAACTTAGACTAGCACTTGCGGACAGCTACTTTGAGGACGAAACTACCCCTCCTTTCACGGAAACGGATTGGGTACTCCCCAGCCACCTGCCAATGGCGGATGGTCGGTGGTCTGTGGGCCCCACCATGATGTATGCTATTCATCCATGCCGTCCATATATTTTTCCATATCATTTTATGGTATGCAACCAAAAATGAGGTATACGCAAATCTCAAGTGTACCACATTACAGGAAACAGTGTTGAATGAGCGTTAACCATTAAAAACTTTTTTGGGGCCCACTGTGATGTTTGTGAGAAATCCTCCCCATCGAAGTTCATTCATAGGACACAAAGGCCTGGATGAAGAAGAAAAACAAATTTCATAATGATCCCAGACTTCTATAACCCCTAGAAGGGTTTCAATGGTAGACGTTCAATTCCCCATTGCCTTTTACGGTGTGGTCTACTTGATAGTTAGATCTATCTTATTTTTCGTCCCAAGCCTGAATATGAGCTCGCCAAATAGATGGACAGTTTGGATATAACACAGACCTCATGATGGGACCCACAAAAGGCAGTTGGGATTACAACAGTAAAAGAAAAATAAAAAACAAACAAAAAAAACCAGGAACTTATGGCTAGGGACTATAACCGTAGCTATAACCAAAGCCCCGCGATCAATCGCAGGTCCCGCGATTCCACCGCAAGTCACTGTCGTGGATTCCGCATATCCAACTTCGAGCTATAGCTACGGATTATAACCGTAGCTATAATCGTATCATTTTTTTATTTTATTTTTTTACATGAGAACTTTATTCTACCTACATTTTTCTCTAATACATATTTATATAAATATGTGTGTGTGTGTGTATATATGCATATAAAAAAAAAAATCTCTTTTTTTTTTTCCATTTATTTCTTTATTCATTTAATAGGAATATCTTCTAAACTAAATTAGTTACTTGACGTACCACATATGATTTTGGGGTAGGAGAAGCTACTTTAGCCAACCAACCTAGTTATTTTTCAAGATTCCATCAGGTCGATGGTCGAAAATGCATTTCATTCACTTCGCTGTCAATTTCAATCACTTCGCGGTCAAACTAGAAATTGAACGGGGCAAGCATGAAATTGAGTGGGTAAATTGAAAACTGAGCAAGGCAAGGTAGGAATTAAGCGAAGGAACCTATAAATTAAGAGAGGCAAGGTAGGAGTTCAGCAAGGGAAGCTAGAAATTGAGCGAGGCAACCTAGAAAATGAGCGAGGGAACCTACGATTTAAGCTAGGCAACCTAGGAATTGAGTGAGGGAAGTTAGAAATTGAGCGAGGGAAGCTAGAATTTGAGTGAGGGAGCTTAGAAATTCCGCGAAACAACATAGGATTTGAGCGAGGGAAGCTACAAATTGTGCGAGGGAACCTAGAAATTGAGCGAGGCAACCTACGATTTGAGCGATGCAACATAGGAATCGAGCGAGAGAACCTAGGAAATGAGCGAGGCAACGTAAAAATTCAGCGAAGAATCCTGGGAATTGAGCGAGGGAAGCTAGAAATTAAGCGAGGGAACCTAGAAATTCTGTGAGGCAACCTGGAATTTGAGCGAGGGAAGCTAGAAATTGAGCGAGGCAAGGTAAAAATTCAACAAGGAAACCTAGGATTTGAACGAGGCAACCTAGGAATTGAGCGAGGAAAGTTAAAAATTGAACGAGGGAAGCTAGAATTTGAGCGAGGGAACCTAGAAATTCAGCGAGGCAACATAGGATTTGAGCGAGGGAAGCTACAAATTGTGCGAGGTAACCTATAAATTGAGCGAGGCAACCTAGAATTTGAGCGAGGCAACGTAGGAATTGAGCGAGGGAACCTAGGAAATGAACGAGGCAACGTAGAAATTCAACGAAGAATTATAGGAATTGAGCGAGGAAACCTAGAAATTCAACGAGGGAACCTAGAAATTCAGCGAGACAGCCTAGGATTTGAGCGAGGGAAGCTAGAAATTGAGCAAGGGAACCTAGAATTTGAGTGAGGCAAGATAGGAATTGAGCGAGGCAACATAGGAATTGAGCAAGGGAAGTTAGAAATTGAGCGGGGCAACCTAAGAATTGAGCGAGGCAACCTAGCAATTGAGTGAGGGAACTTAAGAATTGAGCGAGACAACCTAGGATTGGAGCGAGGCAACCTAGGATCTTTCTTCTCCGAGGGCTTTGGATTCAACAATTTTTAAGAGCAAGACAGAGAAAAGAAGCGTTAAGATAATACCTTTCATCATAATCTCATCTACCGGAAAAGGGGGCCCTCTTGATCACTTAAAAAGATTTGTAGGCAGAATTAACATAATTATGACCGCGAGGATTGAGCTACCAAATGAGATTATCTTCATTCCTCGGCTGAGGTTCTGGAAGAAAAGATTTATGCAGTAAAAAAAAAGTCATCTGAATTGAGCGATGGAAGCTATAAATTAAACGAGGCAACCTAGAAATTGAGTGAGGCAACCTAGGAATTGAGTAAAGCAACATATAAATTCAGCGAGGCAACCTATAAATTGAGCAAGAGAAATATGAATTTGATCGAGACAAGCTAGAAATTGGGTGAGGCTAACATGAATTAGAATAAACTTTAAATGTAATTGACCTAGCCTAACAATTTACTCTTTGGTAAATTTGACCGAGTAGTTACTAAAATTGATTGAGCTTTACATGAAATTCTCTTCAGTGAATTTGACTGAGCAATTAATGAAATTGACCAAGCGGTTCATAAAATTTTTTGTTACATTACATGAATCTATGGAAGTTCCCTCGCTCAATTTCTAACTTCTCTCGCTCAATTCCTAGGTTGCCTCGCTCAAATCGTAGGTTTCCTCACTGAATTTCTACCTTGCCTCGCTCAATTTTTAGGTTCCCTCGCTCAATTTCTACGCTTCCTCGCTGAATTTCTAGGTTGCCTCACTGAATTTCTAGGTTCCTCGCTTAATTTCTAGCTTCCCTCGCTCAATTCCTAGGATTCCTCACTAAATTTGTACGTTGCCTCACTTATTTCCTAGGTTCCCTCGCTCAATTCATACATTGCCTCGCTCAAATCTTACGTTGCCTACTCAATTTCCGGTTCCTCTCGCACACCAGCAGCTTCCTCGCTCAAATCCTAGTTGCTTCATTCAATTTCTGGTTCCTCGCTCAAATTCTAAATTTCTTCCTCGCTCAATTTCTAACTTCTTTTGCTCAATTCCAAGGTCGCCTCGCTCAAATCCTAGGTTTTCTTGCTGAATTTCTACTTTGCCTCACTCAATTTCTAGGTTCCCTCACTCAATTTCTAGCTTCCCTCGCTCAAATCCTAGGTTGCCTCGCTGAATTTCTAGGTTCCCTCGCTTAATTTCTAGCTTCCTCGCCTAATTCCTAGGATTCCTCGCTGAATTTCTACGCTACCTCGCTCATTTTTTAGGTTCCCCGCTCAATTCCTACGTTGCCTTGCTTAAATCATACGTTGCCTCGCTCAATTTCTAGGTTCCCTCGCACAATTTGTAGCTTCCCTTGTTCAAAACCTAGGTTGCATCGCTGAATTTCTAGGTTCCCTCGCTCAAATTCTAGCTTCCCTCACTCAAATTCTAGCTTCTTTCGCTCAATTCCTAGGTCGCCTCTCTCAAATCCTAGGTTTCCTCGCTGAATTTCTACCTTGCCTCTCTCAATTTCTAGGTTCCTTCACTCAATTTCTAGCTTCCCTCGCTCAAATCCTAAGTTACCTCGCTGAATTTCTAGGTTCCCTCGCTTAATTTATAGCTTCCCTCGCTCAATTCCTAGGATTCCTCGTTGAATTTCTACATTGCCTCACCATTTCCTAGGTTCCCTCGCCAAATCCTAGGTTGCCTCGCTCAATTTCTAGGTTCCCTCGCATAATTTGTAGCTTCCCTCGCTCAAATCCTAGGTTGTCTTACTGAATTTCTAGGTTCCCTCACTCAAATTCTAGCTTCCTTCGCTCAATTTCTAACTTCCCTCTCTCAATTCCTAGGTTGCCTAGCTCATATCATAGGTTCACTCACTCAATTTCTAGGTTCCCCCGCTCATTTTCTACGTTGCCTCACTCAATTTCTAGGTTGCTTCGCTTGATTGCTAGGTTGTCCTACTCAATTTCTCGTTTGACCGCGAAGTGATTGAAAGTGACCGCAAAGTGAATGAAATGTATTTTCGACCATCGACCTGATGGAATCTTGAAAAATAACTAGGTTGGTTGGCTAAAGTAGCTTCTCCTACCCCAAAATCATATGTGGTACGTCAAGTAACTAATTTTAGTTTAAAAGATATTATTGTTAAATGAATAAAGAAAAAAATGAAAAAAAAAAAAAAAGAGAAAGATTTTTTTTTTATATGCATATTGAGCGATGGACTCGCAAGCTTTCAAGAAACTTCAAAAGCCATGCAGATTGAGTAATGAAAGATAAGCTTCATTATCCCAGTCTTTCACACCTAAATGTAAAATCTTATTGAAGCTATGAATAAACAAATAGCTTCTCACTGTAGATATAGTGTCCCATGTCAGACTAATTCTTTCGTAAGGATATCTTAGGATCACTGGAAGGACTGACGTTTCGGATAGAAAAGCACTTGTCTTAAACGAAAGGAGGAAATTTCCATTCGTAGTTGTGCCATCTGTAGTTGGAAATGGAAATAATCAACCATGGTCCATTATGATGCAAAGAAGCACACTGACGTTCAATTTGGTTAACTTCATGGTCATTTCCATGTATTTCATGGCCAATTCTGATGATTCCGTTTAGATTCACGGTCATTTCGATGCACTTTCCGGTCAATTCCTTTCACTTCACGGTAATTTTCATGCATTTGACGGTCAATCCCGGCAATTCTGTTTCCAAGTTTTATTGGGTTGGTGTTTGTATGGCCCAACCCCAAGACCAAACCCGATACATCTTGCCCAAGCCCAACCCAATGTCGGGTAGGTCACAGGTTGGTCCAGTTGAACCCGCCCAACTTTCAGCCCTAAAATCATATATGATATGCCAACTAATTTTGGTTTAGAAGATATTCTTGTCATATGAATAAAGAAAGAAATGGAAAAAGGAGAGATTTTTTTTTTTATATATATGCTTATATATACATATTTATATAAATATGTGTTAGAAAAAAAATGTAGGTAGAATAAAATTCTAAATGTAAAAAAATTAAAATTAAAAAAAATTTTAAAAAATTAAAAAAAAAGTACATAGGATACAACTATAGCTACGCTTAAAATCCATAGCCATAACCTTTTGTTTGAATCGGGGATCAATCGCGGATTCCGCGATCCATCCCCAAATCCCACAACAAGCTGTGGTGGAATCGCGGATCGCGGATTCTTTTTTTTTTTTTAATGTGAAATTTTCTTTGCTTTTATGGGCCCCACCATGAGGTCTGTGTTATATCCAAACTGTCCATCTATTTGGCGAGCTCATATTAAGGCTTGAGAAGAAAAATAAGACAGATATAACTATCATGTGGACCACACTGTAAAAGGCAGTGGGGAATTGAATGTCTACCATTGAAACCTTTTTAGGGGTTACAAAAGTTTTGGATCATTATAAAATTTGTTTTTCCTCTTCATCCAGGCCTCTGTGACCTTATGAATAGATTGAATGGAAAATAAATGTTATGGTGGGCCTTACAAAATTTTTAATGGTGAAAATCAATTTCCCAGCTGCTATTTGTGGTGTGGTCCAGTAGATCTTTGGATATGATTTTTTTTTTTTTTGGATAATGCTCCGAAATGATCTCGAAATATGTATGAACGTTGTGGATATAATAAATATATAGCTGTGGGGCCATGTAACTTTGATCTCTTTTAAGCCGTTCGTACAACTCTCAGTTGGAGGAGCGTTAGCGCTCGTCTTCGCTGTGAAAAGGAGGGGTAGTTTCGTCCTCAAAGTCGCTGTCCGCACGTGCTAGTCTAAGTTGGTAACTAAAGTTTGTATTCCTTTATAAAAACCGCTGGATAAAAGGTTTTGTCTACAGTGGTCATTTTCTCTTATTTCCCATTCATTCACGGGGTCTTTTCTAAAATGGGCCGGGCCCTTACCCAGATCACCACCATTTCAAACATGACGGTGGCCTATCCACCGTACACTTGGCTTAGTCATGCGGCAATCAGACCGTTCAAACGTCTGACCCGATCGGTGATTGGAACATAGCCCAAAAATAATATTGACCTGATGGCTAATAACCATACAATCTTTCCTTTATAATTTGACCGCTCTACAGTTGCTTTCATCCCCCGATTGTATGGTTAATATCTCTATATTGGTTTGAACGAGTCTCCCGCATGTGTGCCCGACAATTTGAGTGGTCTGGATAGCACACGTGCGCCAATAGCAAACATGGCAGCTGTACCTATGTGCATATCAAATGTTGCGTGGCATGCTTATAAATCAATCTAAACCATCCATAACTCAGTGACCGCCTTGGATGGAAAATATCCTTAAAATATTTTCAAGTGAACAATCCGGACTCCTCCATTTGTGGGCAGAAGTTAGACGGTGAATAAAAGAAATACGGCAATGGTCGGCAGATGAAAGTCTCAACTGGACCACACTACTGGAGGCAGTGGGGATTGAACTCCTACACTTGAAAACCTGACCAAGAGAGCCTGATATTTACGTTTTCCCTTCCTTATTAATAGTTTGAATGGTTGGATGAAAAATAAATATCACCGTGGGCCCGAGGAAGGTTTTAACGGTGGGGCACATTGTCAACACAGCTTCCTATGGTGTGATCCACTCGACCATTACATCTGCCTCATTATTGTTCTTACGCCCTTAAATGATATTTCAAGATGGATAAATGGCATATATATTAGGGTTGAAAGTTGGGCGGGTTGGGGCTCAACCCTAACCCAATCCAAACTTCCTATACCTCAACCCTAATCCAACCTAACCCAACCTCGAGTTAGGGAATTTTCAACCCAAGCGGGCTCGGTCGGGTTGGTTAGGTGTATACGTGCTAATATTTTTGTTATTGATTAGTTTATTATATTTTAATATAGAACTTATTTTTTGTATTTATAATTTTATTAATTATATATGTGACTATTCATCATAAAAAACTTTATTTTTTTTCTTTTTTAAAAAAGTAAGATATAGGACTACTCCTTTAAAAGTCATGTAGCATAGCACCCAATCTATTGGAGAGAGAGAAATTCGGCATATTTTATTAGCTTAAGTCCTTAGAAATGACATGAACAAATAAGACCCGACATTACTGGTATGTCTTAGATACAAATGATCTACACTCAATTATAATTTATAAGTAACTTATATATTGATCGAGTTCAGATTGGGTTGGGTAACCCAAGACATCAACCCGACCCAATCCAAGTTTTATTAGGTTGGTGTTTGTATAGCCTAAGCTTGAGATCGGACCGATATATCCTTCCCGATTCCAACCCAATGTCGGCCGGTCGGGTTGAACCTTCCCAACTTTCAGCCCAAATACATACATAAGTGCCTATGAGAAGACCGTCCATCCTTTGCCAGGTCCCGGTGGGATAGCAGGCAATCCGTGCCCATCCAAGACTTTTGTGGCCCTAAAGAAGTTTTCAATGGATGCTCTACCTCCACTTGAGCATTAGATCTACCTCCATTTTGAGATCATGTCCTAAAATTATCCGTCAGAATAGATGGAAAACCGTTGATAAATCATTTACATCATAGCGGCCCACACAGAGCCGTCCGTCTGTAGCTAGGTTCTGGTGGGGGTAGCACGCAATCCGCGTCCATTCTGTTTTACTCGTCTTTTTTTCTGCGTTCTGACGTGCACCGGATGTACTGGCCTGCAAGAAAAAACTTCGCTACTATGATGGAGTGCGATGGATAATACGCATTGCCATTGCAAACTTACAATACGAGTAACTTAAATTGTACTTTCTAAATTATGGTTCCCAGCTTAGATGTGTCATGTGGCAAAAACTACACTCATTCGATTATCTGGATAACGGATTGGTGGATATTGCATGAACGGTTAAAAGTAAAAATATCGAACGGTCCTGTTTCCATAATCAAGAGTTTAAGAATCAGATGACAGGATCATTCAGCCTACATTATCCTCGGCATTTAAATTATATACAGTGAGTTCCACGATTTTGCCAGTTTAAATTGAGTTAATATATGCCACGTGTACAGTTTGGAATGCCTGCGTATCAAGCGTCATACGCAGCTAGAGTACCTTAACTCTTGTTGGCCGAACGCGCGCCCCTTGAATGATTGGGACTTTGAAAGGTGTCGTACTTATAAAAGAAGAGGTGCCAAAATGTACCGTGCACTCGCTGGATTGCACTTAAAAGGCAGGCCCATTCAATCTGAGCCGCTCATCAAGTGATCCTCACTTTCCAGGTGCCGTATCCCACATTCAGGCCAAAGTGACGATTGGCTGATGAATGACTCCATCGTCATACACGTATGCACCGTCTCCCTCGTGTGAGTGAATGTTTTTTCAGGGAAAATGGTATTCTCGCACGTCACATCGTCGCAGATCGTGAAATCTTTCTCAAAATTTTTAATTTCCCGCGAAGCTGCATTTCAGTATACAGTGGGAAGTATCCGATGCTAGTTTCTGTTTTCTTTCTTGCATGCACGAGATCTTGACCGTTCATTTGGTGGGAACCACCAAAGATGTTGCATACTCCAAAAATCATAATAGTCCAGATGACCGATGGGTGATTTGATGACTTTTGCTAATTGAATGCAGATTATCAGGTCGGATCTATTATATTAGCCGTCAACTTTTAATATTCAAAAGTCTCATCTCCTGAGATCAAACGATAGGATCTTCTGGCATTTGCTATCCTTGGATTACATCCGAACGGTCCAGATCCCCTACGAGCGCGCTACGTGCATGAGGGTAGTGTACGTAAGGTGTGATGGAGCGAGCAGGGCACCGTAATGATAGCAACGGCCCACAAACCTCACGGGAGAGAATAAGACAGACGTGTGATGCAGTGCTGGCAATTGGTCGGGCTTGTACTTGGTCAATTTAGGTAGGGCTGTCAATGGGCTAGGAAGCCCCGACGGATACTGAACCCGGCCCATCATGGGCAGTCACAATGGGGAGCGGATTCGGTGACACCCCGACGGCCCGACCTCACCCAAGACGGTGCGGCCCTTACATTGAGGTCCACCTTGATGCATGTATTCTATATCCACACCGTCCATCTGTATTTCTAGATCATTTTAGAGCATTATTCCAAAAATGAAACAGATCCAATTATCAAGTGGACCATGCCATAGAAAATAGTGTTGATTGACCACAAGTTTTGGATAAAGCTGATATTTGTTTCGTTTTTAGCTTTTGAGCCTCGAATCAACTTTAATTCAAAGTAGATATGCATCTATATTCACATGGGCTTGAATTTAATTACTAAATTAACTTCAATATCTATAATTAGTGAACATATGCCCGTTGAAATATATGCTTTGTCTTTTTTATAAAATTACAAATCTTAGATGAGCCACAACCACAAAATCATGTTCAGTGATTAACCGACGATTATTAGCATTTGATTTACATGGACAATGTTTTGACGGTGTTGATCATAATATTAAAGTAACTATAGTGATGCAATAGATATTCTATTTGTTTTGAAACATCATTAGTGGGCCACGTGCACAATAAAATAATAGTCTAATGACATACATGTTACACATGCAACTCTTATAAGGATTTTAGATGTAATCCAAGCTCTCACCATGGATTTGAAACCCAAGTTACTTTATGGTGCCAAGCAACCAAAGGATTTGATATCCCCCCTAATTTATTGTGCAAGAGGACCCCTCAGGTGCGCCCTAATGTTTGTGGACTTCATATAATTTCAATTTTGTTGGGCCTAAGCCCGGCCCATTGACAACCCTCTCTCATTAGCAAGTATATGTACCCTATACCTGATCTGAACCCTGGTCATTGACTTGGAGTTCATATCATTTCTAGCTGGACCAAAAGTTAAAACTAGAGCTCAACCCTTGATTCATCATAAACAGGTCTATAACCCATCATGGCTCATTTACTAAATGGGTCCAGAATATTGTTTGAAGTTTCCGCCAGCCATTGCGGTCTTAAGACTTAGACAAGTTTAAAATGCTTATCCTTTCTCAGACCTGATCCAGTTCAACACCACGAGCCACCCTGCAAGTTAGCCGCAACTCAGGTGAGGCCCTGTTGACTCAAATCTTATAAATCACCTGGCCATTGGCTTCACTTGTTCAAATTAAAATCCCATTGCACATTGGTTTTAACGATGATTGATATGGTACACCAGAATGGTTTTTAAGAATTTAATCTGTAATAAGCCCATGGCCCAATCAGTAATAATTTTTAGGCTCAAGCTCCCCCACTCGACTCATTTACTTGGCTTGGCCTCTTACACTCGTGAACAAAGTCCACAGGGTATATGGATTCTATTACTGTTTATACGTTGATGGAGTCTCTTTGAGCTCAGCCTAGTTAGGTAACAGGAGATAATTGCAGTCCAAGACTAACCTGAGGAAAAAGAAAATGAGAAAACAAAAGAAGAGAGAGCAGCATGAGCTTTATGTTTAAAAGCATGATTGGTTTATGGGTATTAGTTGATTGGGTGCAACTCTACCCTCATTCAATATTGTAAAAAAATGCTAACACATAGTTAATATACGTGAAGTCAAAACATAAAAGAAAAGAGTCAAACAAAAATTAAAAAATGCCAAATCAAAGCAGGAGACAATAAATACAAGGATTTACATTGTTCAGTTATATATATATATATATATATATATACCTCATGAGATAAAATAGATTTTTCTCTTACATTAGAGACATGCATGTGAAACATAAAAACAAGACCTATCTCTCTCGCACTTGTACAGCGAATCCCACATCACTTTATATACACTACACCAGAGCTTGTAGCAACCTACATAGTAATTAAAGACATTGAGAGAGATAAAAGGAAGTTGGAAGGAAATAAGATTTCTTCCATTAGAGATGTAAACCACTCTCAACACACAAGACAATGTGGTCCTTACTGTGAGGCTCACCTTGATATATGTATTTTATATCAATGTTGTTTATCTGTTTCTTAGGATTATTTTAGAGCATGAGCTAAAAATGAGATGGATCTAATTCTCAAGCAAACCATACCACAAAAAAAAGTGGTGATTGACCATCAACGAACTACAAAAGTTTTAGATCAATATGATATTTATTTTTTCTATTCATACAATTTTATTTGACCTTATCAATGGGTTTGATGGAAAATAGACGATCCAAAACATTGCAATGGGCCTTAGGAAGTTTTTAGTGATTGTTTCCTATAATATATATAGTCTGCCTTAAATTTAAATCTTCTTTATATTTTGGGCCCATGCCCTAAAATTATCTTTAAAAATGGATAAATGGAGTGGACATAGAATACACACATCAAGGTGGACCCGATGGTAAAGATCACACCTAATCTGCTCCTGCCTATTCACGCTGCAAGTAGCCATGTTGGACAATGCTCTGTGGACCCACCATAATGTATGTACTGTTTTATCTATGCTTTCGATCGATAAAAATGAGGTAGACAAAATTCTCTATAATGTATGTACTGTTTTATCCATGCTTTCGATCGATAAAAATGAGGTAGACAAAATTCTCTGGTAAACCATACCACATAAAAACAATGGTCGTCATTGAACACCCACCATTAAAAACTTTGTAGGCCCACCATAACATTTATTTGCCATCCAACCCGTTGGTTAGATCACAGAGACATGGATAATGGAAAACACAAATATTAGCTTAATCCAAACTCGTGGCTTCCAAGAAAATTTGAATGGAGAGTCTTCAATCACCACTCTTTCGTTTGGTGTGGTTGACCTGAGATTTTAATTTGCCCCATTTTCGTTGAGATGCCTCAAAATGAACCAGCAAAATAGATGGAAGGAGTGGATACAGCACATACATCATGCATGCAACAAGCACCATCCAGTAGCGAGTGATAACCACGTGTTAGGCCCTTTGGACCTATGCTGGAAACGCGTAATGGCGTGGTGCTTGAAACCAAACTCACGTAAAAGCAATTCAAACTCACGCGCACACACCCGAGTTTGCCCACTCACACTCCCAACCAAACTCAAACAATAACAGGAGCGGATTAAGTGGGGCCTGGCGTCACCCAAGACGGTGCAGCCCTTACCATGGGGCCCACCTTGATGTGTGTCTTTTATATCCAAGTCATACATCTTTTGCGCAAGATTATTTTAAGGCATGGTACAAAAATTAAGAAATCCAAATATGAGGTGGACTATACCATAGGAAACAGTAATGATTGGACACTTGACCATTAAAAACTTCCTAGGGCCACTGTAACCTTCCAGTACTGTTTATATGCTGCCATCTAACCTGTTTACAAATCACATAAAATTAGGTGAAGCAAAAAAATAAAAAATAAAAATAAAAATAAAAATTCAGCTCGATCCAAAACTTTCATGGCTCATTAATAGTCAATCACTATATGGTTCACCTGAGAATTATAACTGCTTCATTTTTTTGTGCGCATGCAGTAAAATGATCCGGCAAAATAGATGATCAACATGGATATAATATACATACATTAAGGTGGGCCCCATGGTAAAGCGTCACACCTAATACTCGGCGTGGGCTATAAGATACCTAGGACTTTGACAAATAAACATTAACGTGGCCCCGTAAACAAAATAACTTTCAATAGTAGACATTTAAGGCCATTGTTTCTTGTGGTATGAGCTACTTGAGTGTTGCATCTGTCTCAATTTTAGACTTAGGCCCTAAAATCTTTTGATAAAATAGCTAGACAGTGTGAATATGTCATGCACATTACAGTGGGGTTCACAAATTTATTTTAGCTTTTTTGGACTAATTTTTGAGATGAAAATGCATTTGAAATTTCAAATGGAGTAAAAAGATAATAATAACCCTTTTCAAGGGTATTTCCCCTGTACACAAAAATCAAGCAGGCCATAAGAGTAAGGGGTGATCCAAGCCATACAGCCAGTGCCATGCAAAACCTGAGGATTCCGCCTAATATCCCTTTTGAGTCATTTAGGTGCATGATCTGAACCGTTGATCATGCAGGGTTCACTGTTCAAATCTTGGTGGGAAAGTTTCAGACCCGTCCACTCATCAGATGGTCTAGACTTTGCGACATAAATGGATGGATGAGTGCGACATGCTCGAGTTATTGCATTCGCAATTCGAAGCATAAATCTCTCGATTTCATGGCGAGAACAACATTACTGAACTACAAACGTGCAGCTGGGATTCCACATGCATGTGGCCCACCAAACGGGACAGAGAGATTTAAGAGGCTGACACTGCCTCTTTGTACATATCATGAGAAAAGCTTTGATACCCAGGTAAAACTGTAATACACCATACACGCACACCATAAGTACTTTTGAATTTGCATACGTGGCACCAGCAATTCCGATAAAATATCCAAATTCTAGATATTGAATCTTGGACAAGATGTACCACAGGTTAGTACTGTTTTTATTAAATGATCTCAATATCGTATTGATATAAATTAATTGGACGGTTGGAAATGGAAAGTATACCATGCTTCTATGTCAACTAACCACTTTGGATCAAAGGTCTGGATCACGCGGTCACTAATGATATTCATAGCTACCCATATTTAATTGGGTCACATGCTGCTGTTAGAGATAAAGACAAATGATATTAAGTATATACTAGACAAACAAACTTCCAAATATGCTTAATTCCATTTGTAATAGCACTATGTGGTGCAATTAAATCCCACCACATCACATAATGTATTAAATGGTGTGACCAATGGATGACATACTTAAATGGATTTTTAGCATCTATACTATTTCATATGATATTTTTAAATGAATACGACCTAACAACAGTAACTGAGTTGATTCAGGACATGATGTATGAATGCCCTCTAATGTTATGTTATTGGATGAGAATCTTACACACCATTGGGTGCTACACTTGGTGGGTAAAACACCAAGTATTGTGAGGCATGATGTATCTTTTTTATTGACAATAGCTTCATCGATTAGATGGCGTTGGAGTACAAGATATATATACACAACTATATAAGTACAACCATATATACTATGTAAAGCATAAGATTTTCAGGAGTTTCAACACCCGATCAAGGGTTCTGGTACCCATACGTGGTGAAATTCCACTAGCATGAGTGTGTACAAAAAAATAAAAAATAAATGTAAAGCATAAGATTGATGCATGTATGCTTGTTGAGATCTCTACCAACTCTATTGATGAACTAGAGGGGATACTACCGTGAGCAACTACAATATTGGAAAATATTATTTCACATATTGCATTGATGAAAATGAAAATAATATATAAAAGATGTGAGAGGTTTAAGAGTTTTACTGGGATTTTAATAGGCACAGGTATACAACCTATGCTCATCCACAATGCTACATACATATATTTGTAACAGAGGTGTATGGATTTTCATTTTAGGGCTTGTTTGGATTACTAATTATTAATGTAAAAAGAAAAGTGTCACTATTGTGCCTTTACCATGGCTAAATCAAACACAAAAATCATTGGCCAAATGTAGACGTTTTTAAGAAATAAGTAAAAAAATTTATGATTTGCACACTTTTTTCATGACATTATTGTGAAAACCTCAAACTCAAGCAACGGTGTGTCTATAGATATGATAATTTGATATTAAAGTGATGAAAAAAATGTCATTATCATGTTGTTACAGTTGATAAACATAAAGCGGAGTCGGAGGTCATATATAGATGTTGCTAGGAGACATAAAAGAAAATTTATAATCATTGTACTTTTCCTGTACATCATCATGTATTTAGTAATTAAAATAGATTATTGGCTTGTAAGAAAATAAGCACAACAATGTAAAAATTCCTTATAATACCTGCGTTGTCCTCACAAATTTGGACTAGTCTAGCTAACCTAGCTTTAGGCCAGGACACCTGCGTAGGTTAGCCATATAAAACCCAAAAGTTTAAGTATTAAACAATGGCTGGCTTCACTTTTGAACCGTCTTATTTCAGTGTCCATCAATATTTTATTTAATTAATTTTAATTTTTAATTTTTTTTTTACACACACACACCCCCAACACACTTACGCTATAGTGGGAGTTCAACACCTATGTATACTCAAATCCTTGATTGGGTGTTGAAACTCCTGAGGGTCTACCACCAGAGTAAGAGTAAGGTGATACTACTGAAAAAGATCCTTCCAGTATTGCCCACAGATAATCCTTTGTATAGACGTTGGGGTGAGCAAACACTAAGATGGAATAGATCCGCTAACATGCCCAATGTCCCGGCTGCAATATGATGAGAGGATATTCCTCCTAAAATAAAAGCATCAAAACCTTCGCACCCATGCTGGAATTACAGTTTATACTTTTCTAATTAGGTCATAAGGATCGAACACCCATATTTAAGTGCACATGTTGCGCAAGTTATATGGAACATATATACCATGGTGCGTCTCACATGTAACTAATGGCAGGCGTCCCTTATGTTGGACATAGGATTGTGGGGCCCACTTGTGGACAATCAGTAATAGGTAGGTCCGACGGTTCCCTTTCGCACCGACTATCACCTTAATCCACATTTCATTGTGGTGTGGCCAACCTGGGCCGCGGATGCTGAACTTGTTTTTCTGGGCCTGAAATTGTGAAATTGAAGGGTGCACCTGATATGGAAGTGATTGCAAGTTGTATACATCAGTGGGTCTATGGAGTTCGATTGTTGTACCTGCATACAGACAACGTAGACGATTTCGGTTCCACCCACTGCGTCTGCGAGTATAAAATAACTAATCGGATACATCGGGACGCTAGCTGCTAGATCTAAGGTCGTCTTTCAACGGTCCAAACCATTTATGTAATGGGATTCACTTCGGATGTACAGGATAAAAAATTTAATTCTCTTAAATTGGAATAATTCCAACCGTCTGATCATTTGATGCTTTTCCCATGATACGGACTGTGCCGTTAAGCTCTGAATAATCAAAAGTAAAAAAAATTTAATCTCAGCGTTTAACTTTTCTGCATCCCCTGTCCACTGCGAGTTCCATCATGTAAACGGTTCGGGTCGCTCAGAGGACCTCTATCCAACGGCTAAGTTGCAACGTATCCTATTACAGTACGTGTATATGGAGTAGCGTACTGCGCACCGAGTGAAATCTATGGGATCCAACATGATCTACGTGTATTATCCACTCCGTCCATCCATCTTATAAGCCTATTTTAAAACTACGGAATGAAATTGAAGGGTATCCAAACCCTAGCTGGACCACACCACAAGAAAAAGTAGGTATAATGACTTACACCGTTGAAACCTTTCCAGGGCCCATATTGATGTTTATTTGTCATCCAAACTGTTAATTAGGTCATAAAAACATGGATAAAGGGAAAAAACAAATATGAACTTGATCCAAAACTTCGGTGGTCCCCAAGAAGATTTCAACAGTAAGGGTTCAATTCACACCTTTTGCTTTGGTGTGGTCCATTTGAGAGTTGAGAGTTCTTAATTATTTTCGTCAAACTAAAATAACATGTTAAAAATGATGTACGGAATGGATAAGATACATACAACACGGTGGACCCCACAATATTTACCCAGTACACTAAGCGTACTGAGTTACTCAGTACGCAATCCGCGTCCTATATAAAGAAAGATCACGGCCTCTTTTCCAGAATCGGGCGGGAATTCTTTTTCCCTCTTCTTCTTTTTGTCCTGCCCTATCTGGGGCTCTGTCCGTTCAACTGATGGAGAGATCGCCGGACGGAAAGACCGTCGACAATGCCGGCGACGGTCTCCGGCGGCCGGAAAGGAAGACTCGGCGTCGGTTTGTGCAATCGACGCTTTTCTCTTGCGGATCGCAAGAAGACGGAGAAGACAAGAGCTATGGTGAAGAAGAGGAAGAGACGGATGAAGACGACGAAGAGGAATTCGGAGAAAGAAAGAGTAAGAGCAAAAAGAGAAAGCGCAAGACCCAACTTAGGGCTCCCAAAAAGGTACAATTCAATTCACTCCTTTGAATTTCAGCTCTGTTTTTTTCCTTTTCTTGATTTCAGCTTCTGTTAATTCAGATGTTGGATTTTAGCAAAATTTTCCCAAGAAGATTGTAATTCTATATCAAGAATCAAGTAGCTTTATTTCTTGAGCTGATCGCAAAATCAATGGCGATTTTAACCTTCTTTTTGTAGATTAGGTGTCGTAAACAGTGGGGCCCATAGTTCGGCAATCTGAACCATTGATACGATGGGTCTCAATGCACAAAAATTTCCTCAGTTGGAAGTTCCGAGCAATTGAATATTTGGCCCTTTTTGGTGGGTTGAATGTGGAGTGATGCCTTCTTTTTTGTTTTTATCTTAACCATCTATTTTTTGCTCACTGATTTATGGGCTGGATTTTTTTCTGATGCGGACATCCAGAGCGGGTGGAATAATACTCATCTTGGATCACTATACCCACCCCAAAACACACACACAAACAAGAGCGTAATTGTACAAGTTCTTGGCCCAAGCGTCGTATACCACCCTTTTGTAGATTTGCATAGTTGGTGTTGATTAATGCATGTAAGTCATAATGATGATGAGTTGCATAACCATGGTTGGAAATTGGTATGGTGGATCCAAAGAACTTGTTTAGGAGATGAAGGATCTAGGAAATATGTGATGCTTGTTCCGAGGTTATGCATAGTATTATTTGTCTCTCGTGACCCAAACTGTTGATCTGATGGCCTCTACTGTGATGGACCATGCCACATATCTTTCTTATAGTATAATTCTAACCAATTCCATCAGTGGCGTGCAAATAGATGATCAAGGAAGCAAAAAAGAAAAGGAAAAAAAAGCAGCAGCAGAGCAGTTCACATTAAAGGAAAGAAAACCAGTGATTGGATTGATAGGATCTTCTGTCATGAGAGATTTCTGGGGCATGGTCTGTCCACGGTTCGGCCCATCGGATCAGTGGTCTGGATAACAACAATGAAACTACTTCTGCGAAGTCAAGGCCCAATGCTACGCATATCATTGGGCTGAGATCATATAAACCCTCTTAAGGCAATTAAGACTTCTGCTTGGTCTTGTTTGACTATCTGTTGTTTCTAAGTGTTTAAATATGCATGTTAATTCCACTTGGCAAGTCTCGAGTTGAGCTCATTGTGGATTTGATTGAGTTGATCTGACTATTGTATTCTTCAACTTCATAATGGATGATCCCCATAAAACATCGTGTTATGATTTCCTTCCTTGCATTTGTGAAAGAAGCAAACCAAGCTGAGTAATGCACTAATGCTATTTGCAGATGCTCCATCCTTAAGCATCAAACACAAGCACTCACATGCGGCAATGTGGCACCTATGTGGAATTCAAGATGTTCATCAGATGCCCCCTTTAATGTTTTGTGAGTCACTCATCAGGTGGGGAACGCATGTCCGTTTAGTGTTCACAACCTGTCACTTTCTTTGTTCATGGCTGATGCAATCTGGTCACTGGACCAATGATACCTTGATACGTGAATCACAAAAAACTGGATGAAGAATACACTCACAACAATATTGGAGTAGATTGGAGATGAATAATTTTATTGAAATTGAAACTTCTTGACTTCTTACAAACACTTAAATAAACCTCACAAAATTCAGGAATTGTAATGCCTTTATCTTATAGAACAACCCCTTTTTTAGACCTTAAAAGACATCCTAAAATCCATATTCTTTGATCAAGATTTTCCAACTCATATGTGAAATCAATCTAATTTATTTAAACAACAGCAACTCTTACAAAGATTTGGCCAATTGGTAATAGCTTAAAAAATAAAAACAGTAAAAGTAAATCCACATAATCATACCGAAAATCTTTGGAGTCTTCAAATCAACATCCATATCATCAAAATCAGCACCCTTATAAAAAATATTAAATGGTATTCTATTCTCTGAATGGTATTTTATTCTCTGAAATTTAGCCTTCAAATCTTACAGCAAACAACTTGGAATTTAAAACATTTCGGGTTTTGAGATGGGTATTGGCCCTATATCCCTTCGTGTTGGAGAGAAAACTTCGACAAGTCAGATGCTTCATATAAGTAGCAGAAGTCTGGATCCAATCTTTTCAATTTGTAGCCCATGATGCACGTGTATTCAGAGTAGGTCTTGTTCTTCCATTTCACCAAGTATTGCTTGTATTAGCCTCCTTGAATGCTGGGGGTGTCCACGCGCGACACTCGTTCAATGTGTTTTTTTTTGGGAGCTGTTTGTCCATACTATTGATAGCTGTCTTGCAAGTCCCATGATACTTGAACAAATCAACCATTTTGAAAGTTGGCGAGATCTCATAGTGTCACGCCCCGAAAATCGGAACTCGAGTTGGCCAGGCCCGAACCCGAATTTCAGGACCGTGAGTTGTATTTAAATAAATATACATCGCAACCCACATTATTTCATACATTTTTAAGGCAATCAGAGCAACTAAAAGGATACTAATAATTGTGATTAAATATTGTCCACTAATCAATCCTTAAATCTTTAATTACATTGACATAAATAAATAAATAATAACAACATGCATTAAATTTTAATTAATTTCTAAATAAAAAAATATAAAATATAAAAGTCTTCAATCTGATCCAACCTAGTTCTTCAGTATACCACCATAAAAAAATTCTTCATATGGGTGTGAGCGCTAAGGTCACATCCTTCCCAAAATTGAAAATTATACATTAACACAAATAAAATTCAATAATACAAATATGACTAATTACTTAGTATTGAATCATTATTGTACATAACAACAATAATAATTTATTTTTCGTAATAACAAAATAAAACAATGCCGTTATCTAAAATCATTTTTTGGTTCAATCCAGGGCAGAGCACCCGTGTGTGTTGATCCTTTTAGGGAATGACCCTCGTGACCTGGTGTGATCCTTTTAGGGAATGACCCTCGGAAAGCACCCGGTGAATAAACTTTTAGGATAAATACCCGTAAGGCGTAGCACCCGTATGTGTTGATCCTTTTAGGGAATTGCCCAGGCAGAGCAGCACTGTCGATCCTTTCGGGTATGACCACAAATGTAGAAACCCGTATCGTCTTGATCTTTTCTATGACCTCAAGCGAGCACCCATAACAAATATAATGTAATGATCCTTTTAGTAGCAGAGCACCCATAATTTAAATACAATTTAAAGCAGTTAATAGTGATCAAATGAATTTATTTCACATATCAGAAATTAAATAAATGCATTCTACATCACTTAAAAATCAAAATCAAATAATTTAAATTAACAATACAAAATAAATAATCAATGTAATCAAATATATACACTAATGTAATCTTTTCAATCGGGAAGATCACCTACCTGGTGTGTTGAGTGGAGGTTGAACGCTTGCCGTTAAAATCTTCTTGGGTTGATGGTGAGCGGCCTGGATTATTTGGTGGGTTCCGCCGATGAAGAATGGTGGAAGAAGAAAGAGGAGAGTTTGAATGGGAGAGGAAATTGGGGAGAGAGGTTAGGTCGTGCGGTGAGAGGAGTGAGGGATGGGGTTGGTTACGGTGAGAGGAGTTTTGTTTTGTTTTGTTTATTTTATTTTATTTTATTTTAGAGTGGGCCCTACAAGAATGATGTGACAGATTCACACCGTTCATCAGTTTTGCTAGATGATGTTAGGACATAGTCCAGGAAATGAGGTAGATTCAAGGTTTAAGTGGGCCACACCAAAATAAAAAAAATGGGATATAGTTTCCACCGTTAAAAAAAAAAACGGTTGTTACATTCTACCCCCCTTAACAAAAATTTCGTCCCCGAAATTTATTATGTCAATACCTAAGCTAAAATTGCGTAGTGGATTTGCGAATGACGTAGTTTGTGCTAACATTTACCTCAGTTGTGGTGTCTCTTCAGGTGATAATGTGTTGTGAAATTATTCGTAAAAACCTACTCTCTCCTGATAGTGCGACAACATAATCAAGGGTTGACATCAATGTCATGGAGGTATTTGATTATTATTATTATTATTAGTACGTTGAAGATTTTGTAGGATTGCAAGGAATATTAAATGGTCTAAAAGACTTACACATGAAGATTAAGAGGATAAGAGCTGTGATATGTACCAAGGTTGTTGTGCAAAAAAATCGATTTTGAAGACACTGCTTTACTGCTAATGTTTACTGGTATTTTCAGGTATCGGATTGGTCTAAAACTTTTTATAATGATGCATCTATTAGTCTATTATAACTATATGAAATTTCAACTTAATCCAAAGTTTACAAAAATCCTAAAATTCAAAAATTAGGTCTGCCCAAAAGCAAACGATTTTTGACCAGTATACACGTAAATTAAAATCGATATAGGATAAACCTAGAATTATATTTTTATATTATTTTTTTATAAAATTACACTTGTTAATATATGACTGAGATTTTGAATCGCCTTAAATAGAGTTATAATTAATTAGTTATAAAATTTCAAAGTCAGTCGATTCTTTCTATCCATTGCTATCTAGCAAAAAGTGGAGAGCTAAATTTCTATAAAATTTATATATGGTCCAGGTTGAGTTGCTTACCTGATATCATGTCTAAATAGGGTCAACTTCCATATTAACACAAATAAAAAAGAATTCTAAGTTTAAATTTTTAATTTTAATTTTAATTTTAATTTTTTTTTCGTTTGAAGAGATCAGTGAAAATTTTCAGGATTAATAGTCAGGGTTCCTAGATTTTAAAGAAGAGTTTCCGGATGGTGGTTTCGTTGTTGATCTTCCACTATCCGAAGATGACGGGTCGTGAGTGCTCCACGGATTCAGTTAGGCAGCTAAGTATTTTGTATTGGATAGAACACTTTCAAAAGATGGAAATCGGATGGTTAAGATTGGTCCTAGACAGATTACAGATTTAGGATGGAGAGAAAGAAAGATATGAGAATGGAGAGGTGAGACAACGTGTGGGCGTGGATTACCTATAGAAGCCTAGGATCATGGAACTATGTGGAGTCCACCGTGACAGATGGTTTGGATTAAAGGTGGTCCCAATGAGGTGGTTGGTGGTGGGTTCCGATATCCACGCAACCCTTCAACGTGTTGGAGGAAAGGAGAAGAAAGAGGAGATATGGTTTCTTTTCAGCCACGTAAGTTGCTGCCTTCAGTAACGTGCATTGGTGAAATTCTTCTTCTTTTTCTTTATTAGTTCACTCGTCCATCTTTCTCACGCGTGCACTAGGTGGCCCACACACACTTGAAGGTTGGACTATCCTGATGGACTGATTGGATTGATAGAATGGGCGATGGATAACTCGAATCTTGTGGAATTTATACATAAGTTTTTGATAGATGATTCTCATCAATGAAGGTGGGATGGATGGTCCAAGAAAAATAGTCAAGATTCATGGTGTGGTTTGATCTGGTGGATTATGTGATCGAATCCCCTACTATAATTGGGTTTGACTAATTCATTGTCGAGCACATCTCCTAGTTAGAGGATATGTAGGAGAAAATTCACAATATGCTACATCAAACACAACATCTAGTTATATATATATATTATTATTATTATTATTTTTAATCAATGTTGCCGTGCACACGTATAATATCATAAAGTAGTTGAGCTGCACCGTACCTCTCATTACATTCCACATGGTCTTATTAATGAATGGTCTAGATCTCCTGAAAACATATCTCTGACTAATGTTTCAATGAGCGGTTGCGATTGAAAATTAAGTATTTTCTACGGATAAACAGTTAGTACTAATGGTTAGGATGGATGAAAATAAGTGTTTAGACCTATAGTTTGGATTAGCTCACAAATTCTAATGTGTCTATATACGTGTGGGTCTCACATGTGTCTTGGTTAGAGGGATGCATGCATTCACGTAGTATACTAGGAAGGTGTACGGTTGAGACAGGCGTCCATCTATGTGACGCTTTATCTTTCTTCTTTTTTTTTATAAAAAAAATATTTTTAAATATAAAATCATGTGTAGTTCAAGACTGGACCGTCCAATTGGGGTAAAACTTGACGCCCCACCTCAGCTTGTCGTGCTCTATCCAATGAGCACAATTTGATCTATGATCCTTGACGGTGGTCAAAAATAATTTTAATGGTTTCCTCTCTTCTACGGTTCCCTGTGACGTGTACAGGTATCTTATATGAAAACCAACCGTTGGATTAAAATTTCACCCTGAGAGCTATGAAATTGATGGTTTACCTCGGTAATAGGTGATCTAGTTGGATGATATAAATGTTATGTATTGTTAGATGATTGGATGTATGTAAAATAATCAGATAATTAGAACCTAATCAAAACAATCATTTTTAGGAATGAATCAATACAAAGTGAGTCGAGATGGATCGGTCTAATGGTCCGTTGAATAAATGACTTAGATTGATGATTAGATAAATGCGTCTACGCTAATTTGAATGGACAACCAAGTGGGCATTCATAAACCGTAATCACATAAACGGTCAATGATCCAATGAGCTTAATGCATGACTAATGGTTAAGATTAGGCAAATATATGAATAAACAGTTGGTTTTGTATGCATTAGTGATGAGAGTGCAAGTATATATGTACGTATATATATATATATACACACACACATATACATAAAATCACACGATTAATAATCATATAAGTCAATATTCACCCTAATTAGATAGATTATACATATCCACGGTCACGAGTTTCATAGAATGATGAATGTATATATGCATGGATGCATGCATGGACCTATGCATGTATGCTTTTGATGAATGCAGGTATACAAATATGCACCTGTACACTTATGCACCAAAATTTTGGGTCATTACATTCTACCACCCTTACAATGGTTTCGTCCTCGAAATTCAAACGCACCCACCTCGAGAACGGGTGAGGATATTCCTCAACTGAGTCAGTGATATGCTTAATTTTTTTATAATATGTTCCACATGTTGTTAATTTGTGTGTGTACAAGTGTGTGAAACTGCCTACGTAATTTCAGGTTATTACAATATACCCACCTCACAGGAATCTCGTCCCCGAGATTCGATCATACCACAACCATGGTTTCGCACGCCACTATGTAGTGTTTAAACGTAAGCCACTAAAAGAGTATGCAAACAAAATCATAGGTCAAGAACAAACAATAATCACATCACAACCAATAATATACAACAAGAATATATATAAGGTGCACATATTGTTGATGTGCCTAGGTGTGTGCAATTAAAGCATAACTCTAGGTTCTCTAAAATCCACTCTTAAGCACAGGTAAAACCCCTACTTAAACTCTTATTTAAATTTCATAATCACATTAACCAGAATTATTGTGGTGTCACTACAACGTAAACCTATGCACTAGTGTAACCCATACCTAAGGTCCTTAGTAAAAATCTAATCCCTAAGCTCTGATACCAATCTGTCACGCCCCGAAAATCGGAACTCGAGTTGGCCAGGCCCGAACCCGAATTTCAGGACCGTGAGTTGTATTTAAATAAATATACATCGCAACCCACATTATTTCATACATTTTTAAGGCAATCAGAGCAACTAAAAGGATACTAATAATTGTGATTAAATATTGTCCACTAATCAATCCTTAAATCTTTAATTACATTGACATAAATAAATAAATAATAACAACATGCATTAAATTTTAATTAATTTCTAAATAAAAAAATATAAAATATAAAAGTCTTCAATCTGATCCAACCTAGGTTCTTCGAGATCTATATATGGGTGTGAGCGCGACGGCTCGTAGGGTCACATCCTTCCCAAAATTGAAAATTATACATTAACACAAATAAAATTCAATAATACAAATATGACTAATTACGAGTATTGAATCATTATTGTACATAACAACAATAATAATTTATTTTTCGTAATAACAAAATAAAACAATGCCGTTATCTAAAATCATTTTTTGGTTCAATCCAAGGCAGAGCACCCGTGTGTGTTGATCCTTTTAGGGAATGACCCTCAGAGCACCTGTTGATCCTTTTAGGGAATGACCCTCAGAGCACTGTGAATAAACTTTTAGGATAAATACCCAGTAGGAGAGCACCAGTATGTGTTGATCCTTTTAGGGAATTGCCCGGCGAGCACCCGTCTTGATCCTTTCGGGTATGACCACAGGCGAGCACCCCGCATCACGTCTTGATCTTTTCGGGTATGACCCTGGGCAGAGCACCCATAACAAATATAATGTAATGATCCTTTTAGGGCGAGAGCACCATAATTTAAATACAATTTAAAGCAGTTAACAGTGATCAAATGAATTTATTTCACATATCAGAAATTAAATAAATGCATTCTACATCACTTAAAAATCAAAATCAAATAATTTAAATTAACAATACAAAATAAATAATCAATGTAATCAAATATATACACTAATGTACTCTTTTCAATCGGGAAGATCACCTACCTGGTGTGTTGAGTGGAGGTTGAACGCTTGCCGTTAAAATATTCTTAGGTTGATGGTGAGTGGCCTGGATTATTTGGTGGGTTCCACCGATGAAGAATGGTGGAAGAAGAAAGAGGAGAGTTTGAATGAGAGAGGAAATTGGGGAGAGAGGTTAGGTCGTGCGGTGAGAGGAGTGAGGGATGGGGTTGGTTACGGTGAGAGGAGTTTTGTTTTGTTTTGTTTATTTTATTTTATTTTATTTTAGAGTGGGCCCTACAAGAATGATGTGACAGATTCACACCGTTCATCAGTTTTGCTAGATGATGTTAGGACATAGTCCAGGAAATGAGGTAGATTCAAGGTTTAAGTGGGCCACACCAAAATAAAAAAAATGGGATATAGTTTCCACCGTTAAAAAAAAAAAGGGGTTGTTACACATAGTCATTTGGCAACTTGATTTCATAGGCGTTTTGACCCAACTTCCTCTTGACTTGACATACCCCAATGTCTTTCCTTTACTTCTCACAAATACTTAAATAAACCTCTTAAAAATCAGAAAATGTTGTGTGCGTAGAACAACCCCCTTGTGTATGGACCCTAAAAAAGTTTGTCCAATTTGCAATGGCTTAAAAATAGTAACAGTAAATCTAGAGAATCATCCCCAAAATATTTAGAAAATCTTCAAACTCTGTTATCATATCTTCAAAATCAGCACTCTATCTTCCAAAGTAGTACATGGTAGTCTCCTACAACTTCACATCCAAAACTAGTTGCAAACAATCCAAAAGTCAGTAGATGTTGGGCCCCATGGTGGGCACTGACCGCATCATAGGCACACATGATGAATGGAATGGCCAAAATTTTGGACTAGTGAACATTTATCATGGGACCATTGCATATACGAAAGGGCATTTGTGTTTTATTCTTGAAGATGCACAAATGACATTCCTCATGGTGGACTTGTAGAGTCATAACTTGGATTCATCAATTTAGAGAAAAAATAATCGTACCATATTTGCTAGAATTATGGCATATCACATGTGTGCGCCCCGAAGTACATGTGGCATGCATGTACCTTAATCTCAAGCAATTAAATCTTGAGCTCTACGGTCGATGGGGCCCAACCCAAAAGTCACACAAAATGGTTGATCCCAACAAGAAAGTATGAGAAATTGCGAATGCAAAGCCACACAATTTTTTATTTTTTGAAAGATGAAGCAATTTATTAGGTTGAAGCCAAAAGAAACAAAAGCCATAGCAGAAAAAAAGTGGACAAAAATACAAAGATATAGGACAACCCAAGGCTGGAAGACCCCACCCTTCCCTAATAAACAACAAAACATGATTTACGACCTTGGTAGAAGAAACACTCTTATTACATAAACAACTATTGTTTCTTTCAACCCAAAAGGCTTAGAGGGCAACTAAAAGAGCTAGCCTCCATCTCTTTTTGCCAAGCTTTCCTCCTCCACTTACATGGTTGGAATGGAAATGGCTGTAGATAGAAACTAGCGAAACCCACAAAACCTCCACAAGGGATAGGATGCCAAACCAAATAACCGAGGTGAACGGGTAGTGAAGGAATAGGTGATCGGCGGAATCTGCATCCGCAAGGCGAAGTAGGCAAGCATTAGGAAGAATGATGCTTGTTTTCGGAGATTGTCGATCGTGAGGATACAGTTCCTTCCTGTTAGCCACACAAAAGCTGCTATCTTTGGAGCAGCTTCGTAGATCAAACTAGTGTGATAGGTGCTACCGGGGGACTCCGGTTGAGACAAAACTCTAAAGAAAGATTGCACTGAGAAAGCTCTCGAAATGCCACGTCTTTAGAATAGTGAGTTTTCAACCCCTGGAGATAGCATGATCCCTTGCAAATGAGAGAGAAGACTGATTAGAAAATTTGTTTCAGAATTCAAAAGATTCTGCCTTGAAGGTGGAATCCAATCCCTACTAGAGCCGTGACTCGAGAAGCAGTCAGCAACAAAAATGTTCGCCATGGGGTAGAGATTAGCTAGGGTAGGGAAAGTAGATTTGAGGGTGGAATCTCCACACTAGATATTGTCCCAAAACCTAACCATCGCCCGTTGCCGACAGAAAAGCCCAAACATTAGAAAACCTTAGGAGCCGCATAGGCAACATCCTTCCATAGGAAAGAGGAATGGTAGAGGGAAGAATCGTTGGTCCGCCAACCCATTAGAGACACGCCGTATTTAACAACTATAATCAATCTCCACAAGCTTGATTCCTCAGAGCTAAAGCGCTAAACCCATCTTCCTAGTAGGGCAAATTTCACGAGATCTAGGTGCTTAATGCTTGCTCCCCTTCCGAGTAAGGAGCGAAGACTTGTTTTTAGTTAAGTAGCGAGAATTTCCTAAAAGGGGACCCCCCTGCTAGAGAAACTCTCTAATGAGGACATTAGATCGTTTTGAGTGTGCCAGAGGAGGAGGATAGTGTTGCGGCCTTCTTGGTGGCTAGACGAGTGTTACATGGGGCCTGTGGGGTGCAAATTGCATCCCTAATCATCGTAGAAGACCTCACGTGTATGGTTTTTGCATCTTTGAAGACCCCACATTGGGAAGATGCACATAGGCTGCATATTGTGGAGTTCCGGACGGTTGGATCGAGTGCACATGTCGATCGAACTGTTGGATTACGCATATCGGGCTGTTTACCCACTTTTTGATTGCCTTGATCGTGGACACTTTAGGACTTACGTGTCTTAGTTTTATTTCTTACTCTATTAAGATTTAGTTTATTTTGTTTTATGCATTAAAGGACATATTTTAGATAAATTTTTTTTTTTTTTTTTTTTTAAAGAAAATTTTCCTGAGATCGTTCCCTTGTAAAACCGAATTTCTGAGACCATAAAGGAGGGGAGCTCTCCCCATGCTATTGCTTCTAAAAAACTTCAAAGTTTATCTTCTTTCTTGATGTGATTTGAAGGATTCTCCATGTTATTTGAAGATTAGGATTGGTGAGAGGCTATACCTATTCGATGGAGGTGCGATATTTCCTCTTATCTTTCGTATTCTTCATTTTTCTCCATCAAAGAGGTATTTCTTTCAAGTTTTCATCTTTTCTTCTTCCCCCTTTTTCCAAAACCCACCAAAATCCCTTCATTTCTTCCTCTTTACATCCTCCCGTACAAACTCAACCCTTGAAACCCCATACCCTAGCCAAAATAACCCACACGTGTGACTGTACAACCACATGTGTGAACCCCTATAGTTGGCCGTATGACCCACCCTTCGTTCCTTTAATTCCTTCTTGCTTCCACATGAAAACCCCCCTCAATCCCATTCCTTAATCCTAACCTAAACCCTAGATTCCCAAATATCCAAGTTTCCCCAAATCACCTAAACCCTAGATTCCCAATTTCCCGAATTGGCCCTAAATTCCAAACTTCCAACCATCAAAATCCCCAATTCCCTTCTATTAAGACCCGAAGCATCAAATCCCTTTTACCAATTAAGCAACTAAGTCTTAATTTCACTTTTCCCAAAATCCCATGAATCTTAGGTTGACGTAAACCCTAATTGAGCAAACCCTAGGTAATTGGATTTCCCTTTTTGAAATTAAACTAATTCATATGCTACTACTTGGATGTTCCTACATCCATAAGATCCCATCTTTTAGTATTTAATGGTCATGCATTTCGTAGTTTGATATATGTGGCCTGAACTTGTCATAGCTACATGCTTGATTCTTGATATATTTGATGATTTAGCGTAGTTTGTGAATTTTGATTATTTAGATTAAGTTGTTGATTGATTGATCTCTGTTAATTATTTAGTTACATACATGCGTCCTGGATCACTCTCTCTAGAGTTTATTGATCCAAAGGTAGGGTGTCCCGTATCCATTACGATACGGTTGTATCAGCCGATACGTAACGGTAACGGCCGACACTGTTACACGATACGGGGTTGAAACGGGCACGCCCCCGATTCTGTGACCGTAATGACTGTTATGGGGCCGTTACGGGTCTAAAGAAAATAGGAAAAAAAGAAAAAAAAAAGAAAAAAGGAAAAAAAAAACATACTTTTTTTTTTCTTCTTCATCTCCTTCTTCCTTCTTTTTCTTGGACTATCTTCTGTGGTCATGCATGCTCATTGTGGTATTCTGCGGCCTTCTTCTTCTTCTTCTTCTTCTTCTTCTCTCTCTCTCTCTCTCTCTCTCTCTCTCTCCTTTCCCTCTTTTCTTTTCGGTTTTCCTCTCTCTCTCTCTCATCTTTTCATTTCATTCTTGAAAAACGAATTCACAGCCACACACTTCAAATTTCCTTTTAAAATGTTCGGCGGACCTGCGGTGCACGCTGCACAGTGCACTCGTGGAAATCGGATTGCGCCCACAATGAATGTATGTGGTTTATCCACACCGTCCATTGGCTTTTTCAGCTCATTTTAGGGGTTGAACCCAAAATTAAAGCTTATCCAAAGCTCAAGTGGACCATACCACATGAAACAATGCAAATAATGATTTCCACCGTTGAAACCTTGTTAGGCCCCACAATGATGTTTATTTGTCATCCAACCTTCTCATAAGATCATAGAAACATGGATGAATGGAAAATACAAATATAAGCTTGATCCAAAACTTCTATGGCCCCTAAGAAATTTTCAACGGTAGACATTCAATTCACACTGTTTCTGTGGTGTGGTCCATTTTAGCTTTTTATAAGCTTCGTTTTTGAGATAGGGCCCTAAAATCATCTGGTAAAATGTATGGATGGATCGGATAAAATATATAAATTATAGTGGACCCCACAGAGTTTACTCATTACGCTTAGCGTACTGAGTTACTTAGTACGCAATCTGCCTCCGCACTTGCCATTGTTTTGTTAAGTGGCCCCACCTTGATTTATGTGTAGAATATTCATGTGGTCCGCCATAATGTTTATTTTCCATTAACCTGTTCATAAGGTCACATAGCTTGGCCCACTAGTGGTCCACCTGAGATCTGGATTTACCTTATTTTTTTCCAATGCCCTTAAATGAGTTGACAAAGCGGATGAATGACATGGATATATAATACATAATCGAGTGGATCCCGGTACACTGCCCTAAAAATTTATACATGACGTATATATCAACTCAAAATTAACCAATTAAAATTTGGGACCATTGTTGCTAAATCACAATCCCAAAATTAAATAACTCCTACAATTTTACCGTTAGTTTGCATGCACTTGTTTTTTGAAATAGGACCATTAGATATTTTTCATTTTTCACTGTCCAATAAATGTCCACCAATCCATTAGTGGAATAAGTGCCAATAGATTACATTAATTTGAGGCTAGTTTAGGGCATCAAATGGTCCCCAAACCAGCCCTAAATCGACAACACAATTTACCTCAATTTAATTTTAACTTTTTAAAACATTTATGGGAAATGATATCAAATTATTAGGTATATGAATTACATAATATTCTTGACTTGAGGATGACAGGTCACAGGGCAGGAATCATAGTCACATCCACAGGTATGTTAAATTGTTAATAACTTAATATAGAATAAATTATGAAAAATAATTGCAAACACCTACATATGTAAGATATTTTCATATTACATTCATTTTAATATATCTATTATTGATAGTAGATAGTTAGAAAATTAAATATATGAGCTTTGCAGTCAAATCTAGGTTGTCTGGTTCATAAATTCATCAGACAGTCCGATACAACTTCTCACCAAAGAGTGGACCGTTACACCACCATATACATGTTCCAATTTATAAATGAATGCATATTTGGAATGCTTAGAATATTCCGGATTTAATCCATATTTTTTCATATTTTTTTGGCAAAAAAAATAAAATAAATAAATTGCATTGTTATGGGCCGTTATGCCCCCGTATCGCCATTACACCCCCGTATCCGTATTGGTATCGGAGGGTACCGTTACGCTAACTAATACCAATACGGGATACCTTATCCAAAGGAGAACATATTTAGGGCAACAAAAAAGGGCATGAAATAAAGGGGAAGATTAGAGAGGGACGCCTTGATCAGAGTGATTTTGCCCCCAAGGGATGGTAGATTCTTTTTCTAAGGGGGATGTTTTCTCTCCATTCTCTCAATGACCTTGTCCCAAAGATACGTTTTGGGTTTCCCAACGCAGAGAGGAAGGCCAAGATAGTGGAGGGGGAGGGAACTGACCTGACAACCGAAAGAATCAGTCAACGGGGACACTTCCTCCCTGGACAGATGAATCCAAAAAAAATTGCTCTTAGATCTATTTACCTTAAGGCTTGAAACCACTTCAAACCAACACGCTCTCATACCAAAAAAGTCTGCCATAGATTCATTGGCCTCCTAAAACACCAAAATTTCCAATGTGGAGGAAAACTGAAAGTTTTGAAAAAAGAGTAGAGTGTCGTCTGCAAATTGGAGGTGATTGATGTGCTAGGGAAAGTTTTCGACCTTGAAGCCACAAAAAAGCTTTGCATCCTGACCTCTGGAGAGCATCCCTCTTAGGGCTTTTGAGATTAAAACAAATAAAAACAGGGCTAGAGGATCTCCTTGCTGCAGGCTTCGAGAGGCCCTGAAAAACCCAAAGGAGGAGCTATTAATGAGCACAGAGAATCTATCCGATGATATGCAAGAGTGAATCCAAGATATCCACTTATCCTTGAAGCCCATCCGAGCAAGCATGTAATCCAGGAAGGACCAATCTATATGGTCATAGGCCTTTTCAAGGTCAAGCTTACAAAGGATGCCCTGACTACTTGGCTTATGGTAGGAATCAAGGCACTCGTGTGCAATAAGGGCGCTATTAAGAATTTTTCTTTCGAGGATGAAAGCACTTTGGAAGGGGGAAACAATCTTTAGAAGAAAACCCTCATTCTTGGCTATCTTTTTTCCAGATTAGTGCCCTTCTATAAAAGATTTCAGTGCTGTAGCAGCTTTTCGCTGAGTGGTTGTGACGCCATTTACATTTTCAGAATTTTCTTTTCTTTCCTTTAAAAAAAATAAAATAAAAATTTCTCTTTTCAATCACACCGCCAGTTTAGCAAAGATAATTGTAGACAAGCAACATGGTTGTTCGTAGCCATTTACTTTTTGTATTTTTTCGGTTATCTTTTTTTTTTTTTTTTTTTTTTGTATTTTTTTATATAGTCCTGAATGAGGTGCTCGTGTACCTTTTGAAAGAAAAAGAAAAAAGAAAAGAAAAAAAAGAGGTGCTCTTGTGTGGCTTTGTGGTGACTTTTCCTGCTTTTGTTTTGCAGGCTCCAGTTACGAGCAAAAAGGTGATGGGCACAAAAAATGGAAATTTGTCAGTTACTTTCAGTAAGTTAGCATTTTATTTTGGTCATGGATGCTGCCATTTCTTTACAATGAAAATCTCTGTTGTAATTTCGCTATCTTTTTGTAGGGTCAGATTTCTTTGTAAAAGTTTCAGAGAGGAAACTGCAACAGAAGCAACAAAGGGAGCAACAAGAAACAGTTGATTTAACAATGGGAAACAATGAGCTTGGCAAAGATTTAGAATCTTTGACTTGTGAGTTTACCACTGCTTTCCACTGTCCCATTATTTTGTCTTTATTGTCTATCAAGCATTACCATAAGCTCCTTTGCCCTTGTTAATAATGCTGCCTATCTGCCTATATGAATGGTTGCAGAGCAAATAATGGATGGTAGCAACTTGCAACTGGGGGCTTTGGTATCAATTTGTATTAGATCTAATTTTTAACACTAATTCACAATTGTAGTCAAGGTGAATGCCTGAATTCCAGCTTTATAATGGGGTGGTCGAATAATTTCTTTCATAATCCATAAAAATTCCTTATTTCCCTAAAAAGCGGAATAAAAAGTTTTCGGCCCCGTACTGATAATTCCATAAGAACTTGTGTAAACTGGATTTTTTTTTTTTTTTTTTTTTTTTTTTATTTTTTGAGAAAAGAACTGATATATGGGTCGGTCCATAAGAATCCAATATAAAATGGTGCATGTTTGACATATGGCCCCGAGCCATTGCTCAAACATCACTTCATGGTTCTCCAGCTACTCCTAAATTGCCTTCTTTGTGGATGAGTGATGTGTTCGAATATGTAAGATGAAATAATCCAATTGGTTGACTGAAGAAACTGGAATAGTAAATGCTGCATGTCTGCCATATGGGCTCAAACTATAAACTCAAATTTCATTTCATGGTTCTCCGGCTACTCCTGAACTACATTCTTTATGGATGAGGGACGTGTTTGAAACTTTGAATAAGTAAGATGGAATAATCCTACTGGTTGCCAGAATAATTGGAATGTATTTCTTTTTTCTTTTTATGATAACAAGTTCTTGAAGCTTTGATAATATGTCAATGAAAAAAAATACTTTTGTGCAATATGATTGATCCATCAAGTCCTCATGGCCACTTGTCTACAAACAGCGTACATCACAACTGATGCCATTTCTTGGATAGCATCATTTTGAGTACTAGCTGTGCACAACTTCCATTTACATGTATGTATCCACATTACCTCAAGAACTGCTTTCAACTGCTATATGTGCTTGACTTCCTATTACACTAGGTCCACTAACACGGCCATATGTCAGTTACTGGAGATGCCAATCTTTGATGAGCAATAAAATCATCAAACCACAAATAATTATAAGAAAAGTCTGAAACAATGATTTCCTTTGGTTTTTACCCATTATTCATGTGTGGAATGTTCGTCGACATTTATGAAGCACTAAACCGCAATTTGAGCCCTCAGGCTAGTTTTAAACTGATGCCTAATACACAATAATATCTACTTCTTAGAACTCTTTACAACCATTCTTATCACTTTCCTAATACTCATACGTCTGCGAAGTAATTTAAATAGACAAATTGTCATCATCATCACAATCTTATCTTTTCTCCCAGCACTTTGGGGCTAGCTTTAACATAGTCGATTGAAAAAAACTTGAGATTGGCTGCTCACTGCACATCAACCCTCATCTTTTACTCAGGCTCTGGAATTGGCCATGGCAGGGCTCACAATTTAAGAAGAAAAATGCGTAATAGTAATTTATCATACTTGATTGTTGCCTTCAATCTTTTCAAGGGCAAGAGTTGGAAGCAGCAGTCCATCACTACATCAATTTTATGATTATTTGCATTTATGACCTATTGTTTTTCTCAAGTATTTCTTCAAAACAATGTTTTAAATTTGACTACTAAATAGATGCGGTAATCAATTTTTTCCTATTAAATTGGATCAGTAGATTTGATATCTGGATCCCTTTTGAAAGGTAAGAAACGCTGTAAGCAGTTGAAGGAGAGTGCTGCATCTAGTAAGGACAGAACATCGAGTGATGCGAAGAGTCCACATTGCAGGCGGAAAATAATAGATAACAAGTCTAATGCTGCAAATGATTTAAACACACGAAATGGGAATACATCACAAACAGCCTTTGATCTACGACTGGAGGCAAAAATTGCAGCTGAGGTATGAGCTAATTGGTTTCTTTGCTAAAACATGTGCCATTTTGGAAATCTGTTACAGGTGTGTGAAAAATGTTCATGAACTTCTTTTATTTTTCTTCAGCTAATTTTCATGTGGCTTTGGGTGAGCTATTTTATTATGTTTGGCCTAGTTGCTGTGGTATGTGATAAGGGTGTTTTACCCCTTTCCGTGATAAATTGAGATTACGTGTGATTTCACTTTTTTTTTTTTCCTCCCTCCTGAGGACTGGTAATTTATGTATTGGTTTGTAGCTTGTTCATTTTGGTGTTATTGTACAGTAGAAACATTGTGGAAAATGGAGCCTTCTCAATAGTCCCTGTGTGGCCTTGGCCCTCTCTTGTCAACCTGCTTCCATTGTCTTTCTCACTTAAATTTCTCAGAAGCTCAACATTTCCTCCATTGTGGTTGCTTGGCCTTGACTCTCATAACATTTAGTTGGGTGAAAATCTATCCGTTTGCTGCAAGTGTATATCTAATCTACTTTTCATTCCCTTCCTCTCATCTATACTATTTAAATCATACTTTATTTGGCAAACAACAGATCATAGCTGTTGTTTTTTTTTTTTTTTTTGAGGGATAACCAAAAATTTATTAGAAAAAAAAGAGATACAGAGAGGGTGATAAGGCATCAACTCTATGAGTACAAAGAGGAAGAGTTGTCCCAAGGGCTCTGGAGTAATGATAGTGGCTCAAAATCCTTGAGCAAACTAGCCCACTCTGTGGCTGCTGGCCTTTTGCCTTCAGGAAAAGTAACCCCAATGAGCAAGCCTTATCCTGAAAGGATTTGCTAATGTGTTTGAGCCAGTGCCAATCTCCCACAGAGAGGCAAGAGAGGTGAGCTACCATAAAGAAACCCTCCTTTTGCAATTCCTTCTGCCACCATGCCATGCTTAGAGAATCCTCCAGTCGAACATGGCACGACTGAGTAACTTCAAAGAGCTTAAAGAGGGTCCACCAAATCTCTGGCACCAAGGAACGATGCAAGATCATATGATCCACATTTTCAGCACCCAGATGCAACAAATTGGGTTTATCATCTTCCTACTCAAATGGTCAATTGTAAGTACCTTATTTTTACCAACTAGCCAAGCAAAAGTAAGAAGATGGGGCATACCCAAGTACTTCCAATTTTCAAATGCCATATAGGATCCAGAACCCTGGAGGAAGAAGGAATGTCTATGGCTGAGTAAAGCAGTTTGACAGAGAAGCATCCCAAGCTGCCAGCGTTCCACACCCTTCAGCCCCAACCTGTCTGCATATGCAACAGATCCATGAAACCCACAAATTCAACAATCCATGGACTTCAGTTTACGTCTGAGAAAGATGTGCGGACTTCTTGTTGTCAGTTACATTTCTCTTGCCTTCTATCTTAATGATTGCACTTCCATGGTTTGGAAAACAAACATTTTGTTGGACTCATTTAGGCTCACGAAACTTGTACCAGTCAGAAAAGAAAAGTTTAGGACATGCAATCTCATTAGGCTTGGTGATGGGTGGGAAGTTATGTTGCCCCTTAGAATTTTAAGAACCAGATTTCTCAAAAGACTGTCTATGGCACCTTTGTCAAGCCATGCTTTAGGGATTTGTTAGCATGGAGTTGATGCTTGTATAGCTCCATATTTCGTTGCAGCTGTGCATAACATGGTCCCATAGACGGTCTTTTGAGATGCTCTTATTAGCGCAATCAGTTTGAACTGTCTCAGCGGTCACTTCCTTATGGTTGGTGGCTTTGTGTGGCTTAATCTTAGATGTTGTATTCTTAGCACTCACTAAATGAGATGATTGACTCTCTTGAGGCTCTAATTTTCAATTGGATGTTGGTTTTTCCTTTTCTTATTTGATTTCTAGCCTATTAATTGAAACTCTGTTGTTTGAAGATCACATCCATGAGGCTATCAAGTTATTTATTGGGATTTTGGCCTTTGGTCTTTGTGGCATATTTCAGCTTTGGCTTCCTTTAACAAGCTTCTATTTCATTAATAAAAACTCTGCTGTTGGCTCTTTTCAACTTCTTGTAATATCGAGGAATCTGTTAGTTTACTACAATTTTTATAAACCACATCCTACAATTTTCTCAATCATATCCTTCTTTCTATTCCATAAGCAGCGATAGGATTTTATTAATAAAACTTGTGTTAGGAGAGGAGATTCAACATTATTAGTGCATGTGCGACATAGGTTGGGTTAGATGTTAGAATGAAGAGACAATTCTGGGAGGATATGGATGGACTAATGGAAGAAATTCCGAACAGAGAGAGGATATTTGTAGAAGGAGACTTAAATGGTCATGTAGGAAAAGAAAGTTGAGGGTACATAGTGGATATGTATCCCCTATGGAAGAGGGGAGATGAACATTTGATAACTCTTAAAAGTGGATCATATAAATAGATTTTTTTCTGCTTAGGAAGACAAAACCTTCAATATGTAAGGACTGGAAGGTAATACCTAGAGAGAGAGTTTGCTTGTGCAACATAGGTTAATGGTTATAGATATTTACATTAGGAGATGGAAGAAAGGGATAAAGTTAATAGGTGTCAAAAGACTAGGTGATGGAATTTAAATGGGGAGAAAACAATGTTATTAAAAAATAAATTAATGGAAGAAGTAAAGTGGAATGTAAATGAGAAGCAAACGTTATGTGGAATGAGATGGTTGAGTGCATTAGGAAAGAGACAAAAGATGTTTTAGGAGTATCTAGAGGGAAAAGCCAATCGCATATAAGGAATTTTGGTGGTGGAACGATGATGTACAATAAGTTATTAATAAGAAACGTGCACGTTTCATAGCCGGGCAATGGACTAAAAGCAATGAAAATCTTGAAAAATGTAGAAATGCCAAAAAGATGGCTAAGAAAGTAGTAAGTGAGGCTAAACTTAAGGCTTATGATGATCTTTGCAATAGACCGCGGACAAGAGAAGGTGAGGAAGATGTCTTCAAACTAGCAAAAATGAGAGAGAGGAAGAGAAGGGACCTAGATCATGTTAGATGCATTAAGAGTGTTGTCCAGAGGGTATTGGTCAAGGATATTGAGATCAATGAAAGATGGAGAAGCTATTTTCAGAACTTTTCAAATGACAATCACTCGGAGAGCATAGAGATAGAGGAACCATAAATTCAAATAACGTCGGAGTCCATAGATACTTTCTTAGGATTAGGATATCTGAAGTGAGTGAAGCTTTGAGAAAAATGAAAATAGGAAAGATCCCTGGATCAGACGGGAAACTAATGGAGGTTTGGAAGTTTATGGGAGATACTAGGTTATTTTGGTTTATATAGTTGTTCAACAAGATTGTAAGATTGAAGAAAAAGCCCGATGAATAAGTACTGTGGAACCTATTTATAAGAATAAAGGAGATATAGAGTCGCACTAACTATCGTGGGATTAAACTTGTGACCCATATTATGAAACTATGGGAAAGAGTGATCGAACAAAGACTGAGACATGAGACGAATGTATCTGAAAATCAATTTGGTTTATGCTAGGGAGGTCTACCAGCAAAGCCATTTTTCTACATAGACAATTGATGGATGAATATAGGGACAAAAGGAAGGATCTCCACATGGTCTTTATTGACTTTGAGAAAGCTTATGATAGGGCCCCTAGAGGGCTTAATTTGGTGGGTGTTGGGAGAGAGGAGTTCTAAGAGGATATGTTGATATGATTAAGGATATGTACAAGGGAGTAGTAACAAATGCGAAGACCATTCATGGAGATAAGTGAGTTCTTATTATCGTAAGCTTGCACCAAAGGTCAGCATTGAGCTCGTACCTTTTTAGATTGGATATGGACGAGTTAACGAGACATTCGTAGTAAGAGGTCCCATGGTGTATGCTGTTTGCAAATGACATGGTATTGATTGTCAAAATGAGGGAGGGCATAAACACAAGCTAGATTTATGGAGAGGTGCTTTAGAATCTAAAGGATTTAAAATTAGTTGGACGAAACAAATTATATGGAGCACAATTTTACTGGAAATGTGGAATTAGTAAAGATTGCTGACTAAGAAGTTTCCCAAGGGATCTTTAGTGGAAGAGGTTATTAGTAAAGTTAATAATGCTGTTATGGGTTAGGCATCTTTTGTAAATGCAACAAAATTTGCTAAAATTTCTTTTTTCCTTTTTTAATTTTAAGCTGTAGGGTCAGGTTGTATTCTTTTCTTGTCTTTTGGTGGATGTCTTAATAAAATTTTAGTATCTCTAAAAAAAAGTTTCCCAAAATGATTGCTTTCAATATCTTTGGTCGATAGTTCATGAAAGTGGAGTGATTGAGAAGGATGTTGCTTATAGAATTCAAGCATGGTGGAAGAAATGGAGACATGCCTCTGTTGTTTTATGTGACCATTGTGTACCACTCAAATTAAAAGGGAAATTTTATAGGATGGCTATAAGACTAACCGTGCTTTATGAGATAAAATGTTGGGCAGTCAAGGAACAACATGTACATAGGATGAGTGTATCTAAAATAAGGATGTTGAGATTGATGAGTGGCAAGACAAGACAGTATAGAATTAGAAATTAATGCATTTGAGGGAATTTAGGAGTAGCACCAATTGGTAACAAGATGCGGAAAAGTAGGTTTAGATGGTTTGCTCATGTGCAATGGAGACCAAGAACTACTCCGGTTAGAAGGATTGGGTTTGTACAAGTTGAAGGCTCTAAAAGAGCAATGGGAAGGCTCAAAAAGTCGTGGGTGGAGGTAGGAAATAAAGACTTTGATGACGTATGGTCTAACTAAAGTTATGGCCCTTAATAGAGTGGAATGGCATAAAAAGATTCATGTAGCTGATCCTAATTAGTTGGGATAAGGCTTAAATGATGATGATGATGATTCCTTTGCGTGTAATGAGATTGAGAGGTGAATGAGAGGTATCAAGATCTCCTGTCAAGTTTCAAGCTCACAAAATGCATGATCAAAATTAGGTCCATGCAGTCTGCTCTCTCTATTCATTCATGCGGATTTCAGGCAGATCATGATGGAACTATCACGGGTGGGGCCTGCCTTACATAGGCTACCCACCCCGAGTGTGCCCCTACATCCCACAGGCAACCCCACTCGAGCCCGGTGTAAAAACGCCCCTGCATTAATCACCCTTGGTGAGGAGTCTTGAACACGAGACCTCCTGCTCTGATACCACTTTGATGCAGGACAATTAACCACTTGCGAACTGATAGAGCATGTTGAATTAGTCCTTTTATCTTATAGCCCAAGCCCCACATTGCATGGGTTAAGACCTCGGCCGAACCTCCATCGTGGGCCCCACATCACATGGCTACCGCCTCGCATAGGCTGCCCCCCCCGAGTGTCCCCCTGCATCCCACAGGCAACCCCACTCAAGCTCGGTGTGAAAATGCTCGTGCATTAGATTCTCACCTCCAGCCCATGAGAGATGGACACTGCCACTTTGCCTGGGTTTTGGAAACCCCATCAAAGTAGTCCTTGTCCTGGTCATTTTGTTTGCTTCCAAGAGAGTTGCATTCTGGGGGGAGGGAGCAGTGGTGTCCTTCTAATAAACAGTTCCTTGATAAAATATAAGTATTAATAACGTTTTGTTACCAACCAACCCCAAATTGAATTTTTGCAGTCACCCTTATGTCAGTCTTATCTTCTGCATGGATGCTGTTACTCTTTCTTTTGCCATTTTCTAATGTCTAGAATTTGTTTGTTCTTTAAATTCTTTTGTTCTCTTTTGTCAGGAATATGCACATTTATCTTCCTGAGATGATGATGTTGATGATGATTGTTTTGTTGTCATATTTCTAGTTACCCTTATGTTTGCACAGATGCTTTTACCCTTCCTTCTGCCATTTTTCTAACTTTACTGTTTGTTTGTTGTCTTTCTATTAATTCTTTTGTTAGGAATATGCACGCTTGTCTGCAGGAAGGCAAACACATCCATTTTTTTCCTCTTGGAAAGCAACAAGAAGACTTCAGGAGCCTATGGAGATTACTGAAACAGAAAGAAAGTGGTGCTCTCAAGAGGACGGAATTACTTCCTATCCTCCTGTTCATATATTTGAGACTCTGCAGGTACTGTATTTCAAAAATAAAATAAAATAAAATAAAATTACATGTAGTACTTTAAGTAGTCTGATTTCTTGTAGTTTATCTTATCATGTCTTCTATTTTGAGGCTCAAATACTAGCTTTTGGATTTCTCTCTGTAATGGATTATCATTCAAGCTTTTGTCTACTGTAGGATGATCTTGCCTCTATAGATTGGAAAGATTGGGTACTCTGTAAGAGAACCTCTCTTGACTCTAGTTATACAGAGAATAGAAGCTCATCAGTATTTGAAGGTTCTGTTGAGCCATTAAAATTTGATAGCTTTATTACAGTTCCAAGCTCCCATCAGACATCATTTCCACAAGCAGTGGTCTGTTTGGATCAATTGCCTGATCATGGGGAAAGTATGCTTGCAATGCCAGCAACAGGTCCTTCAATGCTGGCCGACGGGCAAGAGGAGTGTTTGTTGGCATACTTGAAGGTGGTATGTTTCACATTATATTTATCATGGTACTTTTTTTTTTCAAAACTTTTCTAAAGACTTCCATTATCATATCAAAAATTGTTACTATGTTTGCAATGGCGTTGTTTAATGACTGTTGCTTCAAAATTTGCAGGTACAAGATAAGAAAGAAACTGGTTATGTAGGTAACACGGAGGATGCGATGCAGGTCAAATTTCTCAGGGAAAGGTTAGTGCCCTTCTGAATTAATTTAGTGATGTTTTCACACATCTACTTCCTATTTCTTATAGGTTTTCATATCAAAAATAGATATTGAAACAAATTGCATTTTACTGTCATATTTTAAATATAATAATCAGCAATAATAATAAATAAAGAGAACAACCTGGTATTCCCATTACATGGTACTTTGAGATAATTATATGGTCAACTATGATTAAATTATGCCATGCAATGCACTTGTCTGTAAGAAAGAATCAATAGCATGCTAATCTGTGAGATTATTTATTTATTTTTTAATTACATGTTTCTGCATCTGCAGATTGCTGTCTTGTAGATTCCGTTGCAGTAAACAGCCTAGCTGTATCCTATGGACAAACAAATACCAGCCAGAAAATGCCTTCGAGGTCATTCCTCCCACATTTGTTTGTCGTCTTTTGTTGCAGAAATTCTCTATTTCAGCATACAGAATGGGATATATTTGAACTAATTTGTCCCCCCCTTTTAGATAATATTCTCTGATGAAATTTGATCTGCAGGTGTGTGGCAATGGTGAATCTGTTAAGTTTCTCAGTGATTGGCTGCACTCTTGGCATGAAAATGTTCCTCAAATTAACAAACATTCTGCTGTTGGTGATGACTGTGATATTCAAGATAGTGGTAGCTGGTATCAAAATGATTCTGATGCCGAAAACACGGATGGAAGAGCTGCCCACAAGAATGTTCTTCTAATTACTGGGCCAGTTGGGGTGTGTTTTTATGTACTTCAAATATTGCTATGTTACTTTCTTTCCCAATCACAGCTGCACATAATTTACAATGAGATGACACTATTATCCAGCGATGTTAATTGCGATTACCATCGAATGCTTGCTTCATGCCTCATTGTATTTTATATTATAGAGAAATGTTCTGAATCCTCTCTCTCTCTCTATATGTGTGTGTGTGTGTGTGTGTGTGGATCTTTATTTGTTTTGTATGACATGATTAAGTTTGTAGATATTACAACATATTCAGTTATTCAGTTGGAATATTTTAATTGCTTTCAAAGTTAGATGGTTATTTTGGTGTTGTATTCTTTATTAATACTTTTGAGTGATTAAGTATGAAGAATGGAGTTGGCAAATTATCTGCTCATAGGGAAAAAGACATTTGCAATGCTCCTTTTGGGCTGTTAGTTATCCATTCTGTTGAAACCTTCTCCTTAATCATATGCCCTTTCATGATTTTAAGTTGGGAGATTGGTTCAAGTGGTTTTACATATGAATGCTTTTACTCTTATTCTTAACTGAAAAAAAAGCAGGCACTGAAACAGAATGCTTTTACTCTTATTCTTAGCTGAAAAAAAAGAAAGCAGGGACAGAAAGAGAATGCTTTTACTCTTATTCTTAGCTGAAAAAAGAAAGCAGGCACAGAAAGAGAACACTCTTGATATATTACAAGAAGGAAATGAATGCTCAAGGGACACGGAATGTTACTGCCATGCACAATATGAAAAACATAGATGCCTTCCCCCCTAGAGCCATTACATCAGCAGGACCCATTCCCAAGTCTCCCCTATAGTAGGGGTACACACTAATCAGCGAACCGACAAACAGAGATGCTTTATGATGTTAGTTTTTATGGTTGCCCGGATTGGTGAATGTGGAATATACACAATGTGCACTAAAGTTCATTTATTTCTCATGGCTTTAAAATTCTTTCTTCTTCCTTGTCTTCTTTTTTCTCAATACTTACTAGGTTCTTTTTTTGTGGGTCAGAGTGGGAAGTCTGCTGCTGTCTATGCTTGTGCAAAAGAGCAAGGGTTTCATGTAATTGAGGTATTTTGACATTTTAATATTTAAATATATCAGCGCATGTGTTGTGTTATATTATAAACTTTAGTCAGAAAAATTCAATGTAGAATTATGGGAACCTCTTCCCTTATCCGTAACAGCAGGAAAGAAAGCATTTGAAAGCGTAAACAACATGTGGTAAATCAACAAAACCCAAAGTGATGTTCCGTTCCCCCTCCAGTTTACGTACTAGGTACCAAGACTGAATATGATTTCCACCATACTTCTTTCTAGATCCACGGACTAAACATAAAAAAAGAGAGTAATAAAGGCCCCCAAAAATCACAAAAATGATGGTGAAGAAATCCCTATATAAGTCTCAGGATGCCTAATTCCCTGATTCGCCTACTTAGAATTTTGTGGACCTATGCTGCTGTGTTATATCTTGAGAATAAGAGTTGAAGAGAAATGCTGAAACTGGAGTTGGTACCAATTGGATTCCATAAACAACTTTTTGACTAATTCAATATAAAGATAGACGCATGATTTTCGATTAATGGGTATTAGACTATTAGACCTTTTAAAATGTTTATTATATTACTAAAAAAGAATGTGCATAAAATTCCCTGACTAACTTCCTGTTTCCAACCTAAAGTTATCTTTCAATTCAGGGAAGTGATATAGTAGGCTGAGTGTATTTTGACCTTAAAATACACATAGCATGAGAACTGTTGGATTTGTTCCAATGGTTGCTCACAAATTCAACCTCGTTAATTGCTTTCTCTCTCTGTATTAACAAGTCTTTAATTGCTAATCTCAGTTAGAAACACCTCTCTTTAAATCTAGAGATTTTTGCGAATGCATACACTAAGCCACACATTGGTCGGGTCACATGCATACTGCGTGTGGGAATAGAAAATGTCAAAGCTTTGGTACTAGGGCAGATTGGGATGAGCCATACCACACTTATGCTCAACCACTATTGTGGCATATATGTATGTCAATCACACTGAATCTAAGTATCATAGATAAATATCTGACTTTGGAGTAGCACCTCACCTAGAATAGCTTTGGATATTTGGACAGTTACATGCATGCCATGTGTACGATTAGGGGTGCCAATGGGTCTGGGTTGGGTCAAGGTGGGTTTGGATCCAACCCATTTAAGAATTGGGTCAGAATTTGGTACCCAGACTCAGCCTATTATAATTTTGGTTTCAAAGTCTAAAATTGCTGACCCATTAGTTTAGGGGCATGGATTAGGTGTTACCCAGGTAGCAGCTTAGTGGGTGTCACCCTTACCGTAGGGCCCACCTTGATCATATGTTGTATATCTACTATGTCCATCTGTTTTTACAGCCCATTTTAGTACAGTCCCAAAAATTAAGTATATCCAAATCTCAGGTGGACCAAACCACAAGAAACAGTGATGATCGAACGGTCACCATTAGAAACTTCCCAAGGCCCACTATAAGCAGATCTATAATGTTTGTTTTCCATCCAACCTGTTAATAAGGTCAACCACAACTGGATGAAGGGAAATACAAAGATTAGCTTGATCCAAAACTTTTGTGGCCTACAAAAAGCTTTTAATGGTCATTCACCACCTTTGCTAGTGGTGTGGTCCACCGGAGATTTGTATCTGCTTAAGTTTCAGGGTAACATCCTTAAAAGAACTGAAAAAATGAATGGGCGGCATGGATATGAAGCACATTCATCAAGGTGGGCCCCACCTGGTAAGGGTGACACCCACTAAGCTGTTACCCGGGTAACAACTAATCCATTGTCTTAGTTTAATGGGTCGGGTTGCTGGGTGGGTATACAAATTACAATGGAACTTTCATACAAAGAATATTCCATATCAATTAGTTTGTGGTGGCTATGAATTTTGATGGTAAGTTGGTAACAAATAAAATGGCCACCGGTTCATATTCAATAGGTTAAATCAACTGTTAGGGCAGTTCAATTAGTGTGATTTTTGCTATATTCTCCATTAACAATGGGACCACGGTTCACAGTCCCAATTATCACAAGTAGTGGATGGGTAACCACGAGTTAGAAAAAAGGTGGCAGACTATTGCTATAGTCTAGCCCAAAAGAAAATTAAAAACCCACATACTAATTTAGTACTCTTTCATGAGTCTGGATTTGGGTCGGGTCTTGTTCTAGTCCATTTTAGTATGACCCAAATTGGACCCATTTCAAAATTGGGTCCAGGTTGAGTTGGATCATGTTAATATTGAGAGGACCTAGACCCAACCCATTTAGTAATTCAGCCAAAAATTTGGACCCGGACCCACCTCAGGAGTTACCCATTGGTTGTCGGGTTGGGTCCAATGACCCATTGGGTTGACCTGACCCATTTACACCCCTATGTACAATGGCTGATGCATGCACATGGCTCTCCATAAGCGTACCAAAACAATTCTTCATGTTCATACAATGCACATGGCTGATGCATGCACATGGCTCTCCATAATAGAACTTTCACAATCTTCTGTCCCAAGAAACTAGATTCTTCATGTTCATACAATGCAGTCGGGTCCCACCATTTGACCAATGGAAGCTAGAAACTAGCTGACCAATAGGGGTGATAACATGTTTCAGTAGGAAGAACCGGAACATGGTGGAACCATCTCTCCAAAGTGCAAAGTATAGGTGGCAGGTTAGTGCCTCAATTAGGCCTGTCCATCTGCTGGGCTCTACCATGGATGACTTCTGTATCAAAATCAAACCTGTTGGACAATCCTATACATTTGATTGGTGGCCCCCTGACCTTGAAAGCAGCAGTAGAAAATGAAAATAGTGCATGATCTAATATTCAGTGGCATAAATCGAAGAAAAAATTATGGATAGGATTCTCTAATTGGTTTGGGTTTTTGAAACATAAGCCATCCATCCTGCACTAGTGGTGGATTGAGCTGATTGATGCATTAGCTCACCATGTGTACCGTAGAGAAATGGCTCTACTACATTCTGATCCGGGTTACCATGTCATCTCCAGTGATCTGTTATTCTGGTGATCCTGGTGGATCAATGTGCTCTCTAAATTCCAAGTGAGGCATGCTGTTTGCACTTTGCAGCGGTCCATGAAAATACCAGAAAACAAACTCCTCTCACTTGCCTACATTGAATGCATGCAAGAAATCCCAGCTGTTCGTCAAGGTGGCCAGGTTGAGTGTTCATAGCCCAAATTTTTTGCTAATCCTCTCAAGAGAGGGCGGGGAGTAAAGTTGCCTAACCGATAAATATTCTGTGGAAAAAACATAGAAAAAGCATGAGCAATCATTGGCCTGAATCCAATGGTTCTCATGCTGTGCATTATAAGGCTAAAATACACTTGGCCACTAGATCATTACCCTCCAATTCAATGGTGTATAACTATAGCTGACAGCAAGACTTGCCCAATTGCTTTGCTCTAAAAATTTCCATATTCAAAACCATAAAAATTTCCATATTCAAGAGCATCAATGAGGATGGTGCATATCTAAGAATTAATAAAACATCAACTTTCACTGTTGTTTTACTAGGTTAATGCATCTGATTGGAGAAATGGAGCAAATGTCAAGCAAAAGTTTGGAGAGGCCATGGAATCACACGGATTCAACAGATGGTTTGTCATATTTCTCTGCTAGTGAATGCATTCTCCCTCATCTTGTGCTAATAATTGCGTATGACTAAGTCTCTATACGCGTTCTTGATTTTGTTTGAATCATTATTGGTTTTCTCCCTGCCTTCTTCAATTAGGTTGAAGTATTTGTATTTGGTATTGAAATGTCAGGCCATATCTTTTTTGTAGATTGTACTGATTATACTTTTGGGTATTGACTGCATGTTCTTCTCTTTTGCTTGGCCTCTAGATATAAAAGTTTAACCTAAGATTACAAGATCTCTATGGAAACTTTTTATCATTAGGATCTTACTGCAAATTGTATCTGTATGACAATAGAGATATTTGCATCTTGTTCTTCATCCTTAAGACAAACAATAGTGCGCATAACCAAAATGAATTATGCACCTTTCAAGGAATCAAAGTCATGGATGCATGAAAGTAACATTTTTTATACTCAATCATAACATTATCCACATTCATTCCTCTGCTTATCAATAAAAAAAAAAGAATAAAATTCCAGTTACATTTCTTCCAGGTCATCTGAGGATCCTGTACATTCACAGAGAAAGCATACTGTGGAACTCTCCATGCAATCAAATTGCAGATCTTCCCAAGAGTCTGACTGTGAGGTAATTGGAGTGATTTCAACAACATGCAAACAAGAGCCACTGAATGTGAAGGGACACTCTGAGACTGCTACAGAGAACAAAACTAGTTCTAGTCAAGGTGCAAATAAGACTCTGATTCTCTTTGAAGATGTGGATACTATCTTTGATGAAGATAGGGGATTTATTGCTACATTACTGCAACTTGCCGAAACGGCAAAGCGGCCCATGATACTCACAAGCAATAGTAAGCTTATCAGTTGATTTAATAGATAGTTTTACTCCCATGAGCAATTTCATGTGTTATGATGTTCATTTTTTGTTCAAATTACTAACTGTGATAAACCATAGGCAAAGATCCTGTCCTGCCACAACTTTTAGATAGGCTAGTGGTAGATTTCACACTTCCACCATCAGAGGAGCTTCTTTCTGCTCTATACATGGTATGGATTTCAGCGCATTTTGTTTTTATGCTGGGCTCCTTTCAGATGGAATTCAGTATCGCTTTGGATTCATTGCTGTTAATGTCTCTGTAGGTTTGTGCTGCAGAAAAAGCAGATATTCGACCCCGGTTAATAGAGCGATTTATCAGGTGTTGTCAAGGTGACATTCGGAAGGCCATTATGCTCCTCCAGTTCTGGTGCCAGGGTAAAAGTGGTCAAGGAGGTTAGTAACTTGGTAGATGGGATGTTCTCCTTCCAGAAGTTGCTTTTTAGATTTTTAACTTGGTGTCGCTAGGTTTAGATGCTGTGCTTCATTCCTTGGGCCAAACGAAAAACGCCTGGATCAGCTTGTGCCTTTTCTCAACCAATAACCTGATATGCACACAGCAACTTTCTGTAACTATACTCTCATGAGCAAAATTATTTTGATTCTTGATCTGTACGGAATCTTAAATATGATGCCCTGAACAGGCAAACTGCTTTTTTGAACAGTTGTGAAGTTTCTGTTATGAGCAACCCCGATGAGTCAGCATGTCGTTTTCTGCAATTTATTCTTCAGAAAACCACTCTCTAATTCACCAGAGGAAATACATACCTATGCAATTGTTAATTTCACGCTGCGAGATGAAAGTAATGTCTTTCCATTTTATGGAGGTTAACTGCCTCTAGTACTTCATAAACTTGGGAAGGTGTGGGAATTGCTATTGGAAAGCTTGTCTAGCGACTGCTGCTTATTGGTAGAGAAATTCCACAAGTTTCTCATGCAGTTTGTGGTATCTGATACTGCAAGCCACAGGCTGGATATGTAGTCACATCATGCAGATCTGCAGCGTCCAAGTGAATTACCAGATTTCTTTAGGGTTTGTTTGTATAGTGCCAGAAAGATTTTAATTTATTCTGTCTTGAACTCTCCATACTGCAAGCCACAGGCTGGATATGTAGTCACATCATGCAGATCTGCAGCATCCAAGTGAATTACCAGATTTCTTTAGGGTTTGTTTGTATAGTGCCAGAAAGATTTTAATTTAGTCTGTCTTGAACTCTCCAGAGTCTCCAGAGTGGAAAATGCAGTGTATGTACAGTCCTCTCCAATTTGATATTGACGCAGGGCACCGGATTATACCTAAGGTAATTCCTTGGGGATTTCCTTGGAAGTTATCAACCCTTGTAGAGAAAGAAGTATCCCAGGCACTGTCTCTGGTGAAAGAAGGAGAACTCAACTCCAGTATAATGCCTGATGCTTTAGAGATGGATAGCAATGAAAAAGAATGTATAAAGGCCAAGAAGGAAGCCATGCTGAGGAATTGTTCTGTAAATGAAAGTGCTGAATTTGCCTGTCAATTTGATGTGATTGGTGACTTTTCCAATGCTTCAGGCTCCCCAGTTGCATTTGCCCGGCGAACTGCGAGGCGCAAACTAAATGCAGTACTGTCTTCCGATTCGGAGGATGATACGTTGTGCACTGATAACTTTCCAGCAACCTCAGACATTCTGTCTCAGGATCTTAACTGTGAGTTATTTCCAGATGTGTCTAGTGGGCCCCTTCTACGGGGTCTATCAGCTCCAGGAAACATAGAACCGTCCACTGACCAAATCTGTCATCCCGAGGGGGATAAATTAGACCAAAATCTGTGCAGAAGTCCTGAAATGGCAAGTGATCTATGCGTCTGTGACACATATAAGTCAGTGGATATATCATGTGTTCCTGAATCATCTTTTGTCCCCGAGACTGAAGTCAACAGTGGGGAAGGATGCCCATCTGGAGCGGTATCTTGCGGCCAATTTTCTCTCTCTTCAGAAGATGTTTCCTTGAGCTATATGAACTCAATCCAAAGCTTGTCTATGGCGGAGGCCAATAATCCAGATAAAACTGTAACAGAATTGAATAAGAATCTGGAAACCATGTTGGGAAATACTACAGAGGTAGATGCAGAGTCCGTTCATGAAAATGAGGAGCTTGAGGATTCCCAAAATGAAGGCACAGAGGCTGTAACCAGAGGATATCCGGTGTTGGATGAGTGTAGCCGTGCAGATTTCAGCTTGGGGTTTACTTCTGTGGAGAATCCTACTTGCCCACTTGTAGCTGATTTAGTGCAGGAAACGTGGAGAAAACTGCGTGGACGCCGTGAGGAATTAAAATCACACGTAACTCCTGAACAGAAGGATTCTTCTCAGATAGTCAATCTTGCTTCTGGACTGACCAATCTAATTTCAGAAGCTGATGTGATGCTCAGTGGCTGCCAACCGCTTATCAGTGTAAGTGGTTCCTGCCTTCTTTAAATTTTGGATACTGGAATGCCAATTGCATGACTTCTGGCAAACATTTTTGCACATGAGTTCTTTTGGGAACATGACAGAGTTGTACCAGATCAGGACCACTTATCCGGCTGGCTCCACCACATGTGGGCCATGGCCTGGAAATAGGCCAGTTGGATAAAATCCTAAGATCTTGATTTTAGGAAAAAAACCACCTCTGTCAATTTTGGCCCCTGTTCTTATCAAGCAGCTTTTTATTGTGCAGTTGGTCTGATTATTGGGCCATCATGTGATCCTGATCTTACGTACATCAGACGTATCCCTATGGACGTGCAATTGGCATTCTCTTTTGGACTGTAAAGCGTTGTTTTTTAGATGTGATGAACATGTGAAGCCATGGTTCTAAGAAGACACTTTTGCAGGACTACTTAGACCCAATGATGGTGCCTTGTGTGGAACCGGCTGCTATGTGCTGGTATGATGAACAGCTGAAGATGACATCCACGTTTGCACAGCATGGCCTTTGCTTGTATGCAAAGAAGATTGCTGCGGTGGGATCAAATTTCGGTTACAAAAATCGGGCGGATTTAGCTCAGGAAATGCTGGCTTGCAGCACTAACACAATGGCACTGGGGAAACTGGTCACACAGGAGATGAGCATGGGTCAGAATTCATGCATTTTAGAGATTGAGCCACCTCAAATTGACATCTCAAGAAGGTTCGTAACTTAGGTTTTACAAGGTCATTGTCATGATTATCCTATACATGTGCATAGTTTCACCGCAATTTGCCAACTATGCCAAATGACGTTCGAGTCTGTGTAGCCTTTTTGTGATCTCTGAATGTCGAACAGGAGAAAGCTACCTTAAGAAAGAAGTGGGAAAATGGCTGTTATCCATGCACAGTACATGTGCCTATGGTCCCTTGGAACAGACCACGAGCCCATTTTAACCAATGGATGAGTTCCAAGTTGCATTTTGTTAAGAGCTTTGCTACCCTCATATGCGCATGTGATAAAGCTCATGTTCACATCACACGCGTGCCTGGCACGTGTGCGAGATCTAATCCATCCATCAGGTTGGTCAGACCTTACATGTTCTACTAAACTAAAAATAAAATCTAGTCCAATTGGCATGTGGGACCCAAAATTGGAAACAAGTGGATGAGTAAGAAAACTTCAGCCAAGATTTTCTGAGCTGTACATTTGTCTTGCAAACTGTTGCCCACCTGACTAGTGTATCAACCTGATTCTTGGGCTAGGTCAGCAGTATAGTGGTGTCCTTCCGGTGGATGGATGGGATCCTAGACCTATTGTGTCATGCTGGCACATGTGTGATGTGTACTTGAGCTTTATTGCACACGCATGTGGGCTTAGGACAGCTCCATCTCTCTCTCTCTCTCTCTCTCTCTCTCTCTCTCTCATTTGAGAATTTACGATTTTATTGGGAAGGGCACGAAGGCCAAAAGAATTGTAATGAATCCCAAACAAAACTAAGAGGATTACAATCACCAGTGATGTCCAATCAATTACATCTAATTTAGCCCATCTAAAAGCCTCCGATGCCGCCCCACACATTGCGGAAGCATCGGTTGTTCCTCTCCCCCAATAAGCCTGCCAATAAATCCTTAAACATTCTTTTCCCTTTTTCCTCTTTTCCATCCCTCTTTGTTGGTGATTCTATTCTACAAAAAGGTTACCAACCATCATAGACAGGTTGAAGGAAATTTCTCCTGATATTGAATGATGGTTTTTTTTTTTTTTTCTCTGATAAATAATTGTACAGTTATTGAATGTTGTTGCCAAGAGAGACTTCAGTGGCTGAAACAGATTTTCCTAAGGCTTGTAATGTTATCGTATGGTTGTTTTGAGGAAAAATGGTTTTACATGTTGGCTTGGATGGGACTAAACATGTACATATGTATGTATGTGTGTGAGTACTTGTATGTATCTATGCATATGTTTGCCATGTCTATGTGCTTGTCATTTCAGCTGCCTTGTGTTGTTTAAGTCATTTTGAGTTTAGGTCTGGTGTTTGCGCTGCAGGGAAGTAGAGCCGCGGCTTTATGGTACAGTTCTTTCTATAGTTCCTGCAAAATCACGTCTGGCTTTGAAAGGTGCGACACTCCATGAGTACTTGTCCTCCTTGAGCCAGATTTCAAAATCAGAAGGCTCTCGTACGTCAGGAAGTGCTGATATGGCAAACCGGCGGCGCAGGTATCTTCTCAAATATTCTTGCCTTGCCAACAAGTCCTGGGCTTGACTAGGGAAAAACAGGAATTATAGTTTGTGCTAGTTAGTTCTGGAAGCACAGGTAATCCAAACTGTTGCTCTGATGCTCCTCAATGTGGATGAGGGATACCCGGGAGATCTCCTGGATTTGACTATCCGAATATTGGCTGCCAACAAATAGATGGTTATGAGAAGAAATGATATTGATGGTCCATATTGAATGGAAAAGGCCAACCATTGAAGTGTTAGAATTTTCAGATCTAGGAGAAGAATTGCTAGGCATCCTCTATCCATGATGGGGTCCATCAGAATGACAGGTCGGATCGCTGAAACCATGGATTCTACATCAGGAATCCAGTGTGTCAGCAAGCCTCCTAGGGAAAATCATGAATTCATTCTAATACCAGTATTTGCAGGGTCCGTGTTGCTCGAAACTACTTGAGGGGTCCTCCACTAATGTTGTCTCCTGAAGAGATTAAATTGCTAGCTCAATACGGCTGCTTTGGAGAGGTAGTATCAGAAGGAAGTTGTGAGTAGGAGATGATTATTACATCAGCTGGTTTTTAAGCAGATCCAGTAACTTAATGTAAATGATAAATGGGCCACCACAAGGAGGGGCCAGGTGAGGAATAGAAGGAAAAGAGGGACTGAAATATGGTCCTCTTCAATCCCGCCAGTTGATTTGTAATATTCTTAGAATGAATCTAACTCTCTAGTTAACCGAAGAAGCTTCGGTTTTTCTTTTATTCTTTTGGAAATTCTAATCTGATGAATGTAACATGTTATTTGATGCGGCTCTGATTCAGAGAACTTTGTTCATTGAGAACAATGAGAAAAGAAAATTGAAGAGGCACGTGAAGTCTAACCATAGAGAGGGGGACAGCAATATCCTTATTCTGGTGTGGGACACTCAAATTGCACATAGTCCATGATCAGAATCGATTACTGGATGCGATCTCTGTCAAAAAATAACATGTAATGGAGGATGGGATCGCTGGCAGTCTTTTCTAATGCTTATTTGTTGGTATAGGGTAAGATAATCCGAATAGCCTGATATTTCTACCATTGGTTGCCCATGGTGGGACCCCATCCACCGGGTAGGATATGTTTATAAACTCTCTTTCTCATACTGTCAGTGATTGTTTGCTTAGTATTGCTTTCTTCCCCAAAGTACCAGGTTCGTTTCATCATCATTTTTTTTTTCTTTTCATGAAGCTCCAAGCTAAAAAGCAAATTATCCGAAGACCTCACCTTCCATTCGTCACTATGAGTTCAATTTCCATGATAAAAAAAAACTTTGATACTCCAGGAGTGCGATGGTTGATATGTAGGCACGTTTAATGGACAGTTGAAACAAAAGATATTGTATAGTTAGAATTCAACAAACAAGTGTCCACGTGGATAGGATCTGTCAATCCAACTTACTTTTGGATGATGACCTATCTATAGTGGATCCTGCAGTCTGGACGATTCCAGTTGAGTTGGGTGTTCCGCGTTCCTATTCACGTGGGTCTGCATGTCAACGGTCGGACTCTATCAGAGGGAGGTGTCTTGGACCCAGACTATCCATGTCTGGTTAGTCGATGGCCCATGGTTGATACACGGATTCAGCAATCCTAGGTCTCCGTTTTTGGCCTTCATGCTGACGATAATGACATTAAAATGATTAGTGGTCAAGATTCAATAGGGATAATTTCTAGGACTATGCGTTTACATCCATTTTCGGCACCCCGCCATTGACACTAGGGATTGGTGCTTACAGAAATTCTACTCACGCTTGAATATGCGTGCCTTTGATGATATGTATTTCATTATTAATGTGATGACATAAATCCTTATATATGCCTTTAAGGGTAGTGAATCAACACATTTTATGTGGCCATAAATAGCAAGCCATTCTATGTGGTAGATTTTTCCAGGGACAGATCCTAAATGTTCGAAGATTGTACTGATATTCAAGCGAATCTGGTTGGACCCAACTTAGGAGAGAGCGAACATTAAGCTGTATAATAATCAGAATAAAGAGAATGTGAGAGCTTAGTGAAAGATTTAATCCGACTCATTTGATAACAGATTAATATCATGTGGATCTAGTCCATCCAATTCCTCTATCACTCCAAACCATTACAGAGTGATGGGTTAAATGTGGGAAGCGGTGTGATTGGGCCATCCAAATACATGATTATGATCAATTTGAGGTACTAGATTTGTGATGGATGCTCCTCTGATTGACCCTGAATTCGATTAGTGGGCCATGAAGATCTCCCATAATGGATCAACTACAAGAAGAAGATCCGAGAAACCAACAGTTTCAAATCTATTTGGAGACCTATCTATTCGCAATGCATGTCATAAAAAAACATAGAAGATTCATGATGAGTAAGGAATCCCAACGAGTGTTTAACCGCTTTAACAAGGTATAAAATGAGGATGCAAAGAAGTGCTTGATGCCCTATAGAAAACATATTTATTTCCTTTTTAATTTATTTTTTGTATATCTTTACTTTTATCTTAGCATAGCCTACCTTAGTTTTAGTATATATCGCTATTGTCCAGCGTCCATCGCTACAGTATCGTATAATAAAATTAAATATCTACAACTCTAAGTTGTTAGATTTTGATCAACTAAGTTCTTACTTACTTACGCAATCACACCTACTTGGTCACATCTCCCTAACAATTTGCTTCGATTATATGTATTCATCTTTCGTTTGTTTATTTTTCTAGATTATTTATACTTTGTCAATTATAATGTGCCATATATTTGATTGATAAAAACGATATTGTTCGGTCTTTCTTATTTATCTATCTGTTCATCTTCATTTTTCGAGAAATTTATTGCTTTTGTTGGTGAAAGAACAAATTTTTAATACATGAGAAAAAAAATTCATTAAAGACTAACCTCTACTCTCATGGGGCACCAACATTTAATCAAACATTAAATCGAGTATGGCGATGGCACGCCAAGCATCGTAACTGCATACAAAATCTAAATATAAACTCTCGATTACACGTGTAGCCTCCCGTTGGATCGAATTCAGCCAACAGCCTGATTGGTGTGTTTTGTGACCCTGGGCGTCTACAGATGAGACTCGATGGATGGTCTGGATTCACCACTGTACCTGCGAAAGCGCAAGGTAATGGCTGTGCTCGTGCTCGTGCTGGATCAAGAGGGGCCAGTTATTCGATAAAAAACAAAAAACCCAACCGCGCAATTCTTTGGTGCTCGCCCATAACAAGACCATCGTGTCCTGTTCAATCCCATTTACTAATCTGGTGGAATCTGTAATCTAGATCGTATAGTTCAAAAATCAAGACGGTCGCCGAACCAGGTAGCAGGTGTGCCCACTTGGTCATTCGACTTATATTAACTATCATAAATGTGGCCCACCTGATCAAATGAACAGACCTCCCTAAGTTTTAGAGAGTAGGCCTTCATGAGGCGTAGCGAGTCAGACAGTTGGCTTTACAATGATTTCAACATGTAGCGAACCTGACGAATGAAGAACCCTGGATTTCGTCCAGGGTGATCTTATGATGCGGCCCACCTTTCTTACGGCTCGGATGTTATACAAAAGTCAGGCATCAGCGGAAAATAATAAGGCTGTATATTACAACGTTGTATATGATAATTTCTCGATCGAGAACGTTTAAGACGCGAACCCGAAGCGGGACTGGGGTGGGTAGGACAACATTCCAACTGTAAATTTAAAAAAAGAGAACCGCTGGCGATTGCATAGCTGTTTGATAAAAAAAAAAAAAGATAACAGGAGAGGGAGAGAGAGAGAGAGAGAGAGAGAGAACTCCATTCCCATCTATTTTCACGAGCGAACGAGAACAAACGAGATGTGGAGGAGTAGGGTGTGCCTAGAAGCTTCTAGATCGGCTCCTCCACTCACCAGCTGCCTAGGGTTCTTTCGTCGCTGGATTTCCAACGGTTCGCGGGTTGCAGCTCTCTGGGGAAACGGTGATTACGGGAGGTTGGGATTAGGCAACTTGAATTCCCAATGGAAGCCATCTATCTGCCCGGCCTTCAATGGAAATGGCGATGGTGGCTTGCGTGCCATTGCCTGCGGTGGAGCTCACACGCTCTTCCTCACCGGTATACTTTCTTCCCCTCCCGTAGTTCATTTGATAAGTATCTGTAACTTTGAAATTGTGTTCGTTCCTGGTTAGGGCTATGTTTAGATGCACAAGTGAATTGAATTGCAACTCGTTCGGTTTGATAAAAATGGAAATGGCAAAGAAAAAAGAATGATGTTCCTTAGTATTCATCATGAGTAAGTAGTCATCAGATTGCAGCAAGGTTTCTTTCAAGTCCAGCTCGCAAGTCGTTTAATTGCAATTTCAACCACATGAATTTTAAATTGGAGAAAATCCAGCTTGAAAGCTCTTTAATTGCATTTTGAGCCTTCCAAAATGTCTGCTTACAATTTAGTCCTTGACACTGAGAGGATCTCCTTGCCACAATTGTCTATTATCAATCCTCTAGCTCATGATGAAATTAAATCATCACCATCATAGCGTTGTCCAAGCTATTTAGTGTTGCGATTAGGAATCATATTTTGATAGTCATATTTGAAATGAGAATTCTTGTGATTGCTTGGCAAAAGTTGTATGATCAGCTGCCCATCATGCATCGACCCTTATCTATCCAAGCTTAGAACCGGCTGGGGCATTGCTTCCTGGCAGAGTTTCCAGCATAACAATTGATTCACTGAATTGAAAGGATGCAGTGCTATGAATAAGAATCTGATTGAAATATATGAAAACCAACTTACAATGATAGAATGCATTACTTTTTGAAAAGCGATAGCATGTAGTGCACTAGTGCTTGACCTGTGGATGATGTTAGAGTGTAGGAGTGGCACACAGTTTATATAGTCCTGCAGATCATTTGTTCTTATTTCTTTTTAACCTCATTACTTAGTAAATCCCGTTGCCTATAAATAAAGAGCAAGAGGGAGAGATTTTTCATGATCTCGACTCTCTCTCTCTCTTGATGTGTTGAAGCAATTTTTTCTTTTTTGGTCCTAACAGACTCATCCTGCACCTTCTCCAGCCATAACAGGCAGTACACGTGGTTCTATTAAAAATTTTCCCTAAAATTTGATATTACAAAAATATCTTCGGGTCATACTGCATGGATATTTCCTTGTGTAGCATCGATTATTGCACCAAGTTAGAAATGTTTAAGAGCCAATGGGATGCAACTATAGTTGAAGTTAAAACTAATTGCACAACTTTACATACCAAAATTTTGAAGAGTTGCACCAATGGGTTTATAGGACATTGCACCACTAGAGATGAAATCCCATTTCAGGAAACCAAGAAAAAGTTTCAGTCCTTATTTGAATATGCAGGCCATATGAGTCTATTTATAGGCTGAACTACATAGGAATCCTTCTTGAATTCAAACTAAATCCAGATGGTTTTAACTCCTTATCAATAAAGACCCTAATCATATCCAACAACTTCCATGATCTGAATTTCATATGCAGCTAAATCTGGTACTTCTAAACCAACTCTACCTCTATAGAATGTAGAACTGGATAAGGAAACTGTCATGTCTAGCAATTCGTCTCGAAATTCCAATCGGATACTTCTGTATCATTCTATGATTACGATATCGTTACCATAGCATGCTGCTGAAGTGTTACTGTAGCATGCTGCTATAGTGAGTCTAGCAGCATGGTAGTGACCTAGAGTAGATGATGCAAGACATGTGATCTAACTATTTGGATGCGGGAGATTATTAACAGATTAATCAACGTAAATCAAATATGATAACATGCTATCCTTCCATGATTAAAAGAGTACCAAAGAGGCAATTAAATTCAGATTTATGTTAAATTCACAATCCCACACAAGCATGAATCATGTAAGCATGAAAACTTAAGGCCCAATGAGAGATTGGAACTCTCACATTAGCATAGGTATGGTTCTAATTCAATGGGCAGATTTGGCTCAATTCTAGGGTTAGGAAATTTGGGGATTTAGGAATTGGGGCTAGGGAGAATTAGAGCTAGGGAGAGTTAGGGTTTGTGGAGAAATAAGGTTTCGAGAGCTAGGGTATTGGGTTAGGGTTTTAGTCTTAGGGGAAAAGGGTAAGGGTTTTAAGAGAGAGAGAGAGAGAGAGAGAGAGGAGGGGGGGGGGGGAGGGGTGGGGCGTATGAGCACAACCGTATGGATGAACGGTCTATGGGTTTGGTCCGTACGGTCGTATGGTTTCAATGGGCTAGGTTTAGGTGGTTTTGGATGTGATGGAGATGGGTTTTGGTTGAGGACAAAAGGAAAAGGAAGAGGAAGAGAGGGATTGAGAGATGGAGAATGAGAAAGTAGAAGAGAATACCTCGATTATAGAGAATGAGAGAGGAGAATAAGATAATGGGCTTCACACCCTCGGATTCACACCAAAATAGTCTCTTTTCACAAGAGAATCTCACTTCAAATCAGAGAGGATGCTTTTTCTAAGCAAAAGTGAGTTTTCATTCCAAAATCTAAGGGTTAGGGCTGGACATCCCTCTCTTTATTGTCTCAATAATGCATTTTTACAATAATGCCCCTCAAATAAAAATGTCTCACATGTCCTATGACACCATAAAACATAAATCTGTTAATCCTAAGCTATGAATAATTAACAAAAACATAAAATATCCTAATCCAAACACTCATGATGAAATGATCAAGGATCACAATTATTCAACCGTTCGATTGAAGGATCTACATGATCCAATGTTCTGGTCGTAGTGTCCTCGTGATCCAACAGTCAAGACTCCTCAACTAAGCAACACACATGCATCTTCTTAGTGTAGGGTCTTGGAAGATGCACAATCATGCATGTGGGGTCTTCAAGGCCTTAGTACGGCCCACCCGGGCCCGATCTCCTCTTCCTTTGGTACACTCTAAATGGTCGGATGTCCTCATTAATAGCCCATTTGCAATCTGATTAGGAAACCTGCTACAGTCAAATCTTCTGGACCGCATGGGTCCATATGCAGACCATGTCATACGTATTGAGGTCTTCAATCTTATTGGACCACTTGGGGGGGGGGGGGGGCACCAAACAGATCCGGTTGTCTATGGGACCTATCCCTTTGATCTGAGATGCAATGGTCGGGGCTCATAGCATTCGTGACTTAGACGCCAAATTGGACAACAATTGGGTTGAAGCAATGTTGATGCTGATGGCATTCATGATGTAAAATTGTGGACCAAAACAATCTTAGATTGTCATATTTGTAGGCCTAGTTAGTTTGTTGGATGGATATGTTTATTGTGTTGTCTGTCCAGTTCTTTGAAAGAATGATGTGCTCATCTAGGCGAATCCGTCACTTTGCTGCCTTCTTCATTAGGCTGTCTCAAAGAACTATTTTTCAGTTTAGACAATATGACTACTTAAGTGGAGATGTATCTGTTGTTGTGTTCTTAAAGAGTTCTATCATCTCTATTTCACTACTCGACAGTAGTTGAATGCTGCCTCTGGTTGTGGACTGGGTTATCTCATGTTTCATGGGTTTCTTGTGTAATACAGAGATAAAATAAGGTGATGTCAGAAACCCGATATGCAATTCAGTTCTATGATTGCTTATTGTCAGTGCACTTGCTTCTGATGATACTGACACTATCATCATGCTTAAAAAAAATTTCTTCATCATTTTTTTCGTCTAAAGAGTAGTTTTGTATATAGTTTATTTCTTGTTGGTTTGTGAGGCTTAATACTGTTGTTAGATGGTCAGATATGCTTGTTTGTAAATTGGTGGAATTCTTCCACCAGTCCCTTTTAGACTAGTTGTCTACCATTTTCTGAGTATAATCTTACTAATTATATTTTCTTGCTTGGACAGAAAAGGGGCATGTTTATGCTACTGGTCTGAATGATTTTGGACAATTAGGCATATCATCTGAGAGAAGTCATGTGCTTGTATGCTCATCCTTTTCTTTTTATCAACCAATCGGTGCCCTCTCTTTCTTGCTTATTTTGTAAATATTAGTATGTTTTCTTTTGGTCTGGAGGTTCCTAGTCAGCTGCATATTTACTTGTTTATTTATTATTTTCTTGTTACATTCTGCTTTATTTTTCTTGTGCTTATGTATTTGACACTACCATGTTTTAGATCAAGGGCCTAAGTTAAATGCATTTTAAATCCTGTGCACATTGCTTTTATAAGTAATTTTTCCAATGACATTATTGCTCTAGTAAATAGTTGACTTGATGCCCTTACTATTTGAGATCAAACATGTAGGAAATGTTGTTTAGTTGTCAATTCACAGTGACTGCCGTGAGTAGTAGATTAGTGTTTTATCTTAGGAGGGAATGGTCACATAAATTTTTTCAATGTCTGGTAATACGGTTTTGAGGCGTACCCTTTATTATTATTATTTTTTAACACACGCACCCGCCACACACACAGGCACGCCGTAGTGGGATTTCACTACCTATGGGTTTCGAACCCAAGACCTCGTGTTGAAACTCCTTAGAGTCTACCACTCGGGCAAGGACTGGAACCCATATAGAATTGAGCATGAGAATGGTCAATTATAGAAGGTGGGTCAAGTGAGGCTTACCTTAATCCTAATACAATTGAGCATGAGAATGGTCAAGAATAGAAGGTGGGTCAACTAGTGATGTAGGCTTTCTCAATGTGATTGATTCCTATACATTCTCCATTATAGAAGAAAGGTTTTGAAGTGTGAAACTAGAAGATTTTGGAAGGGAACTATTTTTTTAAAGGATCTTATTTAAAAACTAAAGCAGAAAGTCAGAGGTGAGCACTCGACAATAGTATAAGCATTGATTAGGTGTGCTTTCATGAAGTCCTGTAATCATGGTTTGAAATATTGCTATCGCCTTCTCTCCCTGATGGTCTAAATGGGCCTTAGGGATGAAAGCGATAAATGATCAGGATGGATCTACACGACTTCCCTAATGAATGGACCTTGGTCAAATAGAGCTAAAACAATGGAATAAAATGGTAGCTCATAATCACAACTGCTAGGGAAGAAATGACCTTGCACATTGTTAGTCTTGTGTGCCTTGGAAAGCCAATGATGATCATGACTTAATGATGAGTTGGTGCCTTAGCCCTACCCCACAAAGGATTACGAGTGTTCCAGGATATGGGATCTTGATACTTGACCCTTTGGCTACTTGCATTGGAGGATCATTTCAAGTCTCTGGATTGGGAGGCCCATCATCTTTGGTCTAAATTGACTTGTGTATGTACCGGCTTTGACTAATTCTTAGACTTGAAGACATAGGAGGAGTTTAAGTTCGTAATGTAATGCTCCTTGGTCCTCACAATGTCACTTTGGTGGCTACGTACATGCGTTTGGTTGGGTGCACACATTAGGATATGATTGAGGCCCATATGATCCGAGAAGGGATCCACTGGTTGCTTATGAACACTTTTATGGCTTAAATCTTGGTGATCGGATCATCCATCAAGTTGTTTTTAACTGGGCCTAACACTCAAATGGTTTTGTGTTTTTATAAAAACATCTTTTGTTTTAATTGCACTTGATTGTAATGTGATGGTTAATGGTCCACCCATTGATTTGCATGGTTATTAGATCTAGGGTGGATGACCATGCATTGTGGAGGGATTGAGTCAATTTGGGTACATGGGTAGGTAGGATGACAAAATTTTGATGTAGTAGTCGTACAAACATCTATAGGGAGGATATGTACTATAACAAGTGCATTAACTCCTTATTTATAAATCCTATCCTGAAGGAAGAGAGAATAGACGTCCCTGCCCCTAGGCCCCACTTGGAGAGAGAGAGAGAGAGAGAGAGAGAGAGCCTCTTTTTCCTCCATGTTCACATGTGTGGTGTCCACCTTGTGGACGCTCATGCCTAGCCCTGCTCTATGGTGTGTGTTGCCTCTTTGCTTTCTCCTTTATCTAGTATATATCTGGGAGATATTTCCTCTAACAGAGAATCAACATCGACATCTTCTTCGCAATTAACGATGTACGGATCAATATATGTGATTCGTTCATGCTTTGGGTGTAGGGTTTTGATTGTATTCTACATGGGGATCCTCAATTAAATAAATCAAATGTTTTTCAAAAGTTCAAATTCTGTTGTGTTTCTAAAGACTTAGCATACACCCCATTGATTCAACGATCGAGATGATCCACAAGGCCAAGGTAAAGGACCACACTGGATAGTAGAGATGAACTTTGTATTCAAGAAGAAATGTCTAAAGAGTTTCTCCACACCCATTTTAGTGGGAAAGAGTAATTAATGAGACCCAGCATCACCAATGGCGGTACTTACCTCGAAGAGGAATAAATGAGCTCAACATTTCCCCATGAGGTTCTTCATATGCTAATGGCCTTACTTCTTTTACCAATGCCTTTTAATCCCCCCTCGTAAGTGTTTTGGAATATGTCAAGCAGGGTCCACAAGCCACTAGTGGTTGCCCACATTAGTCCGCCTCACATGGCCCACGGCTAGTACGGCTGCATGTCTTCCCCCATTTCACATATTTGGGAAGGATGATTATGGATACAATACATCTGTATCATATTGGATTTTTAAAACCATGGTTGTAAATTGTAATGCTCATTATTGACAGGCAATTCTAATGACAATTTATCTCTGCCCTAGATTCAATTATCCCTAGCTTTGCTTTGTGCTCATTAAGGGCTCTATGGAAGAGGTGCTTTAACAATGACTCTAGGATTAGATTTTGGTTAGATCAATGGATATTAGACAACCCCCTTTGCTCTCTTTTTCTAGGTTTGGCTAGAATCTCTTCTAATATTTCTATCTCTGATTGCTTTTCCTCTGTTGGATCAGGGGCTTGACGTCCCCCTTGTAGAAGGTCCCCGTCAGAGGAAGAATTCGAGGCCTTTCTGAAGCTTCTTCAGCTTCTCCATGGTGTTCAACCTATCCCCGGGGATGCCGACTGCTTAACTTGGACGCTTTCCTCTTTGGGCAAATTTTTCGGCCAAATCCTCCTTTGATTAGAGGTTCCTCGTCCATTCGGGGAATTGTTTTCTCCTTCTTCATATGTGCTTGCAAAGCTTTTGAGCCTTCGTCTGGCTGCTAGCTAGAGGGAAAGTTTTAACAATGGACAACCTTCAAGAGTGAGGTTTTATTCTTCGAAACGTTCGTCGCCTTTGCTTTGGCAATGTGGCTGCTGAAGTCTAGTTGTCCATTTATAGTAGGTTCCAAGTTCCTTGGGTGATGCCCGACTCGATTCAAAGCCATCTATTTACTTGGAACAACATAGACCTTGAGAAGAATACCAAAGCAATGTGGAATATGGCAGTGATGGCTACTCTCTGGGCTTTATGGAAAGAGGAACAATCATTGCTTTCGGGATCTCTCCTCTTCTTCCTCGGTCTCAAATCATATCATCTGGGATCTTGAGGAATGGTCACTTAGTCTAAATCTTGTAGACAACTCCATCATTTCTTCGATCTTGGATTAGTTTGCTTCTTGGAAGCTCGGTCTCGAGTTGAATAGCTGTTTTTTAAGGTTTCTTGGTTGTTTTTGTTTTCCTTGCTCTTCTCTTTTGTTGTGCTTTGATTTTTGGGCAGTTTGCCTTTTTTTAATATATTTGGCGTGTGCTATGCTGGAGTCAGTGGATGACCTTCTTCGGGTGTGGCATGGTGGCAGAGCTAGGAAGGTAGTTTGGCAACTCCTAATCATGGCTATTTTTTGGGTTATTTGGAAGGAACAAAATGAGCGATGTTTTCGAAATGAAAGTCCTTGGTAGATGATGTTATTTGTATGGTTAAAAATCTCCTTTCGAGATGGGCTCTTCATATAGCTGCAGCCAGTGTTTGAAATATCGGTATCGCGTTACGTATCACATCCTTGGGATATAGATATGTATCAGTTATCGCACGGGATATATCGTTTGTTTCGGGTAATTTATCGCACTTTTTGGGAAACATGGGGAAACATTAGGAAAATGGTTGAATTTTTCAATGAAACTTAAGGCATTGTTAGAAAAGACCTTAATACACACTTTTAAATCATAACATCTCAATAAAGAAGTGCACATATTAGGTTTCCTTTGTATAGGGTCCCAAACGGTGCGATGTTTGACTGAAATAATGCAACTATCTTCAAATTGAACGCATAACATTTAGAGTGTATGTGATGATAATTTCATCAAACACTCCTAAATTCTTCGAAATTAGTCTCAATTGACAGCAACCGGTTGAAGGGAAATTTTGAAAAAAATAATATTTTAACAATTTTTAATTAAAAAATTATTTTTACTTTTTAAAAAATTGACAAGGACTTAACAAATCAGTAGATCAAACCTTATACATGCTTGATTTCATGTTCAGAGAGCAACATTACAAGCAATTTGGGAGAAATTCGGAAAAATTTGAATTTTCCCCAAATTGGACCACCTACACTCAAATTTCGAAATTAGAATGTATGTGATGATCATTTCATCAAGTACTCCTAAATACTTCGAAATTAGTCTCAATTGACAACTGGTTGAAGGAAAATTTCAAAAAGAAATGGACAACATGAAGAACTAATGGATTTATAACCATTTGACATTGATTTAACATAATTTCAACAAAAAAAGGGAGGGATTGGAAATTGAAAATGCTCACTGGATTGAACGTGTAGGATATATCGGCAATACCTATGCGTTTCATATTGCACAGGTGGGATACAAGATATATCGTGGGATATATCGGTCGATATTTAAAACACTGGCTGCAGCTAACGCTGCTTTTATTTATTTATTATTATTTTTTTAATTTGCTAGCATGCTCTTGTATTCTTTCCCGTTTAATGCGGGTGTTCGAATAAATTGCTGTTTCATTTCAAAAAAAAAAAAAAAAAAATCTTAAAAGAAGAAGAAGAAGAAGAAGAAGAAGAAGAAGAAGAAGATTTCGAGGTTTGATCAACAATCATTATTGCAACGTCTCTCCCTACTTGAGACTGCCCATTCAATCTTTTGTGGCACTATTATATCATGACATCATCCACCAATTGATCTCAACAATCACTTCATCAATGATGAGGAATATTAGAAGTTAAGTGACCAATTCTACCATCAAGAATCCTGTACAAAGCTCTGTAAAGAAAAGGCAAGAAATCCTATAGAATCATTGCTGTTGATGTTTTAACCACGACTCCCTTACAGTTCCTTCACCACTCATGGTGAGATGCACAAAGTATGGGCAATTTTTAGCTAATCTATCCATCACTGGTCGGTTGTACACATGGTATCTAATGGGTACTTTCCATGGTTAATGATGAGGAATTTATGAGTAAATTGAATCAAAGAAAGAAAGGGGAAAACAAAAAATAAAAGAGGAAACAAACGAGCATAACCAATGTCTTCGAAAGGAATGAAATCCTACTTTGATGAAGGAATTTCACCTGCTAAATGAGCGAAACCTCCTAGTTCCCCAAGTTTGCTTTATGAATTCGTCTTGTGATGGTTGTGGAATCAGGGAGCTCTTCAAGCATATTCACTAACCTATACAACTTCATTGTGGCCGAGCATCCGGTACTTGCCCCTTAAACCTAAGGAGAACCAACAAATGAATTCACATATTGAAGTTTTGGATCCCATATATTAGGTTGTGGGCAAGTTTTGATGTATCGTCCAAAATGTTGTGTATCGTCCGATATGTACTGGTATCATGTTGTTCATGAATGATATGGCTATATCAGCCCATATCAGCCTGAAACAGCCCAATATAGGAGTGATATGGGGCTGTATCACTGGTGAATGATACAATACTTGATACAGTGATTTAAATCTTGGTTGTGAGCTGCTTTTTGGCATCCAAATAGAAAACAGGACTAAGGCAAGCCACCGTAAGCATGGCATAGTCTTCTAGAAAGCACTTGCTCCAGTCAGGCTCCAATTTTTAGCACCATAGTTAATTTTGAGAGATCCTTCTATAGGTGGTTGCCTTGCCTCACAGCTTTCCTGCCTAGCATCCCTAACGATATTACCTCCTTCCAATGCCTATGCAAATTTTTTACATACAAAAGCCCCAATACTCTTTGCCTAGCAAGGCCCATGTAATAATGAGACCTTCACTCTTTAACATTGCCTGCCACCACCTCTGTTTAATCCGTCTTCAAGAGGGATGGGACCCCACTTGACCAACCCATTAGGAGATGTTTCCCCTTGTGATGTGTGGACTCCACTTTTTAGATTGCAATCTATCTTTTTCTTTTTAAAAAATTAAAAATCTGTTAACTATGTAAAAAAAATAATTATAAAATCTGGTAACTATATAAGGGTGTCTCTATTTGAACCCTCTCTGTTTATACTTTTAGCAATTCAATAGTACCACCTTGTACTATCACATTACCAAAGGTAGAAAAAGGGTGTAAATGTAAAAAGAGGCATAACTATCAATTTGCATAAAATACAAATATTCTCTGGCATCATCTGCCTGACACTGGAAGACTGAAGGACCACCGTAAATTCTGCAAAAGGGAGGAATCAATGGTTCACTGTCTCCTATTCTTTTTTCTTTCTTTCTTTTCATCCTCCCCTCCCCTTTTATGTATCGCAACACTCCCATATGCTGGGGAGAAGGAAGCACAATGATGTCGCTAATCATTCATTTGTCTGTAATAGGTGTCCAACAGAAATCAAGTCACTGATGATCATTCATTTATCTTCGACTCATACTAATTTCAGTTGCATTTTTGCTGTTAATTCACTGCCAAGACTTCATTTTGAGATGAATTTTCTGCTCACCTCTCATGTGAAGAACATCAGTTATTCTTCCTTCAAGTTTTTTCTTCAACTTTACTGACCAAAAAAATAAAATAAAATCACTTCAACTTTTATGTTTGAGATCTCCTTACTGTAATTGTGGAACAGGGTTATTTGTGGATATTCTCATGAGAGTAATCTAGGAAAACATCATTGTGGTTCACTTGTTCTATACCAATAAATGCCTGTCGTGTGCTTTATTATCTGTGGGCATTTGTTTACATGACATTCCTGTTTTGATTTGAGGTAAATTGAGACACATGCATACTGCCAGTAAATGTTTTCTTCATGGAGATTCCTGTGGTTAGTCACTAGCTTGTAGCTTGATCTTGAGTCTTTTTGGACCATTCATCAGAATTCCCTGGTAATTTGCAGGAGCCGCTGGAAGTTTCTGGAATTCCAAAGGAAGTTATCCAAGTTTCTGCTGGTTATCGTCATTCCTCTGCTGTCACAGGTTAGAAGTTGAGGCAACCTAGCAATTTACTTTGCCCTACTGAATTAGATGGATGATTTGACCACATGTTTTGGTAAATGGGGAAGTGAACGTGATTGTAAAATTAAAGAAACCTTGTAGAGGGATCTGGTTTCCCATTGCCTATCATTATAAACTATAGCATACTCCAACATTGAAAGTATTGATAATGCAGGGGCATTTTCACACCGGGCTTGAGTGGGGTGGCCTATGTGAGGCGGGGGCACACTCGGGGTGGGCGGCCTGTGTGAGGCGGATGGCTCGTGTGAGGTGAGACCCATGTGATGTGGGACCATGTAAAGTGGGGCCCACGAGTGGGGTTCGGTTGAGGGCCTGACCCATGTGAAGTGGGGCCTGGGCTATGAGATAAAGGGATTGATTCGTCATGCTCTATCAATTCAAGCTTTTAGAGCAAGTAGATTAGCCCTCATACATGCTTGATTTCATGTTTGGAGTGCGACATTGCAAGCAATTTGGGGGAAATTGGGGAAATTTCGATTTTTTCTCAAATCGGAGCACCTACACTCAAATTTCAAAATTAGCGTATATGTGATAATAATTTCATCAAATACTACTAAATACTTCGAAATTAGTCTCAATTGACTGCTGGTTAAAGGAAAGTTTCGAAAAAAAAAACATGGAGAACATGAAAAGCCAATGGATATCGAAATCAAAACTCCAACTCCATGATTTTTCATGCAAACATTTATAGAATCAAACTAGAAGGGTTTAAAACTCCTTGGCTAGCATTGAATCGAACTAGAATCGACAAGCACAAAAGTAAGATCGGTGGTTAATTGCTCCTGAAAGTGGTGGTGCTGAGGGGGGAAGAAGATCATTGATTAGAGTACTCTCATGGAACATTAGAGGTTTCGTGTGTCACAGTAATATGAGACCAACATAAGTTGTGCTTGAGGATGGTAGTTAAGTGGCTGTTGACCTTAATCGAGCATATAGATGTGGTTAAGCGGGGTGGCATGTGTGAGACATGTGCTTGATGCTCTCTACTCATTCACATGTGGTCAAGGTATTCCGTAATGGTAACAATGGCCATAATGGTCACCACCGTTACCTTTATGATGTGGGTTGTAACGGCCATGGTGTGCCGTAAAGGTCGTTACGTAAAGGTAATGGTGGCAACCATTACACGTTTCATGGTTGTAACGGGCACAACAACTGTTATAGAAAAAAATGACCTGTAACTGTTGTTAACGGCTTGTTACCCCCCCTGTAAAGGTTGTAACAATCCGCAACGGTCTGTTATGGGGCAGATACAAGTTTTTTTAGATTTTTTTTTTTTCAATGTTACGGGGCAAATATAGGTTTTTGAGTTTTTATTTTTTATTGTTTAAAGTGGTCATAATGGTCGTTACGATTCGTATCGTAAAGGTAACAGTGGTAGTCATTACGGCCACCATTACCATTACAGAATACCTTGGTAACGGCTGTTATAGCCCACGTAAATGCCGTTACGATCTCTTTTTTATTTATTGAAAAAAACCTGAAAAACCTTGATGCAGGACATGAAATTAAATATGGAATGCAAGAAATCAAGCTTGTGATTATACCAATTTTAAACAGTCACAAAATTCCACATCCTATATACTATCAAACATTAAAAAGGGGTAATCTATGGGGGTCCAAGCCTACACAACTTTAGGGTTGGATCAAATAAAATTGTAAGCCAAACAAGCCCAAAGGAGTGTAAGAACCATCAATTCTTGCAAAGGATTGTTCCCAACTCAAGAGATTTACCAAGTTTCAATTTGGGGGAAAATCTAGGGTTTGAAAATTGGGGATAATTGGGATTTGGGACTCTTTAGGGTCAGGGATTTGGATTAAGGGGTTTTTTTAGTCAAAAGAGAAGGAAAAAGAGGAAAAAGAGAACTTGTGATGAGCCACGTGCGCTGGATAGCAGATGGGCTTGGATGCAAATGCGTGGCAGGTCGTCCGCACGTGTGGGGCCCACAAAGTCGGAAACCAACTTCTAGGCTAGGATCGATAAGGGATGGGATACCTCCATATCAAGTTTCGTGTCGATCTGGCACAAGGCGTGTGTGTAGTACTCCATCGAAATTTCAGCCCCTCAAATGGGCTAGAATCTGAAAATTTATTTGTGCACTGATGTAGGAGAAAACTTGGATACGAAAGTGGGTGAATCTAAAGATGGAAGAGGTGTAGAGGGTGATGAATCTGGTGTGTAAGAAGGTGAAGATGATTTGGAGCGGATGTGGCTTTACATCACGGTGGTTAACCCTTCGAGGAATGGAGGACTTCGCAGCCAATTCGATTATTTAACTCAAAGAGAGAGGGAGAAACGCAGGAATTTTTATTCATAAAAAATATTATTACAATGCCTACATGGGATTGCTATATTTATAAGAAAACTGTAAACCCAAAAAAGACGAAATTACCCTTGCGCCATGTGCGCACACTAATACTAAAGCTAAAGCAAATAAATACTAATCTAAGCAATCAAAGCCGTTCATGAAGTTTCTAAGAACAAAAATAGTCAAAACTCAAAATCCTATATCATCTAAAGTAGTGGGCCACGATCATGAGATCTGATGGAAGAATCTATGTGATGATCGGGTCCACTCCAATGCTCCATAACGTAATCCCCTAATTATAAGGCCCTCCAAAGATGTCGTCGTCGATCCAAATCGAAAGTGGGGCCTGCCTCCTCGAATACGTGTGTAGAGGGGGTGTGTGCATGATGTCCCCATCAACTTTCCTCGATTGTGAAGGTTTTACCACTGTCGAAACAAAGCTCTTAAACCGCTTCAAGATGTCTGGATCAAGTCTCTGAAGCTTTTCCTTAGTGAGTCACGTACTGTCTGAAGCTGGGTGTGACTTCCACTTGACAAGGAACTTTTGAAAACCGCCATCCAGCGTCGATACAATCCGATGGTCTAAAATATCCTCTATCTCCTCTCTGGATGTGGGAAGAGTAGGTATAGGAGGTAGAGAAGGACTCTGCAGACTTTGATGGCCTATGAGACAGGGACATAGGGACGAGATCAATAGGCTTTCTAGGTTTATAACCAGTAATGACTTCAAAAGGACTTAAACCTGTGGGTCTATTGACAGAATTATTAAATGCAAACTTGGCGATAAGTAGTGCAGTGTCCCACGTTCTGGTGTGCTCCCCCACTAAACACCTAAGCAAATTTCCTGGGCTCTTATTGACCACCTTAATCTGACCATTAGTCTGAGGGTGGTAGGCAGAAGAAAATTTGAGCCTAGTACTCACCATATGCCATAGTGTCTTCCAAAAATAACTCATGAACCGCACGTGACGGTCAGACACTATGGTTTTGGGTAACCCATGAAGTTTGACAACCTCACTAAAGAACAATTTGACAACATGGGATGCGTTAGAGGTCTTCAAACAAGGGGTGAAGCGGGCTATTTAAAAAAAATAGTTCACGACAACAAATATGGAATTGTGTTTTTGAATGGTCTTGGGGAGCCCAAGCACAAAGTTCATATTGATGTCCTGCCAAGGGGCAAATAGAACTGGCAAAGGTGTGTATAGCCTCGTATTCTGCTTTTTCTGCTTTGCCAGTTGACAAGTTCGACACTGTCCTATAATTTTGGCCACGTCTCGCTTGAGGCTTAAGCTAATAGAATCTATCCTCTACTAGGGTAATGGTCTTGTCTTGACCAAAATGACCCGCGACCCCTCTTGAATGTAACTCTCAGACAAGAAAATCGTGGAGGGAGGTACGAACGGTCACTCCTAAACAAATATTTGTCCAATATCAAATACTCATTGCTAGCTCCTGATGGACTCTTTAACAATGATGTGTACGCAACTTCAAAATCGGGGCACTCAGAATAATCCTCTCTGACACGCTTGAGCCCCGTGACTTCGACGATTATGAAATTGAGTAACACGACTCGACGAAGCGTCGGCAGGTTTTTTCTCTACACTGGCCTTGTAATTAAGCACAAAAGTGTACTCTTGAAGGAACTGGACCCACTTGGCGTGCTTAGGATTTAGTTTCTTCTGAGAGTTCAGATATTTCAAGGCCTCGTGATCTGAGAACAAGAATTCTTGCGGCAATAAATAGTGACGCCAGTGGTGCATCGACTGTACTACCGCATAAAATTCTTTGTCACGGGTGGAGTATTTTTGCTTCACCTCATTCAGTTTATCACTAAAAAGGTTACAGGGTGCCTTTCTTGACTAAGTACTCCTGTACCAACTCTTGACATGTCGCATATGACCTCAAAAACTTTCAAAAAATTTAGAAGTCGCGTGACTGGAGCCTCGGTCATCTTAGCCTTTATCTCGTTGAAGGCCTTTGAGGCTGCCTTCGTCCATTGAAACTCTTTTATTATTATTATTATTATTATTATTATTTTTAATGCAATCCGTGATGGGAGCCATAATGGAACTAGAGCACCGAATGAACCGCCTATAGAAGGTGGCCAAGCCATGAAAGCTGGGCACCTCGTGAATATTACGGGGTTCAGACCAATTGATAATGGCCTTGACTTTCTCGGGATCCGCTGACACACCTCCAACTGACACAACAAAACCTAAGAAGATAACACTGCTAGACATAAACGTACACTTCTTTAGGTTGTTTTACAATTTTTCGACTCTAAGGATCCCACAAACTTGCCTCAAATGGTTGAGATTTTGTTCCTTGGTCATGCTATAAATCAGGACATCATCAAAGTAGATGACTAAGAACTTCCCCACGAAGGGCCTCAACACTTGGGTCATCACATGCATGAAGGTACTCGGGGCATTAGTCATCCCAAAAGGCATGATTAACCACTCGTATAGCCTATCCTTCGTCTTGAAGGCCGTCTTCCACTCGTCGCGAGGGCGTATACGAATTTGGTGATTATTACTTTTGAGGTCAATTTTCGAGAAGATAATAGCGTTGGCCATCATGTCAAACATGTCATTAAGACGCAGTATAGGAAACCGATACTTGATTGTGATTTTGTTGATGACTCTACTATCAATACACATCCTCCATGTGCCATCCTTCTTATGTGTAAGAAAGGCGGGTATGGCACACGAGCTTATGCTCTCTCGAATGAAACCTTTTTTTTAGGAGCTCATCAACCTGCCTCTTCAACTCTGCATGCTCCTTTGAATTTATTCTGTAATGAGGAAAGTTTGGTAGAGTCTCCCTAGGAACTAAATCAATGGCGTGTTGTATATCCCTCACAGGGGAAAGCTTATCTGGTAGATCATTAGAAAAGACATTATGAAACTCATCCACTACCGGAATGACCTCAGTGGATAACTCTACACTACCCTCTGGTGCACTCTCCCTAGCCATAAGGGCGCACACTATCGAGTCCGACTCAGTCTCTCGCTCAAAGTCTTTGATATTTAGAATATGGAGAGACTTAGACTTGGACTTTGATTCCTGCAATTCCTTTGGGCCGCTCTCACCTCTCTTTGTGGTGGATTCCTTTCCAGTCATGTTCTTGGGTGGGAGAGGATTTAGCTTGACTTTCTTGCCCTCAAACCAGAATGTACACACATTCGAATGGCCAAATATGGTGACATCTCTGTCATAGAGCCAGGGCCTACCCAAAATGATGTGGCCAACATCCATGGGAACAACATCACACTAGAGCGTGTCTTTATATGATCTAAACTGAATAGGAACAAGACAACGGTGCAAGACTGGACTAGAGGTCTCATCAACCCAAGACACTTTATAGGGTTGAGGATGAGCTTCAAGCTTCAAGCCCAAACGGCTCATAGTGCTAATTGATGCCACATTGACACAATTACCACTATCCACGATCATCTTGCAACTCTTATCGCCACATTTTGCGTAGGTTTAGAAGATTGTGTTGCGACACCAATCGTCGGTATTCTTTGCTCGTGCAAAGGCACAACGAACAACTGTGAGTGTCGCAGTCTCTTCTGCTCCCTCCTTATCACTAGGGATCTCCGTTGGCTCATATTCTTCCTCCTTACCTCACTTTTTGGGGGCACTACTTGTACTTGCCCATCAATAAAGAACACCTTGGTGCCCTCTTTTGTGCTACACTAGTTGGCAAGCTGACCAAACCCCTGACATATAAAACACCTAGTCGCATCGCCTCTACGCGAACTAGACCCAACAACTCCTTTACCCTTATTATCCTTGGGCCTAGACTGAGAACTACTGGAAGACTTATATTGATATCCAGTGCCAAGCTTAACCTCAAAAGGGTTGGCCTTAGCGCCAGAATCACGGGACTCAAATCGCCTTCCCACAGATGCCTTGAGGTATTGCTCGACCTCCAACACCACTTGATACATCTGTTCAAGAGTCTCCTAATGTCAGAACGGAGGCTCGTCTTAAATCGAGCAAGAGTGAGTACGGGATTCTTTTTAACCTCACACCGGGTCAAGTACTCTTCGAACTTCTCAATGTATTCAGCCACACTCATGGAACGTTGTTGAAGAGACTGCCAATCTTCAACCAGCCTCAAGTGATAAGAGAAAGGGAGGTTGATGGGGACATCTCGCGCACACGCGCACGCGCACCACCACCCTTACGCACGCTCGTACGCAGAAGGAGGATCCCATCATCGATCTGGCTCGATGACGACGTCCAGGGAGGGCCTCCTAGCTAGAAGACAAGTTTTGGTTAAGAAAAGTGGGCCCGATAGTCAAGAAAAGTCCATCATGGAATCTTATGATCGTGGCCCACTCGTCGGATTGATTTCATTTTTTAGGTTTTGCTTATTGTTATTATTTAGAACATTGTGAACGCTTTAGATTTCTGTGTTTGGTTTTTATTTTAGTTTACTTCATCACCAAGTAATAGTTACAACGACATGGTGCGAGTTTTTTTGAGTATAGGGTTTTCCCTATAAATAGGCACCCCTTGTAGTTCTTTTATTCATTCAAGTTTAATAAAAATTCTTGCTTTATTTTTCTGCTTTCTTCGTGAGTTGTGGAAGAATTCAAAAGTGGGTGCGAAGCCCTCCCTTTTCGAAGGGCTAACTACCGTGGTGCGAAGCCACATTGACCCCGATTCATCCCCACCCCCTATCATCTTTTTTTTCCATCTTCCCCACCATCCATACTTCCCGAATTTGTCCTTCATTGCATCGAGTTCTTCATTACAATGAGGTTTCAGTTTCGACCGTGGCGAGCCGACACTTTGGCGGAGCACCACGCACAAGCCGTAGCTCGGATCGACCAAAACTTCGGGTTTTGGAGCCTCAACCGGACCAGGGCCAAGGAGAGCTTTTTCGCAAACGAGCCCCCTCACGTGCGGCGAATACCCGCGCACGTGCGAGCGCCCTGGCCCGCATTCCATACGCGGGATCGTCTTTTGGCTCGTGTTTTATCCTCTTTTATCCTCTAATAGCCTTTTTTCATGAAACCTAGCCCTGATTACGTTTTCCTAACTTATATGCCCCTTTTCTTTCCTAGGGTTCCTTGATTTGAACTGAATTCCTTGGATTAGAGACCGATTACTATGTACGTGTGGAGGATTATTTCTTATCTTTGAGTATCGTTTGCTTCATAATTTTTATTGATCCAAATTTCATCATGTGAGGCACGGACCCGCATAGATTCCCCTTTAATTGAACGTTTGGATTTTCATGTGGGATGTGGAATTTATGTAATTGTTTCTGAATTGGTATGATCTAAGCCTAAAATCTTGTATATTATATTTACATTTCATGTCCTGCATCAGAGGTACTTCTCCTTTAGAATTTCTGTCATTTCTTCTCAATGGACTATTGGGGGTTCCCTCAACTTTTCTTTCTTTCGTTCCACGGTAGTCCAAAACCGCTTTGCTTGGCCCACAAGCTTCATCTTAGTAAATCGGACTTGGCAAGCATCCACATGTCATACCATTCAAAATAGTAGTCCATATCCGCCAACCAATCTAAAAAAGCTTTAGGGTCCAAGTGACCATTAAACGTAGGGGCCTCTACCCTAACTCCCTTGAAGAGTTGCGCATCTGGGTCATAATGATCACGATGCCCCTCGCGGGGTGGGTCCATGGGTGTGCGCCCATGACCATTTCCTTGGCCACTCCCATTCCCTTGTCTATTCTCTTGACCACCTGCCTGAGATTGGACATCTTTTCCAATGGCGGAGTTTGCCGGGGTGGAGGTCTCAACTTGATGGACGCGTGCATCTAATTAGTCCAAGCGAGTATTAACCTGCTGTAAAGATGTCTTGATGCTTGCATCCATGGCGTCCATCTTTTGGGTAATTTTCCTGAGACACTCGGTAAACTGCCAGTGTTCATGGTGGGGTGCAAACCAAAGCCGCGTCCAGTACGTGTGGGCATGCACTACACAACTCAAGGGGTCCTAAGATGCAACTATATGTGCCTAGACTCCACTATATACACCCTAAGGACATTAAATGAACCTATATGACGCTATATGCACGAAATTACGCTACTCTACAAAAATTCAGCAATATGGCTGTCAAAATAATGGATAACAGAAAATTCAGCAATCTGAATTGCTAACTTTCTGATAACAGAAATTTTAGCAGCCTATATCATGAATTATGGACCTCTAAAGAGCCCTAAATGAATGGGTGTGGTGCATAAAAAAATGAACTAACCCCTAATCATGCATTGTATTCCCCCATGAAAACCTTGGGCTTTGATACCAAATTTTATGCAGGACCTGAAATTAAATATGGAATGCAAGAAATCAAGCTTGTGATTATACCACTTTTAAACAGTCACAAAATTCCACATCCTACATACTATCAAACATTAAAAAAGGGGAATCTATGGGGGTCCAAGCCTACACAACTTTAGGGCTGGATCAAATAAAATTATAAGCCAAACAAGCCCAAAGGAGTGTAAGAACCATCCATTCTTGTAAAGGATTGTTCCCAACTCAAGAGATTCATTAAGTTTCAATTTGGGGGAAAATCTAGGGTTTGTAAATTGGGGATAATTGGGATTTAAGACTCTTTAGGGTTAGGGATTTGGATTAAGGGGGTTTTTTTAGTCAAAAGAGAAGGAAATATAGTAAAAAGAGAACCTGGGATGAGCCACGTGCGCTGTATAGCAGATGGGCCTGGACGCACGTGTGTGGCAGGTCGTCCGCACATGTGTGGGGCCCACAAAGTCGAAAATCGAATTCTAGGCTAGGATCGGCCAGGGATGGGCTGCATCCATACCAAGTTTCGCGTCGAACTGTCGCAAAGCGTGTGCGTATTATTCTGCCGAAGTTTCGGCCCCTCGGATGGGCCAGAATTTGAAAATCTGTTTGTGCGCTGCTGTAGGAGAAAACTTGGATACGAAAGTGGGTGAATCTGAAGGTGGAAGAGATGTAGAGGGTGATGGATGTGGTGCGTAAGAAGGTGGAGATGATTTGGAGCAGTCGTGGCTTCGCACTACGGTAGTTAACCCTTTGAGGAAAGGAGGGTTTTGTGGCCAATTCGATTTTTCAACCCAAAGAGAGAGAGAGAGAGAAATGCAAAAATTTTTATTAATAAAATATCATTGCAATACCCACATGGGATTGCTATATTTATAAGAAAACCCTAAACCTAGAAAAGACAAAATTACCCTTTCGCCATGTGCGTGCGCTAATACTAAAGCTAAAGCAAATAAATACTAATCTAAGCAATCAAAGCCGTTCATGAAGTTTCTAAGAACAAAAATAGTCGAAACTCAAAATCCTAGATCATCTAGAGTAGTGGGCCACGATCATGAGATCCGATGGAAGAATCTATGTGATGATCGGGTCTACTCCAATGCTCCATAACGCAACCCCCTAATTATGAGGTCCTCCAAAGATGTCATCGTCGATCCAAATCAAAAGTGAGGCCCACCTCCTCCTCGAATACATGTGTAGAGGGGGTGTGTGCATGATGTTCCCATCAAACCTTTACCAACCCTGTGATGGATCGTTACAGCCTTTTGAGGGAGGGGCATAACGGGCCGTTACGGGAGATGTAATGGCCTTTACGGGTCATTTTTTCTACAACGACTATTACAGCCTTTACGACCCCATAACATATGACGGTTGCCACTGTTACCTCTACGTAATGTTCGTTATGGCATACTATGCATGTGGTTCCTTAACAATTGCACATGACTTCTATTATTTATTTATTTTCTTTTTAAAGACAGAAGCATATAAGTTTTTCTAAAGCAATTTTATGCAATTAGGATCTACTTCCCATCTAGGCGATATCAAATTTCCAAAAGATGCGAACCAATGGCAGAGACATACCTATGGTTGTGTCCTCTTTGAATGTGTAGAAGCTCAATGCCGTTCCTTAAACATAGGTGGTCTTTCCTTCATCTATCTCCACTGGAAGATATACCTAAAAAGCCCACAGTGTATGGCTATGGACATGAGGGAAGGTGAGAGTGTTCACAGGGTGGACCACACGTGTGATGGAGGAGAGGAAGGAGGAGAAACAAGGTATTCAATAACGGTGACGGTGGCCATAATGGCCACCACCGTTACTATTACGATATGGGCCGTAACGGCCATTATGGCCTTCTTCTTCTTCTTTCTTCTTTTCTTCTTTTCTTTTTTAAAGAAAAAAACTTGCATCCCGCCCAACACACACACATAATGGTTGTTATAGCCCTATAACGCGTAATGGTTTCCACAGTTTCCAACATATTACCGTTTTTGGATACCTTGAGAAGTGGAGCTCTCTCTCTCTCTCATCATTCATTTTGGTTTCTTTCTTTTCTCTCTCAAGGTGGTGACGTCTTGGGGACTTGGGTGCCCCTTACTTTCGATGGGAATCTCCTCTAGGGATAGGATCTATATATAAGAGTTTAGGGTTTTCGAGGAATACCACCTCATGGTGGCTGCAAATTTTGGTAATGCCCCACTCCAACAAAGTTTGTTGTCTTGCCTATCCATGTGCCTAATGGACCAAAATCCTTCCACTACCTATGACTCCCACCCTTGGCCAAAAATCCCGTGCAAGCACAAGCGGTGGATATCTAAAAGATCTAACCATTGGATACCCATCAAATTTGATCAAAATCCTTCAACAGTGATATCAAAGGATCTAATGGTTGAAAACATTCAAGAAATCTTTTGAAAACATTTGAGAGTGCTGGCCAACTATAAAACACTTGATGGATGGTCCTATCGACAAAATCTATCCACAATTGAGTCCCGGGAATTTTGTGGATTCCTTGTTGATGCATGCAAGGCTTATTCATGTGCCCCCATTCTCTATTAGATTGCACACCTCACCTCAAATGACCAAGTGAAATTTCTTCTTCTGCCCACCCTCCAAAGAAAATCCCTCTGATTTTATTTATTTATTTATTTATTTACACTTTTATATGTTTATTTTTGTTCCAGCAATGATGCTTGCCGGGCATTGAAAATGGACCATGTAAGTTTTGGGATATTGGATAAAGCAGCTCAGTGATGTGTCCTGCAAATGATAGATACTTGCTTTTCCACCTAGATATCCTCAATGGCCGATCTTTTTGGCATAAATCCTAACTGATCTTTTGATGCACTCATCTCATGCCTTCACCTTTGCTCAATCACTCTCTCCCAAAGTTTTGAAGTATGATCAAAAGTTAAGTTTTTATAGATGCTCAATCACTCATTCATTGTTATAGATGCTGCATGAAAATCTGCTTTAATTAAATGTCATGGATTATAAATGTGGAATGGAGCTTTGGTCATTGGTAGCATTTATTTTACCTAACGGAGCCTGCATATCTTCATAGCAACGTTCAGTTGGTAGTGCAAATCATTGTAGACCTACTTTTCTGATATGTCCATACTCTGTTTTGGTGCATATTTGTTACAGCATGCAAATGTTTTTATTGTTTTATTCGAATACTTATTTGTTACTCTTTCATCCTTACAGTGCATACTAGATTGTAAATCTAGTGCTTGTTCATGACCTCGTGTTCCTATCCTCTGAAAGGAATCTTTTCTTTTCGTCAATTTCTTTCTCACAATATTTGTGCAATCTTTGATAGTGGATGGGGAACTCTACATGTGGGGGAATAATTCAAGTGGGCAGCTTGGTCTTGGAAGAGGTAATATCGACTTTACCTCTATCAATCATGTGATATAACTTTTGTATGGAATTTTTTTTTGATTAATCTCCTTTCTTTGACCTTATATGGATGTTTTTGTTTCTTTTGTTACAATAAAGAACTAAAACATGGGATAGTATTTCCCTCAAGTTTGTGAGATTGCTCTGATAAATGACTGTCCTTTATATTTATTTTTCTTTAATCACCCATCTATGCAATTGTTTGATACTTTTAATCTCATCCATAGTTAATGATAATCACTGGCACTGCTTTCTTTTTATCAAATGAAAATCAAATTGCATTGTAGAAAAAGAACAAATAAATATCCATAAGTGGAAAAACAGACTAAAATTACAATTTATTTATCTATAATCAACATAAATTTTATTCAACAAGAAAACAGAAACAACTATATATCAATATAGTGGATGGGAAGATAAGATACAAAAAGAGGATCTTGACACACCTTCCTTTGCATGAATATTGGCAATCATATTTTCTTACATAGAGATGTTTAGAAACTGCATCTCTAAGCTTTTGTTCAATAGGTTTGTAAATGATCTGGACATAGGTTGAACAAAATTGAAATTTCGGATAGGCCCAGCCTGAAGTGCCTAGATTGACAGGTTCGAATCCGGTATAAGCCAACCCAGTCTCAGCCCTTTTGACAGCCTGTCTTTTAATCAAAGCAGTTTCCATGGTTTCACATCTCATGGCAAACCCACTTCAGAGAATTTGTTGTCACCTTCTACGGTTACAAGGCCATTGGACTCTTTGATCTCTGAAGAGTCTCAAGTCCTCTCTCAATGCCCAAATTGTTTACGTTTTATTAGAATCCTTAGGACCAAATGGCCCCAAGAAAAAATTAACTTCTCCTGACGTATCTTGGAACCCCACTGATGCTGGAAGCTCTCACATCCCCACAATGGAACAACCATTGTTTTTCAACCCCCAAACACCTGGGGGAGGTTTACACGTCAAGGCTTTCGTTCATAGTGCCTGCATCTATCACAGCCCCTTCAATTTCTTTTGGAGTTAAAAAATGACTCTGATAGAATCCATCATTACAGAAGCCCACCTGATTAAGAGTTCCTTGATTTTTATCGAATTTCCTTTCTTTCCATAGGATTCATATTATGGGAGGTCCTTTCTAGAAGCAACTATGTCTGAAAAATTCTCTGTTTCTTTCTTTCCACAGGATCCATATCATGGCAAAAGGCAACCTACTCCACAAAGATTCTTTTGTTTTGAACAGCCCTTATCAACCTGCTGCGACATTGGCCACCAAACTTTGGACAACCTAAAACGTAAAAACAACTAGAGCAAAAATCCTCACGTCCTCAGCCGCCTTAGAGTAGAAAAAGAGGCCATCCACTTCTACTCATCTCCCATCATTTCAAGAAACACCATGCTTGACATGGAACAACATGCTCCTAGAGAGTTGCTTTTTCCCAACCATAATCCGCTGGAAAATTAGCTTCTCAAGTGATGTGGAAAAATACCTTTTCCTAGCCATGATACTTCAATCATTGATGGAGACTGTACCCCGAAACCAATACTTTAATCCTTGATGGAGACTGGCACTGCTTGCTGGTATTCGGTCGATTTAGGAGTAGAAAAATAGAACGTTCTGCAATAGAGCTTCTCAAGGAGAAGAAATCTTCCAGTAGGCTCCAGGGGTGGGTAACTATCAAACAACCATTTACTCCAAAAGCTTAAGCTTTTAGAGTGTTGTGTATCAATGTATATCAAGGGATTTTATCAATTCAACACCCCCCCACACGTGCGGGGTGGGAACTTTGCACGGGAACATATTAACAAGGGTGGAGGGACGCTCACACCATAAATAGGCCGGGCTTGATTTCCCGGTCTCTGGGCCAGACCTGATTTTCCTGACCCCCCATGGGAGAATAATATATTAGCGAGGCATATTTGCTGCTCTCGAGATTCGAACATAGGACCTTCCTCTCTGATACCATGTTAAATAACCATTTATTTCAAAAGCTTAAGCTTTTAGAGTGTGGTGTATCAATGTATATCAAGGGACTTTATCAATTCAATAGTAACAACTCGGGCAGATTGTTTCAAAGGATGCTGTAAGGATTGTTTTGCAGGCAATTAGGTAGTGGATTTTTTTAGGTTGACGATTACTCATCATCTGTCCTCTTTGTTTTTTTGTGTTCTGCCTATTTTCGAGGCTTATTTTGTGGTCGTAATAAAGTTTATTTATCTTTCAAAAAAAAAATCCAATGTTTTCAATGCCACCGATCAAGGTGACGATAACAGTGGCTGTAATGGCCACCGCCAAAAATAAAAATAAAAATACAATGGCTAATGCAGGACATGAATTTAAATATGATATGCAAGATTTCAGGCTTAGATCATACCAATTCAGAAACAACCATACAAATTCTACATCCCACATGAAAATCCAAACATTCAATTAAAGGGGAATCTATGCCGGTCCAGGCCTACACAAGCTAGGACTGCGCCAATAAAATTTATAAGTCAAACGATGCTCAAAGAGAAATAGAAATCAACTACACATGCATAAGAATTAGTCCCTAATCCAAGGGATTCCCCAATCTTAATTTAAGGAACCCTAGGGTGAGAAAATAGGCAAATAACTTAAGGAAAACGTAATCTAGGGCTAGGATTCATGAAAAATGGCTATGAGAGGATAAAAGAGGATAAAAACTTGAGCTAAAAGACGATCCCGCGTGTGTACAGCGGGGCTGGGGCGCTCACACGTGCGTAGGTACCTGTCCGCACGTGCGAGGGGGCGTCGATGGCGGAAAAGCTCTACTTGACCTTGGTCGGCCAGGGGTATGCTCCAAAACCCCAAAGTTTCGGGTTGATCCGAGCTACAGCTTGTGCGTGGTGTTTCGTCGAAGTTTCAGCCCTCCTACGGGCCGAAATCTAGAAACTTATTGTAATGAAGAAAACTGATGCAACAAAGGACGAATTCGAAGTACGGATGATGGTAGAAAATGAAAAAAAAAAGAAAGAGATGATGGATGATGGGGTGAATCGGAATCGATGTGGCTTTGCAATACGGTAGTTAGCCCTTCGAAAAGGGAGGGCTTTGCACCCACTTTTAAATTCTTCCACAACTCACGAAGAGAGCAGAAAAATAAAGCAGAATTTTTTTTATTAAACTTGAATGAATCAAAAGAACTACAGGGGGTGCCTATTTATAGGGAAAATTGTATACCTCGAAAACTCGCACTATGTGCGCAACCTATTATTTGGCGATGAAGTAAACTAAAATAAAAACCAAACAGAGAAATCTAAAGTGGTTGCGATGTTCTAAATAATAACAATAAACAAAATCTAAAATATGAAATCAATCCGACGAGTGGGCCACGATCATGAGATCCCATGATGGGCTTTTATTGACTATCGGGCCCACCCTTTTGAACCAAAACTTTGTCTTCTAGTTAGGAGGCCCTTCCTGGACGTCGTCATAGAGCCAGATCGATGGTGAATCCCTCCTTTTGCGTATGTACGTGCGTAGGGGGGTGGTGTGCGTGCACGTGTGCGCATGATGTCCCCATCAATGGCCCTGTAACAGGCTGTTATGGGGTTGTAGCAGACTGTTACGGGGCATTTTTTTTTTTTTCTTATAATGGCCATTACAGACCTGTAACGTGTAACAGTATCCACTGTTACCATTATGTAATGACCGTCACATAACCGTTTTCCGATACCATGTAACCGATATCATTCTTTTAATTGCCTTTTGAAGGAACACATGTTATCTAGGGAGTGCCAAAATACTCTTCCCTATTTCTTTTTAAGTTTGGAATTGTAATAATCTTAGCCTTCACCTGACAATTTGCTTTTAAATCGTAGATTAGCAAAACAATTACAACTGGCTGCTTACCAGACATTGGTCTTCCTCTTTGGGCTCTCAGAACTGGCCATGCTGGAAGTCATATTGACATCAGTCATATGCCAAGGCCGTCCCACCCAGTATTGATCTCACCCCAACTATTACATGCACATTCCAAAGGGTGAGCAAGCAGTCTTGCAGATGCAGTTACCAGGCAAACCACTAAGCAAGAAGCGCGCCCACACAAATGAAAGGTCATGCTCAAGTAGTTGGCTGTGCAAAATAGCAGGGTGCCCACCAATAACTGATTACTAACATGACTTACATGACAACACAGTCAATTATATGATTTATACGTCGGTATATGCACAATCAGCTTACTACGTAGCATCTGCTCCATATTTTATGATTCACTTATCCTTTTATTTGATGGACATTCCGTAGTGCTTTGTAGGGGCAGAGAAGATAGTTTCTACTCCACATAGGCTTGACTGCTTAGATGGATTCCATATTAAAATGGTAGCTTTGGGTTCAGAGCACTCGTTCGCTATTACTGGTAAGAAATCTTAAGTACGAACTCTCTCGAACTCTTCTGGCCTTACAGTACAAATTTTAGTCAGTGGAAGCATGCCAGTTTTACACATGCATCCTTACACATCAATCTTACACGTGGCTCATGTTATTGTGTGCATGGATACTTGCACAATATTCAAGCCTCTTATCAGGCAGGCCCGCCATAGAAATGACCTGGTCCAAAAATCAGGCCAGTTGGACAAACCAAACTGCTGGATTTGAGAAAAAAAATCTGTGGTTAAATAATTCTTACCAACTGTCTCCATTCAGTGCTCAAATTCAGCAATTGAGATTTTGTCCAACGAACTGGATTTTCCGATCAGGTTGCTTCCACATTTGTGCCTGTCTGGTGGGTGTCTAGAATCTCATACATGTATACCCTGATTGTATTTGTGCTGTTTGTAAGGACAACTAGTAATTTTTTTTTTTTTTTCACTAGTTTGTGTTCATGGAATTCCATTTTCCATCTTGATAATGTATAATGATCGATAATAGAGCAATAGCTTCTTTTCTCGTGATTGGCATTTGTTTATTTTGTTGCCTAGATGAAGGTGATGCCTTGAGCTGGGGTGCAGGGGGCTCTGGGAGACTTGGTCATGGACATCAATCAGGCATTTTAGGATTTTTAAGGAGCTCAAGGTTTGATTTGAAAATCCTACAGCATTTCTAAACAATTTACATAAATTACGTGGATGTTATATGCTTCTGTTGTATTGTTATTGGCTGATGACTCATCATTGCCAATCAGGCATTTTAGGATTTTTAAGGAGCTCAAGGTTTGATTTGAAAATCCTACAGCATTTCTAAACAATTTTTTACGTGGATGTTATATGCTTCTTTGTTATTGGCTGATGACTCATCATTGCACCCCCCCCCCCCTTTTTCTTCTTTTAATAAAATTTGCATTTACCTGTAAATAAAAAGACAACAAACATGCTTCTGTTTCTTGAGTTGTACTCTGTAGTGTGTTTTCATGACAATGAAAGTTGGGGACTTGAGGATGCTTAAAAATGACTTGTGCACATCAGCCCCATTTATTTTACAACACGTTCCATTTGCATGTTAACATACTAATAGATGAGCACGCCCTGCTGTCGTAACACTATTTTAGTCATAACATGTGTGCATACTAGATTTGTACCAGAGTTGGATACTTGGATGGGAGAAGTAAATTCCGGTGCTTAGATGCAAGCAATAATTAAACCATGTACATGCTGCTATAGGTTTTGGAAGTTTTACCCTGAAATTCTTTTTAAAAATTTCTCACTTGTTAGGTACGGAAAAACTTAGGCCACATGCTTACTGATGACAATTAACACAGTTGCAGATCAGGTTCCTAAATGGTGCCTGGGGATGTTTTCAAGGTGCCTGGAAGCATTTGAGAGTTTATTTGGATTTTTGGGTGGGGTCTGTGCCTTGTTACATATAGCCAGGAATATGATTAATTCAGACCCACTGGTTATTTGTTCCATAATCATGAAGCAAATTTTGACATGATTCATACTGAAACTTCAATTTGGGGAATGTTTAAATTGACGGGGTTCATTTTTGCTGTATTACGATTGTTGGAAATTGACAGGGTTCATTTTCACAGTATTAGGATTGTTGGGAGTGTCGCATGATGTACATTGTCTTTGGTATTCTTGAGGAGCACTATAACTCTTTGTTATGAGCTTGTGTAACCGTTCTTCTCTCTTTGTAGTGAAACTATGTTATAAATAAGAGGCTAAGGGAGAGGTGCTCTTTCTCTCTATATCTCTCAGGTATTGGAGTGGGATCTGTGCAAATCTAATCAGATTTGTGCTTCCTCTTCCATTCTCCTTCTCTTTAAATATCCTTTTTTCCTCTCTGGCGGGCCTTATAGGCCATCCTTCATCACCAACAGGCTCCACGTGGCTCACAGGCATGACTAGCAGGCCCTGTGTGGCCCACCAGTGACCAGAAGGCTCTCAGGGCCCTCCAGATTCTGAGTTATGTAGATCTAAGTGTCTAAAGTTCACCGCAGATTATTTTTAAGGCTTCGGTGAGGTTTATTGGATCATATATGCTGTTCTACAGAATGCAACTATTTACACTCTTAGAAATTATCTCTCTTGAGAATGACGAATGGCTAGGGGTGCAACTTGGGCAAGTTGGGTCAGGTTGACGGTCAACCTGAGCCCAACCCAAAATCCAATTGGGTCAACCCATGACATGATCCAACCTGAGACCTAAAACCCAGGGTGTGCCGTAAAGGTCGTTAAGGGGCCATAATGGCCGTTACATAGAGGTTATGGTGGCAACTGTTATACTTTACGGGGTTGTAACGGCTGTTGTGGAAAAAATCATTCGTAATCGCCATTACGGCCTCGTAAAGACCATAACGGGCGTTATGGCCTGTATTGTAAAGGTAACAGTGGTGGCTGTTATGGCCACTATTACCGTTACAGAATACCTTGCTAAAACCCGATCCAAACCGAATTTACTAGGGCTTCAACCGTAACCCATCTTGGGTTGGGTCGGATTGATGAATAAAAAAAAAAAAAAACTCTTTATCAATTCTTGTTCCTCCTCTTCTACTTGATGTTGGTGCAACTTGAGAGAGATCAAGAGAGGGGTTTTGGAAAACCAACATCTGTTTCCCTTTCATTTCCTTTTCGGTGTGGTGGGTTTATATATATATAGGATATGGTGCCCCATAGCACAATACCATACTGATTGGGTTTCCCCACAGCTTGCATCTTGGATGTTGATCTGAGCTGTCCATGTTCTCATTAGTGCCTTGTAGAAGCTATGATCTTACAATCATGCTTCATTGATGTTCCTGACCTTCGACTCTTGGGTCTGACTATGAGACATTAAAGGATTTACTTTTCAAAATTCATCTTCATACACAATCATTGGGTCAACAAATTTTCTTATGCTGGCCCCTCTACCATAGAATCCAGAATATGAATGGTTGAAATCATCATCTAAGATGCAGACCGGTGGTGAAAACCCACCTTGTATGGTAGCTGCTATATGGTTGGCACCTATAATATCCAAATTACCAGGGAATTCCTATTATGGAATAGGTTTGTTAGAATACATCTAGAAACGATACATAGGGACTTGGGACTTTAGCCTTTGAATGTGGTCATCAGAAGATGATCGAAACCGTTTATGTGAAGGGTCTCACTCTGTACAATGATACATTAAATAAAAGCTCCTAATTTGTATAGTTTCAAGTTTCAACCCTTTCAAAATTGGCTTATTAGCTTTGAAATAGATGGCCAGTAACCTCTATATGATCAAAGGATTGAAATATTAAATCTGCGAGTTTTTTGGGCGTTCCCCAACCAAAGGTAGCCATATCACATAAACAATCTGGATCATTGCAAAGCATCCAAATCCAACGACTAAAGACCCCCTGCTATAGTAAATTAGGATGTGTTCTACCAAACCTGATTGCTTAATGCGTGTAGTTGTGTAAATTTGCAGATACAGGTTTGCTTTGTCTACTTAGGATCCGATGTGAGTCACCACCCACTGGGCCCACATGCTAAGATGGTCCATTGGTTTTGTTAAACAACCACTTGCTCTAAAAGCTCGAGCCATTAGAGAATGGTGTATCAATGTATATCAAGGGACTATAACACTCCCTTGCACATGCGGGGTGGAACTCCGCATGGGAACACACTGGGCAAGGGTAGAGGGATACTCACTCACACCATAAATAATGGCCCCCCGTCGGAGAATATATTACGGAGGCATATTTGCTTCTCCTGGGATTTGAACACATAACCTTCTACTTCGATACCATGTTAAATAACCACTTGCTCTAAAGGCTCGAGGTTTTTGAGTAAGTGGTTGTTTGACAGGTTTGAACAGTCCATATTTTCTCAACTACCATAATTAAGAAACTTACCCATAATCATGCTTTTAATAATGATCCTTGTCTTTGATTTTAAGATTTTAATGAGAGCCATTGGAAAATTTATTGCTAATACTACCCAATTCATCTACAGAATGATGGTAACAATCATCCATTGAGCAAAGTTTCATATGGTGGTCTGAGTAGATCAGATTCCGCAACATGAATGGTTCGGATGATTAGAAAACTCCACATGTGGGCTCCAGTGGATGCAACAGACGCTTGATCCTGAATTGTGGTAGAAGCAAAATGAACTCATGTATTGCTATGGGTAGAGTTATGATGCTTGGGGCTGAGGAGTTGATATTCTGGCTATGTGTAACACTTGATGCACAGGCGATGGGTCATTTACTAGAGACATGAAATGGACCATCTGTTTCTGTTTGAGTCGTGTAATTTGAATAAGTAACACATATACTTGTGGTATACTCATCTAGGTCATTTGTCGTTAAAGTCTCTTTCAATTACTTTTTTCAAATAAATTTATTAGTAATGTGAAATTCCAATATGAAATATGCTAGCTGTCAAAACATGTTAGAACATAGTTCTAGTTGTTTATAATTATACATTATTCACTCTGATGCCTAGGTTCCTGCCTTGTTACTTCTGTATTTGGTTATAGATATTTCATGTCTTTCATTGATGATTATTCTCAGAGAAATGAAGTTGCATCCATTTTAAAAATATTTCAGAAAAAGGGTCAAATATAATTTGATGTGAAAATAAATTTTTTTTTTTTATAGGACTAACAATGCTCAAGAATATCTATGCCATGATTTACAAATTTACTTTGTAGAAATGGTGGTGGGTTTCTGAGCATGGGTGCTAGAGAATGGTTCAGTGATTCAAAGGGATACTAGCAAAATGGACCCTCATACTAAAGCTGATTTGAGGGAGGGACATCACAACAGATTACGAATTGAGTAATGATGTTTTCGATATCTGGCAAGCAAAGGTGATAAAATTTGGTCTTGGATGGATGCTTGGCTTGAGGGTACCCCATTGGTGGTGTTGTTACAGTTGTCATTACTTTTTTAGTGAACAAGGAGGAAGAAGTTCGGGATGTTACAAGCTTTTGGGAAGCACGATGGTGCGGAACATTAGATTACAGAGGAATATGGATGACGAGTAAATCAAACTTGTTGGCGATTTTGCTTAGAAGATTGTTGGATGTGTAATTTGATCCCTCTTTGGAAGATAGGATGACCTGGAAATGGTCCCAGAATGGTTTCTTCTCAGAGATATCGATGCTCTCTACACTCTTGGACAAGACAAATACAATCCTTCCATGTGCAATAGTTTGAAAGTCTCTGATGCCTCTAAGAGTTGAAGCGTTTTCTTGGACTGCTTTGGCAAATAAAATTCTGATGCTAGGTAACCTTAAAATGGGGAGCATATTTCTGCCAAAAAGATGCATTATTTGCATGCTAGAAGAGGAAACAATCAATCACTTATTCATTCATTTTGGCATGGCTAAATAATTTGGGCTTTTTGCCTGTATCCACAAGGATTAGTCTCACTTCAAAAAAGAGGTGGGGACACCCTGTGTCTTCAAAATAAAATAAAAATAATAATAATTTGGGCCTCTTTTTTTTTTCCTACCAAGATATGGTATGCATTGGGTTTGCTATGGATCCGTTGGCGATGTGCTAGAATGGTTCCATGGGCCTTTCAAAGCTTGCAACAATTTCATACGGGTCCTTGCTTTTTTTTTTTTTTTTTTTGGGATCTTGTGGGGATTTGGAAGGGAAGGAATGATAGGATTTTTTGCCACAAAGTTGGTTCTAGTGTAGCTCTAAAAAGGAAAATTTTGTCGATGATCATTAATTGGGTTCTTGTGATGCTGGAGTTCAGGCACTGGTTATTTTTGGGCCTTGTGAGAGGCTAGAGTGGGGATTTTGGTGGTCCGGTACATGACTTTGCCTTAGGGGAATATATCTTTATCTTTTGTTGCTTTTTTTTTTTTTTTCTTTTCTTGCTGGTTTTCTTTAATGGTGTATTTTTGATTTTCCAGGGAGGTGACAAGAATGTCAGTTGTTTTTTGGTTGTTGCTTTCTGTTTTCTTTTTTGGTTGGTATACTTTGTCATCTTTCTTTCCCAAAAAAAGAAAAAGGGTTTACTCAACAGTATGGAGTCAGTTATCAAGGGACATTTGCTCTAGTGGCAAAACCGAATTATGTGTGAGTTCCTTTGTTTGTTGCTGCTGATTGGAAGTATCTTGTTCTCAACTTGATGTGAAGAATGCAGTTTTCCATGCTGATCTTTAGGAGGAAGTTTATATGGCCCTTCCTCTTAGTGTTTGTCTTTAGGGGGAGAGAGGGCAAGTTTGTGGGTTGAAGGTTATTTATAAGCTAAAACAATGTCCCAGAGCGTGGTTTGAAACTTTTAGCAATGCCAGATCCATCAGAGTACATTTGACCTTTCGCTGTATATTAAAAGGAGCAAGGGTGCTACTACTATGGAGATGGTGCATGTCAATGACATAGTTTTCACAAGAAAAAAAACATTGATGAGAGTTAAATGTCAAATCATATTTAGGAAGTGTTTGAGATTGAACTTGCTAGATCTAGACAAGGCATATTCATTTCTCAAGAAGATTAGTGTTTTCTGAGACAAAAGTCTGGTGATGAAGGTGTCCATAAGTGTTCAGTGAGTTCATCTATTTACGTTAATTTATCTTCTAATGGTAAATTAATTAAAGTTGGGGTGAAGGAAAGAGGGAGAGAGAAGGGGATGAAGCTGTAAATGCATATTTTCTGTTATGTTCTTATGCTCAAACTTTTCAGCAATATCTGTCTGATTATTTAATAAAGAGGGCATCTCGACCCACTGGTTCTCGGTTTCGAACAACTTTCCATTTCCCAAAATCTTACTTGGGTGTAAATATTTTTTCATTGGAAATTTCACAGGCTTCTATACAAAAGGCTAAGAAGAGAAACTTATCGCTCCAAGTGACATTCCTCATTCTCTTCAAGATTATCTGTACATAGCCAAGTATGAGAAATCGGATATGGAGGCTATGTGACAATCATTAACATATGGTGTTTAGTTCTCGTAATCCTATTTCACTTGTGTCCTTTGTACATACTATTTTTCAATGTTGATGAGAAACTTTTAGTTTGTTTCTTCTCTCTCTCTCTCTCTCTCTCTCTCTCTCTCTTTTAATTAAAAATTTAAACTCAAGAAAAGCAAATCTTCCTATTACATTGAATAACGTTAAACTATTGTCTATCAGTGAATATATACCGAGGCTCATCAAGAATCTTGAAGGGGTCAAGGTACTTTTGATATATATTTTATACTTTCTGTTCGCCTGTGGCTCGTTGATATGACTACTAAACAGCATCATTTCAGAACTGGCTTACAATGATTGGTCCACTTTGGATCCAATTTAAATGTAAATGCAGGTTACAAAGATTGCTGTGGGGTTGTTGCATTCAGCCTGCATCAGCGGTAATTTCAAAACCCTTTCCTATTGCTCATGCCAATTTTTGAGTAAAGATTAGTTGGGCAGATGTTTATAATTTTCATTTCTTGAATTCTATTACGCTAGCAGAACAAGGATCTGTTTTTACATTTGGTGAAAGAACAATGGGTAGGCTGGTAAGTGCAACAAGCTTATGGTTTAACAAGCATAATTCACATTGGTAGTTCAGTTTAATCACTTCAAAGCTTTTGTGGTTCAGCTGACTAATGCATGTATGAAAATTTTTAGGGCTTTGGAGAAGCAAACAATGCAACATCACCATCCATTATCAGTGAAATTCCCTTGTCACAAGGAGTTTCTTGCGGTGGTTATCACACATGCATTATAACTGGTACTTTCTTTTATACATAATTAAGAACTAACCTTTTGTTTATCAAATGAGATTGAGTCTGTTAGTATACTAAAGATTACAAGGCTTGTCCAGAAGTGGGCAAGGCTTAGAAAGTATTCATCACCATGAATTTCTCGATAGGGCGACTAGTGGAGGCTCATCCCATAGAGATGTAAAACACTTCTGAAATCTAGATGACAAATGCTGAGAAAGAGAATTCCCTCCAGGTCTCTTGCCTGTGTTCAAGGAATCATCTCCTTCCATCAGAAGTGTCACTTGTGGCAGATGAGGCTGGAGCAGGGGCCCATTCAGTGCTAAGGGAAGATTTCTTTGGTGAATGATTCCCTTTGCCATGATCTGTGGTCTTTGGAAAGAGAGAGATGGGCATATGTTCCATTTGCAAGGAGATGTCTTATGAAGCTCTTTTTGGGAAAATGAAGAGCTCCCTAAATTGGCGCTTTGTTTGTAAGGAGTTGTGTTGACACTTGGGCAATGGGAACGAGGTAGTTATTGGAGGTGAGCATAATATTAGAGCATCCATGGTTGGATTCCCTCCTAGATGAGGCCTGGAGTCTTCAGTTTTGGTGGCGGGATCATTAGAGATGTCCATAGAAACATCTCCAGCTTCTTCCTCTGTCCCATGGGGTGGAAAGAACTCCAGCAAAGTCTTCAAGAACAATCCAGCTCTTTTTCTAGTGTTTTGAAGGTCGAGAGTTGGTATATGAATATCCTCTCTTGGACGAAAAATAAATCAGCAGAATTTTTTAGATTGGCCTTTGTTTTCAATGACAAGGGATGTGGTACCTAGATTAAATATCTTTTGCACTCTGTGTCTAGAGGATCCAGTTAATTCCTCAGTTTGCTTGCTAAAGTTGCAGTCGGCGGTTCTTGTTACGTTTGATCGTTCTCATAATTGTGTTTTTCTATTTCCCTATGATAAAATATTTCTACTTATTCATAAAAAAGGACGGACTTGTTAGCTTTACCACATTTTATAACACTAACTTACCTTCTATTTCCCTCATTATTCTGGTCCTGGTTACCCCAATTTAAGCATATTAAAGGACAATATCACCGAAGTACTTTTTTTTTTTGACCAAAATTTCACCTAATTACTCTTCCCTAATGAACACTATGACACTTACACATCCTGGGAATTGAGTCTTTTCTTGTATTTCTCTCATCTGGTGGATTCGTTAACCTCCTATTTACTGATGAGCTTGTGAGCCTCAGATTACTGTTCCTTTCATATATTCTCTAGAAGAGGTTGTCAGTGTCACTTCAGTTCTAGTTTTTGTTTTGGCCTGTACATGGACAATGTAACCATTCATCAAATCAAGTTGTTCATACAGGTGAGGGAGAGCTGTACACATGGGGTTCAAATGAGAATGGTTGCCTTGGCCTTGGGTATCTGCTGCTCCAATAAGTTTATCAAGAACCACTACTTAATTGGGGAGTTAAGAATTCCAACTTAGGGCTCGTTTGGGAGCATGTAAATGGAGGTAAATGGGAAATGGAATTGGAAGTAAATGAATTTGGAGTAAATGGCTTACTCAGCATGTGTTTGGAGGGAGTAAATGAAATGCATTTAAAATCCAAATATTTTGTTTGAATAGGAGTTTTGGAATACATTGGAATTTTTCAGTATATTCACAGTAACATATGTGATATCCCAAATCAACTTTAATATCTCAAATTAGTGTACATATGTGATATTTAATAGATTGATTGTAAGAAGCCCATTGAAATATATAATTTAGCCAAAAATAAAAAAATCTTGAGCCTCGGGTGGGCCACAAACATAAGGATCGCAAACAAGCAACTTACCAATGCTTTTTAACCATCCATTTAGATGGCCAACCTTTATACGGTTTGGATCATTTTATTGGTGTGATTTTAGTGATGTAGCTAGTATTTGAATGATTTTAGAGCATCGCTAGCATGTCATGTATACAGTGGACATGTGCGTACCTCCACCTTTGTATAGTCGCATGACTATCCAAGGGAGTTCATTAAGACATTTCACCCCATTTACTTCCAAATCCTCTCTCGTAGGGAGGATTTCATTTACAAGCCCATTTACTTCCATTTCGTTTCATTTGCATGCATTTACTTCTATCCAAACACACTTAAAATACCATTTACCTTCATTTACTCCCAATTCCCTCCATTTACCTCCATTTACTTCTATCCAAATGGCCCCTTAGTATTTCAAGCTAATTTAGATTTTCTTCATTTTCAGTGGCACAGATGCAGTCCATACACCCGTAAAAGTTGAAGGTCCATTACTGAAATTTCCTGTATCTGAGGTTTGTTTTGCATTTCTCAGTTCAAACAACCTTGTAGATAATAGATATTAGGTGCCTCGATATAAAAATAGCTTTGACTGTAACTGTTAATTGGCACTGTTATTATTTACTACTCACTTTATGAGAAATATGCATGCTGCAGGTATCTTGTGGTTGGAAACATACAGCTGCAATTTCTGGTGAGCAAGTTATACCGCAACTTAAAATCTACATAGAAAATTGTGGCATTCACGTGTACTATTTCTGAAAATTTCTATGCTCTTTTCCATAATTAGTATTTTTTTTGGTGCATGGTTATCCAACTAGACTATAATTTATCCATGCACCTTCAATCAAATTCATATTGGATCTTTTGGGCTATGAGTCAAATAGCAAATATGAGTCTACTGTGTTCCTATATAATGAATGTTGTTTTGTCAATGAAACATGCAATCAGTTTTTTGGCATAAAATATGAGCTCATTTTCTCCATTTATCTCTTCTCCATTTCTTTGTGGGAGTTCAATTCTCTTATCGGCATCATGACTAACAAATACTAATATGGCCTTTCAGGCCTTTGGTTGTCGATGTGATGAGGTAAGCTGATAAGGCACTATTAAATATTTACATTAATGAGTGTGTGACACATTCAGAAAAAATGAAGGATTGGCCTTGGCAAGCAGTGGTATATTTTACAACTGAATATATTACCCTACATAACTTGAGCAATTGTGGGTTATTTTACAAGTACTCCTAACCAAATTGGCTGAGGACAATTTGGTCTCTCGGGAATGTGCTTTACTTCAGCATGGACTTTGGGTGGCATTGGCAAGTCTAGAGTGTTAGTCAATTCATTGCATTTTGTAGCTCAATGAATGCTTTGATACTTTATCCATGGTCGGCCTTCTGTAATTGGAATATTTTTTATGCAGATCATTTCTATAAAATGGTTGGAAATGGCAATAACCTTCATCTGACTGTTGGTTCCAGGTAGCAATCTTTTCACATGGGGCTGGGGAGGTTCACATGGAACATTTTCCATAGACGGTCATTCTTCTGGAGGACAATTGGTTTGCTTCTATCCTTTGTAACTAAAGATAGCTAACCTTGTCTAACTGTTTTCATGTAACAATTTGTGCACAGACTTGGATGGTCTATGGGAGACTGACATAGGAATGAGATTTATAGGTTTCCTAGGCTTGTAACCATGCACTACTTCAAAAGGACTCATTCCTATTGTCCTATTGACCAGACTACTGTATGCAAACATTGCAACTGGTAAGACTAAATCTCAAGTCCTAATATGGTCACCCACAAGACATCGCAACAGATTTCCTAGGCTTCGATTAACCAATTTTGTTTTACTGTCAATCTGAGGGTGGTATGCTGATGAGAACTGAAGTCTCGTACCCATCATGTGCTAAAGTGTATCACAAAAATAACTCACGAATCTCACATCTTTGTCAGACACAATGGTTTTTGGCAAGCCATGCAAACGAACCAACTCTCCAAAGAATATTTTGGCAATGGGAGGAAATGGGCCATTTTACAACATGGGAGGAAATGGGTCATTTTAGAAAAACGGTCAATCACTACAAATATGGAATTATGCTTTTCGATCGTCTTGGGAAGCCCAAGCATGAAATCCATACTTATGTCTTGCCACGGAGCATAAGGGACTCGTAAAGGTGTATATAATCCTGTATTTTGCCTTTTTTGCTTTGCTAGATGATAAGTCCTACATTGCCCAATAATTCTGGCGACGTCTCGCTTAAGACTTGGCCAATAAAATCCATCTTTGACAAGGGCAATACTCTTGTCTCTTCCAAAATGTCTGGCTACTTATCCTGCATGAAGCTTCCAAACAAGGAAGTTTCACAAGGAAGTACGGGGAATGCATGGTCTATCCCCTTTAAATAATAACTCTATAATCAGGACAAACCCGTTATTACTCCGCGACTACGCTCATGGATAGGAATAATGCCACTCTACGACTAAGGGCATTGGCAGGTTTGTTCTTAATTGCGGCTTTGTGTTTTAAAACAAAACTATACTCTTGGTGAAACTCAACCCACTTGGCATGCCTTGGGTTCAATTTCTTTTGAGAGTTGAGGTATCACAAAGCCTCCTGATTAGAAAATAAGACGAACTCTTACAGTAGTAAATAATGTTGCAAGGATTGAACTACCACGTAAAATTCCACGTCATAGGTAGAATATCGTTGCTTCACCTCATTCAACTTTTCACTAAAATAGGCGATAAGTGCCCTTCCTGGCTAAGTACTTCACCTATACCTACACTAGATGCATCACACGCAACCTCGAAGATTTTAAAAAAGTCAAGAAGGTGCATCACAACAGTCTCAATCGTCCTTAATATCATTGAATGCTCCGGAGGCCGCATTAATCCATTTGAACTCTCCCTTCTTAATGCAATGCAACCTGTACAAGATTCTCTGATGTTTTGAAATCCTCTAGCTTCGAAGTTAACCTCTCAAAGAGCAAGCTTTAAGGGGTTAATCTGAAGGAGGGGGAGGCCTCCTCTCTTGCGGAAGTGTTGGGCTGCTGGGATGGTCTTTACCTACTTCGTACTTAGGCCTCTCATTGTGTATTGGAAAGCCCGCTAAACATCTATGGGATGTCGTTATTGAGAAGAAACTCTCCCCCCTGGAAGGTAGATTGGCAGACTGAGTGGAGATACCTCGTTTCAACACTTGAGGTCTTGGTATCGATCCCTAGTGGGGGTGGCTAACATGGGTGTGTACTAACAAGCTAACCCAACACCAAAAAAAAAAAAAAAAAAAAAAAAAAGAAGGTAGATTGCTCTCCTTGGGTGGAAGAATTACCCTTATTAAATCCGTCCGCTCGAACCTAGAGCTATATTTTATGTCCCTTTATGTTGTCCAAAATCAGTCCTCTTGAGGATCGACAAGCCGCGCAAAGATTTTCTCTGGGAAAGGGGTGCCCAGCAGAGTTGGGTAAATGGGTGTGGAGGTTTGGGGTGGAGGAGAGCTTGCGGAGAAAAGGTCATCATGGGTAAGTATGGTGTCTCGAGTTTGGGCAGATGGATCAAGGAATCCTCGTTGTACAAGGCTTCTTTCTGCTGGAATCATATCGCTTGTATGGCATGCAAAGTTCTTCCAGAGACAAGAATCTCTTTGTGCAGCGGGGTTAATGTGAAATTCTGGGATGGCATTTGGTTACGGGAATATCATTAAGATCTCACTTCCCTCGCCTCATGAGATTATGTTGAACCAATCCATTTGAATTGCTGATTGCTTTAACGTCCTAGACACCGGAGGAGTGTGGCTTACCCCTATGCACCAGAACTCGACCAATGTTGAGATTGAGGAGATGACAAATCTACTTTCCGTGTTGGAAGGAATTAACCCAGATCCGAATGCTACGGATGATTCGTTTTGGCTTGGGGGTAAGTCAGGCAGATTTTCTGTTCGTTCTTTTCTTGGGGGGATGGGTCCTGCAGTTTGATGTTCCACACACACACACACACAAGGAAAAAATAGGATCTTAACCATTGGGATGGTTTTGCCTTTTGTCTCTCTTGTTTTTGATGAATGGAGAATCAGTATCACATTATTTTTTCATTGCCCCTACGCCAAAGGTGCGTTGGGCATCATCTCTGCCTTCAACGTGTCTTGGGTTATGCTGAATTCTATGGGGGATTTTTCTTGTTTTGTCATGTGGGGAATCCTAGATCCAAAGATAGGCATAAATATCATTTGGTGCTGTTGGCTGCTTTGTAGTGCATCTGGCTAGAAAGAAATGAAAGATGTTTCTGGGATAGCTGTCAGCCTCAGGGTTCCAGGTTATTTTGCTTGTTAAGGATTAGGAATCCTAACCTTACCTTGTACTACACACGCACGCATGCACGCACCTTTCATCTTTATAAAAAAAAAAAGAAAAAAAAAAAGTAGAAAGAAAACAGGTGAACTAAGTTTCATCCAAGAAAGTGGACAGTTTAACATTTAATGGATTGATGCCTGTTGTTTTAGATCCTATAAGCAGAAGTTTCTCTTTGGCAAAGTTCTTTAAAATCTTCCTGAACAGTTATTTTGAGGAAGAAATCATTTCGATTTCTTGTTGGCTGCCAGCATGTAAATGAAAATTGTGATTTATATGCAGGGCCACGGGAATGATATTGACTACTTCGAACCCATGATAGTGAACTTAGGCAAAGAATGGAAAGCACTGCAAGTATCATGTGGGTTCAATCACACAGGTGCCATATTCGAGTATTCCGAAGCTTGAGGTAACTTCCAGCATCTGTTATTATACGGAGATCCCTATTTCTCATATCCATTCATCTGATACATTATTTGTACATCTAGAGTCTTCTAATCTGTAAAGAAACAGGGCATCATTTGTTCGTAAGCTTATGATGAAGCATCACATAAGAGTGTAGCTGTTCAATACCTTTCAATGTGTATTAATATGCTAGTAATAAAGGTGTATTGTTTGGTGGAACCAAATTTCAGTATCTTAGTACAGTGAGATATAGAACCAATGTAAATCATTTATTTATTTATTTACATAGTTGACACTGCGTGTTGAAGCCATAGTTCAAAAACCCAAAAACTCGACTGGAGTCAATGTCCAGTCAGGTCAACTTGAGCGAGTCTTCAGTTGACACTCTGCTTGTTGAAGCCCTTGTTCAAAAACCCAAAAACTCGACTCGACTTGAGTCAATGTCTAGTTAGGTTGACTCGAGTGAGTCTTCAGTTGACTTGACTTTATATATATATATATATATATATATATATATATATATATATATATATATATATATTGATGCAGGACAATTAACCACTTGCTCTAAAAGCTCGAACTGTTAGAGTATGGCGAATTGACCCATTTATCTCATAGCCTAGGCCCCATATCGCATGGGTTAGGACGTCGGCCGAACCCCCTTCGTGGGTCCCAAATCACATGGACCGCCTACCCCGAGTGTGTCCCCGCATCCCATGGGCTACCCCACTCGAGCCTGGTGTGAAATGCATATTAATCACCCCCGGTGAGGAGTCTTAAATAAAAGATCTTCTCCGTGGGCCGCACCCACCCCAAGTGTGCCTCTGCATCCCACAAGTGACCCCACTCGAGCCCGGTGTGAAATGCGTATTAATCACCCCCGGTGAGGAGTCTCAAACACGAGATCTTCTCCATGGGCCGCACCCACCCCAAGTGTGCCTCTGCATCCCACAAGCGACCCCACTCGAGCCTGTGTGAAAATACCCCTGTGTTTTTATATATATATATATATATATATATATATATATATATATATATATATATATATATATATATATATTAGAGTTTAGTAAATAAGTAAAATCATTTGACATGGATAAATATAAAAATCAATTAAATCTAAATGCATCATTTGCTATTGGTGTGGTGGTAACTTTCCTTCCACTTGCAGAGTCAAGGTTGTGAGTTCAAATCTCACTGTCCTCATTTGCATTTTATGCCTAAAAGGTAGTTGGTATGGGCAAGTGACTCAGTTTAGTCACGCTGAGTTGTATCTAGTCAAGTCGACCTACATGCACTGCAGAGTTTTTCAGTCAATACAATATATGTATTTGAATCTTGAAGCTACAGAACTACTCATACGCAGGTGCCACAAACAATCCATGAAAACCAGGATAGTACCACAGACATGATCCTCTTAGGGGCCGTTTGGCCGGGTGGATTGGAAGGGAGTGAATGGTATTAGGGTGGATGGCGTGGATTTCTAGGTAATGATGGTGTTGTCAGCGGATTGTCTTGAGATCCATGGGATTGCTATCTCCCTGGATTGATACATCCAGTCCGTTTGGCAGGCCCGGCCAATCCGGAGATTAAAGCTTCCGATCCCTTCCAATCCCACGAACCAAACACGTCGCAGGCTAATTTGAATGGATTAGGATGGATTGGATGAGATTTAAAGGTAATGATGGTGTTGTCAGTGGATTGTCTGAAGATCCATCGGATTTGGATCAGATCACCTACACTGTTTGGCACGCCCGGCCATTCCCGGGATTTACCATCCAATCCCTTCCAATCCAACTGGTCAAACGGGCCCTTAAAGATATGGTTATGGGGCTATGGCCCATCATGTGGATTGGCCATGGTATGAAAAGAATCCATCATATACCACTAATATACAGATCAGCACCAAAGAAATCTTTTTGTTAATGGGAGGGCAAGAAAAAAGAATCCATCAAGACAATCAATGCAAGGCCCAACATGAAGAGATGGTTTAGAGACAGTTTGCCAATGTGGTTCGCTTCAGCATTAGCTTCGAGAATCATGTGACCATCTACTGGGGCCTTGCAAAGGAATCGGATGAGATTATTGCTGACATTTATCACATATAATTCTGCCATGTAGTAGCCATTCATCATATAACTGGTGTCAAACTCAACAGGCAAAACTCAAATAGATCAGGTGGTCAGGATTGCCCAAGGTTCCAATTATCTCTACTATATATAATGTGAGCAGCTGTACCCCTGTGAGCATTTCCAGTCTTGAGCTCTGGTTTGTAAAAGGACATGACAAGGGATTTAAAAAAAAACTCAAGGCTAATTAGGGCCATTTCGAGGTATGGCGGTTGGCGATTGATATGGTCCTTGCTCCAGATTAGGGGCATCTTCAAGGGGGCTTACCAGTGCACAAGACACTTAATAGTGTGTGGGAATTAATATCTGCTTTATTATTTGATAACAACTAAATTTATAGAAAAACCTAGGACTCATCTAAGATTTGAATATGCCAAAGATAGGATCTATCTAGAATTTTGGATTTGCATCTAAGATAGCAAAAAATACAAAATAGTACCCAATCTAAGCTAATTCCTATCCAGCTAGGATTTTATTTTACATTTTTATTATTTATTTTGTTCTTGGATCCTATCAATAACACTTCATTCAGATTTTTTTTCTTCTCTCTCTCAATTTAGAAAATGAAGGAAACATGAGAAAAAGAGAATGAAACCTTCCTCTAACATGTATATTAGGATCATTGCCCTTAATGTATAGGCAGAAATCTCTCTCGACAAAAAAAAAGGGGGGGTCATTGCCCTTAATTAATTTAATGTATGTTATGTTTCAAGGGCTATAAAATTAGGGACAAAATGACCTTGAAAATAATAAATAAAGGACTATTCAAATAAAATGTATTTTATTCTTAGTTTGCATCAAAGATGTATTGCTGTACTAAGGTGTTTGTATGTGAATGGGCTGATGATACATCCTACTGTGACAATGTCCATATTATGATATGCATATTTAGAAGGTTGGGATTGTTTCATGGCTGTGGTTTTTGGCTATGGCCCATCCATGTGATGGCCTCACCAGATCAACCCAATCAAACTTGCTGTCTGTATGGTAGGGATCACCCCTTGCACCAAGGGCGCTTTAAAAATTGCTTGTACAACTACATAACTTTTAGTTTGGGAGTAAAAATGATCATATACAAACGATGTATGTTAAATTAGCATACAGTGTTTTTATTTTCCACTTGTGTGTAGATCCAGTGGAACATCGAAGTTGTGAAATGGCAAGCCATACCATGAATAGAAATTGGAACAATCTACTCATCTTGTGGGTCACTTTCATACACCGAGATCGGCAGTGTACCTGCCTGATGAATGGACCATCCTGGTTTTCGTCCCAAGTGATCTTTATGATGTGGCCCACCTTTTCTACGGTTCAATTGTTATAAATAAATGACATGTTCACGGATAATGAAAACGTTGTATCTGATCATTTCTCGTTTGGTGCAACTCTTCTACCACCGTCTCTTTTCATGGATACTCTCTCTTTTTTTCTTTTTTCTTTTTTCCGCACTTTCTAGTGTATTTTTCTTCCACCTTTTGATATAATTTATAGTGTATTACCAAAATAGACAGGAAAGGGTGTATCTATCAAAACGGTGGGCATGACTATCAATTTCCTTTATTTGTTTTTTTTTTTTCCCCAAATCTAAGTTAATTTTAATCATTTTATGATTTATCTTGGTGACAAGACACGTTAGCTTTGATTTGTCAAAATCTGATATGATATTTCTGCTGCTTGTCCTTCGTTTGACAATGAATTCGGAAATGACTGATATATACTCTTCTAATTACTTTGCCATGTAAAAAATAAAAATTAAAAAATTAATTAATTTTTTTTTAGAAAAAAAACAAGGTATTTCAATCAGAAAAATTTACAAATAGAAGAAATAAATAAATACAATATATTTTCCTAAAAGCATATTTTCAGCAAAGATCTCCCATCGATTGCTTTTTTATTGCTTCATCATTCTCGACGATAGCAAAAACATAAGTTTTGGATTGGTCAAGGTCCATCTTCACAAAAAAAATAAAGAGGGTTTAAATTATTTTTTTAAAAAAAAATGCATAACCGTGGTTATAGGTATTATCCAAGTGGTATATGTGGGAGAGATCTTATTCGTTCATCAGGGCTGACCACTAAAATGGTTCGGCCAACCAAGTACACGTATCCATGTCCATTCTCGTGTTAACAGCCAGAGATGATCGATCTGATGGTTAAGGTTGTCCGTTTAGAACAGCTTCTGGGCCTTGGACAATCAAAGTTGACATATAAAAGATGGATGGTCCAGATCGATGATCAGACCGTCCAAAGCTCCTTTACAAAAAGCCACACAATACTGCGTTGCACTAACAGTTATACTGGATAAAAGAAGAAGAAGAAGAATAATAATAAAATATAAAAGTCGCGTATACATTTATATTGGGCCATTCACTATTGGCTGAAATATCAGTGGGCCCCTATCACGGATTGGGTTACACTGTATTGTGGATTCACTGCCATCTTAAATGGTGGTGAGGCATCCACGAACACCATCGCATACATTCGGCAATCCAAAATGTCCAATTCATGGGCCCCACTGAACGGAGCATGCGTCGGAAGTCACTTTGATAGGAACATACGAAACATCTAATCCTGTTTGCTGAATTTGAACCGCAGACTTTTATTTTAAACATGATTTGACGGCCACCAATTGGATGGTTGGGATTGTTTCACACCACCAATTGGGTAGTTAGGATTGGTTCACTGTGGCTTTCGGCTAATGCTCCATCCACGATGGACACTGCAATTTGGACAGTCTGGATTGACATAATTGCATATCACATGTATTACGATAAGTTGCCACCATTTAAAAAAGTGGACCATCAATATCTTGTCTTCTAGTTCTATATAACTCAACGTTGGTGGTAAACCAATACCTTTATTTAAAAATGGTGGTGGACCATCAATATCTTGTCTTCCATATAAATCGACGTTGGTGGTAAACCAATGCCTTTACACCGTTGATGGACCATGACCCAAAATTTTCCCAGAATGGAAGATGCTAAACCACCATATTTGCTTTGTCTCAGTTGAATGTGGACTGTTGCTATATATCTCATCTGAACCGTTTACTTGGTGGCCACAAATTGAAAGGTCATATTTTTCGGACATGCTCCAACCACAATGGTATCCAAAAACTTGTGACCCACCTGATATGTCTGACATCCAATCAGTCCATCATGACGAAGTGACAAAATGGGGCCCACAGGGAAAGTGTGGATGAGGATGCCCACCTTTGAGACTTTAGGCCCACCGAAGTTCTGGACCAGGTTGATATTTGGCTTTCCCTTCACCCTAGTGAGACTAACCTGATGGACAGGTTGGATGGCATATAAATATCAGATTGGATCCTGAAAGGTTTCCATCATGGGCGTCCCCATCTCCACCACTCCCTGGAGGGTGGCCCACTTGAGTAGATTTCACACACATTATGGTGGGCCACACAGCTTTTTGTGGCATGGGCGTCCTACCAGGCTACCATTGTTGTAGGAATTTTTTTTTTTTTTTTTTTAATTTAAAAAAACACGCACACACACCACCACACACTCATGCCATAGTGGATTTTCACCACCTATGGGTACTCGGACCCTCGATCAGGTGTTGAAACTCTTGAGGCTACCATTGTTGTTGTAGGAAATTCGCGTCGGTTTGTGTTGCTATCGAATGAACTCCCACCATTCATGAAAAGGGTACTCATCAAAGATAGGAGAATAAGCGAGTGTACCAAATATCTTATCGTTCGTAGTACTGGGCCCCACTTTTTAGTCTAGCTACCTGTCAGGGACCCTTTTGTATCCTTTTGACTTCTCAGGCTCTTGTATCTGTCCGCCCGTGTATCAAGGTCCATGTCTCCTCCTTTTTATGGTGCGCCGCTTCGGTGGATCCTTTATTATAGGGCCCACCTTGATGTATATGTTTTATATCAACTCCGTCCATCTGTTTTTCCAGATAATTTTAGAGAATGAGCCCAAAAATACAGCAGATCGAAATCTCAGGGTGACCACACCACAGAAAACAGTGTTGAATGAACGCACACCATTAAAAAATTTTAGAATCCACTGGAATGTTTATTTGCCATCCAACCTGTTTATAAAATAACAGAGACCTGAATAAAATGACCACAAAAATATCAGCTTGATATGTGTGTGTATATATATATCCATTCATGGCCCACAAAAAGTTTTTAATGGCCAATCACCACTGTTTCCTGTGGTGTCGACCCCCTAAGATCTGGATCTGCTGCATTTTTGGGCTCATGACCGAAATTGAGCTGGCGAAACGATGGACGTAAGACACGTACATCACGGTGGGCCTCACAGTCAGGGATTCACCGAAGGCCGCCCCTTTTTATGTAATTATATCCCGACCAACTCTGTACTCACACGTGGCATGGGCTTATCCATCTGTGCTCACAGATAAAAGGGCGCCTTTTCAGTCGATTCATGCCCTGAAAAGTAAAAAATCAGGGCAGGATTAGGGGTTGCCCGGGTAACACGTTAGTGGGTGTTATCCTGACCATGGGACCCACCCTGATGAATGTATTATATATCCACACCGTCTATCCATTTTTCTATATCATTTTAGTATGTAGTTTAGAAACTTAAAAAGACAGAAATCTCAAGTGGACCACACCACAAGAAACAGTGGTAATTGAATGGCCACCATTAAAAACTGCCTAGGACCCATCATAATGTTTATTTGCCATCCAACCTGTTGATAAGGTCAAACGTATCAGGATGATGGAAAAATTCAAGGATTAGATTTATCCAAAAACTTTTGTGGACTACAGTAAGCTTTTAATGGTCAATGACCACGGTTTCCAATGGTTCGGTCCACCTTAATATACTTATCACAGCAATCCAATCTCTAAGTTTTAATGTATTTAAATTTCAATGCATTTCAAATTCAAACCATCTGAATTTATGTACTATGGTTAGGGTGCGCTTTAATAATCTCATATACAAAAAGTAAAGTTACAATGTATGTACTCTGATTGCTTGATTTCTTTTAGCCGTCTATTTTTCTTATATAATTTTGACCTACTCAATTAGATGATTGAATTATTTTATCCTATGATCTATTTAATGACTAGCGTACATCTTTGACAGTAGTGTGGGCCCCACCATGATGTATGAGTTCATTTTAGAGCATGAGATCAAAATCTCAAGTGAACCACATTACAGGAAACAGTTATGACTGAATACCCACCATTTAAAACTTATTTATTCATTATCCAACTTCGTTTTTGGGCTCATGACCTAAAATGAGTTCCCAAAAGAAAAGGACAACATGGATAAAAACACATAAACCACGGTGGCACCGACAGGACTTTTCGAGGTCTGGCTAAAATACATCACATCACAAAACCGCCATCCAAACACGCCCAAGAGTTGTTGTCTTCACCTAGGTTCCTTACCAACAAAGCAATTAAGGAAAAGATGGCCTTATTATTATTGCAAATTGCAAAGTTTGCAAGTGGAGCATGGACTTGACTAAAAGACACTTCTCCTTCCAAATGAAAATCCAATCTAAGGCACACATGGGAGGTTCCAAATTATCCTTAAGGAGATATCATTTTGTTTGGAGTCTCTATCCTCTGCTTGCTACAAATTACTCCAAATAATCTAAATTATTGTTATAAACAGAATTTTTGCTTGTTACAATGTGATTGGGCCACATTATCAGATACTGTTAGTGATGATGTGAACATTCAGAAAAACAAAAAATCTATGTTTGTGGCAAACGGAGTCTGGATTCTATTGCATAAGGTTCAGATTTCAATATCCGTTGGATAAAAGTAGGTCACATACACATTTGGGCATTGGATTGCCTAGGTTGTAGAGGTCTTTCAACTTGGTCATTTTCTTAAAATAGCACATTCTAGCTCGAGGGGCCATGTTGGGGTTGGAACGGGTTGCCCAAGACCTTAGCCAACCCAACTTAACCTAGTCTCAGGTCAATAGTTTCCACCCAAGCTGAACTCAACCCAACCTAACCCAACTAAAGTTTAGGGTTGGGCCAGTCCGGTTCACGTCGACCCCGACCCAAGTTGCACTTCCATAATTTTAACTGTGAAAACAATGTGCTTAATACCATACATATTTAAAAAGAAAATATCATCACTTTAAAATTATCTGTCAGCTTGAAAGCTTACGTGGCCTTAGTACATAAGGCTGGGCTTACCAAGGTCGGTGGATCCCTGACCGTGGGGCCCACTGTGATGTGTGTTCTTTAACGTCCACGCTGTCCATTCGTTTTGACAGCTCATTACAGGGATGATAGCAAAAATAAAACTGATCCATATCTCAGGTGAAGCACACTAGAAAAAACAGTAGTGTTTGAGTATAAAAATTAAACTTCTTGTGGCCAGAAAAAGCATTGGATCAAGATGATATTTGTGTGGTCCCTTCATTCAAGTCTTTGTGACCTTATCAACAAGTTGGATGGCAAATAAATATTCTGGTGGGCCCTAAGAACTTTTCAATGGTGGGTATTCAATCACTATTTTTTACTGTGGTGTGGTCCACCTAAGATTTGGATCTACTTCATTTTCGGTATCAAGCCCTAAAATTAGTTTTCAAAACGAATGGACAGAGTGGATGTAACGTACATACATCAAGGTGGGCCCACAGTCAGGGTTCCACCGAAGCCCTGGTACACTGGGGTCCTAGTGTGAGTTCATGGAGGACAAGCTAAGAGACTGCCAGGTTAGAAGATCCTAGTCACTAACTTGGACCATTTGAATCTTAACCGTTGATGTTCCTGTAGCTCTTCCTAAGCGTCTATTTGTCGGCCAGAAATTGAAAGGTCAGGGGTATGTCTATCATGGTGGGCCCAAACAGGTCTCGATCACAGAACGACCTGTCTCTCTTATGCAATCTTAAAACCCGAGTTGATGTACATATCCTCGGGTCGAGTATCAGATAGTTACTGTTTATGTAAGCAGTCGCATGGGCGAGTGACAAGAAGAAGAATTCCAAGTGAAGACATCTAACAAAGCGACATGCACAAAGTAAACGATAGAAATAAGGTAAAAAACAGAAGGACTCGTACGTACTCGGATTTTCAATTATGAAAAGTGGGACCCAGAACTCGGATTCGGTGGTGACGCTTCCACCACCCAGATCTGGGTACTGGTCAGGGCTGTGGGCTACACCATAACGTAAATGTTTTATCCATGCCGTCCATTCATTTTTTTAGATCATTTGAGAGCATAAGCTCAGAAACGTAGTATATCTGAATCTCAAGTGGACCACACAACAGAAAACAGTGGTGATTGAATGCCTATCATTAAAAGTTTCCTAAAGTCCACTGTAAGGTTTATCTGCCATCCAACCTGTTGATAAGATTATCCAGACATTGACGAAGGGAAAACACAAAATATGAGCTTGATCTAACACTTTTGTGGCCGCAAGAGGTTTTTAATGGTGGCCGTTCAATCCCCACTGTTTCCTTTGTCTTGGTCCACCCGAGAGTTGTGCCTCATTTTAGAGCATTAGCCTCATTTTTAGGCTAATGCCCTAAAATGAGCTGGAAATGGATGAACAGCATGGATAAGACTACTCTAGAAATACACGCAATCCGTTGTCCCCCTTTCCTTTCTGTAGGCTCTCTAGAAATGTTTGTGTTTTATCTACACCATCCATCCATTTTTTCAGCTCATTTTAGGCTAGTAATAGAAAATTGAGGCACATCCAAAATTATAGTGGGCCACACCACATAAAACAGTGGAAATTGAGGGCCTACCGTTGAAACTTCTTTGGGACCATGGTAGTTTTGGATCAAACTAATATTTGTGTTTTTCCTTCATCCATGTCTGTGTGACCTTATGAACAGATTGGATGACAAGTAAACGTCACTGTGGGCCTAGGAAGGTTTCAACGGCGGACATCATTATCCCACTGTTTCCTGTGGTGTGGTCCACTTGAGCTTTGGATATGTCTCAATTTTTTCCTCATTCTCTAAAATGATCTGATAAAACAGATGGACCGCGTGGATAAGACAAGTACCTCACGCCCCCAATAGTTTCCTCAGAATGCAATCCACGTTACCCCATACTTCTGTAATCCAGACCATTGATCTGTTAGGTGCGTCCTACCTGGAATATGAGCCCAAGAAATAAGAACAAAGAGCATGGGGAACATGCTACGTGAATTACGCATGTAATGCTTTCCCGAACAGTACGTAGTAGCTGCACGTGACGTTGAGCTTTGTTAGAACGTGGGACCCGCATCACAGCTACCATGCGGGGCCTTGTTCCCACCGTTGATGGCGTGCATGTCAGTGATCCAGACCACTCATCAGGTATCGTACACTGAAAATAATAATATGATTTGCAAATGTGTGGTTACAAAAAGGCCCAGATTTCCAAATTCTCAGTACACGTGTGGCTTACTTGATGAATCCACTAGCCTTTTTGTTTTTTTGTATATGGCATGTTTGCAGTGTGAACTACTTGATGAATGATCCAGAACTCTGCAATGCATGCCACCCATCATTGGAATGGGACCCACATGGAGGCTGTGATGTGGGGCCTGGCTTTCTATCAAAACCCTCGTGACATTAACCCACCATTCAACTAGGAACAACAGCAAGTGGTCATTTTGTATAAGACAGGACGATAGTGATAGTTCCCCACCATTTTAACCGTACAAGGCGTGGACGTCACATGCATGTATATCGGCCAAATCATAAAGCTATCTGTAGATTGGCCGTAGATGGAAAATCAAACTGACCAAATGATCTACGGAAGAACTGTTGAAGTGGGTACTGGTCTGAATTCAGTGGAGGGAATGAAATGTTGTAGTTCATCACATCAATGGAATTTCAAGGCTTGGACGGTCTGGACACCTTATATCTTCTGTGGATGAGTTACCACCGTTTTAGATGAGACTTCTTTTTGGTGGGTCCCACGTGATTAATGGTTTGAATAATGTGAGTGTTAGATATTTAGATTAAGTATATCAATGGACTTGATAGAAGCTGTGATTGGTTTAGATATGTGAGAGGTGGTGCTTGGACTATGCTAATTAAGTGTTAACAATACTTCACACCTGATAGAAGACGTATGTCAAAACTTTCATAGAGTGTTTGTTTTTCCATTTCCTATTGTAAATGTGGTAAATAGGTGATGATTTTTCATGACAACTTGAAAGATAGGAAAGTGATGGTGGATTTAGCCTAGAATGTAATTGGCTCTTTTTGAAATGGAATAGAGGTCCTCTGAGTGAGATCTATGGGTCCAATCGTAATGTATGTGTTTGATCGATGTTGTGCATCTGTCTTACTAGCTTATTTTAGAGAATGCATGAGCCCAAAAATTTTAAAAATCCAAAGTTAAAGTAGATCACACCATAAAAAACAAGGTAGATATATAATGATGTGATGTCCATTATGAAAAGTTGAAATCAGTGATATGTATAAGTCATCCAACCTGTTCACAAGGTTAGAGAGACATATATGAAGGGAAAACACAAATACCAGCTTCATCCAAAACTTATGTGTCCCGCAAGATGTTGTTAACGGTAGGCATTTAACTCTCCTTATTTCAATGAGTATCATCCACTTGTGCTTTGGATCCTTCTCAACATTTTTTTTTGTGCCAATGCTCTAAAATGTATTGGTAAAACGGATGGACGGCATGGATCAGATACATATATCACGATGGCCCCCATAAATTTTAGATATTCCTTAACGTTGACATAAATTCTATTGATAAATAATAAATACTTATTTACCATCATTTATAGGAGAAGATGAAAGCCCAAACAACTCTTAAAGGAGGAGTTGTGATGGGTTCCCCGACCCTCTTTTTTATAAGTTCCCTTGCCAAAATGATCAAGGAACATCCTTATTAGGCTAATATTATAAATATGATGTTGAAGTAGATTATATCATTATCACCTTAGTATAACCTTTTGTATAATGTATATATTAGCAATGATTATAGTTAATTTAATCAATATCATACATTGCCGACATAAAACTAGGCTGTAGTAGGAAACCTTCAATGTATCAACAATGCATCAATGCATTACCATATTCTGAAATATTACAATTATAAAATTTCCGATAGCTTCAACGTATCGCATTTCAAACTTGTGTTGGTCTCCTTTCAAAAATTTTAAGAAATTCATCAAATTTTCACAAAAAGAATCAAATTTTTTAAGATTTTTTTGTTGGGATTATGCTGTTAGAGAGATTTTAATTAATCTTGGTCATTTGTGTTTTTTTTAGAAAGCAATTAAGAGATTTGGGTGCGAAAATTGAGATTAAAGAGAGTATGAATTTTGTTTAAGTTGTTTAGAATTTGTGGAATGAATTTAATTAGTAATTCATGATTTTACATATTTTGCATGCTCAATTATTAACTTTGACCTTTAATTTTTTAACTTAAAAAAATTGAAAGAATTTGAGAGAAAAATATAAGATTTTTTTTGAATTTCACCTATATATATATATATATATATATATATATATATATATATATATATATATATATATATATATATATGAAAATATCAATAAAAAATAAATTTTAAAATTATTTTACATTGATAGCTAGGGTATTATTTATGCCTTATATTTATGTGTTTATATTTGCATGTTGATCTTAAAATCAACCACATTAATTCATTTAATTACATATATATATATATATATATATATATTATGCAGTGTATTTTGTTGGACAAATTTGGCTTTTAAATGTATTGGCCGTATTTTCATAAATATCTTATATATTTTAACTTATATGAATTGATTTTGAATATAGTTGCATTACTTCAATTCAACAACGCATGGTGTAAATATTGAAACTTATAATGAATATTTGTTTTTACAATTTTTGAGTTCTAAGTATGTATTAACATCTTCTTAACATCCCTGAAGTTTCAATGATAAATCCGACTAATTTTCTAATTTTTCTCAATGTTTATAAAAAGTAAACTTTACAAAAAAGTACATCATTAATATCACATCTTAATACATTTTTAGATTATCTTTTCATTAAGCTATCTCATTAATCCAAGTAAATGTCAATTGGGTACGTTCTATTAGTTTTCTATCGTTTCTGTTAAGTTTTCTTATAAAATGAAAAAATGCCCATTGTAGCCGTTAATTACTCTACTTAGGGACTACCGATTGATGCCTTGGGCCACCATGAGATATGTGTTTTATCCTCATACGGTTTGACAGATCATTTTAAGGCATGAGCCTGAAAATGAATCAAATCCATATCTCATGTGGACCATACCAACTTCTTAAGGCCTACAAAAGTTCTCAATGAAGTTGATAATTATTTTTTTCAACCTTCATCTAGGTATGTGTGACGGTTGGATGGAAAAGACATACATCAAGGTGAGCTCAACGCTTCCTCACACCATGGTTGGGTGGTGTCACGCCCCGAACTCGGAAACCGGGCTCACAAAATTCCCGATCGCCGAATCCGGCGCTTACGATTTAGTACGTGTTTATATACCAATGTTCCGATCCTGGGATGCTACAAGGAGGATTTCTAATAATCAGTTTGATTTGTAATGAGCATAACCACAAGCATAACCCACGAACAATAACCACAAGAACACCCCACCACAAAATTCACTATGATCAAACCTTTGAGTACAAGGTGTATAAAAGGAAATACAAGATAGTGTAAATAACAAAACTCCAAAAACTCGACTGCACGCTCCAACTGTGGTGAAGCTACAGCTACATCCTGGCGTCACCTGCACGCATCAATCGTGCAGAAGCTTATAAAAAGCTTAGAGGGCAGTGTAAGTGTGTGCAAACGTGCTCAGAATGCAAAGTTAGAGTAATGCGGAATCATGCTGATGAGTACGTAAATGCAACCATCCAAACCAAGGCTATGCAGTACAAGGTATGAATGTTATCGGCCATAACAAGGCCATGCGATGCAATATGTAGGTCAAGCATGTCAACCCTCATACCAATGCAACTCCTCACTAGAGCACCAAATCAATACGATTCTCGGTATGGATAATCACCGGGGGTTCAAGACACTCCACAAATGGCACTCTCTCTCCAAACAAGACACCCAAGTGAGCGTAAGAAACCTCACTATCCGCCCGGCCACTTCGGTCAATAATACCTGTCGGCACGTCGATAGCGAACCCATTTCCGAGGCTGGTCAAACTCACTGATTTCAGTAATGCCCCCGCTCTCGGGCGAGTAAGGCCACCACTCATTTCCAACCGACCACGACACAGTGGGAGACGCGGCCTTCTGATATTCAGCCCTCGTGCGCTCGTATATCCACTCGGTCTAGATGTTGGAGTTATCCTCTAGTACCATCGGGTTCAGGGACTCTCACCCAGGGACATCTATGGCGCCCTAATTGCTTAGAACAAGATTTTTCCGATATCCAACCAGCCACCCACGATATATCTGTGGAGGCTATGGCCTTGATGTCGCTAGGGCATATCACAATCACACAAATGCAAGTCCATGAATCATACTACCAGACATGCATCAATCCTATGCATACCGTGCGCTCATGTAGGGCAACTCCGCATATCAGGGAGCCCATAAACGATCTGCCCGTAGGCATATGCTATGATCAGTCACTCCCTATATCAAGCAAACATATGATGCGTATGATCATGAATCATGGATCTATACTAATCATGATATAAAGTGATGGGTCTATGCAAAAAGATGGCCTAGACGGCCAATGCACTACGAGTACGGGCCTGCCAGTGGGCCTCAGGGAGAGTGGTGGTGCGGACCTTTAACCAACATCGACCATGCAATGTGGACGTCAAACCATCATTGCTCCCAAGGTATAGCCTGCTATAAACATCATTATATACACCACGGGGAATCACACATTACAATGGATATAGTTGCACTCCATTGGGCCTTAGGTAAATCAAATGGGTCGTATCATAAGGGCCTTATATTCATCAAGTGGGCCGTGTCATTGGAGCGCACCAACGGGCCTTATGTACATTGCAATGGGCCATAACCCATGGGCTTTGCATATATCACATGGGTCTCAAATATAACAAGGTGGGCCTAATCATATGGGCCTCATATACATCAAAGTGGGCCTCAATATTGGGCCTAAAAATACATCAAGATGGGCCTAAACACATCAGCCCATTATGCATCTAAGTGGGCCTCCATAATGAGCCTAAAAATACATCAAAATGGGCCTAAATACATGGGCCCATATTTACCAAAGTGAGCCTCATGTAAGGCCCGCCATAATGTTTATTTTCCTATCCAATCTGTTGATGAGGTCACATGAATAGGGGGCCCACCTTAATATTTATTTTCCATCCACCTGTTGATGAGGTCACACAGACCTAGGGGCCCACTGTAATGTTTATTTGAAATCCAACCTATTCATAAGGTCACAGGACCAGGGCCCACCGTGATATTTATTTTCCATCAAACCTGTTTTAAAGAATCAGGTGGGCCAGGGCCCACCATGACGTTCATTTGTCACTCAACCGTGAAAACGGTTGAGCCTCTAATCAACACTGTTTTCCTGTAACGTGGTCCACTTGAGATTAGGATCTACCTCATTTTTGGGCTCATGCCTTAAAATGATCTGACACAATAGATGGACAGCGTAGATGACACGCATACATCATGGTGGGGCCCACGGCAGAGTCGAGAGATCCCGCACGCCCGTCTGCCGCTGGGGGGGCGCAGTGAAAGACGCTTGGGCGTGGCCGCAACGTCCGCTGCCACCCTTTTTTATTATTATTGGGGCCCACTGAGATGTGATTCACAATCCAGCCCACCCATTATGTGTGTCCCACTTGTTCTTTTTCGAAGTTTTTCATCAAACTCCGTGGGTCCCACCAAGTACTTTTATATGTTCTAGCATGTCTTCACATGGTTTTAGATGGTATGGTGCACTCGGTGATCGGATCACCTTAAAACTTTGGCTCAACGCCTAAAATGATTTGGAAAACAGAATGGACGGCGTGGATCAACCTCATACATCAAGGTGGGGCTTACATGAGCAGCCCACCCCAAAAGCAAATTTATTTATTTTTTAGTTAGCTTGCAAGTACACGTCCTTCATGTCCAGCGTCCAGAGATGCTGGACGGTATACACAGACCTCATGGTGGGTCCCACATACACAGACCTCATGTTGGGTCCCACATGCACGTGGCCCACCATACATATATATATATATATTAATATATATTATAATAATATAATATAATATACTACTACATACATATATATGTATATATGAAGGGTGGGTTTCACCTGATATGCGGTGGACCACACCGTCTGATGGATGGAGTGGATTTAACATAATTTGGTGGGGCCCACAACATTCTAGAGAAAGAGACAAGAGACAAAAGGCGGTGATGGTGGGGCCCCGCCACTATGGGCCCCACATGATACAATTCATACATCAAAAATGGGTCCCACCAACAAGTGGCCCTAAGAAAAGAAATTTAACGGTGGATCACCCACCTATCTTCCTTCTTCTTGCTCCCCTAGCTTCCTTAGCTCCTTGCCTTCAAGTTTGATGGTTGTAGATGATGATTGGAAGGTTGAGATGGAGGATGAGAAGGTGGGAAGAGTGGGCCACACTTGGAGTTGGGGGTGGGGAGCTTGGACGTATGGAGTTTGGGTTGCTTTGGATTGAGTTATGAGAAATGAGAGAAAATGAGAAATAATGGATTAAAGGGATGGATGGAGTGGTGTATGTAAGGAAATGTATGGGTTTGTTTGAAAATGTGAAAAAGAGGAGTGGTGAGGTGAGGGAGATGTTTGACTTGTGGGAAAAGGGAGAGAGGCCACTTGTACTTGTTGTTGGGTGAGGTGGCATGAAGATAAGGTGGTGTGCTTGACTTGATTTGATGGGACATCTCGTAGAGATTCCCTCGAGATTCGCAACGTGCGGCGTTTCTTCGGAATGAACGCAGACTGGCATCTTCCCACCTAGGTATCGGTTCGGTGCTAGAGTCGCGGCGTTGTAACCGCGGCGACGGCGCGGTCGCCAAGGTATGAGTTTTAATCGAGCCGCCCTTACTTGGCGGGACTTGGCAAGATCGCGCAACGCTGGTATGTGTGAATTGTTGGATGGAAAGACATCGCATCGACGTGAGCCCAAAACGCTTCTCACACCATGGTCTTACGGGTGGTTTTGATGACATGGGAGCGCACTAGGTGCAACCCCAACCTCACCCAACTTGGTGCGACCCTGACCATGGGCCCATCTTGATGTATGTATTGCATACCCACGCCATCCATCCATTTTTGTAGCCCATGGTTAGGGCCACACCTATTTTGGATAAGGTCGGGGCATGCCTAATTGACTTGCTGATATGTTATTAATTAAAATGACCCTCAATTATGACATAATAAAGGCGTTGACACCAAAACTTAATCCACATGCTTCTTTTTTTTTAAAAATCCCTCAAGGCATTATTTGGCCTTTTCTGGAATGAAAATACCCCTCTGTTGGTCATCCATTCATACTACGGTAGCTTTTTATGGAAGTCGAGAGGGCCTTGTAAGAATGGGGCGTGGGCTCGCTAAATTCACGATTAAGGCCACCTCTCGATCAATATGATCCGTTCACTTTAATCGGACAATTATGAACCCACATTAGGGTTATTGAAAAAAATGGAGTTATCTGTGGCTCGCAAATGTATTAAGACTATGAGTTAATTTCGAACTATTTCCCCCAATGTAGTACACCAAATAAGTTTTCCCTCAATCTTAAGCAAATTGTATGAAATTAAAATCTCTTTCATGTGGATGGCTTGGATTTGCTACAAGATGATCCAGTAGGCCCCACACAAGATGTGAGATGTGTTCAATAGGTGGGTCTCTTACCTGGAAAGGCCATTTAGCATTTTATTTCCCTTTCTTCTTCATTTTTTCTTCACGGGAGGGAACCATTTTGGCAATTAGGATCGTTTCCACCTCCGTAGAACCTACTCCGGCAACCGTTTGAGTGTTTTTTAGATATTCGACTACTCTCCGACTTATAAGTTATGACAGTAAAAAATAAGTTTAGATTAGGATAATAGTGCTTTTTTATGTGTATGTGTATGTGTAATTGTTAGTGGGTATCAATTATAAGAGTCTGTGAAAGGAACGAGGGTGTGCTGGTTTTTTTTATAATTTTTATTTTTATTTTTTATGGGTATGAATGGTAGGAGTCTGTGAAAGTGATGAATTTTATACTTGAAGAATGTTATAATGAATGAATTTTAAAATGGATGAATGTGATGAATGTTAAAATAGATAAAAGTTGTAATGGGTGAATGTTATAGTTAAAGAATGTTGAAATGGATGAAAGAATATATAACTATCATAACCAGGGAGTTACGACCATTTTTGTCGAATCGGTAATTTACAGTGCGTATATTGACAATCCACGGTCCTTCATGAACTTTAGGTCTACTTTTGAACAATCAAATGATATCCAAATGAGATGATTTCAAAACTATTTGCAAGTTTATCAAATTATCTTTCCAACAAGTATAAAATTATCGAAATCAAACATGTAACGAGGGAGTTATAACCGTTTTCATCACAGTGAGATATCGCCAATTATCACTGAATATTGATTATTCCTAGTGAATATCGACAATCCACAGTTAATATCAGTGATCATCACTGAATATCAACGATCCACAATTAATATCAATGATCCTCACTGAATATCGACGATCCATCATACAACAATATTCATCCATTATAGCATTCTTCCATTTCAATATTCATCTATTACAACATTCATCCATTACAACATTCTTTCATTTCAACATTCATCACATTTATGCATTACAACATTCTTATACTTCAAAATTCTTTCATTATAACATTATTCCATTATAAAATTTATCTCTTTCTCAAACTCTCATTATTTATACCCACAAAAAAATAATTATAAAGGGAACCACCTTACCATCATTTAAAAAACACTTAGAAACTCGTCATAATAGAGGGAATGAAGTCAAATGCATGTTGCAAGCTCGCCGGAGTAGGTGTTATGGAGGTGGCAATGGTCCTAACAGCTAAAATGGTGTCATCCCGTGGAAAAAAATGAACAAGAAATAGAAAGAAAATGCTAAATGGCATTCACTCATAAGGGACCCACCTATTGAACCCATCACACATCTTATGCGTGGTCTACCAGATCGTCTTGTAACAAATTCAAGTCATACACACGAAAAGAGTTTTAATTTTAAAGAATCTATCCATGTTTGAGAGTAAAACTCATTATTGATGGACTATACTGGAGGAAACAATTCAGAATCAACTTACAATGTTAATATAGTTGTAAACCATATATAACTCCAAATTTATTTTTATTTTTTTAAATGGTCTTACTATGAGGTTCACAATTATTTAGTGAACGGATCAGATCGACTGAATGATAGCCCCAATCATTGATTTAGTGATACCCACACCCCGTTATCAAAACACAAGTGAAAAGCTACCATTGTATAAGAAGACGAGGTCATATGAGCATTTTCACGTCGTGTGGTGTACTTGAGATATTGATGTGACTCATGTTTTGGATTATGCCATAAAATGATCTTGAAAAGGGATGGATGTTGTGGATAAAAGGCATTCATCATGGTGGGTCCACCGTAGGCAATCCTGGTAACTGTTGTGTATTCTCCTTTTAGTAATTTTAAATAATAAATACCTATCGTATTTACATTCAAGTAATTAAACTACATTATTAAGATGTTAATTTTTATCATTTTAAGAAAAAGATAATGGAAATTACAAAAATTCCTTTTTAAAAAATGGGATACGTTGATATCGATACTGAAAACTTGCATATTATCGATACTGAAAACTTGCATATTACAGAGATTCGATCCTACAGGCATGCATAGCTCATTCCTGTAGCATGTCCACCCGAGAATAACATCTGAAAAATCTATATGACTCCACAGTGTAGATTCATTGGCCAAAAATCAGTCTATTCACGTCATCTGTTGGGCCGTAAGTGTCCAACCGTCCATTTGTTAAGTACAATATCGGTTGATCTGATAAGTGCAACAGCCTGGAATTTGGTATAGAGAATCTCCGCAATGGGGCCCACTTATAGACTGCTTGGATGTTCCACAAGCGCATGTTCGGGTTGGACGCGGACTAAGAGGTGAAACAAACACCATCTATCTATGCGAGTTAGCTACTGAAATCGACCGTAGCGATTCTCACGACTGAAGTAACGTCACCACGTTTTGTAGGCTCTACCATGATGTATGTGTTATATCTACACCGTCCATACATTTTTAGAGATCATTTTAAGACATGAACCAAAGAATGAGACAGATCCAAAGCTCGAACGGACCCCACCACTAAAAAAAAGGTGGAGATTGAATGACTACCATTAAAAACTTCTTTGGACCACAGAAGTTTTCGATCAAGGTGATATTTGTGTTTTACCTTATTCCATGTCTTTTTTAACTTATAAATAGGTTAGAATCTCAAATAAACATAATGGTGGGCCTTAGGAAGCTTTCGACGGTGGGTGTCACTGTCCCACTGTTTTCTGTGGTGGGGTCTGCTTGACCTTTGGATCTGCCCCATTCCTTTGCTCATGACCTAAAATGATCTCTCCAAGTGGACGAATGGTGTGGATACAACACATACATCATGATGGGCCCAAAGAATGTGATGACATCACTTCAGTAGCCATCTACTGTCGGGTTCAGTAGCTAATTCGCGTCCGAATTTGTGATGCCAGATGCCAACCATGATGTATATGCTTTATCCACGCCATCCATCTATTTTGCCAACTCATTTTAGAACATAAGCCAAATTGAAGAACGCTCAAAGCTTAGTTGGTGGGAATTGAACGCATACGGTTGAGAGCTTCACAGACACAGACGTTTTGGATTAAGCCGATATTTGTGTTTTACATTCGTCCAGGTCTGCATGACCTTATCAATGAGCTGGAAAAATGGATTGACGGCTTGGATAAAACACATACATCATGGTACCCCCATAGAGTCCTTACACTTTGTAGCCACATGGCATTGGGTTCACCACTAAATCAGCGTCCTTGCCGGTTCTCCCGTACACGTGGCACATATCCGAGATGAGGAAGGTTAATCTGGTGGGCCGCTTTCTTGTGGCTGCTGGCTTAGTCATTGCACACTAATCTGAAAATGGCTGTAAAATGAATGCAAGCTACACCAATCTGAAGTATAAGAACATATGATTGTAGCCATTTGTGAAATGTAGTCCACTGACATGGGTGATCACAAGATTAACGGTCTCAATTACCTTAAAAATGTGACGTGTACAGTGGCGATGAGATCTGTAGGAGAGCAAAGTGATTGGGCTGATAATCTACTTGCGTACAGAATCGGAACCATCAGTCAATTTCTCTCAACTGGTTTTTTTTTTTTTTTTCTGCAGCTGTGGCCCACCTTATGCTCAGATAGGGCTGATAATCTAGATGGCTGAATCAACCCCACGAGTGGCTCTGACCTGTGAGCCCTACTCGGTACGTTTCATGGCCCAATGTAACATCGGATGTGGACCGTTGGAGAATATTTGTTGCTGTCCATTTTCTCATAAGATGAAGTGAAGAACAGGGTTTCACGTGAGATGAGCGGCCAGGATTACGTAGAAACGTTGAATAGGATAGTGGAGAGAGTAGGATTGCATTGCTCTGCCCGATAATCACGCAGATGTAAGGCAAGGACCGAAGGTGACGGGAGCGGATTAGGTGTTACCCGGTTCACACGTTAGCTGGGTTTCCCTGACCGTAGGGCCCACCTTGATGTATTTTTTATATCCATTCCGTCCGTCAATTTTTCAAGATTATTTTATGAAATTCTTGTAAAAATAAAGCATATCCAAATCCAAATTTGACCACAGCACAGGAAACAGTGGTCATTGAACGCCCACCATTAAAAAACTCCTACGGACCAACATAATGTTTATTCGCCATTCGACCTGTTGATAAGGTCACGGAGACCTGGATGAAGGGAAAACACAACTATCATCTTGATCCAAAACTTTTGTGGCCTACAAGATGTTTTTAATGGTGAGAATTCAATCCCTATTGTATGGTCCAGTTGAGAATAGGATCTCGGATCATGCTAGAAATCATACACTAAAATGATGTGGAAAAAACTGGTGGACGGCGTGGATATGAAAAAAATACATCAAGGTGTGCCCCACGATCAGGGAAACACCCACTAACGTGTTACCCCGGTAACAGCTAATCCGTTTCCGAAGGTGACGGTCTCCTCTCGGAGACGGAAGTCGACGTGCACGCTGCGGCTCTCATTTTCCGAGAAACGTCAGATCGTCTCCTTTCAATTAAGTGTCTCTCTCGGCTACGGTAAACTGACTTGCATAGTCACGCTGATGGACAGATCCACTCCGTCCATCAGGTGGAACATAATATTTTGACCATGGATACTAAATTTAGTCAAATCCAAGACTTAGGTGGGCCACCACTTAGAGAACAGTGTAAATCATATGATTCGCCCAACGTGAGTCCGGGAATATCCTGATTTTCCAGACATCCATTCATCCTGCAGCGGTGCTCAGATGAGTGGATTGGATGGCATTTACACGCCAAGGTGGATCCCGAACACACTGTGGACGATTTTAAAAACTGAGACTTCCTATCTAGACTGTTTCACGTGCTGTAGCACGCCTTTCCGTTGAATCGACCTGATTTTTGGGCCCCGATACGAGCAATGGGTGACGCATCTGATGGACGGAGTGGATCTCATACATGTGAAGCCGTTCCATCCACGTCAGCGAAAGTAACGCCACCTATCCGTACCAAAATAACGCAAGAGTTTTCGCATTTTGCAAGGGAGGGTCATGTCAGGGGCTCTGCGGTGCCCACGTGATCTATATGTTCTATCCACGCCGTCTATCTGTTTTGACAGATCATTTTTAGGAAATGAGTCCACGAAGGAGCTAGATGGAAGGTGGAAGTAGACCACGTCACATGAATAAGTGGGGATTGAACTCTTACAGTTGAAAACTTCCTAGGGCCTACCGTAATGTTTATTTGTCATCCAACCGGTTCATAAGAGAAAATAAACGAAGTTTTCAACGGTAGGATTTAAATCCCCGATGCTTCATGCGTGTGGTCCACTTTAGCCTTTGATTTGCATTCATTTTGGGGTCGTCACCTAAAATAATCTGTGAAAATAAATGAACGGCGTGGATAAAACATAGATCACAGTGGACCTCACAGAGCCTCTGACATGACATCTCTTACTAGGTTCAGGTGGGGTAGTACGCAATCCGCGCCGTTTTGTAACATCATCTGATCTCAATGCACCAAGTGGGCCAGTACTTGAAAGTTTATGATCACGTAACTGTTAAAGCGGTGGCGAACCATCAGCCTCGTCTGATAGAGATTCGAAAACGCTCCCCACGTATTTCGAAGAACCAGATTGGCATGTAGGTATGCCATCTCTCTCAATTTCTTTCTCTATTTTTGTTTTGATTTTTCAACCATGCTCTCTCTCTCTCTCTCTCTCTTATTCTGTGTTTTTGTTTTGATCTTTCTGCTCTCTCTCTCTCATTTTTCTGTGTTTTTGTTTTGATTTTTCAACCATGCTCTCTCTCGTTCTCGAATAGTTTTCTTTTCTTCTTTTTTTTTTTTTTTTTACTTTATTTCTTTCTTTGATTTTCAAAAACAAATTCCCATCAATCATATGACACACATATGTCATGGGTGCAACGCTGCAACCCTGTTCAGGAGCTTTTCTATTAAAGGAAATAAACCTACACCACCTTTAAAAGCCCTTATTAATACATCACCTTTCCATCTGGCCGTCTCCTCCTCCCACTGCATCACATCCAACCATCCATATTTATGACCTCAAAAATCCAGTTGCCATGAAACTCTCCACCTTCTCGTTAAAATCTATCTATGGCATCATCTCCATTCACTCACCCCACATGTCACAAGCGTCAGCCCCTTCTTAAATGACCCATGACCCACCAAAAGACATTGAAATCAACACCCTACATTTCCATGCCACCTACTGACATACATACATGCATACACAGAAAATGCACTCAGATTAAACAAATGCCATTGATATCTACATCCAACCTGATTGATTTGCTTACACCCATTTTCTATTTTAGGAAACGAAATGGTACATTTAGATACTGTTTCAATTTCCCAAATGGGAATAGGGTGTATAGAACTCTATCAGCGTAAGGATCTCTAAATAAAATGACGGTAACTAAGCAAACTCACCAATGAACTTTCTGACCAAGTACATTCAGATGAATGAGTTGTCATGTAAATGTCACCTACAAAGATTTCCATCATCTACAGTGTTTTTAGATAAATGGGTCATTTATGAAAATAACCCTTTTAAGATTTCCATCATCTACAGTGTTTTTATGAAAATGTGTAGGTAAATAAATGGATTTCTCATGAAAATCACCCATTAGGATTTCTTCTATTTTTAGTATGTTTTGGTAATCTTGCTTCTTAGAAAAGAAAAGGAAAAAAAAAAAAGACATTAGGGTTTCCATCACACATGGTATGTATAAATAAATGCTTTTTTAAAGTAAAAAATTAAAGAAAACCCATTGACGTTTTAATTATCCATAATGTGTTTTGATAATATTTCTTATAAGAAAATCACCCATTAAAGATTTTCGTCATATATAGTAAGTTGCCCATCTATAGAAAGTATTTTTATGCTCCCCCACAACCTTGTTGCTAGTAGAAGAAAGAGATTCTTTAATTAGGATGTGGTGACTAGGTAAATTTCAAAAGGTGGAAAAACAGCTGCCTACAAGGATAGGATTGTTCTCTTACCCTAGAGATAATGCCTAGAGTCATGAGTCCTAGACAAGCATGGAAGAGTTTACATTAATTAGTTTTACAGTGGCATGCATCATGCCCCATGAAGTGAGAGCAACAGGTGCTATTGCAAAAAAAGGAAAAACAAATAACAAAATAAACCACTTTTAAATCTCTTAAATTAAATAACCAAAGCAATATTTATAAGTGAAAAAAAGGCATGGTTTTTTTTAGAAAAAATTAAGAATACAGGAGTCTCTGCGGAGAGAGATGCATGTATCTAGATCGATATTAGAGAAAATGAGGGGAAAAAAAAAAAAAACATTACTTATAAAGATGTAACTTTACAAGTCAATGACCACTTGTAGTGACATATTAGAAATGAGTGTATGAAATACGGACATGATTCACCAAATAACAACATAGAACACTTACAAATCTCTTATATCAGATATCCAAAATCAACATTTCCATTGACAAGATAAAAACAGACGTGGGTTTTTAGAGAAGTGATCAAGAAAACAATAGTCATGTTATGAAAGAGAGATCCATATGTATGTAGATAATAGAAAAAGAAGAGGGGAAAAAAACGCAGCAAGATAGAAGGATGTAACATTACAAAGTCAGTGACTGATTACAGTAACATATTGGAAATGATTAAATGAAATATGAACATGATTCACCAAATAACGACATAGCCCAGTGACAAATCTCTTATATGAAAGACCCCAAAGCAACATTTCCACCAAAATTGGAAAAAAATATAAAAAAATAAAAAGGACGGGTTTTTTTTTTAAATGAAGAAAAAAAAATCTTGATGCATGAGAGAGAGATCCATGTATTTAGGTAATAGAACAAGAAGAGGAAGAAAATGCAGCAAGATGTAGTTTGAAGAATGTCACATTACAAAGTCAGTGATCACGTACGTATAGTAACATGTTAGAAATGACTAGATGAAATATGAACATGATTCACCAAAAAACAGCATAGACCACTTACAAATCTCTTATATAAAAGACCCAAAAGCAACATTTCCATCAAAATTGGAAAAATAAAAGGCATGGGTTTTTTTAGAAAAAATGAAGAAAACAAGAGTCTTGATGCATGATTCACCAAATAACAACATTTTTACTTATTTTTTTTTCAAAAAAAAACAGCCAAGGCTGTGTGTATATTTCATCTGTTGAGAACTTTACAAATGAGGAAACCAAAGGATTTTGCCCCTCCATAACAAAAGGGAGAGGAGGGCACAAAGAAAGAAATATAAGACAAGAACTATGAGAGAAAAAAGACTATGATTCCCTGATTGAACCTAGCCCGGTGCGGTCAAGAGTCTTGATGCATGATTCACCAAATAACAACATAGGCCACTTACAAATCTCTTATATCAAAGACCCAAAAGCAACATTTGAAAAATAAAAAATAAAAAAATCAAAGACCCAAAAGCAACATTTCCATCAAAATTGGCAACAACAACAACAACAAAAAAAGAAAAAAGAAAAAAAGACATGGGTTTTTTAGAAAATTGAAGAAAAACAAGTCTTGATGCATGAGATAGATCCATGTATCTAGATAGTAGAAAAAGAAGGGTAAAAGAATAACTCAGCAACATGTAGTTAGAAGATATTACATTACAAAGTCCGTCATGACCACTAATAGTAACATATTAGAAACGAGTATATGAAATATGAACATGATTCACCAAATAACAACATAGGCCACTTACAAATCTCTTATGTCAAACACCCAAAATCAATATTTCCATCAAAATTGTTTTTTTTCTCTTTCTTTTTCTAAAAAGACATGGGTTTCTTAGAACAATGAGGAAAACAAGAGCACTGATGCATGGGAGAGATCCATCTACTAGATAACAGAAAAGGAAGAGAAAAAAACAAAAACCCAGAAAGATGCAGTTAGAAGAATGTAACACTACAAAGTCAATGACCAGTAGTAGTAGCAAATTAGAACTGACTAAATAAAATAATATACACCAAAGAAAAAATTTATAAAAAAAAAACCATTTTTTCCTTACCACTCTAATCTCTCAGCGGCATCAATTGAGCGGAGAAGAGAAGAAGAAGAAGACGGTGAAAATTGGTTGAGGGGAATGAAGCCTGGTCCGAGGTCATGTGTGGTTGAATCCCATGTCTTGAGCCTCTGTCCCTATACACAGACTCGAGTGTATGGCCTACATGACCTCGAGCCAGACAACATTCCCCACAACCTAACCTTAACAAGAAAATCTCCAGCAGAGAGAGAGAGAGAGAGAGAGAGAGAGAGAGAGAGAGAGAGAGAGAGGACAGAATTTTGAGAGGAATGAAGCCTGGTCCGATGCTTCTCTCCTAGTTACAAAAGAAAGCCTCGAACCAGCCAACATTCCCCTCAAAATACCATTTATCCATGTATACGAGAGAGAGAGAGAGAGAGGGGGGGGATGGAATGAGAGGGGGTGAGAGGGGGGATTTTGAAGGGTTGGGGCATCACACTAATTGAGATTTATTATGATTCTCGTTTAGATACAAACGCTCAAAACACTAACTAACGTAAAACCTATAGCAAAAAACCCTATCGACCGTACAATCTCCACCTGAAAAATCTCTTTCTTTCATTTCCCAGGTTGAGTCACCTGCTGTAGCCGGTCAACCCTAGACCTGTTCCCAGCTCCCACCTCGCTTGCCCACAGCCAGACATACCCTCCCTGTTCTTCCTTCTTGAAAATGGCTTACACTCCTGTCTGAGTTTTACACTATTTAAGAAATGGCAGTGCCTCCCCAAGCATGCGCACGGCGTAGTTGTAAACTATTTGATGGAGCATGAATAATTACACTGAGAAAAAAATATTAACCATCTGATTTTTTTTCTTCACATTTGAACCGTTCGCTGTATTACTCGTTACCATATGTTTGACATACATTAATTGGATGGTTTGGATTCCTTGATCAGTCTGATTTTACATAGATTTGTTCCAAACATTATGGGACCACAATGTAGATGGTGTGGATAGCTGTACGTCTATGCCACATGTGAGTATGATGAGTCCAACAATTTTTTAAATGGTGTAAAACTAGCATACAAGTCAATCGCATTTAAAAACTACGTACCAGGCAGTGCCGGACTCTATACTATCATGCATTTGCACGCACTAAAGGAATAGTAGTCATGAAATGAACTAATCCCTACCATCCATATCATCTTAAATTCAGTAGATGGATGATAAATCAAGGTTTAATTCCGTATAGAAATATTTTCTTTCTGAAATTGAGCTTTAATCATTATCCTATTAATTATCCGTCTTTTATATTAAAATTTACATTTAAATTCTTCTTTTAATTAATATATTATTGGTTAAAATTATTTTTACGGTTTTGATTAAGGTATAAGACTTACATATATACGTATTTTATGTGAGAGTTTACGATATTTAATAGTCTAGCAGAGTAAAATAATCCTCTCTTCAGAGCTCTGTCTTTGCATTTTAATGAATGCGATTCTCCATCATTACCTTATTATTTTCACCCTTTTCTTTTTTGTTACTGTTATTATTTGGGGCGTACGGCCGAACGGAAGTGCAGCAGCGCTCGTTCCTTCAGATGACGCTGGAGTTCCTTCCTCCGCACGATTACTGCGACAACACCTGTACTAGTACTACGCAGCGCGTAGAACCCCAGGCCCCAGCTCGTGGGCCCCACCATATAATATCTGTAAAATCCAATCTGTCCATCAGGTTCTATCGTTGATTTTAAGACATTGTAGAAAAAATTAGTTACATCCAAAGGAAAGATGTGGGAATATACCAGGAACAATGGGGATGGGATGCCAACCGTAGGTTTGTGTGTGGCGCCACCGTGATGTGTACATTTCATCAAAACCGTTAATTGTGTGTAAATCACCAGGATTAAGTGAAAAATTAAAATCATCCAGAAATTATCAGGTGGACCACACCGTGTGAACTTAGAGGTTTTAGAGCAGTTTGCACTGTTTCCATTAGTATAGTCCATTAAAAAAATATTATCTGGATGATTTTTTGTATTTACGGTTTTTTTTTAAAAAAATTCATATGATTAACGGAGTGGATTTACATATAAAATATGGCGGACCCACAGAGATTGGTGTCTTACGAAGAAGCGTAAAACAGTTGCGGTGGACGATTCCGGTCCAGCGGGTAGCGGAATACTTGTCATAAATCCATGCTAAGGAAAACACGTATCATGTATCCATGCCGTTCATCGGGTAGGGCACACCGTGACTATTCCATGATGAAAAATATGCAAGTCCGCTGCTCCTGCAGCACAAACATGAGGGCGATTAGAAGGATAAAAAAAAAAAAAAACCAACGGTAAGATTCAACATACATGTGTGGATCATTCGGTGAGTATACTATTTTGATTTTCGGTTCACAGCATGTTTTCAGCTTGCCCTATACGATGAATGGCCCGGATCCCTGACCTGTGCTCCTTACGTACGGACACTGACACCGTATTCCGGCCGCCCACGGATGTGCCGACAACAGAATTACTTCCCCCGAACGAAAAAGACGATTTGTAGCCCGCAGGATTACCTAATTACCTTGTGGGCCTTAGCGTGGGGCCTACTTTGATGAATGTATTCTATTTCCAAATCTCATGGAAACCATACTATAAAAAGCAGTGGTGATTGAACGATCCGCCATTGAAAACTTCCTAGTGCCCTTTTAATGTTAGCCACTTTTTTACGTGGCATGGTCCACCTAAGAATTGGATCTGCTTTATTTTGAGGCTCATGCCTTACCATGATTTAAAATAATTTGGCAAAATGGATGGACCGCGTAGATATAGAATACATGTATTAAGGTGGCCCCAGGGCCCCACCATCTTGGCTGAGGCCGGGACGCACATGATCTACTGCATAATTTCCTGTAGCAAGGTGCAGGGAGCCCGTGCAACACAAAGCCCCATGGGGCCATCATCATGATGTGTGTGACATCCACTCCGTCCATCGTTTGTTCCCATACAACCGTTCCCTGTGTGTGGCCTACTTTAGTTTAGCTTACTTAATGTAACATGATATGGTGCAATTGATAAACGGAGTGGATGTCACATACTATCACGTTGGGCCCACAGAGCCTTTTGCTTTCCGTCTTCCTAGTGAATCCTTTCGTTTCCCAAGTGGGTCCCAACGTTTCCACAGGTGCAGTCCTGGCGACCACCTAAATTGGTGGTCTCGCGGACCAGGGTAGAGTAGGTCTATGGTCATCATAACTGGGCCTGGATTGGGTACTACCCCATCAGGACCTGGCTTGCAACGGACGGACCTGAAAGGGGCACTATGGGGCCCACCTTGAATTATGTGTTTTATCCACACCGGGCATCCATTTTGACAGACCATTTTACGGCACGAGCCTAAAAAGGGGCAGATCAAAGGCTGTGGACTACACTATAGGAAACGGTGGAGATTGAACACCTACGCTTGAAAATATCTTTGGGGCCATGGACGTATTGGATCAAGCTAATATTTATGTTTTCACTTTATCTGTGTGAACTTATGAAGAGGTTGGATGATAAATAAACATCACAGTACACCGTCCAAAGGTTTCAATGGTGGCATCAGTGCCTCCTGAGGTGTGGTCCACTCAAGCCTTTGATCTAACTCGTTTTTAAGCTCTTTTCCTATGTGATTTTTCAAAATGGATGGACGGTGCAAATAAAATACATATAGCAATATGGGCTAGTGCGCTCTAACTAGAACCAAGTGAGGGTAATACCTAATCGGCACCCCTCATAACTACCAAAGTAGTTATTTTAGTTATTTCTATTGGTCAAACATAGAGCGCTAAATGGGTTAGTGGACCTGATGGGGTACTTAGACCCAACCCATTTAAACTCGACTCATTTGTTAAATAGTACGGGTCTAGGTTCAAGAACAATCCAATTGCTAAATAGGTCTAAATTTGGTTTCTTTTATATTAGGCCCAACCTAAACCCATTTATTAAATGGGCAGGTCTAATCTAATATCGCAAAGAACTCATTTAGATTCAGACATGTATAAACCCGATTTTAAACCTGGTAAAAATGTTTGTATATCTTGACAAGTAATATAGGAAAATGAGAAATACACCACGTGTTCAAATAATTATCTTTATTATTTTGATTTTTAGTAACACTATTATTTGCATTTTGATTATCATGAGAAGTTACTAAATTTAATTTTTATTATTAATTATTATTGATTAATTTTAATATAAAATTAAAGTGATCCTAACCTTTTAAATCCCGTCAAACCAGTTTATAAGTAGGTCTAGTTCAAGGTCTAAATGTCATTAAGATCCGGTAGACCTGACCTATTTATAAATGAATTGGAATGGAGTTGACCTAGTCCCAACTCAAACTCACCCATTTAGAAAAAGGTAAGGATCTAAAACTTATACCCAACAGGTTTGGTTTTGACTAAACTCATCTCCAACCAACCATTTACGGTCCCACTGATGTGGCACATTTGATTTAACGTGGGAACCCAAAACTACTCAACGATTCCCACCATTGCACGGGTGGGTCCAATCAATGGCAATGGCGGGAGTCTTGAAGCAGCTGATTTCGTGGTCTCGGGTAGCATTGTCAGACGTCCGTTTTCTTCCTATTCCGAAAGCCCGCGATATGAGCTTTCTATTTTAGGAATGTGTTTGGCTGTTCGCCCGCCTACCAATTGGTGTAGCTCCCCGGCAGTCGATGGAAACAACCTGCGTCGCACCAGCCCCATAGGATGCGAATCGCGTCCTGTCCCAGACGAGACGGACTCGTCCCAGGCAGGGGCTACGTGGGGTCCACCGTAATGTATAGTTTTGATCCACGCCGTCTATCCATTTTTTCAGGTCATTTTAGGCTATGAACTCGAAAATGAGGAAGATTCGTAACTCAAGTAGACCACACAGTAAGGATTGAACGATCGGAAGATTCGTCACTCAAGTAGACCACACAGTAAGGATTGAACGATCGGCATTAAAAACTTCTTGGAGCGGGGGAAGTTTTGATCAAGCTGACATTTGTGTTTTCCCTTCATACAGGTCTCTTTGACCTTGTGAACAGGTTTCAACGGTCCTCATTATCACCACTGCTTCCTGTGGTGTGGTCCAATTGAGTCTTGGATCTACTTTATTTTTTTGGCTCATACCCTAAAATGACTTAGAAAAATGGATGAACGGCGTGGATGAAACTCATACATCACGGTGGCTCTACAGAGCTCTTGCCTAGACCGAGTTGGGGGAATCCACGTCCAATCTGCTTCCAGCCCGAAGCCCTCCGATAGTGGGTCCCACCGTTACAGCAATGGGAGCCAAGGAATCAAATAATATAGTACTCTGGCGGACTATGGAACTTAGATACCACCCTGGTATGACAATCCATAAGCAGGAAACTACTTCGATAGACGTGGCATACATTTGTACAAATCCAAACTGTTCAAATAGTGGGGCTCTCTCCTAAAGGAATTATAACCGTCCTTTTGAAGACCATTGATGGATGGTTTGGATGAAGAGAATAGTCAATGGTCCAGTGCTGCGAGGCTAAGATGGTCCAATCACTCCAACCATGAGAACATGGCGCATCTACTGTGGTTCCTACAAATTTGACGGTTCGGATTCCTTCTCACTTATGCCACGTGTGCAGAAGCAGTATGCATCCGTACGTATGAAATAACTCATTTTTACTTATGTATGCTGTTGTGAGTCTCAGGGCCTTCCGAGAAACACGTCGTGGGGAAGCCGGCGATTATGGCTCGATAGATCTAGATCGTTGGATTGGGATGGACTGACGGTCGGATGCATGTCGACCGGGTACCGGATGTTTCGGTGTCAGCGGGAGCGGAGGATCGGGAAACGAGGGAGCCCGAGTAACGAGGAAAAAGAAGGACGATTTAATCGCCGACGTGGACGCTTCGAACCCGTCTTACTGCCACTCGATTTATGACAAACCTCCCCCGAGTCAACCACGGCATTGGACTCGGCCATTTCCCAAGATCGACGGCCACGATCGGTCCTTATTGTACGTCCAGGCTCCGCCACGTGCTAGCATTCAATGCGGTGCGTACGGTCCAAACCCGACCCTCCTCAATGCTGAAAGGGCCCGTTCCTAGGTGGTTGGCCCCGCAGGGCCTGGCTGTGGAAACATGACCACGTGGACAACTGACTGATACAGATACGTGGCGCGGAATGACTGGTTGGCAGGTGGGGCCCACCCTTGTCAATTATGTGGTAATGATGATGGTGAGAGATGAAGGGTCGAGATGGCAGGTTTCTTGGAGCGACTCGAGCAGGCGTCGGTTTGTAGGGACCACGACGAGATGGATCGCGAGAAACTCACGACTTCTCGTCAGCACAAGATATCGTGAGGGATTTTCGTTAGAGATGTTTTGATGAAAATATCGTGGTCGGGTACTTGACTTAATGATACGTGTTTTTTATAGGCGGGTGTGTAGGTTGTCAACATAAATGCGTAATCTATTTTAAAATGGAATCTGGTTAAATGTTTCCAGATGGGGCCCACGCGTTAGAGGAGAACTTTGATACTCTGGCAGAAGGTGATGGATGATACGTAGGCGCTAAGAAATTACTTATATTATCACATTCTGTGAAATTAATTCAAACTAAGCCGTCCAAATTATGAGTAGTAGGTTGGATGTATTATGATCCAAAATTTACAGTTAGTTATTTATCTGACTATCAGATTGGTGGACATTTGTTCTACGGTTCATGATGAAAGTATCTGATGTTCTTGTTTCAAATAACAAGTGTACACGAATCAAAGGTTAGATCGTTCATCGACATGGTTTCCACAATTAAGTCTGTTTAATTTGTGTTCATGTATGCCACGTGTCACATTTCTAAGCGCATGCGTATCAAGCACCACACACAGCAGAGTATCAAAGAATTCCCCCTGGTTTTATGGTCCATTAGTCATTGAACCCATTCAGATCTGTACGTATACACGTATACGGAGAAATACGGTCCTTATTCTTAAATACGGGTAGGTATACCATGAGAAAACTTTGCTGCTCTGGCAGAGTATGATGGCTGATGCGCAGGAACTAAGAAATTACATACCTGGCATGCAACTAGCGGACGCGGATTGCGTCCTACCCCCGCCCGGACAGTCATCCGTCCAGGCAGGGCTCTGTGGGCCCCAAAGTGATGTAAGTATTTTATCCTCGCCGTTAATCAATTTTACTAGACCATTTTAAGTTACGAGCCAAAGAACGAGGTAAGTCCACAGCTCCAGTGGACCACACCAAAGGAAGCTGCAGTGATAATGACACCCACTGTTGAAACCTTTATGAGGGCCACTGTGATGTTTTTTAACCATCCAATCTGTTAATATGGTCATGTAGACGTGGATGAAGTGAAAACACAAATATAAGCTTGATCCTAAACTTCTCCAGCTCCCAAGAATTTTTTAATGGTGGACGTTCAATCCCCACTTTGTGGTCCACTTAAGACTTTTACCTGCCTTATATTTTGAATTATATGTTAAAATGATCTGACAAAAACGATTAACGGCGTGGATAAAACACTTACATCACTTTGGGCCCCACGGAGCCCTGCCCGGACGGGTTACCGGGGGCAGGACGTAATCCGAGTCCGCAACTAGCTTAAAATTACCTGTAGAAATCATCGGCTAGGTACGCGACGTAGCTGCGACACCGGATCGATGTGGTTCTAACCCTGACCATGGGGCCCACCTCGATGTATTTGTTGTATATCTAAGCGGTCTATCCATTTTTATAGATCATTTTATAGGGTGATCCAAAAAATGAAAAAGATCCAAATCTCAGGCTGACCACACCACAGGAAACAGTGGTGAATGACTATTAAAAACTTTCTGTGAGCCACAAAAGTTTTGGATCAAGCTGATATTCATTCAGGTATTTTTGCCCTTATCAAAAGGTTGGATGGAAAATAAACATTACGGTGAACATTAGGAAGCTTTAATGGTGGCTGTTAAATGACAATTGTTTCCTGTAGTGTGGTCCACCTGAGATTTTTATCAGATTCATTTTTGGGCTCGTTCCCTAAAATGATTTGCCAAAACGGATGAATTGCGTAGATATATAACTCATACATCGAGGTGGACCCCATCGCCGGATCCGGGGTCGCAGCTATTTAGCGCCCCTTTTAGATGGATACTACGTCATGAGTACGCTGCTTTGAGCTTTTAAGTAGACGATTGGTACACGGTTAACGGACGGTTGACATTAAAACCATTTAATGGTCTGAGTTCAAAAAAGAAATTTACATTAGTCAAAGCTTAGGATAGGTCAATCAATCAGATTTTGAACTGATGACTTATCCATGATTGTTCCCGCAGTTTGTACGGTTCAATTTGAGTTAATATATTTCACTTGACAGTATCTGGGGTGGCTGGCGTATCAACCATCAGCACCTCCCAGAGTATCAAACAACTCCCCTTTGTAAAATAGAAATTTGCTTGTATTGCTGCGGATCTCTAGCTGTCCAGTCTACAAGTGGCAATCGTCATGATTAGAATCGTTGATCTGGTGTACCATACACAAGGCCATAATATACTACAAGTCCTGGTGACTGGGCGATCCTAACGGGTGATATCGTCCATTGAATATAGGCCGTTGCTCATGCATGTTTTTGCCCACCAGATCAACGGTTGTGTTCACGTGTCAGAAATGAGCAAGCAAACATCTCTGGATTGTTCGCCAGCAATACTATATAGCCTCTAATCCTTGGAAGTTGGAACTTGGAAGCGGATTGCCTGGTGACCCTGCCACCAGGGATGTTCCTGGTGACAGGCGCTGTGGGGACCACGTGATGGATGGGTTTTATCCATGCCGTCCATCCATTTTTCCAGCTCATTTTACGTTTCATGCCAAAAAACGAAGCAGATCCAAAGTTCAAATGGACCACACTACAGGAAAAAGTAGTGATTGAAAACCCACCATTAAAAACCTCTTGGGGGCCACAAAAGTTTTGGATAAAGCCGATATTTTTATTTTCCCTTCGTCTAGATCTGTGTGACTTCATGAACAGGTTGGATGGCAAGTAAAGATCACGGTGGGCCTCAGGAAGTTTTCAACCGTAAATGCTGTCATCCTCCTTATTTCATGTGATACGGTCCACTTGAGATTTGGATCCACTTAATTTTTGGGCTCATGCCCTAAAACGATATAGGAAAAGGGATGGACAACGTAGATATAAAAAATATACATCAAGGTGGGCCCCACAAGGCCTGCGCTGAGGGATATCCGCTTCCCTAATGCTAATACTTCCAGCAGTCTTATCCCAAGCCTCTTCCTATATCGTTTTCGGTACAGAGAACGACATGTGACATGGCAGACAAGTCTAGTCCTCAGGACAGTTGATCTGGTGGGCCACCCCACCAAGTAGGTCAATTGGCAAACTTGCAGTGATTGGACAACTCTGACCACCTAGCTGTGAGTTTTGTCTCCCCCTATATGCAGTGGTACTCTCTCCACACAAACATGGCAAACACGTCTAGTGATTGGCACCAACGATACAGTGGGCCCCACCATGTGGATGGTTAATGGGCAAAACTTGCATGACTCCAATCCCCTCCACTCCCAGGATATGGTCCATACACATGATGGCCAACCAAATCGACGGTCCCATTAACCATCGAGATGTGCCACATGTATGTTTTCGGTACAGAAAGAAAATGTTGAAAATCAGAAACTAAAATGATTTTTTTTTTTTTTTTTTTTTTATGATTGGTAGAGCTATGATGGGCGTACTTAGGCATGTGGCCATGTTGACAGTCATCCAAACCGTCGATGTGGTTGTTGCCACTGCCCCAGTTGCAAAGAAAAAAAACACACACTGATCCAATAATCCAACGGTCCAGCAGTGTGCGATTAGATGGCATACAAACAGTTAGATACAATGTTGAAGATGGTACGAAACATTCTTTGACCCTCCTCGAGTTCAAGAGAAGTTTTGGTGAGTACGGTGACAGTTAGAGACAAGATTATCTTGGAGGGAAATTTTCCGAATCTGATTTTACTCCAATTTACGCTCTTGAGATCTACCATATCCAACGGCTGTAACTAGATTTGTATGGCAATAGCGATAGAAACCCATGTACTTGGGCATCAATGGCGTAGAATGATCGAGTGGTCCACTACGATATCAAAAAAATAGTGCAAACCTATGCTGATAGATGATGCTTTTGGAAACTCTAGCGAAACACTCAACAACACTTTGCATGGAAGAATAGCAGTGGCAACGTAGATAATCGCAAAATGGCTTGAGGCTTAGAAGATGGGCCTGAGATGGGTAAGAGATATAGCCCCAACCTCTTCCGTGGTGGGACGCTTTAGCCACAAGGCTGGCTTCACTTCCTGCTGACCTGGGCCTGATTGTGGGACACCCATTCATGGTAGGACTGCATGGGAGGAAAAGCTCAACTACCAAACTCCCAGGAGGTCCTGACCTTAAGCAAGTCTTGGGATAAATCGACCATGGACAAGCTGAAATCCTAGACTTTGGTCCCATCATGTGCACAGCCCTGCCTGTAAACCGGCCCACTTTAACATAGTGGGGTCACCAGAACATCCAGGCATCCATCCACTGTGTGATAGAACGGATTACCACAAGCAGTAGATGAATGGGGGCAGTTTCCTACAATGGAAGTTTGATGCAAATGAAGCTTATCACTGTCCGATCAAAGGCTTAAGACTGTGATAGGACGTGGGACCCACGCACTGACTTCTTACTTAGCCTACCCAATACACAACTCCAGCAAGAAGTAATTCATGACATGGTAGGAACATAAAAAATTCACTAATTATCTGCTATACCAAAAATGGAGCTGCACAGCCTATATGCAGTTACGGACAGAGGTAAAAACCACCTTCCAATACTCAAGAAATACAGACAGCACCCCTCCCTGAAAGAATCATCCCTACATACATTCTAAAAATGCTCTCAAAGCCCACAAAAATATATATATAAAAAATAAAAATTAAAAAAAAAAAAAAACAACAACAACAACAACATTCACCTTCCCAATTGACGCCAGTCCGAGCAACACACCCACTTCACATCTCATACGAATTCGGGTATCATTGGTGTTTTGAAAAATGGCTTCCAGAGAAGAAGATGAACAGGCACTGCATTTGCCATTGGATCCATACATGGAGCTTCCCATCAACTCCCCACTGTTTGCCAATGCTTCTCAAGATATCAGTCCCCTTCATTGCAGCTCGAATTAAAATCTTCCCACCAATCATTCACTGCCCATTTACCCTAATTCAGAACAAAGCACTCCAAACAGCTCCATCTCCTTCACCACACCTCTCATGAACAAACTTGATCTTCTCCACTGATTTGCAGATCCCACTGCAACTCCAATCGAATGATGCAACGCATACATTTCCTGCCTGTGCTTTCCACTCGCAATCTGAGAATGAAAAATGAATGAATGAAGTTCAACAAAGTACCGGGCATTATTCAAAAGAAATCATAGTCATGATGCATCGGGATGTGTTAGTGTCCTACTGATGCCCACCAATGCAGTAGGGCCCATGGTTCAGTGATCTAGACTAGTCATCTATCAGGCCTCACTGATCAGGAATGCCCCAAAAGTTTCCTACAGCTGAATATCCTAACCCATCGATCAGTGACCTACAAATAGACTAAGAAAAAATGCGCTGTCTCAAGAAAAGGCCCAAGATAGGATGGTCCAATCTCGCACATCTATGGTGGGGGAGATCATATCAACAGTACTAATCAGCAAAACATGGGCCCCACTTGTACGACCAGACAATCAAGACATTACACAAATCCCAATGCACCAGAACCAGTTACTATTCAAATCTTCAGATCAATTTCCTCTTACCTGGTGGAGTCCCACAGCACATGTTGCGCTCATCAATGTGTTCAACTTCGAGTCCAATAAACCAAGAGCCCAGTGACACATCTTCATTGGCATATTTATGCAATATGGGCCTGCATCCACAATCACCAGCCCAAAGTGTAAGAGTATGCTGTCAGAAACAAATTGTCTAAAGTACATTCCTAAAACCAACAAAATTCTTCCTTACTGATTGATTGAAATGTACGTGGCCAAGTCCTTTGAGATGGCATAAATCTGCCCAGTTGCATGCCGGAAGTATTTGTTCCCTTCCTCTCCGAATTTCCAGTATTCAGGTTCATGATACTTCACATTTCTACAAAACAGAATATGGATATCACAACCCTGCAAGACAAATGCAAGTTGAAGAGAGCTTCCTCATGATAAAAGCTCCAAGATTATTACTTTTGTGCAAGAACTGGTCCAGACTTCATGCATCCTATGTAGATTCTGGGCTTTGATCTGTGATGGGCAAGCGTTGCGGCTAGCATACCTGAAAAAAAGATGTCCATGGAATTCAGTAATTACAAACTCTCAGACAGGTACAGAATCAGGTGTCAAACTAACTCAAACCTCAAATCTCAAGGCATGATGAGGCAGGAACAAATTTTATTTGCTATAAAATATTTGGGCATTGCTGAGCACATCTGATATGGGTATAATAGCCTTTAGCTATGTTATGCTCTATCCAACATGGTTTACCCCACAAGAGTTGAAGGATCCAGGTATTGTAGATTCATAAATGATGAAACAAGCCAAGTCATGATGTCGAATTATCGGATGCAACAAATTTGCCCCTTATATGCTGGAAATGAGTTGTATTGGATATAAACACAGTCCAATCATTGATCTAGACTGTCCGTTTGGTCCAACCAACTCATCACAGGCCACCGTGCCAATATCAGGCAATCCAAACTATTTGATCAATGGGTTGCAATTTGGACACTCTAGATAAGTTGTAATAAAAAAGATGCAATTATCAAATGATCCAAACTATCTGATCAATGGCTTGCAATTTGGATTGTTTATGCCCCACTAGAATCACTCAGACCCAACGATCCCAACTATCTGATCTGTGTATTGGAAACAGACAGTTCTAATAGAAAGGCTTGCCAGTCAGATGGTTAGGAAGGATCAGTACGAATTTAATTTTTAGCTGGGTGGCCCATGAACAGCAAGCTTAGAGTCTTGACTAGATGACGGTCTAGATCATTCTTTTGGACTGTCCACTTGTCCCATAGAATGCATTTGCTGATACACTGCAAACTCATTCCCAATCATGATGGTGTAAGAGATATACCTAAGTTGACATGGACATCATCATCCACCTTGACGTAGAACTCAGCATCCCATTTTGCAACTGCAGTGGCGAAAAAGACCTTTGTTTTGGCAGACAGTTCGTGATACCCTTCGACATGCTCCTGCAAGACGGACAACAAAGGCAAGTACAATTTGGGTTCAATTCTGATAATAAACACTCAAATTTGAATCCTCACACTCAAAGATAACAATGTGTTACCAATCGGAGAAAGTCACCATGCTGAGCCTCTTCTGAATCGATAGCTCGATCTAAAATGCTATTGGATGTAGCGCTGTGTCAAAGAGTGCAGATATAGTTAAGTTCCCCGGCTTTATAAACCTTCAATTTAATCAACAACGCAAATTTTATTAAGAGAAAAGAAATCAAAGTTACATCACAGGATAAGAGTCCAACAACAGACAGGAACATTTGCCATCTCAGCTCTTAAGATGGTATGTATTAACTCATCATCATCTAAGCCTTATCCTAATTCCTAACTAATTGGGGTTTGGCTACACTGTTCCTGTTCTGTCATTCTACCTTGTCAAGGACCATATCCTCAATTAAGCCATAGGTCATCAAATCTTTTCTACCTCCACCCACATGTTTTTGAGCCTTCCCTTGCCCTTTTAGAGCCTTCAACTTGAACCAACTCACTCCAAAACTCTAAAATTCTCAGTCTCCATTGCACATGACCAAACCATCTAATCTAAAGTCTATTTATCCTCATCTTATTACCTACTGATGCTACTCCTAAGTTCCCTCCAAAGCATTCACTTCTATTTCTATCCTTCCTGATTATCACCCTTAGGGTTCCCCAGTGCCATGAGATCACTCTACAATTCAAATTTCTCTTCTCAAGTGATCTCGAGATAGATTCATATGCTTGGGATGAACTAGAAGAACTACTTTTAGTTTGATAATATACAGGTTTTGAAAGTTTTTGCTGTGTTCCACCAAAAAAACAAGAACCTATACGATAAATCTAGATTAGGTCTATGCTAATCAAAAGCATCACTAAATATATTTAAGGACTTGGATCTAACTGGTGAGAAAGGATGTGGAAGCATGTTCACCCAAATAGTCGGGACAAGGCCATGATGATGATGCTGATTAGAGTACAAAATCCTTGGTTTATGTGAGGTGCACCATTCTATTTCTATTCTCAATATAAATTTCTTTTTACACACGCACTCACACCCCACACACACCCACGCACTCACACCACAGTGGGATTTCACCACAATGGGTACTCGAACCCATGACCTTGTGTTGAAACTCTTGTGAGTCTAGTAGGAGGTAACCTTCAGGCTATCAGACATTTGAAGGATGTAAGCTTGTCACATCGAAAAGCAAGAAACAGTCAGTAGCAGCTCGCTCTTTCACTGAAGTTGAATATCGTGCAATGGCTCAAGCAGCATGTGAGTTGCTTTGGGTCAAATCAATCCTTCAGGATATGGGTTTCAATATGACCACTTCTGTTCCTCTTCAGTATGACAATCAACCAACCATACATATTGCTTCTAATCATGTCTTCTATAAACAAACCAAACATATAGAAGTAGAGTGTCAGTGTGTACGAGAGAAGGTTGCTGCTAATATCTGTATACACACTCTGTTCTTTCGGAGGATCACAATGCGCGCATTCTCACCAACGCATCTTTGCCCCTTCACTAAAAGAATATTATCGGCAAGCTTGGCATGACATGCATGCACCAGCTTGAGTGGTAGTGTTAGAGTACATATTCCTCAGTGTGCGTGAGGTGCACCATTCTATTTCCATTCTGAGCATTTGTTCTATGGTCCTTCGGAGTACCTTAATTAGGAGATTATATTGTATCTTTTGAACGTCATTGTATTTAAGATAATGACTGAGGTCTTGGTATCGATCCATAGCTCAAGTGGTAGACTGAGTGAAAGATACCTCGTTTCAACACTAAGGTCTTGGTATCGATCCCTAGTGGGGATGGCTAACAGTGAAGCGTGAGCTGACAGTGGAGTGTACTAACAAGCTAACCAAAAAAAAAAAGTATTTAATATGGGATAATCCAGTGTAACTTGTGATAATAAATAAAGGTTTTGTGGTAGAGATGGATAATCAAATCCTCTCCCCTCTTCCCACTTTCTTCTCTTCTCTTCCAGGTACTCTCCTTTCCTTGCCAATCCTCAATTGTGATTGCAAAAATATGCTCAGGTTATAATAAATCCTTATTGGATCTAAAATGAGACTTTCACATGTGGCATAGGTCAGGGAAAATAGAAATATATAGAGTGCATGCCAATACAGAATAAGATGCAGTTGAGAGCAGTGATTATCAGTCAGCACCAAATATATATATATATATATATATATATATATATATATATATATATATATATATATATATATATATATTGAAGTAAAAAAAAATAGTAAGACAGTCAATCAATGAAAGGATTAGAGAATTGAGATTACAAGTGTCATCCCTATAAATAAATAAATAAGTACCTGTGGCCGATCATGAACCGGACAACAATTCCCTTCTCTTTCTCCATTTGCCGGAGCTTCTCTCCTAATTGGACATAAGAAGAAAAGGCTCCAAACATTACTAAGTGAATTTATCCAGAACAAATTTAAGGTTCCTACAAATCATACAATGCTTGTAAACCTTCTAATCTCATTATGCCTCAAACTTTGAACAAATCAACCCAATACAACAATAACATATTCTAACTAATAGAGATGAGTATATGATTATTTAAACCAAGGATGGACCAAATTGTATACATTGCAAACTGTCTTTCCTCTTTGCATATGTAAACGCCTCTGCCTGTTCCACAACTATTTCTGAAATTGCAGCTCAAATAAAAGTAGCATCCTTTGAATACTATTATTACCCACAAGTCGTAATTATGTCCCTTGAACGAGGATTATCTATGGACTGTTAGATGTGCATGTAGATTGTAGATTTGAAAACATAGCGACTGACTGGTTCTCCATTTACTTGTGAACTTGTTAGTGAGACCCACCATGGGGACTCTGAAATCATTCAGGACCCAATGTTCCTAACTGGTTACTAAAACAATTATGCGGCACAAGCAGATTTTGATATCCAAACAACAAAGGAACAGACCACGATTAAACATACAACAAGGTATAATGGTTCTGCAGAATTCTTCCTCATAAACTCCCATGTGGTGAAATCCCACTGTGGTGTGAGTGTGTGGGTGTGTGTGGGGTGCAAGTGCGTGTGTAAAAATATAAAATAAAATAAAATAAAACTCCCATTCAGTAGCAGAAAATCTGAACAAATGGAGCATTGGAGGAGCTTCATGTAGAACTACTATAAATAAAGAAGAAAATTCACTCTTCTAGTAAACTTTTGAAAGCTTTTTTGAATAAAAATCATGCTTTGTTCATATGTGCAGCTTCTATTATCTAGGCTATTGATACTCCTCTTTCCTATTTTAACCATACTACTAATTGGTGTTACTTTCTAGGCAAGTTTTTAAAACAAAACAAAACGTTCTAGTAAACTGAACAAAAATAGGAAGACTACTTTGCTAATTTATCCGGCCATGTGACCATAAGAAGTGGACCTGTGGTTGATACAGATACTCCTCTGATTAGTCCAGTGGACCCCACAGACCAGTCAGTTTGCGAAACACACTATCCAGTTGATCCTGGTCCCATGGACCAATCAGTTCACTTGTATAGATGGAATTAAATGGTTCACTGGTACAGACAAAACAATTGACTGTGGTCCATAAGATCAATCCACTGTCCTTTTGGACCATATTTATGATTGACCCAGCATGTGGGACCAATCCCTGAGTCTTCTTTTATGCACTAATGGATCAATGGCCTTGATGCATCAAACAAGTGCTTTGTACTCACAGAATCTTTCTCACATAAGCAGATGATGTCAAATCAAGCATATGCATCTAACGAACACTTTTAGGGCCTGTTTGGTTTTCCAATTACAACGGCAATCGGCTGGAAATGGGTAATGATTACATACCCCTGTAATTTTGTGGGGACATCACTTACATTTGACTGCAATGATTACAATATATCATTGTTTGTTTTACAAGGGCATCAATGTAAAAATAGGCCTTTTAGTATGTAAAAATTCCTTTACCTGTTTACTTTACATGTGTATTTGACTCTCGTTTTTTGTGTCGTAATTCTCTCTTAACCAAAGGCCTTGAAAAGACAATGGTGGCTCATTTACTTTGGATTACACTGGAAATTGGAAAACAAAACACACCCTTGAGAAATTTGAGAGTGGTTAGAGTCGTGCATTTTGGTCTTGCAGGCATCAAGGACTCAAGCAGAGGAGCTACACCCACTGACAACATATGCAAGGTGTTGTTTAATTATTTTTCTCATCTCTAAAGCTGAAGGCTCTAAAAGGGCAAGGAAAGGCCCAAAAGGATGTCGTAGAGGTAGTAAGAAAAGACTTGATGACTATGGTTTAATAGAGGATATGGTCCTTGATAGCCTAGAATGGTGGAACAGGATCTGTGTAGCTGAACCCAATTAGTTGGGACAAGGCTTTGATGTTGATGATGATGATGACCTCATCTCTAAAGAGAATAAAGAATAAGGTCAGTCAAAGCAACCTAAGAGAAGCCCCAATAGGAGATGAAATGATGAGGAGCCAACTGAGATGGTTGTCAGCCATCTGCTAAGAAATTTGGACATGGCCCCATTAGGGAAGAAAATTCGATTGAGGTTGATAGCCGTAAAGGAAATGAGGGGAAGACCTAAAAGGACTTGTACTCAGGTCTTGCTAAGGGATATGATGGCATAGCAGAATAGGGAAATAGATAATGGCAACTTGTGAAATTGGATTTGTATAATTGACCCTGATAAACTAGGAAAAAGGGCTATGATGATCATGATGTTGACCCTCGTTACTAAAGCCTCCTGTGGTGGAGGGCGATTCAACTAAACATTGTAACATAGATGCCCTAACAACGGAAAGGTGTCCTTGGAAATCAACAAATCCAATTGGAGTTGCATTCACTCATCTTGTTAAAGAGTTGTTTACAATATTACAATCTACATGTTGCTTTAAGGTTTAGATCTCATGTGAACCACTTGTGCAAAAATTTTGCTTTTGGACCATCAAATTCTTGATGGCTTTTAATATATATATATATATATATATATATATAGATGGTTTTTTATAAGTGATTGACAAGCTCGCCAGGCTTATTTTGAGATGTCGACTATACAATTGACCTAACCATAAGCTTCAACTATATTGAATGATCAGGCCTCTCATGGATTCTAGGAATGCTTGGATTGGTGGTTAAATGGAGGAAGTTGATATGTGGTGCTTATCCACTCTCCACCTCTCTTCAATAATCAAGTGGGAAGGAAGGTTTTGTATGTGAACTTTGAGAATGCAATGAGGCCACCCCTCTCATCCTTTTAGTTAAACTTTTGGCTGAAGTTATTGCATTGGTCTTAGGATAGAGGCAGATTGAGGCTCAATAGCAGGGTCAAGGTAGACCATGTGTAGACACCCCTCATGTGAAACCCTGACCATTTACCCATATCGATCTTTGAAGGAGGGTTCTATTTAAATCCTTTCGTTGCAGGAATTTGACTAAGCACCTAAACTAACCTAAATCAACCAAAAATTCATCCAGGATTACCTAAAATCCCATTAAACTTGCCCAAATCCCAAGCTTAAACTCCCTGGTGAAATCCCCACAATAACTGAGCCCGGATATGGAAGGTCAGGTACCCAGCCCAACTTTGGTTTGGTGCGCCCACACAACACATTTTTTATGCGTTTCTGTAGCAGAGACAGGGAATCCTATTCCCGCAAGATAGAGAGAAGCAATTTTTTTGGGAGCGCTCTGGGTGGCAGAAATACCTCTCTTTTTTCTTTTTTTCTTTTTTGAAAGTAAACAAAAAAATTTATTGAAGAGGTGCCAACAGGCGACAAAGAATACAACCCAGACACAAAAGACCCAAGTAAAACAGCCCCCAAGGAGAGAGCCCCACCAACCCAAAGAGCGAAAAGACCAGCACCCTCTAAAGCAACCCACTCCCCAAGCAGCCAGAAAAAAAACATCAGCCCCACTCCTTAGCATGATTCCAAACTTTTGCTGTAGTCCAATCAACATTGTGGCTCGAATTACATAAACATCTTCCATTTCTTTCTTCCCAGATTGCCCAAAGAATAGCCATTACGCAAGATCTCCAAAGATCTCTCTTGTTCTTAGGTAAATTCGCACCATGCCAAGCCAAAATAGATGACCAATAGAATGTGGCATCACCCAGAACATGTTGAAATCAGACATAACAGAAGCCCACACCTTGGAAACACCAAGGCAGTGAATAAAGAGGTGGTTGACCAATTCTGAATCCTTCTTGCAAAGCAAACAAGCGTTGGGCAGCAGCATACACCTCCTCTGAAGATTATCTATCATTAGAACCCTTTCCTGCCCTACCAACCAACAGAGTGTTGCAACCTTTGTGTTGGGGGGACACGCAGAAGAAACCCTGAGTTAGAATCAAACAATAAAAGATCAAACAAACCAAGCACACAGAAAATACAAGATTTTACACGGAAAAACCCTCGCGGGAAAAAACCACGACACAAAGCGACAACAAATCCACTATGATAGACAATGTTACAAGAGATGGAAGAGCTTACAAGTCTGAGAAACCCCGATTACCCTTTACAAAACCCTAACTTTTCTTCCCCTTTGCTCCAAAACAGCCCTAGCACATTTTCAATACCCTAATCCCTGATTACAAATCTATAAAAATGATTAAAAATGAATTAGGAAACAAAACCCGCAATTCCACAAAAGTGCGTAAGTCGGTCGATAGGAGCTTTGATCATATCGAGTGCCATCGACAACTCATTGATGGGATCGAAGCCAACTTCGATCAGATCAATTTGGACCCAAAAACTGTCCAGCGAGCAAAGGCCAAAAAACGGGATTTTCTCAATGGGATCGACAACCGCTCAATGAGATCGAGTGGTTTATCGATGCCATCAACAAACCCGATTACATACAAATTTAAGACATCTGATAACAATCTCCACCATGTCTTCAATTATCACAAACCACAGCTCCAAGCTCCATCTCTAATTGCCTCCATCATAGCTCCACCATCAATGCCATTGATGCAGGACAATTAACCACTTGCTCTAAAAGCTCGAACTGTTAGAGTATGGCGAATTAATCCCTTTATCTCATAGCTCAAGCCCCACGTCGCATGGGTTAGGACCTCGGCCGAATCCCCTTCGTGGGCCCCAAATCACATGGGCCGCCCACCTCGAGTGTGTCCCCGCATCTCACGGGCTACCCCACTCGAGCCTGGTGTGAAATGCGCATTAATCACCCCCCGGTGAGGAGTCTCGAACACAATACCTCCTCCGTAGGCCGCACCCACCCCGAGTGTGCCCCTGCATCCCACAAGCTACCCCACTCGAGCCCGGTGTGAAAATGCCCCTGCATTAATCACCCCCAGTGAGGAGTCTCGAACATGAGACCTCCTGCTCTGATACCAATTTGATGCAGGACAATCAACCACTTGCTCTAAAAGCTTGAACTGTTAGAGTATGGCGAATTAATCCCTTTATCTCATAGCCCAGGCTCCACGTCGCATGGGTTAGGACCTCGGCCGAATCCCCTTCATGGGCCCCAAATCACATGGGCCGCCCATCCCGAATGTGTCCCCGCATCTCACGGGCTACCCCACTCGAGCCTGGAGTGAAATGCGCATTAATCACCCCCAGTGAGGAGTCTCGAACACGATACCTCCTCCGTAGGCCGCACCCACCCCGAGTGTGCCCCTGCATCCCACAAGCGACCCCACTCGAGCCCGTTGTGAAAATGCCCATGCATTTGTCATTTCTCGTGCACACTCCGCCTTTGTCAAGCCATAGCCAAGCCTAGAGAAGTCACACATAACTTGAACTTCTTTGTAGAAACCACCTCAGTAACCATGTCCGTCGGATTCACACTTGTGTGGATCTTCTCAAGAGTCACTCCGCCTTCCTCAAGCATCTATCAAATAAAATGATGACGAACATCAATATGTTTAGTACAAGTATGATAAACTGAGTTCTTCATCAAATTGATCACGCTTTCTCTGTCACAATTTAGTAGCACGGCTTCCTGCTGAAGCCTGAGTTGATTTATCATCCCTCTCAACCAAACACCTTCTTTGAATACTTCCGTCACTGTTATATACTCTACTTCGAGTGTGGAAAGAGACCACAGACTAAAGCTTCAACATCCAACGGATCGCTCAACCCGCTAACACAAACGAGTACCCGAAAGTCGATCTCTTGTTATCCATATTACCTGTGTAATCAGCATCCACATAGCCTACTAACTTGTCCTTCAACTTTTCAAACGTCAAGACATAGTCTACTGTGCCTCGAATATACTGAAGTAACCATTTCAATGCCTCCCAATGTTGCTTGCCGGGGTTAGCCATATATCTGCTCACAAAACTCACCGCATGTGAAATATCAGGTCTCGTAGAGACTATGGCATACATCAAACCGCCAATAGCGCTCGAATAGGGCACACGAGACATCACTTGCTTTTCTTCATTTGTAATAGAACATTGTTCAGAAGAAAGCCTAAAAGTAAGCAACATGGTATAATACAATATAATATATATACATTACTTTGGTTATATATATATATATATATATATATATATATATATATATGGGAAAAGGTACAATGCGCTCGAGCTGACGATAAGCTCCCGTGAGGTCGAGCTATGTGGGCCCCACCGTGATGCGTGTCGACCATCAACACCGTGCATTTGATGGGTCCCGTTTAAATTATGGGATATCCCAAAAATCAGCCGTATACGAAACTCAGGTGAGCCATACCATCTAAAATTATGTGAAGACACCATTAAAACATATAAAAGCACTTGGTGGGGCCCACCTGAGTTTTGCATGCGCCTGAAACTTGGTCTAAACCCTCATTCAAGTGGGACACACATAATGGATGGGCTGGATTTGCAAACCACATCTCTGCGGGCCTCAAAAATGGTTATGAATGTTTTAATGGTGCACGGCCCCTCTCCACTTCTGTATGTGGTGTGGCCCACACAAGTCACGGATTGACTTGATTTTTGAGATCTAGGCCCACGATGGAATGGTGCATCTGACTGATGGGGTAGATGTTCGAAACACATCACAGTGGAGCCCACACAGCTCGACCTCATTGAACGGACTCGTGAGGTCGAGCGCATAGTACCTTTTTCCCTATATATATATATATATATATATATATATATATATATATATATATATATATATTATTAAAAGTATTTGGGTGAGCCACTCCCATGTGGGACCCACCTTTAATATGAAATCTGCACCGTCCAGATGGATCTGGACGGTGAGTATGGGCAGCGTCCTGCCATTGTGCAGGTATATATAATATATAATATTATATTATATAATATATATTATATTAATGGTACTATATTGGTGGGCCACTACGTGGACTGCACCATGATGTATGATCTTATCTGCACCGGACGGTGTAGCAAATATGTTATCCGGACCGGCCATCCAATGGACACGGTCATGGGCCCCCGATGATGCATGTGTTGTATCCCTACCGTCCATCTATCTGGTGTGCCAAGTATGGCCCCACCAGATGATGCATGTGTTGTATCCCTACCGTCCATCTATTTATGTGGGGCCACCGTGATGCATGGGTTTTGCCACGCCGTCCTGCATGCTGGACGGGTGGGACCCACCTTATGGATGTATTTCATCCACACCGTTCATCCTTTTGGCGACCCGTCTCGGGTTTGAGACAAAATAAGACAGATCCTGTTATCAGGTGACTACAACGAACAGTGGAGTTGAACGTCTACCATCGAAACCCCTTTTGGGATTACAGAAGTTTTGAATCAATATAATATTTGTTTTTTCCTCTATATCCAGGTCTTTTTAACCTTATGCACAAATTGGATGGAAAATAAATACTATGGTGGACCCACTGGAATTCAATAGCGGAAATCATTATCACCACTGCCATTTGTGGTATGGTCCAGATGATCCTTAGGATATGATTCATTTTGTGATAATGCTCTAAAATGATCTCTAGCTATAGATGAATGGTGTGGTTGATTTGGGCCCATTCGACTTGACCCATTTGATTTGGCCCATATGACTTATATGATTCGGCCCATTTGATGCAGCCCATTTGACTCGGCCCATTTGATATGGCCCATTTAATGTATTTAGGGCCCGTTTGGTGAGGCCCGATGTGATGTATTTAGGGCCCATGGGTCGTGGCCCATTGTGATATATTTTCGACCCATAAGATTAGGCCCATTGTGATGTGATGAGGCCCATGGTGATGTATATTAGACCCTTGGGTGAGGCCATGGGCCCACTTTATGTTTGGCTCTATGTGGGCCACTCCTTGGGAGCAATGTTAGTTGAATGTCCACGTTGATGAGCAATGATGGTTAAATGTCCACATTGTGACATTCCCTTAGGCCCTTTGTTAGGCCAACTACCGATTCCGATTTTCAAGGACGATTCCGATTGTTGAGGCCGATTATCGAGGCCGATTCCGATTGTCGAGGCCAATTCTGATTGTCGAGGCCGATTCCGATTATCGAGGTCGATTCCGATTGTTGAGGTTGATTATCGAGGCCGATTCCGATTGTATAGGCCGATTATCGAGGCTGATTCCGATTGTTGAGGCCGATTCCAATTGTATAGGCTGATTATCAAGGCCGATTCCGATTGATGAGGCCGATTTCGATTGTCGAGGCCGATTCCGATTATTGAGGCCGATTCCGATCGTCGAGGCTGATTCCGATTATTGAGTCCGATTCCGATTGTCGAGGCCGATTATCGATGCCGATTATGAGTATGTGACAACATAGCATCATGATACATACCCATACGCACATCTGCATGTTTGTTATGGGATGAGGTTGACCATTGCATATGTCATTGGGCATGATGTTATGAGACTCCCTGATATGCGGAGATTGTCTCACATGAGTACACGCTATGCGCAGGATTGATGTATGACTGGATTGTATGACTCATGCATCTTGCATTGTGTGTTGTGATTATTGTACGCTCTAGCGACATCAAGGTCGTAGCCTCCACAGGCATATCGTGGATGGCCAGATGGGACACTGAAAATATGTTATTAGCATTGGGCTGTCATAGATGGCTCCAGGTGAAAATCCCTAAACCCTTATGGTACCAGAGGACGCCCCAACATCTAGACCGAGTGGATATATATATGAGCGCATGGGGGCCGTATATCAGTAGGCCGTGTCTCCCACTGTGTCATGGTCGGTTAGAAGAGGGGTGACCTTACCCGCCTGAGTGAAAGTGGCAATATCTAGGTTGAGTTTAACCAGCTTGAGAAATGGGTCCGCTATCAATGAGCCGGGCCCGATATTGGTAGGCGAATAGTAAGGTCTCTTCCACTTACCCAGTTGTGCGCTCGGATAAGGGCGGCAAGCTGACGTGGAGTGTAATAGACCCCGGTGATGATCCCAGAGAGGAAACGTACTGATATGTAGACTTATTGAGCAGGAATTGCATACTCATTCATTCATTCATTCATTATCCACTCGGGCTGGTGGTGCGCAACTATTTGTTACGTGTACCTTTGCATGGCCAGGATTTCGGTTGGGCGCGCGACTAACCTGAGGTCAGGGGTTTACCACATTGTGTCTAGCTATCCATACCAGGTATGGGTTAGTATGGATAGAAGTCCCTTGTGATGAACTTCACAGCTTGCGATACTACATACTATCATCCCGACTTCACACTTCAGCTTGATCATTTTATTCGCACCGCATATTGCATTACATCCGCGGCATATGGTATTCTGGGTTGCTACGTTTCTGCATTTACGTGGACTAGATGAGGTTGACGGCATTCTTGGACTCGCCAGGATTTGCGTATTGCATCGCATCCTCAGTATCTGATATTTGTCTTATTATGTCTGCGCATTGCATAGCTCATCTACATTGCTTCCTTAGTATGTGATATTAGTTTATGTTTTTGCATCGCATAACCTTGGTACGGCTGATTGTATTCGTGGACTTGTCAGTGTTTCCGCTTACTCTGATATCATATGATTCATGAACTTGCCAGTATTTCCAATATTTTATGATTCATGGCATTGTATTGCATACTTGGCACTTACCTTGTGCACACACTTTCACCACCCTCTAAGCTTTCTATAAGCTTGTGCACGATAGATGCGTGCAGGTGGCGTTAGGTTGCAGCAGCATTGAGCATGGAGCGTGCAGCGGTCTTCTAGAGCTTTGATTTTCGATACATATATATATATATATATATATATATATATATATATATATATATATATATATCCCTTTCAACATTGTATTCAAATGTTTATATTAGTGGATATGTGATGATGATGTTGCCTTTGTGATTTGGGTAAACTTGTGGTTATGCTTCTTATGAGATAAATGTACGTTGGAAAATCCTCCTTGTAGGATCCCAGGATCGGAATCTGGCGTATGGGCGCTAGGAGCCGAGAATGGGGTACTGCGGAGGCTGTCGGCACCGGATTTGGCGATCGGGATTCTTATGAGTCCGATCTCAGGGTTTGGGGTGTGACACATGGGGTGTACTAATCGGTTTTGCCTTGTTCATACCGAACTTAACAAATACCTTACCAAGGTATTCTACCTGTGATAACCGTAACCTGCTCCTATCTGTCTCTATGAATATTTATGTCGAGAATCTTCTTTGCAGCTCCCAGATCTTTCATTTCGAATGTTCCTGACAAATTGAGTCTTCAATGCATTAGTCTCAAACATGTTAAGGTTCAGTCGTTGACAATAAGCATGGCATCTACGTATAATACCAGTACGATGAATTGTCTATCATTTGGTGTCTTGTAAATTTGCAATATACACAATGATCATATTCACTTCTGGTCGTTGACCCATCATAAAAGTATCAAACCTTTTGTACCACTGTCTGGGTGGCTGTTTCAGGTCGTACAACGACCTCCTTAACCTATAAACTATATTCTCTGCCTCTTTCACTTCGAATCATTTTGGTTGCTTCATGTAAATTTGATCCTCCAACTCCCCATGAAGGTAAGCAGCCTTAGCATTAATCTGTTCCAATTCCAGGTTGTATTGGGCAACCAGCGCCAATACAAATATGATATACCCCAGCTTAACTATCGACACGAAAATATCATTGAAATCGACACTCTCCTTCTGTACATACCCTTTCGCAACCAATCTTGTCTTATATCTATCATGTTGTTTTCTTGTAAATTCACTTACGGTTAATCATTTTACGCCCCACTGGAAGCTCCACTAGCTCCCATGTCTCATTCTTATGTAGGGAATCCATCCTATCATATATGGCCGCTATCCACTTCTCAGCATCAGAACCATCTAAGGCTTCCTGGAAAGTAGACAGATCTCCTTCATCTGTAATGAAGGCGAGGCGAATGCAACATTCAAGTCATCCATGTATCTAACTGGCAATCTGTGATCTCTTAGTGGATTTCTTTTGATAGGTGGCTGCTCCACCTGCTCCTGTACCTCTGCATTCGGCTCAAGCTTTGCCTATGTATCTTCTTTTTCAATCTCGACATCAATGACCGTTGATTTCTCCGTTTCCTTGTGTTCATCCTTGCGGAATAAGGAATTTTCATCAAACCTGACATCTCGACTAATTATGATCTTTCGTGTGACTTGGTTGTATAACTTGTACCCTTTCACACCATCACCATTGCCCACAAAAATACACTACTTAGCCCTTTAATCTAGCTTATTTCTCTCAATTGACAAAACATGAGAATAAGCGTCACAACAAAATACAAGCAACTGTGAGTAGTTTACCTCATGACCATCCCCCACTTCTTCTAGAATCTTGCAGTCTATCGGTGTAAACGGTGACCGATCCATCGAGTAACAAGCCGTGTTAATGGCCTTCGTCCATTACTCCTTGCCCAATCCAGCATTACTCAACATGCTTCAGGCTCTCTGTAAGAGAGTTTGATTCATCTGTTCTACCACTCTATTCTGCTCAAGAGTGTACCTTACAGTATTGTGCCTCACAATCCCCTCATCTTTACAAAACTAGTTGAATTCCTTTGAAGTGAATTCATCTCCATTATCAATCCTTAATACCTTCAGTTTTTGTCATGTCTGCCTTTCAACTATTGCCTTCCACACTTTAAATGTAGCGAACACATCAAATTTATTTTTAAGAAAATAAACCCACACTTTCCTTGAGTAGTCATCGATGAATGAGACAATGACCACCTAGAAGAAACAAGAGGCAATGAGCCCCATACATCTGAATACACATACTCAAGCACACCTTTACAAACATGCTTTCCAATTTTAAAAGTTAGCCTTGACTATTTACCATATATACAATGCTCACATATACTAAGTTCAATACTTTTAAAAATAAGAATCAAGCAACGATTAAAAAGTACATTCATGCCGCGGTCGCTCATGTGGCCTAGGCACGCATGCCACAATCGTGTCAATGTGGATTCCACTATATACACTACAACTCCACCCATTTCAGTGTTTTCGATCAACTTTTATAGATTACTGCTCCATTGTGCTTTCATCACAATAAGTACCCCTTTCGAAACTTTAAGGACACTGTCATAACTAATGAACTTACAACCAAGTGCCTCAAGAGCCCCTAGATATATCAAATTCTTCCCGGGGTCTAGAACATGTCAAATATCTGTCAAAATATGCTCCACCCTATCAAACATTCTGAGGCGCACTGAACTGATTCCAACAAATTTACGGGCAATGTCATTGCCCATAAAGTCATGTGGTATGAAGCCCCTGTATCCAAAATCCAGTCATTACTAAGGTAACCAAATTTAGATGCGGTCAAGACATCACTACCATCCACCTCATCGCATAATTGCGTTGTGTTTGCCTCTTTTGGCGTTTTCTCATATTTTTCTCCCTTTTGAGCCTTAGGATTCTTACAGTCCTTCATATGCCATGTCATCCCACAATTCCAACACTTCATCTTGCCCTTCTCCTTTGATTTGGATTTAGACCGAGAATTACCCTTCTCTCGTTCTGAATTCCTTCCCCTCGCAACTAACGCATCCGCATCCCTACCGTGTATTAGAGTGTCCACGAGATTCTCATAGGACGGTGGAAGAGAACTCAAGAGGATTAGATCTTAATCCTCCTCGTCAATCTTAACCTCCACATTCATCAATTTGTAGAGCAATTCGTTGAAAGTACTTATGTGCTTATTAATGTCAGACCTCTCTGTCATCTTAATGTTATACAACTGCTTCTTAAGATACGGATGACTTCCCAGGATTTTCTTCATGTACAAATTATCCTATTTAGCCCAAATTCCTGAAGTGGTCTTTTGATCTAGGACATTATATAAAACGGTGTTCGCTACCCATAATTAAATTGAGGTTGTAGCCCTCTCGTCTAGTCCATCCCACTCTTCATCAGTCATAGACGCGGGATGCTTCACCTTGCCAAGGAGAGTGTGTTGCAATCCTTGCTGAACTGAGAGGCCTCGCATCTTAACCTTCCACAGTTCAAAGTATTTTCTCCCAGTGAACTTCTCCATTTCATACTTAATATAGATCCCTTAGAAGACATGTTTTCATATTCAAAAAACTCAAAACCCCAACGTTCGCTCTGATACCACTTATTGGGGAGGACGTGCTGAAGCAAACCCGAGTTAGAATCAAACAATAAGAGATTAAACAAACCAAGCACACAGAGAACACTTGCGTGGAAAAACCCTCGCAGGAAAAAATTATAGCACAAAGCAACAACGAATCCACTATGATAGACAATGCTACAAGAGATGGAAGAGCTTACCAATCCGAGAAACTCCGATTACCCTTTACGAAACCCTAGCTTTTCTTCCCCTTTGCTCTAAAACAACCTAGCACGTTTTTTATACCCTAATCATTGATTACAAACCCTTAAAAAAGGATTTAAAATGTATTAGGAAACAAAACCCGCAATTCTGTAAACTTGCACAAATCGATCGATAGGAGCTTCAATCATATCGAGTGCCACGATGGGATCGAGTGAGCTATCGATGGGATCGACAACTGCTCAATGGGATCAAGTGGTCTATCAATGCCATCGACAGACCTGATTGCAGACAAATTTAAGACATCTGATAACACTTTGGAGGCCCTGCATAGGACCAAACATTTTTGGTGAAGAGGGGTCCACCCCCATCAGATTTAGACAACATATTATAGAAAGATCTGACTAAGAAGCATTCTGAAGGCTCCATCCTCCAACTAGATTCTCCATCTCCATGATGGACGGAAATGTTGGATAAAAGAGAGGAGTGAGACCGCCTCACTAGCCTCACCATCTAACATATAGAGACGAGAAGGAGGGGACCAAATTGTTGATGATCCCACCGTGGTCGCACATTGAGCTACTAGAACATTGCGGGACTACGAGATGCGAGCTAAGTTAGGATAAACATTACACAAGGGGGTCTGACCCACCCAAACATCTTCCCAAAAGTGGATTCTTTTCCCATTCCCGAGCTTGAACCCCACACCCTTCATGAAATTTGTCCTCGTAGCTATAATACCTCTCCAAATTGTTGACGCTCAATACCGGGAACAATTCTTCGTACACCAACCACCTGTCTCACACCCATATTTGGAAACAATCAAGATCCTCTAAACGGCATTAATTTTCGTTCCAAACCTCTATAGCTACTTCCCCAACAAGGCTTCGTTCATCACCTCCATGCTTTTAATAGCAGCCCCTCCCTCACCATAAGGTTTACAGACTTCTTCCCATCTTAGGAGATGAAACTTGTTAGGTCCTTCCGCACCTTGCCAAAGAAAATTTCTCCTCACCCTATCAAGTTTATATAATACCGGCTTGGGGCAACTGAAGAGGGACATAAAGTAAATTGGCAGGCTAGAAAGAGTCACTTTAATCAAGGTAATACGGCCCCCGAGAGAAAAATAGCAACCTCTTCACCTAGATAGCTTCCTTTTGAACCTCTCAATAACCACGTCCCACAAATGCTTTGGCGGTTTTCCAACACACAACGGCAACCCGAGATAAGTGGTTGGAAAGGAGCCCGCCTCGCATCCAAACACCCCTGCTAACCTGGATAGATATTCCACCGGCAAATGAATCCCTAACATGGTACTTTTATGGATATTTACCTTCAGCCCCGAAACAACCTCAAACCATCGGATAATTTTTCTTAAATTTCTGATCTTTTCCTCTTCAGCCTCACTTAGTGCAAAAATACTTTTTTTCTGCCACTGTGCTCCCTGGTTGGAGGAAAAACTATTTCCAACACCTTTGCATTTTCAGGTTGTAATTGCTCGGGCTTCCCATGCCCAATTTCACGACCTTATGGTCCATTTTGTAGCTGTTTAAACAAGCTTTCCAATGAGCCCTAGATCATACCAAGCTACAATCGGAGCATGAAGTAGTGATCACCAAATTGCCACTGCAACAATTTCAAATCCCAAACTCTTTTCCCTCCAAAATTTTATATCAATTTAAAAAATAAAAATAAAAATAAAATAAAATCACCTTTAAGACTCTTGGTTATCCTCTAAATACAAAATCTTCCCTACTAAGTAGCCTACAAAATTCCCAATCTACCCTCCAAATCAACAAGATTTAGACAAGTGGCTTCATCTCATCCCTCCAAGTCGAAATTCAAACTCACATGGAATCCTATAACTAAAATTTTCTCCAAACTTCTTGAAATTACCATCTAAGAACTTTTGTGCCACTTGTCAACCATCCATGAAGCCATTACCCTTTGAAAGCCTCCTCTGATTACTTCATATCACCACTCAGCCATCCTAGATCTCTATAAATAGACCATCCTCTCTCAGAGAAAGGGGTCTTGGCTCGAATTCTCAAGCTCTGAGCCTAGGAGAATCTCTCTCACAGCCCGCATCCTTCTCTAAAAAAAATTCAGCAAAAACAAAGAGACATCAACAGAAAAGCAAAAGGTTTTTGGCTTGGCTTTGAGGACTTGAGGGTTTCCAAATCTGAGAAGGCTAAGGAGCATGCCTCAGCCTCCAGGATTTGAGATACAGCTCCAGTAACATCTTGCTAGTATGAGAACCTCCTGGATTTGAGCTTTTTCTTTTCTTTTTTTCTTTTTTACATTCCATTTGCAAATTCAAGCTCAAAAAGAAGCAAACAAGGCCCTCCATAATTCAAGTTGATCGACATTGGAGTCATTCAAATCCTATTCAACACATACCAATAAGCATATCTTTCCTCTTTCTTTTCATTTTTTCCGCTCTTACATTTTCTTATATTTTTTAAAAACTGTGCAGAATTTCGTTTCAACAGAATTTCCCTTCCTTTCGATGGAGTAGAGACGAAGGGTGCCTAACACCTCCCTTCCCCATCACTGAGGCACTTGCCTGGATTTCTAGTTTGTAGATTTTTTGAGAGTCAATTTGTAGGAATTCTCAGTTTCTAACTGGCCTTGCAGATTTTGCTAAAAATCAGTTGGCAGCAACTCCATTTTCCAATGTTTCCACCACCATCCTTTGAGATCATTGGATCCACATCTGCATTGTGGTAGCCGAATTGTCACTCCCGTTTAACATATTTGATTGAACCTTAATCTTTGACACAACCATTTCTCATGTTGAACTGTGGCTGTTGTTCTGAAGTAGTCTGATCTAATGTGTCAACCAAAGGAGGTGTGTGGTTTTTGAGATAAATGCTACCCTTAGTTCAAACTTCAAACATAAGCTTGTTCTCCAAGCTATGCATTAGAGGGCAATTGAAATATTATGATACCTAGATAGGGCATAGAAACATCATGGTTATGCTGAGAAACTACTTAATATTGTATGGAAAAAAGTCACCTTTTCAAAAAAATCAAGGTAGTGTGGATTAATCCCAACCCAAGTTTGACATTCAATTTTTGCATTTTTAGACAAATATGAAGCTCAAGGACAGTTAACTATAGCTAACTGTTTTCATGTGCTCTAGCTTGTACTAATCTACAAGATTGGTGATGGCTTGAAATTTTAATTCCACCTAGATAAGCATTAAATGGGTGTTGCAAAGATGAGCATGTCAAGATGGATGTGTGGGAAGACTAGGAAGGATGAATCAAGAATGAAGTCATCCGAAGCAGCCTAAGGGTATCCCGAACATGAGATAAAATTAAAGAGAGAGGATGGAGATGGCTTGGCCATGTGCTACGAAAACTAGAGATGGCCCAATGGAACTTTTGAGTAAGTTGAAGGCTTGATAGGAGGGTGCCATGAATACCTAAAAGGGCTTGGATCAAGGTGGTGATAACCGATAGGGGATAGGGGCTTGTTCATTTACCAAGGAGAATGCCTTAGGAATGATTGTGAAACAGGCTTCGTGAAGCCAACCAAAATAGATGATGATGATAATGAGATTGAGAAGTTCTCATATGCAAAGTGAACACCGTAAGAATTTGGAGATTTGGTGGAATAGAACCAAGGTATTCCGTAACGGTAACGGTGACCGTAATGTCACCACCGTTACCTTTATGATATGGGGTGTAACGGCCGTTATGGAGGTCATAACTGCTGTTACAGTCTCTTTTTTTTAATTGAAAAACACAAAAAAAAAAAAAAAAAAAAAAAAAAAACCCATAAAAAACCTGTATCAGCCCTTTAATGGACTACGGGGGTTGTTACAGGGGCTATAGCGGCCTTTACAGGTCCTTTTTCCATAACGGCCATTACGACCTTTACAACCTTGTAACGTGTAATGGTTGCCACCGTTACCTTTAAGTAACAGCTTTTGTGACCTCGTTACGACCTTTATGGCACACCATGAATAGAATCCAATAAACATGAAAGAGATGTAGAAAAAGCAGTGATGAATTTTATGACTTGTTCCATGATTTGGGTCGGATATTTCACTCGTCATATTGGGTCAAACATAGTACTAATATAGATCAGAGAATCAACTGACATGTTTCCTAGATAGTAAACAAATGGAAAGTTGATATCGAAGACAAGGTCATATGGGGATTGCAATGTTCGTGTATTTCCAGAGGAATTCTCGACATCTGTTTTTCTTGTTTGGCAGCTCTGGCCCCCTGGTTTCCTCTTGCTTTTAGCAAAGTTATCATAGCCATTCAAAAGAAGAAGAAGAAGAATCACCACACCATGTTGAGATACAAATCTCTTAGTTGGTCTTTGGATGAATGATTGAATTGAATTGTGATAATTCAGTTCAATAAAGACAAAATAACCAAATCCTAATTACCCCTCATGCATTCATATTGAGAAATCAAGCTCCATACTCTCAAGCTGGACTTGAAAGGAGAAAATGCAATTCAACAATTCAAGGAACTCTTTCGCTGTGAATGCAGGCAAACATTATCAGAATTTGGCTGCATCTTCTAATGAACTGAATTTTCACAACCCATTTCAGATATTTGCACCCAAACGCAGCCTAAGGCAAAGGAATTGCACAATACATATTACTTAGAAGGTTAGTAGAACAACCTTGAGGCAACCATGTCTCCCTTAAAGAGTCCCTCCTCCTCCTGCTACTAAATGCAGTATTTATCCCGATCACAACAAACGCCTTCTTCTTTGGCGAGCCGTCTCGAGAAATTCTCGAGATGAGGGGAGAACCGCTGAGGCTCGCCATCTCCTGGGCACTTCGAGTGGCAGCGAGCTCCATCTGAAGCGTTGAAATTGTCTTATCCAAACTTCTGATATCCAACACACATCCCAATCATTTAAATTTTAAAAGAAAAATATAAATACATTAAAAAAAAATGACGACTCAGGGTGCTCCCACGCAATCACCCGGGTAATGCCGGGGAGGGGAATCGAACCCATGTATGTTGGGAGCAAACCCACGATGCTGGCCATTCACCCAAACCCCAACGGGTTAAAAATACATCAATTATCTTTCAAAAAATAAAAATACATCAAATAGAATAATTCGATCGTGAATTCCATACTTACTGAATCGCTTCATGGGTCTTCGAAACCTCTACCATTATATCTTTATCTTCTCCAAGCTTCTGATATAAATTAAATATATTAATATAAAATTAAATTAAATATGGTAATTTGGATTGTTCGATGAAATTTTCAAATTTCACACTCGCTGACCCGTTTTGTTGAACAATCCTCTGCCACGAGTTGTAGCTCTTGCTCTTTCCGGTGCCGGGCGATCACCTGACCGTTCGGTTCGGAGGGAGGCCAAAACCTGCGATTTTGAAATATTAGATTCTCGATCAACGATCGGAAAGGATTCAATCGGTGTCATCGTTTCCAATCTCAGCCCCATAACTTCTTCTTTTTTAGGAAAGAATGTTTACAATGCAAAAGAAAATCCCTCAAAATTTTAAATATTAAAGAAAATTGGGAGAGAGAGAGAGAGAGAGAGAGACCTGTTCGTGAAAAGCATTCCAAGAACAAAGCTTGAGATGCATAGAATAATAATCCATCGCGGAGATACCTTCTTCTCGTTGTATCGAATCTTCATTTCTCTCTCTCTCTCTCTCTCTCTCTCTCTCTCTCTCTGCGTGTATTCAGAGAGAGATCAGATAATGGAAGAAGAAGAAGGGAGGGAAGCGGGATGGGATTTCTCCGTCCGCGTTGGGCCGTCAAAGCTGACGACTATGTCGGAAAGCCAAGCGCTTGACCCTCCTTCCGCGTAACGCCGTCAATCCTGCCGTGAGTCGGTCTTTGCTTTAGGCAAGCCATAATTAAGTGTACTCGATCGCGTAAGTCAGCTGGAGGGAGTCCCACACGTGCCAACATGACACGTGTGTACCATACCCAAGCCTTGCATCAGGTAGGGCACGCTCTCTGCCCTTCTGGACCAAAAATAAAAGAAACCAGACGGGTCCACTCATCAGTTAGTCCGCACCTGCGAGTCGAGCATGGATCACCGGTCATTATTTTCCGACCGGTCATAATCTGGTAAAAGTCTCAGCTGCCGTGTGGTTTTTTATCCAGGGCATGGTCTCAGTGTCCTTTTCCTGATCAACGGTCCAGATCTCGAAATTAAATTGTTCCACGGAGGCTTCTCCCAGGAAGCCCACATCAACGGTCCATCTCACACGAGCGAGTATGGTCTGTAACAAACGGAAACGGATTGGCTACTCCCCCTGCCACCAGCCATGGGCTGGTGGTCGGTGATCTGTGGGCCTCACCATGATTTGTGTGTTTCATCCATGCCTTCCATCTATTTTTATAGATCATTTTATAATGTGAAAAAAAAAAAAAATGAGCTATATCTCAATCTCAAGTGGACCACAGGAAACAGTGTTGAATGAATGTTAACCATTAAAAACGTTTCGGGGGCATACAAGTTTTGGATCTAGCTGATATTTATTTTTTCCCTTCATCTGGGCCTTTATGACCTAATCAACTTATTGGATTTCAAATAAACAGTACAGTGGGCCTTAGGAGGATTTTAATGGTGGATATCCAATTATTATTTTTTTCCTGTGGTGTGATCCACAGAAGATTTACATGCCTATCTTTTTTTTATAAATCCCTAAAATGATCTGTAAAAATGTATGAACGGAATGGATGAAATACATACATCATCGTGGGGCCCACAGAGCACCGACCATCAGCCACGGGGCTGGTGTCAGGGGGAGTAGCCAATCCGTCCCCCAAATGTCTTGCTACGGTGCCTTTACGTATAAGAAGGTGAAACGTGTCGCGAGAGGCTGTCCTTACATTTCGTGTCTCTCTCCTTGGTTTGTATTCCGCGCGACGCGACGAAGCATAGCAGCTGACTTCTGTCGACGGAGGACACGATTTGTAGTAATTTGCCTACATACATACCCACCTATTGCTTTTTTTAATGTCGGGATTGTATCCGTTAGATCTGGGGTCATATTACAATGATCCAGACTGCTTATATGATGGACCTCGGGATTTTTAATATTGTGAATGTCACACAAAGAAATCGATTAAAGGAGAAGGTCCATGCTCAAAAGAAAATAGTTAAACGATTCAATGTGATAAATTTTTATTGATATCTCGCATTACGTTCAGGCCCGTGGAACCAACGGTTCAGATCATTGCAAGATGACCTGAGATTCAACAACTGTGGTATGGACGTAGATTTAGCAATATGTCCGGATGTATTTACCTCTTTGATTTGTTGGACACGTGACTTGTATTTTGGCCTGTACAAGAGGGGTTTTGAATGCTAATTTATAAGGAAACGGATTGGCTACTAATGGCTGGTGGTTGATGTACGTGTTTCATCCATGCCGTCCATCTATTTTTTCATATCACTTTATAGAATGAGACAAAAAATGAGATATATCCCAATCTCAAGAGGACCACATTACACGAAAAGTGTTGAATGAGTGTCGACCATTAAAAATCTATTGGCGGCCATAAAAGTTTTGGATCAATCTGATCTTTGTTTTTTCCTTCATCTAGGGCTTTATGATCTAATTAACAGATTGGATGTAAAATAAACAGTACAGTGGGCCTTAAGAGGATTTAAATGGTAGATATTTAATCACTATTGTTTTCCTGTGGGGTGGTCCACCTAAGATTTATATCCCTATCAATTTTGAAATAAAGACTTAAAACGATCTGTTAAAATGGATGAAGGGAATGGATGAAACACATACATCATGGTAGGACCCACAGAGCACCGACCACTAGCCACGGGGCTAGTAGCAGGGGGAGTAGGCAATCCGTTTCCAATTTCTAACAAGCGGCCGGCTTTCCTCACGTCGAGACTGCTCCAGAAACGGATTGGCTACTACCGTTGACACTAGCCAATGGCTGTTAATTGGTGCTATGAGGGCCCCACCGTGATGTATGCGTTTCATCCATTCCATCTATCTATTTTTAAAGATCATTTTATGGTATGAGTGGGCACTAACACATAAACCAATTCAACACTGTTTTCTGTGATGTGGTCTACTTGAGATTAGGATATACCTCATTTTTTCTCTCATGTAATAAAATGATCTAGAAAAATAGATGGACGGCATGGATGAAGCATATACATCATGGTGGGGCCAACAGAGCACCGACCTTCAGCCATTGACTGGTGGCGGGGGAGTAGCCAATCCGTTTCCCCTTTCAACCGTTCGCACGACCCGGAGCTCGAGAAGCGTCGGCGCTCGTCTTCGCACGACACGTATCAACATCAGCTATATAGCTGGTGTGCGGTACACCAGCCAATCCGCTACCGATCTAACGAGTGTATTTGGCGATAACAAACGATAAATAAAAAGCCTATTCATATAAACCCGTTCAAACATTTCAAAAGTTTTATCCAAAAACTTTTAAACCGTTGGACCGCCACACAGATGAAAAAGATAGTACTGTTTTATTTGTTAGTTTTTTCCCCTTATCCACCGGTGGTGTTAAGGACATGGACTACCAAGAAATGGGCCCGCTTATCATCATTAGAATTTCAGAGTATGGCTCATCACAAACATTTGGTTTGTTGGCGAACAGGATTACATGAATACAGGACCTATGGTACGGTCATCTGAACGGTTTACTCCGATGGCTTCCTTATGGGAATGGATCCCTTTGAAATATTCTAGATTCCAAGATAGCAACTTTCCACACGGGCCCCTAAAAATAGACGGTTGAGAAGAAAGAGTGGTGATTGAGATTCAACTGAAAACGCCAATCATCAAATTATGATCTTACAATTCCAGGTGATCTCAAAGGTATTCACACAACAACGTGAGCCCGGTCAGATCAATGGTTTAGATGACTGGACTATGGGCATGACAGCATGGGATCGCATGTGTCATCGAACTTTATGTTTGCAAACGAGCATGGAAAACTTATAATTCATTAATTCCTCAATTAGGTCGAGATTATAGAGCGATTGTTGATAGAATGTGACGCGGATTGGGTGGCGACCGACCTAGGTGGTGAGATGACACGAAGATATTTGATTGATTTGTGGGACCGTAAGCCGCCAGAGATGGGAGAGTGCAACTTGCATTGGACCCTCAACCATCAATATGGAGTGGGACCACGAGACCTGATGTTGAGAGGGTGGCCGAAGGTTTCATGGCTAAGATGAATCAGAAAAGGCTGGTCAGCCATGGGAGTGATCCGGATTGTCGAACCTTAAACCAGGCGTATCTCACAATCTAAAATGACTTATTGGACGTAAAATATATGATTTTGGAATAGAACGAACTACTTTAGCCACCCAACCCATTATACTAGGTTGTGCAAGCCGGATTTGCAAAATACTACCAAATTAATAGTTGTTTCTTTATTTTAATTTCATTCTTACTATAAATGGTAAATTTTACTTTGATCATAACTTTTCATCCATTGGGTATGGGACACTTACTAATTTTAGCCGAAAAACTTGCGCAATAGTAGACATCATGAATGTCTATGAATAATAACTTTACTATTTATAGTAAGTTACAAATTCTAAGAGATTTAGTTATAATTTAATTCTTATTTTTTTTCTCATTGCTTGGTATCCTTATTTAAAGGGTTGTGAAATTGTTTATTTAATTAATCAATCAATGTATGAATTTATTAAAATTTATTTCCTTTTTTTTTTTTCTTTCCCCATAGATTCAAGAAGTCTCTGTGATGTGTCTAGAGAAGTTCCGTTGATTTGGAATAGTTATCCTCTTGAGGAAGAAGGTGTTCGACCTCACATTCTCTCCTGCGTCAAATCCTGACCGTTAGGCCTACCTCGATGTATGCATTACATACATGACGTTAATCTGTTTTGTCAACTTATTTCAAGAAAAGTCAAAAAAATAATACACATACAAATTTCAAGTCTACCGTACTTTAGGAAACAATATTAAAAACTTACTAGGCTCCACTGTACTGTTTATAGACCATTGGCCCTATTGATAAGGTCACACGGATGTGGATAAAAAGGGGGGAAAAAAAAAAGCAAATACCAGCTTGATCCAAAACTTTTGGGGCTCCTGGAAGGTTTTTAATGGTCAATAACTACTATTTCTAGTGGTGTGGTACACCTGAAATTTTTATCTGCTTTATTTTTAGATTCATGCTTGAAATGAATAGGAAAATAGATAGACGACGTAAATATACTATGCATACATTGAGGTGGGCCTTACGGTAGGTCCCACCCACATTGTTGGTTTCGGTGGAAGCCAAGTGATCATGCTCAAGAGGAGCTTGGGCTTATCTCTAACAGCATACGGTTTCATCAATCAAATCTCATGATGCCATTTCACCACAAGGTAGGTAATCAGCTAATCACCATCTAATCCACATCCGAAAGAATGATCAAGAGGCATGGCAAAAAGATACAGATATAATACCAAAATGTCTGTGCAAGGTGCATAGCGATGGGGTGCCACAAAAAGAAAGAAAAGAAGAGGAAAGCCTGTGTATCATAAATGATGAAGGTGCTCTTTGGGCCCTGGTTTCTGGATTAGATTACCCACCAAAATGTAGAAGAAAATCATAACCTTCAAATTAGTGGCCCCTTGCTAGTTGAGTGTGCAGCAACCATCAAATTTTCTTTTTACCATTATTCCTGTTGTCAAAATTCTCTCATGGATGACTATGATTTTTAGTTAGTGTGGCAATTCTCCAAAAGTGAGCAGGCCCACCTGGTGAACAGCTCAAATCTTGTACATGAATGTCATTTGCTCCAAGTACATTTCTTTGTGAAAGAGGTTGGACATTTTGAAGACACACCACCTCGGGCATGATTGCCTGCTGCAGTGAGCATGCTGCTTTTCATATTTAGTGCACCATTGACAGCACAACTCGAAAAGGTTGGGCTAGGTCGAGGGTCAACTCGAGCCTAACCCAAATCTCAATGAAAGTTACTCGATGCCCAACCCAAGGCTCGAATTCAAGTCGAGCCTAATTTAAGATATTGAATACTTAATATTAATATAGTCTAATTTAGGTTAGATTGACAGCCATAATTAGTAAACTAATACATAAAATCTATCACTTAATTATTAAATAATACTATCAAAATGATACAACTAACTATTGAAATAACATTAGCAAAATAATTCCACAATCATTACTTATACATATATACACGGTATATAACACGAGTTTGGACATTTTTGCCTTTACATTTAGTTCTGAATGGAGGAGATGTAAGACTCATATCAGGTAGGCCACACATGATCATCGGTTCAGATTTGAATATTGGATTATACAAATGGAGTGATTCAGTGGGCCCCACTACATTGTAATAATTGTAAATAGGTTTGGGGCAGAACGCTTGAACCACGGTTCCTATACTCAATTATTAAGTCAGATATGAAAACCTACGGTGTGGAGACCCTAAAAGTGAAAAGTGTTATGGGTAAGCTTTTAGCTCTCTTTCTTATAAATAGACGTCTTGATCTCCTTACCAACACAAGCGAAAAAACCTTAGTCTCATTGAAAGTTCTTTTAAAGGTGTGAGCTGCAGAAGATCAAGATTAGTGTTGGCAACATCAAGGCATCAGAATGTCTTCCCAATCAGGTACACCTTAAAATTACTGGGTTGAATCTCCTATATCGATGCATAGACAATTCGTCAATTCCACAATACAGATCTATAGGAGACATTCAGCTATCCAGAGGATGTGGGGAAATGTAGTTATTATCATTCTACTTGTTTGAATCTCCTTGGCAAAAGGCTTAGATAGGCTTTCATAAGTTATTTACTTATTTATTTTTATCATTGATCCTCTAAGGAGTGGGTAAGGAGCTTATGAAGGGTTGAAGCCCGGTCATTCCTAGGTGTGGATGCCTCCATTGGCTCAACTATCAATTTGGAGAACCAACATGTAACGCCCCGATTTCTAAAACCCGAGTATGAGACTCGCTTCAGAAATCCGGGAGTTTACAAATCAGAAAACGAACGGAAATACAAACTCAGAGTGTGATAGCAAAATGAAGCATAGATAATCATGTGAGCCAAAATATTTGACCCACCCAGTTGGGGGTCTTAGTTACAAAATTCTATAAGTTCCCAAAATTCTAAACCACTGAAATTAAAATATTAAACTATAGATTGATCCCGAAATACGCCGCTGCTTTTTGTTGCGGCTTGTCATATAGTATTCTTTCTCGGGCTCCACGGTCGCGCCATCAAGGCCAGCACCGTCATTCTCTACATCCGTCCCTATATATTCTGTACGGTTGGATAATTGATGAATGAGTGGTCAGCTTAGTGTGAATTTCCCTCAAGATTATACACCACCGCATTAACCATGCATTGTTATAAACCAAAGCATTCAAAACTATACATGATACAGGTCTTATTATGTGCAGGGATGCGTGAGTGCACGTCAACTGGAGGTGCACATCCAGTTGGTTAATGAGTGGACCTTTCAAACAGTCGGCCCGATAATCAAGAGAATGACCTTTCGAACAGTCGGCGCATTCATGCATGGGGATGAGCCTTTCGAACAGTCAGCTCATCCCAATAAGGGAATGAACCTTTCAAACAGTCAGTCCCTTCAGGCAAGAGAATGAGTCTTTCAAATAGTCGACTCATTCAACTTGCAAAGGAACGAGTCTTTCAAACAGTCGACCCACTCAAGTAAGATAGTAGGCCTTTCAAACAGTCGACTCACACAAAAAATGGGTCTTTCAAATAGTCAGCTCATTCATGCTAGGAGGATGGGTCTTTCAAATAGTCGGCTCATTCATACTAGGAGGATGGGTCTTTCAAATAGTCGGCTCATCCGAATAGGAGAAATAGACCTTTCCAACAGTTAGTCCATTCAATAGGAGTATCATGTATGCATGATTAATTTCCATCATTATTATCCGAATTTGCAAGCAGCCAATTTAGAAAGACTTTCTAACAGGTATCATAGTCCAAGGTTTATAAGCATGTATTACATAATTATCCTTCAAGCAAAATTTGGCATACTACATATATAGGTTTCCACAAAATAAATATTAAGCATGTAATTAATTTTGATGCTACCGCAAATAGCCATAAAAGCAGAGTCATTAATTATTAAGTAAAATTAGTATTGGAATAACACATGAGTTAACACGGAAGAAGAAAGCTCAAGGGGTAGAATCCTCACCTGTAGGGTCATGTTCGCGTACTTGGTCCAAGTTCTCTTGTGGCCCAAGGTCACTCAAGGAATCTCCTAAAATCACAGTTTTTATTTGTCAAGTATTCCTATGATTTTGTCCAACTAACGTGAGGGTCCAAAGGGATGATAACAAGGCATTTTTGGCCTTTGGTAGAGGAAAGAGGCCCACCATATTTTTATCCATCAAGGTGGCCCCTAAGCGAGAGCTTGGGTTACACCAAAGATCATTTCAATAGTTGTAAGTGTAACTTGTGTATTACTGTACACTATCATTTTATGGGGTACATACCTCACTAATGATGATTAACATGTCCAAACATAACCCATATAAATTAGCACGGCCAAATATATTTCATGTAAATTGGCACCGCCCAAATGTAGTTCATGTAGATCGGTACCATCTAAATGTGGTTCGGGTAATTCAGTGCTTGTTCAAATACAGTTCAGCACTGTCCCAACATTGTCTGACACCGTCTAGCATAGCCTATATGGTGTGGATGTAATAACCATATCATGGTGGTCCGTGTTAATGGGGCCTACATCTAACTAGACTGGATGACGAGGATGAAATTGTACAGCGTAATGCCCTGAAAATCGGGGGTCGAACATAAGCTCAAACTCCCGAGTTCCAAAACATCACTTATGCAACATAGATAATGATGATTGAATGTTGTCCATATTAGTGCATTAAACATGAATGGGATTATACCAAAATAGCATATCATACTCGAGAGACAGATTAAGTTAAGCAAGCGGAAGACTGTGATAGATATATAAAACGTATAAGTAATCGTAGGTCTCCTGAGTATGATCATGTTACCAGGTCAATAATTTACATGTTAAGTTTCAAAATATATAAAATGTGTAATGTCATATAATCAGTAACCCTGCAAGCCCCATTGATCAGGACACGACTCACATGAACCCGCCTGATAACTGTATATAGAAGAGCGCCTCCTCATCGTCATCAAAATCTGGCTTCGCCTCGTAGGCATCTCCATCACCTGCAGCTAAGACAAAGTCTGTTTGGTGTTTAAAACACCGTCCCAGAACGTGGGAGTGAGTGATCAACTCAGTGGAGCTATAAAGCAAAGGTTAACATGTTATCAATTTAGTCACGCAGTAATGATAAAGCAATACAATCAAGCATTCCTAAGTACTCTTGTTAATGCAATGATGATATGTATTAATGATGTATGCCCTTGCCTTCACTCCCTCTGTGAACTTCATCTCACGGTCGCGGCATGCACTCCTTCCACATTGCTCAACTCTAACGCCAAAGGCATATGCAATGTGGTGCATGAACATGATTACCGATTTCTTATTAGACCTTTTCATACAGCATGATTGGGAAGCTAAGGTACCTCCCTTATATTATTTTCCAAACAATGATCCATTATAGGGTCGTCAGTCCTAGTAAATATTATATGATGTTGCGGTTCTAGGTCCTTATAAAGGGCTCGTCACCTGATCAGTGTAGGCCTAGTTTATACTCTAGTCACTAAGAAAGGCTCGTCACTTCAATGCAGTCTCAGAGTGTAACGCCCCGTACTTTACAGTACTTGAATGTTACCATGTAGATTAATCTAATATAAATACAAAAGATAATACAACTTAAATATATATACTATGAAATATTATTTATATATTTTATAAATATTTAAAGTTTCATATTAAAATGATATGTAACTATAACCTATATTATATGCATATACTTACAACATCATTAATGTAAATTACAAACTATAGAAATTGTAATACGTAAAATATACTGGAAAAATTTATAAGGAATATCATGTTTCAAACAATTTAATGACTTGTATAAAGTTTAAAAACCTAACACATATATGACCATACAAATAATAATATATATATTTATTAATCTCTACTTACTGATATTCATATAACTTATATATATATATATATATATATATATATATTAACAATCTGTGATAATATAAATTATATATGACAAAATATATAAAGGGAAAAAAATAATAATAATAAAAAACATTAAAAATTATTCTAATAATTGCATTTAATATTCTAAATCCATAGTGTAGGTGGTCCTGACTGCCTGAATAAATCCCTTAGACCCTTTTAACCGTTGTCATTCAATTTCGGTATGATCCAATTGTTAGATTGGCGGAAATCCACCAATGCGACCCAAATCGAGTTGTGGGCCCCACCTAGACCTTGGATCTACCTCATATTTGGTCTAGGGCCCTAACTGGACCCTTAGAACCTAATGGACAGTGTGGATTTATCACAAACATCATGGCGGACCCCTTTTAATGGCATGCATGTGCACGGTGGTTGTGCACTCGAGGTGCACCAAACCTGTCAACACGGTCAGATCGTGTTGACCCGCAACTTCCAGAAAAGGGTGTAATTCCCCTGCTCTCCCTCCAGTGCTTATTTCAAACGAGCCGAGACCGTTTCCTCTCATCAGTGGCCCACCATCCAACCCAGACACTTGATCTGATCCGCCCATCTTGTAGATGGGTCAATTTAGGAAGAAACTCGGGCCGTCTCACATGAAGAGGTGCACTCTTAAGGGCACAATTTCAGTCGCACAAAGGCTGTGAAAAATAATGTTTCCAAAAATGGAAACTGTCAGCTTGGCAATCAGCGTGAGAGGAGGATTCCTCCAATCCTAGCCCTCAGTCCAAGCCTATCTCAGCCATCCATGGTAGCGATGGTTTAGGGCATTGTTAGAAAACCAAACCATGGCCGGTTTTGGTTTTGTTAGCCGCATTTTGGAGGCTATTGCCATCCAGTTTTAATCTGGGCCATCCAGTCCTCATCCAACGGCCCTGAGAAAGCTAGGGCTCGATTTAAGTCGAGAGTATGGAGTTGTAATGGGTTTCTCTCCCACGCCCTTGCCGCAGCTCATCAACCAGCCGTTTTCGTCCAAGTCCGAACCCACCACCAAAATCTCCCCCAAGCTCTGAAAGACCCCTTCTGGAAGCTTCCTAGAGTCCATTAGGACCATTTGAGAGAGGTAGAATGGAGGAAGGTGCGGTGATGTCGAAGAAGCCATTAATGGCTGTCTTCTCCTCCACCGAGGAACAGGCGGTGGCTGATGGTTTTGGCCTTTGTCCGGCATCGTCTAGATGTAGCTGGAGGCAGACAGGAGAAATGGGAGGAAAAGAAAAGAAAAAGGAAAGGAAATGGAAGAGGGAGAGGAAAGGAAAATGGAGGTGGAGAGGTGCAATTTCATACCGCACCATCTCAACTTGACCCATTCTCAAGCTTTGTCCATAGCTAGCATTGCTAAGACGACCTAATTACAGATAAGAAAGAAAAGGGAAGCATGAAAGAGAGAAAAGAGAGAAAGGAATAAGAGAGAGAAGAAGAATAAAGAGAAGATTCGGGTGGTGGAGCTGCACCACATTGGTCTAGCCAAGACGAGTCGCCGACTCCTGGCTCAAGCTTGTATGTGCCTAGTTCATCCTCTATTCATGGCACAAAGAAAGAGAGTAGGGAAGGGAGTGAGAAAGGAAAGGAAAAAGGAAGAAAAGATAAAGGAGAAGTAGGGAATGAGAGCCGAGTCTCACCTTGTTAGCGGATTAACTCGGCTGAGTTGTTAGTCCAACGGTGGGTTGTTTTTAGTCTAGCAACCTTGCTGGATGAGTCAGGGAGAAAGCAAGCAAAATGAATAGTGGAAGAAGAAGAGAAGGAGAGAGAGAGAGGGAGAGTTTTGGCTTGAGGTTATGGGCTGACTCGCCGAGTCAGCTGGGTCGAGTCGACCATGGGTCCAATCCAGGTATGGTTGGACATTCCAGGAGAGAGAAAGAGAATAGGGGAGAGGGAACAAGATGGGTGTTGTGTTGGGTAAAGTCGACTCAACTCGAACCAAGTCGTCTAGGTGAGAATTTCCATTCCTTTTCATATTCATTATCAGTTATTTTGTTATTAATAATATCACTATTATTTCCCACATGTTGTAACAACTAATGTTATTTTAACGATATTGACTAGGAATAATAATTAGTACTATAATATACAAATTAGTATCATGAATAATATTATCATCAATCATAATTCTACCATTAAATCCCGTCATAATGATTTTTATTACCATGTTAGTTCATGCAAATCATAACATTAGTGCTAATAATTATTTTGTAATTATTAAGTATACATTGTAATTAATGGTACACCAAACTAGAAGGATCTCGATTTATAATCTCCACCCCTATAACTATTATCATGGAAATTTTTATGATCAGCCACTAATAGATTACTTTTACTAGTATTAGTTGTATCATTAACGCTAGACTGCAACTAACCATATTATTACATTGAGTAAGCTACACATGTATTATAGTTCAACTCCTAGGACTAAACCCTAGGATGAAGCCCCAACTCTATGCCAAAACCCTAAAAGTAATCCAAACCCTAGGTAGTGTGTAGAGCTTGGATCTAATTGTACCAGTTCCTGATTTATGATAGGGATTGATTCTAAGAGAATGCACTTCCTAGCAACACTAGTTGGCGTTGGCGATTCGACTTGTGAGGTGATGATTCTTCCCCTTGAGTTTTTCGTCTTCTCATTAGTTTAAGTTATAGTTCCTATTTTAATTTATAATTGATATCTCCCTTTTATAATCACATGTGTTAGATGGTGGAAATTGAATTGTTATATTACATGCTTAATGTATATCCTGTATAGTCAATTCATGCTATTGGATTACTTGTGGACTGCTTTTGGGATTTAAACTAGTATATTAGTGGGAAACCCCCACCTATAAATGTACACCCATACTTGAAATGTAACTTGACTGGTTGTGATTGAAATGGACCTTCGGCTTAGTGGTTATTGAGTGATGGTCTAAATGGATCATTGATATGGGCCTACCATCCAGGGTTGTTGTGTCTAAGTAGTTTTCAAGGATGGTATTTTATCGCATGGTTTGATACTCGCCCTATGTGGTGGCTTGTTTTGATATTGGCCCTGCGTGGCTTTGTTTTGGTATTTTCCCTTTATGGGTTCGAGCTTTATACAGTGCAATCATACGATGATAAGCCCCATATATTGAATATGATTGGCCACTAGTCGATTGAGATTCATTAAACATCCTAATGTGGTAGCTTTATGAGTCAGGGATGATAGAATGAGACACTATGCCTGAGCTATCGGCCTATGCTGGGTGACCAACCCCCCACAGTGACCTTTGAGCTTTTCTAAATTGATTGTTTGAATTTGAAATAATAACGGTTGGGCTAATCATGCATTTTCATGGCATATACTATGGTCTTTTCCGGGTGGTTAGTTCTCCTTAGTGTACCTTTGCGTATTTTTTCGGGTGACTAATCCTCCTTGGGTGATCTATGTATTATTACGGTCTTTTTCGGGTGGTTAGTTCTCTTTGGGTGTATGTTTGCATATTTTTCCGGGTGACTAATTCTCCTTGGGCGATCTATATATTATTACGGTCTTTTTCGGGTGGTTAGTTCTCCTTGGATTACCTTTGCTTATTTTTCTGGGTGACTAATCCTCCTTGGGTGATATATGTATTATTACAGTATTTTTCAGGTGATTAGTTCTCTTTGGGTGTACTTTGCGTATTTTTCGGGTGACTAATCCTCCTTCGGCGATCTATGTATTCTTACAGTCTTTTCCGGGTGGTTAGTTCTCCTTGGGCGTACCTTTGTGTACTTTTTCGGGTGACTAGTCCTCCTTGGGCGATCTATATATCATAGTCTTTTCCGGGTGACTAGTTCTCCTTGAGCGACTTTTTACCAGCTGGATGTGCATCCCCAGGTCTGTGAGCATGTGCACGCATCCATGCATTTAATAAGACCGTATCATGTATTGTTTTATATGCATTGCTATGTTTTTATAACTATGTTTACCTAATGCGACGGTGTGTAATATTGAGAGGAGTTCACATTGAGTTGACCACTCATCCATCAAATAAATATAACTGTACAGGTATCACAGGTGGCTTAAATGATTTTAAGGTTCGGGCTAATGAAGAGTCGGGTTCAAGTGCTAGGGTTGCATGACAATATCCACCTGGAGAAGCTGAGCGGTCTAGCGGCTTAAATTTACGTGCATTCTACTATTTCGCATGTATTAGATGATGTAATTCTTGTATTTGTTAATTTTGGAGACATTGGTTTGTATAAGTCATTATGGGCACTCTCTCGTATACTCTAAATGTAATTGAAATTTTTCATTATGTATGTTTGTCCATTCTATGCTCATCTGCTTACTCTGATGAAAGAAAAAAATATATATGGAATTTGGTTCCCTATTAGTTAACACTCGGGTATTTGGGAAACGGGTCGTGTACTCGGGTCCTGAAAAGTCGGGATGTTACACAGAGTTGCTCGATGTCACTACAAAGGGCTCGTCACCTAATCAGTGTAGGCCGACAGCTCGAATACAATGTCCTATACCACCGTATTCGGCTCACGAGACGGTGTTGCTCACTGGTCACTACGGGAAGGCTCGTCGCCCCAACGTAGGCTGACAACTCGACCACGGTGTCCCATATCACCATGTTCGGCTCATGAGTCTTAGCGGATCGAGGTACCAAGGTTAAACGAGCCATTCATTGATAAGTTGATACCTTAGATTCAAGCACTAGCGTCCATACATGGTGAACATACATTGGGCCAATCAGGTTACTTGATGAGCTCGACTGGTACAAGTGCACATCGAGATGATTGACATGAAGTGCATAAGCACTCTGTGTGGCCTAACCACTGTCAACAACCGAAGTACGGCTCGAATTCATCGAACACGTTCTGTGTGACGAAACAACCTTAGCCACCAAATCAGGGCTTGTTACCGATTGCCTAAACTATACCATAATCTCAAACACATTCTGATATGAGAAATATGTACATACAATAATCATATATCATTTAATTAACCAATGCAAACATGGAAAGCATTTGAATGTATAATGAAACACATATAACATGTCATTCTACATATACATATTCTACACAAACCACACTATCTAGATTACAACTACTTGAAGGAATTTATGCATACAACTAAGGTAGTTGGGATCCTATTTCAACAACCTTATTAAGTACAGTTTATCTAACAACTTCTCATACAAACATTTTATCAAACACTTATACTACACATATCAACATACACAACATATGTTGATTACAACCTATATTTGGACAAATCCTCGCAACAAGGAGTTGTCACGTACACAACAATTCATGTATTAGCATTCCATAGACATGGCAGGCATAGATCATAATTCCATGTTCATTCAGACATTTCAATAAACACCTAGACTACACACTTCAACATGCCTGTATTAGACTAGTTACGACATATAACCTGGTAAGCCCTTTTATAAAGGAGTTGCCACATACACAACAAGCATATATTCATAGTTAATAATCATGGCAAGCACAGATTCAAATTTCATATTCATTCAATCATATCAACAAACACATATAATACACTATATTCAACATAGTTCATATATATGTGTAAAGCGTGTGAAACGTCGTATCTAAGCATGTGATAGCAATCAAGTCAGTCATAAATCATTAACTAATATTGAAAGCCTTGAAAACCATAACCTAAACGTTTATAATCCGCACCTTTCGCCGGTAAACTCGTAACGAACTTAGTTTAAACATTAAGTCTTTGTCTACGGCACAACGGCAACCTACAGTATGAAATAGGTTAGCTATTTCATCCCTTACACTATTTGAAACTCTAAAACAGATTAGGGTTAGGATTTCTTACCCAACTACAGAGTTGGAATCGCCGAAAAAATGATACAGGTGCGGTGGTTAAGCACGTGGAGTGATAGGATTGAATCCCAGGAAGAAACTCCAACACTCTCCCTCACTTTCTCTCTCTTTCCTTCTCTCTTTTCTCTTTTCTTTCTCTTAGGATTGCAAATTCATATGACATGAGAGAGAGAGGGGGTTTAAGGTCCTTACATAGGACCAAAACTGTTGGGAATGGCCCCAGGGCCATGATATACATAGGTTATAGCCAAAAGTTGGCTGTTTCAGTCTAACAGAGCACTTCTGGTGGCCCCTTTTTCACATGCGGTCGGACTTAAGCTTCCTGACGTTGAATCTAGATCAGGTTAAGATCTCAGCCTGATCGGATTTACAGATTGACCGCGGAGGACCAGTTTCAGTTCAACAGTCACCGGTACTCGATCAAAGCCATAAGTACACTAACATGTGTTGAAAAATTTTCTTGATCCGAGGGTGTAATTGGGTCAGATTCCGACGGTCTGGAACCTTAAACTTGGCCCGCAAGTGAACGACCCAGTTTACTTAATTCTGAGTTCAATTTCTAAAGGTATTCGCGTTTCTCACACATTTCGCTCCAGGCCCAAGTCGTGTGTTTCTGGACACTATCTGGTTTTGATTTCTGAAAATGTTCTCAAGCCCAGTAAGGTGGTCATAACCGTATAGTTTCGTGGTAATCGAACTTTCGACATGCGGTACAGGTCCAATACAGAGTTTCAATGTGCTCCCGAAAGCAACTGGGTTTAGAGATTAATCCTAGGTTTCAGATTAATGTAGCGTTAATGATTCTACAAGTTTTGGGTATTGCAGTTCGTATTGAAAGTGATTCAAGGTAATTTTGCAGATCATTTAGTTTAGTACTTAACTAAATCATCCCATAATTACGACAGAATAAGGCCCTAGGGCAGTTCTACATCCCTTTCTGGCACTTTTAATTTATATATTATTTTTTTAGTAGTTTGTCATCAAGTCTACTTCACCTCTACCAAATTTTATTAGATTTCGTATTGTAAAAAAATTCTAAAAAATTTAGAAGCAGCAGCTACCAAACTGATGATTCTCGGACAGTTGTCACAACGACCTATATTTAATTACATTAAAATTTTTTATTATATTGTTTATTTATTTTTATATGAAACTAGACTTATCAAGCTTCAATATGACTTTTAAATCACTTAAATCGGAGTTATAACGAGGGAGATATGACTTTTTAAATTTGGACAAACATTGTAGAAAAATGGGCAGAAAATGGGTCGCCTAACTCGCTGTGACCCGCCCGGCCCGTTGGACGGTGAGGCTTCGCCGATCTGGCGATGGCATCGCCAGTCCTTGGACCTTTTGGCTAGCCCTCGCCCCATGGGCGATGACATCCTTCTCCAATGTGCGGGACCCACCTCGGGTCCCCTCGATTTGCGTTGTTTGACCCCTCGAGTCCGTTTGATGTGGTTTCGTCATCCGATATTTTGAAATGGGTGTATTTTTCAACTTGGAATGAGTTATGCGACGTGTAATATATGATTTTGGGGTAGGAGAACCTTCTTATCCAAATAACTTATTTATTTTATGAGATTTCAAAAGGTTAATGGTTAAAAGCCTATTTTATTTATGTATTTACCATTTACAGTAAGTTTTAGTTTAAATCTTGTTCTTCATCATTTAAACTTTAGGATTAATGTCTAATGTAAAAGTACTTAGAAAAATTTGAAGGACAAAGTGGTGAAAGGTGAGATTCTTAAGGAAATGGGTCGAAAAGGGGATTTGAGACTTTGGGATTGCGTTCTGAGAAGTTAATAAGGTGTTATGATCGACTCATTGCCTAAGGATGTCTAACTTCAGGTTGGCAAAAATCCGGGGCGTTACATGCAGCGTGGTGGCCCACGCACCACCATTCTAGGATGAATGGGGTGCATAAAACACATACATCACGGTGGGGTCCCATGGACGGTGCAACATATCACAGGGTGGGTCCCACGTAGATGGGTCACCCCACTCCTTTCAACACGTACGTATGTAACTATCATATTACAATATTTGTATTATATTATAATAAAAAATTTTCTTTTTATTTTTACTGCATGCAGCAGCGTCCAGGGCCTGACGTCCTTGTATGGACGACCTAGGATAAACCCCAATTATCAAAGTGGGGTCCACATACGTGGCCCACCAACTGTTGTAGGGTGAGGCCCACCTGTTGATGCAGGGTGCAGCCCACCTATATTTGTGCAGGGCCCACGACCAGGGCAGCCCACCTGCTTTGGGCGAGGCCCACCTGCATTTGTGCAGGGCCCAGGACCAAGGTAGCCCACCTGCTGTCAACGTGCATGGCCGGGACTGGTTTGGAGGCCATTTCCGGCCCGATTTTCAGCTCAAATGCAGCTCTTTTTCGGCCATTTTTTGACCCTCACCAGTGCTCAATCAGAGGCACGGTGGCTGCCACTTTCACATCCAAAAATGGCCTGAAACAGGGTCACTTTCTCCCTGATTTTCGAACTATTTTTAGCCTGATTTCTAGGCATACTGCAGCTCATTTGCAGGCTGTTTCTAAGCCGAGTTTCAGCACACAGTTGGGGCCATTTTCATGTTATTTGTTTGGCCACAAACAGAGCCCGTACGCAGGCCGGTTCGACCTTAAAACAGTGCCTGAAAGCAGGCTACCTTCAGCTTCAAAATAGAGTTTGTTTTTGGTTCTATGTACTGTCCCTGCTGATGGGTGTTTTTCAGCCATGCACATGTGTGGGTGAGGTGTGAGGGAGCCTTAGCTTTGGGTTTATTTTCAGAGTTTCAAAAAGGGAGAGGTTTTACCTGTTTCAGTCGGGTCCGACCCGAGCTTGGGCTGACATGCACACACCTACCTCCTTCTCCTTCTTCCTCTCTTTTCTCTCTCTTTCCTTTCTCTCTCCCACTCAAGTGGTGTGGCGGTGGGCTCACACCGACTCGGCTCGATCTGTTTCTCACAGACTGAGTTAGGGCAGTGCGTGCCAAGCTCACTACAATGATCACTCTCTCTCTCTCTCTCTCTCTCTCTCTCTCTCTCTCTCTTTCTCTCCCTTTCTGTGTGGAATTTGAGAGAGTTGAACCTCCCCATTTATAGGCAGGGAGATGAGAGGTCCAGTGGTTGAGATTGGTTCTGCAAATCCTTGAGCAGCGGCCGTCGATGCCTGCCTCTGTTTTTCCCGAAACGGAAAGTTCGACGGACATTCCTCACTGCCTGGTTGCTTTTGGTTTGAAAGAATGGGACCTCCCTGGCTAGCGTGAGGATGAAGGCAACCTTCCAGGTAAACCGACGTAGTTCTCCCCATTACATCAGTGGTCCGATCGCCCTCTACGGATCCCTTTGTTTATGATAAAACGAACGGTTAACATCGATTTCCTTCGTTCGTTTTCGGGGGGCCCTATCCTCATATGATTTCGTTGGACCACCAACAAAATGGACGGCCCGGATTGCCCGAAAATAGGTCGGGGTGCCTCACTTAGGGGTTTGAAACTCATCGGTTTTAAATACTGAAAGTAGCGGGAGAGCATTTCTCTCTTTTTTGAAAAAGAGTCGGTCAACCACCATTTGACCGCTCCACTTTGTTCGGTGCACATCATGCACCATAGTCCAAGGTGCACGCGCGCCTTGTGTGGGGTTTGACGTGATGTTTACGATAAATCTATACCGATCATTCGCTTAGGGGTCCTAGTGTAGGGGCCCTGGCCCAGTTTGGGCTATATGTGAGGCCCAGGTGGGCTGTATTGTGCCTTTCGGGGCGAAATTCAGCCCATTCATCGTGATCCAATAGTCAGATTGGTCTAGTGGGTGGTTTCAACGGTTAAACATGGTTCTAAGTACATTAATCGTCCGGTTGGCCATAAGTAAGTCTTTAAGAGTTGCTAGCGGGTGTATTGTGCCAATGTGACATAGTTAACTTGTTCATAAACTGTTCTAATCTAAAGGTTTGCCGAGTTTTACCTTCCAAGCTGGTGTTGGGTTCAACTTGGCTCCTTCGGATCGTGGTGGTTGACTTTATTGTTGAACGGGAGTCCCGACCTACACGTGTAAAGTTTAAGTGGTCTTGTTTAATCGTCTTTAATCCCTGTAACCGGGGTCCTTAGGGGTAACACCCGTGTACCAGAAGTACGGGGTCTTACACAACAACATTGATTTTACCCACAGCTCTCTCCGTTATTCGCTTGAATGTATATATGCACACATTGCAATGAGATGCATCAAGACTAGCCACTGGATTTAGAGTTTTTTTTCAATGATCACAGCTATTTATTTGATAGGTCTCCCCTTGGGGTTTGTAATAAAGCTCTTGAATTAAATATCTTAAATATTTGATTATATAGAGGCTGTAGTACCATTCATGTCAAAGCTAAAGAGCTAAATTAATGAAGGATTGCAATGATCTAATTAAATGATCTTATTTGTTATCAATACCACATAAAAAGTTGAGAACATCTCATAAAAAGTTAAGACCAGTTGAAAATGACCAAAATCCAATGCCAAAAGTTTGTGCTCGTGATATTTCAACCAACAAACCTCTCTTTTCAAAACTTAGAATGTGAGTAGCGTGCTGGAAATTCTCTCCATCACATGTAGGGCCCACGATGATGCCTACATGAAGTTCACAGTGTACATTTGTTGTGCATACTCATGTTAAAATGTGACTCAAAGTGTGGTGAGATTTAAAGATAGAGTAGGCCACGTAACAAAAAATGTAGGCATGGGCTGTTCACCATTGAAACTCTTATCTTTCTCTATTTATAGCTAAAGTACCATTTTCCTCTCTCTCTCTCTCTCTCTCTCTCTCTCTCCCCTTCCTTCCCATCGTTCTTTCTCTACATGTGTTGCATGTCCCATACCTCCTAATAAATAAATAAACTTGAAGAAATAGATTAAAAAAACACACTATGAGACATCAACTATCCTTCGACGGACTAATGAGGGAGTATTTGGATCATTTAGATATTTTACACAAGCTAATTATGTCTCCAGTAGCTTACATTGGATTTTACTTATTCAATAAATAAGTACACTTAGTAAACAACAGGCTTATCATCTAAAAAGTAGAAAAATAACTTATTTGGTTTCTAATGTCACATGAATACTTATGCTTAAAGTTTGTTATGTCCACACTTTTAATGTCCACCATCCATCATGTGGCCCCAACTTTTGATGTGGAGCGTTCATTATATTGGACTCACAATGGATCTATCTTCAATGTAAATCATCCATTATGTGGGGCCTACTCTCAATATGGACCATCCACCTTGTGAGGCTCACCTTTGATGCGTGTTATCCTTCATGCGGGGCCCACTTTTGGATGTGGGCCCTTCCATCATGCAGGGCCCAACTTCAAAGTTGGTGGTCCATCGAATGGGCCTGCCTTGCATGTGGGTCATTCATCATCAGGGCTGACCTTCTACATGAATTGTCCTCACATGGGGCCCACAATCAATGCTATTGTCTATCATGTGAGGCCCACCTTTAATATCCACCGTGTGAAGCCGACCTTTGATATTGACCGTCCATCATGTGGACCCACCTTCGATGTGGGCCTTTCATCATGAGGGGCCCACCTCAGATATGGGTCATTCATCATTGTCACCCTTAATGTGGAGCATGCACACATAGGGCCCACCTTTGGTGTGGGCCTTCCATCATGTGGGCCCACCTTGGATGTGTGCCATCCATCATCGGTACCTTTGATGTGCATCGTCCATTATGTGGGGTCCACCTTGATGTGGGTAATTCATCATGTGAGCCCCACCATCAAAATAAATTGTCCATCGTGTGGAGCCCACCACCAAAATAAATTGCCGATCATATGAGGCCTACCTTCAATGTCCATCTTTCATCCCCCTTTAAAGTGAGTTGTCCATCACACAAGCCCCCCATCTTTGGTGTGGACCATCTATTGTATGGGGCCTACCTTGGTATGGGTAGTTCATCGTGTGGTGCCTACCTTTAGTGTCCACTACCCATCATGTGGAACCAACCTTTGAAGTGGACCATCCATCATGTGGAGCCCGCCTTTGAAGTGCACCATTCATCATGTGGGCCCTACCTTTGAAGTGGGCCATCTATCATATGGGGCAACTTTGGATGAGGGCCATTTATCATTAAGAGCTAACCTTTAATGTGGACCATCCATTATGTGGGCCCTACATTAATATGGGTCATCCATTATGTGGGCCCTACATTAATATGGGCCATCCATCATGTGGGCCCACCTTTGTGTCAACAGTCTATCATGTGGGCCCCACCTTCATTGTGGACCATCCATCACAAGGGGCCTCCTTTAATATGGACCGTCCATCACACAAACGGACCTAGCTAGAGGTCAGAGAGTGAGAGAGACAAGTGGCAATCATCAAGTAAGCTGCTTTTGCAATGATACTTCCCAAACCTATCCAATATAGTACCATTAGATAAACCAATCGCCACAATGCTGGTTTTACAATACTCAATTGTACACAATTATGGCTACCACAAGTAAGCTCATAATCATGTCTGGCTTTGATTTTTATACTAACCATGAGATTTTTTTTAATCTTCAAAATTCAGCTTAAGTTAGTGCTGGTCGAATCATCTCTTCAGCATATACATGACCTCTGTAGCATAAACCCCACAACATGGATGGTCTGATCACCGGACCACTTAGCATGTGGGCCCTAGTTAGTTAATATAACGGACTTACTTTCCATGCATGGACGGTTCCCATATAACGAGCCCTACATGGATGGAAAATGAAAGAGTAGCTGCTTTGTTACACACGAAAATGGTTAAAGGAGCTGGTCTACGATGGTCTCTACGATTGCCATTACACACGTGGCTTATGGGTTGAAAATCTGGATCGCCCGTATGGTGGGCCACATCTATCTACGGTGTAGATCCGAGTTGCTTGGCAGTCCAGGCCAAAAAAACGTGCCTGGCCGAAAAATCAGGTTGCGTCATCACTCATCAGTGGCCGGACATGTACGAGAAAAATGGATGATGTGAAAAGATGACCATTGATTCTTAAAATAATCAAACACACCTGATGAGTGGACCAGATTGACGCAATTTCGCGGTGGCTCACCGATGATTTCCTGGGACCTACACACCGGTGCCACGTTTTGCCGTCATTCTTCCGTCGGTCGGTTTAACGTGCCGTCATCGTCGTCCTCTACCATTTAGAAAACAGTCGCGAGTCTTTCTTCTCACATATTGCAGTCTCTTACAGATATCCAGACCGTTAAAATTGCGAGTCTAAACGTGGATGGATTATATATGTAAAATGAGACTGATCAAGAAATTCTATCCATCCAATTAAGAGATAAAGAATAAAAGGTAAAAATTCAGATAGTGTCCCAAATTCCAAGAGAACAATCAGACAGCCTGTATCAATCGACAGGTGGTTCATCGATTTTGACGGTATGGATTACTTTACAACTATGCCATATATACGTTTTGAAGAGTCACCACCAATTTTCAAATGGCGCAAAGCTAACACAGGAGTCTATCCCGTATTTTTGTTGGTGCTTGGTGCTGTCTGACTTCGTAGACTTCGCACCTGGAAGCCATCAATTCTCTGTCTCTCTCTCAATCAAAAGCCCATCTCCTCGATCGTGGCTCCAATCGCACCAATCTCCTCCACGATTTGACCCGATCGGACCCGATTCGGATGGAAATCTCTCATCTCTGCCGCTGATCATAACCTTTCGTCTGCCACATTCTCCATTCGACGACGAATTGCTGAATTCCGTTCATGGAAACGGCGGACGTGTTTGGTTCGTCGACGGCCCCGCTGACGTGGCACGATTTCCTGGAGCGGATGCGGCATCCCTCCGCGGCGGATTTCGTCAAATCCATCAAGAGGTTTTAAAAGAATGTTTCAATGCTTGTAGGTCTATGAATTTTTGGTAGGATCTGAAAATAAAATAAAATAAATAAAAAATCTGAAATAAAATCCCAGCTGGATAGGGATTAAGTTTGATTGGGTGATATTTTGTATTTATTGCTATCTTTGGGGGTATCCAAATCTTGGATAGATCCTAGATTTTTCCTATATATTAGTTGTTATTCCCTTAAATAATATAGTAGAGATTGATTCTAAACCGAAGAAGTAAATCCCCATCCATTTCTGGCATTTTTTTTTTCAAATTGATTGTAATTTCTCAGCTCCTTTTTTGGGAAAAATGCGGGCAAATTTACATAAAGATGCCAGCTATTGTTGCATTTTCTTTTGAATCTTTCAGTTCATCCGTCACTATATTAAAGTATTTTATGATAATTGGCAGCCAGCATTCTCTATAGGTGGGGCCCCTCTTTCAGCTCTGCAGATTGTTGGTATGGCGGGCCCCGCTGTAGATGGGCCATTGGCTGTATTCTAATTTGGCCATACATTTGTGGGTCCACAATCAGATGGCAAGGATTGTCTGGTGGGGATACCTTTTCGCAGCATCCCCAATTCACCGTGGGGCTTTCAAGCTGAAAAAATCTGGTTCACTGAACAGTGGCTCCCACCTGTATCGAATGCATGCTGATCTGAACCATAGTTAACTAAATTGTGAACTGTAGACTCAAACAATGATTCAGGTCAAGCGACGAAAATCGCAGTTCAATTCACCAAAAGTCAGTGATTACATTTGAACTAGATACCTCCAGTTTGACCTGTAAACAGAGTCATATCAAGCAAGTTTGTGGACTTCATCGCGTGACAGTGTACCTATGGTAATTCATCATGACTCGTCAACCAGACACCTACCATAGTTTTACTGCAATACAGACAGTCCAAATTGCTGACCGAAGTGGATTGAGCATAATCCAAACAGCACACTGAGAATATGGTTGTTTCCATCTGAAACTTGGACTTCTCACTATTTTACTTTTTACCATCCATTTGATTGCTGTCAATTGGATGGTCAGGATTTCTAGATCAGCCTGATTTTAGAGATATTCTCCGTCCACAATGTGCCTCACAATTTGGATGGTCTGGCCGACCTTGCATGAGTACCACATGTGAGTAGGATGAGTCACCACTACCTTGTGGGAGTCTAGCCTATGGCAGCACCAGCATGTTAAAGGATTGGGGTGTCTTATGATACTCAGGGAGTGTATGACGCTTGATACACAGACACTTTGGAATTGTACACTTGACATGCACTAACTCAAGTTAAACCGACTAAATTGTGGAGCCCACTGTTGCTAAACCACAATCAGATTGCAATATCTGAGTCAGGGTACTTCTTTGTTGAAATAGGACCATTGGATTTTTTATTTTATTTTATTTTTTTTCCATTTTCGACCATCCAATAAATGTCCACTAATCATATAGTCAAATAATCAAATAAGCACAACTTTTTGTTCATGATACGTCTCAACTGTGAAACATAATTTGGACAATTTAACTTGAGTTATTATATGCCGCATGCAATTTCTAAGTGCCTGCCGATCATCAGGAGCATAGCTCTCTGCCCTAATATCAAAGTTTTTCTTTAAAAAACTAGCAAACTTTTGCATGTTAGTAATCCTTTGTCAGAGTATTTGGCAGCCCGTTCACTCAAAATTTGCACATGGGCATCATCCACAATGCATTCAGCCAAAAATTGCGTACTCTAGCAGGGTCTTTGATGATGTAGAGTATATGTCACTTAATTTGTATACTTTCATGTAGTGATGTGAAAAAGAGTATATAGTGTATATTTTTGGTCATTCATGATGGAAATAATAAATTTGTTAAACTGTCCAAATTGTTCTATCTATAGTAGATAGGTCATTGTTCTATGTTGTGCTAGTATTGTCCTAGTATATTGAACTAGATGAACCCTGCGAATTAGGCGAACTGAAAAACTAACTAAAGTGCCTACCCCATTGGATTGAGGAATTTTGACATATACCAAAATGTGAACTATGAATATGAACTCGAAGCAGTAGAATTGCGATTCAGGTAACTATGATTTGAACTAAAGTTTTAGATGGAGCATCTTATATTTCCTCCACTGTATTCCCAAGGCCACTAATCTCCAACTGCAACTATAACTGCAAATTCCATTTCCAAGCAAACATATCTGAAAAGTTTTGAATCTGAATGCATATACATTGGCCATGGCAGCTTCATCGTGTCGTTTTCAAACAATGCTCCTGATCCAGAGAAAGATAGCACTGCTGTACAGGAGTTCCTTGCCAAGATGGAGGGGGCTTTTCGTGCTCACTCTCTTTGGGTTGGTTGTTCAGAGGAAGAGCTCGAGAGTGCTGGTGAGGTGGGCCAAGTTATTGCAGTCTGCATTGTCTTTTTTACTTGTTTGCTTACTTTTCTTAGTGCAAAAGTGGCTTCCCTATTTCTCTTCATAAAAGTGTACAATTGGTTCAGAGTCTAAGACTGCTTGGGTCAATTCAAGAGGAATTCTATGATCCTCGAGGCTGGGGTATGCACTATATGCACAGGTGTTTAGTTTATACAATTGGGGCCAGTCAGCCTTGTATTCATCGATCCAAATCATTGCCTGTGGGTTTCCACAATGATGGCCATGTCTTGAACATCTTTCCAATCAAAAGCTTCTGGCCACCAATCGCACAGCTTGTATTGACCATTGGTCTGTTTCTCTTCTTGGCCAAGGTCAAGATTGTCCTATTGAGGAGATTGTGGTCTAGATCACTGAGCAAAGGGGCCCACTAGTGCAAATTGAGAACCTGAGGACATTGTGCATATTCTTGGTCAAGGGTCACATGTTTCCTCCAATATTAAATATCTTTAAAAAAAAAATAAAAAAAAAATGGCAAAAGTAAAATTTAATGAAATGAAAAGGTCTGAAGATCGAAGATACAACCCAGCTAAAAGGAACAAGAAGAAAGATCAAGAAGGGGGATGTTCCCCAAATACAAAGAGGGGATTGTAACCTTTTGCTTCCTCACAAGAGTAAACAAGCCATTTGACCCTGTAAAGGGCTTTGGAGGCCGACAAGTAGATATCATTAGATGTGTAACTGTTACACTCCTTTTGAATCGCCCATAGAACAACAAAGAGGTTTAGTTGCCATAGATTTTTCTGGCTTTTGTTGGAATGGCCAATATTCAAAACATCGAATAATTGATTTTTTTTTTTAAAGGTGATAGAGTTTTATTCAAAAGGGAGCTAAAGCTCAAAGAATTACAAAGAACTAAAACTTGGAGAGCAGAGGCCAAGCTTCTTGGCCCCCATCCCTATGGCAAGAAACCCATCTAATTACATTAAGCCTGGCTTTATTATAAACATCCAATTCCGATTCGCTCGTCTTGGAAGCATCATTTGGTTCCTTTTCTCCCATATGCCCCACATTACCGCCAATAAAGCTAATCCCACATTACCCAATTTAGGAGGTTATGACTTTATCCCACAACTTCCACGAAAAGTGACATTGAGTAAACAACTGATCCACCGTCTTTGCATCATGCGTGCACATCATGCAACAATTAGGCAACACCAATGACTTCTTTAAGAGATTATCAATCGTTTTATTCCTCCCCACCAACCATGCAAACACTGCAATCTTGGGAGGAGCCCTATAAAACCACATGAATGGCTAGAAATCGCTGTTGCTACCCGATGTAGATCTTCCAAATAGGCCATGAAAGGAGCGGATAAAGAATCGCCTAGATTTATCCAAACCATCGAGTCTTTCTCCCCCGGAGAAGGTGAGAAGCCCCCAAGAAGCTCCAATAGCTTTAAAAATTCTACTTTTGCATCTGATAGATTTCTCCTACGAGGGGGAGCACAAAGCACTATGCCCATGGAGTTAAAAGCATTGATCAATGGGGACCCCCGGCTCCAAGGCCACACTAGTAAGCCTCAGAAAAAACTTCCTTCAATGGTCTATCCCCAACCCACAAATCATCCTAAAATCAAGGCCTCTTGCCATCACCACACGAGAAGCAGATATCCTTCTTATCCAAGCTCGTTGATTTGGATATGTCTTTGCATAAGCCTGACCCCTTATACAATAAAGACTCTTTAACCTACCAATTCCTATCCTGAACTCCATATTTGCTCGTGACTACCTCCCTCCACAATCTACCTGCCCCCTCAATATGGTCCACACTTCCTCCCACTTCAAGAGATGAAACTTGTGCTTCACTTCGGCTCCTTACCACTGGAAGCCCCTTCTCAAATTTTCCATTATGCATAGAATAGAAGTCGGGCATTTGAATAGGGACATAATATAGAGGGAGGTTAGATAATGCTGCCTTAATCAGAGTCGCACACCTATTGTTTGTCCTCCAATCTTTTGCCTTCCACTGTCTCACTACTAATCCAATTATTCCTAGCCCTTGCACTTAAGATGTCATGAAAGAAGTTTGTGTGTTGCCCCCTTCCTTCAACCACACAACCCGAGATCTGATTCCACTTGATCTCTTTTGCCTTTAAACTGGAGCCTGGCCCTCTTAGCTCTCTCTTCATCGGGCAACTCCCCTACTTGCTCCCTTCATATCTCATTCCTAGATGTCTTTTAAAATCTTTCCAACTTTTGCTTTCCTCTCCTTTAGAACCTCCTTTTACCATACTAATAACTTTTAGCATCTTAAGTTTTTGGTGAAGATTAAAGCCTGCATTTCCCTTCACCTAGAAGGAGAACCACCATTCTTTAACCATATCAGAGAATCCTTTCACCTGTAACCACAAGGGCTCAAACTGAACGACTTGGGTCCCTAATTCTGTTCAGTCACTTCAAGTGCAATAAACCAATAGTTGGATAGTGGTCAGAGGAACACCACTTTGCCTTACTAAAAGATAACGCTCTACCCAGTTAGCCGACATTAGAAATCGATCAAGCTTGGTCATGATGGCTGACTCTTTGGCCATTGGACCAACTAAACTAACGTCTCCCATCGGAATATCAACCAGCTCATTCTTATCCACCCATTGAGAAAATCCTTTCATGCTTCAAGGTATATGGTCCCCATTGGACTTCTCATATGAGAATGGAACAACATTAAAGTCCCACCCTGGACACCACAAGTGTTGCCATCTATTCCTGATGGAATTTAATTCTTCTAAGAAAGTTGAGTGCAATATTACCTGATTCAGGGTATACACTGTCGAGAAAACACATCTACACCTCGAGGCTTCATCCCTTAGCGAAACTGAAGTTGAGAACGAACCGCACCAACTTTTATCCTGCTTCCAAGACTTTGGAGCTCAAATAATAACAATGCCACCAACAACACCCACCGCATCCAACACCACCCAATTTGCCTCCCTTTTCCCTAGATGGATTCTATCACCCCTCTGTTTATTGATAAAGCTTTGTTTCATGCAAGGTTATTATGCGAGCTTTGTAGTGATGACACGAATCCTTGATCTAAGTCCTCTTATCCCGGCACCCTAGTCCCTACACATTCCAACTTAGAATTATCATTAATTCATTGATTGATTTTCCTTGCCCCTTTTCGCATTCTTGGAAGAGCTATTGGCTTTATAATTTATCGAAGACTCAAGTCTTATTAACTTTAATGCATGGTCATTTTCACACCGGGCTCGAGTGGGGTGGCTTGTGTGAAGTGGGGCCCACAAGGCGGGTTTCGGCCGAGGGCCTAACCTGGGCTATGAGATAAAGGGATTGATTCGCCACGCTCTATCAATTCGAGCTTTTAGAGTAAGTGGTTAGTTGTCCTGTGTCAAACTCACTTCTCCCTTTTGGCATTATTTGAGGCCTCCCCTCAAGCCTTTGCCATGCTTTCTGTGCTCCTCTTTCCTCCATAAATTGGAAAAGGGCGATCTAATCCTCTTCACTATCTCTGAAAGTAACTTCGACCATCTTACCACTTGGCACACAACTTTCCAAGTCCAGATGTTACCCCCGAAAGAAGATCCCTGTGTACTTGTACCTTGTTTGTTAGAGCTAAAACTCCACTCTATCGGCTTCCCTTATTGCACGAATCCACCTTGTTAACTCTTGCTTCTTGGAGGGTAATGTCCAACGCCTCTAGCAGCAACACACTCTCGGGTATCTACACTCTTTCTGCCATGCCTGCACTTTCTAATACCTTTAGTGGCCTTGTATGGAGCACCACTATTGCCAGGTCCGACAAAGATTTTTCATAATCAGGCGCTACAATGTCTCACGGATAGCTTTCCCTGTAATCCTTCGTGCTTGCCTCTAAGCCCTCCATGATGAGAGAAGATCAAGGGTCGAGTGGCAATAGTAACTTAAAAAGTTGTCTCCTCACATGTGATAGCCACACTAACGACTCTCTGGCTCCTAGAGAGGGATAACCCTTGGGTATGTTTTTCGGGACATCCGAACCCGCAGACATTCCAATTAAGGATCTTCATTGGAGAACCAATCTCACCCTTCCCTCCACTCGCCTCTAGGGATAGCATCGGATGAACTGCAATCACCCACCCCAAGATTAGCCAACTTCCTAACCCCTTTGTGATGGATTGGGGACCTCCGAGGGAGCTGGGCTGAGCTCCTTTGAATGCCTCTCTCTTCAACGAGCTGAAATAAGGCAACATAGTACTCCTCCCCATCCCTAAACACCAATCCAAGCAGTCTTCTCACATGGTTATAGCCTTCCTAATCCACTGTTTACCCGTAATAGCCTCCACAAGACTCGCCATAACTTCTGGTTGAATGGCCAAACTGGGATGGTCAAAAAGAAGGCAGTCATGGTACAGACACAACGCCTTGTGCAAGGAGGGGACGTCAAAAGCATCTTCAAGAGGGTCAAGAGCCAGAGTAGGAGGGGAGGCATTAGGGGGGATAGAGATCAGAGCAAGATGACCAAAAGGATCCGGCACCGTGAGGACTGAGGACCGAATGGGGGTTGGTGAGAGACCGAGACTTCTCTACATGGAGGGAACAAGGAAAATAAGAAGAGGAAGGAATGTGAAAAATCTCAATGGATGGGAGGATAAAGGAGTAGAGCCACCTGAGTTAAAATTAAGATTAAGAGAATGGTTCACACGAGCAAAGACCCCTTCCTCACTCACACGAGGGTCCTCTAAATCTATCTTGCATATCATCCCCAGTTTGGGTTCTCTATCCCTATGATTGGTACATTTATTTGTTATCAAAGCTCCATCTAAAATTTCTCTTCCTCCAACAAAAGCATCCTGGGAAAAGGAAATAATTGGTTCAAGCACCTTTTTCAAATGAACACCGTTGATAGGGTGAAAGCTTGCAATGTCTTCTGTCACTCTTTCTTTGGAATTAGCACAATGAAGGTAGCCCCAAAATCTCATACTAGCCTTCTGCTGATGTAAAATTCATTTATAAAAAGGGATTACCTCTGGTTTAATGTCCTCTCAAAACGATTTGAAAAATGTTGTGGGAATCCATCAGGTCCAGGAGCTTTGTCAGCAACGCTGTCCATTCTTCTTCTGAAAAGGAAACTTCCAACGCATTTGCCTCTTCCTAAGATATCTGATTGAATGTAAGATTGTTGAGCTTCAGTCTGCAACATTCCTTTTTTTTTTTTTTGTGAACGGATAGCTATAATAACTCACAATCGAAGCACAAATTGTGGGCAGGTCCTCCACTTGGATGCCATTAATCTCCAAGAATTGAATCTGGTTTGCTCTCCTTCACTTATTTGCCATACAATGAAAGAAAGCTGTATTTTCGTCCCTGCCTATGAGCCATAGAGCCCTGGACTGTTGTCTCCACATTGTTTCTTCTTCTAATGCCTTTGATTTGAACTCTTTCTGCAATAGTTTTGTCTTGTTAACATCTGCTTTCAAAGCGGTCCCTTGCTCGATTGCTCTGTCAATGGATTGCATTTCTGATAGGATATGACTTCTTCAACTGTATCAAATTGTTCTTTGTTACATTCTTTTAGCTTCAATTTTTGACGATTTAGGTTCATACCCAACCTTCTGCTACCGCTGCCTTTGAAAGCCATATCACCCCACCAGTTCCTCATGGATTGCCCAAATCCATCTGCTTCCACATTAGCTTGAATCTGAATGGCAGGGATCCCCATTTGTCTAACGTAAACAAAAGAAGGATTGGGCAGTGATCAGATGTAGACCTTGGAATGGCTCACTGAAGCACTTCTGGATAAAGTTCCTTCCAACTGCTCGATATAAGGAATTGTTTGATTCTCGACATAATAGGGGCATTTTGATTATTCGACCATGCAAACAATGTGCCTTCCACGGAGATTGATGAGAGCTTGTTTTTGGATCCAATCTGAGAATTCCTGTATACTTGAAGATGTAGAGCCATTGCATTCAGGTGGAGATCGGACTTATGTTGAAATCACTTCTATTCACCATGGGAGGTTCCATCTTCCTGCTATAGCATCCAGTTCGGACCACAGATCGATTCTAGATGATGAATCGTTACAGCCATAAACAAGTTTGGACCCACGAAGGTCCTTTCAGTACGTCTTTGAAGCATACCAAGACTGTAAATCCTTCTACCCAACCATCCAATTTGGTCAGAAAGCTTCGTCCTATAGAACAATGACTCCCCCGGAGGTTCTCTAAGCTTCCAATTCCAACCATGCAAACTGACTTCCACCCGACATTGCTAAGTAAGACTGTTTGTCCCATTTTTGCACTTTTGTTTCCTGGAGCTTCACTACCTTGGCTTTCTGATGTTTGTGTACTCCTTTCACCTGGGCCCTTTCATTTGAGCACCCCGGTTCCCTTACATTCCATGACAGAACTATCATTGGGACCTGGACATGCCCCTTTCCCTTGGAGCTCTTTGATTGATGCTGGACCAGCACCCTCATTTACTCCCCCTCTACCTCTATCATAATTGATCGTGGAAGTATGATCCATTAATACTCTATTACCTTGCTTCTTTTGACTCCTAGAATTTCTGCCTTCTTCGAGTGTGTCGTCTGCACATGGTTGTGCTCTTTGAGCTGATGGATCAGATCCCTTACCTTTCTCTTTGAGCTGGTGGCCGCCTGCATTGTGATTAGTAACTTGTTCATGATTGATAACTTGAATCAACAAATGATCAACTTCTCTGGCTTCTCACCAATCCTCCAGTGACGCATCATCTGCCCATGAAACAATCTGGTTTCTGTGCAAGAGGTGCGGGATGGCTTGAGCTTGGATCAAGGTGGTTTCAATTATGTCAATGCTATCCTCAAAAAAGGAGTCCGATTCAGATTCAGGATCAATATTTTGGTGAATAACAATCTCCCTTGCTTCAACACTGCCAGTCTTCAAGTCCAGTTTTCTACCTGAAATCCAGCGTTGTTTCCTGAAGAGGGTTCACAATTTCACTTGATGCAATCTAGCTTCCTGCAGAGACGATACGTCTCCATCTCCAAATGATTAATTAAATCTAATTTGTTTATATAGTAAATTTCTTAATTTTCATGCCTTTTCTTGGACTTCTGTTTTCAAATTTCTGTTTCCAGTTGATGACATTTTTGACATTTGATTATAAGTTGAAGCCATATGCATTGTTGCTGAACAATTAATACATGCTTTGGTAGCATTTCATCTTTCAGCTTAAGGTTGTGACCTCAATTGTGTGATGACATTATATTTGAGTAAATGATATCTTTTCATGTTTGTATATGTCCTTTGAATGTTATATTTGAGTATAGAGTTGCATGATATATTTTCATGTTTGTATATGTACATCTTTCATTGACTAAATATCTTCTTAGTAGGCATTGCATGACTTTTCATGTTCGTAGATGACATTTAAAAAAAAATCTATAGTAGGTGTTCCAGGACACTCAGTATTCCAAAACTTATCTTGAGCAATGATATTAGAGTGAAGTATCAAGGAACTGTGCAATTTAATGCTCATGAAGTTTCTTAGCAAGTATGGAGGGGCATTTTTGTCGTCAGCATCGGTAAATCATGCCACTAAAATTGTGTTCATCTCATTTTAGTCAACAGCAATTATGTATTAGAGATCTTGATCTCTAATTATAATTACTGTCAATGACTCAATATGAACTTACTATGTATTAGGGGTGAAGATCTTTATACAAAATTGCTGTTTACTGAAATGAGGTGAACTCTTTATTAGATGCCTACCAAACAGGGCCTTTTGATTTTTTATACTCCTCTAAAACAATTAACTCTAAAATTATGAAACCTTACAAGATGATAGAATCACATCAATGGCTTAAGAGATCAATCTTCATTTCACTAAGAGAAATCTCTTTTGATCGAATCCCTCTTCCATGTTTTGCTTTATATCCATTCTGACTTTCCAGGACATTTCATTCTATAGGATTGATTTTATTTTAGTTCTTTTGATGGATGGATGATTATTATTCTTGTTTAAGTTGATAGATGTACCTCCCTTATGCCTGATATTGGTGTTCTCCTTCAATTGCAGGGGCTGGAGAAGTATGTCATGACAAAATTATTTACCCGTGCCTTCGCATCACTTCCAGAAGATGTAAAACGTGATGAACAACTTTCTGAGAAGATGTCTTTAGTACAACAATTCATCCATCCAGAAAATTTGGATATCAAGCCATCCTTCCAAAATGAAAGCTCATGGTTGGTGAGTAATGTAATGTGTATGATATAAGGATTTCTATGTGGTGCAAACATTTGCTATGTTGACTCATTTTTTGAAGTTGATAGTTTTGTCCACTTGTGAACAAGTTATAACATATTAAGTAGGAATTGCAGTTTTTAACTTTGGGCTGCGGTTGCTCCTATACTTCATAAATTGGAAGTCACTATTCTCATTGTACTTGTGCTATGTAGTGCTCTCCAGAATTTTCCTATGTTAGTGGTCGTGACAATCATCAAATGGGTTCCTAGTCTTGTTAAATTTGTTTCAATGAGCAAATAAGGATTTTATTTCTCTCCTAGTTGAGGCCAGGAAATATCGGCCAAATATCGATGATTTTTTTTGATAAACAAAACAAGCTGATCAAATAAGATGCAAAGCCACTCAAGGAGGGAATAATTACACCCATCTCTTCTGCAAAGAACAAACAAGGTGTTTGACTTTGAGAATAATGTCAGGGACTGTTGCACAAATTCCATCGAAATCGCAGGAGGATCTCCTTCCAAATTGCTCGAAACTGTCCAAAAACAGCTCCCAGTTAGGGCATTTGAAAGGGTGCAAATCCTCCATGCTGCAAATAATTGTTGTATGGGACTAAGGCATGGTCCAGGCCGTGTTAAAACCCTATCCCCAGTCATATTTTTTTTTGGCAGTTTTTCCTGAAGAGAAACTGATTCCCCATCCGGAAGGCATGAACATCAACCATTTTGATCGACATTTTACTAAACTCATAATTCAGTTCACTGGATGTATGTGACCATCCACCAGTCCATCCATGTTTTTCCATCCACTTTAAGGTGTTGAGCTCAAAATTGAAGCAAATCCAAAGATCAAGTGGATCATACCAAACAAAATGGTGGGCATAATGATTTCAACCGTTGAAACCTTTCTAGGCCCCACCATGATGTATGTATTTTATCCATTCTGTTCTTCCATTTTTAAAAGATCATTTAGGGCTTTAGATCCCATCTCGAACGCATACGAAATCCTCCCTTTCTTACCTATGACCACAGAAAAACTAATAGTGATTGGATATCTTCACCATTTAAAGTTCCTCCTAAATGCTGGACCACAAACTATACAATTCGCCACCCTTTCATGGCATTCCACCACTTTGGCATCCTTGGTTGCCAAAAGAAATAGGTGGGGGAAAACAGTGCTCAACACTGCACCTCTGCACCGGACATTATGCCAAAAGCTGGTTGATCTGCCAGTACAAACCTCTACTGCTACTCCCTAGATAACTGTTTCTTCCATTGGTGAAATACCTTTCCTTCCAACAGCCTGAAGATCTCTATATAAAAATAGATAGATGGCATGGATGAAACTATATCAACCCCTGGTGTGGCCTTCATGCTTTTCCACCAAAGCCACCAAAATCATTCTTTTCCTTAGCAAACTGCTAAATCCGCGGATGCGGATTTCTGAAAGCCTTTCGCGGGAAGTTCCTGCGCAACGATTCTCGGGGGCTTCATTTGTTTGTTAAAAGGCCTTAGGACCACTCATGCCTTCAGATGTATTTTACTCATCTCCTTCCATTCCAACAAATGGAATCACTAGGATCCATTTTCACAAGAATAGTTGAACTTTATTCTGTATTTCCAAATAACAAAATCTCTCACCATGACAATATCTTTCAGATGACATCAATCATTTTATAAGGTCATTTTGGTGTGTAGATGCTAATCGAATTATCTAAGAAAAAATGCCTTTTAAAGAGGTGCCATATGATGCTAGGACAGTTGTGTAAAATCTCTTCCTATTTCCTCTTATTGCAGCTCTTGAGTAAATTTGATCCTCCTCCATTTTTTGGCAGTTGCACAGAAATGAACTGCAGAAGATCAATATGGACAAGGCACTTTCACAAGACAAACTTGTTTGCATCTTGAATTGTTGCAAGGTCATCAACAACTTCCTCAATGCTTCAATTGCATCAAACAACAATCCTCCTGGAGCAGATGAATTCCTTCCTGTGGGCTTATTTATCGTACCATAAAGGTCAAGTTAAGTCATTCATACAAGGATCCAATTTGTTCAGATGAATTAAATTAGTATTTTTAATGACTTATCCACATTTGTGTTTGTTTATTTATAGATCATTTTAAATAGGTTCCTCCAAAATGTAAAGTATATCTGTCAAACAATAGTAGATACTTCCACGGAATATGTGATTGATTTCCAAACTTTTATGAGTGAAACCTGATGAAGATTGTTCCCAATGATGTTTATTTTTCATCCAAATCTGTTTAACGGTTATGAATGATATGGATGAAAGTAAAACACAAAGGTATCAAAACCTCATGTTGTCCACTCGTGCCACTCAGAACTTTTCAAACTCTGAATTCAATTCCTCTATTTGCTGGATTCCTTCCTGAAAATTGGTGTCATCAAACTTTGATGAATTTGGATATTCATTAATTTTCAGTTAAAGATATAAATTTATATGATAAAATTCTATGAGAACATTGATTTGTTCGAGTTGGGGCTGAGATCACAGATTGGGGGTTCACAAACCTTTTTCAGGAAGTTACCATCCAAATCCGCTCTTAAGTAGTTGGTTGTAATGTGTAGTTTAACCTTGGGTCCCATCATGAGGTAAATTATATCAAACCTTTCCACTGGTGAGTTTGGAGGTTCTCTTGTCGGTTGAAAAATAGAATTCATTTTGATCCCAAAATCAAGTGCCATCATTCCGAGAGAGAGAGAGAGAGAGAGAGAGAGAGAGGAGGGTTTGGGTGCAGATGGTCTATTTGTGACTGTCCTTTCATTTGGTGCAAGTAAAATTTTTTTTTTTCTCTGCTTATGAGCATTTCCTTTCTCTAAGAGTAGTGTCATATATGATCTTGGATCACCAATCATGAGACACCATAGAATTACAAACCGGTTTCTCCGAAAAATAAAATAAAATCTGAAAATTGAGTAAAGAGTACAAATTCAACGGGCAGATCAAGCAGTTAAGATCAAGTTGTCCATGCACTTCCATCAGATGTGGATTTGTGAACATTGTAAGGTGATTTGCAAAAGGCAGATTGTACCAGATGGCAAATTGAGATGATGTGCAGATCCATCCATCATTAGTGGGGCCACCACAAGCATTGGAAATCAATTTTCTCTTATTAGGTGGGGCTACACATGTACACCGAATATAGATCATGGTCATTCTTTTCAAGTTACACATGTACATTTAATATAGATCATTGGTTTTTCTCAAAATCCTTTTGGCCCCTATTAAATGAGCAAACTTATCATTTAATGCATTCTTTGTAATTTTTTTTTTCCTCAATATCGTAAATATGGGTTTCAGCATGTCCCATGTTTCACCGAAAAATTCACCATTTTCTCCATGTTTCCACCATTTCCGCATTTCTCGTTATCGGTGCTATGTGATTTGGGGCCCACGAGGGGGTATTATAGGTCTTAACCCATGAGATGTAGCGATACCGAGCTATGAACAAAGGGATTGTGACAATCATCAAATGGGTTCCTAGTCTTGTTAAATTTGTTTCAATGAGCAAATAAGGATTTTATTAGAAAAAGAGAGGCCAGGAGGCCAAATACAAGCATGAAACAAAACAAGCTGATCAAATAAGATGCAAAGCCACTCAAGGAGGGAATAATTACACCCATCTCTTCTGCAAAGATTCAAAATGTTTGAAATCAAAGAATAATGTAGGGATCTTGCACAAATTCATTATTCCATGATATTACATTCACTTCCATCCCACTGACACTGGGTCCCAGCTCCCAGATTAGCTTGTGCATCTTGTGAGGGTGAAGAATCCTCCATGCTGCAAATAATTGTTGGATGGAACTAAGGCATGGTCCAGGCCATGTTAAACTGACGAAGCACCTATCCCCGGATCATATGTGAAAGTGGCAGTGCATGAGGAGATGCTTTACTGATTCCCCATCCGGAAGGCATGAACATCAACCATGAATGATGACATTTTATGGTGTCATAATAATCAGTTCACTGTAAGAATGTGACCACCACCAGTTAACCATGCAAAAATGACCGTTCTAGGGGGAGTTGACTTCCATACCCATGCCATTGGAGCAAAGGTTGCCCTCGGATCACAGTTTATTGGCCAATGATCTGTAACGGAAGACACTTTAGACAGATCCCATCTCCAACGCAGGAAATCCTCCCTTTCTTAATCTATGACCACAGAAGCCAGCAGACTCATCAGATCTTGCAATTCAGCTCTTCCACCTCAGAGTTCCTTCTAAATGCTGGACCACAAACTATACAATTCGCCACCCTTTCATGGCATTCCACCACTTTGGCATCCTTGGTTGCCAAAAGAAATAGGTGGGGGAAAACAGTGCTCAACACTGCACCTCTGCACCGGACATTATGCCAAAAGCTGGTTGATCTGCCAGTACAAACCTCTACTGCTACTCCCTAGATAACTGTTTCTTCCATTGGTGAAATACCTTTCCTTCCAATAGCCTGAAGCTCTATATCTACTAGACGCTGGCCTGCATCTATCATCATACCGACTTCATGCTTTTCCACCAAAGCCCCCTCCAAAAAGCATTCTTTTCCTTAGCAAACTGCTAAATCCACAAAAAGGGCTTCATTTGTCACCTTCAAAGGCCTTAGGACCACTCTGCCTTCAGATGTATGTTTACTCATCTCCTTCCATTCCAACAAATGGAATCACTCTGGTATTTTCACAAGAATAGTTGAACTTTATTCTGTATTTAACAAATAACAAAATCTCTCACCATGACAATATCTACTCAGATGACATCAATCATTTTATAGTTGTGGTTTGGTGTGTAGTGCTAATCGAATTATTAGGGAAAACTCTGCCTTTTAAAGAGGTGCCATACATGATGCTAGGACAGTTGTGTAATTCTCTTCCGTAGTTTCCTCTTATTGCAGCTCTTATGCATAAATTTGTATTGCCATGTTTCCCTTTGCAGCTTGCACAGAAAGAGCTGCAGAAGATCAATATGTACAAGGCACCAAGAGACAAACTTGTTTGCATCTTGAATTGTTGCAAGGTCATCAACAACTTATTGCTCAATGCTTCAATTGCATCAAACAACAATCCTCCTGGAGCAGATGAATTCCTTCCTGTACTTATTTATGTTACCATAAAGGCAAGTTAAGTCATTCATACAACCACGTATTTATTTGTTCAGATGAATTAAATTAGTATTTTTAATGACATCTACGCATTTGTGTTTGTTAGGTATTTATAGATCTTTTTTTAAATAGGTTCCTCCAGTAATGTTGCTTCTTGATCTGTCAAACAATAGTAGTACTTCCATTAATATGTGATTCTTTCGCAAACTTTTATGAGTGGATGGTGATGAAGATTGTTCAAAATAATTCTTTTTTCTCGACTGTTTCGGTTATGAATGGTTTGGATGGAGGTAAAAACAGAGGTTTCAAAACCTCATGTTGTCCACTCTGCCAGCTCAGTTCAAACTCTGACGAACCCTCTATTTGCTGGATTCCTTCCTGAAAATTGGTAATCATCAAACGTTGATGAATCCTTGAAATTCATTAATTCAGTTAATAGCATTTTGCTTGAAGAAATTCTATAGAACATTGGGTTTGTTCGAGTTGGGGCTGAGATCACAGATTGGGGGTTCACAAACCTTTTTTCAGGAAGCTCCATCCAAAATGGCTCTTAGGTAGTTGGTTAATGTGTAGTTTAACCTTGTCTAAGGAAAATTTATCAGGGCTTTGCACTGTGGTTTGGAGGGATTCTCTAATGTCGGTTGAAGTTAGAATTCATTTTGATGCCATTGCCATCATTCGTTTTTTGAGAGAGAGAGAGAGGAGGGTTTGGGTGCAGATGGTCTATTTGTGACTGTCCTTTCATTTGGTGCAAGTAAATATGGCCATGATAGTCTAATTGTTTGGATGATTTTTTTTTTCTGGTTGAGCATTTCCTTTCTCTAAGAGTAGTGTCAGGTATGATCTGGAAAAAATCTTTAATGATTGCCCTCTTTTGATATGGATGGCCATAAAGTGGTGGTTGGTTTTGAGCTTCCCTGGATGGACGATTGATGCAATCTCTGATCAAGTTGTCCATCTCCCTCAGATGTGGATTTAGAAATTGTGAGGTGATTTGCAGAAAGGCAGATTGAAGAGGAAATTTGTGGCATGCATGGATGGATGGTTGGGCCATTCATTAGATGGGGCTCAGACAAACATTGAAAAATGTTTGGATGATTTGATTAGGTGGATGGACACATGGTACACCGAATATAGATCATGGTCATTCTTTTCAAGTTGGATGGATTTAATATAGATCATTGATTTGATGTGATGGATCCAATGGATGGATGTGATGGATGTTTGGCAAATTGGTTGATGGATAGATGGGATGGAATGTGTGGATTTTCACACCGGGTTTGATGGGCATGGATGGATGGGATGGTTGGATTATTAGATAGATGGGATGGATGGATAAATCGCTTAGATGATTGGATGGATGGATTTGGATGGATAGATGGGATGGTTTGGATCGATGGATGATCTTGATGTGATGGATGATGGATGGGTGTTTGGATGATTGGTTGGATGAGATAAATGGTATGGATGTGTGGATTTTTGGATGATTTGATGGCATGGATGGATGGGATGGTTGGATGGTTGGATTATTGGATAGATAGATGGATAAATGTTTGGATGATAGGATATGATTTGTAAATGGATGGATGGTTAGATGGGAGATGGATGGGATGTTTTCTGTGGTTGAATGGTTGATGATGGGATGGATGGTGGGTCTTGGAATGGGATGAATGGTTGGATCATGTGCATATTATTTTGTTTAATTTATATGCTTATTTATGCATGATTATAAAATGTATGAATGCATTATACTTGTTAATTGTCCACTTAGTGAGATTTAAGTGATTGTTATGCCTACATATTGGATACTTTTCTAATGCATAGCACATGGACTTTTTTCTCCTGCCCTAATTAAATAGAAACTTATTATGTATGCATTCATTTACAATTTTTTTATTCCTAAACATTGTAAATATGTAGTATTTAAGTTCCCTACTAAGTTTCATTGAAAAAAGCCTTACATCGCTTTACCATGTTTTCCCAAAAAAAGTGAGTATCGGACAATATTATTGTAGCGAATTATTTTTATATTATATTTTATCTCCAAGGGTATCTATGTAATTTAACACAACCTTTGCGATAGCCGACAACTCGAACACTGATCACGCACTGTACGGTGTGTTTGGAGCCCGTGCAACCAAGGCTTCTGTGGGGCCCACTATGATGCACGTGTATCATCCAATCTTGACATCTATTGCATCAGCTCATATCAGGACATGAGACCAAAAACTATGGAAATCTGAATCTAGAATGGGCCACAAATAGGAAAAAGTTGGGTTGGGTCATCCACCGTTGAACCCTTCTCTTTTTCTCTCTACATGTACATGCACGGTGTGTGTAGTGTCACCTTTTCCCCTCCTTTTTCCTCTCCCCCCTACCATCTCTCTCTTTTCTTCTCCCCTTGTCCAAAAAACCAATCTGTAGGATGATCCGGTTTCTCCCTGCTGATGGGCAGTTAAAGAGGCAATGGTCTGCATTCAATTTCCAAAATCTTATTGACCTGATAGTTTGAATCATACCACCAAAGCAGTTTGAGCAAATCTAAGGTGGGGCCCACGATGTGCAAAATCCATATTGATGAGCAGGTCGCTCAGGTTTAAGGTTGATGGGAGTTGCATCATATTACAACGAGTACTTGAATCTTCCAAATCACAGGAAAAATGGTGAACTGGACATACATAATTGCAATGATGGCATGTGTGAAGGATATGCATGTCTCAGATGAAATCAATTGTATAACCTTGTTTGAGGTATTATTGTTATAGAGTGAAATATTGTATTCCCAAATGCATGAATTCATAACACCCATTTTCATAAGCCTGAACTTATTTCAGCCATTTTTTCCCAGGTTTTCCATTGATCTTTTGAACACTGGTATATATTTCAAATTACATGACCATGTATTTGCCAAAGCACCATGACCAGGCTCATTTCTGCGATTTATTAGGTTCCATGATTGCATGTTGCAGTTGATGAAAGCACTTCAACATTTCTTCTTCTTCTTTTTTATGAGAGGAGAAGAAATTCAACTGAAAGCACTCCAACAGTCAAATCTATCTCCACTGTTGGGTTGCATTGGGATGCAAAAGTGAACTGAATTGCAGTGAATCGTGGCATTGAAGCTAAATGACATTTTCTAGAATTTGTATTGAGGAAGCGACATTGCAGTTATGATTCTTTTGGGTCCAACTTGAAAGCACTGTAGTTGCAATTTTGGAGCCCAGACTCTCAATATGAATGCTGAGTAAATTGCAATTTCATCACTTCCACTTTATTAATCTTGCAATTCGATTCGATACGGCATCCAAATGCACCCTTAAGCATCAGTGTCCACTTTGGTCTGCACAACTTTTGAGTCGATATTTACAAAATTGTTTCATAATTGCAATCTTATGCAGGCAAACCCTCCACAATTTCATTCCAACCTGTTGTATATACAGCGGTACAGGCGTCAGTCACGATTGGTTTCTGAAGCAGCATATTTCTTCACAAACATCCTCTCCGCGGAGTCCTTCATCTGGAACATCGATGCACAATCCCTTTCGATGGATGACGCCGAGTTTGAAAGCAACATGAAATCTGCTCAAACACTTCTCTCCGGCCTGTCTGCTGATCCAGGAACTCTCCCAAACCAGAGCGGTCAAGATTCCAGGTTTCTTTCCAAACCAGAACCAAGGGAGCCCAAACTACAGTCGTCAAAAGCTAAGAAGGAAAGAAACAGTTCTCTGCCAGCAATGGGTCTTCATCTTCCGCTACCCCAAGCACCCCCAAAGGTAACCGAGAGTCATTCAATACCAAAGAGGCCCTCAATCTCAGATTTGGAGAAGAAAGGTGCTGCCCATCTTCTTGAGGAGGAGGATGTGGGTGGCTCTCTTCGGGAGTTCCCGTTCTTGTATGCAAGCGTTGGCGATCTAACGGTAGATGATGTAGAAGGCCTACTCAATAGTTACAAGCAGCTTGTTCTCAAGTACGTTTCACTCTCAAAAGGTTTGGGTAGAAGTACTCCAACCATTCAGGTGCCAGTTGCAGATGCAGAAAGCAACAATACAACTGAATCTGAGGAAGCAACTGCATTGCAGATTGGCAATGAGAAGACAGTAGTGATGAGTACAGAAGATGGTTCTGATGGAGGTCCATTTGTTGAGACGTATACTTCTGAATCCAACTTACCCCCACGCGAACAGGATAAACATTCAGATGGGGAGAAGGATGAGGCCTACCCTTAGCCGCTGTTATCGAGGTGGGTGTGAAAAACTCATCAATTTTCTACCAGCTGAGGCCTTCCTGAGGTCTGTTAACAAGCCATGTAAAGTTTGCCATGGTGGCGACTAAAATGGTATTTCATGGATACCCTGTTTTAGTTGTGCTAACTCGATATACATGTATGACCCAGCACATGTGCCAACATGGCATGCCAGCGCGAGACATGAACTGCCCATGGGGTGGCTCCTACCGCGTAGATGTCCCTGCCGGATGATCAGGTCGGTGCGCCAATCAGTGGGCCACAGTTTATGAAGGCTATCAAGGGCTTTGAGAAACTTGTTTAGGTTTTTTTTTTTTTTTCCTTTCTTTTTTGGCTCTCATTGCAGTCCCACTTTATAAGCAGAACCGCCCTATTTTCTGGTATGGGCATCTACATTGTGGGACCTACCTGGTGGATGGCTTGGATCTCAAACCTATGGGCCATGTTGAATGTCTCTTTGTTAAGGGAGAGTTATTGCTTGTTCTGTTTGGGATCAGGGAAATGAAACTATGGATTTGATAAATACATCAGCTTGTCAAATTCAATTTGGATTTGGCAAATCCCTGAGTCACGTTTGGTAATCAAGTTGGGAATCCTTGGAATTTAGAGCATTTATTGCAAAGGAAAATCTTTTACTGCTTTTAAGTTGTAGATTTGCAGGTATATTTTGCCTCAGGTTTATGGATTTATGGGGTTGTGGATTTGGGAAATCTATTTTGCTCCAAATTTATTTTGTAAATTTGCTGAGTATTTTGCGCTATGGATTTATGAGGAGCGGATTAGGTGTTACCTGTACCGTGTGGGGCCCACCTTGATGAATGTGTTGTATATCCACCATCCATTTTCAGCTCATTTTAGGATGTGATACCAAAACTTAAGCAGATCTAATCTCAGATGGACCACACCACTGGAAATAGAGGTGAATGACCATTAAAAACTTATTGTGGGACACTGTTTTGGATCAAGCTGATCTTGTAATTTCCCTTCGTCATCCAGGTTTGCTTGACATTATCATCAGGTTGGATGGCAATAACCATTACAGTGGGCCTTAGTTTTGAAGGGTGGGTGTTCAATCACCGTTGTTTCCTATGGTGTGGTGTCAATTCAATCAAACATAAAGCCACGTGTGTGATCAAGGGCTTGTATTTAAATTGTGTATGTATGATGTGCAGGCGTGCCAGAGTCTACTCGACTCGATGTTTGATTGAACCACTGGTGCCCTGCGTTGAGTCAGACCGATTAGAGACCGGATGTAGTGATCCAGCTATCCTCCTAACCATCGGTTGTGATAAGCAATTAGGTGATTTGTAAAAGGGTAGCGGTTAGACTTTCTGAATGGATTCTTATTGCTAGTGTTCCATTTGCGTTGAGTTGGACTGATTAGAGACTGGACGCAGTGATCCAGCTATTCTCTCAACCACTGATTGTGATCAACAATCGGGCGATTTGTAAAAGGGTAAGGGTTAGGGAGTTTTTAATCTACTCATATGGTACTATAGCAGGAATTGTCGAGTAGTAGCAATATAAGCTCAAAGTAGGCTAGGTTATATGTAAGTTAAATTAAAAAATGGATAGATATGTTGGGCATTGTGCCCCGAGCTCTTCATCATGTTTATCTTTTATTACTTGTTAAGGCTACAAAACCATCGCTGGCTTTGCTGAACCTGAATATTTCATGTTTATGATGTACTTTTCGGATAAGAAAATCTCATGGCCGGATCTAGAACGGCTGGCTTTTAGGATTCTTTTCTTGTAGCTGGTCCATTTACTAAGATGTTCATGGCTACTAATTAGATTCAAGATGATCAGGTGATTGTTGATCAATCATGGCCATTCAACTAGTGGCCCACCTTTTACACTTTCAATCAAGGTATTGGACGGTCTAGATCAAACTACCTTATACATTTAACCATTCGCTCCATAATGATTTGTAGTGGAGAGGATTGATGGACAAGATCCTCATGATACCAACATGTTATTGGAGATGGGTCAAACTAGGTCTTCCATCTAGTTCTTGCATTCTCTTGATTCCAATCGAACCACAGTCACATGATTAGTTACTCTAGGTCTCCCATACTTTTTAGTCTGATCATTGTACAACTTGGGACATGATGTAACTGTTGTCCATTTTCTCTCAATTTGGGTCTGAACCATAAACGTATTTGCTTGGAAACCGGTATGCTAAAAAGGTCTCCCATTTTGAAAGGACCATGCGACTCTGCCTTGCGGAGTATATCATAGATCCCTTCTTTTAGAAGGTCCTACGTTGCCTCATTAATGGGCACATTTAATCATGGCCACTCACCATTCATTGATATGTTCTTCTAGAGGCATGCATAAGTTATGTCCCTCCACATTAACGATGAAACACGTATTGGGGAAGGAAGATCAAATGAAGATACTCACAAGCATGAGTAGGATTGGAGATTACAGTGTGGTCCATTTGAAATTTGGATTTGCATAATTTTCAGGACCACGACCTAAAATGGACTGGAAAAATGGATGGACGGCACGGATATAAAGCACATCATCAAAGTGGGCAACACAGTAAGGATAACACTCATTAAAGTGTGTTACCAGGTAACACCTAATCCACTCCCGTATGAAATAGAGGTCTGAAATACATGAATTTCACAAATCCCTCAAAGCTGACTTTTGGCTGCAATGGAACTTGGGAGTCGGTGAATAGGGCTTGAATTTAGAGGCCTGTTGACCAAACGGTGGTCATTTTTATGAGGAAGATGTCATCGACTCATCATGCATTTGCCATGCCTAAATAATTATTCCCCTGCCAATCCCAGCCGTCGGCTTTGATCCGCTGCAAATGAACGGTTTAGCCAATAACCAGCATTCAACGGGAAAAAAAACCATGAATCATATGTCTAAGATTGTCAGGCGAGGGAGACTTTTCGAGCACGATTCATGATATGGCCCACCTGATTTTTTTGGATAAGCAAGCTGTTAGTCTTTTTTGTCAGTGCAGAGCAGTAGAATGATTTCTGGATGGATAAGGTGAGCTTGGTTTGATATGTCTGGCCTACTCTACCCCTCAAGACATTAATGGTGTTTGAAAAGAGGTTTGCCGACGCCCCCCCGACAGATCTTAATCTGAAAGAACAAATAACAACCATCCGTTTCTATTGATTGCAAGCTACAGCTGTGCTCTTCTTTTGAGCTTTTAATGGAGACTGCCCATGGTTCGTGTGATTTTTTTAAATTTTTTTTTATATCATGGTCTTGATCGTTCGTTCCTGATCATCTGCCTCTTAAGGACCATCATGCATGGGTATCACAAAAAATTACGCCAATCCTAACCGTTCAATGTGGGGTCCTAAATTCCTGCTTTGCTTTTCAACGGTTTTTTTTATTTTTTTGCAAGCTACGGATTGGACAGTTAGGATAATCAGCATGTATACGGTCCCGAACACCTCGCATGTATACGGTCTAGATTGGACGTAATGGTTTATGCCCTTTACACCGTAAGCGGATTGCGTCCTGCCACTGCCTGGACGTCTGTGTGGCCCACCGTGATGTGTGAGTTTCATCCACGCCAGCCATCCTTTTATTTTTTCCATCATTTTACTGACTGGAGCCAAAAACAAGGCAGTTGAAGGATAAAGTCGACCACACTGGGGATTGAACGCCCACCATTAAAAACTTCTTGGGAGCTGTAGAAGTTTTGATGAAGCTGATATTTGTTCTTTCCCTTCATCCAGGTGTATATGACCTTATGAACAGGTTGGATGGAAAATAAACATCACGGTGGGCCCTAGGAAGTTTTCAACGGTTGGCATCATTATCTACATTACTTCCTTTGGTGGGGTCCCATTGAGCATTGGATCTGCCTCATTTTTAGGCTCAAAACATAAAATGATCTAGGAAATTTGATGGACGGTATGGATAAGACCCATACATCACGGTGGGCCCCACATAACCCCTTCCTGGACCGAGTCTGTCCAGGCGGGGGCATTTAATGCAACTGACATTTAATGCTTTGTGCGTTTCAATGCAACCAAGCTTTATTTGATGTGGTCTATTCTATCGTTGGATCTGCCTCATTTTTATATATAAGCCTTAAAATAATCTGAGAAAAGGGATAGACGGTTCGGATGTACAGAAAATTCACGGTGGGCCTGCCCACAGACCTGCCCGTTCGGAGCTAGGGACGGGCGGGGGTAGTACGCAATCCGCGTCCCCGTACTATAATCCTCAGCTCACAGTACATCACGGAGCATTTGAAACATTATACACCATATCATGGTTTTAAGATTTTAGTGGAATCCATGAATTAATCCAGACCGATCAATCAATTTCTACCACCGTGGATTGCCCACTGCTCAAATATCACATTGATCAGATATCTTTAACCATTTCATCGTAGAATTATCTTTTTCTTTGGATGAAGAGCCTTCCATAAGCACAAAATTTTGGTTGGCCCATCGATCTTGCGGCAGTGGCTACTCGCACGCTCACCGATCCGACGGTATGTAGAGTATATCGTATCTAAATGGTCGAATCAACAACTAATCTAGTACATTTCTGTCACGGGCAAACGGTACAGTCAGAATTGCAAGGCTATGCACGTCTCCACGAGAAATCTACGTGCGTTTGCGGTCGGGTCACGCCGTCTACTACTCTTGCTTATTCTACGTATGGTTTTAGGGAGATCATTCAGTAGATATGGACGAACCGGAATGTGGTAGATCCATGGACGATGTGTTAATCAGGACTGTCCATTTAATGGGCCATACTACAGATAGAAACTTGTGGGAAAAATTCATTCGATGATCTTATCCATCCGAATACCAGACTAAAAATAGATCGTAGCAAAGAAAGACTGAGAATGGAAAGAAAATGCATAGTAGTGATTTCTAGGATTTTCTGATTTAGTTTGATTTTTGTACTATTGGCTCTTGGTAATGAGCCCCACTAGATGTACGGTTCCGATTAATGCATGACCATTCCACGTGTACAGTAAGAGATGGATGTATGTATAGTTAAAATCAAATGGCATCATCTCCCGTTTTGATAATAGTTCAAAATAATTTTCTCCGTTGATTTTCTCGCCATCAGAGAAAAGGAAATGGTCTTCCTTCCATCTTACAATACAATCCCTTGTTAGTTTTGCACCATTACAAACTTGTGGTGACTCTTCAACCGTACACGTGGCATAGTTGTAAGGCTGCCCGACGTACAAATCGCTGACCCAACTGTGGATGAAGGATAGTTGAAAATTTTGCAGTCAGAAAGTAATAGAAACCATTTGATTTTAACTATACATTTAATATCCGTTAATTTAATGACTAAGATTGTTTTATCAGTATCATCTTATGTATATGCTTCCCCCTCATTGGAACCCAAAATTTGGATGGTTTGGATTGCTAAAAATCAATGTCACATGGGAGGATGATGAGTCACCACCATCTTATCAAATGATGAAAAACAAACACAGGAGCCTAACCCCTCCCATCTGGCAATTCAATTAACGCAAAGACAAAATCATCATTCCCATTACATTTGACGCACTCTCTAATAAATCCTCTCATTCTATCCGACGCACTCTCATAATTCTCTCTCTCTCTCTCTCTCTCTCTCTCTCTCTCTCCATACATGACCTGAAAATCACAAGAAAATCCAGAGACTATGGCCAGTGACCATCAGCCCATCATGTCCTTCAGGCCCATCCTTTGTGTAGGATCTTCAGCAAAAGACATGGTTAGAAATTGCAATCTAGGTGGTCCACTGACACGCCGAAAGAAAACGGACGGTAGGATGTTGGACGAGCCAATGTCCCCTAGAGTAGGATGCATGGGCCAGATCAAGAGAGAGAAGGTGGACCTCTCAGGAACCAAAGGCAACAAATTCTACAAGCTCAAGAAGATCTTATCTGGGAAGACTTTTAGTCAAGAGTTCAGCGCGAAATTCAACGGCCATTACCGCCTCGTTAGCATCATTGACATGGATCCACCATTGCCGGTCCCTAAACATACCATCAGCAGCGGTTCTGATGCTGTTAGCCTTTGGATGAGGAGACGTGGCCGCCCATTGAAGTGTCTCCAAATCCAACATCAGCATCGCGAACGATCTCAGACGTCCAACTAATTGAATAGTGTCCGTGTGATTTCTTCATTTCTTCTTAATTTAGGGTACGTTTGGTAGCACCAAATATTATGGAATTTCATGATGTTTTGCCCTAAATTAGACTTATTAATCATGAAATCGTTGTAGCCAAACGCACCCTTAATTCTTTTTCTTCAATTAAATTAAAATTCTTCCTCCAAATACAACATTGTCTATATACTACTACATTGATAGTCCACTGTTGTCTATGGAAACTGTGGCTTCTCAACACCTGCAGCAATCCTGTTTGGATGGAATTCACATTGATCGAACCATCTCTGATTTTCTGGTTGAATTTGGATTTATTTTTTTTAATCATTTTGTTTCAATGCTTCCCTTCCAAGTCAGAAATTGGATGGTTAAGATCATGCGGTCAGGTTCGTTTCCGGGTTATGCTCCATCTAAATGATCCATACTGTATAGACGGTCTGGATTCAAGTGTATATACGGTGGACGAGACACCGCAAACGGTGGTGAACTACCCCTGTAGTCTGCCAGGAATGTTCGTTCTTTCACTTGGGAGGGTGAATACAAAGAAAGCGAGTTTGGGGTGTCATGTGAAAGATGTGAAATGCAGTCCGTGTGAAAACACCCCCTTAAATTAGCAGACTTAATAAGTCGTTTCAACTTGGTGTCCCACGTGTAAAAGATCTAAACCATTCATTAGGCGAAACTTCAGGCGTACCCGGATGCCTTTGGTGCCAATCAGTCCAGAGGGGCATGTACGTACGTAGAATATGGACCGTTGGTCAATCCTTTTTTAGCCATCCATTTCTACATACATTGGTTTAGCGTCACCTAATGGACGAAACAGCCTAAGTTTTGGGCCAGGTCACCACAGTGGGTCCCACGTATACGTTCGAGTGGCTTTAAGTGGACATCTCAACGACCGCACTTTCGATAAAATACGACCTTACTCAACAGACAACCAAACCAGGTCCATGTGAAACCATCCATGCTATATAATTAAGTGGGGAGCAGCAACGAGCATGCCCTGTCTCGAAAAAGTGAGGCTGGTGAACTCATCAGGTAGGCCACATGTACATTGAATACTGGCCATCAAGTAGGCCACATGACAAACATGGAATAGAATAGCTAGTCCAAGATAACCTACATATCCTATAAAAGCCAGAATGATGCAAGCTGTCTGTCAAACAGTCCCTACGTTAACAAGCCTACTGCAATAGATGGATTACTACATTTAAAACCAGTTGTTTTTATAGAGTTATGATGGCTAAACAATAAGCACAAAGTGCAAATAACACTTGTTGCCATCAACTGCGAGGAACCTGTCACACCAGCAATCTCACCCATACATAGAGACCCATTTGTTGGCCCTCTAAGATAACAGTAAGGCCCACCACATGAACATTTGTTGGCCACTAGGATTATCTTAACCGAGCAACAGATGGACAGTAAGGCCCACCACATGAACAATCCCAAATTGCTCGCCAGCACCGATACACAGTAGTGATCACGGCCAAGAGTTACCAGCACATTGAATCTCTTTGGTATAGATTTGGACCATCCAATTCCCCAATTAATGGGCTAGACTGGGACCATCCATAATAATTTACAAGCTATAAATGGCTGCACTAGAACTAGGCCCTTGGACCAGCCCATTTATTTGGCATTCCTGGAAATAATAGCCAAGGAACCTAGAGATACCCCAAAACCAGTCCACAGCAGATCAGCTTGTGAGCCCAATGGGCCACAACACACAGGAAGAACCAGACCATTTTTTATGTGCATGCAAAAGCTCAAAAAACCTCAGCAACCATGTTAGAAGCCAATTTGGACACTCCCCACAGTCTTGACTTGACAGCAGAAACCAAAGTTATCATTTTAGCGCCTATATCGGAGTGGGAAATGAGATGGGGGTCTGCAAAGTGCATCTAAATGCACAAAATTAACAGCCATTTGGATCAAAACAACATTTAGGCCTCAAAACAACCCTTCAAACAGAGGGTCCAAACAAGCCCTAATATTAATGCGCAACATCTTTACCAATTTTTTTGCTAGGCTGAGAAGAAATGAGACTTGCACGCAAACTCCAGTTTTAAGTTGTAAGGGTATATTCCAAAGTTCAGTCATCCACACCACTGATCAAATGTATCCAGCAAAAATTGTCAGCTCCCAGAAAATATCCGAGATCGGAAGATCCTATCCACCAAATATTCGGCCTTTTCAAGTTAGACGCAGACCAATGATGTACCGCTTCTCAACATCTACCTGCAAGCCACAAATTGAAGGTTTAGGAATCTAAAAGAATTTTGGAACCAGTGTTTGAGTTATTGGTATCACTACGAGTTTCGCTGGCTGGGGACAATATCATTATGGTTGATAATAACACCGAAAACCAGAAATGCGGGGAAACAAGGGGAAAATGGTGGAAATTTTCAGTAGAACTTCAGAAGAAGCTAAAATACACACATTTGCATATTTAGGAATTAAAAAAATGGCATAAAAGAATGCACATGATAAGTTTCCATTTCATGGGAAGCCTAAAAGCATGCGTTGTTGTAAGCAATCAGTCCAATAATAACTAAAATGAGTTTATATAATACAAATGCAGGTACCATACAATAACTTGAACATGTAAATGAACTCAAGCATGCATCCATCCATGATCTATCCAATGATTTATATAATACAAATGCAGGTACCATCCATCCATCCATGCATGCATTCATATACATACATACAAACATGCATTTCATCATACAACCATGCGCACCCATAAAAAAAATTAATGGAACTTTTTTGAGTAAATAGATTTTTTTTTTTTGTGATATCAACACATTGAGATATTATCGAATATCGCCAATACACTGGCGAGACAATCGACACCTAGAATTTACACAGTTGAAAATATTGGCAAAACAAGCAACACCTGGAATTTACGTAGTAAAAAATATTGGCAATACATCGTCGATCGTCGATACCTGGAATTTCTGATACTACCAGTGTTATCGATATCGCTGATATCAGGGATATTATCGATATATCGAGGATACTCCGAACAATGATTGGAACTGACTCACCCATTCACCGTGGAATCCAATAGATGATCATGACACTGAGCAATGACTAGAGCTGTACACGATTCGAGTCGAGTCGAGTATCGCCCTACTCGTACTCGGCTCTTAACGCCCGAGTGCTGCTCGTACTCGACTCTACTCGGCCAGCGAGCAGGGCCCCCCTGCTCGTACTCTACTCGCCCGAGTACGAGCCGAGTACGAGTAGTAAACGAGTAGAGTCGAGTCCGAGTACGAGCTTTGATTTATGAATACTTATTTTTGCAAAAGGCAGTTTCATCATTTACAAAAGTGTTTCATCCGACCAAAGTGTTTCATCAGAACCATAATCAATCAAAGTGGGGCCCAGAAAAATTAGTGGAGTTGCTGTTTGAACGGCTGAAAAAGTTGAGGCTGCCAGTGGGCCATGCCTACCCCACCAAGGTCGAGCACTCGAGCTAGAGACGGACGGTCCTCGCAGAGGCTGTGGGACCCACCGTGGAGCATGTGTTTATCCATACCGTCCATCCATTTTGACGAATCATTTTAGGGCATGAGACCCAAAAGAAGGCAGCTCGAAGGCTTGAGTGGACCGTCTGTCTCTATCTAAGTCCTTGTGGGGATAATCTCAAAATAATATTAACAATTTCTAATATATATTAGCAATAAAAAATAAAAAAATCAACCCCACACGGCCTCACCTTACCGGCGAGCAGAAGGGGGACGACCGGCGGCAGCTGCGTGCAGCGGTGCAGGGCAGGGCGATGATGGACGACGGGAGTCACGGGACGAGTTGCAGAGGAACGACCGGCGGCAGCTGCGTGCAGCGGTGTAGGGCGGGGCGATGACGGACAACGGGACGAGTGGCAGAGGGACGGCCGGGAGGGAGTTTTTTTTGAATGCTGCCTGGGAGGGAAGGGTTTGGCCGTTTGGGCGCTGCTTGAAAAGGACGGGTGGGGTAGGGTTTGGGCGGACTGGAAAATGACAGGTGGGGTAGGGTTTGGGCGGACTGGAAAATGACGGGTGGGGTAGGGGTTTTTTTTTTCGGGCGGACTTTTATACACGGGTAGCGAGTCGAGTACCAAGTACCGAGTCGAGTCGAGTACCAAGTACCGAGTCGAGTCGAGTACCGAGTCGAGTACCTCTAGACTCGTACTCTACTCGTAATCTAAACGAGCAGTGAAAACCCGCTCGTACTCGGCTCTAACTCAGGCGAGTCGAGTACGAGTCGAGTGCGAGTCGAGTATTCCGAGCGAGTACTCGAGCCTCAGTCTGCTCGTGTACAGCTCTAGCAATGACCATGGACCCTAGTAAAAGAATTCAAAAACCCAAGTACATTGCATATCCTCAGGTCAAGGAATCTTCTTTAAAATCCAAGCAATGACGTTCAGCAGAAACCTATGAATATGGCTCCGCAAAAAAAAAAAAAGAAAAATTGCAGGTACTCATCACATTGTGGATGCTTTATTGATACTATTTTGTATTTCTTTCAGAATGGATCCTTCGAGCCCCGCACGATAGGAATGTGAAACACTTGTCAGTTGTGCCTGAAGAATCCGACAGCATGTTCCCGCTCAGCAGAACCGTTTTTCACCCAACTATTCTGAAGCAACCATAAAGATACTCCTTGTGCAAAACAAAATTCAGTTCCCATGCATAAAAGCACATTCTCGAGGCCACCAAAGCTAGCAACATATAATAGCATAAACAAGGGCCATTGCAGCAACTGATATGCAGTTAACGCAAGCAAATGGAATGGAAACATCAAATCATTGGGCACCTAAGGCAGCCAAGAATGCAATTGCAAGAAGCCCTTACCTTGCAAAAGACCTTCCCAATGCTCTACTTGCATTAGCCGAAAAATCCACATCCATTTTTGCCAAAAGGCTTAATTGGCACCACCTACCATTTCATGCTACATTTTCTCTGTCGACAGATAGCAAACAGGTCAAAATAAAAGAAGACAAAAAAAAAAAAAAAACTATAATCCTCCTGCACAAGAATTACACCATGAATAAGACCCTCATTTGAAGTAGAATAACCGACGGAAACTGAAACCGAGAGTGACAGGAAACACTTACCTATTTGATTCACAACACGTTCTGACTCCTTTATTTCTCTTCTGGAAGGGATTGCGGAGCCTTTGAAGCTCCCCAGTCAACAATTCTGGATGCCAAAAGCTACTTGGGCAATGAACAAGAAACGTACGAATGACATGTAAATAGCAAACACAAATCTGATATTTGAAACTCCAGATATTGAGATTCCTTGGCAAGCCTCCAAACAGTGACCAATTTGCAAACAGAACAGGATAAGTGAGAAACTTGTGATATCAGCAACAATCAGGTCAATCTGTGTTCACGAGAGAGTCAAACTGCTATAAAATTAAAGTGGGGAATTTGAGCTCCATGGACCATTCTTGCTAATTCAACTGATTACTGAAATTGCAATGATAAGAATATACAACAATAAATTTACAGAACCTGCAACATAAAAGATACCCTCTAATTCCTCATATACAGTTACAGGAGGGAAAGAAGCAAGCTCCCACATTGCCCTTCCACTGAGTGCACAAGCAGCCAACATGGCTCAAGCCTGCCACATTACATCTAAAGAAACTAGCTCTCACCCTTCGTTTGTACAATTGCTCTCAGAATGAATATACAAAGCTGACATCAAAATTTTCTGAGTAGTGAAAGCGTCCCTATGGTAAAAGTATACACGGGCCAGAACCTTGCCCTTCTTCCATTCTTCATTCTCTTTTGTACTTTACAATCACGCAAATGTGTCAACCTCTCACCAGATGTACAACCAGAATAATGGCCAGGCCCCCAGAAGTGTAATCAACAGGATTTCTTGGCCTCTATCCATCAGGATCTGACGGTTCATGAGATTCCGCATCACGGATTACTGGCTTCTCCGTTGGAAGGCAGGCTCTAGGAACGTAAGCAAATCCTTTAGGCAGCAGCAGATTGAAAGTCATTGCTTGATCAGATGTCATCACTAGCTCCTTCTGAAAAGTCTCTGTGTGCTGCAAAAGCAATCATGGTTTCCGAGTCATCACCCACCAAGAAGTTGCCATATGTGCAATACTCAAAGCTACCCATGAAGTTACCTTTCGTGATTTGGACCTCTTTTCCCCATCATCTGCTGGGTTTCGGGAGGCAACAGTTGGAGATCTTAGGGGAAGTTGCTTCCCAGAAAATGGTGCCCTCTCTGTTTGCTTTCGTGTAAAGGGCCATTGGGATGTTGAACTATCGTCGGTCTTTCTGTCGATATCCATATGTGGAGGAAGTGTGGCTCGGCGCTTACCAGAAACAGTGCTGTCCACTGTAGTGTCATCTGATCTTTGGATTGCTTCACTGCAGGACTTGTTATCATCGGTGTGCCCTCTTAGAGAGGTGGTAACAGACTCGGAACTGACATCGGGTGGAAAGAAGGAACTACGAACAAGCATTGAGAAAGCAACCATGTCTCTTTTTGAAGCCAGTATGTCATGTGAGCAGAGAACCAATTCCCGCTGCAAACATTTACCAAGTTAGAAGAGCACATCTCATGTAACTCATGCACATCAGGATCCATGAACATAATGACTTGAGCTGCAGATGACGTACAAGATTCAAGTTGCCAAATAATCCAAATGATTTGAATGCTAATAAAAGTCAAGTAGAGGTCTCAAGCGAACATACTGAACTGAAACTGAGCACGTGGAAAATAGAAAAAATAGTTTGATAATTGGTTTGGCCAACCACCACAAAACTGCTCATGTTAGGGGCAACAGAAGCAAGCCTAGCTTTATAAGCAATTAAGATTACAAGCTCCACTTCACCACCTTTCAAAAAAAAAAAAAAAAAAAAAAAAGAAAAGAAAAAAAGAAGAAGAAGAAGAAGAAGAAGAAAAGATAAGAAAAAGGCAAGATCTACTTCACTAATTATAATGGGCAGTGCTGTCAAAATCCTACGATTTACGATTCACGATTTGAGTCGAATCTTAAGCAAAACGATTTGAATCCCCACTCAAATCCCCTTTAATATAAATCCTACAGTTTTATGATTTGAATCCTATGATTTATGATTTAAATCCCGATTTACGATTCAAATTATACTTGTTCTCTTCTGTTTTAAGCTTCGCTTGGCTTTCATTTTATGTTTTTAAATTGGAGGGGGCTTTAAAAATCATTTTAGAAAACCCACACGGGGTTTGGGCGAACGGCAAGCGTCGTGGATGTGCTCCCCGCAAACGCGAGTTCCGATTCCCCTCCCCGGGATTACCCGATGCACGTGGTTTGCAGGTGATTGCGTTCATCCGCAAGGAAGTCTCACCTCAAAATGGGGCGGGGACACCATGACATCATTTAAATAATAAAAAAAAAAAAAAAAAATCATTTAGAAGAGGTAAATTATTTTATTTTGTTCTTTATAAGAGATTAAATGATATATATTCTCTTCAACGTTAAATCATAGAGCTTTTTTATAATGATTTCTTACTTCTTAGCTGATTGAAATATCAAATTGGTGTATTACTTATCTGGAATGTTTTTATGGATGGTTACGATCATATTGACTTATATGTATCATGGAAAGATGGTTGGAAATCAAAATATCTTGCTCTTCAATATATATATATATATATATATATATCAAAATATCTTTTTTCGTCGGTCTACAGAATTAAATGCTGCTTTTCCAACATGATTCTACATTCAAAAAGGTTAACAAGAACATAAATAATTAAAGGATCCTCATATGTTTTTTAAGGAAATTCTTTTGACAACATTGATAATGGGAGATGAGCCATGTTATTACTTGTTGTATATTGATGGCAAATAGATGATTGCTGAGTTTTTTTTTCTAATCTATTTATATTTTTAAGAAATCATAAAACTTTTGACAACATTGATAATGGGAGATGAGCCAATGGGTAAACTAAGATCACACTAACAACTAGGGTTTGGATATTTTAGGGATAACACCATGAAATTTGGTGCTTCCTGATGCAACAAATGTTGCGTTAATTGCTGATTCTGCAGGGAGCTTCTGAATGCAACAAAAGTTGCATTAGTTGATCTAGTTGTGAGTAGAGGTGTTGGAAAGCTGCTTGTCATTCTCCACCACCTCTACCATGAACTTTGTGTGTAACCATCACAATCATCCAATAAATCAGGCGCTTGAATCCCTTGCTTCCATACCAACTCGATGTGATCTATGTAGAGAGATAGAAACATACCAAAAAGAAGAAATCAGCAGGAAACCACCACAAAACAACACAGAGCAACAGCTATGCAAATAAAGGGGGAAAAAATATGGACTTCAAAGTTAACATCCTAACAATCAAAAGGTAATCGACACCATAAGGGAAAAAATCTCGAAAATCAATATGAAGTCCCAAAGACTGATCTCATAATGCAAACAAAGACCATATATACAGTCCCTAAACCCTTATTCGAACTATAACATATCAAAACTACCCCTAAAATCGCTACTCATTTCAATCGTACTGAAATGCCCAAACTTAAAATGACAATCAACTAACAAGTTTAGGTTCCATCTTCCTTCTGTAAGTATCCTCTGAACACTTAGGGATAAGCAATTTAAAGTGAAAAGAGCTGGAAAACATCTCTGGTGCTAGGGAAAGCTGTCCAATGAGAATGACTTGCATCAGGTCAACTCCTCGACAAATTACACAAATTCCACCATCCTTTCCCCATCCAGCTTCACATTCATCATTACCCTAGCAATTCTTTCCTTCCCAATTCCAAAGTAGAACCTAACATTTTGATACCTTTACTATTCGACTTTCCCCAATTCCCAATACCAGATAACAGAGCTTACTCCACCTTGAACCTCTCTATATCTACCGTCAGGGACAAGTCCCCATTCGTCCCATTTTCACCCAAGATCAAGGTAAGAGAATTTATTAGAATTTTATCATTATGCCCGTCTTTATACTTCCACATTCCCAAGAACAACTTCAAACAAAGTCAACCCTCGCAACTCACATGGCATGTGCCCATGTTCCATACCCAAAATAAATACACAAACATAAAAGTTAAAAATAATTATTTGCATCCCTAACCACAATTGCCATTCAAATATCAATATGATCATGAGAAACCAAACATCCCAAGTAAGGGCAATGTCTTAGCAATATTCTTCATCCAAGGAGGGATCTCCGCCATTCTAGAATTTGCATTGGTAATTCCCTTCCATTGTTGCAATTGTTTCACTAGTGAAATTGTGTACCCTAAATGAGCATTTGCTCAGCCTCATGCCTTCTTGACAGACCAATCTGACATTATATAAGCAACAAATCGAAAACTACGGCATAACTCACATAGGAACATCAGGAGGGGTAATTTCACTAACCGAGCGACATGTGGGGGTGATATTCATTAGTCTCCAATGTTAGTTAGCACCATTTAAAATTTGATAGTGACTCTTCAAATGTTTGCATGGCACAGTTACATGGAAATCTAGACCATTCAAATCTCTAACACAACTGCGAATGGATCATAACTGGAAAATTGCACTGAGAAGACAATATTAACCATCTAATTGTTCCCTTCAAAATTAGACCTCAGTATTTTACTATTAACAATTCATTTGCTAGCCATTAATTGGATGGCTAGGATTTATAGATCAGTGTGATTTTAAATATTTCTCCATCCGCAATGGGACCCACAATTTGGATAGCTTGGATTCTTGTATGCCACATGAAGATGTGTCACCACCATCTTTGACAGTGCAAAACTTAGTAATCTAGCCCTTCTCCATTAGTCATTCACCCCAAGTGGACTCGGTTAAAGAAAGTCATTCCGAATAGGGTACATAACATATCTACTCCAACAGCCGATGCACCGAATCCTTCTTCTAGCACACCCACTTAGCATACCTTGCATGGGTCTATGGGGGCTTTCTATAACCAAGTCCACTTGGGGGGGACGACTCATGTTGAAGGGCTAGATTACTTAATTTTGCACCATCAAAGACGGTGGTAACTCGCACCAAGTGGTGATTAGGGGAAGTCATGCCCTCCATATACTACGCAAGGTATGGTTGTAGTGTACATAATGTATCTGCTTCAACAGATGATGGACCCATTGCTTCTTATGGCACACACGCCTTCTTTAGCCAATGCAAGATAGATGCACTCAATATGTCATGTTCACTGACGTGGAGTGCCAATTTTCTAGCTATTTTGAAGACAAGCACGTGAAATAAGGACCAAAACACATTTCGATTTTAAGGCAACACATAAAGATTTAAAATTTAAAAATTTTTTTAAGAAGAAGAAGAAGAAGAAGAAGAAGAAGAAGAGGAAACATGACAGGGCTTATTTAAAATTGGAAATTGTAGAGACTTTGAACAAAATATGCAACACGTGGAATCACCTCTGACAATAACTGGAAGCACAGACAATATTAAAATTTCTACTAAAAAGTGATACCAAAAGTATCTTGGACTATATTAGTGAAACACTGCCTGGAAAACCAACGTAACCCATTGTTCACAACTACTTTAAAATATGCTCCATGCATTGTTCAAAGATCTCCATGAAAGAACATATCGTATCAAGCAGGTATGACACGGCCATATTGTAGATGCATCTGGGGTGGAGGGATCGCCCCATAAGTATCCGCGACAAAACATCTATAATGGCCCCCTTTCGAATTCTTTTCCAAATTTTCTCTTTTACACTTCTTTCCTCATTTGATCCATGGAAGAAGCACGGAAAGTGCTTTTAGACAAAATCTAGGCATATTTTGTGGATCAATACACAAGCTTTGAGTGGGATTCGATGAACTGAAGAGGAATGGACCATTTTGGGAAAATCCAGTGGGGTAAACGGAAACCACCACTTCTTTCCGGGTTTTTTTTTTCCGTCTTTTTGTTGTTTTTCAATGAAATGGACCCTAATTAACAAAACAATGCATGATTCATGTACGGTTAGGACATATCTGGTTGACTTCTGGCAAGTCAAGCCAATAGACAACATTCTCATCAAAGAACAGTCTGATACACCATTGAATAAATGTTTTTTTTTTTAAGAAAAAAAAAACAAAGAAAAAGATAGATTCACATGTTTCACATTTTTCTTATTTTATCAATAATTTTTTGGGCAAAAAAAAAAAAAGATTTTGCCCGATAAGTACGCATTGTCCGATACAGGTTGGGTATGATCCCAGATGCCTCATATCATATCATTTTTTATTTTATTCTTTTGCATGCCTCCTGGTACTGACATTTAGAACATTGTGACAAAGCTACAAAGTGATGATAATGAGTCAATTCTTACCTTACAATAGTCAATTTCATACGGAGATGATCACTAGTCAGTTCCATAGGTGTGCTATTCCAAATAAAATTAATTTGTATCTCACAAACAAATCATTCAATCAACTAAACTCCATACCTGAGTAGCCTCAAAGAATTGTTCTCATCATTAATGAGGAAAGGATTCTAACTACATGAATCTCAAAAAGAGACAGGATTATAGGGATAATATATACGTTTTATAATAAGATGCATCTTTCCTTTGATGTGCATTTTAAAATTATTAACCTGCTAGGTGAATAAGAGAAATATTACATACGACTAGTTGATCAACCTGGCAAGAGTCATGAGTCTCATGATTGATGATGAGGTGAGGTGGTGGAATTCATGCTTCCCTAAGGACCTGTTTGGATTCATGAAAAGCATGAGAAAAGAAATAGTGATTCTTGGGAAACCTTATTTCCAAGAAACTGTGGGAAAGGAAATATTGTTTTCCTTGTCTGTTTTTAAACAAGATTTTTGTAGAAATTTAGAATCTATTTTCAAGTTTGTTATTTGGCACATATGGAATACTTAGAGATGAACAGTATCACATGTAGCATACACGACATATGTGGGCACTTTAAGCTAAATTGTGGCACGCATGGTACATGCGAGGTGCTTGAAGTTGTACTGTGGCATGTGGCGGAAGACGCGCATTGGCACGTTTGACATGTGGGCACTAAGGCTAGATGACGGCACTTGTGCACATTGGCACCATTCGCACGTGCCATATTTGTAGAATAGAAGATGGGCAATGGCACGTGCCATATTTGGAGGATTGAAATGGACAATAGCATGTGCCATATTTGGAGGATTAAAGATGGAAAATGGCATGTATGGCACATTAGCGCATGTGGGGTGCTTTGCACATGTGAGGCACAAGTTAGATGACTAGTGGTACATGTGGCACAATAGCACATGTAGGGTGGAAGAGAAGATGGATGGTGACACATGTGGCACATTAGCACATTGGGGGCTCTTTACACACATGGGACACGATAAGATGGATGGTGGCACGTGTGGGGAATGACCGAAGATGGACAATGTCTCATTTTGGCACATGGCACATGTGAGGTGATTAAAGATGGATATGGGTGCATTTGGGCTTTTAACCCTTGAGAAACCCATTTTCCTTCTACCCTGGCAAAATGCATTTCTAAGGGGTGGAGGTGGGAAAATAATTTATTTATTTTCCAACAAAAATGGAAAGTGGGAAATGGTGTTTCCCACAATTTCTCACAAAGAAAGGCTTAACAAATGACAGAACGTGAATTTCATGGGAAACACTATTTCCTTTCCCGTGCTTTCCATGAATCCAAACAGGCCCTAGAGCATTTTTGAAGAGGCAAAACAAATCTTTGATAAGGTGGTAATATCAGCCGATTAAGCAAAAAGATATTAATTTCATGTAGTACAAATGCCAAACCTTCATGAGATTTCCGTTTCAATATGATTCGGGAAACAGGATATGCAAAGCTAACACCAACTGGCCGGGATAATGCAACGATAACAATGATATTAACAAAGATAATTTTGTAAATGGCACAAATATACAATCTGAATGGACATGTAATGAACATAGATACTGACAATGGCCTTAGATGGAGGAAGGAATTGAGGTGCCTTCCTCTTCTAAAATGGACTATGTCCATAGACATTGGTGTGACCTAGAGTGACCTAGATTGCTTTACACACAAAACAATTAAAAAACTGAGATGGTGTGAGCTACAACGATCTAGATTGCTTTTCCACACTAACAATAGTTGGTGCAACACAAGTTTAATACATCACAAAGTGAACTAAAAAGCAGATAGGCTTTGTAACCAGGATCTCCTTAATAAAAAATTTAATAGCGATTTTTTAAGGAAAGAAGGGGACATTTTCTACTAATGCAATGGATAGGTATCCCCAATGTACAAAGAATTCCAGATTATGCCATATGAAGAATCCACACTACTCCTTCCTTGGAGTCTCTAGGAATAAGATACAAAGAAAAAGGCGACAACATCCTATTGACTTCATTTAAAATAAATGGCCACTTCCAAAGAGCCAGCCTACAAACAGAGACCCACACAACAGCACTCTTGGAGTCAACTTTTATGATAAGCCTTGAACAATCCACAAAACCTCATAATCCTCAGACCAATTCTTATTGTTTTGAATTACGCTTGGTTTGAGCCAAATTCAGAGCAGACCCAGAGAAGACCAGCTTGATCCATGCTTGCTCATTCATGACGCCCCGACTACTGACCACCTTCAGTTTTCCATCGAGCTACCATCCATATTCAGCTTCCACCGACCCGACAGAAGTGGAGATCACCAAACAAACACACCAACCTGCAGCGATCATTAATTGCAACATTCCAACCTCCAATCCAATTGTAAATGGAAACTCCCTTGAATTATTTTGAGATATGGCCCCACCATATCAGAAATATCTTGATTTTCTTGAAGAGCCATTCAGTCAAGAAAGATTTATCTTCAAATATCCTTTTGTCCCTTTCCTTCAGCACCCCCATAAGAAAGCCTGAGGGAGTATTTTCTACAAGATTCTGACACTGGTTTTGAAGGGTATGCCAACACAACACACCAGTCAGCTTAACCTAATATATCCCAAAGAGGTTCAGGAACGTGCACCAGATACTGAGAGCTGTCTTAAAATGCAGCTAGAGATGGTCTACTCTCTCTCCATCATTGTAGAGTCAGTCATGAACGCTTTCAGTCGGTCACTTCTAATATACTTCACTTGACTGCAGTTTATTGGTTTTTCCTTATTAGCTAATAATCACGAGATGTAAGAGAGAGGAGCAAGGATATTCAATTTTTCAAATCCATATTCAATTCTAGAGAGTATAAAAGAAAGGGCGTAACTAAAGGACAAAAGGGCAAACACATCCACATATACAATGTCTCCATGCATTCATAATCTGAAGTTTCAGCAAACTGGCCAAAAGGAATTGTTAACATGTTTATATAGAAAGAGAGAATATTGCAATTCTATGACACAAAAAAACATGTTAACTGCTTTAAGGAGGTGAAAAGACATTCAATGCCAAAGCCTTTCCGTTGCAATAAAGATATAAACTAGCACCCCAAAAAAATGAAACCTGAAGCACTAATAAAAAAACAAAAAAATAAAAATAAAAATCTAAATTAACTCCCTTCGCATTACGAGCGAATCAGTTTATACCTTCAGCTTTTCTCTTTTGATAATCCGCTCACAAAGAAGGCGCACCTTCTCCAGTTCGACCTGCCGAAGGAAATTCCAAGGACATCCAATCAGGTAAATATTTCATTTTGATGCATCTGCCTAAAAAGTACTGAAAAAATTTGTTACTGAACTCTATAAATTAATGCAAATATAATTATCAGAGGTTTGCTAATGCAGACCATAGTAAGTAATGATGGCACCAATGGAATGCTTAGGTCTATCCAGTTAGTCCCATTGGTGTTTGGAAGCATATGTAGGAATTTTTGTACTTATTTCTTGTTTTTTTAAGAGCTATGAAGTAGTTTAATTGGATTTTTGCAAGCAATTTCGTCTCTAGTTGTTTCTAGTTTAGTGGGGAAACTTTACTCAGAAGCTTATTTGTGTTTCTTTCCAAGAAAAGTAGGAAAATTAACAGATAATTAGTGGGACTTGTTTGGGGACAGTTATTGGGACACTTTTGGGTTGAGACCTTCTAAGTAGGTGTCGCTCCGACTTCAAATTGTGCCTCAGGCTCGCATTTACTTTCTAATGTTTTGAAACTGATGCTTTCTCACTCCTGCACCCGAATGTTGCTGCTTTGCTTCACACTTCGTGCAACTATAAGTTGAGACTAGATAAGATATACAGTCAAGATTTTTGTATGAACTTTACAGTTATCAGACTCACTCGTATATTATATATAAAGAGTTATTTGAGACTCAGCAACATGGGACACCCAAAAATTGCACAGGTGGAGTACATTGATTCATATTAAACAATTAAAATTTCAGGAACCACTGTTGATAGATTATCACACAAAAGCCAGATAGATTGAATGCTCTATATGAGAAGTGCAAGACAGAAGCAGATTGGAAGACGACAACCATACACAAGAAAAAGGATTGGTTCTCAATCTTCATTTGAAATAATCCTTTTTTTATCTCATGAGATGATATGAAGTATTTCGGAGATTGGGGGATGTGGTGCATGCACACATTTCGAGGCAGGCAGGCACCATAGCAAGCGGTGGTTTCGCTCTCATTAGATATCATTACATGGACCATGCACCCAAGGTTATCAAAGTCACGCATGGCAGTTACTAGGTGGGAAGCATATTAATGTTTGAGAGGCCAAAGATTTGAGTAATAACTATTGCTTTCAGTCTCAATCTACCACTCCGGCATGCCCACTCATGGGAGGTCTTCAGCGGATGGTAGAAGTCTCTCAAATTGCTCCAATGAGAAGTTCTTCCTTCTATGAAATAACCAAGAAGGATAGCCTTGCTATGTATGTAGCATGAGTGATCAAAGTCCCCAAGACCATCTCAAAGAGGCGTACCAAGGTGTTGGAGTTAGGTTTAGTTGCTTTGGCCTCCCATGGTGAGTTCTCCTTCACTTGTATCTCAAATATTATCAAGTGGTCCTATGGAGCATCATAAGATCAAGATTGATAGAATGTCCCCAAGCATTCACTTGCATCTTGACGGAGGAAAATTTTCAATTCAGCAGCGATGAAAACATCTATAAGGATTTAAGATTTGATTCTCTAGAGAAATGGACAGAGTCTCAGGTGGGGTTGAACAAAGGGGTCAGTCTCGCCATATGGAATCCATACCATCTTGGAGAGGCGTACCAAGGTGTTGGGTTGGGTTTAGTCGCTTTGGCCTCCCATGGTGAGCTCTCCTTCACTTTTATCTTCAATATTATCAAGTGGTCCTATGGAGAATCTAAAATGAAGATTGCTAGAATGTCCCCAAGCATTCACTTTCATCTCGTAGGAGGAAATATTTCAATTTAGCAGCGATGAAAACATCTAGAATGATCTAAGATTTGATTCTCTGCAGAAATGGATGTCGTCTCAGGTGGGGTTGAACAAAGGGGTGTCGGTATCGCCATATGGAATCCCAATCAAGCATGGACCAATTCAATGTTGGTTAATCTGGGATCTCATCTCATCTAAGTAATGTGATTGAAATCAAAAATATATCGTTAGAGAGAATCTTGCATTCGGAGGAAGAGATCTCATGATGCATGTTGTTTGCAGATGATAGGATTTAACGTTAGATGGATTAAACCAAAGTATATGAAATGCAATTTAAGTAACAATAAGAGTATAAACAATGAATTAATTAAGATTTTTTTTTTTTTTTTTTTTTTTGAAGACACACAGTGTCCCCACCCCTTTTGAGGTGAAACTATTCCCTGAGGATACACGTAATCACCCACAACCACGTGTATCAGGTAATACCGAGGAGGCGAGTCAAACCCACACTTGTAGGGAGCAAACCCACGGTGATGGCCACAGCCCACTCACCCAAACCTCATTGGGTAAAGATTGTTGTCCAAGAAGTTACTCAAAATGACCACTTTCGATATCTTGGGTTGATAATTTATGAGAGGAGATATTGAGAATATTGTTGCCCATAGAATTCAAGCTGGGTGGAAGAAATGCAGTCATGCCTCCGGAATTTTATGTGATCGTCATGTACCGCGCCAACTGAAATGGAACTGTTATAGGACAGCTATAACACCAACCATCAAGGTATTAAAAAACGGTTACGTAACAACAATAACATAACGATAATGGTTGAAACTACTACACATTACTAAGTTGTAATAGGCCATACATGTTTTTTAAGGTTGTAGAAGCCGTTATGGCCAGTGTTGTCAATGTCCGACGATTTACGATTTGAATCATATCATACCCATCATATGATACAAATCGTACAGCTGAATCACAAATGGGCCATAATCGTACAATTCGATATTTGCGCCCCCCAAAAAAAAAAAATCAAAATTCCTGGTGGAAATTTTGATTTTTTTTCTTATATTTTTTTTTCGTTTTTTGCAAATTTTTAAGGCTTTTGTTTTTAAAAGCTATTTAGGTCCCTACATAGATTAGAATATCACTTTTTTCCCACTTTTGAGAGATTTTGAAGACTTTTGGAGGTTGTGGGCCATAGGAAACCCAGAGAAAGAAATTGACATGTCTACTACGTCGCTCAACGGAATCGAAAACCGCTTGTTGCATTCGATTTCTACATTAAAACAGGTAAAAAAAATACATATAAAATAATCATTTAATCTTTTCTATTTCATTTCTTTCATATTTAGCTGAAAATGTGTTTTTCAAGAAACAAAATAGTATATTTTGAATTATTAATTTTTTAGTTTTTTGTAATTTTCTTTTTAGGGCTTTTGTTTTAAAAGTTATTTATTTAGGCCCCACATATAGTATAATATCACTTCTTTTCTTTCTATTGAGAGAGAGTGGTGATATTTGGAGTTTGTATGCCTAAATAGTTTTTTTTTTCAAGAGTTCTCTCATTTATTTCAACAAATTTTTCATTTTTTTAATCATTTATAATCTTATATGTTTGTGTGGAGCCTAAATAGTTTTTTTTCCTTAATATGTAAGCTTGTCACTAGTGTGTTGATTCTTGTTGAGCATTGGAGATGGGAAAGAAAACGAAGACCAGGGACAATGATCTTATGTGGGAATATTGTTCAAAGACAGATAAGAACAATAATCTCCACTGAAGATGTAATTTTTGTGGGATGGCATATTGGGGAGGTGTGTTTCGAAAGAAACATTACCTAGCTTGAACGAAGAAAAATGCAGCAGCATGTCCGTGAGTCGGTGATGATATAGCGGAAAATTTTAAGAATTTATTGGATGGTAATGTTAATGAGAAGAAGTAACAAGAAGAAATGGCTTACGATGTTGAAAAAGTTTCTATTCTTGATGATGTGGATGAAATGGGTGGAGGAAAAACGAAAGCGAACTATAGATGATTTTATGGGAAGAAAGAGTGGTCCAAAAGGGAGGGATAAAAAAAAAATACAGAAGCCATTCTAAACAAAATCTGGAAGGAAGATAGAGACAGCATGTTCCTCTTCATTCTCGTTTCCCATATGTGAATGCTCTACCACTTAACCTTTTAAAGAGCCCATTCTTCGCACCTATGATGGAAGCAGTTATTGCATTTGGGTCAGGATTGAAGCTTTTGTCGTATAACGAAGGAATAAAATTTTGAAGATAAAGGTTGAGTTGATAGAGAAATCTATTGATATTTATAAGGAATGGGTGAAGACCGGCTGCAGAATAATGTCAAGTGGATGGACTGATGAAGTGAATCGGTCTATTACAAATTTTTTGGTTAATAGTCCAAGCAGTACTGTATTTTTTAGATCTGTTGATGTCCAACATTTCAAAAAATGCAAACAATTTGTTGGGATTTGAGTCAGTTATTGATGAAGTGGGGGAAGAGAATGTAGTACAGGTTGTTACGGATAGCGCATCTGCCTATGTGAAGGCAGGTCAAATGTTAATGGAAAAGAAGATGTTTTTTTGGTCTCCATGTGTGGCCCATTGCATAGACTTAATGCTTGCAGATATTGGAAAATTGCAAGTTCATTCAGAGACCATGGTAAAAGCAATGGCTATAACAGTCTATATTTACAAACATTGTTGGGTCTTGAATTTAACGAGGAAGCACACAAATGGAGAGTTGACAAGACCGGCCATAACACGGTTTTCTACATGTTACTTGACTTTGAAAATCCGTGAAAATAAAATTGGCTTGAGGTCGATGTTTACCTCAAAAGAATGGGAGAGTAGCAACTCCTCCAAGACCGCAAAGGGAAAGCATGTTCAAGACAGTTTTGGCCAATTAGATTTTTGGTCATCTATCAAGTTTTCCTTGAAGACCACTCCCATTAGTCAAGATGTTATGGCTAGTTGATTCAAATGAGAGGCCGACTATGGGATATACTGATGAAGCGATGGATCGAGCGAAAGATGTCATAGAAAAGAACTTGGGAGATGTGAAGATGCGATATTCAGCCAGATGAGAAATCACAGACCAACGGTGGAATCTTCAGTTGCATAGGCTCTTACATGCGACTACTTATTTCGTAAATCCTAGATTTCAGTATGATGACAATTTTCATACGGACTTAGAGATTAAAATCGGCATGTATGACTGTGTTGAAAGAATGGTTCCAAATTCAAGGCAAAGAGTTAGCATTGATGAGGCAAATGGATAAGTTCAAAAGAGCCAATGGTTTATTTGGAAAAGAGACGAATGGGCTTCTGTTTTTGACACGTGACTCCATCTCCAATCGAAGGGCTTCAGAACCACCATCTCTGTGGTTCTCGGAAAACAGGTCTGCAGCATCCGAAGCATCTGTATCAGACCCGAAGCACGATTTGATGCAGCTTTTCGCCTCCCGAGCCGTCACAGGGTAACCAAGCCAACTTTTCGACTTCTGAGGCTCCCAAACCTCCCGACTGTTCGATTCCCGAGCCTTACGAAACTCCTGGCTTGTAGACTCTCGAGCCTTTTGATTCTCCCAGTTGTTGACACGCATCTCTGCAAGGTTGCTAGACTCAGCGTTATACCTGAGGTTCTGACAAGCGTTTCGATTCTCAGGGATAGGGGACATACGTGGAATCATCTCTGCCGTCCGCGTAAATAGGGCGAGGGTGGCTCTCTCCTGCTCCGAACACGTGTTGGCCATTGAGGGCAATATGTTGTGTAGCAACCCGAAATTATCAACGCCACTCACGATGGCGCTTCTCCCATCTAGGTCGCCACACATGGCTGTCGAAAGGTTTGGTGCTCCAGTAACACACAAACCCTTTAATACGCGCAAGGAATATGCTCCTCCAGAGCATGGGAACCATACACCTTCATCTGCAACTCTGCCTTCTCTAACCGCTCCCGCAGAGGGCTCCGACCTTCTGGACCTCCAGTTATCACCCCATCGAGAGATTGGAGCATCTTTCTTTTCTTGTGGAATTGGTAGAAATAACTTTCTTCCCTCGGCCATAACATGGATGTAGGGTGGCAGTATGTCCCCATTTTTTTTCCTCCAGTTATCACCCCATCGAGAGATTGGAGCATCTCCTCTCCAAGCTTTGTTTTTTTTTTTTTTTTGAAAGATGAAAGGAATTCATTAAAAGGAAAGAAAGAACAAAAGGGAGGCTGCTGAGAAAGCAGGCCTCAAATTACACTCATAAAAAGAAGAAATCAAAACCCGACAGATCCTTTACATTCGAAGCCCAATCAATGATAAGATGCTTGGCCAATGATAAGACGCTTGGCCAATGTCGCGACCGTCCCGACCGAATTGGATAAAATTCCTGAAACATCTATTGTTTCTTTCCCCCCAAACTGACCACCAGACTGCAAGGACCACCATCCTCCAGAATGAAACTACCCAACCAGAATGCTACTGTCAGGAAAAATTCCTCGTTCCAGAGTTCCAAAGCAACTGACCAAATGAGAATCCAAACGTCTACAGATCCAAACACAGAGAACTCTTCCCACCTTTGAATATTAATGATCGGCCCATCTTCGTGCAAAGCAGCTGCCATGATCAGAAGGTCTGGATGAGCTCTTGGACTCATCCTAATCCAGAGTCCGTTAAATCCTATTGATTTGATTATGTAGCTCTCTAGTGAAAGCTTGCAGCAATCATTAATCTAGCCCCTGACTTTAGCTACAGATGCCCCTTCTTTGGTGATAGCCACCATCGAGTCTCTAAGTTCGATTCTAACTCAATCGAGGATGTCTTGTTTCATGTTCACATAGGGGACTTCCCCTACCTCTTCTATCACCTCTTCTTTTCTTTGTTCCGTCTTTTGACTAATATCTTCTCTATCCACCCCGTCTTCTTTTGATCTTGTGAGCACCTCCTTGAAAGACGATGTTCCTTGCTGATGTAAACGACCTAAGTTGATATCCCTTCGCACTGTTGGGGGCGTCTTCTGTTTGTATGCTCCTCCACCATTTTTACGCTTCAATTCCGGTCCAAGCCTTGCCCTCTGAACTATCATCTTCACTCCCCCAAAACTTTCACCATGTAGGATCTGTATCGCCCTAGCTAGTTCACTCTCTGAACTCATTCTCATTAACGCAAACCCCCTGTAAGCTCCATTTACTTTGTGTCTTGGCCTCACAACATCCATCACAAGTCCAACTCTACCGAAAACTCTTGAAAAATTAATGGGTAGCCAACCTTCTAGAAAACCTTTGACAAAGAGGGTTGGATAACTATCCACATCTCGTATCTTCTAACTAGGTTGAGGATTTTTCCTGTTCCTCTTCAAGATGAGTTTCCATTTATCTCCCCCTTGCTCCGTTTTTGAATCCTTTTTGTAGCTCTCTTCCTTCGTCGGTCCTCTTGTTACCTTGTTAATACCACCTTCCGCATCTCCACCTCTCCGCATCTTCCTCATCTCCACCTCTCCACATCTTCCGCACTTATGATCCACATCAAGACCGGATGGTCGACGTGGTATGATTGCATGTTATATGACTAGTATTCTTATTGTTTATTCTTGTTGTTTTACAATTATTAATTAATAGTCTTCTATATGCATAATGCAAAAATTATTCTGTAGGTCCTAGAAAACTTGTTATTTGAAGTAAGGCAAAGGGAAAAGCGAAAGTGGTAGAAGAAATAGGAAAAGGAGTTTATTTCGACATCAAATTCTGAAGATGAAGATGATGTTGATAATGTTGACCTCATTAGTGATGAGGAGGATGATGGAGCAGCCGACAAAGAATAGATTCGTTTGGACTTCTTATTTCCTTTTTGACTTATAGAAACAAATGAATAAAGAATGCATTATACATGTAAATGGGGATGGGGAAAATGTTATTTTTTGAATCACATATAAAACTTACACGTACATGGGATAGGAAAAGGGTTTTTTTTTAACTTGATTATAGTGTGATGATAAAACATATTGACATTGAATTAGTGATACATTTAGTATACGGTTTATCACAATTTTAGATTTTATTTTTTTTGCATATTCATGACAAAATGGATGGTTGAAGTGTTTTTTTTTTTTAATTTTTATTTATTTATTTATGATTTTTATATTTTTTATGAAAAACTGAAAAAATCTTTCAATTTACGATTTACAATATTATAACGATTATAACAACATTGGTTATGGCCCATATCGTAACGGTAAGGGCGTATAGATTTGAATACCGGTATCGTATCATCCATATTGTATTTGTATCGGCACGAGACGATACGCGATACGTGACCATATTAGCTCAATAAAATAAAATGACCTGTATCATTGTTCGAAGTATCCCCGATATTATCGAAATATCCCAAATATTATATGTATCTCCAACTCGGTGATACCGATAACACCAATAGCGATACTGATAACATTGGTAGTATTAGAAATTCTAGGTATAGGCGATGTATCGCCAATATTTTTTACTGTGTAAATTCCAGGTGTATTGTCCTTTCAACTATGTAAAGACCAAGCATCGCTTGTATCGCCAGTCTATCAACAATATTTCAATAATATCTCCAATGTATCAAAATCATCGAAAATCTATTTATTAAAAAGGTTTCCATTTTAAAAAAAATTATGGGCATATGGTTTTATGTAGTGTTCAATTTGTAGACAATATTATTGATAATATTGCGATGGGAACATGGGCGATATCGAGACCATAATCTTTCACCTTTTCAATTGTCGATGATTTTTCGATAAAACATCGTGTTGTTGATATTTTGAAATATCGATGGATGTGTGGATGGATGGGATGGTTAGACTGATTTCTTGCAACAGCACATGCTTTTAGGCCCCCGTTAAATGGAAACTTATTATATATGCATTCTTGTTGCAACTTTTTAATTCATAAATATGCAAATATGAGTATTTTAGCATCTCCTAAAGTTTCATTAAAAAAATCCACCATTTTCTCCATGTTTCCCTAATGTTTCCAAGCATCCGGTTATCGGCAATATTATCGGTGATATCGATATTGTTTCCATATCCCTAGCCATCAAAACTTGTAGCAATGTCAATACTTCGAACACTAAATACAACGAAAATAAGATGAAAATATCAAAAAGAAAGTGAAGGTTTACCCTTCTTTTTGATTTTTCCCATAATAGTCCACTATTCTTTGATTTGTCAAATCCCATTTAAATCATTTGTGTAGATCCCCAAGGAGGTCTAGATCTAGCCTAAAATGAGTTTTTAAGCTTCCTCCATGTTTAAATGTAAAAAGGAAGAGGAGACATGAATGAAATTTTGAAATATATATATATATATATATATATTCAAAGTTGGGCTTCTATGGGCATATTGGCCCGTATTGGTTGATATGCCCTGAATCGGCCGATATGGGCAGTGTTCGAATTATTGGTATCACTACAAGTTTTGATGGCCGAGGATACGGAAACAATATCGATATCATCGATAATTAAGGGTGCACATTTAACCAGTAGAACCATGGAACCGGACCGGAACCGTTGGATCGGTTCGGTTTGGTCCTGGTTCGACAAGACCTGCCTGGTCGGTTCCAAAATTACAAGAACCGTCGGATACGGTTCGGTTCCGGTTTAGGGGTAGGTAGAACCGACCCGAACCGTGGAACCGTGGTCCCCACCTCTTCTTACACGTTAGTCGTTACTACAAAGAGGATGAGCGGAGTAGATCTCCGAGAATGCCATTGATGCAAAAAAACGTCCGGGGACGTACGTGCATGGATTGGGTTTTGATGGGCCCCACCCATCATCCCTTTCAAACCGTCTATCATGTAGGGTGCTCAAAAACGTCCCAAGGGACGTTTCCCTTTTCAACAGAAAGGGAGGAAAGATGGGGATATCTGCTTTTCCATATTTGAAAAATCTAGAACCGTGGAACCGATCCGGAACCGAACCGGTTTTCACGGTCCGGTTCTGGTTCGGTTCTAGTGTGCTAACGGTTCGGTTCCGGTTCCGAAAATCCTAGAACCGTTAGGAACGGTTCGGTTCCGGTTTTACCCCGGAACCGGACCAAACCGACCTGTGTGCACCCCTATCGATAATATCGTCGATAAAATGCGGGGAAACATTGGCAAAACATGGAGAAAATTGTGGAATTTTTCAACGAAACTCTAGGATAAGCTAAAATACGCATATTTGCATATGTATTAATCAAAAAGTTGCAAAAAGAATGCATAGATAATAAGTTTCCATTTAATAGGGGCCTAAAGGCATGTGTTATTGTAAGAAATCAATCTAACCATCCCATCTATCCATTCAACCATACATGATACGTTTCCATTTAATGGGGGCCTAAAAGCATGTATTGGTGTAAGAAATCAATCTCACCATACCATCTATCCCTCCAACCATCCATCCAACCATCCAACCTTCCATTCGCATCCATCGACACTTCAAAATATCGACAACACACGATATTTTGTCGAAAAATCGTCAGCAACTGGAAAGGAAATGAAAGATTATGGTTTTGATATCGCCCATGTTGCAATAACGATAACATCATAATATTATCAATAATATCGTCTACAAATTGAACACTACATACAAACATGCGCCCATAAAAAATTTAAATTGGAAACTTTTTTAATAAATAGATTTTTGGCGATATTGATATATTAGCGATATTATTGAAATATTGGTGACACACTAGCGATACAAACGACACCTGGAATTTACACAGTTGAAAAGACAATACCTTGTCGATAATACATTGGCAATACAAGCAACATCTGGAATTTACACAGTCGAAAATATTGGCGATATCGATACATTGGTGATACTTAGCGATACATCGCCTATATGCTATACCTGGAATTTTTTATACTAACCATGTTATCGATATCACTACCGGTGCTACTGGTATCATCGAGCTAGAGATACAAACAATATCGGGGGTACTTCGAACAATGGTTATATATATATATATATATATATATATATATATATATATATATATATATATATATATATATGAGGTGCACTCCGGCAGCACCGGACTATTGTGGGGCCCATGCAAGGTATGCATGTCATCCAAGCCATCTATCATATCCGACACCCCACCTTTGGACACTAGTCCAACAAAATCAGGCCAAATCAAAACTCAGGTGGGCCCCACAAGCAGCAACAGTTCAACGGAAGACACCCACAACTGATTTCCACCAAGGCCAACCCGAGTTTCAGAATGGCCTGGTTTTGCATTATTCATCATCTGAGGCGCATAACTGAGATTTGGATCAGCCTGGTTTTGGGGCTTAATGCCAAAGGAGGGAAGATGCATCTGATGGATGACGTGCACTTCTGATGGATGACGTGCATAGAGTGGCCCAACAACAGCGCAGTACCACTGTTGCACACAGTTGTACCAGTACCACCGGTGCGGACCTATATGTGCATGTAGAGAGAGAAAGAGAGAGCCTTGTGGGCCTCAGTCACTGTCATGCATGCATGACATCCATTCCATCCATCACGTACACCCAGAGACCAAAAATCAGGTCAATCCAAAACTCAAGGGGGCCACACCAAAGAGAACAGTAGAATTATACCAAAAACCTCTAAATTCAGGTGGGGTGGCCCACCTGAATTCTGGAATGACTTGATCTCCAAGGGTTCCCTTCATCCTGGTGGGGGGCATCCAAGCACCCATCAAATCGAATATACACATGGTGGGCCCCACAAATGATCTAGAAGGATTTAATGGTGTCCCATTCCGATTGTTCCCTATGGTGTGGCCCACCTGAGTTTCAGGTCGGCCTATTTTTGGGCTCCAAGCGAAATATGGAAGCGCACACCAGTTAGTTGAGTGGATATGACAAGCGCACATCAGGAAGCGGCACATTTTGCTCAATACAATAGGAACTTCCCATAATGTCAACACTGTAGGATCTAATCTCATCACATGTATGCATGTGCATGCAGATATATAAATACTACAGTACATGTAGACATATATTGTATGTACGGCTGAAAGTCCGGCGGGTTGGGTCGGGTTGGTGCTCAACCTTAGCCCAACCCAAGGTTCTTTTACCTCGACCCCAACTCAACCCAACCCAACCTCGGGTTGAGAATTCTCAACCCAAGCGGCGGTCGGATTGATCGGGTGGATACATGCTAATATTTTAATGATTGCATTAGTTTATTATATTTCAATACACGTCTTATTTTTTATATCTATAATTTTATTAATTATATATGCAGTTATTTATCGTAAAGAACTTCATTTATTCTAAACAAACAAGCTAAAATATAGGACAACTACTCATTTAAAAGTCGTGTTGTGTAGCACATAATCTATTTGGTAGAGAGAAATTCTGCATTTCTTGTTAGCTCGAGGCATCGGAAATGACGTGGACCAATGAGACCCGACAGCACCGGAATTTCCTATGTCTTCAACATATACAATCCACACTCAACTATAATTTATAAGTAACTTATATATTGATCGGGTTCGGGTTAAGTCGGGCAACCCAAGATCTCAACCCGAGCCCGACCAAAGTTTTATCAGGTTGGTGTTTGTATAGCCCAAGCCCGAGATCGGACTCGATACATCTTGCCCAAGCCCAACCCAATATCGGGTCGGTCACAGGTCGGTCGGGTTCAACCCGCCCAACTTTCAGCCCTAATTGTATGTACATGTGTGTGCACACATACAAACAATACATATATATATGGGAAAAGCTACTATGTGCTTGAGCTGATTTTAACGTCCCATGAGGTCGAGCTGTCTGGGCCCCACCGTGATGCGTTTCGAACATCAACACCGTGCATTTGATGCGTCCCTTTTAAATTATGGGATATCCCAAAAATCAGCCGTATACGGAACTCAGGTGGGCCATACCATCTAAAATCATGTGAAGACATGCCAAAAACATATAAAAGCACTTGGTGGGGCCCACCTGAAATTTGCATGCGCCTGAAATTTGGTCTGAACCCTCATTCAAGTGGGACACACATAATGGATGGGCTGGATTTGCAAACCACATCTCGGTGGGGCCAAAAAAATGGTTATGAATGCTTTAATGGTGCACGGCCCCTCTCAATTGACTTGATTTTTGAGACCTAGGCCTACAATGGAATAGTGCATCTGACTGATGGTGTTGATGTTCAAAACGCATCACGGTGGGGCCCAGACAGCTATATATATATATATATATATATATATATATATATATATATATAATATATATATAGGGTTTAGGTACTATGCGCTCGAGCTCACGATAAGCTCCCGTGAGGTCGAGCTGTGTGGGCCCCACCGTGATGCGTTTCGACCATCAACACCGTGCATTTGATGGGTCCCCTTTAAATTATGGGATATCCCAAAAATCAGCCGTATACGGAACTCAGGTGGGCCATACCATCTAAAATTATGTGAAGACACCGTTAAAACATATAAAAGCACTTGGTGGGGCCCACCTGAGTTTTGCATGCGCCTGAAACTTGGTCTGAACCCTCATTCAAGTGGGACACACATAATGGATGGGTTGGATTTGCAAACCACATCTTGGTGGGCCCTCAAAAATGGTTATGAATGTTTTAATGGTGCACGGCCCCTCTCCACTTCTGTATGTGGTGTGGCCCACACAAGTCACGGATTGACTTGATTTTTGAGACCTAGGCCCACGATGGAATGGTGCATCTGACTGATGGGGTAGATGTTCGAAACGCATCACTGTGGGGCCCACACAGCTCGACCTCATGGGATGGACTCATGAGGTCGAGTACATAGTACCTTTTTCCATATATATATATATATATATATATATATATATATATATATATATATATATATATATAGAGAGAGAGAGAGAGAGAGTCCCGGTCTCCTGCGCACCGTGCCACACGGTGCTTAAGTACGAGCTCCGTTAGGAGCCGTTGGATGTGATAATCATGTATGGCTATCCAGACCATCCAAATCCTAGGCCATTATGGATGGAGCACACCTCTAAATCACAACGACCAAGTAATCCTATCCATTAAAAAAAAAAACTTTTTGACCGACGGTCAAAGGTTGTTCAACAAAAAGACTAACTGAATTCAAAACCAAAAACAAACATGGACTTGTGGTCCTCTGTTGTGGGCCACCATCACAATTCGAAAGTCCAATCTGGACCGTCCATTAGACCATCATGGCCCATATTATCATCGCCTAGGTGGCGGTATTTCAAATGACAGCATAGATTGGTTTTTAACCGTCCAAACGTAAGACAGACAGCAGAGAAGAAAACCACGTGGGCCACACCGAATCTAACCCAAAACCAGTCAATTCCAACTGGTTTTTCGAGCTTAATCTGGTGGGCGGCATGGATTTTGCAAACGTCAACTAAAGTGGGCCCAACCGAGCATCAGCGCAGCTCCCTGCGTTAAGATACGTGTTTCCGAGAGAAGACCAGACTTCTGTCCGTTGCACGATCATGGCGGTAATCGGACCGTTCGTCATGCCATAATATGGTGTCTCCAAGATTCCCAGGGGCTGGCCGTTCGTCATCAAGAAGTCTGAAACGCAAGGTTTCTTTTGCTTTGGATCTGATTCATTTTTTGGATCATGCCGTAGGCATCTCCAAATGGATGGACGGTGTAGATACAAAACACACATCATGGTGTGGCCCATAGAACTTGGAGACATCACCTCAGAAGGCTGGGCGTGCGTCCGAAAAAACAGCCGCGCGAGTCTTCTCCACAGAGTCTCCTGCTGCACGGCTGCTTCATCCCAGCCGCTGTTTCATATCCAACGGCTCCATATGGAGCTCGTACTTAAGCACCGTGCGGCATGGTGCGCAGGAGACCGGGACTATATATATATATATATATATAGAAAAGCTCACTGCGAACCGGGGCCAGATCGTGTACGTGCATCCGAGAACCCATCATACGTGATGAATCTCACAAATCTGAAGCGTTCATGTGAATCAGAACCTCATGAAACCCCACAGTATAAAATTTTACTTTGATCCGAAACTTTGGTGGATTGTGAAAAATGTAAACAGTTTCTTTCCTTGATTTGAATCTCTCTTTGCTATGGACGGTATGGATAAAAGTTTTAGATAAAAGTAAAACTTGGTCCTGGGGGGTTTCACAAGGTCTTTGCTTCACATGAACGGCAGTGAGATTCATCACGTATGATGGGTTCTCTTCATACGTCTCTCTCTCTCTCTCTCTCTCTCTCTCTCTCTCTCTCTCTCTCTCTCTCTCTCTCTCTCTCTCTCTCTCTATATATATATATATATATATATATATATATATATATATATCAACCTATGCATGTATGTGTGGAAATGCATCTAGTAGCCTAAGTTTACAGTGGCATTACAATGCATCTACTGGGAGAGTGATTGGATGTAATCCAATGGTCATGCATTTGCTACAGTTGGCTTCCAAGAAACACATGAAGTCCAACCATAACAAGCTCGTAATAATATATATTATGCAACCATGTGATTTAGATCTAATGGCACTCCCATTAGAGTTGTACTGTAATGCACCATCTCGCTTAGTCCACTAGACTATAGATAAGTGTGTGTATGTGTGTGTGCCTACCGACCTGAAATGCTAATGGCAACATGCCAATGTCCCCAAAGTTTTCATGCGACAATTGGCACAGCCAATCATAAACCCAAACAGTTACATTCAATAATACCTTTGAGTGTAACCCATGGTGCAAAATCACAAAATTGGATGATCCCAAAACTCTGAATGTGTGCAGTGTGCCAGGTTGGATGCCATACACAAATTACGGTAGGCCCCACTCACTAGTTGCGTTAACTTCTCATCTGCAATTAGTTGTGTACAAGACCTCTATGTGTATGTATGGGTCTCACAATATGGACAACAAAGCTGTTGTCCAACTACCACATTAGTCGCTCGCAACATGTCATGTGTGAATGGCATCCAGCACATCCAAAAGATTGGCCCCATGTTGCTCTTCAGCGCAAAAAAAAAAAAAAAAAAAGGGGGCCAATTAATTTACCGGATGAACCAGATTTTTTTAGAGGGTTCGGATGAACCATATATTTACTAAAAATATGAACTATTCATGACTGAAGATGAAATAGAGCAACCACTCACTAACCCGTATTTGTTTAATGCTCTGTAGCTCTTCAGCCCCATGTTGCTGAGTCTCAGCCTGTAGAAATTGAGCCAAAAAAGAAAAAGAAAAAAATATGATGCATAAACAACTTCATCACTGATTACTAGATAAATATATAAATAACTTCATCACTGCATAAGATATCCATTCCACAAAACAATCAGTATTACCTTGTCTCTCTGCTCCATGCTGTGCTTTTCACAATAAGCTTTGTGCTGAATCTTGCCTCCAACAGTCCTTACACTCAAGTACAAGCCCGCATTTCTAGCACAAGTAGGATGAAATGAGCTTTGGCAATTGCCGTAGTTACACTGCAAGACAGCCGTGCAGAACAGACAGTATCATGTAAACTAAACTTTTTGCAGTCACACTAACAGAAATTAAAAGAATAGCCAAGTGATTTAGAAAGCACATAGCTGGGACAAGACTGATATTGATAGTGATGAAATAAAAATTTGAGAGAGCAAACCTTTATGCACACACCAAGCTTGCGACCGCAGATGCAGCAAATTAGCAGATCTCTTTCCCTAGTAACAGCCTCCTGATAGAGAAGCATTACATACAGTTAAGGACTTCACATGAGAACAACAGTTTGGCCAACACAGAACCACGAAAGAAACATTCATATCAACAATTCTAAACAAACACATACCATGCCTTCAATAGGATTTGGTTGTCCCCTTCTGAATGTTGACTCTAACACCCACTACAATAGCAAAAGAATTTTGAGGAGACATTTTGAGGGCCTTCAGTAAGAACTAAAAAATCACAGGTCTTTCTCCAATTGGATAATCAACAACAAAGAGATTTCTACTACCTCGGCACAAAAGGCATGAACCCACTGTCCATCAATCGACTTTCTAAAAGCACCAATGGTGCCACCACATAAACCACACTGCACAACAAAAGATGACCTTTCTCGAGCATTTACAGATGGAATTTTAGGGCTTCTGGAGTGTGATAGCAACTCTTCACACAATTCACAGTACCACGGGCCAACAGAGGCATTATGGTTACGATAGCAAACCAAATGAACCGCAACCTGTCACATGTTTCCTATCAGAACTCAATACCAAATGAGCAATAGAAGTTGCAAACATAAAATCGAATGGGAGAAAAAGGCTAGAGAACCTTGCAGCTGCAACAAACTAAGATCGGGTTCAACATTGTCTCACTCCGTCTGCATATGTCACATGACCGTAGGTGTTCTTTTGAAAAATCTGAAGTCAGCTGGAAAATGTCAGACTGCTCTAATTTTGAAACAGCCAACCTTGAAAGTGTCTCCTTTGCTCGCGGCAACCTCCCACTCACAGTATTCAACTTCACAGGACTCTGTAGGGAATTAGCAGAATAGAGAGTATAGTCAGTTTCTTTTAAATTAATAAGAATCATATGAGACCATGGATCAGATGAAAACTTTAACCTCATGATGAGCAGCAACAATCTCGTCATGTGCATCTTTCCTGAAAGTTGAAACCCTTGAAGAAGAAGCAGCAGCAGCAGTTGCAGCAGCAAGCACAGCCTGAGCTTCTCTGTGCCTTCTCTCTTTCCTACCCTGTTTCTTTGCTTCCTTGACCTCATAGAGGAACTGTTTGGCAAGTACTGCATCCCATCTTTGTTTCCTCAGTGCATCTAACTCATGGGGAAGATTAGTCACCACTCGAAGTATTAAATCTTCTGCAAGTAGAAATTTGAACAAAAAATGGTCAGTACAGAGGTACCCAACTATATTATTAACAAGGATTGAAGTGCATAAGTTAATAAATCACAACATGTCTTTCAGAAACAGACATAACTGTGTACCAATGCCCTCTAAGGCTGCATTTGGTTGCACAAAATATCATGAATCATGATACTTTGCACCAAATTAGACTGATTAATCATGAAATACCATGATATTTAAAGATATTTGGTGCAACCAAATGCAGCCTAAACAGATGATAAAGGAAAATAAAAAGGTTTTAAAAAACAACAAAAGAGTTCAAATGGAAAGGATAAGAGGCAAAGAATTAGACCGCAACGTTGCTTGCTTGCAACTGCATTATCTAGCAGCCTATTTTGGAAGTAAAGAATTTCTCCTTCCACTTCGTCTTCTGGAGAAAGCTGCAAGATCCCCGTCTTTCTAGCTTTAACTAACTGCTCCCCTCTTGTGGTATCCGATGTACAACTAATGTCATTGTAAATGGAATTCCATGGTTGGAGATTATGACAAATACACGCAGGGCAAGTTGCTTCCGTGGAAGGCATACCTTTCTCCCTCTGACCTGCCAAGGGAAAATATAAGACCATTTAAACCCTATCAGAATATATAATACAAAGGTTCCATTTTATAATAAAAAAAAATGTTTACCATCACCAACGGGAGTTCTGTTTTCCTGCTTGAAACACGCACAGTTCTGCACTTGCATCAACTTCTTGTTGATAAATGGATGAATATAGGACTTAGGTGATTCTTCATTTCTGCATTTGTATTATTCAACTTCAGAAAACTTTCATGTTGTGTTCAGCATACACAGACAAATAAACTCTCAAAACCATTGAATCAGGACAAGACAAAGGAACAGTCTGTCATCATTATCATCATCTTAGAATGCCGCACAGCAATTTGGGGCCAGCTTCTAAATGGTAAATTGGCAAATGCTTTAGCCACAGAAGATGCCCACATTGGCAACACTCGCATGCCAATGTAGACCCACCTGGTACTTACCCCAGGCCAACTAATGCACATACATCGCAAGGGGCAAACAAGGAAAGGTGTCATGGAGGGACAGTTGCTAGACATTCCGCTGAGCACCAGGCATGCACAGACATGATTATACATTACAGAAAATTTTGCTGGAAGGCTTACTTGATATCAGGCAAGCCTGGAATCACAGAAGCAATGTCATGACCTGCATTTTCCTCACTAGACTTAACAGAAGTATTCCGCCCAGCTACATCAGCCTCATCTGCCTGAGCATTCCCAGATCCCAAGGATAAAACTTTTTCCACAATAGGCAGCGGCTCTGGTTGCATCTCAGACATGTTGCTTGCCATTTCGGCAGGAATCCCTGTCAAAAAATGCTTTTCAAATGAAACACTGAATTGGCCAAGAAACTAGAATACAATTAACAGAACCATGCCACAGACACATGGAGGAAACACTCCACGGATACTTTAAATTGCTACAGGGACCCCTGCATAGCAATCAATGTCACTCCCAACTCAAAAATTAAAATAAAAAATAAAAAATAAAAAAAAATTTAAAAGAAGAAGAAGAAGAAGAAGAAGTAGAAGCAAAGTACAAGATAGTTGGAAGGGTATGGATGGTCACTGTTCTTGCTGTGACTAACCAATCATGGACATGCCATAGGCACGTCTTCGAAACAAGATGTCCATAATCACAGGAACATATTTTACATTTTTTTCCCTTCTTCAGATATGTTTCTTACATAATTTCACGGTTTCAAGATAAAACAATGAAAAATCTATACCAAGCTTTTGAGGGAATATAGAGAAATTGGAGAATCACTCTAGATACACCATCAGAAAACCCACTAGAGCAACAGCAGAGCAACAAAAAGAAGGAAAAGAATTTATATGGCAAAACCACTTCAAGTTCTCCATACAGACATGAATACTGTCATATATAAGTTACTTTGCAGATTGTAGCACCAACATTTAAGAATAAAATTTATTTATCATATTTCATCCTATAAAATATAATAAAATTCATCTTCAAAAAAAACATTTAAGAATAAAATTATCAATGGAGAATGACATCCATGTTGCCAAAGGCTTAAGGCAAATAAAAAAACAGAAAAAGAATAAAAAGAAAGGGACTCCAGCTACCCAGCTATGGATAAGCGTGTGTGTCACTCTGACAAATAAAACAGCAGCAACCAATGTAGTTAAAAGCGTTTTGGCAAGGCATAACCGTGCAAGGACCCCTAGAAGGCCTGAGGCACTAGGCAACACCTAGGAGAATTTGGGCATTTTTTTGTTTCAATATATTTTATTATACAACACATGATACAAATAGATATATATTGATTGTTTTCAATAGTACAGAACTTTATTAAAAGAAGCGCCGAGCTGGAGCAAAAGCTACAACTGGAGCAAAAAAGAAAAATTACAATCCTTTAGCTATTTATACAAGATGCCCAATCCACAACAAAAGGTTTAGCTTTAACAAAAACCTCCATCGCCAATCTAGATTCATTTCGGAAACATCTCCCATTTCTCAAATCCATAATTATAATAAGCTATGATACACCTACAACTCATTAGATGGAGAATAGAAAAGAAAAATATTATGGATCAAATAACAGGTCATTACGCAAGGCCCTTTCTCTCCCCATTTCCACTTTCCTCTATCAAAAGTGTGTTTCAAGCCAATCTCCTGTCTTCTTGGAATGGTCTCAAGCTTGGGAAAGACAAATCTATCATCTGGTGCATGGCTATTCTAGCTATCTGGTGGGCCATTTGGGAAGAAAGAAATGAAAGATGTTTCAATGATAATTCTTCTTCTATTAAGGCAGTGGGATCCAGGGCTAAAAAGATGGTGATCGAATGGGCTACAAACGTCAAGGATTTGTATAATTTTAATCTTAGTTTTTTAGGCTGCTAGGGGCTTTCTGCTATCTCAGCAGATTTGCTTCTCTCTTCTCTCCTGTGTCCTTTTTCTTTTTTTCCTATTCTTTGTATCCCTTTTCCTTTTAGTTTAATGAATTTCAGTTTGTTGCCTTTTAAAAAAAAAGTGTGTTTCACCTGAGATCATATAATTCCTAATCCAGTGGGTGTTGGGAGAGGAATCTCAAGAGGGCACATTGGCATGATTAAGAATATGTACATGGGAGCGGTAACAAATGTGAGGACCACTAGTGGATACGCCATGAGTTTTCCAATTAATGTAGGGTTACTTACATCACGAGTCAGCGGCCAACATTAACAAGAAGAGTCTTTTTTTTTTCTTTTTCTTACCTTATTTCATTGGTTATGGAAGACTTAACAAGGCATTTACTAAAAGAGATCCCATGGTGTATGTTATTTGCAAATGACATAATTTTGATAGACAAGACAAGGGAGTGCATAAATACAAAGCTAGAACCATTGAAGGATGCCTTAGAATCCAAAGGTTTTAAAATTAGTCAAACTAAAAAAAAAAGTATACATAATGCAAATTTAGTAACAATGGGAGTGGAAGCAGGAATTAATTAAGATTGCTGACCAAGAAGTACCCAAAAATGACCAATGCCATCATCTTGGATCAATAGAAACTGCTAGACGTATTGATTTGGGAGACCGTATTCATAGGCTTCAATCGATGATGACAACTCATGGAGCCAAGAGCTTGAGAAGGATACTACCCATCGATTTAGAGCTGGGTAGATGATGTGGAGATGTGAAGTTTTATGGGATCACCACATACCAATCAAACTGAACGGGAGATTTTATAAGATAGCTATAAGACTAGCCATGCTTTGTGGGGCAAAATTGTCACTTTTCACACGGAGAAGATGAAGAGGAGATTTTTGAGATGATAACTATCTCTATATAATGGGGATGGCATACTATTAATCAGCTAGAAAGCAGTATGAACCATTTCATCCCAATAAACCTTTGGAACATTCATTACAATTAAAATGGATCCATAACCTCCATAAGAAGGCGGTTTTCCCATTCTAAAACTCCGTTAAGGAGTACAACAGCAGGACATTTGGAATTCAATGCCATGAGAAGACAGATGATTCTGAAGATCATGACATGGTGTTGTCTGATTGAAGCACCATTATTTTCTTTATTTTCTCATCAAATTGCATAAGAACAATTTCATAGAAAACTTTAACAATGGATGACACTTCACCTCTAGTTTTCATTAAGTAAATCCACATGAAACAAGAGAATTCATCAATAAAAGAAACAAAGTATTTATATTCAAAAACATAAATAACAGAAGCATGACCCCACACATCTGAATGAATTTAATCAACAAGTTCAAAACTTTTAACATGGGTAAAATATTGTTCAACAATGTTTTCACAACTGACAAACATCACACTTAAATTCATCATCTAATTGAAATTTACTTGGAAATAACTTGAGGCTCCTAGAAAGCATATGACCTAACATGTGTGCCAAAGCTAGATGCACTACTTATTTCTAAGTTGTGGCTCTAAAACAAGTGCATAAAAGATGTCACGCATCGAACAAGTATAGCCCATGAGCTTCACATCATTTGACTTGATGTGAGCAGTTACAGAATAGCATGTTCAAAAGTATGAGCATAGCTGAAATGGACGTTGAGGTGGATTAGTGGCAAGATGAGGAAGGATAGAATTAGAAATGATTCATTCGAGGGAACTTAGGAGAAACACCAATAGGTAACGAGAAAAGAAGTAGACTTACGATGGTTTGGCCATGTGTGACGAAGATAAAGAACTACACCAATTAGGAGTGAGTTGGTTCGAGTTGAAGGCTCTAAAAGGACAAGGGAAAGGCCCAAAAGGACGAGGGTGGACATAGTAAGAAAAGACTTGATGACCCATGGGTTAACTGAGGGTATGATCCTTGATTGAGTGGAATGGCAAAACACGATTCGTGTAGCCATCCTCAATTAGTTGGGACTTAGGATAAGGTTTCGGTGATGGTGATGGTGGTGGTGGTGGTGGTGATAAAAAAAATATTGAAAGACGAGGTATGTTACATAAACCCTAGAACCTCTTTTATTGTTGACATGAAAGAAACGAAGGTGAACAAGTAGGGCCCCCAAATGGCAGCTAAAGTGCATGCATTGTTCCAAACCATCAATAGTAATGTGTGTAAGAGCTCCTATCCATTTTCTACAGTACTGGAGCCAACAAGTAACCATAGTTGAAGTCACTATTATGCAATGCCTACTTGGGTTGATTGCATACCAAGGATCTTGGAGTGATCCATGCTAGACGACTTCCTAGTTCCTACACTCTAGTGGGCCTTATCCATAACAAGAATTTGGGCTATCATGAGGTGAAGCTCAGTCTAGGCAAGCTTAATCCCAAGCTAGCCTGAAATTTGTCCAAATTCTCAAGCCCAAGCCCGACCAAACAAACCTCAAGGTGAATGGATATATACTTGTGCATATATGGCAAAGAGGGGAGGGTAGTTAGGGTGTAGGTATTGTGGTGAATTTTGGTTTTGTGAGGGAGGAAAATGAATGGATGTATACTTGTTATTTACTAAATAACCCCTTTATTCATACTCATTAATGGAAATCGACTCATGGTAGGACTTCGAGCTTCTAGACACAACCCAATCCAGTCCAGTATGAGTAGGACTTTAAGCTTCTAGACACAACCCAATCCAATCCAGTTCGGAAACGAGCTTAATTTTCAAGACGAGGCAAGGCCCTCAAACTTGATAGAAGAGCCCATGCCTGACCAATAGCATACCAAGCTTGAAAGCCCATCATGCCAGCCCAGCCCATTAATAGTCCTAACCAGAACACTTCTGTTAAAGTCCCTTGATATACATTGAAATGCCAACGACTCGAGCTTTTAGAGCAAGTGGTTGTTTGACATGGTATCAGAGCGGAAGGTCTTGTGTTCGAATCCCGATAGCAGCAAATATGCCTCCCTAATATATTCTCCCACAGGGGGCCATTAATGTTGTGAGTGTCCCTCCACCCTTGCCCAGTATGTTCCGCACGAAGTTCCATCCTGCACATGCGGGGGAGTGTTAAAGTCCTTGATAGCAAATATGCTTTTGAAATATATTCTCCCACGGGGGGCCATTGTTTATGGTGTGAGTGAGTGTCCGTCCACCCTTGCCCAGTATGTTCCCGTGTGGAGTTCCACCCAGCATGTGCGGGGGAGTGTTAACGTCTCTTGATATACATTAATATGCCATCCTCTAACAGTTCGAACTTTTAGAGCAAGTGGTTATATGACAACTTCCATAACACATTTTAAGCCATTATTTACGTTTAGAAAAACTATATCATTGTTGTTATATCCATCTTCAAGGTCTTGTATCAATTCTACCCAGAAACATCGGGCTTCAGTAATTCACCAAAAGAAAAATCTCTCACCAGACAAAACCATGTTCATCGATATAATAAGGATTGACCTCAAACTAAGAGACATCAAGAATCTTGGCCCTGATAAAGAGCTTGCATAATTAAGAACATTATAAACATTACACTACATGCCAAAAGAACCTTTATAGCATACCTTCATGTCCAGGCAATTGCCCCACAGGAGAAGAATCAGACACAGCAAGCCCTGAAGGTTCTACAGGAATCTGCCAAAAACAATCAATGTTGCATTCAAGAAGGAACGAGGGTTCACAATTCAAAAATAAAGCGAGAGATTATTATTGATCACGTATACATGTATCCTTGGGCTAGTGAGTAATTCCAACCAACATAATACATGAGATATGGGGGAAACCAATAACAAAAGCTTAATTCAGAAAGTTAAATCAACAGTGCAAATTAATAAAGGCAAGAAGAAGTGTGAAATCATGGACTTTGAGACAACAATTTCCTTTCTAGTAGGTAAGAAGCTCAAACTGGAGACTCAGTGTATAATTAACGAGTTCTATCATTGAGCCACGGACCCTTTGAGACAGCATCTACCATGTTATGTAGTCATATGATAGAATGATAAATCAATGAAATAATGACATCACTACAAATACTGGAAATCCATGCAAGGACCTTGACTAAAGGGCCACAGCCGAAGAAGTAATCAATACAAACATCTAAAAGCCAGCCAAGTACAGTAAACAGGCTCTCTACAAATTAGAGGTCCGTAATACATCGACTACCAGACCCTAATCATATGCTGCGAAATACTCAAAGATACCAATAATTGATGCAGGAATGAATGTGAGGAAAGCAAACAAAACTCCCATTGGAAAAGAGAAACAAGTGAATCTAAATACACAGGGCATAATGTTGAAACAAGACCACTTAATGTTCCAAGAATTACAAAAGGTTACACAAATTTCTTCAACAAAATACGTAGAAAAGGCTATGAAGCAAAAATAAAATACTGCTACCTTTTCGATGACCTCTGGCTCCTTGCAGAAGTGGTCTTGATTACGAAAGACAGAACCATTAGCGGTATGATCTTTTTTCATATCATCACTAACAAGTGGATTTTCACTAATCTCATCGACTAGTATTCCATTACCATTTTGCTGCGCAAATGTCTCCCCAGATATGCATACCATTTTGTTATCTTTGGAATTCCTTGCGTTATTTTTCATTCTTCTCCTTGGTGGCAGTGTCTTCACAGGAACAGTAACTGAGCCATCAGGACCTGTTTCCTTAACAGCATTTGGACCAGCATTCAATGCTACCTTAGCCCCAATTGGCACTGCAGAATTATTTCTAAATTTCAGACATTGCATTGACGTAGCCATATGAGCAGAACTTCGGAGCCACTTGACTATTTTCAATTGCAATTCAGCAGAGACAGAAGCATACTCATCCTGGATAAAAAATAAATAAATAAATAAATACGCTGGTAATCACAAGAAATATAGAACAAACAAATGTATATTTACTCCTACAGGCTTTATGTGATACATCAACTAAATAAATGTATATGAGTTGCATTAATTTTGAGAGTACCGCAAGTATAGATGCTAACGAATCAGAGGAAATGTCCATCTCTAATGCCACATGACTCGCATTAGCTTTTCCTTGCTCAATTAACTGCACAGAAAACACAAGAAAAAGATTGAGAGCAAAAGCAATATTGGATATAAAAGATGTGTTGCATACCTAATACTCCTTGCGCATAAATAAGATGCATCATCAGCACGGACCTTTTTCAGAACTGAAACATGATTAAGAGAATCCGGCCGATTAATATCTGCAACGTTCTCCCTCTCAGTAACTCTAGCTCTTTCCACATTTTTTATTAAGAGTGCATTATCAGCTTCTGGCATAAGATGAAAATTTGACCTAATAGCCAGCGCATCTGGTTCTGATGGAGTCTCATTTTTACTCACTTCATTACACTGTTCTGTTGTTTTTACATTCACCATGCCATCATCTCTAGTCCTACATCCAAGCTTTATTTTTGGGAGCCTGTTCACAGATACTGTCGGGGGGAAAAGCTTGGCCACTGAAGAATCACCATCGACAGTAGCAGATGTAAGTACCAATTGCTGGGCACCACCAGTACCTTGAGAAACAGAGTGCTTTGAGCAAAAAGCCCGTAACTCAACCTAAGTGCCAAATGAAACCCTATCAGACCTTGTGCCCACAATGTACAAATCCATACAGGCAAAGAATGAAGAGAAAGGCTTACATTATCACATCCGACCTTGCCCCAAATCTCCATTCTATGTTTTGCCAGTCTTGCACATATAGGATGAAAAGACGTTCGGCATGTTCCTGAAACATAACAAGTAGTATCGATAAAACCAAATCAATATGATATCCAGAATTAGGTAACATCAAGTATAACGTGAGGCAGTAGATGTAAAATTTATGCCTTCACACTCTTTCTGTACAATGAGAATCAAAACTTATTCAATCTACTAAAATTGGAATTGAATGTGCGGGAAATGTGGTGATTGGATGACTGGGTTGCTGCATTAACTTTACACAACAGTTGAACCCACAATTGCAGTGGTTGCTTCTTCTTCTTTTTCTTTTCTTTTTCTTTTTGGAAGAGTGATGGAAAATTTATTAAAGGCCTGCTAGCAACAGCAAAGCAGGAAAAGAATTCTGGTTAAACTACGAATACCCATTACAGTCATGAGATAGTGTTTTATTAGTTGATGCTTAGTGTTATTTTAGAGTTTTAATTGGATACGAGTTCAATAAGAGCCCTAGATCATAAGCCTGATTCCACATAACTGGGGTCAGCTGCACAAATCCTTTTCCACCATTCAACTTTATCAAGTGTGTGTGTGTGCGTGAGCACATACACAGAGATAGAGAGAGAGAGGTCTCTAGCACAACCGGTTGGACCATAAGTTGCTGTCCAACCAGTATGTGTGTGTGTGTTCATACATGCCTATATACAGAGAGGTCTCCAGCTCAACCAGTTGGACAATAAGTTGCCGTCCACCCAGCAGAACTTCCAACCTCACATGTGCGTATGAGATCCAACCTGTCCAATTAGTTGGCCCCACCATTTTTATTTTTTGAGAATTGATAATTTTATTGAAAAGGGCCGAAGCCACTAAAAACAAAACAAGAAAAAGAAAGCAAACAACAAACAGCCCCCATCAAGCCTGCGGAGAGACTACAACAGCAGCTGAAAGCGACCATTCCACCACAGGAAACTTAGGGCCCGTTTGGGAGCGTGGATTTGGAACCCCCTAGATTCAGAACCCCTGGATTTGAAATCCTCCTATTGTGTTTGGCACCCTGGATTGGGAATCAACTTTAATCCAAAAGTAGCTATGCATGCTATATTTACAGAGGTTTGAATTTAATTACTAAATTAACTTTAATATCTCTAATTAGTGAACGTATGTAATGTTTGACACAATGGTTGTAATAAGCCCATTGAAATTATATACATTGCCCGAAAATGATGAAATTCCAAGTCTTGGATGGGCCACAAGCACAAGATCATGTCCGAGTGACTAACCAGCGATTTTTAACGGTTGATTTACATGGAGAATGTTTGGACGGCACTGATCATCATATTAAAGCAATTATAGTGATGCAATTGATAATCTAGTTGTTTTGGGATATCATTAGTGGGCCATGTGCCCAACAGTTTAATGGTCTAGTGACACACATATTACACATGCAACTCTTGGAAGGATTTTAGATGTAATCCAAACTCTCACCGCAGATTTCAAACCCCCTCTTTGAGGGAATTTGAAACCCCCTGGATTTGAAACCCCCAATTACTTTATGGTGCCAAACAACCAAGGGATTTGAAATCCCCTCAAATCCCCCCGAATCCATGGTGCCAAACGACCCCTTGGCTCTAAAAAAACATTTCCTTAGCCTACCTCTTACGATTCCTAAAGCAATGATCGTTCCTCTCGAGCCAAAGAGCCCAAAGACCTGCCAAAAGAAAGAGATGTCACATTATCCTCCCAGTCTTCCCTATGTCCCCACCGTGCCAACTCAAAAGGAACATATCCATAGATCCCTGCAAAACCCATTCGACTCCAAACAACTTGAAAAAGATATCCCACAACTCCCTTGTAAACGGGCAATGAATAAACAAGTGATCCACCGTTTCCTCGGCTTGAAGACATAAGAGACAAATGTTCAGCAAAATCATATTCCTTCTTCGAAGATTATCCACAATAAGCACTATCTTCCTCCAAACAAACGACGTGGGACAACACTCCCCCGAAACTGGCTCCCCGCTAATAGATAAATAAAGGGATTTCACCCAAAAAACACCAGACTTTCCTTTCAACCAAACCAACGAATCCGGTTCCAAAATAATCGGCAAAACCATAGCAAGCTTATCTAACAAACTGATGAAATCTGAGGATTCCTCATCTGATAAACTCCTACAAGGAGGGGCCCAAACTATATCTTTACCTAGGAAATCAAAACAATTCTCCAGTCTGATATCCACCCCATAAGAAATACCCACCGACCTAGGAAAGAGATCCGTCAACCACCCTTCGAGTCAAATGTTATCCCAAATTCTGATGTTCTTACCATTACCAAACCTAAATCCGATATTTTCCCACACTTAATGCTTAAAAGACGCCATTGCCTTCCGGAGAGAAGAAGCTCTGTACAACGAAGAATGCCTAATCCACCAACCCATATCTCCTACGGATCACCTCTCTCCATAGAGATTGAACTTCTACCCCAAACCTCCAAACCCACTTTCCTAACAGCACTCCATTTATATGCTCCGACTTTCTAAAACCCGCACCCCCTTGATCCCTTGGCTTACACACTTCTTCCCAATTCAAAGATGAAACCCATGATCCTCTTTCGCTCCTTTCCACAAGAAATCCCTCCTCAGTTTTTTCCACCATGAGGATCACCTTGTACCAAAATCAGCTTGATCCACGCATGAGGTGGGCCACGGAATAGAAAATAATATATAGCCAGTGATAAATAACAATAAAATGAGTGTGGCCACCTAATGAGCGGATCAGACTGATTTTTGCACAAGGTGATCCTCGTGGTTGGAAATTGCTTCACATGACAAGTTGGAACATATCAAACACACACGCACATGCACACCCATGCACGCCAATCCACACATAAGCGCACCGAACACATACACACCCACATGGATGCACCCTCGCGTGCGCACAGATATCGTGCACATGACTAGTTGGAATATATCAATTGGGCGGACTTCAAGTTCTGATCTAACCGCTTGGATTTGATATCTTCCCACAGCATACCTCAACACTTGTGCCTCGCTCCAGCGCCTGAACTACACCTTGTGCCTTTAAAATCTAGGTTATTTCTTGATCACAAGCTCTAATCTGACCAAGACTCGGATGAGAGGGTGGGACCAAATCAAATCTATACTTGGATAATGTTGAGGCTTAACCCTGCTATTGAACAGTTGAGAGAATCATTGAGAAGTAAATCCTATTTCTGTCCTTGTTTTCATGGTAGTGCTTAGGAAGATCATATATATCAATATATATATATGGACTGCATAAACCTTTTAAGTTAAATGACAAATCATTATAAAGTTGAACTTTCAAAAATCATTTACTCTCTCTTTATTTCTCATATTATTTACTATCTGAGAATTTTTCTTAGTACCAAAGCACCGAGCGTGACAGAAATCAAATAAATTCTTGCATGCAATTTGCATATCTACTTCTGTATTTTCTTTTCTGACATTGTTGGATGTATGTAGTTAAGTTTATTGTGTAAGACAAAGTACTTTGCTTGATTATCAATGGTACTGCCAAAAACCTATGATCATCTCCAATATTGAGCCCTCCGTGCATAAGTACGAATGAATTCATACTAGGAAACTGTGTATGGCTCATTACCAGTTATAGTTTGTTTAATGGCAAACTGTACTTGGCAGGTTCATCCAACAGGCATGCTTTTTTCTTTTCTTTTTTCGACATGCAACAACTTTATTGAAGAGCTGCACAAAAGGCAGAAGAGAATACAAAGCAAAAAACAAAAACAAAAACAAAAAATTACAACCCTAAAGGGCATAGAGGATGCAAGCGTCCAAATCCTTGATTCAAGAGGCCCACTCAAACACCCGAGACAGAACCCTGTGACTGGTCATGCCTTCCAATTCCATCTTGTTTCCAAAGCAGCATCTATTTCTTTCTCCCCAAATGGCCTAAAGGCAAGCCATCGCTGCTAACTGCCGAGCCACCTTACTTTCCCTCCGAGCACCACCTTCGTGCCAGGAAGCCAAAAGGCAGGGGATGGACATCGCCATGACCCAAGAAATATTAAGAGTCGATAGGAGGAAGTCCCACACCTTCCTCACAAGCATGCTTTAGATCTTCACTTTCCGCGAGTTCCCTTTGCAAGTATGCTCAATAGGCAGGCAAAGGTGTAGCGTGGTGGGGACCATGTCGGACGCAAGTGGTGATTCATAACAATGTAAGTGGGCTCCATGCTATTTTCAGCAACCTACTCAAGTATGCCTTTTTCATTTGTGGTCCAATTTTCGGTACGTGTGTGATTAGCAAGCTCATTTGGCGTTGCAGATTCTACACCTTAGCAATTAGCAAGTTACTCTCTGTGGGTAATGCACAATAATTGGGTAAGGTGCAATTTTGAGGGTGACCATGTTGGGTTTGAAGGTACATTAAACCAGGAAGTTCTAGCTGGCAATGAGCGGTGGTTGGAAAAGATGTATTGATGGACTCCATTCTATTTTCTGCGAAGTTGCAACCGGCTCAACCATGTCTTTTTCTTTTGTGACCCGATGTTTGTAAATGTGTTTAGTCCATGTATCAATGGGCTCAGATGCACGGCAGATTGATCAAATCAATAGTGTCAATATGTAATTTGAATTTTAGGGGTACATCAAACCCAAAAGTTCTGGAAGTTTGCTAAAGAAATTGGTATAGACCGAATCAGGATAATTTGGAATTCAATCAAGTCCGTGATGAAAAGGTAAATGTGCTGGAAACTCCAATTGAAGAAGAGGAAGTGTGGGCGATGGTGGAGCACCTTGGGTCAGATAAGGTGTTGGGGCCAAAAAGATTCCCCATCGCTTTCTTCAGCTCTTTCTACATTGAAGTCAAGAAAGATGCCATGCTCTTCATCAAAGGGTTCTACAACAGTGGCAGACTGGTTAAGGACCTAGAGTCATCTTTCTTTCTTTTTTTAAAATGCTTACGATTTTATTGAGAAAGGGGCTAAAAGCTGAACGAATTACAGCCAAAAGGCAACTAACAAAAAGGAGTTTTCCCACAACTTCCTCGCAAAGGGACGATGAATGAATAGATGATCAACCAACTCCTCATTCCGCATGCAAAGGGAACAGATGTTGGTAACAGGCATTCCTCTTCTCCAGAAGGTGTCAATGGTGAGCACCTTGTTCCAACCCACCAACCAGGCCAAAGTTACAACCTTGGGAGGAGCTCAACAATACCAAAGAAAATAGGTATGTGTTAAAACTTTGATGGAGTTATCCCCCCACAAGAAACCTACAAAAGGAATTGATGTAAAGGAGTCCAGTCTTATCCAAGAGCCAAGTCTTTGAATCCTTCACCAAAGGAGAAAGGCTAATCCCTGCAAGACACTTTAGCAGAGATATGAACCCATCTTCCTCTCCTCCAACAGGCCCCTACAGCATGGAGGGGCCCACACTGTCTCACTACGTGAAAGAGAGTAATAGAGATCAGCCGTGATTTCACTGTCCGTTGCAATACTTGCTAGATGTGGAAAGTCCTCATGAAAGCCTTCGCTCCCCCAACCAAACATCCTCCCAATATTTGATATTCATCCCATCTCCTGGAGCAATCCAGGAAGCTTCTTTAAATTCCCTTCCAAATCTAGCAATATCTTTCCACAAACACCAAGCTTTATATAAAGACAAGTACTTTGTCCACCAACCCCTTCCTTAGAGTAACTTCCTTCCAAAGACTTCCCTCCTCCACCCCAAACCTCCTAATCTGCTTGCCTAGTAAGGCGTAGTTCATGGCATCCAGCTTATTAATGCTCGCTCCCACTTCCATGAAAGGTTTACAAACCTCCTCTCATGTCATCGAGTGAAACTAATGCTCTTCCTCAACTCCTTACCATACGAAGTCCCTTCTAATCCAATCTCTTCAAAATTGCCTCCACGCATTTAAACAAAGAAAGTAGACTGGGAGGCTATAGAGAAATGCTTTAATAAGAGTCAATCTTACCCCCAAAGATAAGTGGCAATGTTTCCAGGACGATAGCTTTCTCTCAACTCTCTCGATAACCTTGTCCCAAAAGTGTGTAGCAGGCTTACCAGTGCACAAAGGGAGACCCAAGTAACGAGAGGGGAAAGTTCTCACATTGCAACCGAAAACCTCTGCGCAAGGTAAAGTCAAGCATTTCGCATCTGTCCACGTTCACCTCCAGCCCCGAGACCAAACAATAGATTATCTTCCTTAAATTGTCCACTTGAACAGGATCCGCCCCACAGAATAGAATGGTGTCATCCGCAAACTAGAGATGAGATGCACATAGCTCTCCCTTATCTACCTTTAACCCTTCAATGATATTTCTTGCAGCCCCCATTTCCATCATCTTGTTGAAGCCTTCCATGATTGCCACAAAGAAGAAGGCAACAACGGGTCCCCCTATCTTAACACCCGGGGCGTCTTTTATTGTCCTTATTCCCAAATAGATCCATTTTGACTCAACAGAAGCTTAAAGTGAATCTATGACATTCAATAACATTGTTGCCTTTAAATCTAATTGGTGTGAGCTCATGCTCTTAAGGTTCAACCTGACAGCTTTTGTAGCATTCCCCCCCTCACCTCATTATCATCAATGAGAGAGTGACCCGTTGCACATGTCACTACTATCAAATACAATTTATGGTTAAAGGCCTATCAAAATACACTTTGTGGTTAAAGGCCCTCTGGGAGGAGCACATCATGTATTTCTCAATCTACGTTAAGCCATTTAACTCCTACAGTGTATGCATGCATCAATCCATTGACAAGCGAAAAAGTATTTAATCGATAGTGGCTGAAAACAAGCTCTTTCCAGTAACTCCAGAATTATTCCACAAACCCTGTTCCTCCATTCAGAAAAAATAAAAATTGAGAGTAATCTAGAGTTGACTCAGTGACTCCCATACAACTGCAAAAAGGATAGGATTTTGCGCAATCTTTGCCCATCTGTGGACATCATGTGTTCTATAAAACAGAGAAAATCAACAATGGCATCGATGGGAACATGAAATAAACCACAAAGAGAGAAGAGAAAAAACCTTTAGACAGGTATGATTGGTGAAACGGGATTCACAAAGCCGACCCCAGATTAACAGCTGCGTGCTACAAAAACCAAAGAGGTCCCTAGTTTAGAGTTCAAGGGCATACGAGGACGAGAAGCACCGAAAAGAAATTGGATCGAGGTGGAGCAAAGGGATACGAACACATGTTCACTTACTGATGAAATGACATTAGATTGGGATGATCAGCAAAACAAGACTCATAAATCCTACCCAAAATAGCTAGGGACAAGACTATGATGACAATTATTGGGTTGGCATTCAGCGCAAATCTGCAGAAATATAGAAATGATGTATGACAATCAAAACTATTTTCCAACTATTCCATGTGGCAAACCCATCATTTTCACACTCAAAAGTAAGGAGGAGGGGGAACTGAATTTTATAAAAGATTATAAAAGAGCACACCAAAGGGTGCAAAAGAATACAACCCGACTCTACAACTCAATAATAGAGCAAAGACTGGCATATTTAACTACATTTACATAAGATGTTTAACCCAAAACACTGCACTAAATTTACAATAACCTCTTCCACTGAAGAGCTCCTGATGCGAAAGTTGCGGCTATTTCGATCCCCCAAAGAAACCAAAGGATCACCATAACAAGAAGTCTTCACATTGCTCTCCCAACTTTCCCCACGCCACCCCCATGCCAGGCCCACAGGAGGTCCTCAACAAAAGTCAGCATCACCCAAGTGATATGAAAAACATCAACAAAGTGCTCCCACGCCTTTCGAGAAAAAGGGCAGTGAATGAACAAGTGATCAATCGACTCCGCATCTCGCATACCCATCAAACAAATGTTTGAAAGGTCAAGGGATATCCTTTGCAAATTGTTGATAATTAGCACTCCATAATACCACGTGTGGAACGAAAAGGAAGAAATATGAGGTGTCTCACACAACGTTGTCAAAATCGTTATCATACCGCAAATCATAGTAGGGGTTGAATCATATCGTAAATCGTAAGATTTTTTATAATTTTCTTAAAAATTACAATATATATATATATATGAAAAATATAATTTTTCAATTTTTTTAAACTCATCCATCTTCCTTTTGCCATCAATGTGCACCAAGTAATCCATGTCATAATAGTGTTAAAGGATTCTTATTCCTTCTTCTTCTTCTTCTTCTTCTTCTTCTGTCTTTCAAGAAATTTCCCTTAAAAATATACAAGGGTCCTTTAATAATTTATGTTCTTGTTACCTTTCTTGAATGTAGAATCAAGGTGGAAAACTGGCCTTTGATACTATAGACCAACGGAAAAAGATATTTTGATTTTGAAACATCATTCCATAATACATATAAGTCAGCATGATCGTAACCATCCATAAAAACATTACAGGTAAGTCATACATCAATTTGGTGTCTCGACCATTTAAGTAAGAAATCACAAAAAAAAAAAAAAAAAAGCTACATGATTTAACGTTGAAGGGAATATATATATATATATATATATATATATATATATATATATCATTTAATCTCTTACAAAGAACAAATAAAATAATTACCTTTTCTAAACGATTCTTAAAGCCCCCACCAATTTAAAAACTTAAAATGAAAGACAAGTGAAGCTTAAAATAAAAGAGAACACGTATACTTTGAATCGTAAATCGGGATTTGAATCGTAAATCGTAGGATTCAAATCGTAGTGTCATAGGATTCATATAAAAAGGGATTCAAGGTTGGGATTCAAGGTTGGGATTCAAATCGTTTTGCTTAAGATTCGACTAAAATTGTATATTGTAAATCGTAGGACTTACACAAGCCCCACACATCATACTATAGAAGAAGCAAATAAAAAAGGCCCAAACTATACACATGCCACACCATCGAATCCTCTCCTTGAGCCGCAGGAACCACATTCTTTAGACAATCCAACAAACAAGCCAGCTCTGCAATCTCCTCATCCGTCAAATCTCTATGGTGAGAGGGAGACCACACCATAGAACCACCGCAAATGGAGTAACAACGGTCGATAGAGATGTACCTATGCGATGCATGGCGGGCCACTCTAGGAAAGACTTCTTGGAGCGCATGGTCTCTAAACCACACATCCACCCAAAAAAGAATGTGATTTCCAACGCCAAGGGAAAGGGAAAACCGTTTACGAAACAAATGCCCTAGCAACACTACCGCTTTCCAAAGACTGGATGACGCAAGACAACTAACCACTTGCTCTAAAAGCTCAAACTGATAGAGCATAGTGAATCAATCCCTTTATCTCGTAGCCTAGGTCAGGCCCTCAGTTGAACCCCCCTCGCGGGCCCCACTTCACATGTGTCTCGCCTCACACAGGCTGCCTAGCCTCAGTGTGCCCTCGCTTCACACAGCCCACCTCACTCGAGCCCGGTGTGAAAATGCTCTTGCAATAATTACCCCCGATGAAGAGTCTCGAACACGAGACCTCCTACTTTGATACTAATTTTAACGCAGGACAACGAACCACTTGCTCTAAAAGCTCGAATTGATAAAGCGTGGCGAATCAATCCCTTTATCTCGTAGCCCAAGTCCAGCCCTCGGATGAACCCCCTAGTGGGCTCCACTTCACATGGGTCTCACCTCACACGGGCCACCCACCTCGAGTGTGCCCCCGCTTCACAGAGGATACCACACTTAAGCCCGATGTGAAAATACCCTTGCATTACTAGAAGAATGGTAGGATACCCCACACCGTCTTTACTTACAATACGCTCCCTCCATAACCTTCCCTCTTCAGTTCCAAATCTCCAAAGCCACTTCCCAAGGAGCGTCATGTTCATGGTTCCCAGATCTTCTAAGCCAGCTTCACCTTCATTTATCGATTTGCACACATCTTCCTACCTAGGAGATGAAACTTCCTTTTTTTCCCTCCGGCCCATTTCCGCAAGAAGTCTTTAAAAATTGACATAAATTACATTGGCATATTAGAAAGGCAGCCTTAATAAGAGTTAAGCAACCTCCCAAAGACAAATAGTGACACTTCCAACCCAATGACTTCCTCTCAATAACCTCACCACACAAGGGTCTTGTCGGCTTCCCGATGCATAAGGCAATCCTAAATATGATGAAGGAAAGCCCCCTTTTTATAGCTAAAAATAGTAATCAGCTATGACACATTGACTCTGAGCATTTTCACTATTGGCGACATTAATGCTTAGCTCCGAACTCTCTTCAAAGCAAACAATGATTTTCCGAAGATTATCAACCGAGACCGCATCCGCATCACAAAACAATAGGGTATCGTCTGCATGTATTTATTTATTTTTAAGACACAGGGTGTCCCCACCTCTTTTTTTGAAGTGAGACTAATCCCTACGAATACACGCAATCACCCACAACCACGTGTATCGGGTAAAGCCAAGGAGGGGAATCGAACCCTCGCCTATAGGGAGCAAACCTATGGTGAAGACCATTCGCCCAAACCTCGTTGGAGATCACCCACAACCACGTGTATCAGGTGTCGTCTGCATATTGGAGATGACAAATCAGAATCCCCACAATTGCTACTTTGAATCCATTGATTAAACTAGTCTCCTCCCCTTCTATAAAGCATCTTCCTAAGCGCCTCCCCAACCACTATAACACAAGGATCTTAAACTCAAAAGGATTCATTCACACTCAAGATACTCTACTACCATTTACCCATGAGGGCTACTACGAAATATCACAACTTTTTAGGCCCAATCCACCACCTATCCTAGGCCAGCACACAATATAACATTTATCCTAGTTGACTCGCTTTTAGGCAAGTTCCGCTCCATAATTCTATCGAATTTTTTCAAGCATAGTGGAGGTCACAAATCATACATTGACATAGAATATAACATGTTAGGCAGAGTTGTTTTAATGATAGTAATTCTAGCAGCAAGTATCTACCTCTTCAAGAACCCAGGTGGGATAGGTGTAGGACATCGACACATCATAGAGAAGAATACAGAATAGTGGTAAAATTTGAAAGCCTTATACCCTTGGTGAATTTGATATAGGAAAATAGAGAACGGTGGTCAGATAGTTTCACACCAAATTTTGAGAGCCTCCCCAACCACTATAACACAAGGATCTTAAACTCAAAAGGATTCATTCACACTCAAGATACTCTACTACCATTTACCCATGAGGGCTACTACGAAATATCACAACTTTTTAGGCCCAATCCACCACCTATCCTAGGCCAGCACACAATATAACATTTATCCTAGTTGACTCTCTTTTAGGCAAGTTCCGCTCCATAATTCTATCGAATTCTTTCAAGCATAGTGGAGGTCACAAATCATACATTAACATAGAATATAACATGTTAGGCAGAGTTGTTTTAATGATAGTAATTCTTACAGCAAGTATCTACCTCTTCAAGAATCCAGGTGGGACAGGTGTAGGACATCGACACATCATAGAGAAGAATACATAATAGTGGTACAATTTGAAAGCCTTATACCCTTGGTGAATTTGATATAGGAAAATAGAGAACGGTGGTCAGATGGTTTCACACCAAATTTTGAGAGCCTAACACCCTCAATGGCCAAAGTATGCCACTCCACGACAAGGAATCAATTTCAATCGATCAAAGTTTGTCAACCATAGCAATCTCTTCCAAAAGACCTAAATACTTTAAAGTCCCATATTGCAACTGATGATCACAACAATATCCCAAATGGGATCCCCATTCATGTTAGTTTTGTTTACTAATCCCCTTTGGACAGTTCTTTTATCAATAAAAAGAAAAGCTTTACTAAAATTAAATATTAAAAAAACGTAATTTGTATGAAGTGTATTCAAAGTTCTTCCTGCTCTAGAATGGCCTCGGCAAAATAGCGTAGCCTTTGTAAAAAGTAAAAATAAAATAAAAACAAAAATGAACATTTTATTAAATGATCGTAATTTAAATTTCTTGCTTTATTTGTATTTTGGCGCCAGCTTGGCTATTGTTCAATAAATTCTATGTTACCCTTAAAATAATAATAATAATAATAAGCATTTCATCATCGACATACTGAAGGTGGGATTCAGTTCCACTCATAATACTAAATTTTATGCAATAAAAAATACATTCCTCGACAAACATATGAGATGAGAACTCATGGCCTTTGCCGCAAGGGTGAAAATTAAAAGAGGCAGTGAATGCCCTGGTGTCGATCAAGGTGATTTTGAAGTAAATCCGGTTGACGTCCATTGATTATCAAATGCCCAAAATGCACATCTAGACCCACTTCCACCACTTAATCTCAAAGACCCTTTTCACACGAACCCAATTGATAAAGTGGCATCACCAAGTCATAAACTTCTTTTTTTTGTTATTTCCCCCCTTTATCAATCCAATTCCTTTCTATATAATTATGACCTCAAACGCACTCACAAAGTCACTCCAGATGAGGGCCTCTGACCACCCCATAACCTTTCTGATGCATATAGTATTTCAGCCAGAAAACTATAAACCCCACTAGAAAGGTTTATATGCCGAAGTTCCACAAGCACAACGACATTCCTTGACTATAAATCGAAAGTGATGAAAAGAAGATTACAATCCTTGATGGCTTGGCTGATTTCTGGCAGCAAAATAATTCATCTAGCTCCAAGGGACACGAGAAGAAAGTAACACGAAAGCCATCAGGCCCCAAGGCCTTGGATATAATTGTCACTGAAGGTTGAACTAACACTCCTTGGAAGAAGGAACCACTGGAGGGTTTGTTGCCCCAAGGTCCATCATGATGAGGGTAGAGATTCTTGGGGGTATTTATTTGGCTTGTTTGGGATCAACCAGATTCTTAATGAATCTCTCCATGAGCTAATTAATGAGGTGGAATACGGGCCACTCTAGTTGAGTATTATTATTTGGAGGATGTTGCCCAATGGCATCTTGTGGCATTTGTGGATGGAGAGACAGATTCAGAAACCAAAGCAGCTCAGTTGAATCAAGTATGTATATTCCCTAGGCCAGAATTTAGGGAGTGCCCATATGAGGATATCATGTGGGAGTCAAAAGGGGTGATTCTTGATGGAATCACCTAAACAGGGCAGAAGCTTCTTATGTTGCTTCTTGAGGGCTTTTTCTTTTTTGGGGATCCTCTTGAATGCCAATGACTTCGTATTCGAGGTAGGGACAAGAGGCTCACTAGGATTTTTGGCCCACTCATCTCCCTTTTTTGGGCGAAAGATCCGTGTCTGTTTTTTTCATTGTTGTTTGTTAATAAAATCTCCATGACAACTGAGAGAAAAGAAAGAAAGAAAGAACAAAGAAGGAAATGAAGAAAAGGAAGAGAGAAGGAACCTCCAGAAAAGAGCACAAATCCAGCATAAGACTGGGAAGTCCCAAACCGAACCAAGGGCAATTCCCACGGCAGACTTACATTTCATTGAAGTATCCAATGTTGAGTCAATGACTCATTCAATCCTATCATCTAACAAAACTTCTTTGTGATTGATATCCCAGATTCTTAAGAAAAGAATACAAAACTTTAATAAACACAAACTGCATGTTAAATCTCAAACTGCTTCCTAACTCAACATGCCATTTTTGACAAAGTACAATTAACCTCAATTCTTAAAATGCCAATAAATAAATAAAAATGGCTCCATTCTTTCTTCTTCTTCTTTTTAAGGATTCCATTCTTAAAACTCATGGTAAATAAATAAAAAACAAACAAATATGCTTTCAACTTTTCGTTGTTTGAGCTTATTTGATCACGTAATTTGCATATACACTACCAGCTATGATATATGAGGCAGAGTGCTGCACAGTTGAAAAGCAACATTTGCAGAGATTGAGTGTTGTGGGGATGAAGATGTTGAGATGGATGTGTGGGAAGTCAAGGAAGGCTAAGAATGACAACATCCAAACAGCTTACAAGTAGTCCCAATAAGAGATAGAATGATGTAGAGCACATTGAGAGGGTTCAGACATGTGCAGGAAAGAGTGAAGACAGCTCTGGTAAATACAGGAACATTGATTGAGGGTTGAAGAGCCTGAAAACAGAATCAGATAGAGAGAGAGAGAGAGAGAGAGAGATCTAAAAGTACTTGGTTTGTGGTGGTGACCAGGGATGTCAGGGCTTGTTAATTTACCAAGGATAGCAGACAGTTACTTTGATTGGCAAAAAATTGATTTAGAAACCCGACCCTAAATAGTCAGGAAAGGGTTCTGATCATGAACTTGCACTCAACAAATGACTCACATTGTTAAAGGCAATCGGTCATAGAGCATATGGAAACACTGGCTTTCCTTCCCCAGTGTTTCAAAACATGTAGAAAACAAAGAAATAACAAAGCATACCATGACTGCACCGGATGCATACGCCGTACTTCACCTTGCACAGATAACAAACTAATTTTCTCCTTGTGTCTGTTATTGCTCCAATATTCACAATCGGCTCCATTGTCTCCGTGTTCTCCACGTATACCTCTGGCATCCACAGACTACAAAACAAATGTGCAAACTTCACACTGCCACCATTCCCGCTTCGAACCACATCCCCACCGATGGGTTTCAAAGCTCCACCTTCTTTTGGACAAAGCAAGCAAGGCTTAGATAGCAACTCCACAGGTTTCCGAGCCGAGCCTGTTTCAAGAAAATCGTGTTGCTTACACCAAGAACACAACCATCCCCCCATTGGAAAATCTCGAACACCGTAGCAGTTCTGATGTACAGTAACATTACAAGACCTGCAAAGTATAAAACGGTTTGACTGGTCCCCATTGTCGCCCAAGCAACAGACATGGCAAAGAGCTAAATCCCCTCCTTGCAAAGGATGCACTGCAACTAGCTTTTCTAAACCTGCATCTTCTCCCAAAAGCTTCCGTTTTTTGGAAGGTCGCTCTGATGTCAGAAGGACCTTGTGTTTCGACCCCAACAGCCAATGTAAATCTGACGACGATGATGACAACGGTAACAAAGACGAATTATCATTCTCAGGTTCTTTTGGCGGCAATGCAACTGTATCTACTACACCATCGATCTCCATTTCATGCACCTCATTCCTCGACTCTTCAATTACAGTCATCAGCTCCAAACTGCCAATTTGAACTGTATTCTCACAGCTCTCTGAGCACGCAGAAACCGCATTCTGCTCGAAAGTAATGTGCTGCAGCAGCGACGGAATCGAAAAGCAAGAATCGGAAACGGACCCAACCGCCGACTTCAACACTAACCTCTCGATATCCACCAACGTGACTGGCCGAAAGTAGTCCTCCGTCTCAGTCCAGACATTACTTCTGCCGCCCTGCGCTCCGGGAACCGAATGCGATTTCTTGTGCTTGCGCCGCCGACTATCACCGCTCGGCCTCGACAGGAAGTCGGATAACCCAACAGGGAGTGTCGGAACCCTGGACAGCGATTCTTCGGATGCGTCGAAGGGGGATCGCTCGGAAAGAGCTTTCTGAGCCTGAGAGAAGGCATCAACGGTTGCGATGGGCTCGGAGGTTTGGTCGTGAGGAGTGGGAGTTCGAGGAGGATGCCTATTTATAGAGCAGGGCTTCTCTTGGGTGCCGCATCCGCCGTCCGCGCCTCTACCCATCATCTTAGGATGAGGGCATGGGGTGGGGCTCATTGCCTCGACAAATCTGGGCCCTCCATGGGAGGATCTGAGGGAAACCCTAACCCTAGGGCTGGAGTACGGTTTTGCATGGGAGGGAGAGGGAGCGAGAAGGGATTGGAACTTGGAAAGGGTTGTGGGAGTTAGGGTTTGTATTTTGGAGCGTTTGATGTTTGGTTTTGAGTTTTTCTTCTTTTTTTTTTAACTTTTTTCGATCCGGTGAGAGCCGGTGAGAGAGAGAGGGAGCGCTCTGTAATCGTATTTTCGCGTTTTCCTGCAGGCAGAACGGGATTTTCTGCGCGTTACCGAACAGAAATGAAAGGAGTTCGGTTTTGGTAGTCCGCGTACATTAGATAGTCTACGCGGATCATAGCGCCTCATTCGCTGCTTAAAAAGGCGCCACGTAGAATACGCCTCGGGGGATTTATTTTTATGCGAAAAGGTTTGATACTCTGATAGAGCGTCATGGATGCTACGCTTGCACTTAAAATTTTTATACATGGCATATAAATAATTCAGGTAAACTATCCAAAAAATGGGATACTGCTTAGATGTAACATGAACCTAAAAATAGGATTATTTTATCATGTGGCTAACGGATTGGTGGAGATTTATTTGACAGTTGAAGATGCAAAATGGCCAACGATCCTATTTTCATAAGCAAGAGTCCACGATTCAGAGGTTACGATTCTTCAGTTAATATAATTCCGGGACTGTCTTATAAACTATGGGTTCACCATTTAGTCAGCTGATTTTAGTTAATATGTGTGATGTCCAGGATTGTTTAGTGCCTGCGTATCAATTGTCCTACGCTGCTAGAGTATCATTAACTTCCGAGTTTTTAGTCACGTTAGATTCCTGTGTGAGTTTTGCACCAGTTATAAAAATTAGGGGTGGCTTGTGCTTCTTGCTACTGATGTACGGCCATCCAGACGATCAAATTGCCGGTTTTATTACGGGTGGAGTTTACATCTGAAAAACGGTGATGAAGCGATCAATCTTGACCTTCAAATGAATGATCAAAGTAAAATGAAGGGTGGTCAAAAAGTTATTATTGTAATCACAGTGTAATTCTGTCATTTGTCTTATGTAGTTTGGTTCAGCGAATTAAGCGGCGTGGGTTGCGATACAATTACCCTCATGTGTACCATCGAAGTGTCATTAAAAGAGTCATGAAATGGTTCAGAAGATACCACCTGGTTGCTATGTCACATGCCGAACATAAAAGTCAAATGGGGAATTAACTGTGCATTTGGGAGCAATAAACTCTAAAGTTTTATAAAAATAAATTTATGAAAAAAAATAATGATAATAATAACTCTCTTCAAAGAGTCTCATCAGAGTAAATATATACATAAGCATTAAATGGTAGTCATGTAAAAAGCAATTGTACAAAAGGAAATAGTCAAGTCATGGTACTATCAAAAGCTTCTCATTAATATAGAATTATGATTTTTTACACACGTGGCATGATATGATTTGCTAAGCTTATAAGGATAATTAAAAAGGTTTACATGGTTAATTACCTATATTTGTATACAAAAACTTGCACATGGTCACCCCGGGTCTCAGTCTATATAAGGAGCACTCGTTGAAGAGTTTCATGGCCACACTAAACACAATCTTTCTACACATCTCAATGTTTCTTATCTTAATTTTAACTTCAAATTCACCCACTTGTGTCCAACTTCAATGTAGAATGTTCGGCGTTTGGCATAACTTGGATCGTTGTAGTCAAACACCATTGTTGTAGTATACTTAGGAGTAATGTCAATATACATGACTCATTGTCATTGGATTCCTGATCGGTCGAGTCCTTACTTAGAAGATCACACTCCAATCACATTGTGCAAACTATCAATCTCGATCGTCCACACAAACGATCACAAGTATTTATATTTTATTTATTCTCTGCTTATTTTTTCTTCTTGCTAACTGTATTGAACTCGATCATAAATCAATCAAATCGATGATCATCTTTTAGTTTTTTTTTTTAATTCTTATAGTTTTTTATTATATTATTAAGAACACCGAGCCACGCGATCACCATTGAAAGAAAAGTCTCTAACTCAAGGTAAAAAGAATCCACCGAAAATGACTAACCCACCCATTCTAAATCAGTATAACATTTGTGGACAATCATGACAACCTTCGTAGGTCCAATTTTATACCTAATTATGCACATAAAGTCTTAAGTGTTCAATTGAACTCGAGTCGATTACGATCATGGCACACCCACACTATCATAATCACATGCGTTTGACTGAATATGGGCAGTTTGTTAACACATGTAGCCTTGTGTTTGATTGAGTAATAATAAATTCGTCGACACCTGTAGCACTACGGCGTATTGTCTTTAACATTTTTCAATAAAGTAACATGATTGGAAGACCAAAATCTAATGTTAGTTATCCTCGTGAAGCCGTGAAAAAGCTGCTCTGTGTAGATGCAGGATCTTCTTCCCTGCCGACTATCACACAAAGTAAAGTCGTAAACCACCTTCTTGGCATGTGGGGAAACTTATGACAGATTGCAGAAAACAACAGGGTTAAGTTGATTACGACTATGGCACACCCGCACTATCATAATCACATACGTTTGACCGAATATAGCCCATTTGTTAACACATGTAGCCGTGTATTTGGTCGAGTAATAATAAATTCGTACACACTTATGGCACTACGGTGTACTGTTTTTAGCGTTTTTCAATAAAGTAATATGATTGAAAGACCAAAATCTAATGTTAGTTATCCTCGTGAAGCCGTGAAAACACCGCTCTATGTGAATGCAAGATCTTTTTCCCTACCGACTATCACACAAAGTGAAGTCGTAAACCAGCTTCTTGGTATGTGGGGAAACTTATGACAGATTGCAGAAAATAACAGGGTTAAAGTAGAAAAAATTGCATGTTTGATGGAAAACCTTTTTCGAATGGCTTTCGTTACCGACGAATTGTTAGTCTACTAACAAACCCCCGACGGATTTAGAGGTAGAGAGACTAGTTGTCTTCCAATAAGATTTGGCATGGTGAAACCACAAAGTCATCCTCCACCAACTCGGGTGGCCGTGATAAGAAATGGGAAGCCAGATGAAAACTCCCGAAACATTCATATGCTTGGGGGCAACTCCACGGGAGCGTTGATCAACATACCATACAATTATTATGCTCGAGTCAAGCACCCCGGGGTAAACTTCCCGTGCCGTCAACAATACCATAAAAGTATACAGGAGTCGATCCACTCAATGGCAACTTCCGATGCCTCAGGCCCACCAGTTGTGAATATAGTGGCTCAAAGTTTGTCACTCATATTACAATTGTAATAGGTGCAAAGGATAACTCGTAAATCTCATACACACGAAGTTATTACACAATCAACTGGCACAATTTTTGTCATAGCCAATCTACAAAAATCAAATCGACTAATGACAACGAATAGTCAATCAACATCTAAAAAGCGACTTTAAGAGAAACAACCAAATATAATAGATAAGTCGAGTTCATAGACACATAGAGGGGACAAGGATGAAAACAAATTCCTCGTGAAAAAGATGCGTCAAACGATATTATGCCAAGACATGTATTATGTGAACGATAATCTCAAAAGGTTTATGTACCTGACCGACATAGTGCTCCAAACAAGTTAGGCAATGAACCACCACGGTCACATCGTCTTCATCGAAAGCTAGTTTTTCACGAAGACAACCCGTCAAAAGATGTGCCACCTAAGTATGTGTTATACGAACGATGCTATTACAAGATCTATACAACAAACTGATGCATCGCTCCGAGCAAATCACAACAAATCATAGAAAATCTTTAAAGTTGACATTGCCAAATAGAATAAAGTTTTCACAGTCATAACATTGAAAAGAATATTCTCAAACAACCAATGATGACGGAGACAACTAACCTAATGGCTAATTCGACTGAAATTACCAAATTATTGGCCGAAACAACCAACTTAACGGTTGATTCAATAAAAATGGCCAAAATGTTCGATTTCACAATCAATTCGATCAGAAAATGCCCAATTTAATAGTCGGAAAGTATGATTTAACGACTGAAACTCCATCTCAACAGTTGATTGGATGAATTACTATTAAAAATCATTTAACATCTCTTCATATTCTCCGAATGTAAAGATACGTGGGGGCATTATTTACACCCCATGATCATGGCCAGATCAAGTGATGTAAAAGGTATCACGTGAAAGTCGTGTAAATAAAGTTCAAAATGAGCTAGAGACATACACATCTGTGAGCATTAAATGCTAGAGTTATATTAAATGTAACTTTCTACAAAAGAGTCCTATCAAAGTAGGCCTCTCTGTATGCATTCAATACTAAAGTCATGCCCTGCCAAAAACAACTCTATAGAAGGAAGAATTACAGTCATGTAAAAACTCTAGCAAACCTTCTTACGGATATTTGCTCGATCGTAATGGCGGAAGGTGTTGTGATCTCTTACACACGTGACACAATTCAATTGGCTACACTTACACGGATAATCAAATAGATTTACATGATAATTTATCAAAATCTCTAACAATGTGGAAACTTGCACATGATCGAAAAATGAGCTTTAAGCCCATGCCAAACATAGGCTCTACACACCACTATGTTATATTTTAATTTTAACTTTAAATTATTCCGCATGTGTCCAACCTCGCTACACAACATCCGTAGTTTAGCACAACTTGAATCATTGTTGTCTAATGCCATCAATGTAATACACTCAGGAGCAATATAAATGTTCACAACCCATCATCGTCCAATCATCAATCAACCAAGTTCTTACTTGGAATATCACACCCCGGTCACATCCCATCAACCGCCAACCTTGATTCTCTACATAGGCAATCACATGTATTTATCTTCCATTTATTCTTTGCTTATTTTATATTCTCATTTATTGTGATGATCTTCATCGCAAATCAATAAAATCGATAATTAGCCTTTAATTTTTAATTATCACAGTATATCACTACATTATCAAGAAACTTGTGGCCTGCGATCACCGCTGAAAGAAAAGTCCTTCGGTCAAGGCAAAAAGAATCCATTCAAATGGACTAACCGTCCCCTTACAAATCACCTAATCGTTGCAACATTAGTGGCTGGACAATTAGATAAACTTTGACAATTATGATCTTGGGTCACAAGCGTTCACTCGAACTCGAGTCAAGTACAACTCCAACATGCTCACACTATCCTAATTGCATATGTTTGACTGAATACAAGCCATTTGTTAACACTTGTGGCCTCATATTTTGTTGAATAACAACAAGTATTCATAAAATTTTCCCATCAACCAATTATATACGTCAATTATTTAGCTTTCCTAAAGTGAATTTGCATTATGTTTAAAATATTGTTGACTAATACTTAGGGCGTAATTGGTAAGTTATAATTGGTATCGATTAGAATCTAAATCACAGTTATCATAGAGTCGATATAAATTGGAATCATCGTTTGTGTTTGACAACTTGTCTGGATTACCCATTACAGATGTAATGTGTTGTTAATGGGTAATGATAATTATTACCCCCATAGTTAGAAGTAAATTTAGGTATTCATCATATGTTGAACCACTTACAGGATACACTTTTGACCATGGATGTGCACGTAAACCACATAATCATCATTGGATACACATTGATGTGAATTCTCCAAAATATATTATATTTACACCGTCCATCCATTTTACAGTATCATTTAAGGGCATGGCTATAAAAATGAGGTAGATCCAATACTCAAGTGGACTACACCATAGAAAGTGGTGGGGATAATGATGCCCACCATTGAAACTTTCATAGGGCCTACCATGATGTCTATCCGCCATCAAACCTGTTCATAAAGTCACACAAACATGAATGAAAATAAATCACAAATATCAACTTGATCCAACATTTCCACAGACCCAAACAGGTCTTCAATTACAAGCGTCCGATCTCAACTGCTTTTTGTGTTGTTGTCCATTTCTACTTTGTATCTACCTCAATTTTTTTTCTCTCATTCCATTGAAAAGATTTCAAAAGATGGATATAACACATACATCACAATGATACCCACATAACTATGCCACATCAACACACTTCCATCAATCCACACCTTTGCGGTGATTCCAGAGGATTATCATAACTTACAAGCCAACTCTATTCAATCCATGATAAAGTGTAATGGTGTGAGTTTTCCATCACATTATTATGGTGGTCAATGATCCAAACATGCCCTAATTGAAATGTAATGAAATTATATAATATATTCACATGACCTAAATTTGATTAATTTAACTTTAATATCCCAAAATAGTATACATACATGACAATTGATATAATGATTATTGTGATATACACTCTAGTATATATATATATATATATATATATATATATATATATATATATATATATATATATATATGAGAGAGAGATGCTCACACACAACTAGTTGGACCGTGAGTTTTGGTCCAACTAGCTGTGCATTAAATCTCAAATTTCCTTTTTCATACACATGTAATGCACCACATGTGAGGATCGTGACTATAAGTTTTAAATTAGTATTTTGGAAATTATGTGTCATAGATCCAAGCCATTTATTAAATTTAAACAGCACGCTAATGAAATTTTATGTCTATCCGAAAGTTAGTAAATTGTTGTCATCATTAGAACCACATATCTAACTTGAATATGGACCCTTGTTGGAGTAGATTTAGAACAGTTTACTTTTCTTATAGATGATATCATGTTATCGATAAAAATATATATATATATTTTTCCCATATACTTATAATAGACCTACCTAATTAACACTGATGATTTGCATCGTTGCCATCACCCAATATATCATGTGTGTACACATTCTTTAATGGTCTTTTGTAAACATTCACCCTCCTCTTTTCTCTCTCCTCATTTAAATTAATTTTTCCTTATTTAATGCTCTCCATTCCCTATACGTCTGGGAAGGAGTCATGGGCGGATTGACACACCGAGTGGCTACTCAAATCACGTAACAAAGTTATGTTGGCCCACCATGATATATGTGTTGTATCTATACCACTCATCTATTTGTAGAGATCATTTTAGGACGTGGTTCAAAAGAATGAGGTAGATCCAAAACTGGAGTGGACCCCACCACAGAAAACAATGGAGAGAGTGACGCCTACCGTTGAAACCTTCCTAAGGTCCACCATGATATTTATTTGAGATCCATGTCCTCTAGCTCACCTGAACTAGGGCCGGTTCTTCTGCACAATATAACATGACATTAAAGAAGGAAAACACAAATATCAACTCGATCGAGAACTTTTGTGGCCCTTAACCCGAAGTTTTTAATGGTGGGCGTCACCCTCTCCATTGTTTTACGTGGTGGGTCCATTCAAATACCTTTGATGATCTGACTCATTCTTTGGCTCATGACATAAAATAATCTCTCCAGTGGATGGACGGTGTGGATACAAAACATACATCATGGTGGGACCCTAAAAGCTAGGTGACGTCATTCAGTTCCGGCTGCAAATCCACCTCCAAACCCGTTAATTTCCTGCGAAAGACTTTGGCAGGAAGTTCCTACTCTGGGAACCATGTGGGGCCCACTATGACGTTTGTGAGAAATCCTACCCGTTCATCCGTTTTTTGAGTTCAATTAAGGACATGAAGCTAAAAATGAACCGTTTCTCGGGCTCAAGTGGGCTGAAAACGTGATAATTGAACGTCCACGGTTGAAATATTTGTAGGCCACTTGAGCTTGGAAACGGTTCATTTTTGGCCTACAAATATTTCAACTGTGGACGTTCAATTATCACGTTTTCAGCCCACTTGAGCTTGGAAACGGTTCATTTTTGGCTTCATGTCCTTAATTAAACTCAAAAAATGGATGGACGGGTAGGATTTCTCACAAACATCATAGTGGGCTCCACCTGGGTTCCTAGCGCAGGAACTTCCTGCCAAAGTCTTTCGCAGGAAATCAGCGTGGTTTGGACAAGGATTTGCAGCCGGCACTGAATGACGTCACCTAGTTCTTAGGGTCCCACCATGATGTATGTTTTGTATCCACATCGTCCATCCACTTGGAGAGATTATTTTATGTCATGAGCCAAAGAATGAGTCAGATCCAAAGCTGGAATGGACCCCACCACAGAAAACAATGGAGAGGGTGACGCCCACCATTAAAAACTTATAAGGGCCACAAAAGTTCTTGATTGAGCTGATATTTGTGTTTTCCCTTCTTTAATGTCTATGTTATATTGTGAACAGGCTGGATCTCAAATAAATATCATGGTGGACCTTAGGAAGGTTTCAACGGTAGGCGTCACTCTCCCCATTATTTTCTGTGGTGGGGTCCACTCCAGTTTTGGATCTACCTCATTCTTTTGAACCACATCCTAAAATAATCTCTACAAATAGATGTGTGGTATGGATACAACACATATATCATGGTGGGCCCCACATAACTTTGTTACGTGATTTGAGTAGCCACTCAATGTATCAATCCGCCCATGACTCCTTCCCAGACATACAGGGAATGGAGAGCATTAAATAAGGAAAAATTAATTTAAATGAGGAGAGAGAAAAGAGGAGGATGAATGTTTACAAAAGACCACTAAAGAATGTGTACACACATGATATACTTGGGTGATGCGCAATGTATCTCATCAAATCCATCTTCATGAGGTTAATTAGGTAGGGTCTATTGTAAGTATATGGGAAAAAATAAATATTTTTTATCGATAACATGATATCATCTATAAGAAAAGTAAACTATTAGAAATCTACTCCAACAGTCCATATTCAAGTTAGATGTGTGGTTCTAATGGTGACAACAATTTACTAACTTCCGGTACATAAAATTTCATTGGCGTGCTAAATTTAATAAATGGCTTGGATCTATGACACATAATTTCCAAAATACTAATTTAAAACTCAGAGTCACATATCATCACATGTGGTGCATTACATGTGTATGAAAAAAAAGGAATTTTGAGTTTAATGCACAGCTAGTTGGACCAAAACTCACGATCCAACTAGTTGTATGTGACTTTATATATATATATATATATGAGAGATGCTCACACACAACTGGTTGGACGATTCATTTTCGTCCAACTAGCTGTGCATTTAATGAACAGTTAATGCTAGTAAAAATTCTCATATAAAAGTTATTTCAATTGATGAAAAAGAGTTGCTTACTTAAGTGGGCTCCACTGTAGTATTATGTAAAATCCGGCCGATCAGTAGGTGAGCCACCTCAAGTTAGACCTAGTGCAAAACAATCAGTCCCATCCCTGGCTCACATAAACCACATAAGTGAAAAATATGTATGTAGAAAGCTCATCCTCCAATCTCTTTCCCTTGGTGTGATTCACTTTAATCACTCATGTGCCGAATTTTTAGGTTCAAGGCCTAATTTTTGGTGTGGGAGCTAATGGTTGGAGTGGATTTTATATTCTCATCATGATAGGGCCAGTAAAAATCAAAGGTGGAAATCTCTCTCAATTGTTTCAATTGGTATGGCCCACTTAAATCACTGATTAGCCTGTTTTTTTTTTTTTGTCCTAGTCTAACATGGGATTATATAGCTAATGATAGAAGTGGATTTCTTAAAAAAGTCACGGTGGGGCCCTTAAAATTTGAAGGGTGGGCGTATCTCAAACTATCGTTGGTTCCGAGAAAAATCTTACGTTTCCCATATTAACAGAAAGTGGATTAGGTAATAACACCTACGGGTAAGTATACGTTTCCATAAACCTGGGCGCACCCTGATGTATGTGTCACGTATCTGTGCCGTCCCTCAGTTTTTAAAGATAATTTTAGTACAAGATCCTAAAAATGAGGCCGATTTAAATCTCAACTGGACAATGCCACAAAAAAATAATAATAATAAACAATGAACACCCACCGTTAAAACATTCCTAAGGCCCACCGTGATTTTATTTACCATCCAACCTGTTCATAATGTCACATGGACCTGAATGGATGAAGGGAAAGCACAAGTATCGGGTACGCATATGTTAGATACTTGGCTTTAAGTGCTGATGTGACGTACTGTAGTGATCGTCACCAAGTTACACATTGTGAGCCCCACTATGATGTATGTGTTGTATCCACATTATCCATCCATTTTAAAATAACAATTTAGGGCATGAGCTAAAGAATAAGGGAGATAAAAATCTGTAGTGGACCCCACCACAGAAAACAGTGGGGGAGTGATTCCCACCGTTGAAACTATCCTAAGGCCCACTATAATGTCTATTTGAAATCCAACCTGTTCAAAAGTAAAAAAAAAAGACATGAAATAAGGGATAAAAACGAATATCAGCCTAATATAAAACTTTTGTGGCCTTTTTAAGTTTTGAATGGAGGGTGTCATTGTCTGGCCCACTTTTTTTTTTTTTTTTTTTGTTGGGGTCTACTACTGGAGCTTTGGATTTAACTCATTCTTTGGATATTGACCTAAAATGATCTTTCCAAATGAATGTAAGGCGTTGATACAAAACATATATCATGGTGGGACCCACGGAACTTGGTGACGTCACTTCGGTAGCCTGTCTCGCTGCTCAACCTGTCACACAGGTAGAGGAAGAGAGGGCTTGATAATAAAAGAGAGTGCATTAAATGGCAAGAGAAAGTAGGAAGAAGATGATTGCTTAGGAAGAAAATGGTATAACTGGAGAGTTGTACGTGTGTGATACATTCAAGAGATACACAGCATATGTAACAAATTTGGCCAATTAATTAGGTACAATTCCTTATAAGCATGTGAAGGATATAAAATATTATTATTTTGTAATTAATAACTAACTATTCTTTTACAAAAAAGTGGGCCGTTAGAAATCTATTCCAACAAGTTAGATTCAACTTGTATGTGTCTCTAATAATAAAGATCATTTACTAATTTTTGATAGATAAAATCAAATTAGTAAGTCTAATTTGATAAACCAACTAGATCTATGATATGTATTTCTATCATATGGATATAAAATTGGGTGTCACATAAACTCCAATAAGTGGACATTACATGTGGATAAAAAAGATATTCTCACCATTTAATACACAGGTAGTTGGACCAATTTAAATGGTCCAACTAGTTGTGTGTGAGCAATACTCTATATATATATATAGCAATTCTCTCTCTCTCTCTCTCTATATATATATATATATATATATATATATATATATATATATATATATATAAAGCCTTGGTTGAACCAAAGCATAAGGATATGAAACAACGTGGCTTTCTGGTGTTTTTAACCAGATGACAACGTTTGAATAGTTTGGATGGTTCTATTAGTTTGATTTTAGTGATGAGCGTGCCATGTGTATAGACAATTGTTAGTCTAACAACACCTTTGCTATCAGGGGGACTCTAGTACATTAAAAGGAAAGCCACCAAGGGCACTTCACACATAATTGAATGGTTTCACAACCAAATGAGAAAGTTTCAAAACTCAACAAAAGACAATGTTTCATTTACCACAAATGACATGGCGCCGGATACACCAAAAAAAGTGCAATTACCACCAAATACATGGTGCCAAACAATGACTCAAGGTTCACCTGACAACTTATGTTTACAATTCCAAACCACAATTACCATTGGAACCCTCAACTGTGTTTAACAAATTGTAATGGAATGCATTGAAATTTAGCAGCATTTTCATAAGAGTTTGAATTTGATTAAAGTAAATCGACCTAAATACCTCAAATTAGTGTATGTATGTGACATTTGATATCATGATTGTAATAAGCCCATTCAAATATATACTTCAGCAATAAATGAGGAATTATCAAACTCTAAGTGGCTACAAAAGCGGGTTCACTATTTTCAAAGTTAAAATGATTAATATATTTTTGAGTAACATTGTTTCCAATAAGATGAGATTTTACAAATTCTCACACGTGTCAACCATGGTGTTTATGTGAAATATGCCCCCAATCACTGTGTGTCATCACCCCATGTTAGCCTCAGGGACCAAAATTCACTCCCATTCATGATTCCGGTAGACTATACCATTAAAAAGAGCGTACAAGGCAACACTCACCCTCAAAATGGTTTCTCTTCGTGTGGCCAACTTGAATCATGGCTGGGCTTGATTTTTTGTCTACAGGCACAAATTTTCATGTGTCATCCAATGGTTATAGTGGATTTCATATAATCACCACGGTGTGCCCTGGAAAAATCAAGGTTGGACATTTCTCTCTCAACAGTTTAAATTGGTGTGGCCCACTTGAAGCTCGTGTCAGTTTGATCTTTTAGCCCTTTACCTAGGTTGGGATAACATATGTAATGGTCGGAGTGGATTTCACATAAACGCCACAGTGGATCGTGTAAAGATCAATGGTGGGCATCTTTCTACCAATTGTTTCCCTTTGTATGGCCCACTTGAATTATGGAATTGGTTGTTTTTTGTACCATGAGACTAATATGGGATGATGCACCTGATGGTCGGTATGGATTTTATGTAAATATCACAATAGGCTCCACCCAAGCCCATGCCCCACTTTTGCATTGCTAGCATGTGTACCTATTTTAAAAAACTCTCCAATTTTGGACCGCTAAAGGAATCAATGGTAAGTGAGATTTAAGTTATAATCTCTGGATGTAAGAAGACTCGTGGCTTCGGAGTTATGTTGATGTGCTTGGAACTATGGAGTTATGTTGATGTGCTTGGAACTATGCAAAAGGCTTTGGGCAAAGGGTTGATTAGAAATTTGATAGGCTTAATGTCAACCAGTTGCAAAATGCATGTATGTGCACGGCTGGGCGCGTTTGAATGATAAGTTGCTTTAAATAAGTTACTCATACCTTAAGTAGCTTATCTTGCGTTATACTCAAGCAATAGATAAGCATGTTTAGCATGTTTTTTAAAAACACCTTATCCAAAAAGCATGTTTGATTAGGAAACACCTAACATGGCAATTTTGTGACAGTAGGGCCCACCTCATTGTATGTGTTATATATCTATTTCATCATCCATTTTAAGGCATCGGCCAAAAATTGAAAACTTCTCGGGGCTAGCATAAAGTTTATTTACCATCCAACCCGTTGAGAAGCTCACATAGACTAGGATAAAGGGAAAATACAAATATCAGCTTGTTTATTTGCCATCCAACCTGTTGATAATGTCACATAGATTGGGATGAAGGGAAAACACAAATATCAACTTGATCCAAAACTTTGGTGGCCCTCAAGAAGTATTTAAATGCACGCGTTCAATCACCATGTTTCCTATAGTGTGGTCCACCTGAGATGTGGATCTACTTCATTTTTGGGTTCATGCCATAAAATGAGATGAAAAAAATGTATGGATGGCATGGATATACAATACACATCAAAGTGGGTCCACCGTTGTCGCTTGGTTGAAAATGTTGTTACCTGACTTTGCTAACGTGATTGCTGGATGAACCCAACTCTACATGCCTAGGGCCAGCCATGATGTTTCTTAGAAATCTACCCATCCATCTATTTTACCATATCATATTAGGAGGTGGGCCTAAAAATGAGGAGATCCAAAGCTTAAGTGGGCCATATTGAAGGAAAAAATGGAGATCAAACAACTACCATTGAAATCTTTTTGAGGCTCACTATGATGATTATATGGCATCAAAACCGATCATAAGGTCATTCCTACCCTATAACATGATATGAAGAAACAGGTGGACAGGTGGATATTAAAAAACAAAACAAAATGTGGGTCTCATGACTATTTCAATAATGGAGGTTCAATACAACTGTTTCAAGTAGTGTGGCCCAGTTGAGTGTTGGATTTGCCTCATATTTGGACCCACAACCTAAAATAGGCAAGAAAAATGGTAGATAGGGCGAATTTCTGAAAAATATTTTGGTCACTTTAATTTTCTGGGCTCTTCCATTCTAATTTGGGGTTTAATAATGCTTTTTAAGCTGTCTGGCCCACCCAAGTTTTAGATTTTCATTATATTTAAACACACCAATTAAAATGAGCTGGAAAATTTGATAGATGTAGTGGATTTAAAAAAAAACCATGGTGGGCCACACAACGATGGGTGCAGTTTCAATAATAGGTGTTTAATATCGTCGTTGCAAGTTATGTGACCCACTTGAGTGTTGGATTTACCTCATATCTAGGCCCACCCCTTAAAATGATATGAGTAAAATAACCAAGGGGGTGAATTTATAAAAAAATCACCAGAATTTACCAACATTGGCACATTCATTCATCAAGCTCCAGGGCATGCATCTTGCTCTCAATGACCCGGTATAAATTAATTTTGGTAAGTTGACCTGCATAAATTACTCTTATTACTTTTACATAGGACTCCAATCTATTGGATGAATGTCACGTGACACCACAGGAAAATCTTGGATCTTGACCTGTGTAAATTCCTCTTATTAGTTTTATAGACTCCAGCATATGGACGAATGATACATGACACCACCGTAGCCACTGATGTAAGATTTTAACATTTTCTATACCCGTGCAGAGGGGAGTCATCAGCTGGACTCATTCATTAAGCAATATTCATTAACGTAGAAGAAGCTTTCTCGATCACCTCTGGCTTTCTCTTGCACTTTTACAGAGTTATTGGGTCGTGTCAATTAGATGTGTATGTGGGAGAGGCTAACTCAAGCAGCATTGGAGCACTGCATGAGTAATCAGGCCAAGGAAAAGGGATGTCAATTAATGGGCCACATTAAGGTCCTGCGAAATCAAATTTTTTAATGAGCCCACTTAAACAATTCAAAATTTGAGCCGAAGCCAATCTCCAACCCTCCCAGTAATTAGCCAGCCCAAAATGTAAAAAGATTATTGTTCTATCTGCCATCATTTCAACGGTCTACCTATTGAATCTATAGTAATCTAAGGGCCTATTTGGGAGCATGGATTTGAATCCTAGATTTGAAACAACCTAGAGTTGAAATCCTCCTGCTGTGTTTGGCACCCTGAATTCATAATTCCCTGTAATCCAAAAGTAGGTATGCATAGTATATTTATAGGAGTTTGAATTTAATTACTTAATCAACTTTAATATCTCTAATTAGTGTAAGTATGTAATGTTTGATACAATGGCTGTAATAAGCCCGTTGAAACATATACTTTACCGAAAATGTTGAAATTCCAACTCTCGGATGGGCCACAAGCACATGATCACATTCGAGTGACTAACCAATGATTTTTAACAATTGATTTACATGGACAATGTTTGGATGACACAGATGATCGTATTAAAGTGATGTAATTAATAATTTAATTGTTTTGGGATGTCATCAGTGGACCATGTGCCTAATGGATTAATAGCCTAGCGACACACATGTTACATGCAACTCTTGGAAGAATTTTAGATATAATTCAAGCCCTCACCTTGGATTTCAAACCCCTCTTTGGGGGATTTGAAACCCCAAATTACTTTATGGTGCCAAACATGCTAGGAAAATAAAATCCCAATGGATGAATCTATAAGGTAAGAAAGGCAAATACAGAAGCGTTTTACAGAGAATGATGGAGTCATGAACATGCCATCTACGAAATTGTTCGGCCATGGTCCATCCGAGGTGTAGACACAACATACCAACTGGGAACAATGGGCTCACTGACAATATGGTTGGCCGCATGTGAATCCACCCATTGGGTTTCAAATTTAAACCTTTTGTGAATCAGGCTTGAGTTTGATGTTGGAAGTCCCTAGCCTGATTGATGGGAGCTGGCAATTTTTTGTGCCATTATAAGATTCGCCAAACCAACCCAAGGTCTCCCGGCCCTGCTCTGCTCACTCATGGGACCCTTTAGTTCTATGCAGGTTTCAAGATAGGCCACCCGAATAGGCTCTGTCCAAGAGAATGGCTACTAGGAAGTCGTCAAGCTAAGGCTACTCAAGGACTCCTCACTTCCTTGTGTCTATCTTTTCTGAAACACTGGTCTTCCTAGTGGGGTCAGTGCCACTAGGCAGTCATCTTTGATCCTGGCCATTATGAACTAATATCAAAATCCTTTGTCGTCAGGTTATGTCCTAGCAATTGGGTGAACCTAGAGGCAAAGAACACTAATGAATACGAAAGCAAGTGACCAGAGCAGGGCAGTTTTGGTTTGAAAAAACTGAAAAGACTGTTATAACCAACTTCACCATATTCCTATCAAATCATCCATCACTTTGGAATTCTGTTTTTCCACTATCCAGATTATATAGTAGTGGTAAACCTTGTTGTTCGTGTGTGATTTATCATATATGCGGAATAGGCCCATGGATCTATCTGTGCATAGGACATGGGGATCAAGGGTTCGGATGGCTTACCTGGCTGGGACGCCATGAATACCAGATGAGAATACTAGAATACTAATGTTGTAGTCTTCCTTTTCTTCACACCCTTATATATATAGAGTATGTGGAAAGAGAGTTTGAAACCCATCACAACTCTCTCTCCCACACTCCATATCTTTGTGTCATAGTTCAACTTAAATAGCCCTGCGTAAGGCTATAGTATTCTACCCCTAATATGCACTGCTATGCAACTAGAGTTGCATAGCGGATCACCTGAAGTGGGGCCCATTGGTCTACTCAATCATCCGGTCTAATTAAATGACAATTCAGACCGTTGATCAGTAAGGCCCACTAGATAGAGTTCTTACAGTTCGACCCCGACTCTTCATCTTAATGTAAGACGGTGCTTTCACACAAGCAAACTGACGGACTCTTTAGGACTTTTGGGTATTACCATTAGAGCTGTATTTGTTCAGCGCCATTTGAACGTCGGTGGTTTTGTACCTCATGCCATTTGTTTGATCGGGGCCGGCCGACTATTTAAGCTTCACTCCGGCTGCCTGTTTTAGCATTGGTTAATCTTGGTCCGGTGCATTTTGGAGGTGGATGTTATTTTTGTTCCTTGGTCTAGTACCTGAGCCACCTGTTTGATTTCGGCAGACTATTCGAGCTTCATTTGGACCGCCTGGGCCATCTGTTTAATCCGGGCAGACTATTTGAGCTTCCTTTGGGCTGCCTGGGCCATCTGTTTTAGGATTTGATTTCATGCTTCATGCTTTGTGAAGGGGATCTGGGTCTTGGGCTTCGTGGCTCTTGATTTCTGTTGGATGAGTTTTGGCTTTTGGGCCTTCTTTTCTTGTATCTTTCTTTCTTCTCGTGTAAATGTTTAAAAAATCTGCTATTCAAAGAGTGTCAGTATTTCCACTGCCGTCGTGCAACTCACCCAACTTGGGATGTCAACGGGCCATTCTGGCCTGTTGGGCTCGGGCTGGTCCACTTCTGGGTGGGCCATGTTCTGGCTTGTTTCCCACTATGGGCGCGGGTCTAAGTTTTACTTTGCGGGTTCGCTTCTACAAACCTCGGCCCGGCCTGAGCCCAGATCGTTGACACTCTTTCATCCAATGGAATGTATGCCTGATATGTAGCAAGCATGCATAGCAAAATCAATCCAATTGTGAAATGGATGGCTTAAGATGCCAGGTTTTAACTGTTCACGTGTTTCATGAACTGTAGCCCACTTGATGAACAGACCACAGACTATTTAGCTGACTGACCGTGTACACGTCAGGACCCACTTGATGGACAGCTTGAAACCTGCACGACGCACCACATGGACACACGTGTGGCATGTAGAAGTTTGGTAAAATACAGTACGTCAGTACCACATGTTGCTATTTCTACATCGGAACTATGGACGGTGGACCATGGTCATGTTTCCATGATCGAAACCGTTTAGATGATGGGCTACATTATTTCCGGAGATACCCAGAAAAAAAAAAAAAAAAAAAAACTCTCAAGTTGGAATATCATAACCCTTTGGCTCTGAATATGGAACGTCTCATTTATAACCATTGCTTCATAGACCATCGTCGGTACTTTCTAATTAGGGGTAGTAATTAGTAGAAAATGCCTTGGCCTGTTGTGCCAGCACCCTGTGAGGAAAAGAATTCAGTGATCAAGGGTTTGAAATAAAGTCTAATTTAAGAATTTTCTTATAGGATATTCTTCATCCATACATCCCACCTAAAAATGATTTGGATGAGATCCAACGGTTGTCTTCAAACAACACATATATGTTGAATGGTGAGCGTTCACTCACCACTGTTTCCCGTGGTGTGGTGCACCAGAGAATTGGATCTATTTAATTTTTGGAAAAAAGTCATTAAATGGGCTGAAAAAACGGATGGACGGCGTGGATATACAACACACCATCAAGGTTAACAACTAATCAGCTCGCAACGAAAAAAACAATTGCTCCAGCAGTTTATATGCGGGTGCATATTTCCGCTAGGACAGCCGTACCATGAATCCGGCTGTGTTTACGTGGCAAAGTTCCGTGGGCTCAGCCATGATGCGTAAATTATATTCAAATCATCCATCCATTTTTTTTAATCATTTTAGGATATAAGATAAAAAATGAGGCAAATCCAAAGCTCCAGTGTACCACACCACGAAAGCAATGGTGATTCAACACCTACCATTGAAAACTTCCCGAGGACTATAAAAGTTTTGGGTCAAGCTGATATTTATGTTTACCCTTCATCTAGGTCTTTGTAAACTTACTAATATGTTAGATGGAAACTAAACATCATAATGCAATTCTTTGTTTTTGACTCATACGCTAAAATGACCCGTCGAAATGGATGGACGGTATCAATATAGGATGGTATCAATATAACACATCTATGTCTCATAAAACTTTACCAAGTCAACACGGTATCGACTCGCTGCTGTGCTCTACACAACTCAATCAACCCTGGGAGCACCTGGAACCGGATTGGGTGGTGTACTTCACAGCAGCTATATAGTTGCTTAATCGACGTCAACAAGTTTTGCAGGTCTGATCCTGAGGTATGTGTTATATTCAAACTGTCCATCCATTTGGCGAGCTCGTCTTACGGCTTGAGACGAAAAATAATATAGATCTAACTATCAAATGGACCACACTGCAAAAAGCAATGGGGGACTGAACGTCTACCATTGAAACCCTCTTCAAGGTCATAGAAGTATTGGATCAATATGAAATTTGTTTTTCCTCTTCATTTAGGTCCTTTCGACCTTCTAAACAGATTGGATGGAAAATAAACCTTACCGTGGGCGCTACAAATTTTTTAAAGGTGAAAATCATTATCTCCGCTACTATTTGTGGTGTGGTCCAGATGATATTTGGATATGATTCGTTTTTTGGATAATGCTCTAAAATGATCTCTAAAAATAGATGACCGGTGTAGATATAATAAATACATCACTATGGGGCCCATGTAACTTTGATCTCCTTTGAATTGTTCGTACAACTCGAAGCTCGAGGAGCGTCATTGCATGACACATGCCTACAGCAGCTATATAGCTATTGTGTAGTACACCAGCCAATCCGCTTCCGAAGCACCTTAGGGAAGCGGATTAGCTGGTGTACCGTACAAAGACGTCGAGCTCTGAGTTGTATGAACGGTTCAAATGAGATAAAAGTTACATGGCCCCACGATGATGTATTTATTATATCCATACCGTTCATCCATTTTTCGAGGTCATATTAGAGCATTAGAAAAAAAAACTAAATCATATCCAAATCTCAAATGGACCACTAGAGCTAGGCATCAGACCGAGTCAGATCGGCTTGGGTCCAACTCGATCCGATCCGAATTTATTTGGCCTGACCCGAACTCGATCCGATCTGGGACCGAGTCCGGGTCACCTGACTCGAACCGACCTGAAAAGCACATGGCCTGATCCGATCCGAGTCCGACTCGGTCAAGAAAACTGAGTCGGATCGGATTGGGCACGGTTTGAATGGTCCTGATTTTTGGATTTTACATTGTTTGGATTTCCTAACAAGCGGCTCTGATCTTATATAATTGTGACCTATTTCCACGTGCGAGAAACTGTGTGCAATAACCATTCCTGTATCTCTTCCTTGCCCCTCTTTCTCTCAGAAATTATAAAGGCCTGATGGATTTTCACGCATTGATGTGCCAGTCCATGCAAGTGGGGCCCACTGTTAGGTAACCTAATCATCAAAACATATGTATAATGACTTTTGGTGTTGATGGGAGACACAAAAAAAGAAACCAGTCATTCATAAGATCCTAACAGTTAGATCACTGGTCCTCGAATAGACGGTCAAGAAAAAATGAACCAATGGTTGAGAAGCAAGGTTAAATATTTGATGGAGATCATTTTTGCATTTAGAAAATTTGAGGTAGTTCGACCATCCACAACGGGTGTCACTCCCCAAAATTCGGGTACTCGAATAGGGTGTCCAAGACCCGAATTCCAGACTCGTGACCTATATAAAAAAAATAAAATTAAAAAGATAAAGTATGACAATTTCATATGCATTTCATTTTTTCTCATCATAGCCCAAAACTTTAAAATCTAAACACATACTAAGATAACTAATTACATAATCTGTTATTACATCAATGCATAATTATTTAGCTTAACTTAAAGTAAGAAAATCAAGTTAAACATTACTACATTCAGAGTTCTAAAATAAAATAAAATTTATCTTATGTAGAATGAAATGCCACGTGCAACCAACCACATTCCATGCTCCACTACTAATAGTAGTACCCTGCATCTTCAAAATATAGTACCCTGCATCTTCAAAATATTCATAACTGAAACGGTTAAAACATAATGAGTCGACAACTCAATAGGATCACATCAATCTCGAGTTGAAAATTTCACAAATATTACCGAATTTAATCTCGACATATTAATCAAATTAAGACGAACATTGGATGTAAAATCATAGTAAGTAATTTGACATTCATGAATATGGAATGAATAAATTATTTAACATAGCTTTTCTAAAAATACTAAGATTTGGAGTGGGCAAAACACTCATGTGTGTTGATCCTTTTAGGGAATGACCCACAACAGAGCACCGATGTTGATCCTTTCAGGGTATGACCCTCGATAGAGCACCGGTATAACCTTTTAGGGATAAAAGCCCAGGCCAGTGCACTCGTGTGTATTGATCCTTTTAGAAAATCACCCAGGGCAGAGCACCCATGTTGATCCTTTTGGGAATGACCCTGGGCAGAGCACCCGTGTCGTGCTGATTATTTCAGGAATGACCCTGGGCAGAGCACCCATAAGAGTCATTGCATAAAAGAATAATTGTTCACATACGATGCATCTAACTTATAAGGAAACATTGTAACAAATAATATCAGAGCACTTATAAATAATATGGTGATCCTTTTAGGGCAGAATACTTGTAAGAATCATCGCATAAAAAAATAATTGTTCACATAATAAATATTCATCATCACCACTAGATAATATTAAATGCAAATAATAATAATAATAATAATAATAATAATTGCATTGGATCAGTAGTCAAATAAAGAATATCCTTCAATAGGGAATTACTTATGAATCTTTCAATGTCTAAATTATATAAGGTAATTTCTTATGAATATTTCAATAGGGAAAGATCACCTACCTGTTATGGAAAATTTGTGTGGTGGGAGGAAAGAAATTTAAAGTGATGATGATTTCTACGTGTACTAGCTTGGATTGATCAACTCTGAACTCAATGTGAAACCCTCACGGATACTCTCCCTTCTCCTGAGCTCTCTTTTTCTTCTCACAGATTTTCTCTACAGTTTTCTCTCGATAGCATGAGAAGTAGGGTAAAAAATGATGTTAGGTAAGTTGGTGGGTTTTGAGTTTAATGGGTGGTTTAGATTGAGGAGTGGGTCCCACCATGATGATATCATGCATGGTGGATGGGTTCTCATCCGCAACCGTACCGTGGAGAAGCGGGAAAGAGAGAGAGAGTCGTGGAGGAGTGGAAAGCAAGTGACGCACGTCACTTGCTTTGTTATTTTTTTCTCTTTTTTTTTTTGGAAATGGGCTCCATAGGAGTGATGTGACAAATCTACACCGTTCATCGGTTTTACCCATCAAAGTTAGGGCATGTGCTTAAAAATGAGGGTCATCCACAGTTCAGGTGGGCCATACCAACGGCAACAGTGGAGCCCACCGTTAAAAAAAAAACGGAGTATTACATTCTACTTACCTTAACAAAATTTCATCCTCAAAATTTATATACCTAAAAGAGGTAATGATACTTTTCTCGAATTTCTTGTTCTCGCTCCCATGATGCTTCTTCCTCTCTGTGATGACTCCACTGTACCTTCACGAGTAGTATAACCTTCGTCCGAAGTACTTGTTCCTTACGATCGAGAATGCGCATAGGTTGCTCTTCATATGTGACATTTTCTTGAATCTCTAATGGCTCTCATTCGATGACATGAGAATCGTCCGGCTTGTACTTTCGAAGCATGGAGACGTGAAACACATTGTGGATATTGGATAACTGAGACGGTAGGGCCATACTACAACTCTTACTCTTTATAGGATCTCGAAGGATCCGATAAAATGTGGCGTGAGCTTCCCTTTCTTTCCAAAACGCATAACTCCTTTCATTGGGGAAACTTTTATGAACACATGATCTCCCACACAAAACTCTAAGTTTATGCATCGATTATCTGCATAGCTCTTCTGACGACTTTGGGCGGCGCGCATACATTCCCGAATGATATCAATCTTTTTGAAGGTCTCTTGAATAAGTTCTGGTCCCAAAAATGTCCTTTCTCCTACTTCGGTCTAGCAGCTTGGTGATCTACAGGGTCTTTCGTATAAATCTTCAAATGGTGCCATACAAATGCTGGCTTGGTAGTTATTATTATATGCGAATTTTATCAGCGGCAGGTGATCGTCCCAATTGCCCTTGAAGTCGAGAATACAGCTGCGTAACATATCTTCTAAAATCTGGTTCGTCCTTTCTGTTCGCCCATCAATCTGCGGGTGAAATGTTCTGTTGTAATCGAGAGTAGTTCCCAAAGCTTCCTATAGACTTGCCCAAAATCGCGATTTAAACCTGAGATTTCGGTCGGAGAAGATGGATACTAGAGTACCATGAAATCGGACGATCTCTTTAATATAAATTTTACTCAACTCCACTGCAGATGCAGAAATCTTTATCGGAATGAAGTATGCGGATTTGGTTAACCTGTCCACTATCACCCATACAGTGTTATGGTGTCGACCTGTCTTCGGAAATCCAACTACGAAATCCATGGATATATGCTCCCATTTCCACTTAGGGACCGATAACGGCTGCAAGAGTCCTGGTGGTCTTCGATGGTCTACCTTCACTTGTTGACATGTTACACATTTAGATATGTACTCGACGATTTCCCGCTTCATGTTGTTCCACCAGTATTGGCGCTTGACATCATGGTACATTTTAGTCTCCCCTAGATGGATAGTGAATCTTGATCTATGAGTCTCGTCCAAAATCTCTTGCTTCAAATCAGGTTCATTTGGAATGCACAGCGAAACCTAATCCCTTCATCTGCGCCAATTCGCCATTCTGCATTCTCCTTCCCTATTCCTTCTGCTCATTTTCTTTGTAGCCAAACGTCTTTCTTCTGAACTTCTAGAATACGCCGAATCTAAGAGAAAAATTTATCATGATCTAATCTCAATTCTAAATATTAATAAGTTAAACTTATCTATTAAACTTAAGAAAATAAAAATAAAATTACACACCAGGACAGGCTATGCTACTAGGTTACTTAGATGCGCCTAAGGTTCTTCAAGCTGGAGTTGCAAATCGAAATCCTTGATGACATTTAGCATCTCCCACTCTTTGATCATTAGGCTGGCCACAAGTCTTTGTATCTTTTTGCTTAGGGCATCGGCCACAACGTTTGCTTTTCCTGGGTGATATGAAATATCGAAATGGTAGTCTTTCAAAATTTTTATCCATATTTTCTGACGCATATTCAATTCATTCTAATTGAAAAAATACTTTAAACTCTTATGGTCTGAATATAAGTCGAATTGTTATTCATATAGGTAGTGTCTCCAAATTTTTAAAGTAAAAACCACTGCTGCTAACTCCAGATCATGCGTCGGGTAATTTCGCTCATGAGTCTTTAACTGTCGTGATGCGAATGTAGTAGCTTTGCCTCCATGCATAAGAACACATCCTAATCCCTGATATGACGTATCGGTATAAACGACAAATCTTTCTCCTTCGGTCGGCAATGCTATAATTGGGGCTGATGTCAACCACTTTTTCAATTCGGTAAATGCCTGCTCATAATCTTGATCCTATTTAAAGTTCATATTCTTCTTAGTTAGATTAGTTAGGAGTCTTGATATATTGGAGAATCCTTCTGTAAATCTTCAATAGTAACCCACAAGGCTAAGAAAACTTCGCACTTCTAACACATTCGAGGGCTGCTCCTATTTTAATATTATTTTAATTTTAGCTGGGTTCACAGATATCCCTTTCTCTGACACTACATGCCCCAAGAATTTTACTTCATGCTTCCAGAAGTCATATTTTGACAACTTGGCATACAGTTGATTTTCCTTTAACGTTTGTAGAGCGGTCTTGAGATGTTCCTCATGCTCCTCATGAGTTTTGGAGTATATAAGAATATCATCGATGAATACAATAACGAATCATAAGATCCATAAATACCGTTGGAGCATTTGTCAACCCGAATGACATTACCAAGAACTCATAGTGCCCGTAATGATTCCTAAAAGCCGTCTTGTGCATGTCTTCATCCTTTATTCTCAATTGATGGTAACCTAACCTCAAATCTATTTTAGAAAAGAACCTTGCTCCCTTAAGCTGGTCAAATAAATCATCAATCCTTGGAAGAGGATATTTGTTTTTTATTGTTACTTTATTCAACTGACGATAATCGATACATAATCTCATAGTTCCATCATTCTTCCTTACAAATAAGACCGGTGCTCCCCATGGCGACGTGCTGGCTCTAATGAAACCCTGATCTAGCAATTGTTGGATCTGATCCTTTAATTCTTTTAATTCTACCGGAGCCATACGGTAAAATGTTCTAGAGATAGGTGCAGTTCCAAGCATTAGATCGATATCGAAGTCTACATTTCTCTTTGGAGGTAACCTTGGAATGTCCTGAAAAACTTTTGGAAACTCTCTAACCACGGGTATTTGCTCAATCCCTTGTTCTGATTGCTCAATTCTTACAATAGCCGACAAACCAATCGGCGCTTTCCTTCTTCGTGACTCACAAAATTTCAGTGGAGATCGTCCTTCTATGTTCAACGTAATCGTCTTCCTGAAACAATCTATTTTGGTACGATACTGGGACAACCAATCTATTCCTAAGATGACATCATATTCCCTCATAGGCATAATTATGAGATTTGCGAGTAGTATTTCATTTTCAATTATGATGGGACATTCTTCACATATTTGCTCTAAATTCATGGACTTACCGAGAGGGGTTGCTACGATAATTTTCTTATCTAATCGTATGGGTGATATACCAAATGAGCATATGAAGAAATAAAATATAAATGAATGTGTAACTCCTGAATCGAATAATGCTCTAGCAAGAGAGGTGAAAGTTAAAATAGTACCTTCCACCACATCATTAGTAGCTTTAGCACCATGTTGAGGAGTGATATCTGCGGATTGTGTTGGGTCCTCATAAGCAGAAGCAGTAGTCTCATACATCTGTGCAACATCATCTTGAGGTGGCGTTGGATTCTCATAACTTCGATTTGGATCCTCATGCTCCTGAAGTTGTGTTGAATCATTTGTGAATGAAGATAGAGCGTACACATGTCCTTGAGCTTGAGGTTGGGGCGCCTGACTTTCTGGCCTCAGTTGTTGATATTGGGGTGGCTTAACCTGTTGTTGCGATTGTTGAGGTGGTCTCGGATAAGCATGAGGGGGTCCAGGTTGCTGAGATCGTGAATGTAGCTGTGCAGGCCTTTGAGGATAAGGTTGTGATGGTCTCGCAGCTGGCTGAATCATCTGATGGGGAGGCGGAGGTCTTAGATACGAAGTAGACGGTGCATAATGAAGAGGCGGCCTGTAAAATGATCGTGGTGGTTTTTTATTCCCAGGATATTAATGATGAGGTGGTAGAAGACAATGGCGGGCGGGATGACCCACCTTTTCGCAGTTATGGCAAGTCTCAGTGAATTACGTTGAAAGTTGCATAGTGGCTTGATTGGGTACCGATGTTGGCATCATCTTTTGCCGCTTAGTTGCTTCATGTTGTGTGAGATGAATAGGGCATGGTCCTGGCTCCACTCCTCATGTCTTTCCTCGGTTCGCGGTTCTTCCAATGCTCATCAAAGTCCTTTTCTATTGTGCTGGTGCGTTCTAGTGTTTTTGCATACGTTTTAATAAGAAATGGCGCCAGTCAAATACGGATAGAAGGTTTCAGTCCCTCAACAAACTTCTGCCCTTTACGAAGCTCATCCGGTATGAGAAATGTAGCAATTGCATCATATTGACGCACCGTCATATCTCCTTGTTCTAATTTCATGAATTCTGTAACCTTTTGATCGCGTATATAAGCTGGAAAGTATTTATTTTCAAATTTTATGCAGAATTGCTACTATGTCCACCTTTTTATTCTCGGGTTCTCCCTGGTCGTAGATTCCCACCAATGATCGACTTCTCCTTCCAACATTTATATTGCTAATTCAACATTTTGTTACTCATTACATTTCATAGCTGAGAAAATTTTCTCTATCTGCCTTTTCCAACCCTCAACTTCACTTGGGTCAGGCCCACCTTTAAACGTAGGCGGTCTCTGCCTCTTAAACTTTTCCAACAAGGACCCCGTCCCTTCAGGGGCTACAAGTGTCACTTGAGTCTACTCCTAAGATTGAGTTATAAATACTTGTGTTCTCATAAATGAGGCAAATCCTTCCATTGCCTGGAGGATCTTGTCAATAATTGTTCCTTGCCTGACTGCATCTGGTACTTGAGTCTCCGATGTGGCCCCGAGGTTCATACTCTGATCCGTCATAGCTTAGGATAAATAAAGGAAATTATAAATTTTACTGAATAATTTTAAGATTATAAAAAATTAGATGGTTCAAGGTAGGCATACATAAAGATCTAAGAAAAGTTGAACTAAGATATAGTTTAGAACTATGTGTAGAAATTTCTAGTCATAAGGGTGCTATTCTAATTGATATTTTTGATATTTTTAGATATTATTTTAACTTGAAAATTTTTATATAGATATATCTATAAGTCTATTATACCCTTGTAAAATTTTATAATATTTTGACACCTATAAAATTTTTAAAAATTCAGAGAGTACACGTTGTTCAGATTTGGACGATTTCTGGATAGGTTTTTCTTAACCTCAAATACATACATGAAGGTTCAATATTTTTAATTTTTACCTATTTTTTTATAAAATTATACTTATTGAAATTCAATTGAGTTTTAAATCACCTCAATCGAAGTTTTACTTAAATAGTTATGATTTTTCAAAGTCAGATATTTTATATTGATTATTACTGCCCAACCCAAGAAATACTTAGAAAAATTCTCAGAAAATTCCTAACGTCTAGATTTGATTTTGTATGTTAATATACAGCCTAAATAGGATCTAAGTATTATATTACAATAGATTAAAATATCCTACGTATGTATTCTAAATTTCTCATCTTCTAGTTAAGGCCATTTAGGAAGACTTAGAGTTAAATCTCTATTTTAGGTCCAATGTTTAAGATCAACTTGACTCTGATACCAACTTTGTCACGTCCCAAAATTCGGGTATTCGAATAGGGTGTTTAGGACCTGAATTCCAGACCCATGACCTATATAAAAAAAGTAAAATTAAAAAGATAAAGTATGACAATTTCATATGCATTTCATTTTCTCCTACCATAGCCCAAAACTTTAAAATCCAAACACATACTAAGATAACCAATTACATAATCTGTTATTACATCAAGGCATAACTATTTAACTTAACTTAAAGTAAGAAAATCAAGTCAAACATTACTACATTTAGAGTTCTAAAATAAAATAAAATTTATCTTATGTAGAATGACATGCCACGTGCAACCAACCACATTCCATACTCCACTATTAAAAGTAGTACCCTGCATCTTCAAAATATTTATAACCTGAAACGGTTAAAACATAATGAGTCGACAACTCAATAGGATCACATCAATCCCGAGTTGAAAATCTCACAAATATTACCGAATTTAATCTCGACATATTAATCAAATTAAGACGAACATTGGATGTAAAATCATAGTAAATAATTTGACATTCATGAATATGGAATGAATAAATTGTTTAACATAGCTTTTCTAAAAATATTAAGATTTGAAGTGGGCAAAACACTTATGTGTGCTGATCCTTTTAGGGGATGACCCACGGCAGAGCACCGGTGTTGATCCTTACAGGGTATGACCCTCGGTAGAGCACCGCTATAACCTTTTGGGGACAAAAGCACAGGGTAGCGCACCCATGTGTATTGATCCTTTTAGGGAATCACCCAAGGCAGAGCACTTGTGTTGATCCTTTTGGGAATGACTCCGGGCAGAGCACCCGTGTCGTGCTGATTATTTCGAGAATGACCCTGGGCAGAGCACCCGTAAGAGTCATTGCATAAAAGAATAATTGTTCACATACGATGCATCTAACTTACAAGGAAACATCGTAACAAATAATATCAAAGCACCCATAAATAATATGATGATCCTTTTAGGGTAGAGCACCTGTAAGAATCATCGCTTAAAAAAATAATCGTTCACATAATAAATATTCATCATCACCACTAGATAATATTAAATGCAAATAATAATAATAATATTTGCATTAGTTCAGTAGTTAAATAAAGAATATCCTTCAATAGGGAATTACGTATGAATCTTTCAATGTCTAGATTATATAATGTAATTTCTTATGAATCTTTCAATAGGGAAAGATCACCTACTTGCTATGGAAAAATTATGTGATGGGAGGAAAGAAATCTGAAGCGATTTTAATTTCTACGTGTACTAGCTTGAATTGATCAACTCTGAATGGAACCCTCACGGATACTCTCCTTTCTCCTGAGCTCTTTTTTTCTTCTCACAGATTTTCTCTATGGTTTTCTCTCGATAACATGAGAAGTAGGGTAAAAAATGATGTCAGGTGAGTTGTTGGGTTCTGAGTTTAATGGGTGGTTTAGATTGAGGAGTGGGTCCCGCCATGATGATATCATGCACGGTGGATGGGTTCCCATCCGCAACCGTACTGCGGAAAAGTGGGAAAGAGAGAGAGAGAGAGAGTCGTGGAGGAGTGGAAAGCAAGTGATGCACATCACTTGCTTTGTTATTTTTTTTCTCTTTTTTTTTTGGAAATGGGCCCCACAGGAGTGATGTGACAAATCCACACCGTTCATCAGTTTTGCCCATCAAAGTTAGGGCATGTGCCCAAAAATGAGGGTCATCCATAGTGCAGGTGGCCCACACCAACGGCAACAGTGGAGCCCACTGTTAAAAAAATGGAGTATTACAATGGGGCCCATAAATTCAACGGTCTGGATCACTTAAACATGGCCCCACTTGCACAGTGTACGCTTACTAATTCATCAACACCCTATAACTTATATTTCCATCTTTTGACCCCAACTTTAAAAATATTCCCAGGGATGTCCCAAAGTAGCCCATTGTTTTTTTTTTTCCTCTTTAAAACCCCATACCCTTTTCATTTCTTTTTGTTTTCTATCTCTTTCTCTTTCTCTCTCTTCCAATGACAGCTCCAAACATGGCGACAACTACAGCCTCTTTGGAGAGATCTCTTCAGAAATGCTCCCTCAATAACCCCACATCCCCACCAACACAAAACCATCATCATTCAATGGACGACTATGATGCTTTTGATGCTGATGTTGCTGCTTTCACCACCTTAGAACTCAAATCGGGCGAGAGAGGGTAGGGTAAGAAATGGGTAAAAGTAAAAATGGTTGGGTAAACTTAGGGTAAAAAACTAAAAATCATATATATACCCGACTACCCGCATTGAATCGGGACGGATCGGGTCGATCCGGATTCTTTCGGATCGGTTTTTAGATCGGATTGGTCCGGATTAACCACGATCTGAACCTAATCCGAAAATCATTCAGTTTTGGATTAGCCAACTCGATCCGCACTGATCCAGACCATCAGTTTGGTTCTGATCGGGTCGTATCGGGTCTAATCGGGTCTGATCGGGTTGGATCCACTGGATCGGATCAGTTTTGCCCAGCTTTATGGACCACACCAAAAATAACAACGAGGATAATGATTTTCACTGTTAAAAAATTCGTAGGGCCCACCATAATGTTTATTTTCCATCCAATCTATTAATAAGGTTAAAAATACATGGATGAAGAGGAAAAACAAATTTCATATTGATCTGAAACTTGTGTGACCCCCAAAAGGGTTTTAATGGTAGACTTTCAATCCCCCACTGTTTTTTGTAATATGGTCCACTTGATCTTTAGATCTATCTTATTTTTCGGCTCAAGGCTTAATACGAGATAGCCAAATGGATGGACGGTTTGGATATAACACATACCTCGTGATTTGATCCACATAATTTACTGACCTCGATACACCAGCCAATCCGCTTCAGCCCCTTAGCGGGTGTTACCCTTACCGTGTGGGCCCACCTTGATGAATATGTTGTGTATCCACACATCCCATCCATTTTTTCTACTAATTTTAGAACAATATTCCAAAACTAAAGAAGTTGCAGATCTTTGGCGGACCACACCACTGGAAAAAGTGAAGAATGAGCAACTTTTTATAGGCCACAAATGTTTTGTATGAAGCTCATCTTCGTATTTTTCCTTTCATCTAGGTCTGTTTTATCTTATTAACGGGTTGGATGGCAAATAAACATTAAGGATCTTCTTAAGATTGGGCTTCGATAAGTTTTTAATGGTGGGTGTTCAATCACCACTGTTTACTTGGGTGCGATTCACCTAAGATTTGGATTTATTTATTTTCTGGAACCAACTTCGGAGATGGGTTGGAAAAATGGATGGACGGCGTGGATATACAACACATTACCAAGGTTAACACCTAATTCGCTCCTAAAGAAAAGCAGTAAAAGCAAGAGAAATTTACAACTATACGACCCATTTATGGCCCATTTACATTTGTAAGCCCACTTCTTTTTACCTTTCAAGAATAAGCCCCATACGTACGGACGACTTCCCAAAAGTCGAAAATGCCCCCGCTTTTCCTTTCGCAAGAGGATCGGCTGGTGCTCAAAGACAAGTGCTGACGCTCCTCGAACTCCGAGTTGTACGAACGATTCAAAAGATATCAAGGTTACGTGGCCCCACAGTTATGTATTTATTATATCCACAACGTTCATCCATATTTCGAGATCATTTCGGAGCATTATCAAAAAAATAATCATACCCAAAGATCAACTGGACCACACAACAAAGAGCAGCGGGAAAATTGATTTTCATCGTTAAAAATTTTGTAGGGCCCACCATAACATTTATTTTCCATCCAATCTATTCATAAGGCCACAAAGACTTGGATGAAGAGGAAAAACAAATTTCATAATGATCCAAAACTTCTGCAACCCCTAAAAGGGTTTCAATGGTAGACGTTCAATCCTCCACTACCTTTTACAGTGGGGTCCACTTGATAGCTAAATCTGTCTTATTTTTCATCTCAAGACTTAATACGAGTTCACCAAATTGATGGACGGTTTGGATATAACACATACCTCAAAAAAGCCCGGAACTTATGACTATGGATTATAACCGTAGCATAACCGAGCCCATGCTTTTCCAATATGTCCTTTGCTATGTATTGAAGGTCTTTTGATATGTGGCTTCGAAATGTATCGAATGTCTTTCGATTGATCGAAAAAGGTCCAGAACTGTCTAGCGAGTTTGCCTAAAAAATCCTGCAAATTTTGATATATATCGAAGTGTATTCAATATGTATCGAAGATATAGCTACGGATTATAGCCATACCCATAACTGTAGTCTGTAAAAGTCTATGCAATTTTATTTTTATTTTTTTGCATGGAGAACTTTATTATACCTACAATTTTCTCTAAAACATATTTATATAAATATGTATATATAAGCATATAAATTGACCGCAAACTGATTAAAATTGTTCTCGAAGTGAATGAAATGGATTTTCGACCATCGACCTGATGGAATATTGGAAAATAACAAGGTTAGTTGGCTAAAGTAGCTTCTCCTACCATAAAATCATATATGGTATGTCAAGTAACTAATTTTAGTTTAGAAGATATTCTTATTAAATGATATGCTTATATATACATATTTATATAAATATGTTTTAGAGAAAATTGTAGGTAGAATAAAATTCTCCATGTAAAAATAAAAAAATAAAAGAATTCGCATAGACTTTTACGGACCACAGTTATGGCTATGACATATCGAATACACTTCGATATGTATCGAAAATTGTAGGATTTTTTAGGCAAACTTGCCGGACAGTCTGGACCCTTTTCAATCAATCAAAAGACATTCGATACATATCGAAGCATATATTGAAAGACCTTCGATACATAGCAAAGGATATATTGAAAGAGCATGGGGTCGGCTATGGCTGCGGTTATAATCCGTAGCCATATATTCCACGTTTTTTTTTTTCCTTCTATTGTAATCCCCACTGCCTTTGTGGGTCCTTTTATGAGGTATGTGTTAAATCCAAACCGTCCATCTATTTGGCGAACTCGTATTAAGTCTTGAGATGAAAAATAAGACAGATTTAGCTATCAAGTGGACCACACTGTAAAAGGCAGTGGGAGGATTGAACGTCTACCATTGAAACCCTTTTAAAGGTCGCAGACGTTTTGGATCATTATGAAATTTGTTTTTCCTCTTCATCCAGGTCTTTGTGACCTTATGAATAGATTGGATGAAAATAAATGTTATGGTGGGCCTTGCAAAATTTTTAACGGTGAAACTCAATTTTCTCGCTGCTCTGTGATGTGGTCCAGTTGATCTTTGGGTATGATTTTTTTTTTTTTAATGCTCCGAGATGATCTCGAAATATGGATGAACGTTGTGGATATAATAAATACATAACTGTGGGGCCATGTAACTTTGATATCTTTTGAACCGTTCGTACAACTGGGAGTTGGAGGAGCGTCAGCAGCCGATCCCCTTGCGGAAGGAAAAGCAGGGCATTTTTGACTTTTGCGAAGCCGTCCGTACGTACGGGACTTATTCTTGAAAGGTATAAAGTAGTGGGCTTACAAATGTAACTGGGCTATAAATGGGTTGTAAATTTCTCTAAAAGCAATTTCTCTAGCAGTTTATACGCGGGTGCATGCAGGACAGCCGTACCATGCAGATGGTTGAACTGGACTGTGTTGACGTGGCAAAGTTTTGTAAACTCAGCCATGACGTACGTGTACGTTATATCCACACCATCCATCCATTTTTTTCAGGACCATCTTAATCTTAAAAATAGGCAAATCCAAAGCTGTAATGGACCACACAATAAAAAGAAGCATAATCGAATACCTACCATTGAAAACTTCCCAGGGGCCACAGAAGTAAATTGATATTTGTGTTTTTCCTTCTCATGTCTTGTGACCTAATGAATAAGTTAGATGGCAAATAATCATCGTGATAGCAAATAAGCATCATTGTACCACTCCTTTCAGCAGTGTCATCCACTTGACCCTGACCTTCGATCTACTTCATGTTTTTTAAACTCATGCCTGAGTTTTTTTTACTCATGCCTTAGGATGACCTGGCAAAATGGGGGCGCGGATGGGATACTGACGAGGACAGTAGCCAAATGGCTTATGAAGTGTCGTCACCAAGCTTTGTGGACCCACCATGATGCATGTGTTGTATCTATACCGTTCAAACATTTTTAAAGATTGTTTTATGGCATTACAAAGACTATGAGATAGATAGATCTAAAGTTCAAGTGAACCCCACCATAGAAAATAGTGGGGACAGTGACATCCACCATTTGAAACTTCTTAAGGGCTACAGTAGTTTCTGATGAAGTTGATATTTTTGTTTTAACTCAAGAGGTGCAGGCCGCCAACGAGTGGATCGGCCTGACTTTTCAGATGAGTGATTTTCATGGTGGGGCCCACCATCTGGACGTCCTACACAATGGTTATAGCAATATGCCTCCTGGACATATGGGACAGAGGTGAAAATATGTAGGGAAGAAATGGTCTGTTTTTCTAAAAGAATATTCAACGACTGCTTAAGGAGATCGACGATGGCGTGACGAAAGAAAAAATGATAAGATTAAGGACTTCATAATCAATGGATTAGATTAGTTGAGAGATTTTATAATATTTTAATGACGTTTTTTTTTTCTATGAATCACGTATTGATGCTCTCCGTTTTTTCTTTGGTATGAAAATATAATATTAAAGAGCTACCGCCTTTGTGTTGCTGCAATGTGAATGAAGGAAGATTGAATTTGGGTCGCTTCTTCCACTCTGTCTGCTTGTGAAAATCTCTTTATTTTCTTGAATGAGGTTTCTAATAGGTTTTCAAATTAAGTGACTTGTTCTCAGTAAGGCAAAGCTCAATCATACCAAGTACCTGTAATTATCGTCCAAATGATGGGCCTATAGCTAGATTCCTGTGTCAGTTTTGGTAAATGGTGGTGAACATATTTAAATGCCACTCACGTGCCATAGTTCATCTTCAAATACACCCCATGTATGCACATGTATAATATGTGCCAAAGGTGCCACATGTGTAACATTACACATTTGCCATCATTTATCTTGAAGAGTCACACATGTGCCAATGCGCAAAGGTACCACCACCCATATGTAAGTGTGGTGTGTATCTATGTGCCACCATCACCTTCAAGCGCCCAACATAGACCATTGCTACTATGTAATTGTCCCGTAATTCAATCAAACACAAGGTTACATATGTGATGGACGACTTATATTAGGTTTTTGCATGTGTTTAAGAAGTGATCGAGGGTGTGCTGGAGTGATACTCATTTCAATGTTTGATTGAACATTGGTGGCCTCGTGCTAAGATGATTGATGAAGACTGGATTTTAAAAAATTCAACTGATGAATCAACCACCAGTTGTAACCAAAGATCAAGTGATTTCAAAAGGATAGGGGTGAGTCTATTAATGACTTACACATTCACAACTACTAATATATATATATATATATATAAATGGACAAATAAATGAAAAAGGGTTAAAATAATGTCAATTTTATTGATATGCATATGTGGTTCACTACAATCGACAAAGTAAAAAATGAAAAATATAAATACTCAATTCGTTAATGTGAATAGACAATCCGGGTGAATGTCAGTAGAATATGACTAGAATGATTGCTTAACCAAGTAAGGACTCGTTTGATTAAGATTTAACCACTTAGGTTGTGAATGTTTAATCTAATCCTATGATATTGTAGCGATGACAATGAATAATAGCGAGCCATGCTAAGACTAGGGTATAATAAGATATGCTATGATAAATGTAAAAAGAAGTTAGATTTTGTTTGGCATGGGTCTTAAGTTCTTCATCGCGTGCTCCTTTTATAGGTTGTTGAGGCGGTAAAACCGTCGTTGGGTTTTCTTGATGGTCCAGGATCCTTTGCATATATGACTTGGATTCCAAATATGGAGATCTTCGTAGATCTGAAATCGTTGATTTTTAGGTCTAAAAATAGCTTGATCAGATCCATCTCCACCCTTCGACTCTTCTAATTGTGGAATTTATGGGATCAGATCCATCCGATCGAGCACTCCCATTCTTTTGATCCTAATCTGCTTCAATATTAGCCCATTTGATTTATGTCCATCTATTTAGATGTTGGTCTTATCTTCAAATATTTGAAATCTTCATGATTGCAATAAGGGCTTTGAACATTTTTGGAAAGAACTCCCATTTTAGAAGGATTGCAAGAGACCACATTTCTAAGTGTATTATATAATAGGAATTTTGCTTCGGTAAGTCTTTTATAGATGTGCAAGGTATGCTATCTCATACAAACACTAGATAAATTATGGCTGCGTATCATTCGATGTTTCGATCCCGTTAAGGTATTCATACGATTTTATGCCACCGCATTAATAACAAAAGACATATTGCTGAAGAAAGAGTGGTGAAAGATATCTTCAAATGCATATATATATAATTCTTCTAACATCGAACTTGTACTGCCGACACATGACTACTTTTTATTAGTCCACGTTGGTGCGCCAAAAATGGATATAAACAATAACATGTGTTGTTCTCCATCATCAATCGCTTCACTGTGCTACGTGTCAATTTGCCATGATAATGTTGGACTATTTTTGGCATGTTAGCAAGGAAGCAATTGATGAAATTGCGCATGACTATCTTCTAGCGCCTTGCCATATGCCAATGTGTACCACTATCTGTCTCCAAGCGCTGTCACGTTTGCTACATGGGTTGATTTGCTGTCATCCATCTTCACGAATCCCACATGTGCCTAATGTTCCACAAGTGACAATGGGACATGGGACGCAATCTATCTTCATGCCTACTTGTGCCACCTTCCATTAATAATTCATTTTAGGAAACAATCAATTTAGAAATAGGGGAAAATGTTTCAAGAGAATATTATTGAAAATCAATCACTTAAACTAAGCTTTCCTTTCCAATAAATCCTAAGTTTCCTCTATTTTTATTCCCCCATGGATCCAAACAAGCCTAGGGAAAAATGGCCATCACCCAACATTTATTTGTGTAGGTTTTCAATTTTGAAAAGCTCTAAAACTTCCAAAAAAACAAAAAAAAAAACATAAATACAACATCAAAGCTAGGAGAAATTATATGATCCCCTACCGTTTTGGACATTATACATGAATTTTCAATTCTGACAAGTGGGGCCATTATTTCATCATCTAGATCACTTGTCTTATGGGCTCAACCGTTTAATGGACCATTCTCCAAGATTTCCTCCACAGGGCTGTTGGAAATTATACAAAATAATAATATTTCTGTAAAATATGGAACTCGAAAAATCAAGATGATCTGAACTAAGGACAGACTGAAGCACGTATGAAACACTGTCCTTAAAGTGTTATTTGCCCCTACTCAAAAAGATTGAGTATGCTGAAAAGTTATAGGCAAACCACTTCTAGGATACGATGAGCCTGGTGTGGGTCTGCATTTAGCAAACACGAAGGCCCACTAATAAAACTCTGTTACACACTATTTGACAGAATTAGAATAAAAGAAAAAAAAAATCCTAAAAGAGAGAAGAGAAGAGAATAGAATTTATGATTTAGACCACTGCATTGGTTAGTTTTTCAGCCACTGGTTCAGTTGAACCGTTCTAGACTACACCGCTAGTTTGTTCTTCAAGCAATGGTTCAACCTTGTTATCTTGCTAAATTCACTAGCGTAAAGGAGAGGAGTGACTGTCTTAGTTCGTATGGGTCTACTGGAATGGGTTGAGAGATGGTTTGGAATCCCATCCAGACCCTATTTATATAAGCTATGGTGGTTGGGGGGTTATGATCCAGGGAAATAACTCTCATTAAGTCATTTCTGACTGTTGGAAAACTAGTCTTTTTCTGACCGTTGTGCATGAGCCATAACCACTGTTGCATGTAACTGTTGTGAGACAACAGCTAGCTGTTTTTTATTTGTTGGGTTAGCCATACAGCAGTTACAGCTAGTCTTTGCACTAATAGCACAACTATTACAGATCTGCTACGACAACTCTTTTCAACCTCTCTATATATACCGGAGGACTCACATTCAGTCCTCTAATCTTTCCTTTCCCATGTGAGACTATTCTCAAAAAACCCACAAAAGCTTTTTACAAAAACTTTTTATATATATTTTATTTAAAATATATTTTATAAAATCACTTTATTTTATAACAAGGACAATCTTAAACTATTGACTTGTGGCCCACAAGTTGAGGGTCCGTATTCAACTAAAATATTGTCCGAACGTGAGCCATCGATATTGTTTATTCTATTCAAGTGAACCCTCTTGGAATATCAAGAAACAACTCCAGCCTCCCTCGGATCTAGATTTAGCTTCTCAAGAAATAGTCAAGTGTCTATAAAGACCCTTTCAAGACTTCTGATTGTATTAGAAAATGAGTTTAATAGACCCGAGGATAAGTACTCCATCAGGACGGGTTGAGAAGGGAGTTTGGCTACTGAAGTGACGTCTCCAAGTTCTGCGGCCCCATCATGATGTATGTGTTATATCCACACCGTCCATTCATATGGAGAGATCATTTTAGGTCATGAGACAAAGAATCAGACAGATTCAAATCTCAAATTGACCTATAACAGAAAACAGTGGGGACAACAACACCCACCGTTGAAACCTTCCTGGGGGCCACCATGATGTTTACTTGAGATCGAACCTGTTCATAAGTTAACAAAGATATGGATGTAGAGAAAATAGGAATATCAGCTTGATCTAAAACTTCTGTAGACCCCAAGAAAATTTCAATGGTAGGCGTTGACTCCCCACTTGTTTTATTTTTTGTGGGGTCCACTTGAGCTTTGGATCTGCTTCATTCTCTAGTTAATTCATACCTTAAAATGATCTCTCCAAATGAATGGACAGTGTGGATGTAACACATACATCATGCTGGACCACAGAACTTTGGTGAAGTCACTTCAGTAGCGAGATTTGGACCCTCTGTACGTGAACTCACCCTGTTGTGATCAGCCCCGTTCATTTGCAGGATCATCTAATGAATATGATTGGTGCATCGTGGACCATCCACGGTGGGTCCTGAAGTAAGGACGGTTCCCATCATGCCACATTGGCCCCATGTGAGGCCCGATGATTAATGGGTTGGAACGGCCCGATGATAAACGGTCAGCCTGACTAAAAATCCTCTCCCAAAGGTTTAAGACGCCAGATCCACTACGAAGCTTTTCAGGTCAAGATTAACCTAGAATGCAATAGGTGTGTTGCCAACCTGATGTGTGCATGACGTCCATTCCGTCCATCATGTGGAGCCCCTCGGACGGGGATTCCTTTCGCAGGAACTTCCTGCGACGGGAAGCTGGTGGGGCCCAACGTGATGCTCATGGAAAATCCACCACGTTCATCAGTTTTGATAGATCATTTTAGGGGATATACGTCAGGAAAACGTGTGTAGGAAAATTCTTACCTTTGAAACTTCCCTGGGTCCACCGTGATGTTTATAGACCATCCATACCGTTCATAAGTTCATTCCTACTAGGATGAATTGAAATCATAAAAATTAGCCTGATTCAAAATTTCTGTGGCCCTACGCATCTTTCAACGGTCCATGTTCAATATTCTGCGGTGTGGCTTATTTGAGTTTTGGATTTGCGCCCGTTTCCTAATATGATATGAAAAAACGGATGGAGGGAGTGGATTTCTAGCAAACAACACGATGGGCCCCACTTTTCTTCCCGTCGCAGGAAATCCGCGTCCCAGCATCTTCCTTTTGCATCCAAAAATTAGCCCCCATCCAAACATCTATACTCACGTGATGCGGCCCATCTGAGTCTTGGAATAGCCTGCTTCGAGAGTGTCCATTCATCTCGATAGGCAACATCCTCTGAATCGATCGGGTGGATATAAAAAAACATTGAGGGCCCCATGCAACATCTAGTAGGTGTTAAATGGCAGGCATCCCCATCCAAACTGTTCCCTGCGGTGTGATTCACCTGCAATTTGGATAGGCCTTATTTTTGAATCCCTGCAATAAAAATAGGGGACACACATGATGGACGGATTGGATATCATGAACACATCACAGTGGGCCCCACACATTCAAACCTACAAAGCTTTGAAGTGGCTCCAGCCTCAAAAGTTTTGAATGGTCTTTGTAAGCTGTAAACCTGTTCTCTTTTTTCATTATTAAGTGATCATAGCAAATCCACGAAATTCCAGAACGGTCATGTTATTGTATTTGAATCTAACTAGAGTCCTGTGTATCACATGACCATGAGCACAAGAAGCTATGTACCCAAACAATGGAAATCCAAATCCCAGTGACATGGATTCCATGATCACTGAAAATGCCGAACCGGCTTCTCCGACAGCGAAGACATGGATTCCACCACCCATCTGTTGCTACTTGTACCACCACTCTCACCATCCCTAATTGCCAAAGATGGGCCACTTACCTGATTTGCCTGACCTTCCTTATTGATCAATGAGGTTATCGCTGCAGCGACGGCGACTGCGAAGTTAGGGTCCGAAGTGATTCCACTCATGTTTTCCGATAATGATTTCTCTTCTTCGCTATTCCACGGTCTCTTATCTTTCCCACTACCACTGGAGAAGTGATAATTCGGGACGTCGCTTGCTGCATTGGTGCTGGCACTGGAGTAGCTTGTGGTGTTGTGCATCCAAGGGTGCTCGAATTTGAACGTAGAAGGTGGCATGTTGGGGGCCTTGAATTGTTGCGGTTGAAGTTGATTTTTATTGTGGGATAGATTAAGAACAACCCCTCTTGATGGATCAGCCGAGTTGATGATGGTATTAATGGGGGATGTATAGGGAGAATGTGCACTCATCAGATGTGAGCTAGGATATGATAATCGTGTTTGGACGTTGTTGTCAATGTTATTTGAGACAGGAGGAGCTGAACCATCCCCAGATAGTAACATGAAAGCGGCTGCCGCGCTTGTGGTTGAAGCCATGGCGGTTGCACCGACTGGCAATGGATGGTTATGTGTGCCTTCATAGGTTGTTATGAGTATTGACATGTCCTCCATGCATCTTTGGACCTGTAAAACATGAAGAAGGGAAGAAAATTAATTAGACCTTGGCTAATAGATGATGATGATGATCTAGTCTAATTTCTTTCATTAATGCGTAGCAATCAGATTCTCCACTTGCTGGACCTATCTTTGATGAGCAATCTTGTCAGTCAATTTCTGCAAGCCACTGTCTGGATGTTCCTGGATCATCTAATCAGCCACATGATTTTCTTTCTATCTTTAATGAACGATCTTGTCAATCAATTTCTACAGGTCACTGACTGGACAGTTTTGGGATAATCCAATCCCCATGATTTCTTCCTATCTTTAATAAAAAAATCTTATCAATCAATTTCTGCAAGCCACTGACTGGACGGCTTGGATCATCCAATCAGCAAGAATTAATTTTTCCAGGATACCTATCAAGACTGTACTGGACCCATTAGAGGGTCCAAATATCTGATGTCGATGCCAACTACTCCAAATACAACTACATATGTGCCAGGTAAGGTTCCAATGCATAAATCAAAACTCATTATCTTTCATGTATGGTTTGCATGGTTTAAACTAAATGCACCAATTATTTTAAAAGAATCTACATGAAAATCCCATGCTAGAAAGAAATCCAAAATTATCTTTTGAGAGGGATTGCATGGTTTGCATTTAGATTGAAGAATTCAAAAATAAAAATGAGGCAAAGGAAATATCTATACATGCATGAAAATATCCATTTGGGTTCTCTCACCTGTTTTCTAACTGGACATCCTGGTGCCACCGTGCATCGATAGTAAGCTCTCGGGCATGGATTTCCTTTTGCAATCTTCTGACCGTATTTTCGCCATTGGCATCCATCATTCATCTGTATAGCGAATTTTCATGTATCATTTCTGTTTCTTCACAATTCAAATACACTATAAATTTCACTAGGCTTGATTGAACTTACAGTGGGTGCTTGACATCTAGCCCTGACTGAAACACGCGCTTTTCGATTCGCCGCAGGCGAAGAAGCAGTGTGGTTTGTGATTCCAGACAATTCACTCTTGTGTATGCTACTGTCGATCGTCGTCGCACATGTTTTCATCTCTTCCCTTTTCTCTTCTCTCTCATGTTGGTCTACATGGGTTTGTAACCTTAATGATAATCCCAGCTCATTGGCTTCTTTATTCTCATAGACTTGAGATGGTGATTGGTTTTTAACATCGATGCTTTCTTGGGTTATTTTCGATTCATCGTTGCTGCCGAGCGAGAGAAAGATCCGATGGTCCTAAAAGAAAACGATAATCTCAGCAAAAGCACTGAAAAGAAATAATGGCAGTTGGTAATGGGAAGAGAGAATTACATTCTCATGGCCATGTTTTTGAACAACTGCGAATTTCATTTGAAGATCGTAATAGTCTTTCATGGTTTGCTCCACCACCTTTCTCAACACTTTGTTTTCTTCCTTCATTCGATCCATCTCCATTTGTAAAACGCATAGCTGTGGTAGATTTACATGTTAGAGAGAGAGAGAGAGAGAGAGAGAGATTGTTGGGTTTAGAGAGAGAGAGAGAGAGAGAGAGAGAGAGAGATTGTTGGGTTTAGAGAGAGAGAGAGAGAGAGAGAGAGAGAGATTGTTGGGTTTTGATGATTATCATGGATTGTTAATATACCTCATCTGTCTTCAAATTTTCATGCATGGATTCTTCTGATGAAGCTTCTTCCTCTTCTTCTTCTTCTTCTTCTTCATTATCATCATCTTTGTTATCTTCTCCTTGGTATTTTGCTCCTTCTTCTTCAACTACAACATCTTCTCTTTCTTCATCAGCTATCCTCAAAGAAAGATCTATTTGCATCATCTCCTCTTCCCTTGCCTCCTTCAATGAAAGGTTGCAATCTCTCCCTCCCTCTCTCTCTCTCTAAATGCTGCTTTTGAGGCACCAAAGTCAATTCCCTCGTCTCTAAGACGTATATCACACACACAAGGACGCATCTAACTCTTGACTTTACTCGATTATTTAAATAAATCATAATCAATGCACGACCCTCACGCCTTCTCCACACATGCACCCTTCTAAATTACCTAAATACCCTCACTTTATTCCCTCAATCTCTCCTCTCAAAATCCCACAGAATGGGTATCTTTGTCATTTGTAGTTACGGTTTTAGTCAACTTAAGAGAATTTTGAGGGCAAGTCGAAATCATTCCATACTCCGCTGGACTATTCTGGATCATCACAATATCTACCATACAAATGGCATAACGTGCACGTATATCCAAACCACTCAATTTGTGGGCCCCGATTGTAGATAGGAGGTGGACCCCAAAATCAGTTTTGATTTTTGGGCCATGTCCAATCCTCATTTCGGCCCACTATTTGATTGCATGGATTACTGTATATGTATGCCACGTGTATGATGTATGTACGCATGTGCATGATCACCGTACTCTCCCAGAGTATATTACGCTTTTGTTCACATGGCCATAAAAATCCAGAAACCAAGGATTATTATTCGATACTCTGGTTTCGTGTGACGCTTGATAAGCCGTCACTTGGAAATGGTACACGTGGCCTAATTAACTCAAGTTAGACAGACTAAATTGTGAAACCTACAGTCGCTACTTTACAGTCTAAATTAAAATCGGATTGATTTACAATCCTAGCCTCTGATTTGTGGACAATGATATTTTTCATTTTTAACCGTCCAATAAGTGTCCACCTATCTGATAACCAGATAATCTAATAACTACAATTTTTAGTTCATAGTACATCTAAGTTGGTACACCCAAATTTGTATGGTTTAATTTGAATTATAATATGGAAATTATACAATATTTGAGTAATTTCTAAGTGTCTGTGTATCATCAATCACACTCTGCCAGAGTACCAAACTTTATCTCTATAAAAGAAAAAAATAAATAAGGAATCGTAGCTTCTCATGGATTACAGTCCCTGTACGAAATCACAAAAACAAGAGCCATAGTATCGTCTGCTCTTCAATTTGTCAACTAGAAAGGCTATCTTTAGAGAAAATTCCGACTGTACGACCCATTTATGGCCCATTTCCGAGACGAAGCACACCTCATTTTACTTCCCAAGAATAAGCCCCATCTGTACGGACGCCTTCCCAAAGGTCGAAAATGCCCCTGCTTTTTCCTTCAACGGATCGGCTGGTGCTCGAAGACGAGCGCCGACGCTCCTCGAACTCCGAGTTATACGAACGGTTGAAAAGATATCAAAGTTACATGGGCCCCACAGTTACGTATTTATTATATCCACAACGATCATCCATATTTCGAGATAATTTCGGAGCATTATCAAAAAAATATATATATATCCAAAGATCAACTGGACCCACAGAGAGCAGCGGGAAAATTGATTTTCACCGTTAAAAATTTTGTAGGCCCACCATAACATTTATTTTTCATCCAATCTATTCATAAGGTCACAAAGACCAGGATGAAGAGGAAAAACAAGTTTCTTAATGATCCAAAACTTGTGTGACCCCTAAAAGGGTTTCAATGGTAGACGTTCAATCCTCCACAGCCTTTAACAGTGTGGTCCACTTGATAGTTAGATCTGTCTTATTTTTCATGTAAAGCCTTAATAAGAGTTTGCCAAAAAGACGGACGGTTTGGATATAACACATACCTCGTAATAGGACCCACAAAAAGCGATAGGGATTACAACAGCAAAAAATTAAATAATAATAATAATAATAATAATAATAATAAATAAAATAGGAATTTATGGCTACGGGGCTTTCTATGGCTACGGATAATAACCATAGCGATATGTCCTTTTATATGTATTGAAGCACTTTCGATATGTACTTCGATACATCAAAGGTCTTTCAATTAATCGAAAAAGGTTCAGGACTGTCCAGCGAGTTTGCCTAAAAAATCCTGCAATTTTCGATTAATCTAAGGCCTTTCGGTTAATCAAAAAAGGTATTTTTACCTTTAGCTACGGATTATAATCGTAGCCACAACTGTCGTCTGTGCCAATTTATTTTTAAAAAAATTATTTTTTATTATTTTTTTACATGGAGAACTTCATTCTACTTACAATTTTCTCAAATACATATTTATATAAATATGTATATATAAGCATATAAATTCTTTTTCTCCTTTTTTTTTTTCATTTCTTTCTTTATTCATTTAACAACAATATCTTCTAAACCAAAATTAGTTACTTGACGTACCCTATATGATTTTGGGGTAGGAGAAGCTACTTTAGCCAACCAACCTAGTTATTTTTCAAGATTCCATCAGGTCGATGGTCAAAAATCCATTTCATTTACTTCACGGTCAATTTCAATCAGTTCGATCGCAATCAATTTCGCTCATTTCATTTACTTCACGGTAAATTCGCATCACTTCACGGTCATTTCTATGCATTTCACGGTCATTCCCGGCAATTCAGTGTTGATTCACAGTCATTTCCACGGATTTCACGGTCAATTCCCTTCACTTCACGGTCATTTCCACGCATTTCACGGTCAATTCGCTTCACTTCACAGTCATTTCTATGCATTTCATGGTCATTCTTGGCGATTCTGTGTTGATTTACGGTCATTTCAATGCATTTCACGGTCAATTCCTTTCACTTCACGGTCATTTCCACGCATTTCACGGTCAATTCGCTTCACTTCACGGTCATTTCCATGCATTTCACGGTCATTTCCACGCATTTTATGGTCAATTTCCTTCACTTCACGGTCATTTCCACGCATTTCACGGTCAATTCGCTTCACTTCACACCCATTTTCATGCATTTCATGGTCATTCCCGGCAATTTTGTGTTCATTCACGGTCAATTCGATGCATTTCATGGTCAATTCACTTCACTTCACGGACATTTCCACGCACTTTGCGGTCAATTCACTTCACTTCACTTCACATTAGTCATTTCATGCATTTCACGGCCATTCCTATTTCGTGTTCATTCACGGCCATTTCACGGCCAATTCACTTCACTTCATGGACATTTCAAGCACTTACGGTCAATTCATTTCACTTCATCATTTTCATGCATTTCACGGCCATTTACATTCGGCGTTTTTCATTCACGGTCATTGACGCATTCACGGTCATTCACTTCACTTCACGGCATTTCAAGCGCCGTGGTCAATTACTTTATTTCATGCATTTCACGGTCATTCAGCGATTAGTGTTCATTCACGGCAATTCGACGCATTTCGCGGCGGTCAATTCACTTCATTCACGCGCCATTTCCACGCATTTTCGCGCGGGTCAATTCACTTCACTTCATCCATTTCATTTCGCATTTCACGGCCATTTCCTGCGATTTTCGTGTTCATTCACGCCATTCACGCACTTCACGAACATTTCCATGCACTTCGCGATTTCACTTCACTTCACCGTCATTTTCATGCATTTCACGGCCATTCCCAGCGATTCCGTGTTCATTCACGGTCAATTCGACGCACTTCACGATCAATTCACTTTACTTCACGCCTATTTCCACGCACTTCGCGATCAATTCACCGTGAATGACTGTGAAGTATGTCGAATTGACAGTGAAGTGTGTTGAATTGATCGTGAATGAACACGGAATCGCCGGGAATGGCCGTGAAATGCATGGAAATGACGGTGAAGTGAAGTGAATTGACCACGAAGTGCGTGGAAATGGCTGTGAAGTGAAGTGAATTGACCGTGAAGTGCGTCGTATTGACCGTGAATGAACACGGAATCACCGAGAATGACTATGGAATGCATGAAAATGATGGTGAAGTGAAGTGAATTGACCGCGAAGTGCGTGGAAATGGTCGTGAAGTGAAGTGAATTGACCGCGAAGTGCGTAGAAATGGTCGTGAAGTGAAGTGAATTGACCGTGAAGTGCGTCGAATTGACCGTGAATGAACACAGAATTGCCGGGAATGGCCGTGAAATGCATGGAAATGATGGTGAAGCGAAGTGAATTGACCGCGAAGTGCATGGAAATGGCCGTGAAGTGAAGTGAATTGACCGTGAAGTGCGTCGAATTGACCGTGAATGAACACGGAATCGCCGAAAATGGCCGTGAAATGCATAAAAATGACGGTGAAGTAAAGTGAATTGACCGCGAAGTGCATGGGAATGGCCGTGAAGTGAAGTGAATTGACCGTGAAGTGCATCGTATTGACCGTGAATGAACATGAAATCGCCGGGAATGACCATGAAATGCATGGAAATGATGGTGAAGTGAAGTGAATTGACTGCGATGTGCGTGGAAATGTCCGTGAAGTGAATTGATCGTGAAGTGCGTCGAATTGATCGTGAATGAACACGAATCGTCAGGAATGACCGTGAAATGTATGGAAATGACGGTGAAGTGAAGTGAAGTGAATTGACCGCGAAGTGCATGGAAATGGCCGTGAAGTGAAGTGAATTGACCGTGAAGTGCGTCGTATTGACCGTGAATGAACACGAAATCGCCGGGAATGACCGTGAAATGCATGGAAATGACGGTGAAGTGAAGGGAATTGACTGCGAAGTGCATGGAAATAGCCGTGAAGTGAAGTGAATTGACCGTGAAGTGCGTCGAATTGGCCATGAATGAACACGAAATCGCCAGGAATGACCATGAAATGCATGAAAATGATGGTGAAGTGAAGTGAATTGACCACGAAGTGCATGAAAATGACCATGAAGTGAAGTGAATTGACCATGAAGTGCGTCGAATTGACCATGAATGAACACGAAATTGTCGGGAATGATCGTGAAATGCATGGAAATGACTTTAAAGTGAAGGAAATTAACCATGAAGTGCATGGAAATGACCGTGAAGTGAAGAGAATTGACCGTGAAGTGCATGGAAATGACCGTGAATCAACATGAAATTGTTGTGAATGACTGTGAAATGCATGAAAATGACCGTGAAGTGAAGCGAATTGACCATGAAGTGCATAGAAATGACCGCAAACTGATTGATATTGTCTACGAAGTGAATGAAATAGATTTCGACCATCGACCTAATGGAATCTTCAAAAATAACAAGGTTAGTTGGCTAAAATAGCTTCTCATACCCCAAAATCATATATGGTACGTCAAGTAACTAATTTTGGTTTAGAAGATATTCTTGTTAAATGAATAAAGAAATAAATGAAAAAAAAGAGGAAAAAAAATTTTATATGCTTATATATACATATTTATATAAATATGTATTAGAGAAAATTGTAGGTAAAATAAAGTTCTCCATGTAAAAAATAAAAAAATAAAAAAATAAAAAAATTTACATAGACTTTTACAGACTACAGTTATGGCTACAGTTATAATCCATAGCTATAGCATCGATACTACACTTCAATACGTATCGAAAGTTGTTGGATTTTCATGCAAACTCGCTGGATAGTTCGACCTTTTTCGATCATATCGAAATACCTTCTATATGTGGAAGTACATATCGAAGCCTTCCATGCACGGCAAAGGACATATTCAAAAAGCATGGGCTGCGGTTATTGCTGTGGTTGTAACTTGTAATCCGTGATAATAGGTTTTAGTCTTTTTTTTATGGGTTGTAATCTCCATTGCCTTTGTGGGTCCTTTTATGATGTATGTGTTATATCCAAACAATCCATCTATTTGGCAAACTCGTATTAAGTCTTGAGATGAAAAATAAGACAGATTTAGCTATCAAGTGGGCCACACTGTAAAATGCAGTGGAGGATTGAACGTCTACCATTGAAACCCTTTTAAGGGTTGCAGAAGTTTTGGATCATTATGAAATTTGTTTTTCCTCTTCATCCAGGTCTTTGTGACCTTATGAATAGATTGGTTGGAAAATAAATGTTGTGGTGGGCCCTGCAAAAGTTTCAACGGCGAAAATCAATTTTCTGCTGCTCTTTTTGGTGTGGTACAGTTGAGCTTTGGGTATGATTTTTCTTTTCGATAATGCTCCCAAATGATCTTGAAATGTGGATGAACGCTGTGGATATAATAAATACATAACTGTGGGGCCCATGTAACTTTGATATCTTTTGTACCGTTCGTGCAACTCGGAGTGCGAGGAGCGTCAGCGGCCGATCCTCTTGCGGAAAGAAAAGCGGGGCATTTTCGACCTTTGGACAGGCGTCCGTACATCTGGGGCTTATTCTTGGAAGGTAAAATGAGGTGGGCTTCGTCTCGGAAATGGGCCATAAATGGGTCGTACAGTCGGAATTTTCTCCTATCTCTATACACCAGTTTCTTGGACTAATAAAAAGTATTAAAAAAGAGAGATGCTTCGGTGATCTTAAAGTACTATAAGTTATAGTGCTCTTTGTTGCATAATTTTATTTGGACAGTCCAATCGGTCGATCCGAACCGTCCATTAAGTCCAGAACACATTTCATAGGCTACCATACAAAAATATCACTAATCAAACAATCCAATCTGTCCTTGATTTGGCCTTATTTTCTCTCAGTAGACGTCAACAGATTGAATGGTCTTTACATCATTTCAGTGTAATCTTTGGTTAATTGACTTATCTGAAATGGGCCCCATAATTTGGACGGTTTAATTCGAGTCATGTGAAAAGCTTCATCTCTGTCAGAGTTTTTCTTTTAAAAGATCACATCTCCCACCACGCCTTACTTAATTTGAAGGCTGCTTTCTACTTTGATGTTTCTTTAACAGCTGAGATTCGTGTAAAGATGCTCTGAATGAATTGTTTCCCTGCGTCACACTTGTTATCTTTGTATTTTATCATTATTATTATTTTTACGTGAGAAGTACATGTCATACATAGATGAAATCTATTTTGGGTTCGGGGGCATTTTCGGAAAGGTATGCATTGAAAGCTGCTAGGGGAGCGGATTAGCTGTTACCCCTAGAAGTTGTTAAGCTAACCGTGTAGGGCCTACCTTGGTGTATTTGTTGTATATCCACGCCGTCCATCTGTTTTTAAATCTTAATTAAGTACGAGATCCAAAACCTTATGAAGATCAAAATCTTAGGTAGACTAAACAGAAATGAATGACCATAAAAAGTTTTTTTAGGCCACAAAAGTTTTAGATCAAGCTGATCTTTTATTCGCCCTTCATCCAGGTCTTATTGACATTATTAATAGGTTGGACGCAAAATAAAAATTATGAAAACCTTATGATTAGCCCTTTAGAATTTTTAACGGTGCAACACTCAACCACCACTGTTTCTTGTGGTGTGGTGCACCTGAGATTCGGATCTGCTTGATTTTTGGGACCACGTCCTAAAATGGGCTAGAGAAATGGATGGACGGCGTGTATATATTGTGCATCATTTAAGTGGGCCCCACGGTAAGGGTAACACTTACTGAGGTGTTATCCTGGCTTATAGGTGGTGGGTCTATTATGCATGTGTTTATTAACATTGTCCATCTTTTTATATAATTTCCGGATATAAGCTCAAAAATAAGGTAGACACCGTGCGTATAAAACGCCTGTCGTTGAAAACTTCTTAGGAGCTGTAGAAGTCTAGAAGTTTTGGATATGCATCATTTTTGGGCTTTTATACTAATAAGAAGAAGTGAATGGACGGTCTTGATAAAACCACAAATTAGGGTGGGACCCTCAGAGCCCCTGCTGTTTCGAGCTCATGACACGCAGGGGTAGTACCTACTCCGCGTTCACTGTTATTAGTGTTATATGTCATAGCCCCACCCAAAAAAAAAGTAATAGATATTAGAAAAAGTGTAGACAATCACATGAACAATTAGGATTAAAATAAATAGAGTTAGAAAGTTTTAGATCCCATTAAAACTTTGATGAACATATTTTATGATCATATATCATTTTGTTTACATAAAATTGTTGGTGTAAGGTTAACAAGTTTTATGTCCTAGCCTATGTTAAAGATAAATAGATTATTTTATTAGCTAAATTTAATTTTTTAGTCAAATTACTATTTTTGTAAGTTATGATTTTTGTTATTTTTAGGGTATTAATGGATTGGAGAGTCATGAAATGGCTTTAAGTATTGGTTTTAGTTATATATAACAGTTTAAGTCAGTTTAAAAGTGATTTAGTATGTTCTATAAATTTAATATTTTGAAAAGGTTACAAGTTTTGAGTTTTAAGTGATGTAGGACATGGCATATATGCATTTTTTCCATAGTTGGAACAAAAGAAGACGAAACAAAAATGAAAGTAGTCCGTTAGATTCGAGCCCAATTTTACATAGGGAATGACGTAATTGAGTTCTATGCATGTTTGGATGAAAGAAATTCATTTTAATTAGGGGAGGAATTGCTATTCAAGGTTTGGACTGTAAATCAACAATAACTTTTGATCTAGGTATTGTCATGAAATGCATGACCTATCGATCGTTAGGTAGCGGGGCATCCAGAGTCGACCGACCTCATAATGGGTCGCATCCATTTGTTTCGTAAGAAAATGCACCCTTCCAGTTCAAAATTGCAAATTTAGGAAAAAAATTACTATTTTCAATAAATTTTAATTTTGTTGTATCTCTTTCGTTGTATAGTTTTAGATTTTCGTCTTTTTTAGAAATTGATTGTAATCAGGATAGAAATGCTTCAATAAGCTTCATTTAGGACTTTTTATTTTTGGCAAAATTTATTATTTCAAGTAATGTCTATTCTAGTAAAATTAGGATTTCTATTAGGGTTTTGACACTTTCATATAAGTGGTGTAATTGATAATTCTATAATTATTATTGAATAATGCAATTCTAATTTTTATTTTTATTTTTCTTTTTATCTTATGGATTCAAGAATTACCTTGTGAATACAAGGTTTTACTTACTTGAGAAAGATGGTGGTCTTCTACTTATTATTTCACGCCCTTCCTTATGTCATTAAAGCTCATGTCATATTAAAAACTTTATAAATGGACTTTATTTATACTTTTTAATAATATTTTCTCTTTAGAGTTTTTTTGCCCTATGGATTTAAGATTTTTCATGGATTCGAGATTATTACAGCCACTACATTATTTAGTATCATGTTGACATTTTTCCTATGTCGATGGCTTCTACTAGTTGATCAGGTGGCAAAGATCATATGGACGATGCTCTAGGGAATACTCATGCGATTGAGGCAAAGTTCGAAGCCTTTCATCATAAATTTCAACATTAAATGTAGAAGATGCACCTAATGTAGTTCACTTAAGCTCTAGATCTTATTTATTTTTTGGACCTAAAATAAGCTAGCACAATAAATGGAAGGCGTGAATAAGCCATATACATCATGGTGGGCTCCACACAAAATTCACATTCCATCTTAATTTTAGTGTTAAAAAAGCAAAATATCAACCATGCCATGAGAATGGTATTGGAATTATGGTTGGAAATAATTAATACCTATTTTGCGGTAAGTTGGAAAACAAATAGCCCCAAAAAAGTACAATACAATTAAGTGTGTACATCGAGTTGAACTGAGTTGAGCTAGCCTCAGCTCGACTCGGCTCAAACAGTGGTTGACCTCAGCTCGAACTCGGCTCAGCTCAGCTCGGTCCTCGAGCATGACTGGCCAGCTCAACTCGGTTCGGTTAGCAACTTGAGCCAGCTCGGGCCAAGTTCGAGCCAAGATCGAGCCGAGTTCGCCATTGAGGCATTTCCACAAACACCTGAACTGCAACTTGAAAATCCCACTATTTTACAAACAAAGGCAATGATTTTACAGGTATTTTCTTAAACACCTTATAAGTAACATAAAAGGAAAAAAAAAAAAAAAAGAGAAAAAAAAAATATTTGTTTCATGTACATACCTTCCTGACCACCAGCCAAACCTTCCTTGCCACTAGCCACATTTCGTTGAGTCATTTTATCAAACAATTGGTGAGCAACATCAATGACAAAGTAACCAAGTTACCAAACTAGTTCAATCCGAGTTCAATTCAAGCTGGATTCGATCCGAGTCGAGTCGAGCTAGGGCTTGCTCGAACTCATTTTCGAGCTAAAAAAATCAGCTCGACTTGGCTCGAACTCAATTTCGAACCGAGTCGAATCGAGCTTTTTCAAGTCGAGTCGAGCAAACTAACCGAGCTAGCTCAGTTAGTGTACACCACTACACACAATGCAAAAAGCCACCGTTAAGATTCCATTTACCCTAAATGTATCAAAACGAGCTGCCAAATGACCCAAAAGGATTCTCATTCTTGGAATCCTATTTCCTACACCAACTTTGGACGGTTGATAAATATTTCTTAAGGGTTCGGCTATTTTCAGTAGTTTTTACACCTGATCGATGGTCAGATGAGCCTATTTACTAGACAAGGCGTATACATAGTGGGATCCACGGTCCGATGAGCCAATTGGGTCTTGTACGTGAGTGACATTTGCCACGTGTGAGAGTCATCGCCAAAAACGGTGTACTTGATCAAGTTGACTAAGCTCGGGCGACGGGGTGAAGGAAAATGATTTAATATTATGGGACAAAGATCAAAGGCCCCTTCATCTACTTTTTTGACCAAGCACCTCTTCCTATTACTTTTACTCCCCAAATCTACTAAATAGTTCAATCCACCCCCTAAATGTCTAAGAAATATTATTATTATTATTTTGATTTATTCCAATTTTCCAGAGGAACACGGTGTGCCTAAAACATACCAGCTTCGTTGGGTCCCATTTTCTCATATATGAAATCCACTCCATCGATCAAGTGAAGACCCTTATATTCACGGTACATACAAAATATCAGTCGATAAAAAAATCGAGATGGACCACATCAATGGAAATAATGTAAATTGTAGCTAAAAGATTTAAAGTTAGAACATTGTGGACTGCCTAAGTTTCAGATCGGGCTGATTTTCTTGAATTCTCTCTGGACGAGTATTGCGTACGGAGTAGCTCACTAATATATCGCATTTAGTAAATTTTACGGGCCCACCATGATGTATGTGTATTATCTACGCTGTCCATCCATTTTTCCAGCTCATTTTAAGTCATGAGCTGAAAATTGAATCATATTCAAAGCTCAAGTGGACCACACCATAGAAACGGTAGGAATTGAATGCCTAATGTTGAAAATTTATCAGGAGCCGCTCAAGTGGACCACACCATAGCAACGGTAGGAATTGAATGCCTACTGTTGAAACCTTACCAGGGGCACAAAAGTTTTGGATCATGATATCTGCATTTTTCCTTCATCCATGTTTATGTAGCCTTATGAACAAAGTGGATGACAAAAAAACATCACAATAGGCCTTAGAAGGCTAACACTCACATCATGGCTGGCCCAACAATACATGGACGCGGATTAGATACTGATAGGTTGAGTAGCTCTACTGAAGTGGGGGATTGGATACTGATAAGGTCAGTAGCCAAATTCCTACCGAAGTGATGTCACCAGGCTATGTGGACCCCACCATGATGTGTGTGTTGTATCTATGTCTAATCATTTGTAGAGATCATTTTATTTCATTACAAAGAGAATGAGATAGATCTAAATTTCAAGTGGACCCACTACAAGGGAGCAGTCACACCCACTGTTGAAACATTGATAGGGCCCACGGTGATGTATTTTTGAGATCTGACCTATTCATAAGTTAACACAGAGATAGACTAAGTGAAAACAAAAATATCAGCTTGATCGGAAACTACTGTGGCCCCTCAGAAGTTTTGAACGGTTGATGTCACTGTCCCCACTATTTTCTATGGTAGGGTCTACTTAAACTTTAGATATATCTCATTCCCTTTGTAATACCATAAAATGATCTCTACAAATGATTGGATGGTACGGTTACAACACATGCATCATAGTGGGTTCGACAGAGCTTGGTGACGTCACTTGAGTAGCCAAATCGCTATTGCCCTGGTCAGTATCCAATCCACCCTCACTGAAGTGAGGTCACCCAGTTCTGTGGACCCTACTATGATATATGGATTGTATCCGCAATGTCCATTCATTTAGAGATACTATTTTAATGCATGATCTAGAGAATGAGGCAGATCCAAAGCTTTAGTGGACCCCACCATAGAAAACAGTAGGAAGATTGATTCCCACTGTTGAAATCTTCCTAAAGCCTAACGTGACGTTTTTTAGAAATCCGACTGGATCGAAAACTTTTGTGGCCTTTAGAACTTTTTAATGGTAGTGTTACTCTCATCATTGTTTTTTTTTTGTGAAATCCATCGGAGCTTTGGATGTGATCCATTCTTTAGATCTTACTCTAAAATGACCTCTCATATGGATGAATGGTGCCTATACAACACATACATCACGGTGAAGCTTACCGAACTTGGTGACGTAACTCCAGTAGCAGTATTGCTAATCAACCTGTCAGTGGCCAATCTGCGCCCCTATAACATAGTGAGCTACTCATTACCCAGACCCGGCCCTTCTCTCCATGCTTATCTTGCCATGACGTAAGATACACATCATGGTGGTTGAAACCATCTAAAGAGTCCTCTAAGAATGAAATTGGGATGCCTGAAAAATCAGACCAATGCATGTAGCCACCATGTGACCTTGGATAATTTTGGGTGGTCGTCCATTTTTTTTTATACCTTGATTAAAGAAGAATGGTGGGCAATTTTGGAAAAAACAAAACTGAAACGAAGTAACGGTAAGTCGGTAACGGAATAGTTGTTGGGCTTTAGGAGCATTTTGTTAAATGGTGGGGTTTTCCTAATAAAATAAATAAATAGGGGGCATCTAGTCATGAAAGTAGGGGTTTTTTTGGTCTTTATCCATGTTTTTTTTAACCTCCTTTTGATTAATGAAGAGACGTTATGTGAGCGTGGACTAGGAGCAAGCGTCGCCACAGCCACTTCATGCGCTGGGGTTTTAACATATAAAAAGCCCCCAATCTGGTGGGAGAACTTTCAGAGTCCACGTGGGAAAGGATTGGCTACTACCCCTGCCACCAGCGTGTGGCTGATGGTCGGTGCTACGTGGGCCGCACCATGATGTATGTGTTTCATCCATTCCATTCATCCATTTTTTAAGATAATTTTAGTACTTTCCTTAATACGAGAGGGATATAAATCTTGGGTGGTCCACACCACAGAAAAATAATAATGATTGGATATACATTATTAAAATCCTCCTAATGCCCACTGTAATGTTTATTTGACATCCAATCTGTTGATTAGGTCATACAGACCCAGATGAAGGGAAAAAACAGAGATCATCTTGATCCAAAATTTTTAAGGCTCTCAAAAAGTTTTTAATGGTCGACACTCATTCAACACTGTTTCTTGTAATGTGGTCCACTTGATATTGGGATATACCTCTTTTTTGGTGTAACACCGTAAAATTATCTATAAAAAATATATGGACGGCATGGATGAAACGCATACATCATGGTGGGGCCAACGGAGCACCAACCACCAGCCATTGGCTGGTGGCAGGGGGAGTGGCCAATCCGTTTCCAGTCCACATAAACAAAGGCGCAGATAGGGTCCTGATGCACCCAGTTCGTACAATTGGGGGCCATTTTTAAATTATCCACGTTCTTGATCTCATCGGCCCCTCCACAGATCTGGGATGCCCTAAACGGTATGGGTGACTGTGGGTTCGATCAGATCCAACTCTCTGGATCTGATCGATGGTCCACAACCGAGTCCTATGTCCAAGCGGGTTAGATCAGATCAACGGTCTGGATCGCCCGAAAATAGGCCCCACATGTAGCACAGGTGCTGATGTACCACGACGCTATCATTACTCTACTCACCTGAAAAAAATAAAAACTACTAAAGAAAGCACCTATACCACCCAAGTCGTCTGTGGTGATCCTAACCACGTCAACGTCGTCCATCCATTCATAGCAGTTCCTCGATCGAGACTTTGCCTTTTTTCTTTTTCGTTTTGGTTATGTACCGAAGCTTAATCTCCACCGTCTGTCACCCCATTGGGTTCACATCCATACATGGTCCACGATTGGAACCGTTCATCTTCCAGTAATCATGCTTCAAGTATGACTACGATCCCTAACTCTGATTTTCCGAGTTGCATGTACGCGATTGAAGGTTTTCTTTTCAGTATTCCACATTTATCTACCCAGTGATGACTATGATCATACGTTCATAATAATTTTGTTCTGGAGGTCCACCTAGCATAGAGTTCGTGTGGACGGTTCCGATCATTATACCTTCTCAGCACGTGGGTCCAATGGAGGGACGTATGCTGATAGTACTTGTCGCGACACAGGGAAAACGAACTCCTACACAAATAAATAGTGAGAGACTGGCCGTGCCCGTCTCTTGAAGAGTCATCCTAGCTTATAACCTACATGTTAGGTGTGGAAAGTTACGTCTTGTGATACCGACCGTTGCTGTGTGGGTGGGTCATGACTCTATAATCCTAGCAAAGTCTATTAATTGAATGGTTAGCATCATGCAATCATTGTGAGTTTTGCGTTAGGCTCACAGGATCAACGGCTTGGATGTTGTACATTCAACAGACAAAAGTTATCAAGTTGGATGGTTAGGATCACTTGATCATTGCAAGTTTTTGGGTCACTGCCTGTTTATTCAGATGGAACCATCCAATCCGGCCCATGCATTCAACGTATGGAAAGCCTCGGAACGGATGGTTAAGATCTTCTAATCAACTGCAATAGGTTGTAGTTGGCCCACCAAAAATGTACAAATTTATATTGAGGAACACCTGAAAATGTTGTCCATGAAGTAGGTAACACTGGAAGACTTCCCATTATTATATACAGAGAGAAATGCTCACACACAATTAGCTGGACAATTGAAATTGGTCCAACTAGCTGTGTCGTAGTTAGTGTTAATAAATCTTTTCATGTAATAGATGAAAAGGCATTAATGTGAAATCCACTCAATCATTAGGTGAGCCACTGCATGTCAGACCTAGTGTAAAAATACAAGCCCCTGCAAACTCTTTCCCTTGGTGTGGCCCACTTCAATTACTTATGTGTACGATTTTTGGGTCTGAGGCCTAACATTTGGTGTGGAAGCTAATGGTTTGGAGTAGATTTTAGATGGTTATCAAGGTGGGCCCTGTAAAAATTAAGGTTGGACGTTTCTCCCAAATGTTTCAATTGGTACGACCTACTTAAATCATTGATTAGCCTGATTTTTTGGATTCGAGACCAACATAGCATTACACATCTAAATGGCCGGAGTGGATCTCTCTAACACATTACAGTGGGCGCTTTCAAAAATGAAAGGTGGACGTCCATCAAACCGTTGTGAGAAATTGACGACCGTCAAGACCACCGTTTATTTCATTGGATTTCATGTTCACTAACAGCTACGGTTATAATCCGTAGCTATATATTTCACTGTCTCACATCTAACGAGGGTATTTTCGTCTGCAAATAGCATGTCCGTAAAGAATGGTTTAGCTTGCGAAAGTGAAGTTTGGTAGCGTTTATAAAAGAAGGTGGGTAAAAGGTTGGATATACAGTCGTCAACTTCTCTTTCTCTCGAGAACAGTAATAAGTTGATGAGGTATTACCTGAGCAACACAAGCAGCGAGTGTTTCTCTAACAATACGGATCACCATGATATATGTTCCATATATCTAGGCCGTCCAATAGTTTTAACAGATCTTTTTAGCTGAGCTTCCTATCTCAAAGCAGACCACACCATAGGAAACAGTGAATATTGAATGTTCACCATTGAAACATTCCTAGGCCACAATGATGTTTATTTTCTATGCAACCTATCCATAAGGTCACACAGGCCTGGATGAAGGGAAAACAAAAATATAAGCTAGATTCAGAACTTTTGTGGCCCAAGAAGTTTTCAATGGTAAGCTCTCAATTCACACTAATTACTATGTTGTGGTCCAGGTAAGCATTGAGTGTGCCTTACTTTTGAGCTTATACTCTAAAATTATCTGAAAAAATGGATGAACAGTGTGAATATAACAAATACATCCATTTTCTCAAATACTTTAGGCCATGAACGAAAAAAAAATCAAGTAAATACAAATTATAGAGGGTTTCAACTGCCAGTGTCACTATTACCGCTGCTTCCACTCGTTTGATCCAATTGAGCCTTATATTTGCCCGAGTTTTTAAATTTATCTAAAATAATATAAAAAAACAGATGTTTGTGATAAATCCACCCGTCCGTTTCTAATGGATGCGATTGCGGCCAAAGCTAAGTGGGGCACACTGCGATTGTTGTGATAAATCCACCCGTCCATCCAATTTTCCAGATCATCTTAAAATGTGGGCCGAAAATTTGAGGAATATCCAAAACTCATGTGGGGCGCACGGATGGAAAAAGTGGGTAGGTGAATTCCTACCGTTGAGACCTCCATGAGTCCACCGTGATGTATAGATGCCATACATACCGTTCATGAAGTCATTACTATTGGGATGAACTAAAATTATTTTTTTAAAATATGCAATGGTTCAAAACTTTTGTGGCCGTATGTATATTTCAACTGTGGAAGTTCAATCCTCACCTTTTCCTGTCGTGTGGCCCACTAGAGTTTTGGATCTATATCACTGTTGGTTCCATGTCCCAATATGATCTAGAAAAACTGTTGGACGGGATAGATTTATCAAAAACATCAAGTTGGCCCCCACTTATCTTACAGCCGGATGCTTTAGGCTTCCAATTCCAACAATACATGGGAGAGAGGACATTAATAAAGGAGAGGGAGATTAAATGAAGAGAGAGAGACTTAGGCCCTGTTTGGGCAACAGGATTAGAAGGGATTAGGTGGGATTGGATTCATCTGGTTCCGTGCCAATTCCACTCCATGTTTGGCAAAGCTTGGAATTAGATAGGATGGAATTACATTGGTCCCGTGCCAATTTCACTCAATGCTAGCAAGTTGTGTAGGTCCCACCCTGATGTGTGGGCTATATCTACACCGTCCACCCATTTTTTGAGATTATTTTAGAGTATGGGCCAAAAATCAGGTAATTCTAAAGCTCAAGTGGACCCACCACCGAAAGCAATGGGGATTGAATACTTACCGTTGAAAACTTCTTTGGGGCCACATAAGTTTTGGATCTACCTCATTTTTTTGGGCCCATACCATAAAATGAGGTTACAAAACAAATGAACGGTTTAGATATAATACATATGTGTTATTCTGCTAATTTCAAATGAATATCCATTCAATGTTACCACCAGTATTAAACAAAGCAGAAAGATTAATCTAATCCCATGGAATCAGGGGACAATCCCTGCCATGGGTAATAATGATATTTTTTTGAATACAATCCCACCTAATCCCTTCTAATCCAGTTGCCCAAACAGGGCCTTAAGGATGCGAAAGCTTGTTGTAAAAGAAAATTGAATATTTGGAGCTGTAAGCTTGTGATTTATTCCCACGATCCATAGCATATCTAAACAAATTCGATCCATTAAATATTTATGATTCCTCATTAGCATATAAGCATGTGAAACATATATTATATTATTTTTTTGAAATTAATAGTAAAATATTCTTTTACAAGAAAATTTGGTTGTTAGAATTTCTTTCTAATAATTTATATTCAACTTTGCATATGTGACTCAAGTGATTAGAACCGTTCAATATTTTTTTCCAGGTAAAATTGAATTAATATACCTTATTTGATAAACAGATTGAATATACGCCATGTATTACATGTGAATAAAGGGAAATGTTTTTTTTTTTTTTTTTCTATTTAACGCACAACTGATTAGATGAATTTGAATAATTCAATTAACCGTGTGCGAGCATTTCTTATATATACACACACACGTGTCGATAATGCATGATGCGCCAGAGAAAGTCCAACATGAAATTCAATGGTTGACATAAGATGGTTAAATTGTCTTATTTTTGAAGTTTTGGGCTATGGTTCATCTGTAATTGGGCCACCGTGTCCATGCATGTACCCAGATGTCTCATGGATGAGTGCTGGTTAGCTGTGGCAAACACACATTGGAGGCGAGGCCCATCTTTCCTCCGGAGCTCACCTTGTACAAACTTGCATGGGCCACCGTGCTTGACAAACGAGTGGCACGGTTTTCAAACCTGCTCGCTTGGGCAAGAAAAGGAGAGGAATAGCACGTGCATCGACAGTTTCTTTGGCAGATGCCTTACACGTGTAAACGTGGCAAATAGTGGGGATCCAAGCCGCCGGTTAGGTGGGTCTCACTTGAAGTTTCCTTGTATAAAAAATACGGTGATCAGATGATCAGTTACGCTACACACGTATGTTGGATTTGGATCATTGGCTTTTAATCCAAACAATCAACTTCTTTTGTACTTGTGGGGCGTACATGATGATCATATCCACCTGATTTCTCGCATATGGCATTCAAACTTTGGGACCTTCTAGATGAGCGGATTGGATCTCTCGCATGTAGAATAAGTTGCCACGTGTGAGACGTATTTGGTGCGTGTGCCATCCCTGCTGAGGTCCATCGCATCAAAGGCTTTGATCACTGGGGGCCCACTGTACAAACTAACGGCCCCCGTGGGCCAGCTAGTACAAGTAAAGCCCATGCAACTACGGAACGGGCTTTAAGTATTAATAGGGCAATGCAAAAGATGCCATATTTGGTCAGGAGATCTAGACCGTTCATCTTGCAGGCCTATCAGGGATTCTCCATAGTCAAATCCATACTAGTTGAATAACCTTGGCCATTGATCAATGGTCTTTTGTCCATTCAATGGGTCATGGACCCTGATCTCTTTCCAGCGTATATTGAGCTTGGGCCGAGTATGGCCCAGTACACTGGCCCATTAAACTAAGGGCCTGTTTGGATACTAATCTAATGGTAGAAGACTTACCACGCGGTGCCTGAACTTATAAGCGGTTTGGCTTTAACGGAAGCAGATTGCGTACTGAGTAAACTTTGTGGGGTCCACCGTGATTTATGTATTTTTATCCTCTCCGTCCATCCATTTTATAAATTAATTTTAGGGCTTGAAGCTAAAAATTAAGTATATACAAACCTCAAGTGGACCACACCATATGAAAAAGTGTGAATTGAACATCTACCGTTGAAAATTTCTTGGGGGCCACAGAAGTTTTGGTTCAATCTTTTATTTGTGTTTTCACTTCATCCATGTCTGTGTGATCTTATGAACAGGTTGGATGAGAAATAAACATCACTGTGGGCCCTAGAAAGGTTTCAACGGTGGAAGTCATTATTCCAAGTGTTTCCTGTGGTATGGTCCACTTGATCTTTGGGTATGCTTAAAGTTTGGTCTCAACCCCTAAAATAAGATGGAAAAACAGATGGACGGCATGGATAGACTAGATACATTCACAGTGGGCCCAACGAAGTTAGTACGATAAGGGCGTACTGAGTTACATTTCGGCTTTAACCATGTTAATGGTCTGATGCTACAAGTAGACCACGTGGACCCACCTCGGCCCACATGTATGTCATTTATTTTCATCCGTTGTCTTCATGGCCCAGCACAGTCCTTTTTAATCATATTTCTTGTACGGCCAAAAGGAGAAAAGATGGGTGTCCCACCTGATACAACTGGCCCTCCGGGCTACCAACACTCCGAGCCCATTACGAATAAGAAAGGCCTTAATGGGCCAATCAAGCCCATAGCAAGCCCTATGGAAATGTGGAATTGGTTGCGAGAGCGGATTACGTGCGGCGCTTAATGTGGGGCCCACCTTGATTTATTTATTATATATCCACGCCGTTCACCAGTTATGCCAGATATTTTTAGTACATGAGTACAAAAATTAAGAAGATTCAAATCTCAAGTGGACCATAATATAGGAAATAGTGGTGGTGAATGCCCTACCATTGAAAACTTTGTAGGGCCCACCTTAATGTTTCTGTAATGTTTATTTTCTATCCAACCTGTTGATAAGGTCACATAAACTTGGATAAACGGGAAAAAAAACAAATATCAGCTTGATCCAAAACTTTTGTGGTCCGTTAATTGTCAACCACCACTGTTTTCTATGGTATGGTCCACCTGAGAACTGGATCTGCTTCATTTTTGGGGTCATGCCCTATGATCTGGCAAAACGAATGGACGGTGTGGATATAGAATACATATATCAAGGTGGCCCCACCGTAAGGGCGGTACCGTCTTGTGTATGAGCCGCAATTAATCCGCTACCGGGAGCGAGACTGTCCATCTTGTGGGCCCGCGGTAGATTGCCAATCGTTTGATGACTGAACTCTGAACTGCAGGCAATCCAATTGAAACGTTTGCTGGATGGAAGGTCTAGATCATCTGCGCATGTCCGGACAATCTGTCTGCTGGCGCCCTCAAGGATATCCTGAGATCGGGGCCGTCAATGGGCAGGCCTGGGTTTGTCTTCGGCCTGGATTTTGAATTGATCTGACCGGACCTTTCGTGCAAGCCATATTCAGATTTTTGAGTTTGCTTGCTCTGGCCCGGCCCACCGACGGCCCTACTTGACATTGAAAATCACACGGATTAGATGGTCCCAAGGCTCCGGTCTGCGGCCAGCAAGCTGGGGTGGGTAACAAAGGCAGTCAACAACCGAACGGCCCGCATTCACTGAGAAATCCAATTGTTGGATGGTTAGGATGAGAGCGAGTTAGGTAAGACCCCGGCCTCACCCAAGGTGCGACCCTTACCGTGGCCCAACTTGATATGTGTATTATGTATCCATGCTGTCCATCTTTCTTTTCCATATCATTTTATTACATTATTCGGAATATGAAACAAATCAATAATCAAGTGGGTCATACCATGGAAAAGAGTGTTGATTGATCATTAATGGGCCACAAAAGTTTTAGATCAAGCTGATATTCACGTGTTCCCTTCATCCAGGCTTACATAATATAACCTTACAATAGATTAGATGGTAAATAACCACGACGGAAACATTAAGGTACGGAAACATTAAGGGTACCCTAAGGAGTTTTTAATTGTTAGACGGTCAATCACCGGTATTTCTTATGGCATGGTTCACCTGAGATTTGGATATGCTTCGTTTGGTATAATACCCTAAAATTATCTTTTAAAAAAAATAAAAAAAATAGAGATGGACAGCATAGATACATAATACATACATCAAGTGGGCCATGCTAAGGGCCGCACCGTCTTGGGTGAGGCTAGCGTTTCACCAAATCCGCCCTCGCTTAGGATTGGCTGATGTCTGTATTTTCATGAAGCGTGGTGACCCTAATGCCACGCAAGTGATGTGAGGCTGCTGTGGGGCCCACCGTGATGTATGTATTTTATACATACGGCGTTTTGCCCGCTAATTTTAAGGCATGAGCTCAAAAATGAAGCAGGTCAAAATAATGGTGATTGAACAACTGCTGTTAAAAACTTCTGGGAGCCATTAACATTTTGGATGGAAATTAAACATTATGATGGGAACCATGAAAGTTTTAGTAGTGGGTGGCATTATCCATGTTGTGGCTCACTTCAAATTCGGATCTGGTTCGCTCTTAGTTAGAGGTGGGCATTTTATACCCGATCCGCTGGATCCGACCCGATCAGACCCGATTCAAACAGAACCGACGGTCAAGATCGGGCAGGATCGGGTAGTAGAAACCAGATCCGAAATATTTTCAAATCTGTTCTGGATAGACCATGTTCATACCCGACCCACCAAAATCCGACCCGATAGGATCCGACTCGAACAGACTACCCGATTATATATATATATATATATATATATATATATATATATATATATATATATATATATATATATATATATATATATATATATATATATATATATATATATATATAGGTGAAGGAAATCACAAATATCAGCTTGATCGAAACATTCTGTTGTCACTAACAATTTTTTAATGGTATATGTTCAATTCACACTGTTTTTAGTGGTGTGGTCCATTTGAGGTTTGGATATACTCCAATTTTGAGATAATGCCCTAATATTATCTTTCAAAAGAGATGGACGGAGTGGATAAAATGCATGAATGCCACTGGGGCCCACTGAGTTTACTTAGTACGCAATTTGCTGCCCTTGTACCGTTGTACAAAGCTTCTTCGAGAAGCTACCTTCGTACAAAGCTTCTTCAAAAAGTAACCCGTCGTACATGGAGTTTTTTTGTCTACTTAGGAAAGTGTGTGGGGCCCGTTTTAAAATCTTTTTGGTTTATCCACACCGTTCATCAGTTTTTTAGATCATTATAGGACATTGTCTAAAAAATGAATAATATTAAAAGATCATCTCGACCACACCACAAATAGAATTAGAAAATGATTTTCGCCATTAAATAATACGTGTGGTCTACTGGATAGTTAGATCTGTCTTATTTTTCGTCTCAAGCCTTAATACAAGGTCACAAAATGAATGGACGGTTTGGATATAACATATATCCCATGATTAAATCCACACAACTAACTATTATATATATAAAATCAAAACTTTGCATGTATTTAAAAAGCAAACTTACGTCAGTTACGTGCCGTGTTAATATATAGTGAAAACACGAGTACGAAAGTGAAAAGCTCTTTCAGAACTATGTAGGGCCCACCTTGATGTATATGTTTTATCTAAGCCGTTCATCCATTTTGTCATATCAATTTAGCCTTTGATAAAAAAAAATGGCATATGTTAAAGGTTGAAGTGGACTACATTATATAAAAAGTTAAATTAAATTTACACATGTCCGAATCGTATCCAACTGGATCCGACTCAGTTTTTCTGTCTGGGTTCGAGTAAGGTGAATCATGTATCTGTTCGATTCAGTTACTGGCTTTGATTCATCTGATCAAATTCGGATCTGGATCTGATCGCTCCATTCCGATCAGGACCGATGCTTACTCTTAACTATTGTTTCAGATATAATAGCTCAGTTGGTGGGGCACCTTCAGAAATTAAGCAAGCGAAGGAAGCAAGCTCCTTCATAGCGAAGGAAGCAAGGTGATTGGACCTGAGAAAGAAGCTACAACGACTGACTTTCGAAAGAAGATAAATGCTGGACCACATGTCCCGATAATCTTGAAGAAAGGACGGAGAACATAAATATAAAACGGGCACATACATCACGGTGGACCCCACAGCTGGGTAGTGCTGGGGTCACCACCCAATGGACCTTCCACAATGGGTCCCGCCGGGTGCGACTTGCCGTCTGGCAAAATGGCCCGAACTTATTCGGATTCTTCGGGCTCTACAGTATCATCTCCCAGCCCACTTGCATTCCTACACACGACGGCACGTGTCAACCAAGCATGTTGTGGGAAAACCTAAGCAGTGCATCAAGTGGTTGATCGGTGGAGATACTCTGACCTAAAATTAGGCCGATCGACCTATAGGGGAGCAGACGTAAAGAAACGGTGGGCATTCATCACAACGGTCCACCTGATTAATGAACGGAATGATTTTTAGCCAGGTCATCGACAATGCTAGCCAACTCGAACACGTGTCCGATGTCCATGTACATCCTGGGTGTGTGTTGGAATCGAAGCTCACGGGACTGATTTAATGGCAATTGCCTTTAAATGGACCGACGCTGCCTCAAAAGTCGCCCGGTCGGGAAGATCCCCGCACCCAATCTCAGGATCTTTTTTATTTTCAACGTGGACCGTTTCTTTTCTCATTAATAAAAATCGATATGTTACTATCATATTTTCAACAATATTTTGATTCATATGCCATCCAACGTGGGAAACAACATATCAATGGACTGGATTACCCATCCATTGATCCTGATTGACAAACTGAAAACTCATTTTTACCGTCCAAAGATGCGGACCGCGTACCGTATCGTATAAATTTCATACTGTACGACCCATTTATGGCCCACCAGCCATTTGAAGCCCAGCTCTTTTTAAGCTTCCAAGAATACTCACCTGTGTACGGCTGACTTTTCAAGGGACCAAAATACCCCCGTCATTCATTCCTTCCGGAGGCCGATTGGCTGGGGTGCGAAGACGAGCGCTGACGCTCCTCGACATGGGCCCCACAATGATGTATTTATTACATCCACACCGTTCATCCATATTTCGAGATCATTTCAGAGCATTATCGGAAAAAAGAATCATATCCAAAGATCAAGTAGACCACACCACAAATAGCAGCGGGGAACTTGATTTTCATTGTTAAAAATTTCATAGGGCTCACCATAACATATATTTTCCATTCAATCTATTCATAATGTCACGGAGACTTGGATGAAGAGTAAAAACAAATTTAATATTGATCTAAAACTTCCGTGACCCCTTAAAGGATTTCAATGGTAGACGTTCAATCCTCCACTGCCTCTTACGGTGTGGTCCATTTGACAGCTAGATTTGTCTTATTTTTCGTCTCAAGCCTTAATACGAGTTCACCAAATAGATGGACGTTTTGGATATAACACATACATCATAATGGGACCCACAAAAGAAAGTGGTGGGATTACAACAGCAAAAAAATAAAAAATAAAAAATTAATAATGATAATAAATAAATAAAACCTGGAACTTAAAGGCTACGGGTTTTCTATGGCTACCGATTATAACAGTATAATGCGTAGCCATGGTTGTAGCCCCTGCCATTTTAATGCCCTTTCATACATACGGAAGGTCTTTCGATTAATTGAAAAAGGTGTAGAACTGTCCAGCAAGTTTGCCTCAAAAATCCTGTAATTTTTTATATATATAGAAGAGTATTTAATATGTATTGAAAGCAATTTTACCAATACCTACGGATTATAACCGTAGCCATAGTTGTAGTCTGTACCAATCAATTAATTTTTATTTATTATTATTATTTTTTTACATGGAGAAATTTCTTCCACCTACAATTTTCTCTAATACATATATATATATATATATATATATATAAGCATATAAATTTTTTTTTCTCTCTTTTTTCATTTATTTTTTTATTCATTTAACAAGAATATCTTAAAAACCAAAATTAATTACTTGACGTACCTTACATGATTTTAGGGTAGGAGAAGCTACTTTAGCCAACCAACCTAGTTATTTTTCAAGATTCCATTAGATCGAAAATCCATTTCATTCACTTCGCAGTCAATTTCATTCATTTCATTTACTTCGCCATCATTTTTATGCATTTCATGGTCATTCCTAGCGATTCCGTGTTGATTCACGGTCATTTCCACGCATTTCATGGTCAATTCCCTTCAGTTCACGGTCATTTCCACGCATTTCACGGTCAATTCGCTTAACTTCACGGTCATTTCTATGCATTTCATGGTCATTTCTAACGATTCAGTGTTAATTCACGGTCATTTCCACATATTTCACGATCAATTCCCTTCACGTCACGGTCATTTCCACGCATTTCACGGTCAATTCGCTTCACATCACAGTTATTTCTATGCATTTCATGGTTATTCTCGACGATTCCGTGTTGATTCACGGTATTTCCATGCATTTCACGGTCAATTCCCTTCACTCCACGGTCATTTACACGCATTTCATGGTCAATTCCCTTCACTTCACGGTCATTTCCAGCATTTCACAGTCAATTGCTTCACATCACGGTCATTTCCATGCATTTCACGGTTATTCCTGACGATTCCATGTTGATTCACAGTCATTTTCACGCATTTCACGGTCATTTCCTTCACTTCGCTGTCATTTTCACACATTTCAAGGTCAACTTGCTTCACTTCACGGTCATTCCCGACGATTCCGTGTTGATTTACGGTCATTTCCATGCATTTCACGGTCAATTCCCTTCACTCCGCGGTCATTTTCACACATTTCAAAGTCAACTTGCTTCACTTCACGATTATTTTCATGCATTTCACGGTCATTCTCAGTGATTCCGTGTTGATTCACAGTCATTTCCACGCATTTCACGGTCAATTCCCTTCACTTCACGGTCATTTCCACGCATTTCACGGTCAATTCGCTTCACTTCACCGTCATTTCCATGCATTTCACGGTCATTGCCGGCAATTACGTGTTGATTCACGGTCATTTCAAACATTTCACAATCAATTCCCTTCACTTCACGGTCATTTCCACGCATTTCACGGTCAATTTGCTTCACTTCACGGTCATTTACACGCATTTCACGGTTATTTTGCTTCACATCACAGTCATTTCCCCGCATTTCACGGTCAATTTGCTTCACATCACGGTCATTTCCATGCATTTCAAGTTCATTCCCAACAATTCCGTGTTGATTCACGGTCATTTCCACGCATTTCACGGTCAATTTCCTTCACTTCGCGGTCATTTTCACACATTTCAAGGTCAACTTACTTCACTTCATGGTCATTCCCGACGATTTCGTGTTGATTCATGATCATTTCCACGCATTTCATGGTCAATTCCCTTCACTTCGCGGTCATTTTCACATATTTTAAGGTGAACTTGTTTCACTTCACGGTCATTTCTATGCATTTCACGGACATTCCCAGTGATTTCGTGTTGATTTACGGTCATTTCCACGCATTTCACGGTCAATTCTCTTCACTTCACGGTCATTTCACGCATTTCACGGTCAATTCACTTCACTTAACCGCCATTTCCATGCATTTCACGGTCATTCCCGGCGATTCCGTGTTTATTCACGGTCATTTCCACGTATTTCACAGCCAATTCCCTTCACTTCACGGTCATTTCCACGCATTTCACGGTCAATTCGCTTCACTTCATGGCCATTTCCATGCATTTCACGGTCATTCCAGGCGATTCTATGTTGATTCATGGTCATTTCCACACATTTCATGGTCCATTCCCTTCACTTCACGGTCATTTGAATGCATTTCACGGTCATTCCCAGTTATTCCGTGTTGATTCACAGTCATTTCCACGCATTTTACAGTCAATTCCCTTCACTTCACGGTCATTTCCACGCATTTCACGGTCAATTCGCTTCACGTCACCGTCATTCCCATGCATTTCACGGTCATTCACGGCGATTCCATGTTGACTCATGGTCATTTCCATGCATTTCACGGTCAATGACCGTGAATCAACACGGAATTGCCGGGAATGACCATGAAATGTGTGGAAATGACCATGAAGTGAAGGGAATTGACCATGAAATGCATGGAAATGACCATGAATTAACATGGAATCATCGGGAATGATCGTGAAATGTATGGAAATGACGATGAAGTGAAGCGAATTGACCGTGAAATGGGTGGAAATGACTGTGAAGTGAAGGGAATTGACCATGAAATGCATAGAAATGACTATGAAGTGAAGCGAATTGACTGTGAAATGCATGGAAATGACCGTGAAGTGAAGGGAATTGACCGTGAAATGCGTGGAAATGACCGTGAATCAACACTTTTATCACCGGAATGACCATAAAATGCATAGAAAAATGACCATGAAGTAAAGCGATTGATCGTGAAATGCGTGAAATGACCGTGAAAGTGAAGAATTACCGTGAAATGTGTGAAATGACATGAATCAATACGAAATCGATCGCGAAATGACCGTGAAATGCATAGAAATGATCGTGATGTGAAGCGAATTGACCGTGAAATGTGTGAAAATGACCGTGAAGTGAAGGGAATTGACCGTGAAATGCGTGGAAATGACCTTGAATTAACACGGAATCACCGGGAATGACCATAAAATGCATAGAAATGACCGTGATGTGAAGTAAATTGACCGTGAAATGCATGAAAATGACCGTGAAGTGAAAGGAATTGACCGTGAAATGCGTGGAATTGACCGTGAATCAACATGAAATCGCCAGGAATGACCGTGAAATGCATGGAAATGATGGTGAAGTGAAGCAAATTGACCGTGAAATGCGTGGAAATGACCATGAAGTGAAGGGAATTGACCGTGAAATGTGTGGAAATGACCGTGAATCATCACGGAATCACTGGGAATGACCATGAAATGCATGGAAATGACCGTGAAGTGAAGGGAATTGACCGTGAAATGTGTGGAAATGACCGTGAAGTGAAGGGAATTGACTGTGAAATGTATGGAAATGACCGTGAATCAACACGGAATTGCCGGAAATGACCGTGAAATGCATGGAAATGACCATGATGTGAAGCAAATTGATCGCGAAATGTGTGGAAGTGACCATGACGTGAAGGGAATCGACCGTGAAATGCGTGGAAATAACCATGAATCAGCACAGAATCACCGGGAATGACCGTGAAATGCATGGAAAATGACAGTGAAGTGAAGCGAATTGACCGTGAAATGCGTGTAAATGACCGTGAAGTGAAGAGAATTGACAGTGAAATGCATGAAAATGACTGTGAATCAACACGGAATCGCCGGGAATGACTGTGAAATGCATAGAAATGACCGTGAAATGAAGCAAATTTACCGTTAAATGCGTGGAAATGACCGTGAAGTGAAGGGAATTGCCCGTGAAATGCATGTAAATTACCGTAAATCAACACGAAATCGCCGGGAATGACGGTGAAATGCTTGAAATTGATCGCGAAGTAAATGAAATGAATGAAATTGACCGCGAACGAATTGAAATTGACCGCGAAGTGAATGAAATGGATTTTCGACCATCGACTTGATGGAATCTTGAAAAATAAACAGGTTGGTTTGATAAAGTAGCTTCTCCTACCCCAAAATCATATAGGGTACGTCAAGTAACTAATTTTGGTTTATAAGATATTCTTGTTAAATGAATAAATAAAAAAATGAAAAAAAGAGAGAAAAAAATTTATATGCTCATATATATATATATATATATATATAAATAGGTATTAGAGAAAATTGTAGGTAGAATAAATTTCTATGTAAAAAAATTTTAAAAAATTAAAAAAATTTCATAGATTGGCACAGACTATAGTTATGGCTACGGTTATAATCCGTAGCTATTGGTAAAATCACCTTCAATACATATCGAATACTATTTGATATGTATCGAAAATTGCAGAATTTTTGAGGCAAACACGCTAGACAGTTCTGGACCTTTTTCAATTAAACGAATGACCTTTGATTCATATTGAAAGAGATATTGAAAGACCTTCGGTACATATAAAAAGACATTAAAATGATAGGGGCTACGACTATGGCTACGGTTATATTCCTTAGCTATAAGTTCCTGATTATTTATTTATTGTTATTATTATTATTATTATTGTTATTATTATTATTATTATTATTATTATTATTTAATATTTTGCTGTTGTAATCCTCGTTGCTTTTTGTGGGTCTTATTATGAGGTATGTGTTATATCCAAATTGTCCATATATTTGGCAAACTCATATTAAGGCTTGAAATGAAAAATAAGATGGATCTAGCTATTAAGTGAACCACATTGTAAAAGGCTTCGGAGGGTTGAACGTCTACCATTGAAACCTTTTTAGGGGTAACAGAAGTTTTGGATCATTATGAAATTTGTTTTTCCTTCATCAGGTCTCTTTGACCTTATGAATGGATTGGATGGAAAATAAATGTTGTAGTAGGCCCTACAAAATTTTTAACGGTGAAAATTTCACGCTGCTCTTTGTGGTGTGGTCTAGTTGATATTTGGGTATGATTTTTTCTTTTTGATAATGCTCCGAAATGATCTCGAAATATGGATGAACGTTGTAGATATAATAAATAAGGGGCCATGTAACTTTGATATCTTTTGAACCGTTCGTACAACTCGGAGATCGAGGAGCGTCAGCGATCGTCTTCGACCAGGCGATCTGCTTCCGGAAAGAAGCAGGGGCATTTTCGACCTGAGAAATGGGGCCGTACAGCTGGGGCTAATTCCTGGGAGGTAAAAAGCAAGTGGGCTTAAAAAGTTGTGGGCCATCTACTGGTCGTACAGTTGGAAATTTCTCTTCTTTATAACTTCTTCCCGTTGAGGCAGTAAAGCATAACCCTCCTCTCCTCCCCCACTCTCTCCCTCTCATGGCATGTCTATTTCTTCGATGGAAATCCCTTTACGTACTCTCGCACCATGCTCCTGCAACTCCTCTTCTTCCTCCAAAGTCCCTCTGTCGGAACCTTCCAGATTTGAAAACCGCAGACCACCAAAAGAATGCAAGGAAGCTGTGTCCTCATCAGCCCTTCTCCCTCTCCTCACCGACGATGCGGATCGTGTCGTGACCGAATCTGCCGCGGCCCAGTCGAATCCAGCGGTCGGTGTTTCTCCAGCGCAGGACTCTCCGAAATCTTCCCATAAAGGCAGAGCGGTTATCAGAAAGAAGAAAAGAACGCCAAGACTTTCTTTTCCTGCTTCTTGTTCTTCTTCCTCTTCCTCTTCTGCTGCTTCTTCTCAGCCGCATGGAGGAGTGAAGCACTTCTCTCTGAGACGCCGGAACCTGTCGGCGCCCTGCGGGCCCCGCCGTGGGCATGATGTCCAGGCCCTCGCGCTTCCTCTAGGGATGTCGATCGCTGCCATAGTTGCGCATGTGAGTGTTTTTTAGATGTCATAGTGAAATTTCTTGATAGAAAATAGTTGCTTTTTTTTTTTTTTCCAAGGAATTAGTTCTTCTTCTTCTTCTTCTTCTTCTTCTTCTTCTTCTTCTTTTCTTTTAGGAAATTGCAATGCTTATGAAATCTCAAAAAAAAAATTTGAAATGCTCATGAATTAGGCTGTGGTTGTTCATCAATGAAATATGGACAGTTAGATGTACCCTCGGGATTTCTGTAGGTTCTTGCATATGATGAAATGTCGAGAGGAATGGTGGGCTCAAAACGCTGTCAAATTCTCTCAATTGAACCAGCTATTGCAATGCAATCCATGTGCTAGTGATATAGAATGGATGAGAAAGGAGAAATAAGAGAAGAATGGTTTTTTGCACACCCCACAATTCATTTTTAGGGTTTTCTCCCTCTTCAAGAGAATGCTCTCTCTCTCTCTCTCTCTCTCTCTCTCTCTCTCTCTCAATTCCAATATTCATTACCACACGGCATCCACAAACACATTACAAACATGCCCGAGTTTGACATCTTAGAGCAGCTTTAGGTAGACCCCAAGGAGCTGATTTCCATCTGAGAACTGCTGTATACATCCCAGAAGCATGCCGGCATATTCTTTAGCGTGCTCAAGTCAGCTCACATTCCCAAGGCCACTGCAAGGCCTTCAAGAAATCCCATCACCTTTACCAAAACATATGCATCATACAGGCCATCTGCACATTAAGCCTCTCTATGTATATATAATGTCACCTGTGGACTGAAATTTTCCCTCCCTTTTATTCTCTCGTGTTTATCACTCTCATATCTTATTACGATCTCCTAAGGTAATGGACAGTTTTTGCATTGATTTTTTTTTTTTTGAGAGTGAGCAATTTTTTTTAATAAACAGAGCGCCAAAAAGTGTAAAAGCTAGGAGGCCAAAGCCAGCCAGCCAGCCAAAGTTTACTACAATTATTATCAATATCCCCACCCAGACACAGCTCAATCAATAATCAGGCCCCTTGCACATATCTTAACCCATCCCAAAGCTTTTTTTTTTTTTCTTTTTTGGAAAGATAACGAGACTTGTATTAAAAGAAATGAAAAAAAAAAAAAAAAAACAGAAACAAAAGCACCAGCTGATACTACTGAGATAGCAGACAAAGGCTACATGCCAAGAAACCAAAAATCAGAATCCTTCAAGGATTCAACATGGGTAACCCATCCCAAAGCATAACTCAAGTTCCTAAAGCATTTTCCGTTTCTTCTTCCAAAATTGCCCAAAGACCCACCAGTAAACATAGATGCCAAATGCCTTTCCTCTCATTTCCAACCATCATCCCTTGAAAACCTAAAAGATAGTAACCAACAGATCTCGGGTGCCCCAAGAGACGTTGAACTTGAGAAGGAAAAAATAAAATCCATAACCTACTTAATGTAGGGGCATTTTCACATAGGGCTCGAGTGGGGTGGCCTATGGGATGCAGGGGCACACACGAGGTGGGCGGCCTGTGTGAGACGGGTGGCTCAAGTGAGGTGGATGGCTCGTGTGAAGCGGTACCCATGTGATGTGGGGGCCACAAGGGGGGTTCGGCCGAGATCTTAACCCATGGGATGTGGGGCCTGGGCTATGAGATAAAAGGGATTAATTCTCCATGCTCTATCAATTCGAGCTTTTAGAGCAAGTGGTTAATTGTCCTGCATCACTACTGGTAAATGGGCAGTGAAGAAAAAGATGATTAACTATCTCCATATTAGGCATGCACATGAGGCAAACATTTGGAAGCACCATTCGCCATTTTTGAAGATTATCCACAGTCTATACCCTCTCCCTTTGAGCCACGCAAAAGTTGCTACTCTCGGCGGAGCTCCACAAGACCAAGCATACTTAGTGGTATTGATGACCCCATCAGATCCATTTCAATGCACCGAATCATAGAAGAACTGCACAGAGAAGCATCTAGATTTCTCCCATTGCTAGACCATCCCATCTTTTTCTCAATGACTGGGCTACAAACCTCAATGAAATTTAGCAATGAAATCAACTCATCAATCTCTTCCTCAGACAAAAGCAATCGGCATGGAGGGGCCCGCACCCGAAATTCTCCACTTACCGAAAAACATTTAGGTATTGAGACATTTCAATCCACTGAAAGGCCGGCCATTCTTGGAAATAAAGCTTTCAAAGGTTCCTCCCTAATTCACACATCTTCCTCGGAAGCAGATATTTTCTCCATCACCTAGCACAAACTCCGCCCCTTGAGTAAAGAGGCCTTTTTCAGAAATAAAACTTTTCCAAATTGCCGAATCTCTATACAACGAAGTATCCTTAATGCATCATCCATCTTTGCTACACCCATACTTACTAGATACATTGTCCCTCCAAAAAGCACCTTCCTCCATCCCAAAGTGCCATAGCCATTTAGCCAACAACATTTTATTCATGTCTCCCATATCTCTAATACCAGCCCCACCTTCATCATATCCCTTACATACCTCTTTTCAACTCAGCAGGTGAAATTCATTTGTGCCTTTGGCCCCTTACCATAGAAAGTCCTGCCTCAATTCATCAATCTTTGCCAAAATAGACGCTGGGCATGGAATAATGACATAAAAGTACACAGGCAGATTTGAAAACGCGGCTTTGATTAACGTGATGCAGCCCCCAAGAGACAAGTATCAGTTTTTCCATCTTGCAAGTTTCCTTTCCACCCTCTCCACAGCCACATCCCACAAATGTTTAGGAGGCTTACCTGATGGGGACATCATGCGCACCCCCTCTACGCACACCACCCCCTCTACGCACGTACGCACGCAGAAGGAGGGCCCCACCATTGATCTGGCTCGATGACGACGTCCAGGGAAAGCCTCCTAGCTAGAAGACGAAGTTTTGGTTCAAAATGGTGGGCCCGATAGTCAAGAAAAGCCCATCATGGGATCTCATGATCGTGGCCCACTCGTCGGATTGATTTCATATTTTAGGTTTTGCTTATTGTTATTATTTAGAACATCGTGAGCGCTTTAGATTTCTTTGTTTGATTTTTATTTTAGTTTACTTCATCGCCAAGTAATAGGTTGCGCACATGGCGCAAGTTTTGGGGTATAGGGTTTTCTTATAAATAGAAACCCCTTGTAACTTTTTTCATTCATTGAAGATTAATAAAAATTATGCGTTTTCCTACTCTTTGAGTTGCAGAGCCTAATTGGGTGCGAAGCCCTCCCTTCATCGAAGGGTTAACTACCGTGGTGTGAAGCCACATCTATCCCAATTCGCCCCCATCCATTGCCATCTTTACTACCCATCTTCTATCATCCCTTCTTCTCATCTCACCCCATCATCTACACTTCGAATCAATCATGTATTGCAGCAATTCTCCTCCCGAAAGCAGAATTTCAGAATCTGGCCCTACAGGAGGGCTGAAACTTCGGTAGAGCACCTCGCACAAACCGTACATCGGGTCGAGCTGAGATTTGGGGGTTTTGGAGTCCATTACTGGCCGATCGAGGCCAAGGTGGTCTTTTTCTGAATAGTGGGCCCCACACACGTACGATTGAGATCACACGCATGTGCGTCTAGGCCATTGTTGTTGTCCACGCGTGCGGTACTTCTCTGGTTCATCTCTGTTTTCTCTTTCACTCCGCTTTCACCCCAAATCCCTAAACCTAACCCTAAATTACTCAAATCTCCAATTTTATGCCCCTTTTCTCACCCTAGGGTTCCTTGATTTGAAATTGGTGAATCTCTTGGATTAAGGACTGATTACTATGCATGTGTGGATGATTATTTCTTATTTTTTAGTATCGTTTGGTTCATAATTTTTATTGATCCAGCCCTATCATGTGTAGGCCTAGACCCACATAGATTCCCCTTAATTGAATGTTTGGATTTTCATATGGGATATAAAATTTGTGTAATTGTTTCTGAACTAAGGTGATCTTAAGCCTGAAATCTTGCATATCATATTTAATTTTCATGTCCTGCATCAAATTTGGTATCAGAGCTTAGGGTTCTTGTAGGGGAATTCATTACATGTTTAGGGTTTGGTTGTTTATGTCCATTACGCATCAATTCTCATCATATATGACTGTTTAGAAGCCCATAAACCCTGACATAAGTTGCTGAAATTTTATGGTATCCCCTTATTTGAATTATTTTAGAAATTAACTTAGCTTTCTATTTATAGGTTTAGAAACTTTCATTTTCAGTTTTTTAGAAACTAATTTCTTAGAAACTTTCTTAATCTGTTTTTAGAAACTAATTTGCTTTCCTTTTTCTTTTTTAAAAATTAGTTTACTTTCCTTTTTCTTTTTTAGAAACTAACTTACCTTCTATTTTTAGAAACTTTCCTTTTTCTTTTTCTTTAGAAACTAGGTTGTTTTTTTTAGAAACTTTTCTAATTTGTTTTTTTGTTTTTTTTTAGAAGCTTTCCTAATTTGTTTCTTTAGAAACTTTCCTAATTTGTTTTTAGAAACTTTCCTTTTTCGTTTTTAGAAACTTTTTTAATTTGTTTTTTTTAGAAACTTTCCTAATTTGTTTTTTTTAGAAACTTTCCTAATTTGTTTTTTTAGAAACTTTCCTAATTTGTTTTTCTTAGAAACTTTCCTTTTTCGTTTTTAGAAACTAGGTTGCTTTTTTAAAGAAAATTTCCCAACTTGTTTAAAAAAACTTTCCTTTTTCGTTTTTAGAAACTAGGTTGTTTCTTTTTATTTTTATTTTTCTTTTATTATTATTATTATTATTTTTTAAATCTTATATTTTGACAACCATATTACTGAATTTTGGTTGGCAGCCTACACTAAACATGGAACGATTGCAAGAGCCACTTAACAAGTTGTTCCAAAAGTTGGAGTTTTTAATTAAGCGCTTAGAAATGGACCAATGCTTTGATAATCTTATATTTTGACAACCATATTGCTGAATTTTGGTTGGCACCCTACACTAAACATGGAATGATTGCAAGAGTCACTAAACAAGTTGTTCCAGAAGTTGGAGTTTTTAATTAAGCGCTTAGAAATGGACCAATGCTTTGAATAGCTTGATGTACACATTACCTGACTAAAGACCATCGTCAGGACAAACCCCACCATTGGGGTAGATGTTCAATCTCAGGCAGGTGGCCTAGTGGACAGACCAATGAATGGAGTTGGTGAAGGAATCAATTATGGGTGTGCACCTGTGCACCTAACCCATGAGAGACATCAAAACCATTATTTTGAGGGGTACGGCATGTGCGGCCTTGTGGCTGGAGAGAGTGCTCCAGAAGGTAGTATAGAGTTACCTACCGAGGCCATTCCGATAATGGATGAGTTACGTGATGTCTTTCCTAATGATCTACCGGATGAGTCTCCCCCTAGGAGGGATATAGACCACACCAGAACATGGGACACCGTAATACTTACAGCCGAGTTTACGTTTAATAGTTCTGTCGATAAGTCCACAGGTCTCAGTCCTCATGAAGTCGTTACTATTTATAAACCTGGGAAACATATGATCTTGTCCCTATGTCACTGTCCCAGAGGGTGTCAGAGCCTGTAGAGTCTTTTGTGCATCACATTCATTCATGGCATCAAGAAATCAGGCAAAAGATCACTACTAGTAATCAACATTACAAATTTTCTATAAACCAACATAAACGTTTCAAAGAATTCAATATTGAGGACTTTGTGATAGTCCGCATCTGGCCCGAGCGGTACCCTTCGGGGGCCGTTCATAAGTTACATGAGTGTAGCGCTGGACCTTTCAAAATTATAAAACGAAACGGTCTAAATACATATGAGGTAGATCTTTCACCTTGTATGGGAATTGGTTCCACATTCAACGTGGAGGATCTAGTTACTTTTCAAGCGGCCACTGATACTTTGTCCGACCCTTCGCCTACCCGCCCTCATTCCCCATATTTATCCCTTGAACCATGACCCCTTCCCGACCCTTTTTTCCAGCCTCTACCTCCCATACCCACTCTTTCTGACCTTTCTTCCCAGCCTCTACCTCCCATACATACCCTTCCCAACCCATTTTCTCAGCCTCTTTACCTCTCATACTACCCGTCTCGACCCATTTTTCCAGCCTCTACCTCCCATACCTACCTGTCCCGACTCATTTTCCCAACCTCTACCTCCCATACCTACCCGTCCCGACCTATTTTCCCAGCCTCTACCTCCCATACCTACTCGTCCCGACCATTCTTTCCAGCCTCTACCTATCATACCTAACTTTCACACACCCAGAGAAGAAATAGAGGATATTCTGGACCATCAGATAATATCCACGTCGGACAACGGGTTTCAGAAGTACCTAGTTAAATGGAAGTCACGCCCAGCTTCAGACAGCACGTGGCTCACTGAGGAGAAGCTTCAGAGACTTGATCCTGACATCCTGCATCGGTTCAGGAGTTTTATTTCGTCAGTGGCGAAATCTTCGCAGCCGGGGAGAATTGATAGGGACATCATGCGCACACTCGCACGCACACTACCCCCTCTACGCACATACGTACGCAGAAGGAGGGCCCCACCATCGATTTGGGTCGATGACGACGTCCAGGGAGAGCCTCCTAGCTAGAAGATGAAGTTTTAGTTCAAAAAGGTGGGCCCGATAGTCAAGAAAAGCCCATCATAGGATCTCATGATTATGACCCATTCGTCGGATTGATTTCATATTTTAGGTTTTGCTTATTGTTATTATTTAAAACATCGTGAACGCTTTAGATTTCTTTGTTTGATTTTTATTTTAGTTTACTTCATCGCCAAGTAATAGGTTGCGCACATAGCGCAAGTTTTGGAGTATAGGGTTTTCTTATAAATAGACACCCCTTGTAGGTTTTTTCATTCATTGAAGATTAATAAAAATTTTGCGTTTTCCTACTCTCTGAGTTGTAAAGCCTAATTGGATGCGAAGCCCTTCCTTCATTGAAGGGTTAACTGCCATGTTGCGAAGCCACATCTATCCCAATTCGCCTCCATCCATCAACATCTCTACTACCCATCTTCTACCATCCCTTCTTCTCATCTCACCCCATCATCTACACTTTGAATCAATCATCTATTGCAGCAATTCTCCTGCCCACAGCATAATTTTAGAATCTGGCCCTATAGGAGGGCTGAAACTTCGGTGGAGCAGCACACACAAACTGTACATCGGATCGAGCTGAGATTTGGGGGTTTTGGAGTCCATCACTGGCCGATCAAGGCCAAAGTGGCCTTTTTCTGAATAGTGGGCCCCACATACGTGCGGCCAAGATCACACGTATGTGCGTTTGGGCCATTGTTGTTGTCCACGCGTGCGGTACTTCTCTGATTCGTCTCTCTCCTCTCTTTCACTCCGCTTTCACCCAAAATCCCTAAACCCAACCCTAAATTACTCAAATCTCCAATTTTATGCCCATTTTCTCACCCTAGGGTTCCTTGATTTGAAATTGGTGAATCCCTTGGATTAGGGACTGATTACTATGCATGTGTGGTTGATTATTTCTTATTTTTTAGTATCATTTGGTTCATAATTTTTATTGATCCAACCCTATCATGTGTAGGCCTGGACCTGCATAGATTCCCCTTAATTGAATGTTTGGACTTTCATGTGGGATATGGAATTTGTGTAATTGTTTCTGAACTAACGTGATCTTAAGCCTGAAATCTCGCATATCATATTTAATTTTCATGTCCTGCATCATTACCAATACAAAGGGGCAAATTGAGATATGTGGATGGAAACTCTTCCGCCTTGCAACCAAACATAGAAGCCAACTCTCAAATAGTTTCCTTAGGCAAACGGACCCCCAACATTATGCTCTTTGCAATATTGTCCTTTAGACACGACTCGGCTTCAAAACATTGGATGATCATCCTGAACTTATCCACCATTCCCACATTGGCATAAAAAAATAGGAGCGTATCGTCAGCGAATTGGAGATGGGAGACCAGAGGGCTTATCTTATGAACAGAAAATCCACTAAAAAGTCCAATTGCTTGTCGTTGTACCAACATTTTACCAAGAGCTTCCACTAATGATACAAAAAAATGCACAATTTGCTCTCTATAGTGATGCTTCGAAATGTGATATGTTGGATGCATGTGTCCATATCCAAACACCTCATTAGCTTTCAACCTGATCTTGAATGCCTGTGTGATGAATTCAAAGTGCAAAGCGTCATTTGGATCGTTGTGTTACCTTTCCGAGTCACAAATTTCTCTCGAAACTGGCTCATAGAAGAAATCTATGCATTTTATTGGTGTGATTTTTCCGCAAACCACTTGCCTCTATAGCCTTTTTTTAGTAGGGGCAAACTCATATGATTGGTAGAATAGTTGCGAAACATGAATCCTTTGGATGTAGTGATTAAATTATGATATAAAAAGAAATCTCATTTATTGTGTTCAAAAATGAAAATGAGTTTGTTGGAATAGCCTTTTTTTTTTTTTTTGGATTCACAGAATATCTTTTCTCACCATACTTATTGACACAGTAGTTCGATGAAGTTTTTTCTTCAGTAGAAAACAAACTTTACTTTAAGAAAGTAATGGCAAGGTGATGCAGGACATGAAATTCAAATATGATGTGCAAGATTTTCAGGCTTTAGATCACACTAGTTCAGAGACAATCACACAAAATTTCACTTCCTACATAACGTCAAGCACTCAACAAGGGGAATCTGTGCGGGTCTAGGCCTACACAGACTAGGGTTGGATCAGTAAAATTATGGACCAAACGATACTCAAAGGGAAGTAAAAATCATCCACACATGCACAACAATCAGTCCTTAATCCAAGGGATTCACCAATTCCAATTCAGAGAACCTTAGGGTAAGAAAATGGGTAAATAAATTGAAAGTAATACAATTTAGGGTTAGGGTCAGGGAGAATAGGTATGAGAGGAGTAAAATAGGCGGAAATCTGAACCTAGAGATAGTCCCCGCGCGCGGACAGCGGACTAGGCCTGTCGCACGTGCGCAGGGGTCTGGCCGCACGCATGGGGGGGCATCGAACGCTGAAAGCGCCTCCTTGGCTCTGGTTGACCAGGGGAGGGCTTCAAAATCCCCAAGTTTTGTGTCGATCGGATGCACGATCTGTGCATGGTGCTCCGCCGAAGTTTCAGCCCTCCTACAGGGCTAGAATCTGGAATTCTGCTGTAAAGAGGAAAACTATTGCAATAAAAGACAGATTTGAAGCGCGGATGGTGGTAGGAGATGAGAAATAGAGATGGTAGAGGATGGGGGTGAATCAGGATCGATGTGGCTTTGCACCACGGTAGTTAGCCCTTCAATGAAGGGAGGGCTTCGCACCCAATTGGATTTCCACAACTTGAGAACTCAAAGGAGTAAAAAAACGCAAAATTTTTATTAAGCTTCAATCAATAAAAAAAAAAAAAAAAAAAAGAAAGAAAGAAAGAAAGAAAAAACTACAAGGGGTGCTTATTTATAAAAAAACCTTATACCCCAAAACTCGCACCATGTGCGCAACCTATTATATGGCGATGAAGTAAACCAAAATAATAACTAATCAAAGAAATCTAATGCGTCCATGATATTCTAAATAACATTAATAAGCAGACCTAAAATATGAGATTAATCAGACTAATGAACCACGATCACGAGATCCCATGATAGGCTTTACTTGACTACCAGGCCCACTCCAACGAACCAAAACTCAGTCTTCTAATTAGGAGGCCCTCCCTGGATGTCGTCATATATCCAGATCGATGGTGAGGCCCTCCGTCTTCTTGTGTACGTGTGGGGAGGGGGGCTACATGTGCGCGAGATGTCCCCATCACAAGGGATGAAGTTTAGATATGAAGTATCTTTTAAAAAAATAGATATAAAGTTCTCCTGGACTACTTTCTCCCATCAGGCAACCCCTTAGCTGTTCTTTTATCAAATTAGTATGAACTAACCATTATGTGAAGGCTGATGAATAATGGAAAATAAATCTAGATAACTTGATGCCCCTTTAGGTGAGTGCATGAAACTTACCTTCGATGGTTTTTAGAAATAACATCGGACATGTTTTAGGTTATGACTGTTGTGCAGTAACTCTGGGTTTGACTAGTTCCTTGGGCATTGAAGCTAACCCTCTTTCTTTTGTGCTCTAGGTTCCTTAAACCTGTTTTGATTTCTGGTTGGTATCGAACTGAAAAGGGGGCATGGTTTGTGAAATAATGTGAACCAACTGAACTAGATTTCTAATGAACAAGTGTTCTCACAATGTTCATGGCATTGTTCTCATGTTCATTGAAATCTGAAACACTCAAATAGGTGTGCACACCTGGTAGCCAAGAGGGCATCTTTGAATGAATCTGAATGGTTGAGGTTGCTTCTTGTTGTGAATGAAAGTAGAGATTTACTATGAAAAATGAATATTAAAGCAATCAAGATTGCTGGCTGCAGCAGAGCAATGAAGGTGCTGTTGTTTATTGGAGAGGGGAAAAAATGTTGAGAACCTTTGGTTGGTGTAAATTGTTTTTGCAAGTACTGGTGGTGTGTTTGGTTTCAGCTTCGTAATGAACTAAGATGATGTTGAATAGTGTTTTGCCAGGAACCACTACAAAGAGATGATCAGCATAGGCAAACATCTCGACAATGATCATCATTCAATGATGTGTGCTGCTGCTCTAATCTTCATCACATCTCTATCTCTTCTTGTCGTCACACACCCCTCGTGTTCATTGAAATCTTGAACTCTCAAATAGGTGCACACACCTGGAAGTCAAGGGAGCATCTTTCAATGAGCCTGAGCAATTGAGGTTGTTTTTCGTTGTGAATGAAAGTAGAGATTTGCTATGAAAAGCGAACATTAAAAGCAAACAAGATTGCTGATGCTGCAGCAGAGCAATGAAGGTGCTGTTGTTTATTGGAAAGGGGAAAAGATGCTGAGATCATTATGTTAGTGTACATTGTTTTTGCGAGTACTGGTGGTGGGTCTGGTTTCAGCTGCATAATGAATTAAGTTGAAGTTGAATAATATCCTGCCAGGAGCCACTATGAAGAGTTGATCAGCATAGACAAACATCTCGACAATAATCATTTGTTAATGATACGTGCAGCTTTCTTTAATCTTCATTACAGCTCAGTCCCCCTCCCCTCCCCCAGAAAAAAAAAAAAAAACTTGACCTCCTTATGTTTATGATTTTATTTTCCTGATGATTGTATTAATTTCAGGTTCTGGACCGGAAGGATGCTGCAGGAGAAAGGTTTCCAGCAGACAATCTTTCTATGGTACCCTTCTTCAATGATCCTTTAATTAGTACCCTTCTTCAATGATCCTTTAATTAGTAACCATATGATGCATTCATGCTGTAAAACTGTAGCTTTTGCTGTCAAGTTGATGCTAGATTATGGAAAATGTAGTAATTCGATTATGTTACCATCCTGCAGATCTGCATAGCAGCTGTGAAGGAGTCTGTGGCGAGTGTAAGTCATAATATGAACCACTTAACTGTCTATAGCTTTCGTTTTTGAGGTTAAGTTTTTATCTAATTAGTTATGCAAAGTCATATCAAAAGCGGAGATTCTAGTGTAGCAATTCTGCCTTCTTTTGTGATGGTTTGTTTTGGATAGGTCTTTGGAGACAGATTTGAAGGTTTCATGAGAAACTTTGAAACATCATTTGGCAGCACGCTGAAGACATTGCGACTGCTCAACCAAGTTTCTCTTAATGAGGAAGGAGGTTCTTTATGCACTTCTGATGTTATACATTCTCATTTGAAAGGCCCGCCTGTTCTTGACACTCATACACAACCTGCTGAAGGCATTGAAACATCATTTGGCAGCACACTGAAGACATTGCGACTGCTCAACCAAGTATCTCTTAATGAGGAAGGTGGTTCTTTATGCACCTCTGATGTTATAGATTCTCATTTGGAAGGCCCGCCTGCTCTTGACACTCATACACAACCTGCTGATGTCAAAGCCATCCATGAGAATGCCCCATCGAATTCTGTAAACCGTGAGCTCATCCTGCATGGTGATATAAACCAACAGCTGGCAAGTCTTTCTCAAAGTGTATCTGGTTCCGGATATAATCAACGTGCCTTGAGTACCTTTGAAAAATCTGTCATGGAGCAAGCTCGCTCGAATGACCTCAAGATGTATGAGCTCGCTTTTGTCATGAAACGGTTGCAGTTAAAAGAATCACAGCTGGCACTCTCTTCTGATTCAAATATTTTGGAGAGGTGTAAACTATCTATGGGAATATCTAAGGCATCTTTCAAAGCGGAGAAATTTAAGAGCCAGCTGGAGGATACAAGGCATGCCGAACTACTAAAGAAGTGTATAGACTGCCTTGTTGCTGGCCTGCTTATAATGTCAGCCTGCCTCATATATGGGGCTTATGTTTATTCGTACAAACGTATCTCGGAGGCCACTGACTCATGTACATCTCCACCCAAGGTACCCGACAATTTTATTTTTTATTTTTATTTTTCCGGACAGGTAGATGGATTGCATTCTCGTTAGTTTCTAATGGTGGGGATTCATCTACTTTACACGTGGGATAAATGTATGCCAATGTAGAGCATCCATATTGTAGGGCCCATTGTGTATGGAAGGCAATGTGAAACTTGCACTTACAATTCTAACTGTCCAATTGAATGACAATCCAAGGGATGGCTAAAAATACCTATTCGGCAGGCAAAATGAGATGGTTAAGATTGTTTGATCAGTGTGATAATTTGGGGTTAGATTCCATCCACATCAGCACCCATGTTTTGGCTGGTTGGATTGCTTCACACGTATGCCATACAGTGGTCGAGTCACTAGTATTTATAAATTGGGGTGAAAGCAGACCATAATCTAGCCGGTCTGTCCTTGCTTTCAACCAGTGGAACACTTGCTGTCATTGTGTAACTCAAGGAAATGTTAATTGTTTCTTTAATTTGGTCTCAGGAATCGAAATCTTGGTGGGTTCCAAATCCAATGTCATCTGTTACGTCAGGGTTTCATTCTCTCAAATGCCATGCCACAGTTCTGAGCCGCATGCTGTTTGGAGTGCTGATGATATTGGTGATCGCTTATTCACTTCTCCAACGTTCGGCGACTTCAAGGCAGACCATGCCAGTGACGGTCATCTTATTGCTGTTAGGAGTTGTCTGTGGCTTTTTTGGCAAGCTGTGTGTTGACACTTTAGGCGGGAGCGGATATTGCTGGCTTTTGCATTGGGAGACACTCTGTTTGCTGCATTTCTTTGCGAATGTCTGCACGCCTTTTCTGTTTTGTATTCTGCACGGTCCTCTTTCCATGTCTCAAGGGGCCCAACGGCAGGTCTTGTTGCCATACTGGATTCGGCGAGTCGCATTTTATAGCACCATGCTTTTGTTTCTCCCCGTGCTGTGCGGTCTGATGCCATTTGCATCACCCCATGACTGGAAAGAGCACATCTCCTCCCTTGTGGCAGATTAGTTATTTGATCCAGTTTTTGGGGAGAGAAGCTGAAATTTTCTAAGTACTGCAGAGATGGCGGTGGGGCATGGGAAGCACTGTGGAAGTTCAAAGGCCTCTTTATACGATTGCTGGGTCCTGGTGATGGTATGACTGCAGTTTGAAAATGGTTGCTGCCCAAGGTGTGCCATGACGGCTGCTACAGGGCTGGCCGTTACTTAATGGTAACGGTACGCATTACAGGCTGGTACAGTTTTTTTTTCCAAAAAGAAAAAAGAAAAGGAGAGACCGTAACAGCCATTGTCCACAACGGCTGTTATGATACACAACGGCTGTTACGGACTGTATCATAACGATAATAGTGGTGGCCATTGCAGCCACAGTTGCCGTTACAGAATGCCATGTTGCTGCCCCATCAACGACCAAGGGTTCGAGTACCTAATTTTCTGTTAATCAACAGATCATCACCATCATCATCTTACCTTTTTCTCCAGTAGTTTCTAGTGAGCTTTTATATATATAAATATAATTATTTTATGTATACTTCATCGTCAATTTGTTAAGAAGGAAGGCATCCCTTATTTGTCTCATTTAAAGTGAAGAGAAGTTCCCTGAGTTAGGAATTATATGTTCCTATACTATCATCAGCTGAGAGTTGCTACAAGTGGGCCCATATTTGCTGATCTAGTTGATCCTGTTGGCCCCCTGTGGTTAATTGGGCCATGCATAAAAAATCTATGGTTCACTTGCCAATAGTGCCATCATCTAGCTTTAGTGTCCACATGTCAAATGTGCTAATGCCACTGTACAACTTCAAGCACCTCACATGTGCATAGCATGCTGCAATTTAGCTTAAAGTGCCTGCATATGTTGTGTATGCCTCATGTGCCATTGTTCATCTCTAAGCATCCCACATGTGCCACATGTGCTAATCTAGCACATCCTAGCAAAATTTTTTAAGTTTTTTTTTTGGTCAAATAGCAAGCTTGAAAATAGATCCTAAATTTCTAGCAAAAGTTTGTTGAAAAAGAAAATGAAATTCCTTTCTCATGCTTTTGATGAATCCAAATAGGCCTGCCCTTATGGGAGCATTTGGATTATAAGTTACTTTACATAAGCTACTTATGCCTCAAGTAGCTTATCTTGATTTGTACTTACTCAGCACATAAGTATGTTTAGTAAACTATGTACCTATCAGTCAAAAGATAGAAAGATATGTTTGGTTTGCAACATCACTTAAGTACTTACCCTCAAGTTTGTTTGGTCCACCTTTAATATTTACTGTCCATAATCTGCCCTAACTCTTGATGTCGACCATTCATTATGTTGGGCTCACCTTGGCCTTGTCTTTAATGTAAACTGCCCATCCTATGCAGCCTACCTTCAATGTGGACCACCCTCCTTGCAAGGCCCACCTTTGATGTGGGCTATACATCATGTAGGACCCACCTTGGATGTGCAATGCCCATCATTTTGGACATTGGATTTGGGCCATCCATCATGTGGGGCCCACTTTTAATGTGGAATGTCCATTGCGTGGGCCCCACCTATGATGTGCGTCTTTCATCATGGGGGCCCACTTTGATGTGGGTCATCTACCATATGAGACCAACCATCAATGCCATTGCCCATCATGTGGGATCCACTTTCAATATCCACCATGCATCATGTGGAGCCCGCCTTTGATGTGCATAGTCCATCATGCGAGGCCTGCCTTGGAAGTGGGCTATTCATCGTTAGGAGCGGACCTTTGATGTGGACTGTCCATTATGTGGGAGCGAGCATAGAGGCCACATGATCCGAATGGGGTCCACTCATCACTAACGTGACAGCAATAAATAGCAGGTACCGTTGTTTTAAAATAATCAACAATATAACTTGTAGCGTGGTGAGTATGTAACTTGAGTCAGACCGTACCATCCTAGCCCCACGTTGGACACTTTGGATAGACCACAAACCAAACATTGCACTTCCATGATATCCTAGCTGCACCATTGGATGAGCATCTACTTGATGGGCAAAATGAAAATGGCCAACCGTCCGCATTCAACAAACAAGGATCCATAATTAAGAGATCAAGATCGTTCCATCAATCTGATATATTGCTATGGCCAATCTACAGTGGGTCTCACGATTTGGGCCGTTTGATTTGAGTTTAACATATGCCGCATATTTGATACTCTGGTAGGGCAGGGTGTGCGTGGTTGATACTCCAGCAGGGCAGGGAATAATGGTTCGTATGTGGGCACTTGAACTGTGCAGATTAAATCTGTACACGTGGCATATGTTAGATCAAATTGAACTGTCCAGATTGTGAGAGACCACCATAAATGCATCATCGTCCAAAAATTCAGATTAATTGAAACATCCCACACACGGATCAATGCACAATGCTTGTTGGAGATGCTGGAGCCCTCCTCTCTTCAGTAGTTTTTGTGTAGGTTGAAAAGCGAAGAGAGAAAATTTAACAAAATGAGTTACTTTGCTAAAAAGTTGCTTATTTAAGTTTAATAACCAAGCTAAATTAAAAAAGTAGCTTATTAATTTACATTATATATATATATATATATATATATATATATATATATATATATATATATATATAAAGCTACTTATTTGGTGGTATCCAAATGGGCCCTACCAAACTGCCTCCATTGAATATATTTTGCTTTTTTTAAAAAAAATTGAAACTCTGAATAAATACACATAAATGCTTATTTTTAAGGGATTTGTATTTATTTTCATTAGATAAAAATATCTAACTGTATATCTTCACAGCACTTAACCCTTTTTGCATGTTAGTACTCTATGAAAAGGCACCTAAATTCGTACACAAATGTCATTTTATCAAAAATTTAAATGAAAACTCTTTAGTAAAGCCTCATAGAAGCATATTCCTAAACCGTTTAGCTCCCTTTAAAATCAGAACCATAAGTAAAGGCAATTGGACGCATATATTTGAAATGTGTAATTTTTTATTTCTTATTTTTTTCCCACGTTAAAGATATAGATAAACGATCCTAAAACTTATCCTTGAAGCATTTGTCACTCTGTTCAGATTAATCTTTAGGTAAAGGCATTTAGTCGTCTTTGCATGTTTAAACTCCATTAAAAGACACTTAAATATCCATCCTTATGGCATTTAACCATTTTGTCAAATTAAAACTTTAGGAAAAATGACTGAAATTTAGCAATATTTGAAATTAAAGCTCTACATAAAGGCGTCTAAACGCCTATTCTTGAAATATGTAATTTTTTTCTTATTAAAATAATAAATAAAGGCATTTATATACCCACTCTCGAGGCATCTTTCTCTATTTATGTTAAGAGTACAGGAAAAAGGCACTTAAATTGCACCTCGAAATGCATTTTTGCTCTATTTTTTACTTTTATTTTTAAAAGAAACTTTATGTAGAGTCATTTAGGCAAATACTTATTTTTAAGGTATTTGTTTTATCATTTTAAAATTCTAGATAAAGGTGCTAAATGCCGGCATTTAGCATTTAGCACCTTTATCTAGATGCATTTAGCCTTCATTCTGTGTTAAGATTTTCCAAAAGAGGCACTTGATTGTGTATTTCTAGAGCTAGATTTTGGACGCTTTTTAGAACATATATATATATATATATATATATATATATATATATATATATATATATATAGAGAGAGAGAGAGAGAGAGAGAGATGAACATCAACAGATCGAGAGATTCCATAGTGGGCACGAACGCCCAAAATCAGATCAATCCATTACTCATATGGGCCACAACATCTAAAACCATAAGTATACATGCAAAAAACATATAAAAGCACAGGTGGGACCCACAAGTTTTCCATGCACCTGAAACTTGGTCTGAACCCTCATTCAAGTGGGACACACATAATGGATGGGCTAGATTTGCAAAAAACATCTCGGTGGACCCTCAAAAATGGTTATGAATATTTTAATGGTACACGGCCCCTCTGCACTTCTGTATGTGGTGTGGCCCAATAAAGTCACGAATTGACTTGATTTTGGACCGTCCAGGCTCACCATGGAATGGTGCATCTGGTGGACAGTGTTGATGTTCGGAATGAATCACGGTGGGGCCCACCCAGCTCGACCTCATGGACAACCGCTTTACGCTTGAGCACATAGTACCTTTTCCCTATATATATATATATATATAAAGAGGGAGAGAGAGAGAGAGTCATGCTCCCTGCGCACCTATGCACGTGCATGCCTTTGCACACGTGCCATGGGTGTCTAATCTGAACAGTCCATGTGATGCGGAATCCCGTGAAACCCCATGTAGCAAATTTTCACCCCGATCTAAAATTCTGGTGGGCCATAGCAAAGAGAAACGCAAATCAAGGGAGAAAATTGTTTTCATTTTTCATGGCCCATCGAAGTTTTAGATCAAAGTAAAACTTGGGCCTAGGGAGTTTCACGAGGTGCTGCTTCACATGAACGGTTCAGATTTTGGATCCACATCACGTATGATGGGTTTTCAAAAAGTTCGTACATAGTACGTACGAACTGGTTCGCAGGTGAGCGTTTCCGTGTGTGTGTGTGTGTGTGTGTGTGTGTGTGTGTATATATATATATATATATATATATATATATATATATATATATATATATATATATTATATATACACACATACACACTGTATTTGTGATTCATATTAAAATTATATATAATGGCACTCGTATGCTTGTTCTTAAGATATTTATCCATTTTTCATGTTAAAAATCTAAGAAAATTTGTCGTAATGTCTACCTTAAATGCATTGATTGTCATTTTCAAATTAAAACTAAGGGTCCTTTGGCACATAGATTCGAAGGATTAGAGGGTATTCTAAATCCATTAGTCATTTGGCAACATTAATTGGAGGGTATTTTGAACCCAAATCCTCACTTTTGGTGAGTTTCACAATTTCTCCCTTCTCCTTTGATTACCATTCATCTTCCTTTTGCGCTCATTTTTAAAGGTAAGAGAGTTGCGTGTGTAACATATATGTTATTAGGCTATTAATTTATTGTACACATGACTTGCCAATGACATTTAAAATAATTAAATTACCAATTGTATCATTAAAATTATATCAATAAAATGATTCAAGTGGTCCAAACATTAGCCATATAAATCAACTATTAAAAAATATTAGTTAGTTGCTTGATTTGTATTCTTGTGCATATGACCTATATGAGGCTTGGAATTTCATCTCTCTCTCTCTCTCTCTCTCTCTCTCTCTCTCTCTCTCTCTATATATATATATAATATATATATATATATATATATATATATATTTCAATGAGCTTATTACAATCATTACGTCAAAAATCACGTATGTACACTAATTAGAAATATTAAAATTGATTTAATAATTAAATTCAAACTGATGTAAATATATTGCATCATTTAAATGCATAGTTATTTTGGGATTATAAGGGGATTCCAAATCCAAGGCACCAAAAACAACCAAAGTGTTTTGAATTTGGGTATTCCAAATTCAAGGATCACCAATCTAAGCGGTCCAAATTTGGGGTGCCAAACTAAGCCTATTTATAACACTTATACTTAAGATATTTAGCTTTCTTAAAAATTGCACCTAAATGGTTATGGTAAAAGCATTGTGTTCTATTTTCAAATTAGGACCCTTAGTAAATGCATCCACAGTTATCCTAACATATATAACATTCTTTTCACTAATGTGTCACAGTCATTCTTGTATTAAATGTTGTAATAAGGGTCAAATTGTAAAATTACAAGAGTTTTCTTTTGATTTTTAGAAAAAAGTGTTACAACATTTGAAAAATACAAATTAATCTAAAAAACTTAAAAATTATTAGTAATCTATTTCCAATCAATAAATACCATGAAAAGTAACTAAGTATCATAATATTATCAACTGAGAAAATGTGTACCCTGTACATATCATCCATAAAATAGTAGAATAGAATCTGTGTGTGTATTGTTGCCCTCACATCAATTAGTCAAGACCACTCGTGTGACTGAGGGTCTGGATTGGAAGTATGTATGTGTGTATGATTGTGCGGGTGTGCTAGTGTCTACTTGACTAAAAGGTATTGACTAAATTGGTCGATACCCTTGCATTGAGATAGACAGATTGGAGACTGGATTGAAACCCAGAGTCCTCTCAATCACCAATTGATTTAGAAGTGCGTGACGTAGTCAAGTGATTTAAGCAAAGGAAGGGGTTAACCCTTGCGAATGAGTTCTTTTTGCCTTGTACTAGCGAGTATGGAATCTACTGGTTTAAGGACTCTTTTTTTTTAATCTCACAGGTGTTTTAATATAGTATTTTTCAATCATAGTAAAAGATTCACGCATAACAGAGTAAAGACAAGCATAAAAATGATCGATCTTTCTTAATATAGTAGCCATGTTATAATCGTCATGTCACGCACTTTAACAATTAAAAGCGAAAAGAAAAGAAAGATAAATACTAACATGCCTATCGGAACAGGCAATTGAGGTGAGTGGTTAGTAGAATATAACCATGGTGTGAACAACTGAATTGGAACTTAGATGGACACAAGGATCTAGCAACTTAAGCTTGCAGATATTTAATCTACTTTTAAGGTAAATATACTATAGCGAGAGCTGCTGAACAGTAGTAAACTAAGATAAGAAAAAGTAAAGTAGACATGGGGTTTTGAGTTCTTCTTCGGATGCTCTTTTTATAGCTTTCTCGAGGTGGTAGAAGCCCCTCGCTGGGGTTATAGGTCCTTTGGGATTTTTCGTGCGGCCTTTTCGAACATGCGATCTCCTCCTTGACAATCATGGAAGGTGTTAACCAGGATGGTCTCTGAAATGCTAGTAGTGACATGCTTGTTAGATTTCAATTCTTTACGCAGATGCTCCCCTATAAGACTCTCTTGATTTGGTCAATGGAGCATCTTTCGCTTAATCACAGTTGCCCGTTGTGGAGATCTAGGGCAGATCACCCAATCTATGGCAAGGAGTGGGGATCTGACACTTGATACCGATTTGTTATTGGACTAGATTGGATCTAGTTCCCCTCCATTCTTTTGATCCCGATGGGGTCATAGTTACAAACCCAACCCAGATGATGTTTTTGTTCCTCTCGATCATGGCTCAATCCAATGTTGGGTTCGTTCGGAGATTAGTTCAATATGTGGATCTTCAAAATCTTATGAACCGTTGTTGGCTCTCCGAACGTTTCTGGAGAAACCTCCCATTCTGAAAGAATTGTAAGTGACGGTGTTGCGGATGAGATCATATCCAGTTGTGAGATATGATACGCTCGTCTAGAGTTGGACACGAGTCGAGCTCTAGCTCGTTTGGCTTGCTCGAATTAGCTTGACTTGGCTTGGATCAAATGTTAGGTTCAAATCGAGTCGAGCTATTGTTTTAAGCTCAAAAGATTTTTGAGCCCAGCTCGAGCTGACTTTAGCTCGATTCGGCTCGGTTTGAGTTCGATTCGATTCGGCTCAACTCGTTTCTAATTTGTGTGTGTGTGTGTCTGTAAAAGAAAATATATAAAGGCCTTGAGGGATGGGCACCCGTTTTTCATTCAACCTAACCCTAAAAATTTTCCCATTTTGATTTATGATAACCCTTTGGTTCACCACTATCCGGTCACCTTAGTGAATTGATTGGTATATTTGTGAATTAATTAGTATATTTGTGAATTGATTGGAGAATTGATCTCGCTTGTCCTCCTTTGGACCCCTACTTAGTCATCCACATTTGCACAGACTCGAACCCCATTGTCCGGTCCACCACTATCCGATCACCTTTTTTCCAAGCAAAACACAATAAACCTCGGTCTACCACTGTCTTAAGTAGGCTCAAAAGCTCGAGCTCAACTCAAGCTTGCTAGATATGTGACCAAACCAAGTCGAGTTAGCCTGCCTGACTCAAGGACCAAGCCGAGCCAAACTCGAGTTCAAGTACTTTGGTGGTCAAGCTGAGTTGTGCTAAGCTCGATTTAGTTCGGTTCAGTGTCCAACTCTACACTCGTCCAGCATGTCTTTAATAGTTGTGCAAAGCACGTTCCTTATTTAATAGGCATGTTTACCATGGCCACGTAGCGTACAATGGTTCATCCTCCTAAAAGGGCCTGATAGGAGTCTGTACCATCACGATAGTGACAGAATCCATAACATCAAAGGAAAATCATATGCAAATCCCATTCATGTGTGAATACGATTATGATTGTGCCAAACGTGTAGCGTATCCATGTTGCATTTTCTCATTGGTCCATTTCATGTCGCCGAAAACGAGTGTAAACACACACATATGCGTGTGTATAAAGAAAGAAAGAAAGAAAGAAATAATAAATGAATAAATATGGGGTAAGGCATTTTTCATGTTTTTATAAGCAAGAGAATAAAAAATTTTAAAAAAATGAATAATTTTTTTTTTTTAATGTATTTGGGCTCATTTACTAAACTCTACAAGTATTGTACAATCCATATGAGAATCTACGATTTAGGCATACAATTTGAATCCCACATCCATATAAGATTTAGGTGTACGATTTGAATCCTACGTCCATATGATACGGTATGAATAGTAAGATTCATGAATCATATGATTCAAATATAAATAGTACAATTTGTATAACACTGCTTTTCATGGACGCGGATTGCATCCTACCCCCGCCTGGACGAATTACCGTCCGGGCAGGGCTCTGTGGGGCCCACCGTGTTGTAAGTGTTTTATCCACGCCGTTAAACGCTTTTTTCCGATAATTTTAATGTGTGAGCCAAAAAATGAGGCAGGTCCAAGGCTTAAGTGGACCACAAAGTGGAGATTGAACATAGTATTTCTACTGGTTTAAGGACTTTTTTTTTTTAATCTCACAGGTGCTTTAACATAGTATTTCTCTATCATAGTAAAAGATTCATGCATAACAGAGTAAAGACTAGCATAAAAATGATTGATCTTTCTTAATATAGTAGCCATGTTATAATCGTCATGTCACGCACCTTAACAATTAAAAGCGAAAAGAAAAGAAAGATAAATATCTAACATGCCTATCGGAACAGGCGATCGAGGTGGGTGGTCAGTAGGATATGACCATGGTGTGAACAATAGAATTAGAACTTAAATGGACATAAGGATCTGGCAACTTAAGCTTGCAGATATTTAATCTACTTTTAAGGTACATGTACTATAGCGAGAGCTGTTGAACAGTAGTAAACTAAGATAGGGAAAAGTAAAGTAGACATGGGGTTTTGAGTTCTTCTTCGGATGCTCTTTTTGAATCCTACGTCCACATGATACGGTATGAACAGTAAGATTCATGAATCATATGATTCAAATATAAATAGTACGATTTGTATAACACTGCTTTTCACGGACGTGGATTGCGCCCTACCCCTGCCCGGACGGATTATCGTCCGGGCAGGGCTCTGTGGGGCCCACCATGTTGTAAGTGTTTTATCCACGCTTTTAAATGCTTTTAATATGTGGGAAGCGGATTGCGTACTGAGTAACTCAGTACACTAAGCGTACTGAGTAAACTCTGTGGGGTTCACCATGATCTATGTATTTTATCCACTCCGTCCATCTATTTTATTAGATAATTTTATAACATGGGTCCAAAATTGAAGTATATCCAAGGCTCAAATGCACCACACCACATGAAAAAGTATGAATTGAACTTATACTGTTGCAAAATTCTTGAGTGTCACAGGATTTTTGTATTAAGTTTATATTTACTTTTGCCCCTTCATCCATGTCTTTGTAATATTATTAACTGCTTGGATGACAAATAGACATCATTGTAGGGCCTAGGAAGGTTTCAACGGTGGAAATCATTATTCCCACTGTTTTATGTGGTATGATCCACTTGAGAGTTGGATATGCTTCAACTTTGGGCTCAACCCCTTAAATGAGCTGAAAAAACTAATGGACAGTGTGGATAAACCACTTATTTTCACAGTGGGCCCAACTGAGTTTACTCAGTACGATAAGAGCGTACGACAAGAGCTTACTGAGTTACTCAGTACGCAATCCGATCTCTAATATGTGAGCCAGGTCTAAGGCTTAAGTGGACCACAAAGTGGAGATTAAACGTCCACCATTAAAAACTTCTTCGGATCAAGCTGATATTTGTGTTTTCACTTCATCCACGTCTAAATAAAAAAAAAATATATCATGTTGGCCCTTAGAAAGGTTGCAACGGCGGGAGTCATTATCAGTGCAGCTTCCTTTAGTGTGGTCCACTTAAGCCTTGGATCTGCCTATTTTTTGGCTCATATATTAAAATTATTGGAAAAAAGCATTTAACGGTGTGGATAAAACACTTACAACAAGGTGGACCCCACAGAGCCCTGCGTCCGGGCAGGGGTAAGACGCAATCCGCGTCCGCTTTTCACACGAAAACTTATAGATAAAGACACCTAAATGTCGATAGCTCAGTCGGTACTATTTTTAAATTGATACTTTAGATAAAGGTGCATAAGTACTTATTCTTGGTTCGTACAAGCAGAGTACATAGTTTATTGATCTTGATGGTTGATATTATGGGCCATGCAAGAGATAGACAATTGCCTAAAATCTTCCCAGTGGGGCAATCCGGACCTTGGTGGTCCACATACCTAGAACAACTTCATGGAGGTGGCCCACCAATGAAAATCAATGGACATGAACGATGCATCTCATGCATACCACTTTAAATTGGTCACTGTGGAGAAGATCATCGGCTGATTGAAGGACGGGCCGGTACTTATTTTAACCGTCCATTTGTAATTGTAATCCATGGATTAGATGGTCAAGGAAGTCTTAACATGTGGGCCAGATTGTGGGTCCACAAAATGAAGTTTCAATATCATGTCAACATCACATGCGTTTCATGAGAGCCTTCTAATTGTATTATTTCATTCTAGTGATGATGAATATTAATGGCTGTTACTTGCGCATCATTGTAATAGAATTCGTGAATCTTAATCTAGACCGTCCAAATAATGAACCCCAGATGCGGATGGAGCATGGCCCATTAGATAACGCGGATGGAGCATGGCCCACCTAACCAGTGGATCAACCTAATTTCCGAAAAATAGGTTCTTCGTGGAGGGATCTACCCATTTTCATGTTAGGGATGTCCCACGAAATGACTATAGATCATCCGTTTAATGCTGTTTTTGGTCACCGCCCCATCGGTAACCGTCCCAAATGAGAAATCGGATTGCGTACTGACTTACTCAGTACGCTCTTATAGTACTGAGTAAACTCAGTTGGGCCCACCTTAAATGTATGTGGTCTATCCACACCGTCCATACGTTTTTTCATCTAATTTAATGGGTTGATCCCAAAATTGAAGCATATCCAAAGATCAAGTGGATCATACCACTGGAAACGGTAGGGATAATGATTTCCACCGTTGAAACATTTCTAGGCCCCTCAGCAATGTTTATTTGTCATCTAACCTTTTCATGAGATCATAAAGAGATGGATGAAGGGAAAAAAAAAATATAAGCTTGATCCAAAACTTCTATGGCCCTCAATAATTTTTCAACTGTAGACGTACAATTCAACTCTTTCCTATGGTGTGGTCCACTTGAACATTTTATATGTCTCAATTTTGATCAAGCCCTAAAATTATCTGTTAAAATGGATGGACGGAACGGATAAATTATATAAATCATGGTGGGCCTCAAAGAGTAATTAACATGGATGATTAACATGTATGAATGCACGTACAAGATAATAGGAGAGTATCAACCACCGTACTCCCCGAGCGTAGCGTAACTTTTATGCTCCATCACGCTTTTGGTGGATGATACGCCGGCAGTTAGGAACATACGCGGCATATTCAAATTAAACCATCTAGATATCACATGGGTGGCATACACGTAATTCAAATTAAAACTGTTCAAAGCCTGGGTCCCAGTTTAAATGTATCCTTGTTTGATGATCTGGCAACTGGATTGGACGTTTATTGGACGGTTAAAATTACAAAGTATATAAAGATCCTTTTTAACAAACGAATCAGAGGTTAGGATTCCTCAGCCAACCTGATTTCGGAATGGGCTTCCAGACATTGGGTTCCACAATTTTATCGGTTCAAGTTGGGTTAGGATGCCACGTGTATAATAGGGCGGCGTAATAAGCTTCATACTCTGTCAGAGCATAATCAAATTACTCCTCAGGGTAAAGAATTTTATGAAGAGGGCACGGTGTCTAGGAAAGGATTATTAATTAAAATAATCATTGATCTTAGAGTTCGAAGTCACTATTGTTTTAGCTCCCCATCATTTTTAGCATTTTTGAAGGACGAAAATATTTCTCTACTAGTCGTTCTCTCCTACGATGATAGCGTGTCACGAAAGTTAAAAGGCCGTTTTGAGAATAAAGTTATGGGCTTAACTAAATCAATGATTGGACTATATTTCAGTCGATTTAATTCATTCACTTAAATCAAATAACCATGAACCCACAATAAGATCATTTAAGAAAAAATGGAGTTATATATGGCTCACAACTACATTAACATTGTGCATTAATTTTAGACTGTTTCCATCGGTGTGGTCCATCAGTGATAAGTTCTGCACCCAAACTTAGTCCGATGGCATGAAAATAAAATCATTTTTTTTCATGTGTGCGACTTGGATATGATACAAGACTATCTAGTAGGGTCTCACGTGGGGTTAAATATATGGGTCCCTTACACAGGAAAGACCATTTTGCATTTTCTTCTTTCTTCTTGCTTGGTTTCTTTTCACAAGAGGGGAAGACAATGAAGAGTCAAATCTCTCAACGATAATTCAATGGGCCATGGTGTGGGATTAGTTTAAAAGGTGGGGCCCTTGCCATAGGAGGTCGTTCGACCTTCTTCGGTGTTTTTTTTCTTTTTGAGTGGACCACGCCAATAGATGAAGCTTATTCAAATGTTGGTAGTTGTACGGACGAATACTGTTGGGGGCCGTTGCACAAGCACACACCGTTTGGATGAAACCTTTTTCACTCACGCAAGAGTAGATAAACAATAAGATAGTAGAGAAAAATGGAGAGATTTCACCGATCACGAGGACGTATAAGCGCTGAGATGTTGATTGCACAATAAATCACATCCATGAGCATAACCTCCCTTCTACAAGCTTCTTTTCTCTCTCTCTCTCTCTCTCACCTTTGATAGCCCTAAACCCTTTAGCAAATCCTTGCAAAGCTTTAAGAAACCCTCTTGCATTACTTATAAAAGCCCTAGGAACCCCTATTTATAGTTCAGGCAATTTCTTTCCGCACCATGGCGAAAACCGCCCCAAATTTACGCAGTCTGCATAAAATCTGGAAATGAATTTACGTAACCTCAACTGGTCGAGCAGCACGGAAAAATACAAACCAAACTCGCTGGAGTTCGAGTCAAGTCAATCCTCGACTGGTCGACCAGCACCTTCGACCGGTCGAGTGAAGCTCTCGACCGGTCGAGTGACGAGGAGAAAATCCAATCAAATCTCTCCCTTTTCGACTAAGGAGGAATCCATCTTCTTCAAGTCAGTCTGGTTTCTATAAACCTCAAACTTGCCCTTGAGAAAAGCCTTGCTCATCATATATGACACATTATCGTCCGTGTGGACCTTCTCAAGTTGTAACACATTCTGTTCCAAAGTATCCCTGATCTAGTGATATCGAATATCTATGTGCTTCGACTTGCAGTGTTGACTTGGATTCTTGCTTAAGTGTATAGCACTTTGACTATCGTAATAGACCACGTGTTGCTCCTGCTTCAGGCTAAGTTCCTGTAGGAACCTCTTCATCCAAAGCAAATCTTTACATGCCTCTGTGACCACAATGTACTCGGCATCTATCGTCGACAATGCTACAACCTTCTGTAGCTTGCTCTGCCAAGAGACTACTCCCCCTGCAAACGTGAACCTGAACCTCGATGTAGACTTCTTGAAGTCTATGTCACCTCCCATATCTACATCTGTGTAGCCCTCTAACACAGGTTTTCCATCACCATAGCATAGGCTCAACCTGGATGAGCCTCTTAGATACCGCAGTATTCATTTCACTGCTGTCCAATACTTTTTACTAGGATTGACAAGATACTAACTGACAACACCAACCGTATATGCTATATCTGGGTGCGTGCATACCATAGCATACATTAAACTTCCTACTACTGACGCGTACGGTATCTTTTGCATCTCATTCACTTCTGCCTTCGTCTTGGGACACTGCCTGTCGCTCATTCTGAAGTGACCATCTAGTGGAGTACTGACCGGCTTCGATGCATTTATATTGAACCGCTGTAGGACTTTCTCAATATACCGCTCTTGTGACAGCCAAAGCTTTCTGCTGCTTCTATCCAGGTTATCTCCATTCCTAGGATCTGCTTAGCTGGGCCTAAGTCTTTCATCGCGAACGACTTACCCAACTCTTATTTCAGTCTGTCAATCTTCTTAATATCTTTTCCCATGATGAGCATGTCATCATTTAATAGCAAAACTAAGAAATCACTATCTGAGAACTTGCGCGTGAATATACAGTGGTCCAACTCCGTTCTATCCTACCTAATGTCTAACATAAACGAGTCGAACTTCTTGTACCATTGCCTTAGAGCTTGTTTCAGCCCATACAAGTTCTTCCTCAACCTACACACCATATGCTCTTTGCCCTTGACTTCGAACCACCTTGGTTGGTGCATGTAGATCTCTTCTTCCAGGTCACCATGGAGAGGCAATTTTAACATCTAACTATTTTATCTTTAGATCTATGCTAGCTGTCAATCCAAGCAACACCCGTATGGATGTCATCTTCACCACTGGTGAGAATAACTCCTCGAAGTCTATGCCATTCCTCTAACCAAACCATTTCACCACAAGTCTGGCCTTGAACTTCGTTTGTGAATTCTTCTGCTCAATTTTCTTTCTGAACACTCACTTGTTACTCAAAGCTTTCTTGCTCTTAGGCAGTTTCACCATATCATAGGTGTGGTTCTTATGCAAAAATTACATCTCCTCTTGCATAGCTTTCAACCACTCCCCCTTATGCTCGTCGGCTAGGGCCTCAGAATAATCTTCTGGCTCTCCCCATCAGTGAGCATAATATACTCATGTGACGAATACCTCTTGAATATATATCTATCCCTAGATGATCTCCTCACTTGTGGCTTAACAGGTGGATCAAGTGGGGGCTGCTCCTCCGGTCCATTTTCTGTAGGAACTCCCTCGTCCTCTGCACCTTGCTGTACTCTCCCGTCATCAGGCACCACGGGAGGAATAACCGCATCCATATCCTCTAGTTCACCTGAACTAGGTTGGTTCTTCTCTGGCTTACAAATGTCTTCTATACACTGATCTTCAAAGAAAACCACATATCTGCTCTTGACGATCTTCTTCTCGATCGGATCTCACAATCTATAATCGAACTTTTCATCACCATACCCTAGGAACACACACTGCCTGATCTTTATATCGAGCTTAGACCTCTCATCCTTTGATACGTGAACGAATGCCCTGCATCCAAACACCCTGAGATGATCGTATGATGGATCCTGTCCAGTCCACACCTTCTCAGGTACTTCTCCATTCAATAGGGTTGTCGAAGACCTGTTTATCAGATACACTGTCGTGTGCATTGCTTCTCCCTAGAATGTCTTAGGCAACTTCGCATGGGATAACATGCATCTGATTCTCTTTACAATGGTGCGATTCTTTCGCTCAACCACACCATTATGTTGGGGGGCTTGGAAACCGTCTGTTCATGTCGTATGCCCAGGGATTTAAAGTACTCATGAAAGTCACCAATGTATTCACCACCATTGTTAATGCGGATGCACTTCAATAATCTACCTGTCTCTCTCTCGACCATAGCATGAAACAATTTAAACACACCAAAGACATCGTCCTTGGATTTCAAAGCATAAACCCAAACCCTCTTAGATGCATCATTTATAAAAGTGACAAAATACAATGCTCCACCCTCATAGGACCACAAACATCAAAATAAACCAAATCTAATGCATGTATTATATTAACATGGGAAACAGTTTTAACAAATGAAACTCTATGTTGTTTCCCTGATAAATAATCAATACAAGTTTTGAGAGGTAAACCTGTCACGTCTGGAAGGAGCCGCTTCTTTAATAGTACCTGAAGTCATTTTTCACTCATGTGGCCTAGACGCCCGTGCCACATGTCAATAGTTGAATATTCTGCTGCGTTCAACCCACCCTTACACACACATTGACACTTGCCTTATACATGGTGCAACATTTCTTTCCTCTGGCTGCGATCAACGAACCCTTAATGAGCTTCCAAAGCCCACCAGCAAAACGGCTTTCATAGTCATCATCATCCAATCTTCTCGTTGACATCAAGTTGAGGCAAGGATCTAGGATATGTCTCACATCCCTGAGAACCAATGTACAACTTATATCGGTCTTCATGCAAATATCACCGACCCCTACAATCTTCGATACGCCAACATTTCTCATTTTCACGGTCCCAAAGTCACCCGAGTTGTAGCTTGTGAAGAATTCCTTGTGTGGAGTCGCATGAAACGAGGCTCCCGAGTCTATCACCCAATCGGTGTCCTGACTCGTAACCGTGAGACAAACATTATGATCTGTAGAAAGAATAGCTACAACGTCGCCATCTGAAGCAACTGCGGTGGAATCAGATTCATCTTCTTTCTCCTTTCTTTTTCCTTTCTTGTCGTTCTTCTTATGACATTCATGCTTGTAGTGGCCCTTCTTGCCACAATTCCAGCATTCAACATCTTTCCTGGTACTCGATTTGCCTCTTGATTTATATCGGGCCTTCCCGCCCTTTCTGTTCTTTCCTCTCCCTCGTTCTTGTGTCACAAGGGCCTCTTGCTGAGTGGACCCTTGAGACTTCCTCATTGTCTCCTCATTGAAGAGACAACTAGTTACCTGTTCTATGGATACATTTTCATCTGGCGCGTAGTCACTTAGAGACACCACCAATGTCTCCCAATTATCAAGCAATGAGCTAAGCAATAGTAGAGCCTATAATTCATCGTCCAGGACCATCTTCATAGCGGAGAGTTGGTCCAATATATTGCCGACTTCATTCATGTGCTCAGCCACAGAACTATCATCTTTGAATTTGAGATTCACAAGTCGTTATATCAAGAAAATCTTATTGTCGGTTATCTTCTTCTCATACAGCCCTTGCAGTTTCAACCATAGGCTAGCGACTGAGGTCTCCGTAGATATATGGTGGAATACGGAATCGTCCAACCATTGTCTAATAAACCCCACTGCCTTCCGGTCAAATTTCTTCCAATTATCATCTGTCATATCCTTTGACTTTGCTGATATACCTTAAATTAGAGAATACAAGTCCTCGCAATAAAGCAAGTCCTCCATCTTCGCCTTTCATATGGTCCAGTTAAAACCATTGAGGCTGATCATCATTGATGAGCCACCTTTCATAATTCAAACCGATCTCACTCCGTTCAATGAACTTAGCTCTGATACCACTTTGTTGGGGGCCATTGCACAAAACCTTAGGATCTAGCCTCCCAAAACACCAGAATCATGGGATAATAAAGCAATGAAATAAATCAAAGCACAAACCACAAGACACAAGAGATTTTTACGTGAAAAACCCTCAAAAAGGTAAAAACCACGGGACCTCGTCCAGAGCAACAATCCACTATGAAGTATAACTTTACAACTGATCACAAGCAAACACCGTTTAGATCAAACCTTCTTCACTCACGTATAAGTGGATAAACAATAAGAGAATAGAGAAAAACAGAGAGATCTCACCAATCACGAGGACATAGAAGCACTAAGATGTTGATTGCACGGTATATCACCTCCATGAGCATAACCTCCCTTCTATAAGCTTCTTCTTCTTCTTCTCTCTCTCTCTCTCACACCTTTGATAGCCCTAAACCATTTAACAAACCCTTGCAAAGCTTTAGGAAACCCTCTTGTATTACCTAGAAAAGCCTTAGGAACCCCTATTTATAGTTTAGGCAAATCCCTTCCGCACCATGGCGAAGACCGCCTCAAATTTATGCAATTCATACAAAATTCGGACATGAATCTGCATAACTTCGATTGGTCGAGCAGAGTCCTCGACTGGTCGAGCAGCACTGTAACATCCTGGATTTTCACTGTTTTAGATTTCTAAAAATCCTTAAAATTTCTTTTTAATTAACTTATAAAATCACTTAATGACCATTATCACTCAATGTTAGTTTATACTAATGGTTGGGCATGTGACGGAATTAGTTATGATGGGACCAAGTGCGGGCGGTAAGCCGATGGCATGGTGGTTACACTTAACAACACCGTGTGAGCCACCCAAATGTAGGAGAAGGGTCGAGAAAAATCTAAAACTTTAGAAAATCATAGATCTCATCTACTTGTGGTCCGTCAGTGGATCACTTGGACTTGTGGACACCCGTAACACCATACCATCGGCGCTTGCCCATGCGCCCCACCAATGCCGATTAAAATTTGGCACTTGACAAAAGAAAGCGTGACTCAATGCCTTCCATGTGCCATTATCTTCGGATTCTTTCAAATTGTGGTGACACTTTAATATATTTTTCTACACCCGTCCACCAAATTTGGGACCTGATCGTGGAATGGTGACCGTTAATCGTAAATCGGACCCGTACGACCAAACCCCGCATCCGTTCGTTCTCAAATTTTGTAAGGCCCCTCATCGGGCCATGGACCATTTATCCTATAAATTTCATGGCCAGAGGGTCATCGAAATGCTCCAATCACCAAAATGGCCCCACACAGACCACTTATAGTCGAAACGCTTTCTCAGATTATATATCCGTTCATCCGTTCGTCCTCAATTTTTGCATGGGCCCTAATCGGGCCATAAGGCACCTACACGCCGAATTTGGTGGCCAGAGGGGTGTTAGGGCCACCCCAACACCAATAGGGAGTCCCATAAGTCTATTTTAGGAAATTGTGGAAGCTTGGGGCCTTTTGCACCAAATTTGGAATTATAAAAAGGGCCTCATTTGGGTACCCCTCTCCCCATACGAATTTTGCCCTAGAAGAGAGAAAATGGAGAAGAGAAAGAGGAGAAAGGAGAAGAAAGAGAGAGGGAAGAAGGCATGGTGGACTCTCAATCAAGGTGGGGCCCAAGAGGATCAAACCCACAACCTCCTACACCTTCTCCGAGAAGAAACCATGCACCACAACCACCAAAATCGTCCATTGATCGTCTAGGTAAGGCTTCTCATCCTTTGTCTTGAAAACCCTTTTGATGAAGGGGGATTTTACATGGATTTCTCATGTATGAGTTTGCTTTAGGGATTCCGACCAATCGACCCCAAATCGACGTTCCTAGGTCGTTTTTGAGTCTCCAACGAATCACAAGGTGCGGACTATTATCCTTAGGTGGCCTAGCACCAATTATAGTAGGAATGTAATGATTTTATTTGTTGAGTTGTGGTATTGAAGAATTTAGGGAAACCTAGGAATGGTGTGTTGCTGGAATTGCATGATTTGGCATGATTAGTTTACATTTGATGTGGATCTTGTCTCTCACATGATTTAGCATAGGAATGATTACATGCTCATGTTTGTTTGGATTGGTTTCGCTCATATGCATTGCTCCATAGTGTTTATGAATCTTGACTCTTGTGTGTTTAATTTCTTGAGGTATTGGAAGAGCTTAACTTCCTCACAAACCCACACACTCACACGCACCTTGGTTCTTGATAATGTTTGCTCACTTGGTAGAAGTACTCATTTTTATAGTTGAGATGCATATGAACATGGTATTGATATGTTAGTTGATAACTTGTATACTTAACATGTTATGAACCACCACCTAATCCTTGGGTTGGTCAGGAATGCAAGGAAAGCGAAGGCGGTCTCGTTGGTAGGGATCATCTTGAGGCTAAACCCATGGATTGGACGAGTGCGTGTGGGCGACAAGTAGTTAGACTACATGGGTCGCTTGTACCGATGTCGTTCGCCCGCCTTTGCACGGATTCATGCGGTTTAGCCCAAGTTATTGTCCGATCAACCTGTTTGTTAACCATATGTTTGCTCACATATATATTGAACTGAACCACCCTACAACCGTTGTAGCCCATCAATAACCCACCATGCAATGATTGGTCAGGACCTTGAGCCGGGCATGGTGGAATGGGACACCGTGTCCGAGCCGCCGACCTAGGCGGGGTCAGTAATGCCGCGCCTCCCGTAGTGACCGCGAGTGATCCCTTTCTCTCGGCCTCCTCATGTGCTTGAAGTCGGGGATGAGGAACCCGACGGATCACGGATATATATATATCTCGGCCTCACGCATTGATGGGGCCTTGGTCTCGCAACTAGTTTAGGGCATTGATACGTGGGGTGTATCGTAATCCCTAACTCGGGCTTGGATGAATGGACTTAACTAAGAACTTGGCTAACATGTCATTGCATCGCATTAGCTAGGGTGGCGACTCGGCGCAATGAGGTCGCTCCGAGGGAGTGTTGTCATATGCGATCGTAAGATGGAGTCGCTTGAGGGAGAGTTGTGGCGAGGGCATGCATCATACCATTCACCATGCATATGCATTATCAAGATTAGCTTAAGTATCTACGAATGTTGCCTTTCATTAAATTCATGTTATAACTCATTACCGTTAAAACTTAAGATTAATAGTTCACACCGAGTTGATCACTCACTCCCACTGGGGACGGTGTTTTAAAACACCAACCAGGACCCATTCATAGATGCGGTGTGACCCAGGGGCATGATGAACACGTGATTTTCGAAATTAAGCTTTGACGGGGAGAACGAGCTCTCCTACTTTCGGTCACCGATGGGCGGCTCACTCGTCGGCCAGATCAGCCGGATGGATTTGTTCGAGCCGCGGTGCTCGGGAAAATTTCATCTTATTCTTTTTGGACCTAGCCCTCTTTTGTTGTTCGGTTGGGCAACGCCTTAGGCGACCCTTTATTATTTTTGGACTTGTATATATGTGTGATATCCTTCATTTCAGTAGATTGGTGTGATTGTACTTCATGCCTCAGGTAATTCCAAATTGTGCAATTAAATTTGATTAATCATAAAAACCATAAATGCATGATAAGTGACACTCGGGAACTCGGGAGTCGAGCGTATGCATGACCTCCGATTTTCCGGGGCGTTACAAGCACAAAAAAATACAAACCAAACTCGCTAGAGTTCGAGTCGAGCCAGTCCTCGACTGGTCGACCAGCACCCTCAACCGCTCGAGTGAAGCTCTCGACCGGTCGAGTGATGAGGAGAAAACCTTATCATATACCACACTATCCCGGTGGTGTGGTGGTTCCATTCCGTTCAAAGTTGTTTCTATTGTTTTTGTTCTTTTTTCTTTTCTTTTTTTGGACGAATGGTTAGAGCATGTGAAATGGAATTGGATTTGGTGTTTGTCTGAATGGTAGAGAGCATGGTGGTTATATATGGAAAGTCAGGGTTTTTTTTTGTTAAAGGCCAGGTAGTAAGGCCAGGTAGTAAGGATCACCAATAGACACCGATCCACATTAACTATCGGCGATCCACAGTGTATCAGCGATCTACATTGAATGTCCGTTATTCACTTGTATTGTATGCTTTATAACCATCAATCATTTTTAATCATATTCTTTCAGCTTGTTAATCTTATTGCAAAAAGTAATATTTTTTTCATGACTTCCAATGCTGCTCGATGTGCCATTATCTTCGTGAATTCTATTTTTTAATTAGATTGTTGAATCTGAGACTTGTAAGAAGGGATTGAGAGATTGCTACACATCACCAAGAACTCAATCTCTTTAAGAATATAGACCCTTATGCATAGAAATTGGCAGTTATTTTATGATTGGTTCGAGCTATTCTTCAAGTATTCTGACAGGCCCCAGCAAATTTACATCATGATAACACAATGACTTCATGTTCATCAAGTTTTTCAGAAAAAACTTAGACAATTGTGAGAAGACATTAACTACGTCCAAGCCATCATAAATGCCCACCACATGGAATATCGTAATATCAGACATTATGTTCAACAGCTTGCTGTGGTCATACAGATATAAAGATGTCAAATCATAAGAAATTGCCACCGTGAAGAACTAAAAGTTCGTATTCATAAAATCGGATTTGCGCTTGAAAAAGCTAGTCTTGTAGCACCATTTTTTACCGATTTAGTGGAAAGATCCGAAGATCTCTTAAACGAGGGACAAGAGCTCTGTGTGAGTTTACTTGCCCATTATGATTAGGAATAGCTCGAAACAGTTTTATGGAGGGAGCAATTATCACGTATTGTTGCAGACCTGGGCAATTGCACCTCTCAAAATGAATTAGTGTAAAATATGAAAAATTAAGATGTCTTTTATTTTGTACCCTTCTGACTATCATTTTATATATGTAGTCACGTCACCTTATATTATATGCCTTGGATCGTCGATACAGACCGTGCATCGGCAATAGTAATTGTGGATCGTTGATACACACTGTAGATCGCCAATACACATTGTGGGTATCAGAGATCCATAGTTATTGTCGGTAATCCACAGTGTGCATTGGTGCTTAAGAACATATCGTGGATCCACACTTGCATTTAATGCGCCATTTAAGACCCAAAAAAAAAAAAAATCAACCATAGAAAAGCCAAGCATATTCATGCAATGAATTAATGAGGATTGATTTTCAGCGTCATCATTTAATAAAGAAAAAATCAAGCTTGGATAATTAAGCCACATTCATGCAATGAATTAATGAAGAAAAATTTTTATTATGACTTTCTGAGAATAAAAAAAATCAAGTATAAATAACCAGGCCCCTTTGTGCAATGAATTAATGGGAATCAATTTTCAATGTCACCATTTGAGAAAGGAAAAATCATATATATATATATATATATATATAAATCCCCTGAATTAATGGGGATCAATTTTCGGTGTCGCACTTTGAGAAAGGAAAAATCAAGCACGGAGAACCAAGCTCCCTTCATGCGATGAATTAATGGAATCAATTTTTCTGGTTATACATGCTTTCTGACTATAACTCTCAATCTCACCCTTCCAACTTTGTAATCTTCTAGCATAAAGAATAAATTCTTGCTATGGCTTCCGAAGTCGCTCGTTGTGTCAAGGCTTTCTCGACTTCTATATTGTAACGACTGAAAAATCCTGTACAATGGCCCGAGTACCACCTCAGAGTAAAATCACTTATGATCAAATCCTTTAGAAATTAGACAAAGTTAACTATGTGCTAAGCTAGATTAGCTATGAAATCCGCTTGAATCACTTTAAATATGATCAGCAAGACCCAAAACTTGTAAAATCATTGACGCTAGGTTACCCTAAAATCTATGATCAAACTCATTACTCGACTGCTCTCGGGAGCACATTGAATCTCTGTATCAGATCTGGACCATACATCGAAAGTCTGAATGATACGAGGTTATAGAATTAGGATCACATTACTGGGCTTGACAACCATCTCGGAAGTCAAAACCAGATAATATTCCGGGGTAATTCGCTTCAGCCCGGAGTGAAGAGTGTGAGAAGACGTGATTTTCTTTATAAATTAAATCTAAATTAAGTAATCTGAGACTTGTCATTTGCTACCCAAATATAAGCAATCAGACCGTCAGAATCTGACCCAAATACACCCTCGAATCAGGAAAATTTTTATACACATGCCCATGTACTTGTAACCCTGATCGAGTTTCTGTGACCGTTGAACTGAAACTGGTCCGCCACGTGTGATCTGGGAACCTGATTGGAATGAAAACTTAACTCAACCTAGATCCATAGTCAGTGAGCTTAAGTCTGACCTTTGGCTCAAGGGGGGGCTCCAGAAGTGCTCCGTTGAGCTGGAACAAATGTCCTTTA